>CM033439.1:74535000-75785000 GCA_019425775.1 Rafetus swinhoei
TCACCCATTCTGTGTCCTACCTGACTATGCAATATGCAAAATGGTACTGCAAAGAGTCAGGGTATGTCCCTGTAAAATGCAGCGTGCTTCCTGTAAAATACTGAGTTCCCACAGCTCCCACTTCTGGGGAGCTGACCAAACTGAGGCCAATGGGAGAAAGTCAACCTCAGATACGCAACTCCAGCTAGGAGAATAGCATGTACCTGGAGTCTCAAAATCTGGCAGTCAGGCAGAGATGCAACCAGGTGTCCTTAAATGTCCATCTTGGCTAATAACCATTGATGGACCTATTCTCCATGAATTTATCTACTTCATTTGTGAACTCCATTAAAGTCCATGAATTTATCTACTTCATTTTGTGAACTCCATTTGTGAACTCCTTCACAACATCCTCTGGCAAGGAGTTCCATAGGTTGACTCTGCGCTGTGTGAAGTAATCCTTTATTTTGTTTGTTTTAAACCCGCTGCCTATTAATTTCATTGGGCGACCCCTGAACATATCACATGATCAAAGTTGTGTTCCCATAAAAAGGTCATGTAGTTTTTAGCAGCACTGTGCCAAGGATATAAAATTTCTGGAAGGATGGAGATGTGCTATTCCTGTCAGCCCATTTTGTCAGAAGATGAAAACATCTGGACTGAAATGCCTCAGGCTTTTTTCTCATCTCCAAGGTGGGTGAGGGAGGAGGAGGAGAATTTGATCAAAACTCCACTTGTGGTGTTATCCTCGTGTGAGCAATGGTGTGTTTAGTGTGCCGAGGAGAGAAAAATGCTCTTGTGCTTGTGTCAGAGAGGTCGCCATGTTAGTTTGTATCTACACAAACAACAAGGAGTCCTGTGGCACCCTAGAGACTAACAGTTATTTGTGCGTAAGCTTTCATGGGCAAAAAGCCTCTTCGTCAGATGTCTCTGTCCAGTGTGTTATGCTTCCTGCACGCTGTCCAAGCCAGACAACCCGTGTCTGCTACATATACATACAAGAAGAGCTTGTTCTTTAGCCTATACTGTAGAGAGACTCACACCGTTAGCTGTGTAGGTCACAGGTTCAGTTCCCTGTGGTGAGCAAGATGGCGGTTGTACGCAGATGACTTACAAACTGCTTAGCTGTGGAAGATGAAATGTGTTACACAGTCAGTCATGTGGGAAGCCAGCTGCTAAGGATATAGTCTGAAGAAATTCCATTCAGACAAAGGATATTTTTCTAGAGCTGCGTTAAGTACTTGCAAACAATCTGTTCCACCTCGTGTTTGGCTGCGACACGTCTCAGTACCTTTCCCAGACCTGAAGGGCTCTGTGTAGCTCCAAAGCTTGTCTCTCCCACCAAAAGAAGATACCCCAATAACAGATTGTCTGTCAGCCTCCTTGCCCTTCTTCCTGTCATCTCATTGGTCTGCATAAGCCACTCTGCCCCCCCTGCTGGCTTCCATCACATACCTTGTCCTCCTCCAGACCCAGTTTACTGTAGTGAGGTGACCCTACGAAACAAGGGATTTATTTCAGCACTTTGTTTGGTATTGTTTATATTGGCTGGATACAGTATTCTTCCTTTAGCCTTTCAATAAACTGCTGGCAAGTTCTCTTGAGTATTCTTTGGGGGCTGTAAACATATCGAGAAACACTTCATTGGAGTTGTACGGGTGTGAGCTAAAGTCCATGATAGCAAGTGGAATTTGCCCCCATTTTTCAGTTACATTGTGAAAAGTCTCAGAGCCGTGTTAGTCTAGATCTCCAGAAACAACCAGGAGTCCTGCGGCACCTTAGGGGGCATCTACACAGCACCCTTACCTCAAAATAAGCTACACAAGTTGTGCTACACAAATTGAGTAGCTTATTTCAATGTTATTTCAAAATAGCTTATTTTGAAACTGAATTTCGAAATAAGGCGCTATTCCGAAACGTTCCTTATCCCTCGTGCAATCAGGTTTACAGGGGCGTCGGAATAGCGAGCCTGTTATATAATGATACAACAGGCTTCCTCTTAAGACGCGGAATAGCCATTTTGGGATACCAGAGGTATCCCAAAATGGCTCCGCAGTGTAGACGTAGCCTTAGAGACTAACAGATTTATTAAGGGCGTAAGCGTTCATGGGTAAAATCCACTTCAGCTGATGAAGTGGAGTAGAAATAATAGAAGCAGGGGTGTATATAAGGAATGAAGCTAATCAATTCAGGGTGTAAGTGGGGCATCACTGCATTTGGTGTGGAGATGTGGCTATCCAGAGAGGGGCAATTGCCATTGCAATGCACTAGCCAGCTACAAAAGAACTTCAAAAACCGGTTACAAAGGGAGACAGATGAACTGGAATTCATTTGAAAATTCAACACTATCAATTTAGGATTGAATAAAGGTCTCAGCTGGCTAGCGCATTACGAAGGCAATTTCCTCTCTGGATATTCATCTCTCCACATCCAGTGCTGTGAATGACCCATTTCCATCCTGACTTGAATAGCTTCATTAACAAGTACTTCTTCCTTATATATACCCCTGCTCCTGTAATTTCCACTCCAATTCATCAGTTGAAATGGCTTTTACCTACAAAAGTTTATGCCTTAATAAATCTGTTAGGGCATGTTTAAACTACATTCCTCTTCCAAAAGAGGAATGTAAATGAGCCTGATCGAAAATGCAAATGAAGCGTGGATTTACAAATCTCGCGCTTCATTTGCATAATCACAGGAGAGAGAGCGCTTTTTCGAAAAAGGGTTTTTTGAACGTGAAAGCGCAGTCTAGATGGGGTTCTTTTGAAAAAAACGTCCTTTTTTGAAAGAACCCATACTCCTCATTTTTTCAGGAGTACAGGTTCTTTCGAAAAAGGGGTTTTTTCCCCCCAAAACCCTGTCTAGACTGCACTTTCACTTTTGAAAAACCCTTTTTTTAGAAAAAGCACTCGGACGCAAATATGCAAATGAAGCATGCGATATTTAAATCCGTGTTTCATTTGCACTTTCAATTTGCTTCATTTACATTCCTCTTTCAGAAGAGGAACGTAGTCCGGACATAGCCTTAGTGTCTATGGCCTGGTCTACACTACAGCAGAAGGTCAAATTAAGAAACGCAACGCCAGCTACGTTAATTACATAGCTGAAGTTGACTTAAATTGAGTTTCCACACCATCCACACAGTGGGTGGTCGATGGGAGTAAACATTCCTGTCAGCTTCCCTTACTCCTCGTGAGTAGCAGGAGTACCGGCACCAACAGGAATGCCCTCAGATTGATTTAGCAGGTCTTCATTGGACCTGCTAAATTGAACCCTGGAAGATGGACTGCGGCCCCTACTTGCTCTGGCTCAGGGCCCCACAAACCCCTTATCTGCCTCTGCTTGGAATCACCAGGATTGCCTCTGGAGCATTTTAAAAAACTGGTAGCACAACAGCTGTACTATGGTCATTTGGCACTGAGGGTGTGTCTAGACTACATGGCTCCGTCGACGTAGCCTTGTAAAGTAGTTTACTCGACAAAGTCAATGAAGCGGGGATTTAAATAATCCCCGCTTCATTAAAATAAAAATGGCCACCGCGCTGTGCCGACAATCAGCTGATCCGGCACAGCGCGGCAGTCTAGATACGGATTGGTCTACAGGGAAAGCCGTCGTCGACCGATCCTGTATGCCTCGTTTCACGAGACATAGGCCGAACAGCTTCTCTTTCCGTCGATCCACGCGCTTGACTGCCGCGCCGACAATCAGCTGAGCCGGCACAACGCGCGGCCATTTTTATTTTAATGAAGCGGGGGATATTTAAATCCCCCGCTTCATTGACTATGTCAGTATGTCTAATTCACATGCCTCTGTCGGCAGAGGCATGTAGTCTAGACATACCCATGGTGTCTGATGAAACTTCCGGTGTCTAGAAAATCTGTGCTTCTCCACACCTGTTGACTATATCCCAGCCCTTAGCTTAAAAAATCCTCTTCCCCCTTTTTTAATACATGCCTTTTTGGTTTGGATGCAGCCCATCCTTCCTGTATTGGTTCCCTGGCTCCCAATAAGCCTAACCCCCCCCTTCCCTACACCATCATCTTATCCATACATCAAGCCCCTGCAGTTCTGCCCGTTCACCTGGAACTGGGAGCATTTCAGATCTCACCAGGAATAATGGCACACAGAATCTCTCCTTGGCACGAAGGCAGCCTGCCAACACAAGAAGGAAGAGTGTAGCCGTCAGTCCAACTACTGCATTGCTGCCATCCGCAACAAACACCGCCCAGCAGCAGGATGGCTTGAGCTTTGCTCCTAAGCCCAGGGATCAGGGATGCGTACTGCAGCGTAGCACAGAAGCTCTATTTGTGGAGAGGATGCCACTGAGGCCAGTATGCCTGCTCAGCCGCAGCCTCTCGGGTTTGCTGGAAACAGAGACAACTTTAGCCCAGTGAGCACAAGCCTTTAAAAAAGAAAACCCCGTTGACTGTCTAGTTACAGTGAGTCAGATACCCGGCCCGCGCGAATAAGTGTCGCTCCATGTCTTTCAAGGAGTTGCCCCATTTTATCTGTGCTGACAATGCAGCCAGCACTGCAATACCGAGCTAACTGCAATACCTAGCTAGCTAGGGAACTTTGTTACCAAGGTACCTAGCTAACTCTATTAACACTTTTTGTCAGCCGCTTACATTCAGTGAGCTGTCAAGCAGGGACTTCCTATCTTAATGTCTGATAAGAGAAACAAAAAACAGGACTATGTAGCACTTTAAAGACTAACAAGATAGTTTATTAGGTGATGAGCTTTCGTGGGCCAGACCCACTTCTGAGACAAATCAAGTGCAGTTATGCATTTGAGGGCAGGAGACTTTCTGTTACTTCTTGGTGGAGAAAAGTAAGAGTGATCTACTAGCATTAAATTGTTTTAAATTAACTGCTTACAACTCTGACCTCCTCATGCATTTCAAAGGCATTTCATCTTGCCAATGAAAACAGTGAAAAAGGAAGGATGCTGTAAGTTAAGGCAAAATGTACTCTCAACAGTTATTGAGCAACGAGTAGTCCTATTGTACCTTAGAGACTAACAAATATAGATATAGTATCATGAGCTTTTGTGGGCAAAACCCACTTCCTCAGACGAGCAGAATGACTGCAATCACATTAAGAAGTTCTCCAACAATTCTGGGAGGGTCTCCCTCATGCACATGAAAAAATTCAATCCCTGTGTTAGTGTTACTGTCCAAGTGACCTAAAATATGCAGCTGCTCTGTTGGCTTCACTATATTTGTTATGACATCTGAATTTTGTATCTGTTTGTCATTAGAATTCAATTGTGAAATCAAGTGGACGTTTCCGCTAAAACGATCAGCCGTGAAACATTTAACAACATTAACATTTAAATTGCCCTCTTTAGGTTTCAGGGTTAACCACCCCGCTAAGCAGAAGGAGGCAGCTGCCAGTTCTCGGAGCTAATGCATCAGGCTGGAAACAGGTTCAAGTCATCACTGCACCATTTGAAGGTTTGTTGCAGAACTATGAGGGCTTTAAAACAAACAGCCGAGATTTTGGCATAGCCATTTCACATCACCGTGATCCCATTGTTAATAGAAATGGTTCTGACTAAAAGGGTGATTAAACACAAGGTTAACCCATCAGTAGCTGTAGAACTGGCCTATATCTTAGATCTAGTCCTACAATCTACAAGAGTCAGTTTTCAACTCTCAAAAATCAGGATTTGCTAAAAGGGATCTGAATAAACTCTTCCCAAAGAGTCTATTTATAAATGCATAATGTAAAGTTCATTCCCCATCCCTCTCTGCAGAGGGGTGAGGAATACAAGGCACAGAGCAGCTGCTCTGTCTACAGCATCTGCAGTTGTGAGTCTGAGAGGACAGGCAGGTGAGTGTGGGGTGTCACATTCTCTTTTCTTCCTCTGCATTGCTGGAAGGAGAGAGACCATGATCTGGCCTCTTGCAATAGGTGGCAATAATGGCAGAAAAAGGGGATACTCCATGTGAATAAGACTCTGGCCCACGGGTCCTTTCTGAAATCAAGGCAAGCTCACCAAGAGTCATAGTCAGTCAGCGCATATACTTCATATTTGAGAGAGTTTGTGTGTCCCTTTGTTCAAAAACTCCTAAATAGTAAGAGCTAGGACCACCGCATTTGGTAGGCAGCTTCTTCTTATCATAGCTTAAAGCAAGGTCAGGGATTGGTTGTGCCAGGACAATGGGATGTGCCTGGAATGTGATTGTTTCTCATAAAATGGAAAAGGGGGTTGTAAGAGGGACAGTTATACTGCAGAATGATCACAGGGGGCAGCAAAAGGCCAGAGATGGGGACCAGGACAGCTATAATCCCACAGGGCCAGCAGGAGGCGGAGGAAGAGAAAGGGAGAGAGTTTGTCTGTTTGTCTCCGTGCCTGTTTGTTCCCCAGCTGGGGGACTTTCAGCCCTTTCCTTGCCTGGGCTTATGCAGCAGCAATGGAGAGGCACTTCTCACCTGGCTCCAACCTGCTGTGGTGAGAGAAGGCTGAACTCCCCCCCCAACTCCAACCCCATCCCAGAACAATGATTTAAATGAAGAAAAACAAAACTTCTTTGAGTTAAGGACCAAAGCAACGCCAGGTAAATCTTCTCGTATCGAAATAACAGACACGTCCTTGTCTTATGAGATCATTTTCATCCTTAATGCAATACAATATTACAAAAAACCTCTGCTTCTGTAGTGTTGCACTGTCCAATAGCTTAACACCATCTCACCCAGAATGCATGGCAGGCTGACTTTTTGCCGCTTCCCAGACACCAACCTGGACGTTAACAACAGCGATGGAGATGGCCTGTAATATACGGTAAGCCCAAATGGAAGCAGGAGATGGAATTTCTGGCACACTTCTGTGCTCTTGCTTTCTGATCCAGTGCTGTAATCATTAACTTCCAGAAAAGCTTTAAAGGAAAATTGCATTTCCATTTGTTTGATAGTATAAACCGAAGTCTCTGTCCGGGAGCCAGAGATGTTATTGAAAAGTAACAGAGTAGTAAGTTTTCAGCAACTTCTTTTATCAGAATGCATATGGTGTCTGTTATATTCATGGCATTCACCCAGAGAGACCTACAATACTCTTTCAGGAAGGTTGCAACGAGTCAAGTTCATTTCTTGGAATTGAGAACCTCCACGCACAACAGGCCTCAAAACAGAGACCGATAAACCAGTCTGTTACCTAGCACAGAGCAGTACAACTCACCCACGTTGTTGTGGGCTGACTGTCAGCAGACTGTCTATTCTGGACATCGATCACAGGCTTCCTTCAGAGCTGCTGAGCCTGCGAGAAAGACCAAGAACCCCCCATTGTATTTAAAGTGTCATTTTATTAATTTTTACAGTTTTCAATACACTACATTGTCTTTCCCAGAAGCACATGTCTGGGATTTTCAGAGAGGCCTGAAAAGGGATGGATTTCTGGAGCAAGCTATCAGATGAGATTGGATTTTAGAGATGTCTGACTGATTATACCACACACTAATAGCCATTTCTACTATAGCTTTCTCACCAGAAACAAAGAGGTTTAAAGAGAAATCCAGTCCCAACAGTGTATTCCACGACTAAGGGTTTGTCTACACAGCAAAGTTATTTCGGAATAACGGCTGTTATTCCGAAATAACTATGCGAGCGTCTACACAGCAATTCCGCTATTTTGAAATAATTTTGAAATAACAGGTGTCTTATGTAAACTTCTGTAAACCTCATTCTGCAAAGAATAACGCCTGTTCCGAAATCGCTATTTTGAAATAAGACGCGTGTAGAGGCTCCACTGCTGCTATTTCGAAATAGCCCCTCACCAGCGCCATTCCAAGTTATTCCTCCTGGAGCGCTAAATCGAGATAGCACATCTACATTAGAGAAACCTGCCTTGGACTCATTTTGAGGCTTCCCTGTAGTGTAGACATGCTATTACAAAATAAGCTGTTTCGGAATAACTATTCTGGAATAGCTTATTCCGAAATAACTGTGCAGTGTAGACATACTCTAAATGACCAGACCTAGAATTCAATACTAGGCATTCTTAAGATACTGACAAATTGAAGAGGCTTTACAGAATACCCACAGCATTTCTTAAGCAGTTCGTAGGGATGCAGCCATAGGGATGAGTTAAATTTTGTATATGGCAGAAAGAAAACTAAGGAATGCCTGTGAAAACAGTATTTGAAGAGTGTAAATGTTAAAGGGGAAGAGAGAGAGAGTTAGAGAGAAATGAGTATGGTTTGAAGGAGTTTAGCACACCAATTTTAACTCCGACTCTTGTAATGAAGTTGGTCTTACCCACAAAAGTTCATGATCCTATTTATTTTTGTTAGTCTCTAATCGTAGAAAGAGGTTAACAGAAGTCAGAATAAGCCATCTTTATTTCAAAATTATTTTGAAATAATGGAATTGCTATGTAGATGCTCGTATAGTCATTTCGGAATAACAGCTGTTATGCCAAAATAACTTTGTAGTGTAGACAAACCCTAAGGTGCCACAAGATTACTCATTTTTAAAAGTTACAGACTAACACGGCTACCCCGAGATAATTTTAATACGGATAGTGAGGAGCTTAGAAGTAGTGGCAGGGTGGCCAATCGGCTATGGAGGTAGAAATTAGCACATCTGAGATGGAAATCAAACTCAGTTAATGGTACTAAATTGGAGGGCTCCAATAAATCTCTATCCAAGAATATTAAAAGAGCTGGCACATGAAATTGCAAGGATTTTTAAAGAATCTGTAAACTGTGGGATCTTTTCCTATGACTGGAGAAATGCTAATCTAGTTCCTATTTTTAAGAAAGGGAAGAAAAGTGATGTGGAAAACTATAGGCCCGTAAGCTTGACCTCAATTATATGCAAGATCTCAGAACAAATTTTGAAAGAGAAAGCAATTAAGGACATAGAGGTTAGCAGTGGATGGGATAAAATAACATGGTTTTTTTTACCCCCCCAAAAGGTAGATCTTGCCAGACACATCTCTTTCTTTGAGAAGATAACTTGATTTTTTAGACTAGGGAAATACCATAAATCTAATCTACTTGAAGATAAATGAGTCATTCGATACAGTGTCATATGAGAATTATTAGTTAAATTGGAGAAGATGGGGATTAATATGAGAATCAAATGGTGGACAAGCAACGGATTAAAGAGGAGACTACAACAGGTCCTAGTGAATGGTGAACTGTTGGGCTGGAGGAAGGTTACTAATAGAGTTCCTCAGGGTTCGGACTTGGGACCAATCTTATTTAACATTTTTATTAATGACCTTAGCACACAAAGCAACAGTGTACTAATAACATTTGCAGATGCCACAGAACTAGGAGATATTGCCAGATGAGAGGAGGCCAAAATATCATACAAGAAGATCTGGAAGACTTTGAAAACTGGAAATGGGATGACATTTAATAGGGCCAAGTGTGTGATCATGCACTTAGAGACTAAAACCAAGATTTTTTTGCCATAAACTGGGGACATATCAGTTGGAAGCAGGGTGTGAAATCAGGTGTGGGGGTAATAGGCACCTATATAAGACAAAGCCCCAAATACTGGAACTGTCCCTATAAAATCAGGACAGCTGGTCATGCTAGTTGGACGAGACAAAGGAGGAGACAGACGTGGAGGTAGTAGTTGATCACAATCAGGGGAAGTATTTCCTGCAGAGACAGGAAAGTTGTACCATTATACAAGGCTTCTGGAATACCGTGTGTAGTTCTGGCCCCCCGTGTTTACTAAAGACGAAGTCAAGCTGGAAGAGGCTCAGCCAAGGACTATTAGGATGACCCAAGGAATGGAAAACCTACTTTGTGAGCGCAGACTCAAAGAGCATGGCCTGCTTAGCCTCACCAAACAAAGGCTGAGGGGAGAGTGATTGCTTTCTAAAGACACGAGAACAGATGGATGTAAACCGGCCATTCACGAGCTTACGCTTGATGTTAGAGGAAGGTTTCTAGCCACCAGCGGAGTGAAGTTCTGGAACCAGCATCCCAAGGGAGCAGTGGGGGCAAAGAATATAACTATCTTTGGGACGAAGAAGGGCATGGGATGCTGAGACTGCCTACAATGGCGTGTAGCCAATCTGTGACTGCAAGCAGCAAATATCCCCAGCCACCAATGATGGGATACTACCTGGGGTGGGCTCTGAGTCACTGCCGAGAAATCTGTCCCAGGTGCTTGGCTGCTGGGTCAAGTTGAAATGCTCAGGCTCCAACTGATTGCCATATCTGGGGTTGGGAAGGAATTTTTCCCCGGTTCAGACTGAGAAAGACACTGGAAGGTTTTTCACTTTTTTCTGCAGCATGGGACACAGGTCACGTACAGGTTTAAACTAGTGTAAATGGCGTAATTCGGTGTAATATGAAGTTTTTAATTCAGGATAAGGGGACTTCACAACTCATCCAGAGGTCAAGGGGTCTAATACAGAAGTGGGCGAGTAAATTTCTGTGACATGTAATGTGTATAGGGTCAGAGGAGGTAATCATGATGTTCCCTTCTGACCTTAAAGTCTATGAGCCTAACATTAAGAAGGGGAAATTTAGGCTGAACATCATGAAAATAAAATAAACAGTGAACTGTATCAGACTGTTTGAAATAGTAATTGAAATGTTTTAGGCCCATCCCTTGGATGAGCCAAATGGATCTGGAAAGTCACTAGGAAAGATACTGCAAGGAAAAACCTTGCTTTGGCAGGGTGAACGGTCAGTTGACCTAGTTTTTAGGAGGTTTTTTTTCCTCTCACTTAACATTAAACACAAACACAATCCTCACACTGATGAAGACCAGGTTCTGTGTCTCTGAACAGCATCCCATTTACTGCTACATTGGTCTTTTGCTTGAATGCGTTTCAGAGATGTTCTCACTCGTTGAAATCAGGTCAGAAGTGAAAAGTCTAACAGCAAGTGAAGTCATTTTTTCCACCCGTTTACGGACCCTACCTGTATAGAGCCACATAATTACATATTCTTAACCATACTCCCCACTTTAAAATGAGACCTTATAGGACTTGGGAATCTTGTTGGGCGTCTACACCTGGGAATATTCTCATTTTCCAGAGCATCTCCGTTTGTGAGGTTCTCCTCCATCAACTGCCCTCCAAAGCAAGCTCCTGAGAGTCATCTGCATGGGGAAGGATGCTGAATTGATTCTCATTGGCTGAAAACTTGACCTACCTTGGGTACTTTATATCTTTGCTGCAGGCCAGATTCTCTATGGTGTTAATCTATGCAGCTCTGAAGTCCCCCTTTGACCATGACAACGTACCGAATTGTGACATTCCTGTTGGGAGGTGAGAGAAGTTGTGGGAGTTTCTCAAAATCGGAGTTATTTTCTATATTAAACTTGACATTGGGAATTGCACCAGCCAGACAAATGTAAGAAATGCTGAGAGGGCTCAGCTCATGAAATACTGTGACTTTTAGTAGATGGCCAGCTTATAACAGAATTGAGCCTTTTAAGAGTTTGTTCCCATGTCAAGGAAAAAAAACAACCCACCCACACATCAGAGAAAACAACATGAAGGCAACTGCTCTAGCATTTTTAGCTCATCCCTGATGACAGAGATGGTTATCTTCTATAGCAGGCGAATCCTACAGACTCAACGACAGTTAGGATCATGTGAACTGGCCATGGTTTATAATGTCTGAGTTTTGGAGTGTATCGGGGGGTAAACAAGGCATGTACACTATGTCTTAAAATAACTTGTAACACTATTTAATAACGCACCGGAGTAGATCAGTGATTTCCTTTGTTGCAGCCTTTCCCAAGGGAATTGATTTGCCTTCTGCGGTTAGTTGTACAGTCTCCTTCTGCAATAGTAAAACACAGTTTGCCTAAAGGAAAAACCGGTGAAATAAGCACACATATCCCTCAAACCCTTAGGAGATGCCAAAGCTTGGCTATGAAATCCTTCCATGTAGGCGTCAGGATGGATTTGGTTGTCTCATTTGTCCTCTGGGGGCCCCTCTGGCTTTGATGAGTGGGTTAGTAGAAAGATATTTGCATTAGCATGCCCGTTCCAGCGCTTTATTTGTTGATAGAACCAATTTCCTCTTTTAAACTTCCTCCTGTTGCTATTCTATCTTTGAGCAGTGCTCAGATATCCTGGAGTTAGAGATCTTCAAAAAGAACTATTGTGAAACAAAATTTAGTATAAAACGTGGATGGAAAGTTAGCTGCAGGGAGCAAATGGTTTAGAAATTCTGTCACAGTTGATGAAATGGTCAATAATAGTCTGTCAAAACATTGTGCCCATGACATCTCCACTTTATAGGAAAAGGAAAGGATACGCACGGTCTTAATAACTGTATTAAGAAACAGAGAAGCAGAAAGATCTGGGTAGCCCTCACTGATTTGCAGGAGTCCTATGTTCAACTTCAGTATGCCTGTTGCCTCCTGAGTCACTGGGACCCAGGAATTCCACTAAGGTAGTCATTTTCAGGCCCAGGAAAATGGTGGGAACATGGTTATGACGTGTGTGTATGCATGTGTGTTCATCCTGCTTCCTGTTCTTTGGAGAGCGAGAGAAAAAGTGAAGCTGCTATGCCGAGTTCCTGTTCTAACAGTAGTCACACAGGGGAGCCAACAGCCACGCCGGGCCTCTGGGCAAGATGAGGGAGCTGACTTGACTCCGTGTGCTTAGAAGGGGTGGGGCCTCAGGCAGAAGGGGCAGAGCTTAGAGCAGTCAGCCCTCAGTACTGCCCAGACTGTAAAGTCCCCCCCAGCGCTGGCTAGAGTGCGCCGTACAGCACCCCTATCTCCCCAGGCAGCCCTAAGTGCACCCAAATCACCACGCCCTGGGATAATTACTCCCTTTGCCCCACTCTGCCCCCCATCAGTGGGTCTATAGTTACAGGATCAGCTCTTGGGCTCAAACTGCTGCAATTTCTTAGAAACTGTTATTGCCCTCAAAATGTGAACCTTTATTATTTTAAATACAGACAAAATACTAGCTTACTCCCCAGCGGTAACCAAGCAATAAGTTTTGAAAACAATTTCTTCAACCTCACAATACTCGATGTCTCAGACTTTCCTTAGCATCAAACATGTTTTACCAGCGTGACCACAATCTGTGGTGTGGTACTTTAAAGGCATTTAGTCCATCAAGTTCCATTCCAATCCAGGCTTCAGCATAACCAGCGACAGAAGATATCATGAGCTACGTTGAGCCAGACACAACAGTGTGATTGAGGGTCTAAAACATGTGCCTAACTTTAAGCACGTGAATAGTATAGACTTGATTTCAATAGCTCTACTCACATGCTTAGAGTTAAGCAGATGCCTGACTATCTTGTTGAACTAGGATCTTAATCTGGCCTGTATAATCTTTATGACTAATGGTGAAGGAAAGAAGGAAAGAACCCACTTTCAGTTTATGGGGTTAGCTAGGAGAAAAATCGGTTTGCTTGTAAACAGAACAGTTTTGAAATAGAGCCACTGAAAGACAATAAACCCAGAGCCCTGCACTGCCATTTTTAATCACCTTTCAGAGTAGAATTACACTTCACAGAGTAACACGTTTGCACTGTTAATTGGGTTTGTTTTCCTTAAGTGCTTTATATTGGCACCACATTTAGAAAAAGCCCTTCAGAAATGTCATTTAATGTCATGCCTGAGTGTCACCATCATGAATCTAACACAGTGCATTGGTGGTATCCCTTGCTCACACGCATGGCTGGTGACTGGACTTTTTGGTAGAAGAGATGCTCTAGGAATGATTTTGGGGAAGTTCTTTGGCCAGTGTTATACAGAAGGTCAGACTACTAAATGATTGTATGGGTCCCTTCTGGATTCGGTGAAAAGAGGTTCTAATTCGGCAAAGCTCTTGAGTTGGGCTGATGTTCCAGTGAGGTCAATCATAAATTCCCTGGGAACTTAAAAATAAACTGAAGTATTTTGCTTGGAGGAATTTAAGCAGATGCTTACGGCTTTGGTGAATCAGGGCCATAATCATGCCCATCTATTAATCCACCAGTACATCTAAAGAAGTGAAAAAGGTAAAGAAGTGGAGGCAAAAAGAGGAAAATTATATTTCCCAACGGGGTATCACAAACCTGTAGACTCTAGGGCTTAACCTGAAAAGGATTTAAAAAGAGAGTCCTTTGGGGACTTTTTATGTATGTGCATCACACAAACACAGTGTTCTCAACGACAACCTTTCAGAAGGAAACAGCAGCTGCTAAGCTCCAGCTCCCTTCATTTTAACATGGACCTATTCTTTCCAGGGCTGTTGGCGGAGAAGGCAGTTTCTGAAATATGCCAAAAGGAGGAGGGGAGGAGGGAGAACCCTCTGAAGGAGACAGGGAGCAACCAAGACACTGCAGCCGAAACACCAGTGTGACTCACCAACCTATAAATTTTAACGGTAACTTTCTCCCCCTCCAGATTTGAGACATGCCAAGTAGTCTGACAAGACTCACCATTTCCAGACCAGCTTAAAGCTCTTTGAAAAGAACAGTATGTATTAGATTGGACTGGTTTTAAAAAAGTCGATACTACTTATTTTACCCAGTAGTCTTGAATTTCTGGCCCTGAACAGTCTTTCAGGAAGCTGTTTGTAAAAGTGACACACATTCTCCTTTTACTCATGCAGTACTATATTTGTATGACCTTAATCATTAACCAAACTGTTTAACTAGCTTCATTACAATTATGAACTGAGTGTTAGTTGTCATCTTACCAATGTGGTTAATACCAAGGAAACTGGCAAAAACAAGACCGTAAACAATCCAACCCTCTGAGAGCCTTTGGTAAGTGCTATTTTCCAGATCCGTGGGGATCGTTCAAGGCTACTCAACGGGTTGCAGAAAGCAGCAGTTATTATAACTTCCTCCAGTTATTACTTTTTTCTTCTCCACTTCATTTGTGCATGTGTTTAAATTTTAAAATGTCATATCAAACATCAAGCATTTTATGGAACATGCAGGAAAACATTCAACACGGAGAGTTGGAAAGACGCAGCATTTAGCACTTTATTCCCATTTCGGTCCCAGTTCAGAATAGCATTTAGGCCAGTGGTCCCCAACCTTTTGGGGCTGCCGGGCGCCTGGGGGCGGGGCCATGCCTGCGCTGCACGTCCGGGGGTGGGGCCGCGCACGCGCCGCGTGTCCAGGGGCGGGGCTGCGCACGCTCCACGTGCCCAGGGCCGGGGCCGCGCACGCTCCACGTGCCCAGGGGCGCGGCCGCGCACGCTCCACGTGCCCAGGGGCGCGGCCGCGCACGCTCCACGTGCCCAGGGGCGCGGCCGTGCATGTGCCATGTGCCTGGGGTCGGCGCCGTGTGCCCAGGGCCGGTACCCCGCATGCGCCACGCACCCGGGGTGGGGGCCGCACATGCACCGCATGCCCGGGGTGCAAGAATGGCTTGGGCCGTCCCTGAGTCACTCGGCGGGCGCATATAAATGCGCCATGGTGCCCGATGGGGACCACTGATTTAGGCACATGCATAAGTCTGCCCCAAGGACTTAAGTACAGGCTTAAAGCTAAGCACTCACTGAGGTCGGTCTGTGAATATGGATAGAGGGCTCCCGGCGGTCTTGGTTGGTAGAGTGGAGTGATGGCTAACCAGACAAAAGGTATGGAGGGTTTCACTCTCAATTAATAAACAAGAAACCAAAATGACAGGCCATCTAACTCATTGACTCCACTCTTATAGCTCTGGGAGGCCCACAGGTGTAGCACTATTGGAACCGGCATTACAGGGGCACATTAAGGAAGGGGGCATATTAGTCTAGAGTACAATGCTATGGAGGGCTAAGAGAATGGAACACCACGTAGGTTTTCCCGAGCTTTTCAAAGGAACCTACAGCTGTTAAGGTGCTGACGCCCCATCAAATTTCAAAAGGGATTTGGGTGACAATCTCACCCGTAGCATCCTCTTCCACCAGGTTTGAATTTGGTGGCTGATTTGTCTACCGCTGAACTGCTGTGCACCGTGTACCACATTGCACAACCAGGATAGTGATGGTAAACACCACGTTAGCAATAGTGCAAATGCCTGCCCAATGGCACAAGGCAAGAGTGAATCATGCCTGTGGGGTTACATGATAGCTTCTGTGACACCCTGCACAATTGCTGACATTGTGGAGGGTGCAGATATTGTTAATTAAGGAATGGGCAAAGAACTAGCGAGATTTTAAAGCTGATAACTGATTCCGTTTTAAATCAGTAAAAATCCATTAATTTTGATGGAACCCCACGGGAGTAAAGCAACAATGAATGAGGACCATTAGTTTCTATTTGCTATTGAAATGTTAAAACTAGCACGTGCCAAACATTTGTAAGTAAGAAAGTAGATAGTCCCTTCCGAATACCCTGTAGGACCATTAAATGCTCAAAAGTACTTTTTGTACATTCTAGTTTTATTAAATATATATATATATATATATATATAACTCCCCCAACTCTTTAATTGATTCCAGGTTTTTTGTTCTAAACTAGTCCCACACAATTCTTTGCTTGCTTTTTTTAATACCGCCTGTACTCTATTTTATATTTGTTAAAGCCACAGCAAACTTTAATTAGCAGATGCAATCAAATTAATATGAAGAAAGTCTTAGCAGAGGCTGGACAAGCAGGAAAAGAAACACCTGGATAACAACATATTTGGGATGTTTTCATACAATTTTGTGGGTTTAGCTGTTTTTTGAATAATACAAAAGTAGTTTTTCCTTTTCTGAGTCTTTTCCAGAAAACTCATTAATATAAATCCATTTTCAATGGTGTTATTTCATCAGAGTTGGGTAAAAGTTTTCAGCCAATATTTCTTCTTTACAGCACATGTTGGCCATTGGGTCAAAAGTGTGTCCTTAAGAGCTTCTTTTTTATGAGTGTTTTCCCCTTTAGCTGAAATACTCAAGTGAGTTTCAGCAAATCCCAGTCAGGCGTAAGAGTCCAACTTTCCTGGGGGCAGTACTGGGTGTGAAGCTGACAGGTGACACAGTGTGGAGTTTAGTAGCACTGGAAAAATTTCACTGTCCCACTTCTGAATCATTTCCATTGTAACCTTTCCACATAAGAGGTCTTTTTTTTAAACAGGAAAGTTTTTCTCCTAAAGATACTTGACAACAAAGATAACTTGCTAAGTTTTATGATCAAGAATGGTGTCTGCACCCTAAAATAATGTTGCCCCTTTCTTGACTGATAGCAGGTACTCAGGCCCCGTCAGTCAGCTTTCTATTGGAGCACAAATCAGCCATGGGAAGTCAGGTGAGTTTCCTAGTATAACTTATTTCCATGTGCTTACATATACCAGTCCTTGAGCAGAGGTAGTCACAAGCCACACTTACAAAAAATTCAGCCAAATACCAACACATGGCTCCCTGGACGCAACTCAGCCCCCAGCCTCTGGCTGTGGATTTCCTTAGCTGCAAATGGGAGTGAACTATGTCCTGCCCTGCTTGCAGGGGGGATGGCTTGAGTTTGGCTCACTGCAGGACGGGGGTTCTGTCTGTCCAATCCATTGATCTGTGTTTCTAAGGGATTTATACTGAAGCCCACCATCATGGTATCTGAGTACCTGCCGCATGACACTGAAAGAAACAGCCAAGTCTTGCGTGGACTTCACGGAGTCTCTGAAACGCTTCCCTGTGTGGGGGAGAAACTCTGGTTAGGGTCAGGTTTGCATTTTAGATTTCATTTCTTTATGTTTTGGAGGTTTTGCTTTGCTTCAGGGTAATCCTTTTTTTGGCCAGTTTGATACAGACCAAACACAAGGAGGGGCATGTCGGTGTTGCGAGAGTCATTCTTCGGGCGGGAAGGCCTTTCCCAAAGACAGTCCTCTCACTGCAAATGCAGCGCTGCCCCCTTCCAGCACTCATCCTTAATTCATCTCCAGTCCACTTTGCCCTTTCAAGGTTTCTATGGCTGCAGTGTGCTATAATCCCAACACAAGTGGTGCTGCCAAAGCAAGAGAACTGTATAGGAAGAAGTGGCAAAATCAACCTATGTACTGCCCCATTATGGATATTTTCCACATGGATTTAACATTTGAAGAAGGAATGCGCTAAACCTCTAATCTAAAGTCCTCTGAAGTCGGGGGCGTCTTTGCATGGATTCCAATGGGCTTTGGATCAGGTCCCCTACAGTGTAAAAGATGTTCTCACTCTTTCAACATAGCAGTTAATTCATTGCTTTGGGGTGTGCCTCTTGCTACCAGTAAACCTACTTTTTTCCACCGCCTGGGAAGCAGAGTAGGTGGTATCAGAGGTTTTGACTCACTTACACCCCATAAACAAATTGCTGAAACAGGGGTTTTTCCCCCCCTGCCTTTAGTTCTTGGTCTTGCACATTTTCTGTATCCACCTCTAGACAAAGCTAGTTTGCCGTATGAAGTGGTGGTACCAGAAAGAGCCCTCAAACTGTGTGGAAACTGGCAGAGAGGCAGTGCCCACCTCGGTAGCTGCATTTCATTAGGGAAGCCTCAAATGGGTTACAGGCAGATAAACAATATCCCCTGCTTTGAGACTGCTCCAGCGTCTCCTGTTAATGTTCACTGAGGCCCACGTGTAGTTTACAAGAGTTATGAGTCCGTTCCCATGGTACCGGTGTTTTCTTTTTTAATTGTGGTGAAGCTCAGGCTCAAATCCATATCAAACTGAACTCAAGA
This sequence comes from Rafetus swinhoei, assembly GCA_019425775.1. Taxonomy (NCBI): domain Eukaryota; kingdom Metazoa; phylum Chordata; order Testudines; family Trionychidae; genus Rafetus; species Rafetus swinhoei. The sequence continues at coordinate 74,553,538 of CM033439.1, forward strand.
GCAGTACTGATGTCCTTGGAAAGTCCCACTAATTCTGTTCTTTTTATATACGAACAGTCATTCAGTGTTGCTCCCTTTGCTCCAATGACTCATGGCTTCCTCCCCAGGCCAGGATCAACACTGCCTGTGCAGAGGTGGTGCTCCTGATCTTAAAAATATCTGAAAGTACATGCACGAGTCAGACGTGCCTGCAGTAGGAAGCAAGGGAGGGACTCGGGGAGTCCTTCACTGAATTGGACTCATTTCCAAGACTGCTGATTTTACACGATCATCAGAAATGTGACCCTGCCCTGGGAACTGGTGGATGCGGCATACCTTTTCTCTGCATGATTAGCATAGGCCCCTGGAGCACTGGAAGTCCTGGGTGGTCTTTGCTATTGTCAGAGTCCAGGTGTCAGCATGATAACGCTGTCATCAGCCCCGATGGAGGGAAACAAGAGTTGTGTAATGCCTGGCCCCATAATGGGGCCTGCAGGCACTATTGCAATGCAAATCATCATGCTGCTGTTGCCACTTTGCTAAAGAAATTAATTACAGAGGAAAGAGTTGTCGTGCAGGTGGTGCCATTAAATGGAGAATAAACAGAGCCCCCAGTCTCTGCCCAACATACAGATGTAACTATCCATCATGTGCAGCTAAGCTGGCCATTGTCACATGTAGAGGCCATCTCTGCAGTTTGGGAGGACTCCTGGAGAGTGAATACTTCTGGTTGACTTCAGTGCAATTCAAGTGTGTGCTTAGAGGCCTTCTATAAATTGGTTACTAAAGGGGCTCTCCCAGGCAGACAGAAAGGGTGTTAAGTATCAGAAGGGTAGCCGTGTTAGCAACAAGGAGTCCTGTGGCACCTTATAGACTAACAGATGTATTGGAGCATAAGCTTTCGTGGGCAAAGACCCACTTCGTCAGATGCATGTAGTGGAAATTTCCAGAGGCAGGTATAAATATGCAGGCCAGAATAAGGCTAGAGATAACGAGGTTAATTCAGTCAGGGAGGATGAGGCCCACTTCTAGCAGCTGATCTGGAGGTGTGAACATCAAGAGAGGAGAAACTGCTTTTGTAGTTGGCTAGACATTCACAGTCTTTGTTTAATCCTAAACTGATGGTGTCAAATTTGCAGATGAACTGTAGCTCAGCAGTTTCTCTCTGAAGTCTGGTCTTGAAGTTTTTTTTGCTGCAGGATGGCTACCTTTAAATCTGCTACTGTGTGTCCAGGGAGATCGAAATGTTCTCCTACAGGTTTTTGTATATTGCCATTCCTACTATCTGATTTGTGTCCATTTATTCTTCTATGTAGGGACTGTCCAGTTTGGCTGATGTATATAGCAGAGGGGCATTGCTGGCACATGATGGCGTATATTATATTGGTAGATGTGCAGGTGACTGTGAATGGCTAGCCAACTACAAAAGCAGTTTCTCCTCTCTTGACATTCACACCTCCAGATCAGCTGCTAGAAGTGGGCCTCATCCTCCCTGACTGAATTAACCTCGTTATCTCTAGCCTTATTCTGGCCTGCATATTTATACCTGCCTCTGGAAATTTCCACTACATGCATCTGACGAAGTGGGTCTTTGCCCACGAAAGCTTACGCTCCAATACATCTGTTAGTCTATAAGGTGCCACAGGACTCCTTGTTGATTTTGCAGAAAGGGTGCTGTCTTGCATCCATATCAATACACTTTCTCCCAGCTGAAAGCAACTAACTCAGGGTTAAAGTGAAATGGCTTAGCAGAATCAAGCACAGTGGACCTCCGTTATCAATCACTGTGCAATACGACCACCAATGTGCCCAAATAGCAATCCCCTCATTGCATTTAGAAACATACTAGAGTAGATCCCATGGACAAACCTTGCCTAAAAAATACCCCCAAGCTAATGAAATGCAAAAGGTTGAATCTACTATCTGTTTGAGAGAGTTTGTGTTGCTGTATGTGAGTCTGTTTGTTCAAGAACTCCTCCTAAACAGTAAGTGCTAGGACCACCAAGTTTGGTATGCAGCTTCTTCTTAGAATGTAAAGCACCTCTCCTCCCCACACGTACACATTTCTGCCCTAAGCCCCTGCCCTGACTCCTTTCTTAATGACCCGATGCTGCTCGGGCCCATGTGCTAATTAAATCATAAACTATCAGAGAATTCCAATACTACAGGCATCATAATATGAAAGCATGCACCTAACAGGTATCTATGACACGTGGGAAGATTTCAGAAGCACAAAGAATTCTGATAATCAGAAAGTTCTGAGCACCCGCCCTCGAGAATAAGACTTTTTCAAGTCGGATAATTAAAAATGAAGGCACCTAAAAGTCACTTTTCAGTTTCAAAATCTTTTTCATTCAGTCTGCGTTCATGTTGCAGGACAACTAAATCTTGAGCGCTAAGAGCTCAAGAATATTATCGTGGGACTAAATTTGTCGAGTTATACAAAATAGTGACTTGATCCAAGAGCAATAGTCTTTTAAAACAGATAGTTTAAGTTGAGAAAAGAAGAATACCTGCCAATTTCAGTATTATGATATCTGTGTGAAACGTAGTACAGTAACTTATTTATGAAGTTCTTCAAAATTGTTATATCTATTTATAAGAACAGAATCCAGATGGGTTGTTCAGAAGATACACGTGGCTCCACATTAGCAGAGCTGTTATAATCTGCCCTAGATCTAATTTTTAGGACCCGTCTTTCCAACCTAACACTTTTTCATTTTAGATGACTCTTTGAGATGCAATCTGATATTTGTTATGTGTGTATCAAGTAACAGATGACTAACTTCAGTACTTGATCCAAATCCCAATTAAATCAATGGGAACCTTTCCACTGACTTTAAGGGACTTTGGAACAGGTTCTTACTAAAATACAACTGTCCTCCTTTTTATATTTCCAGTGGTAGGTTCTGCTGTGATTCTAGCGGCTGTGTCTTTCGTGTTCACTTATCAAAGGGCACTGACAACAAAAAAAGATTGCTCTCAGTAGGGTTTATTTTAACGGACGCCTCTAATTTGCAATAAGGGTCACTAGAAAAATAATGCATGAGTGCCAGCTCAGTTATTTATTGAAGCCCGTGATATAGAGCACACGGTGCCCATGTCTCTTGGAACCCTGACATGCTTAAAATTGACAAGGGACAATTCTTAAAAGGCACATCTACACTAGGACATGTTTTGAAATGACTAAATTCGGAATAATAACTCCCGAAATAACTATTTTGAAATTAGCTTATTCTCCAAGGAAAGCAGGAGTACAGATTTCAAAATAACCAGCCTGTTATTTCGAGATAGTGGGCTTGGTAGTGTGGACACTGCGCTTACTATTTCAAAATAAGGGGGGTTATTTCGAATAACTCCCTAGTATGAAAGTGTCTCCCAGTGCTATGAGAAATCCTATTAGAACACTGCTGAATGCCTGGCTACATGTATAATGTGATGCATTATAAGGGAGTGGTGAAAACAAGCAGCCTTCCCAGGAAATGAGTCAGGAATAGGGGTTAGGTGGCAGCTGTCTGGACCAATACCAGATTACTACCCGGTTTGCGTATGGAGGATTGAGGTGTTCCCAACCCAGATGCGCTCCCTTGGAGACATAACTCTTCCCATGCACTGCTCTCCTAGGGTAAGTCTACACAGCAGCATTATTTCGGAATAACAGTGCACATCTACGCTACAAGCCTTTATTTCGAAATAATGTCGAGCTGGAGGACGTCTTACTCCGACTCCTGTAACCCTCATTTCATGAGGAGTAAGGAAGTTGAAGGGAGAGTCTTCTTCCTTTGACTTCTTCCTGTGTAGCCAGTGCCAAAAGCCGATTTAAGCTATTTCGACTTCAGCTATGCAATTGACGTAGCAGAAGTTGCGTAGCTAAATTCAACTTTAGCCCTGCTGTGTAGACATACCTTTAGGGAGCCATTTTGTTGGAGTGATTTTTGTTTGTTGAAATAGAGTAATCAGCTAGTTAACTTAGATACCTGCACATGAACACAAGCTGCCTGGGAAACAAACAGGATAAACTGGAAGTCCTGGCATAGTCAAGTGTAGCGCCCCCTCTCCACCTGGTTACCTTCTTTAAAGCCAATCTCCTTACAGGTTTTGATGAATAGATCTGGGTTCTTCTGGATCCCGCCACTCACTCAACTTTATTTTTTCCGATGGATTTATTTGGCGGTGCCTCCACCCCCTTCACTCCTTCCTGAAAGGGTCATCAGGGCAGCTTGGGAGGAAAATTCTAACCCAGGGTAATCCCCACGTATTTGCCAGGTAGTTGGAGACTCCCAGAAAATAACACACACACATACACTATAATAAACACAATTATATTAAACTGGAGACAAATAGAACAGAACAGGGTAAAACACTATTTTTAGGGTCACCGGTGCCCAGCAACTGTAAGGTTAGTGTCCCGTTGGTACGCGTACTTTGTTGGGGCCCTTGATGACTTATGACCACAAAATTCTTCTCTGCAGTGGTTTAGCAGTGGGGCTGACTGGGTCCAGTACAGCCCAAAGGACTCACAGGTGGGAGAAGGCGGTAAATCCCTCCACAGGTTTAATATGCAGCAGGTAATAAAATCCCTAAACAAATTCCCTGACTTACTAACTAAAAGATGGTGCACTCACACACTCCATGAATGAGCCTCAGGTTGAGAGATGTCTCAGTCACTGCAGAGGGGCTGCTCTCTTCTGGCAGGGATCCTCTTCAGGCAGGAATCAGGTTGCTTCGGTCCCAGAATTTCCACTCACCACAAAGGGGTGCAAGGCTCAAGGTGCAGGCCACACAACTGCACCAAAATTCAAACTATAACCTCCTAGCCCATCATTCAGATACTCACACAGCAGGCAGCAGCCCCGAACCAGCAGACAGAGCAGAGCTGACCATGCGGTGACTGGTCTCACCCAGGGAGCTGGAGAGCCAACTCAGCCTGGCTGGGGAAGCCTCCCAACAAACTCTACAAACTGGGAATCAACAGTGGAGACATAAAACCCAGCTGAGGGATCCTGCCTTCAGGTGCCTAGAGGCCAGTTCTCAGGGGGAACCCTGCATGCAGGCCTGGGGCTTACTAGCTCCCACGCAGCCAGCCTTCCCCTTGCCCTGACTGGCTCCAGACTCTCCAAACCATGGCTCCTCCTTCCCCTCCTGGACTCTCCGGGAGGGGCATCTCATCCCTATGGGTTGCCGGGCAGACTCTGACCCTGGTAGGGAGGGGGAGCCAAGGCAAACTCAGTGTGCCTCTCCCTGAGCTGCCAGCAGACAGAGCCCCAGGAATCTCGGGAATCTCCTTGGGGGTTACACAAGGAACTAGGATGTGATGGGAATCACGGTGGTGTGGTGGTATAACTCACAGGGCTGGAGCATGGCCATGGATGGGTATAAACTGGTCAGGAAGGATAGGCGGGGGAGAAAAGATGGAAGAGTTGCACTGTAGGTAAGAGAGCAGGAGGATTACTCAGAGCTCCTGTGTGAAACCGGAGAAAAGCTTGTTGAGAGTCTTTGGGTTAAGATTAGGGGAGAGAACAAGAGCGATGTCATGATGGATGTCTTCTAGAGACCACCAGACCACAAGGATGAGGTAGGTGAGGCATTCTTCAGAAAACTAACAGAAGTTTCCAGGATGAGGTAGATGAGGCTTTCGTCGGACAATTAACAGAAGTCTCTAGATCACAGGCCCTGATTCTCACGGGGGACCTTAATTACCCTGACATCTGCTGGGAGAGCAATGCAGCAGTGCACGGACAATCCAGCAAGTTTTTGGAGAGTGTTGGGGACAAATTCCTGATGCAAGTGCTGCAGGAACTACACAGGGGTCATGCCCCTCTTGAGCTGCTGCTCACAAACAGGCAAGAATTGACAGGGGAAGAATCTCATGCATTGCTACAGGCTGGGGACTGACTGGCTAAGCGGCAGTTCTAGAGAAAAGAATCTGGGATTACAGTGGACGAGAAGCTGGATAGGAGTCAACAGTGCGTCCTTGTTGCCAAGAAGGCTAATGGCATATTAGGCTGCATTAGGAGGAGCATTGCCAGCAGATCTAGGTGATTATTCCTTTATTCAGCACTGGTGAGGCCAGATTTGGAGTAATGCATCCCGTTTTGGGGCTCCCGTTACAGAAAGGCTGTGGACAAGTTAGAGAGTCAGTCCAGTGGAGTGTAATGAAAATGATTAGTGGGATGGGGTGCATGACTTATGAGAGGAGGCACTGGGCTTATTTAGTCTGCAGAAGAGAAGAGTGAGGGGGGATTTGATAGCAGCCTGCAACTCCCTGAAGGGCGGTTCCAAAGAGGATGGAGAGAGGCTGTTCTCAGTGGTGGTAAATGACAGAATGAGGAGCAATGGTCTCAAGTTGCAGTGGGGGAGGTCTAGGTTGGCTATGAAGAAAAACTATTTCCCTAAGAGAGTGGTGAAGCACTGGAATGGGATACCTACCGAGGTGGTGGAATCTCCATCCTTAAAAACCTCTAAGGCCAGGCTTGACAAAGCCCTGGCTGGGATGAGTTAGTTGGGGTTGGTCCTGCTTTGAGTAGGGTGTTGAACTAGATGACTTCCAACCCTAATGTTCTATGATTTAATGTATGTGACTTGGCTCCCTATAGACAAACTAGCCCCAGCTATTCAGGTCATCAAAAATATCTGATCACTGACTATGTTAATACCCCTTTATTATATATTGTAATTGCTTGGAGGAATTGCAGATTCCTTCCCCAAGCAACCAGTAAATACTTTTTGTAGCGTTCAAGGAACAAATCTGCAAGTTTTAATTTCCCAAGACTATGAAAATTAACACCTCCTGCCAGAGGACACAGAAGTAGGACACCGAGTGGGAGAGAGGAAAGAAATGGGATGATGGCTTGATTTACATGCGGGATGGATACTATTCCCAGGAGATGGGGTTAATTTAAGAACGTTAAACAATTTGTCTGAGTGACTGAAGGTAAGCGTGGTGCTCTCAATGTAGTTTGCACTTGGTGCTTGGTTTTAACCTTTCATTGGATTGCCACAAGTTTTCTAGACTCAAATGGCACAGGGTCATTCTTTTGTGCAAGAAGAAAAAAAAAAGGGGGTGTAAAGCCCAGGCTGATCTGATCAGTCACCGAACATTGCTGGCTGGGAAGCAGACATTGATAAAAGGGATCCAAAACATTCATCACTGTTTTCTTCTATCACATGTGCCTGATATGACTCCCCGTTCCTATCCTGTCTGCATGAAACACTTTCAATAGCCATTGTGCATCTAACTGAGATATATAAAAATCACTGTTTATGGTTTCCTGTCTGCTCAGCATGCCGTAGAAGCTAATGAAAAAAATCAGATCCTGCCTACACAGCTACTCTGTTGTAACAGTGTTCCAACAGTTAAATTAATTCACCTCTGTTATCTCTTACCATTAACTCATACTTGTGTCTTCTCAACATTGGTTTCCCAAGAGCGGGCTATTGGCTTAAAACAAAATGTTTCCTCTCTTTATTGTCATTTAAAGATGTGTTTGTTACTTAAAATTACAAATGTTAACTGATCTGGGCAAAGACCATCTTTTGGGTTTGGGGTTTGTACTATAACTGCAAAAGAAAAAGTAAAATAAAACCTCCAGAAGTCATTTTAATGTATCAGGCAAGGCTATTGTCAAGACCTAATCAACATCAGAATCTATATTAAACATTGACAACATTTGCAAGAATCCCAAGGGAAAGAAGGATGGTCCAGGGCAGCAAAATGTAGCTAATTAAATTCACTGCTCTGAGCACAGGGAACAAGAGTTGCCCCCCAGGCTTACTCTGGTTTTAGTTTTAGGGTTCATGAAGGCATCTTTCTGCAACAGTGCCACTCAGCCACTGAGGTGGGCCTTTATTATTCACTCTGGTGGAAAAGTATAATCAAGAAGGCCGAAAAAAGAACTTCAACAGCAACTAGGCACAAGACAAATTAACAGAAAAAAAAAAAAAAAGTTTAAGTACAGCCAAAGCATGAAGCCTGCCAAATAATCAATGGGGCCACTGGGGAATTAAGATGCTAAAGGAGCATTCAAGACACAAAAGGCCATTTCAGAGAAGCTAAAACAATGCTTTGCATTGGTCTTCATTGCAGAGGATATGTCTAACACATTGTTTTTAAGTAATAAATCAGAACGGTCTCCGACTGGGCTGTCATTCAAGTAGGTTTGGGAACAAATTGGAAAATTAAACAGTAATAAATGACCAGAACCAGATGATGTTTGTCCAAGTGTTCTGAAGGAACTGAAACATGAAATTGCAGAATTACTAACTGTGGTATATAACCTATCACTTACATCAGCCACTATGTCGGATGACTGGAGTATTGGAGAGTAAGTTCATGGAAGATAGGTCCATCAATGACTATTTGATGAGGTTGTCATGGGCACAACCTTATGCTCTGGGTGTCCCTACGCCTGTGACTGCTGGAAGCTGGGATTGGATGACAAGGGATGGGCCACTCAATTGCCCTGCTCTGTTCCTTCCCTTCAAAGCATCTGAAGGGGCCACTGTTGGCAGACAGGAAAATGGGCTAGACAGACCACGGTTTGACCCAGTATGGCCATTCTTCAGTGAGGCTTAATTAATATTTGTCACGTGCCGTGAGATCTTTGAGTGTCAAGTGCTATGTAAATCATATTATGAGTGCACTTCCTCATGGGCTGGAAGCCCTAGTTCTTCCTCTGGATAAGAAATAAAGGAGGCTACATATTATCAAACTAACCAAACTCACTCTACCCGTCAGAGAACTTAACAGCTAAGGTTGCCTGAAACTTTTTATTACAAGATCCTGTTTTCAGCTGCTTATAATTTTGCCAAATGTAAGTATTCATGCTAAAACTTCTAATGCCAGCACCTCTTTCTTTTTAAGGTATCCAGTGCATGTAATCTCTTCTGTGCATGGACTTTTTTAATTTGTGTGTGAAGCTCCTTGTACATTGTGAACACGACGTAATAATTATTGTACAGTTCCCTTAGAAGGAAACTCATGGGAAATTAGCTTAATTGGAACATCTCTCAGGAAACTGTTTTAGTCTAATTACAGTAAAATGCCAACAACTATCGCTGATGGCATTAGCATGCATTTTTGTTAATGGACTTAGGACAGTGCCAACTCTTGAATTCTGACCTTTTGTTACAGAAGTTGCTCAATAAAGACTAAAGGAGATGAAATGCTGAAAACTTCCATTTTATTCAGTCCACTAATATTTTGTGGCAATAGTAATGGAAATGTTCTACCAGGATGATCAACAAGAAGTTTGTTATACAATAAAGGGAATCATCAAAAAGCTTGTGTGCTAAACAAAGTATTTCTGCCTCAGCTGTTAGAACCAATATGCACGTGAGTAATGCAGCTCTTAAAAAAGACTTATTAACAACATCCTGCCTCTGCAGAGCAGTCTAACCCCAGGACAAATATTTTATCCCTAGCCAAAATGGTCATCTCACCCATCCTACTGTAAACAGGAAATTTGCCATCTGTATTTGTTTTCTCTCATCCCAGTTAACAAGCCACCTGCACTATAAACGACCACATGACGAATGAAGCTTCATCTTGGGATGGGGGCTTGTTTTCTGCAAAAAAAAAAAAAAAAAAAAATGCTTAACCCAACTGAGCAGTTGTGGGGAGGGGGGATTATGTGGTACAGAGGTTTCAGCCCATTGCAGCAGCTGTAGGGATAATGGAGGGGTACCCTAGCTTTATGAATGTGGTGCTAGTGGGAGCACTGAATTACACATATTTACAAATGTATTAGAAAAGCCCTTCTATTTTCACAGCCTCTCCTATTTAAGGAAGTCACTAAATGTAACCCTAGCACTTGGGGGAAAAACCCCACTCCTCAATAGGTAACAGGTAAGCAGGCAATGCCCAGCACAGGCCCACAGCAGAGCTAATGTTTGGCCAGAGTCACTTCTTCCCTACATATTCAGTACCTGACACTGTATAGATCTGTGGCTCCTCATTTTAAAGAGTGCTGGTCTGAGCAACTGCACATGCAGTTTGGCTCTCAGAGCTGGCAGTCTGTATTCAGCCATGCAGAGAGGAAGCCCTTGCTGGCTCCATTCACTTTGTGTCACAAAAGCAACTCATTCTGCCTTTGATAGTGAAAGCAAGGGCCTATCTTGAATCCACGCTATCTCCTCTAGGCAATCAACCCAGCAGCTCTCCTCCAGATCCCAGTAAAAACCAAACAAGGGTGCAGCTGCTCCAGCTGTATTTATATATCAACACCACCTCCCGGGAGCACAGCTGCCTGCTAGCAATTTACCTTTGAGGCAAGATCACCCTCCCTTAGGCAGGGAGTTTCCTGAGGGGATTGCTCACAAAGTCTAATTGCCAGCAGCTGGGGGGGTCTCTGAGGGAAGATTTTAACTCCCCTGACTTGCCACACCCCATGCAGACTGCTCAAGGGTGCTGGGGAGAGTATTGTGGCCTCTTTTGTATAAACACTGTACTTTTGGCCAGCAAAGCAGATGGTAGGTGCAATACTGAGAGGCTACGTCTACACTGCAGGCTTTTTGCGCAAGAACGGCTGTTCTTGCACAAAAACATGCAGAGCATCTACACTGCATGCACATTCTTGTGCAAGTAAATTTACAGTAAAGTGTCAGAAAACAGAGCTTTTTGCGCAAGAGTTATTCCTCTCCCCACGAGGAATAAGCCCTCTTGTGCAAGAGCTCTTCCACAAGAAGGTAGTGTGGACAGGCAACAGGATGGCTAAAATGGCCATCAGAGCTTCCTTGTGCAAGAGAGCATCCACACTGCCATGGGTGCTCTTGTGCAAAAGCACATGGCAGTGTGGACACACTCTTGTGCAAGAACTTTTGCACAAGAACTCTTGCACAAAACAGTTCTTGCGCAGGAAGCCTGCAGTGTAGACGTAGCTAGAGAGGGACATCCTAGTGAGGAGTTCATCTGCATAACCAGCACACACAGCTTATCCAACAGCCGTAGCTGCTAGCTGACCATACTTTGACCAGGATGAGAAGTACAAAGCATGTATTAGTATGGGGGAAACCCTGCTGTGAAGGGGTTAGGAGAACCAGGGGCAGATCAAGCACTGGTAGTGGGTGAAGTTGTTTCAGTTTGTGCACAAATCTACATTGGGAAAACAACAAAAACCAAACAAGCAAAATATTGGGGGCAGGGGCTGTGACATGATATTTAAAGAGGCGAGGGGGAGAGATTTGCTCCTTACAGTATGATTTGGCAGTAGAAGTGTGTGTGTGTGTGGGGCGGGGGGGGGGCGGGGGAAACAGGCCATGTAACAGAAGAAGTGTGGTGGGGGGGAGAGTGAAGCCAAGAAACAGCCAGACCAAATCACAGCACTGCTTTCTCAAGTCTGGCCCAACTCTCCCTTCATCCTGATGGAGGAGTGGCCAGGCCACATCTGAATGTGTGGTATTGTGATCTGGTGCCACACAGATGAGGACTGGCTGCTCCTGCCAATACTGGCAAAATCTGCCACCCTAGGTAGCTGTCGAATGAGCCAGAGTGACCCCTCCTGCCTAGAAGTGGTGGGTCAGGCCTGGAAGGGCCCCCTGCCCCTATAGCCTGTGATTTTGGGCAATGATGTACTGCTAACTTTTATACTGCCAGAGCCCTGCCCTTCCCTCCCCACGGTGGCTCCCTGCCCTTTGTCTCCCCACCTTGGGGAAGGGAAGTGGTTCAGGCCCCTGGCGGGACTGGGAAGGTTTTAAGAAGTGGGGTGGGGGGTGGATGTGGGGGCTTTGAAGAGTGGGTGTGTGGGGAGGGTTTCGACAGAGCAGTGTTTCATGGAGGTGTTTATTTAGGAGGAGGCTGTCAGGCGGGGGTTGGGGTTTGGATTTGTTTTTTGGGGGGCGAGGCCTAGACATTTATTGCAGGGGCTGGGAGGGAGCGGGAGCTTTTCCCCTTTTGGAAATGGGGTAGCAGGGAGTTGGATGGGTTTAAGCAGGGCCTGGAACGGTGCGAGTGGGGGGTTTGGGGACTCTGGCAGAGGGTCGGGCGGGGGCTGTGGGTGGGCTGTGGAAGGAACTGGGGGGCTTAGAGCACGGGGAGCGGTGTGGTGATACCGATGGTGGCTGTGACTGTGACTGTCTCTCTCATCTCTGCTCCCTCTGTCTCACTGGTTCCCTCTCTAGCCCCAGCTCCACTCAAAAGCCCTGAGAACGGAACAGGCTCACTGCTGCCACGCCAGGGTCGGGCTGGCTCGCTGGGCGCTGGCCACACATGGGACAGACTGCTGGCAGCACAATGTCAGGGCCTCACGTGGGGCTTTGCCTGTCGAGCTAGGCTGTGCACACTGGTGCCTGTCTCCACTAACCATAGGATCAATCGAGTCTAAATGAGCCTGTTTTAGAGGGAGTCATGGAGTGAAAATGTGGAACCCCAAGGAGCCGTCTGGTTCTAGTTACAGCAGCTCATGGTGGTTTACACCACCGCAGACTAGTGGCTGCCCGTTGATGCCAGTGAGTGATAACTGGCATGCAAGGCAGCACTGTAACGTGGGAGAAGGGACGCGTGTGGGTTAAGTTCATAACATTCGATATTCATTTTATGGAAGGATTGATCCAGCCCCAAGGAAAAGTTGCGGCTAGCCAAATCTACCAGATGTTCCGCACCAGTGCACACGTGAGGCTTGTCCTCACAGAAATCCATCAGGAACCAGAAGGTGGGGAGACACAAGCAAAACTGGCTGTTTGGGACACCCACAACATTCCCAGCATGCTTCACTCGGATGGTAAAAATAGCATTAGCCCAAGCTATAACTCAAGCGTTACCCTTAACTCCGCTCCTAGAAATCTCTAGCTTTAGCTATGTGCTAGCTTTAAGCTAAGCTAGATGGACCACTGGCGCTTTGGGTTGAAGTACAAGTGCTGCTGAGACTTCTATACATTTATTAGTATTATTATTATTAACATTAACAATTGTTTTAATTATTACTAATTGTATCATAACATCTAGAATTACCCACGGACCAGGAGGACCCTATTGTACTAGAAAGCCAGCCCCTGCCCCTAAATAATTTGCACGCCAATAGTACAGTGAGGATGCAGCAGTTTGAGTTACAACTCGCCAGTGAGTAATCCAATTGCTCTGTATAGCTCCAGTGTTGTTGTGCAGTGTGATTACATTTGTCACAGCTAGGCTAGTACCAGTGGAGTAATTTCAATGTAATTAATTGTTGCAGTGAATACACTTTACTAGGGGCTGGCGTGGGTTTAGATTTCTATTCACTCAGAAGCATTCCTGATCTTGAGTGCCTTAAACATAAAACATTAATCCATATTACCTATATAAAACATCCATTTCACGGATGACCTTAAATATAGCAGTTATACTCTAAATCAGGGGTTCCCAACCTGGGATACATGTACCCCAAGGGGGTACGAGAAGCTTGTCAAGGGGGTACAGGGAATATTTGGTAAATAACTAGATTATCCTAATTGAAATATTCCAAAAGTAGTAGTGTTAGTGAAAAAAGTTGTGGATTCTAGAGTCTAGAATTTATTTCCTTTCATATTGAATAGGGGGTATGGGGACCGAAAAAGGTTGGGAACCCCTGCTCTAAATCATGTTTGAATCAGTCTTAATACTGTTTAGTTTGGCTATCGCATAAGGTCTTTCTTTGGATCTCAGCTAATATTGACACAACACATTTTCAGTCTTATATGCAAAAGCTGAGGAACTTTTTTACATGCGATTTTTCTACATCTCTTTAATCTCTTATATAATGCAATTGGCAGGGAAGGCAGAAAGATGTAGTCATGGAGTCCTTACTTTCCGTGACAAGAAAACAAAGCCAGCTGATGGGAGAAATCACAGCAAGAGTGATACGTCCCATTGACTGAGAAGGGACTTGAGTGATTTATGGGCTTGTGTTGATCCCCTTTGAGAGAAAAACTAAAACATTTGTTGGCTGTTCCTTGGGCTGCAAGCTTCAAATATTAAGTCCCCATAAATTAAGCAGAAGGTGACCAAAGCATAGGATTTGACTTGGAAATGTAGTTCATGTAATCTCCATTTCCCACTTTGGAAGCTGAGTCTGCCATCAGGAAAATGGACTAATCACTTTCCCTCTGCATTGCTGCCAAGTGTTGTTAAAGGTCCACTCTGCTTACATGACGTATCTTCTGTGCTAGGCCTCCCTCTCTGGTAGAGTTTTGTGCAGTGCTGGTTGGGAATGTTTAGAGAGACAATTCTTGTATTCACCCAACCGGGGTGTCCTAGGTCTCCTTAATCTCTACATTTTGAGAAACACTGTTGTAATCCCAATATTGCCAACCCCAACCATTCGAAAGTCATTAGTCAAAACTCAGAAAGTCATGACATTGGCTTAAACATCATGAGGATTTAATAACAATCAATGTTCGGAGTTCTGTAATGGCCTTCTGACTTTTGAGATCATAGGGTGCACTTTTCCAGGAGGATGGGACATGTCCTTTTTTATAATCTAAACCCATGCAAGCTAAAATTCCCATGTAATCTCGGGACTCCAGAAGCTGGGACTTTAGTTGTAAGAATCCTGTTAAAATGGCAGCATCACATTCCTGGCACCAGAAGTGGCAAGGGAAGCATTTGTTGAACTCTGGGAGAGGGGCTCCTAACCTAAGAAGTTCAGTAAGTCAGACTGCTGAGGGCATGGAGTGAGAAAAATTTACTTAGACTGTAACGTAAGTTTGCTAAAAAGTTTTATACATTTGCTATGTTAGGCACCAGTGGTGTTTGATCTTTACTTTTCTTGTAGCCATTGCTGAACTTTATGTCTCATGACTTGCACTCATTTAAAATCTCCCTTTTTGCAGTTGTTAACTTATTTCTTTATTCTATCTCATCCAGTGTGTTTGAACTGAAGTGTATGGGAAATTCTATTTGGGATGGCAAGTTGTGTACATCTTATTTCTATTAAAGCAATAACAGACTTCATATAAACTTGTCTTGTCCAGGAAAGGGCTGGGAAGCACAGGACTTACAGCAGAACCTCGGAGTTATGAACACCAGAGTTACTAACTGACCAGTCAACCACACAGTTCATTTGGAACCAGAAGTACGTGATCAGGAAGCAGCAGGCACAAAAAAACACAAATACAGTACAGTACCATGTTAGCTGTAAACTACTAAGAAAGGGAAAGCAACATTTTTTTTGTCTGCATAGTAAAGTTTCAAAATTATATTCAGTCAATACTCAGCTGTAAGCTTTTGAAAGAACAATAACGTTTTGTTCAGCATGACAGACATTTCAGTATTATGGGCCACTTCCATTCACAAGATGTTTGTCACTCTGAGGTTCTACTGTATCTTTCGGGAGGAATCAGGGATGGGGGAGGCATGGTAGAGCCACATGGTAGGCATAACCAAGGCTGGTAAGAGCCACGGTGTGGCTGGCTGGAGACCCCAGAGACACAGCTGAGTGTGACTTGAATACCAGAGGCTGGTGGTGAGCAGTCCTGGCTGGTAGTTACAGCTGTAAAGCCGTACACCGACCGGCTCTCAGTATTGACTGGCGGGTTTGTGATGGAAAACAATTTTGAGACATCACCCCTTTGAAAGCCATGGGAAGGCTCCCTGCTTCTTTCAGTGAGATTTGCATCAGCACTATGCTGTAGGCACTAGCAATCACGAATCAGGAGCACAATGTGTTCTCGGCCAGAGGCCTGGCAGAGAGCATGCCGGTACAGCGTACATGGTGGTCAGCAGGATTTCTGCAGAAGAACACAAACGTGCCAATATTCATCCCCTTGGGCTTCTGGAACTGGGCTGGGCAGGGTATCATCCTGAATCACTAGTAAAGAGGTTTTACAAATAAAAATGTTCTCCATATCCATGGACTGGCTCAGCTAATCAGGTTCAGATGGAAATGAATGGCTCCATTCATTACATTTGGACCAAATGTTTCTCTTTGTGATTCTTGGTCTTCAAATAAAACGTAAAACAAATAAGTCAAAACTGTCACATGTTTGCATTTATGCAAACGTCGTCTAGTTTGGGTGCTTTGTGTGTTTCCCTTTACGATGGCAGCTGGAGAAGTGTCGTGGAGGAATGCAGGGACAAATGAACATGTCATCCATAACAACTGAACCCGTGTGGGAAGCATGTAACGGTACTTGCCTTGACTCACTCTCTGACTCACATTAATGCATCCTTCCTCCATGCCAGCTGGGCATGGCTTTCCATGTTGCCAAAATATAACAGATCCATGTTTTTGGAGTATCAGAGCTCTAATTTTCCCTTTCAAGAACCACAAAAAAAGGCTCAAGCAATGCTTGGAAAAATCCCCCTCTCTTTTGTGGAGAGCAAAGGAACTGAAACTCTTAATAGAAGCCAAGAACAAACGTGGTTGGGGCAATGATAATATACCATAAATTAGCATATATAACCCGCACCCGTGCATAACCCGTGTTTTTTCCTGAATGAGTAAAAAAAGTTTTAGATAACCCACAGACGTGTATAACTTGCGGGTTATATATGCTACTTTAAGGTAATTGCACATCCCTGCTGCCAGCGGGGGGAACGTAGAGAGCAGCACAGGCGAGCTGGCTGGCTTGCAGGAGGGGAGCCGCACTCGCGCCCAGGCTCTGTGCAGCCACAGCCAGGTGCAACCCACCCTCCTCTGGGCAGGGGGAACGGAGACTGCAGTGCAGGAGAGTAAAAATAAATGTGTATACCCCACAGACATGTATACCCCATGGGGTTGGGGGGGGTTTGTAAAAATGTGTATAACCCGCGGGTTATATATGCTAAAAGACGGTACTTTTATTAGCTCCTCAGGGTGGAGGCTTTTCATTCGGACTCATTTTACAAGGATGTAGGTCCCTTCGGTTAAAAAACCAATAATCGGTGTACAGTGCTAGCTTCCCTTGAACTAAGAGATTTTGGTTCATGATCTATAGTTTCATATTTTGTTCATGCTATTAAGTGCACAGTGCACAATTTCCACATCTGGTGTTAATTGCAATGCCATTTGCTGACAATGCCCCATTGCATATGATCTCAAAAGCTTCAGCAATTGAGTTTGGATAAGTCCACAGCTTTTTGATGGAATTTCTGATAGTCTGATTCAGCCTTCTAGCAAGATCTTCACCATTCCTGAGTTTCATCTGCTCCAGAAATGCAGTGAAATCAAAATATTCTGACACTGTTTCATTATTTCCATTTCCGATCCAAAACTGGTTGTATGGAAAAGTCCAGCTGAATTAAATAGGGATGAAACCAACTGGAGTCTATTTACATGTAACAGGGTTCTATAGAACTTACTCCCAGTTCTTGGGTCCAGGTGCAGAACCTGCAAGGAAATGATATGGTTCTATGCTATCATTATAGCTTTTTAATTCTGGGGTTGGCAGGTTCACCCGGTTCCAATCAAAAGTCAATGCAGCCTTCAGGTTTCTTTATTTTACATCCAGAACATAAGAATGGCCGTACTGGGTCAGACCAAAGGTCCATCTAGCCCAGTAGCCTGTCTGCCGACAGTGGCCAGCACCAGGTGCCCCGGAGGGGGTGGACTGAAGACAATGATCAAGCGATTTGTCTCGTGCCATCCATCTCCAGCTTCTGACAAACAGAGGCCAGGGACACCATTTCTAACCCCTGGCTAATAGCCTTTTATGGACCTAACCTCCATGAATTTATCTAGCTTCTCTTTAAATTCTGTTATAGTTCTAGCCTTCACAGCCTCCTCTGGCAAGGAGTTCCATAGGTTGACTATGCGCTATGTGAAGAAGAACTTTCTTTTATTAGTTTTAAACCTGCTACCCATTAATTTCATTTGGTGTCCTCTAGTCCTTATATTATGGGAACTAATGAATAACTTTTCTTTATTAACCCTCTCCACACCACTCATGATTTTATATATCTCTATCATATCCCCCCTCAGTCTCCTCTTTTCTAAACTGAAAAGTCCCAGTCGCTTTAGCCTCTCTTCATATGGGACCTGTTCCAAACCCCTAAACATTTTAGTTGCCCTTTTCTGAACCCTTTCCAAGGCCAAAATATTTTTTTTTAGGTGAGGAGACCACATCTGTATACAGTATTCAAGATGTGGGCGTACCATAGTTTTATACAGGGGGCAGTAAGATATTCTGTGTCTTATTTTCTATCCCTTTCTTAATAATTCCTAACATCCTATTTGCCTTTTTGACTGCCGCTGCACACTGTGTGGACGTTTTCAGAGAACTAGCCACAATAACTCCAAGATCTCTTTCCTGATTTGTCATAGCCAAATTAGCCCCCATCATAGTGTACGTATAGTTGGGGTTATTTTTTCCAGCTTCCTGTATCTGAGGGTAGACAGAGTACAGCAGATCTGCAGCTAGGCTAGCTGGCTGTGGTGGTACTTTTTCCACCTGTATTTGATCTTCACACTGTGAGACTGATCTCATTGTCTGTCACAAACCTTATTGACTCTTTTCAATCTCACTACAACTCTAAATGTATTTCAGTCTCTTTATCTAATCTTGTGACAATAGGGCAGTGTTACTATAAAGAGTCAGGTTCATAGCAGTATGGAGATCAAATACCCACAGTGAGGTGATGAAGTACAGTGTACAATGGGAGCTTCAGGGGGTAGCCGGGTTAGTTTGTTACAGAAAAAAAACAACAAATGGTCTGGTAGCACTTTATAGACTCACAAAACATGTAGATGGGATCATGAACTTTTGTGGGCACAGCCCACTTCTTCAGATGACCGGAGCCTGGGGACTAAGGGGTTAACATACCTATCCCAGGTAGAGTTGGCCATTAGGAATGTAGGTAGGAATTTCAAACTGGGACAAAGGAATTTTTGGTTTTTCCCTCTCCTTTGTCCCTGGGCAGTTTTTCTCCAGCTACTGAGGGAGTCAGAAAGACTGTCTCCCTCCAAGAATAGACTCTTCACTCTCCTGTAAGTAGGGTCAAGTTTAGATCAATCCGTTAGGTTTTATTGTTTTATGGTTTGGGAAATGGGATCTGATGTCTGTGCATTTAAAATGGGTTTTGCTCTCCTTTGTAACTAAGCTCCTGGCCCATGGTGGGTTTCCCCCCCATGAGTATATTACCTTGTGACTTTTCCATCTAGTCATTATGCTTGCAACTGGAATAGTGTGGTGATAATAAAAGTTCTTTCTCTTTTCTTTTTATTAATCTGGGATTGGTTAATTTTTGTGTCCTTGTTTGTACTTTAGGGGTGAGATTTCCCAAGTGATCTCTCCCCCCTGATTTTTCTTATCATTACTTGGGTGGTGGCAGCGGAGTTTTTATCCCCAAAATCTAGGTTGTTAAGATTTTGGGGGGAAGTTTTTTACCAAAGCCTGGAAAGAGAAGGTTTTGGGGTACTTTTGCAGGCCCCCACTTCTGCATTTATCGTGCCAGAGTGGGGAAGAAACCATGACATGGCCATCCAATGGGGTGGATCTGCAGAAACATGTTGGTGTCGTCGGAAGTGGGAAATAGTGCATCATGAATAAAATAACAGGTTGCAGTATTGGGATCCCCACACATGTTGGATCTGATCCTGGTGCCACAGGGTCTGGTTCGGTATTGCCCTGCAATGTGTGTGGTCATTTACACTGGGTTTTAAGTGTTACCTTTATGATGTGGTAACTGTTTTACACCTGCTTTAACCAGTGTCACAAAGTGCAGGGGCAATGATGAATAAACTCCCTTGACTCACAAGGAAGGGGGTTGGTTCATTGCCTTTACAAACTAAAAGAATCTTAGCTGCACAATCTAACAGCTGGTGCTTAAAATCCTTGGTGAAAGCAGAATGCGAGATATGCCTATTTATGTGCAGTTGTGTTTGCATGGATTTCAAGCATCAATCTGATGTCAAGATGAAGATGATGGTTCCGTATAGCCCTGTGGCAAATTCATTGACCCCTCTAATGTAATCTTTGACCAGCCATGTCATAATATTGGTTGGTTGCCTGAAAAAAGCATAAGGCAGTTGATCTTGTTGTGACAGACTAAGCCCAAGCGGAAAAGGTGTTTTAATTTGACACAAATGTCTCAAAGGGCACTTGAGGATTGGATATGGTTTCAATTAACTCTCTCAAAGCTGTGCTGTGGAAAAACAATAGATGCTTGCATAATTCTTTGTTGTAAAAAAAAGGCTCCAATCTAGCAAAACTCAGTTTGAAGGGCAGTGCAAATGCACTACACTTTTCTGTTTCAGATCTTTCTATTTACTCTTGATCAAAACAAACATACTGGCTTTGCAGGGTTGGGAATACTATTTTTAGAGCTGAAATGAAATAAAACCTGACTCATAAGGGGACACTAAGGTTACCTCTACACTGCAACATTATTTCGGGATATCATAGTATCCCAAAATGGCTATCCCGTGTCTTCACAGCAAACCTGTTATTTCAGGCTTGCTATTCTGACGTCCCTATAAACCTCATTCTACGAGGAGTAAGGGATGTTTCGGAACGGCGCTTTATTTTGAAATTTGGCACTGTGTAGATAGCGCCAAATGATGAAATAAGCTATTTCGAAAGAGCATCAAAATAAGATACACAATTTGTGTAGCTCAAACTGCGTATCTTAGTTCGAGTTACGGTGCAGTGTAGATGCACCCTAAGATATACTGATTTCACATGGTGGTTACTTAGTACATCATTCACCTTCAAAAGTTCAGGTTAAATGCAGCATGTAATATTCAGTGAAGATGACTCAAGTTTAAATTTGAGTTGACTGGTGCACTAAGGGCCAAATTTTCAAGTGATAAGTGATGCTTGGAAAAAAGGCAACCCGGCCTTAATTTTATTCAAACAGGTTTGCTTGGGCTATTAAAAATATGTATTTATCTTAGTTTTCTATATACAATGTGAATAGTCAGTGAAGATGACTCAAGTTTAAATTTGAGTTGACTGGTGCACTAAGGGCCAAATTTTCAAGTGATAAGTGATGCTTGGAAAAAAAAGGCAACCCGGCCTTAATTTTATTCAAACAGGTTTGCTTGGGCTATTAAAAATATGTATTTATCTTAGTTTTCTATATACAATGTGAATAGGATCTAAGAGATGCAACTTTTGATTGTTACATTATTTTGGGGTAATACCTAAAGGTCATATGCAGGTTGTGCCCCATTGGCCCGGGCACCAGATACATATATAAGTGATATCCATGGTCAAAAGTGTTCACAGTGTAAAAGGCAAGACATAACAAGTAGATAAGACAAACACCCAGGCTGCGGAAATGGTGTAACGAATGTAATAGGACATGCAATGCTTAGCTGGTCGGTAGTAGCAATCCGATTACACCTTATAGTGTGTATTAAGGAAGAGGCGGGTTTTGAGGAGGGACTTGAATGAGGACAATGGTCTGGCTTTATGGATTTTGACTGGGAGCTTCTGAGGGAAACATGGAGAAAGTGCTTGTCAGAGAAGAGAGGAAGTGGGCAATCGAGGTGGGCAGCACTGGTGGAATAAAGGTAAATTTAACGTTGTGACAGGAATTGGATATCCTGAGCGGTGCTAAACGGTGGAGGGGTTTGTGTCAGTAAAGTCAAGAAATCTGAGCTGATGCAAGAGCAGAGAGGCAGTAGTTGTAAGGTCACTGTGCAATCTGCATCTCAGTTTACACAATACAGAGGAGAGCCTTTGAGACCCATGCAGCTACTAATCTCAAGAGGGAGTTAGTCAAGACCTTACCCCATGCAAATGCTCAGATGAGCTGGACTCCATGGGGAGCCAACTGGCATCTTTCAAGCCAAAGCGCCACATTACTGATAGCCAGTCACGTGACAGACATAGTGCCAATAGCAAGGATATCTGCCAAGAGCCATCCTCACTGCTCATCAAATGCCTTTTCCAGCTAAATAACAGAATCGTGCAGCAAGCAGCCAAGGAACACAAGAGGGGAACTGGTGGTGACAGAAAAACGGCCGGTTAACGAGGCTCAGGTCAGTGCCAGCCCATCAAACCCTTAGGAGAGAGACTGTGTGACTATCCTGGTTAAGGATAACAAAAAATAGAGAGGTCTGAGGGAGAACAAATAGCGCATGCTTGCTTCATCTGGCTTGAAGCAGGGAGCTCTGTGTGGACAGTCAGGGTCTATAGATGATTCCCTGATGCACTGCCCGGCCCCAGGCACAGGTTAGAGCAGCCTGGGGATGAATTTAACCTGCATCAACTGGCTGCAGTTTCACGGGAGTACCTGACAGCGAGGGGCCACCAGAGTGCATTCTACTCTGACTACCTGCTCCTCCCCATCCCCTGCACTGAGCAGCACAGACAGCATAGAATGGCACCAGAAAACATGCCCTATGATTTGCAAGGAATACTCCAGGGAATATTTCTCCATTCGCTAGGAACAGGCCCCCAGGGCAAATTGTCTCTGTTTATATTTTACATACTTAATCGGGGTTGGAAAGAGCAGCAGCACCACCAGCAATGAGCTCTGATGTGGCACAGGGCGAAAATCTAAACAAGGTGGTGCTTCGAATGCATGGAATATATTTGTTAAACCTCGGGGTGATACCAAAAAAAGTGGGTATTGACAGAGCGATAGACTGGAATTGGACGACGGAGCCCGGTTTGCGATTGAGGGATATATTTTATGTATGGTGGAGTGTATCCTTTTGTCAGTTGCAGTGAGATTGAAGGGATTTTATAGGGTGTACATTCCCTGATTATTTGTCATGCTACACTGAAACGCATTACATCCTGGAATAGAACCAAGTATTACTGTGGTGAAGGGCATATTGGAAGGGCTACAGTAGCCTCCCTAATCTTGCCCCTGAGACTAGTACTGTGCCAGCAGCAACGTACTGGGATATTTCCATTTTAGGAGAACACCAATGCGCAATCACGTCTCTCTTCAGCCAATGCCAGTTTGAACGATGAGGAGGAAAACAGAGGACAGAACAGATTGCATTGTTCTTTGTGTTACTTACTTCTTTCAGCAGCTCAGAACTCTACATCGAAGCACTGTCTGGTTACACAGAAAGGACAGCCTGCTGGAACATTTTAAGCAAAGGTCAAATGTCTGGGAATTTGTTAACCATGACAAAGCTGATTAAATAATACACTTGAGCATGATTCCAGCTACTTCTGCTGCATTGAAATCAATGTAAAAGCCACTGCTGTAGATGAATTGTTACTCTTCTAAATCCTAGAAGACTCGGACAAAATCAGGTCCCATTGTGTTAGGTGCTGTACATACAAATAGTAAGAGACAGTTCTTGCTCCAAAGAGTTTATGATCTAAATATACAGAACAGGCAAAGGAAGGATTATTATCCTCATTTGGGGGGATATGAGATGAGCAACTGAAGCACCAAAGCTACATCTACACTGGCAGCTTCTTGCGCAAGAACTGTTTTGCGGAAGAGTTCTTGCGCAAAAAGTCTTCCACAAGAGCGCGTCTACATTGGCATGTGCTTTTGCGCAAGAGATGTGCTTTTGCGCAAGAGCATCTATGGCACTGTGGACGCTCTCTTGCGCAAGAAAGCTCTGATGGCCATTTTAGCCATAGGGGTTTCTTGCACAAGAAATTCATGTTGCCTGTCTACACTGTCCTCTTGCGCAAGAGCTCTTGCGCAAGAGGGCTTATTCCTCATGGGGAGAGGACTAACTCTTCCGGAAGAAGCCCTATCTTCCAACGCTAGACTGTACATATACTTGCGCAAGAACGCACGTTCAGTGTAAGTTTTTGCGCAAGATGCTGCCAGTGTAAATGTAGCCCAAGAGATTACAATACAATTGGAGTCAGGTGCCTAAATCCTTTTGTGGATTTGGGTTGAAATAGCTAAATATCACATAGGAAGCCAATAGCAAAGCTGGGAATTAAATCCAATCTCCTTGTCCCGATCCAATTACTTAACCACAAGATCATCTTCCTTCCTGACCTTGCCTTCTTTCCTTCAAAGATGGCTGCAGTCAACTTTTCTATTTATGAATTTGCTGGCTTTCTGTTATCTTCAATGAATTCAAGTATTTCCACAAGAGAACTATGAAACAATCACCTAGATGCTGACAATTTTGTAATTTAATATAAGGATCAGTTGTGTTCCAGAACACCTAATTCAATTAACTTTGATAATACTCCACTTTATTACTTCTTTGACTTTAATATTTCCTCAAAACTGGGGGGGAGGGGAGGGGATTTCATTTTTTTTTTAGTTGAAACGGATTACTGTCAACATGAAACAAGATCCAACACCAAATGAAGTGAATGGAAAAAAGTCCATTGACTTCAGTGAGCTTTGGATGAGGGTCTGAGGAGAACAAGCTAGATAAGGGTGAAATTTATGAATAACCAAGACAAATTTGGAATATGTTTTCTTTTAAAAATCAAGTAACATTTTATTTTTATTGTGTGCAACAGAAAAGTTAGATAAAAACCTAAAATAATCTTGCTGGAAGGTTGCAATAAAACACTACTTTCTTAGAATCCAGAATGATAACACACAAGAACGACAGAACAGGGAGTGACAAATCAGGCTGCTCCCTAAGGCGGAGAGGTACAATCACCCACCTTGCTCTAGACTGGAGCTAGGCAGACTGACTGGTGAAGACCCAGATCACACACTTCCCTACAGACCTCCCTAGCCTGCAAGCAGGGCCAGGAAACCCCCTGGAAATCTGAAGTGATCACTTTATTTGAATACAGTTTTCAACAGACCACAAACATGGTTTTCTTTGTTTTAAGATTAAAGCAGGTCAGATTTCCCTGTTCATGAACCAACCCTGATTTCTGTCAGCCTAGTCTTTTCTTCCATTAGTTTGGATAAACACTTGCCAGCAGATTGGTTACTTGCTCAGTTAACCATAAAACTATTCGCTGTTCGTTCTTTGTGCCAGGATTGGTCACTTATAGTAAATCACACGGTGGTGTTTCAGCTCCCTGATTGGATAACTGAAATCTTTTGCACAGAAGATAACTAATAATGAATCATTGTAGTTGTACTCCAACATCTCCATGTATCCATCTGTAGTCTGCTGTCTCACAATTTGGCTATGGCTATATCTAGACTGCAGGCTTCTTTCGGAAGAAGGTTTTCCAGAAGAGATCTTGTGAAAAATCTTCTTCCAAAAGAGAGCATCTACACAGCAAAAGCGCATCAAAAAAGTGATCTGCTTTTTCAAAAGATAGCATCCACACTGAATGGACTCTATCTCGCATTTAAGCTGTGATTGCTATGGGCGGAGTGGCCACCAAGGCACCTGTGCTTTTTTCTCTTTCCTCTTCTTTCAAAAGAACTCCCTCTTCCCCGTCCACACACACCTTTTTCCAAAAGAGCTCTTCGGAAGAAGGCTTCTTCCTCATAGAAAGAGGTTTACCAATGTCGGAAAAACCCCTCTGCTCTTTCGATTTTTTTCCGAAAGAACATGATTGCAATGTGGACGAAAGTGAAGTTTTTTCGGAAAAACAGCTGTTTTTCCAAAAAAACTCTGCAGTGTAGACATACCCTATGTCTATACCTAAAACTCTACAGTGATACAGTTGTAGCTCGGTAGCAACACCATTATAGCATGTCAGTGTGGACATCCATTGCAGCGAAGGGAAAGGTTCTCCCATCATTGTAGTTAATCCATGTCCCCAAGAGGCAGTAGGTAGGTTGACAGAAGAAGTCTTCCATCAACCCAGCCCTGACTACATGAGGAAATAGGTCAGCATAGCTTCATCCCTTGGTATAAGACTTTTTGCACCCCAGAGGAATATAGCTGTTCCAATATAAGTTTTCAGTGTAGACAAACTCTTAGATTATAAGTCCCATGGGATAAGGATCCGCTTTGTGTTCTGTGCTTGGACAGTGCCTAGCACAATGGGGCATAGTCTATGACTGGAGGTTCCAGGGGCTAATGCAACACAAATAATAAATAAACAAATAACTAACAATAGATATATACTTTTATATCCTACTTTGAAATACAGCTACGCTAATACATCATAATTACCTCGGACGCTGGTTTCCACCCTTTCAGAGCCAGTATACGGGGACACCATATCCAATTTCATCTTTAACGTAAGTAAAGACTTAACAGAGATTAAGCCTTTACTTGGAGACTAAGTGCATCTACACTGCAACACTATTTCAAAATAACTAGCGCTATTCTGAAATAACTTAGTCCGCATCTACACAGCAGGCGGTTATTTTGAAATAATGTCAAAATACTGTCAAGCTGGAGGACTTCTTAATTCAACTCCTGTAACCCTCATTGTATGAGGAATAAGGGAAGTCGGAGGAAGAGTGCTCTATTTCCAAGTAAGTGCTGTGTAAACGCTCCCTTTTCGAAATAAGCTATGCAATTGACGTAGCTCAATTTGCGTCGCTTATTTCGAGTTAAGCTTTGCAGCGTAGACGCACCCTTAGATTCTATTTGCCTTTCACTTACAAAGAGGTTTAGATGGCCAGTGCTTGGCTTGCCCACCATCTTTTGGGAACTGCTCAGAGGAGCTTTAATAACTAATAAAACAAACCCAAATGGTCAATCCTTCACCAAACCCTTTTGGTCTTGTTTGGCTTATCCCTGCACGTCTACGGTTGACCAAAAGCCAGCTCTAGCATTCAGTTTTAATTTCTGTTTTAAGCCAATTAGAGTGACTTGATTATTCAGAATGAAAATAATTGCCCAGTGGAGACATGGTTCACTGGAACTGGGAAGATCCAAGGGAGGTTTGAGGTTTTGCTGAACATCTTGGAATACTTCTGAAAGACGTTCCTTTTTCCCATGACTAACATGGTGATGTGATAATCGTGGGTGAGGACTGTAAGTAAAGTAAATAGATATTTTTAATAGTGGGAATATGAAGAACCATGGAAAAATAGCTTTGTCCATTGAATGAGTCTGTTCATACTCACCAAAGGGGAGAATAGACTTTCTAGGGCCAATTTTTATCTTCACATACATGTAGATTCCACAGAAGTTTCAATCATCCATGTGATTTAGCATGGCTCTAAATATGTAATAACATAAGAATGGCCATACTGGGTCAGACCAAAGGTCCATATAGCCCAGTATCCAATCTTCTGACAGTGGCCAACGCCAGGTGCCCTAGAGGGAATGAAGAGAACAGGTAATCATCAAGTGGTCCATCCCCTGTCATCCATTCACAGTTCCCCACAGACAGAGGCTAGGGACACCATTCCATGTCTAATGTCCTGTTGAAAAACAGTTTTGATGCAAAGTTTTCAAGCAGCCCTACACAGTCACTGTAATTGCCACTAATCAGGCTTGGAGGCAGAACAGCACTTGCTTGACATAGGACAGTCTTTTCAGTAATGTCCCATAAACCCTGTCCATGTACATCCTTCTCCCTCTCCACGAGACATGGAAGAGTACAGAGAGAGTTACTTACAATAGTGATTTTCTAGAGCTCTTTCTTTCATCATAACCTCTAAGTGAAGGAGACTGTTCAGAATCTTAGAAGAATGACTCAACTGATTAATATCTGCAGCAGTAGTTGGAGCCATATGATACCTGCCATTCATTTTCCAGAACCCTTTAAACTACCGTACAAAGCTGAGCATCTGCACAGCAGACCACAGGAACTATTAGACTGTGATTCCCTGGTGCTTTGGGAATGTAGGCATTTCATTCTTCAAGTTTCTCAGCTGTGGGTCTCAGCTTCCCACTCACCAAACACCACTGCACTAACTCAGCATTCAACACCACTGGTGCCAGAGCTAGGAGCCCGCTAAGGTCACTTTTCTCCACCAGAGGGGGGCCAATTATTTTAAAACTTCATGGGACAATCCTGGAAGACCAGACCAGCCTCACCACCTCATCACTAGTATTGGGGCTAGCTGGAGCCAGTGAGGGGGAATCGATGTGGCAGGGCATGAGGAGGGTGGGGCAGGAATACAAGGAGCTCAGCCAACAAGTCCCTGTGCTCCCTGTGCTGTTCTTGCTTACCATGGAGGCTGGTTTGGCCCTCAGCCAGCCCTAGTACTGGAAGAGGCATAAAGGGCAGCTTAGCATCACTCTTGGCTGTGCCGAGTGTGAGCTCTGTGCGTGCGAGGAGCTAAGAGCAGGCCACAAACAGCCCCACTGTTAGTGATTAATTTGGAATACATAACTGTACTGTATGTTTATGATCATATATTAATGATTTTAATGTTAAAACAGTGATTTTGTGTCAAACAAATTGGAGTTAGTGACCTGTGACCCCTGGACTCCATCTTGGGCCTTGCCCTGTCTCTCTGGAACATTCAGAGACAGTTGGAGAACCGGTTCTAACCAGATTTTCCCGCCTCGGCGAGAGTTCCGCTCGCCTCAGGCTTCCTCCAAGAAGCATAGAGTAAGGCTGGGAGTGAGGTCAGTCACTGCAGTCCTCCCCAACGGCAGCAAGAGCATGGGGCTCCTTTCGAGGAGCGTCCTCGGTGCCTATGAGGAGGAAGAGACACCCCATCCATTAACCATCACTGAAATACCATCGACTCACCTGAATCCCTGAATCACCTGACATGCTCTTCTTTCCCGGAAGTTCATGGATTGAAGTTCCTGATTTTGAAATCATTCCCTAAAACACTTTACCTTGGTTTACTTTTTACACTGTCTCCTCTTTATTTAGGAAGGGGAAGGGTTTATAAAGCACTGAGGTAAATCATGGGTGACAGACCCTGGATCAGAGGAATGAGGCTATAGTCTTCAACATGGAAAGATCAGTCAGACATCACACGTCCAGACATCTTATTATATATGTTCTATCTTTTAAAATTCTCTGTGCTAACCTCATGATGCCAATACTCAATGCTAGTGTCATAGGGAAGGGGGTCACTGGAGAGAACAGGAAAATGCATGGGGTATATCCTTCCATATCTACACTATATACATTTATGAATTTCACACACATGAGCCAGCCTAGGTCCTGGAAGATTTTCTTTTGTCCCAGATACATACCACAGGCTTCCCTTTAGTTAGACATTTTCCTTTTCAAAATTAAATAATATGGGTTTAACTTACATGGGAAGATGGCTCACAGACCGCATCTTGCTTTGGAAACTCTACCCAAAAACATTTAGCAAGGCTCATAAAAATTCAGACTCCATGAGGTCGTCCCAACACCCACGCCTACTGATGAGATGCTGCAATTAGCTGCCAGGGCTGGAAATGAACACAGACCTGAAAGCTTTAGTTTTGCTAGGGAAACTCAGCTTGAATTCTCCCTCCTCTGACTCAGGTTTTAATGCTTTCAGCAAGATTTCACTATTACGAAACTGGTTCTTCCATCAAAATGATTATTTCTAGACTTGGGGGGAAAGGAAGTGCTGTAATTCTAGAGCAGTTCAAATCAGAGAGCACCAGGTGTGTACTGTGTCTGTATATATGTAAATAATCAATAGACAAGATGCAAATTGACGGTACTCAAGAATATGTCGTCCAATCCTTGGGTTTTGTAGGGTCACTTGCTCTTGTATACTTCAAATGACTTTCTCTGTGCCTTTCTGCACATCAGCTCTGAACAACTCGCACAGTAAACACAGATTTCCAGATTGGTGTCACAGCTCTCAAACCCTGAACAGTGTCACAAGTTGCTGCTGACCTTGTAGAACACAAGAATAAGAATAATAAACCCAGAATGTAAAATATGTTGTGCGCAGTGGACCGATTCGGAGAGATGATAGGATTGTCACGTAGCTTACATGGGAAGCACAGTCATGTAAAATGTTGTGTGGAATAAGTATCCTGACAGACATCTAATCCGATGCATCTCAAAGACATTTCCAGTCTCGTGAGGAGGTAGGGTGCGCCTCCTTCGTGAAGGTGGAAAATATGCTAAAAGTGTTGGATCTTGTACAAAAGAACAAATTAAGTCAGATATTCTCCCCTGGAAAAAAAATCAAGGCCATTTTAAAAATAGAAGTTTCCTCAGCAGCAATGATCATAGTCTGCTATAACTCCCTGTAATCTTTTTTAAAAAATCACCATCACATACTACAGTAATTCCTCATTTAACACGTGCCCGCTTAACACGTTTTCACAATAGCATGATTTTTTTTTTTTTTTAGGGAACATTTTTTGAATTACACGACCGTCCCTGGAATAACACGATTTCCCCAGCCGGCCCATTGCTGGTGGCTGCGCGGGGCTTCCCCCGCCTCCCTGCAAAGCGGCGGAGGGTTCGCCGCTCACCGTGCCATTCCCCACTGACTCCCCCTCGCCGGACATCTTGCCCCCTTTTTTCCACCCCCTGCTTGCAGGCCAGCAGCTGGGTTTCCCCAGCCGGCCCGTCGCCGACGGCTGCACGGGGCTTCCCCCGCCTCCCTGCAAAGCGGTGGAGGGTTTGCTGCTCGCCGCGCCATTCCCCAGCGACCCCCCCCTCGCCGGACGCAGTGCAGGTCCCAGCAGACCCATCACAGGGGCATACTCCCAACCCAATCCCCCTCCCCTCTCCTCCCCTTCCCTTCCCCAGAGCCAAACACCTCCCCTCCCTGCTGTAACCCAGTCTCCTTTCTCCCCCAACCTTATGTCCCGGTCCCAACAGACACCACCGCTTGAAACGCAACCCCCATCTTTTCCATTATTTTCAATGGGAAAATGGACCCCGCATAACACGTTTTCACTTAACACGATCATTTTCTGAAACATATCGATAGTGTTAAATGAGGAATTACTGTACTTAATCCCCCCTGACTCAGATATATACAGTTAGACAAACACAGTGTTCAGCACTAAAAATCTCCTTTCTTTCTATCTATCACTGTGCATCTATAAAGCAGGAGTTATTTATCATGAACCTGTATCATGCTATTTATTACAATATAGAGGGGAAAGCCTCTGCTTCAGTGCTTTGCAACGAGCAAAATGCAATCTTAATTAGAGTGAACTTCTGTATATTGAGATTATTCTGTTTTAAAATGGCATTTTCCCCAGAAGCTCCGCTTGCATGTTTTTTTAAAAAAAGCCAGTCTCTAGCTTTTATGGTTGTGAAGAAAATCTTCAAAATGGGAAGTGGGAGTAACCAAAGCAGAGACACCTGCCTGAGTTTTCTGAGAGCCTGAAATCATAGCTCAGAGATGTGAATTGTATCTTCCTGCCAGTGTGGGCGCTAATTCAGATGCCGTTAGTATCAACATAGGCAACTATTTCACAGCTTTTCAAAGCAGGGACAAAAGAAGCAAAAGTTCCTTGCTGGCATAGTTCAATCACTTCCCTTAATGACATTAGCTATGCTGACAGAAGAACTCTTTTTGCCAGTAAAACTATGTCGACACTCGAGCCTTGCCAGCATAGCTGTGTTTGGTTGGGAGGTGAGATTTTTGTCACACTCCTAGGTGACATAGCTACGCTGGTAAAACTTTGCAATGTAGGCCAAGCCTAAAAGTACATTAAGGTTAAAAAGTAATTTGCTTAGAAGTTAGGTAATGACAGGACTAAGGTTGCTAGTGCATGTAATTATCTCATAGCTTTATAACACAGGATCCCTATCTCATTCCAGCTCATCTGAAGAAGTGGGTTTTGCCTATGAAAGCTCATGATACTGTAGAAGTAAGTTGTGCCCACAAAAGTCTTTTATATATAGTTGATGTCTATCTAACCTGTTCTTAAATATCTCCAGTGACGGAGATTTCACAACCTTCCTAGGCAATTTATTACACTGTTAACCCCGCACCCCGACTGTTAGGAAGTTTTTCCTAATGTCCAACCTAAACCTCCCTTGCCGCTATGCTAAACAGTGACTCCCTCCACCTCTATAAGGCCAAAAAAAAAAGAGTAAACGTTCCCTCAGGCTGGAGTCTGGGCTCTGGCATCCAGTGTGTGGGAAGGGTCTCAGAGCCCAAACTCCAACACACACGGGAATGTCAACACTGCTATTTTCACCCCCCATGTCTGAACCCTGAATGCTGAGTCAGTTGACTGAGCTCTGCATCTTGCTGCAGTGTGGTATTTTTGGGTTTGTATATGTATCCTCAGACTGATGTGCTGGGGGACAAATTCCTGTCTGGTGTAACTCCATTGATCCTCCAGAAGATGATACAAAATACAGAGCAGGCATCTGGTTTCTGGGTGAGGAAACAGAATTCCCCTGCAGTTACCCAAATGATAAAATTGCCCAGGATGGATTTGGAAGGAAGCGTAATTTGTGTGAGTTTAGATTCTTTTAGATTCATTTTACTTCACCCCTGAATTTGTCCTGGATGGTGCATCTGAGAGTTTAAATTGCCACATTGTTCCCTGACACTGTCTAATTAATTCCTGATTAATTCATGTGAAAAATATAAACATTTCTGAGACTAGTTGAAGTTATTAATGAAAATCACTCTGCTGCTTACACATTACAAATGTTGCTCTGAATATAAACAGGAAGGGACGCTGAACATTTTAATTAACTTGTTTATTTCTTCATGTGGGAAGGTCTCCAGAAACTGACCACTCACTAGAAATGGGAGCATCAATGAAGCCTAGAGACCTATTTCTCTGGCAGTCGGTAGCCCCAAATTACTTATTTTCAATCCAGGCATTGATCCTTGAAATCTAAGAAATTAGAGCTACTATATCACAAAGGGCATTTGGCAGTTAAACAAGCCATCTCCCCTTGTCTTTCAGTGACAGATGTTCACTTGAAATCCCACTGAAATTCTTTTCAGAAGCAAAAAGAGTACTCATAGTTCTCATATCATTTGGGTTCATGGTCCTGGTGTTTCATTAAGAGGAACGTATATTTAATCTTTAAAAAAAAATCACCAAATATTAAGTTGGAACACTGTCCTTCTCGATAAGAAGCTCTCTCTTAGGGCTTGTCTACACTACGGAGAAGATCAACCCTCCAGGGGTCGACCTGCTAGCATTCAATTTAGTGGGTCTAATGTAGACCCCCAAATTGAACGCTGAGGGCAGCCCCCACCAGCACTGTGTACTCCTTGTTCTATGAGGAGTAAGGGAAGCCAATGGGAATGTGTGCTCCCATTGGCCTTCAGCAATGTAGACGCCGCAGTGGCTTGGTGTAAGATAAGTCGAATCCAGCCACACATTTTGCATAGCTGGTTGGTGTATCTTACTCTGACCTGCCTGGTCTAGTGTAGAGAGCTCAGAGAATGCTGAGAATGCCCCTAAAAGAAGGTAGATGAGCCCAGCCTGAACTTTTGCTGGGATGAGACTTGGAAGAGACAAAAAGAACCATTATAATCTGAATGCTTTAATGCTAACCCCCTTTGCCCTAAACTAGCCATTTACACAAAGCCTCGTTTGTTGTAAGGCTGCAGACTTGCTATATTTTTAATCTCAGAAACACAATTAAAAGTGACATTTTTCCTAGTTCATTTTACTTCCCCTGTATTTTGCACCTTTGGATAAGCCTCAAGGCCGCATGCCGCATAAACTGTTACCTTTAAATCCCCACCATTTCCTGTGCTTTCAACAGATGGCAATCCGGGATTGAGATGAGGAAAGTCTGGGGAAGATTTCCTGAAAATGGTGGAACAGAAGTTTGAGAGACTCTTAACATACTTTAAAATTGTATCAAATCCCATCACCTGCCAGCATATTCAAGGCCAGCCTCCATCACCCTTCTAAAGTTATGTGCACCCATTGATAGCAGACACACACAGCCTCCTCTAGTCTTAATCTTCCAGTATTCAGGCTGGGCAGGATTTACAATTTATATTAGCAGCCAAATCATCGCAGGCACGAATCCATTGCACTAGGTTTCTCTTTGGACCATGTCACACATTTGGAGACTCCTGTCCTCACTTTGTAATTAGATTGTACAGTCTTCTATATTTAAGCTAGATTCATCATGACATTAAAAATTTCTGGAAGTAAGATTTAGGATGTCTTTTGGATGGCCTGTAAAAGATGCTGTACAGATGGTGCAAAGATGCTCCTATCTGCTTGAGTTAGATCACCAACATGCAAACATTGAATGAGACAGTTTATTCCCCTCATGTTGGCTATGATTCTGACAGATGATTCCAGTGCAAAGCCAAACTGAGTACATTATTAACCACTGCCCTTCCAAATGTCCATGGATTGTAAAGCTCATTAAGACATTGAATAGAACCATTTGTGCAAGAATAAATAAATGGTTAATTCTCTGCTCTTTTATTTGATGATGTCACAACCCTTTAGGGTTGACTCGACCAGCTAACATAGTGAAATACAAATACCCTCTCTACACCAGGGTTTTAAAAAGCATCCTATAATGGGTTTTGGCCTTGTCTCGACTAGCCCTGAGATACACCGGGTCAGCCCATCACCCCATGTTCTCATGCTCACACCTGCATGGTGGGCGTTTGATCAAGGTTAAAGCAAGAATCAAGGGATCATGAAACCCAGTTTTACTACCATGATTGTCTGTGTGCCCTTAAACAAGTAGTTTGTGTCCTCGTCACTAGACAATATATAGATTCCTCACCATGGCAGAGTACATTAATTTGATGGAAGTTGTTACTGAAATGCAAAATGCGATCATTATTAAAAGTACAGTGCACATTTGCAGAGATAATTTAGGAAAGGGGCATTCTAGATCAGAATGAAAGCTGGCTCCATTCTACAGCCTGATATGGGTTATTTATGTTTCCATTACAAACATTCTTTGTTGATACTGACTCAGCATTCAGCTCTTCACAGACTCATGGAATGTATGAGTAGATACATCAGTTCATCCATGTCTGTGTTCTTTGGCCCTTTTTCAAGCAGTCTGGGGTTTTTGATGCATTTTTCTGTACTGGAACTAATTTCAAAGAGGGCCACAAACTATACAACCCCTGATCCAAATCTCGGTTGAGATCCAAGATCACAGTTTATCTCTATCTTAATAAAGGGCTGGAGTCAAACTTCAGGAAAGCTTGGATTGGGATTTCAACCCCATTAGGAAAGATGTGTGGCTTCCTGAGCCCAGTGCAGCTCCTTAATACTTGCCTCACCAGTGAAAGGTAAATGCACCTGCTCAAAAAAGGGAAAAGAGATATGAACACACTGACCAAAAGTGAGATGTTGAGAACAAAATTAATCAGGGAACCGAAGGACAGGAGGGGAAGAAATTCTTGAATAGTCTATTCATGTTTGCTAGGAGCCTGGCTAACAAAAAGGAGGAATTGGAAGTGTACATGAATAGAATCATACAGATGTACAGCTGGAAGGGACCTGAAGAAGTCAAGACCAACCCCCTGTACTGGGATAAGACCAAGTAAACCTAGATCATCCCTGACAGCTGTTTGTCCAACAATGTTGGGGATTCCAGGATCTCCTCTGGAAGGCTATTACAGAGCTTAACTACCCTTACAGAAAGAAAGTTTTTCCTAATATCTAACCTAAATCTTCCATGCTGCATATTAGGTTTGAATAGTCCATACACATTTGCTAGGAGCCTGGGTAACAAAAAAGAGGAATTAGAAGTGTACAGGATGATCTGGGTAATTATAGGCCTATTGGCCTGATACTGTTCCTGAGCAAGATAATAGAATAGTCAATACAGGACTTACATCCAAAGCTAAACCAAATTAAGCCTACTTTAATTCTGAATAACAGTGCTTCAGCGGGGTAGCCAAATTAGTCTGTAACAGGAAAAACTTGAAAAACAATGAATAGTCTGGCAGCACCTTAAGACTAACAAAACATGTAGATCGTGTCATGAGCTTTCATGAGTACAACCCACTTCTTCAGATGAATGGAGTATTAAAAGTCCAGATCCAAAAATAAAGAGGGGATGCGGGGGGAAAGGGGGCGGAAGGGAAAAAATAGTGAATTAGAGCGTTCAAGTTACAAGAAGCTGATAGAGGAGGTACAATTTGCTCTTAAGTACCCATTGTTTAGTTGGTTGAGTCATTAGGATGTGGAAGGTAGTTTGCTAGCCAGGTGATGTCTTTATTCATACCTTTTTGATGGCTCCCAAACTTGTAAATGAAGCTAAGTTTCAATGCTTCCCTGTGCATTGGTCCTGTGGAATTGGCCTGAAACAACACGGGGACTTTGAGGGTAAGTCTAGACTACACCTCTCTGTCGACAGAGAGATGTAGATTAGGCACGTTGAAATTGCTAATGAAGCAGGGATTTAAATATCCTGCGCTTCATTAGCATAAACATGGCCGCCGCTTTTTTTCAAAATGGAGCTTTTTCCAAAAAAAACGGCAGTCTAGATGCGGATCTTTCGAAAAATACAGCCTTTTTCGAAAGATCCTGTATTCCGCAAAAAATGAGGTTTATAGGATCTGTCGAAAAAGGGAGTATTTTTCAAAAGATCCGCGTCTAGACTGCCATTTTTTTTCAAAAAAGCTCTGTTTCGAAAAAAAGCGGTGGCCATGTTTATGCTAATGAAGCATGGGATATTTAAATCCCTGCTTCATTAGCAATTTCAACGTGCCTAATCTACATCTCTCTGTCGACAGAGAGGTGTAGTCTAGACACAGTCTGAGATCCATTAATGAGTGCCCAGGCAGATTAAAGTGTTCTCCAAATGGTTTCTGTGTGTTGCCTTTTCAGATATCTGATTTATGTCCATTAATTCTTTCCCATGGAGACTGTCCAATTTGGCCAATATACATGGCAGTGGGCATTGCTGGCATTTGATGGCATAGATCACATTAGTGGATGTGCAGTTAAACGAGCCCCTGATGGAGATTTAATGAAGTTTAACTGATCTATTGGAAGTTTATACCTTTAGTTAATTCAAATTAACTTTCCTGGAGGTCCCTTTGTAAAATTGTCCCCTGAGAAAAATCTAAGGGCTTGATTCGAAAGCCCTTAGTCACGTTGAGTTGTATAGATATAGTCTAATTAAAACCAGAAGTGTAGCACAGCTGGGCTCAGAGACCTTAGCATTTGGCCTCCTATTTGGAATGTTAAGTTCATTTTATGTAAACAGCACTGAGGTGACAACGAAGAACAGAACGAATGCCAGTAATTATAACTTGTTGGGGAGAGGTGGGCTTTCCACTGGCCAAGGGAGAGACTATACTGTTTATGATCCCAGCTCAGGAAAACGCTTCAGCGCAAGTTGAACTTCAAGCATGTGAGGAATCCCATTCCTCTTCATCAAAGAGCTTGAACGTGTGTAAGTCCCACTGGGTAAAATTTTCAAAAATAATTAAGTTATTTAGGCGCCTAAGTGTAATTGATTTTCAATGGGATTTAGGCCAGATCTACACTAGAAACTTTTTCCAGACCAGCAATGTCTGTGTGATATGATTGTTTATGACACTTCCGTGTTGGCCAAACTCTAATGTAAATGCAGATACACCAGTAAAAAGTGCTTTTGCCAATACTAAGTTACATTAGGTGCCCTAGTGCTTTACACCATTATTGAGAATGGTTAAATTCGACGAGTTCTTGGTCATCCAATTTCTAGATGAATCCAGGATAGGTTGTAGAGGGGAAGTTCATGAAGTGAGGAACTTCTGAGTCAGGGTATCTGCACAGCAGGGCTAAAGTCGGAATAAGTGACACAACCTCAGCCATGTCAATTATGTAGTTTAAGTCAAAATAGCTTAATTTGGCTTTTGGTGCGGTCCACACGGCAGGAAGTCAAAGGAAGAACACTCTTCCTTCGACTTCCCTTACTCCTTGTGAAATGAGGGTTACCATGAATCAGAGTAAGAAGTCTTCCAGCTCGACATTATTTTGAAATAAAGGCTTGTAGTGTAGACACGCTATTTGTTATTTCAGAATAATGTCAGTTATTCCCGAAATAATGCCCCTGTGTAGATGTACCGTTAGGCTACGTCTACACTGCACAGTTATTTCAGAATAAGCTATTCTGGAATAGTTATTCCGAAATAGCTTATTTCGAAATAGCATGTCTACACTGCAGAGAAGCCTCAAAATTAGTCCAAGGTAGGCTTCCCCTAATGTAGACGTGCTATCTCAATTTAGAGACCCAGGAGGAATAACTTAGAATGGCCCTGGTGAGGGGCTATTTCGAAAAAACAGAAGCAGAGCGTCTATACACGCCATATTCTGACATAGCTATTTCAGAAGAGGCTTTATTCTTCATAGAATGAGGTGTACAGAAGTTGGAATGAGCCATCTGTTATTTCGAAATTATTTTGAAATAATGGAATGGCTGTGTAGACGCTTGCATAGTTATTTTGAAATAGCAGCCGTTATTCCAAAATAACTTTGCTGTGTAGACACACCCTTAGAGTCCCAGAAGTACTGAGTCATTCTCTAGCTTTCGGGAGTAATACTGGAGATTGAGGTTTTCCTGCTCACAGTAGAACTATGAGGTTTCTGATATGGTAGTGGCCAGGCCAAACCATGACGTAGCTGGACTGAGGCCATTTAATTTCTCTCTTCCAACCAAACTATAAAGTTCAGGCATAGCATATTGGTACATTCATTGGTAACAGACTACAGTATATCAGAGAGAAAGGGTGGTTGAGGCCCTGAACTGGACTATCACTAGACATTTCTGAAAATATAAATCTGTATCTCTCTCTCTGTCTCTTAACAATTCTTCTTTAGTCCACCTTGTGTGTTTGCATTGCAAACGCTGCATGGCAGGCACTGTCTCCGAATGCGGGTGTGAACAGCACCCGTCACGGTCAGGTTCCAGTTGCAGTCTCTAGGTGCTACCGTCATACAAAGAATAAACAACAACAGACTAACCCGATAGAAGACATCATCCTAGAAGAAAAGGGGCGTGGCATCTAAAACAGTGCACCAGAACGATTCCGTGCCCAGTCCTTCCCCCACTGGCTACGTGCTCTCTGGGCCCAGTCCAAACTGCCCTGAAGTTGGTGAGAGTCATTCACTGGGGTCAGTCTCGCAGTGAGCAAATGAGGCCGGATAGAAACCACCGTTACTGTTTGTGGAAATCTTCCCCCTGACTTCTTTTGGGCTTGTGATCAAGCTCGCGGGCCACACCTCCAAAAGACATCTCTGTGGTAGTTAGAAGCTTTTCAGTGGGGCTGAGGTGGAAGCCACCGCTCCTGCAAGCTGAGATGTGCTTCTCTGGCCTCTGGCCACAGGCATTCCGATCCCCTGCCTGCAGGGAGCAGTCGGAGTGGACGGAGAGTGCTGTGTGCCCAAAGAGGTGAGGCGGAGGCTATGTTGTTTTTCCCTTTGTCATGCAAATACAGATTATGCCCCCAAATGTTCAGCCGCTCATAACATCTGTGCCGCTTCCTGTGAGAAACGTCTGGAAGCCACTTAGCAGTAAAGTTTATTAAAATATTGCACTCCCTTCTGCATTTTTTTTTTTTTTTTTTGGTGTGACCTCCACACAGTGAAGCTCCTGCACTGCAGAAATAGTTTGGTTTTTTTTCTTGGCAAATGCAAATAATTAGTGACTTCAGAGCAGAGGGAGCTGACAGGCCAGATGTTCTTGCCGGCTTATGAAAAGCAGCAAAATTTGCAACACCTGTGCTATATCTTATGCCCGGTTCCATTAGCAAAGGCCCCAGAGGTCCAGAGGGACCCAACCACACAGTGAACATGCAACACACGTCTCTGCTTTGGTTACAGGCTGCAGCCTGACATTAAGGAATCCCGCACAGCATCCAGCTGTCTCATGTTGTCCGGGAAATAGGAATCTTTCCCAGACGTGCAATGACACCATCATTTTGCCTTACAGTGAGGCTGCCACCCGATTCTTGTAAGGAGTGCAGACAGAGGCTGCTGCATGGAATTAAATGCTGCTTTGCACTCTGCACGGGTGGTATGCACAATCAATGCTTCAAATGCAGAGAGCTGCAAGTTGTCACGGATCTGGCAAATAAATACCTAAATACAAATCAAGCCGGGCGGTTGACAAGCGGCTGCTCCCAGATGATCACTTTTTTTCAGACTGCTTGAAGCCTTCCAACCTCCATGATTTGAATGTCGAGTCGCAATAGCGTCCCAATTCAACTCAGCGCTCAAGCACGTGCTTGACTTTAAACAGTAGACTTGGATAAGACTTTAGTACTTGCTCAAAGTTTAAATGCTTTGCTGACTTAGGACTTATATTATTATTAATAGTAGTAGTAGTATTCAGAGCCCTGTGTGAACATAAAATTTGCATCTGCATCTGCAAGCTGGTGATCCTTCTTTTCCAACAGGGTAGTAAGTAACTCCGGCCCCTTTGCCAGTCGGCCCTGAACTATGCCACGCTATCTCCTTTTCTACCCCTTCAGGCTTGCCATTGGCTACACACATAATGGGGGCAGAGCTAGCAGGGACAAAAGGCTCTCCTTAACCCCTTCCATGACAGCAGGCAGTTTCTCCTCTTTGTCACAGGTACACAGTCTTATTTTAAAAGACCAGGCGTGTTTTGTTAACCTATTGTATCAACCTGGCATGTTTTCAAAGGGGGTTGGTTTCAAGTTTAACCACTCTTAAAGCTTTCCCACACATTGTATTGGCTCCATGTCCATGGAACCAGGAGCCAGATGCTGGAAATTAGACACCTGGCTTGTCAATTCCAGCTGGGGCCTCTCAGACCTGAAAGTAACCGTTTCCAGCAGAGCTAAAGGCTTTAGGAACCATCAGACTTTGATGCGGGAAAGTCTGTAATAACTGAGTTTGGGGAATGGAAAGAGAGAGATGTTTTAAATAGTAACAATATTATGAAAAATAATCTGTTTCTAAAATATCAAGGAACTGTTTTATTGTATAGATTCCAACATTCCCAGTGTGTCTCATCTGCCAGGCCCAACACATTTAAACGAGTATATGTAAAATTAGTCTCCTAGGTCTATATTCAGGCACTTATCTGGCAGAGCTAATGGGCCGCCACTAGTTCCACGATGGTCCGCTTCTGACAATCAGTGACCTTATTAAATGTCGCTGATTTGTCAAAGATGGACATCAATGACTTTAAATAAGGTGCCTAAATATGGAGTTATGGATCTGCTTTTTAGGAACTGATCCAAAACCCAGCAAAGTTACTGGGAGTCTTTCCAATGCTTTCAATGGACTCTGGATCAGGTTTTTTTATATCTGCAGTGCAGGGTGTGTGCTTTTGTTTACCGTTCCAGCATCGACAAACAATGTGCTGAACAAATGATACGCCAGCAGCAATACATCCAAATGCTTTTAAATGGTTTCATAAAAGCAAAACACGTCAGCTAGTTCAGGTCCTTCACACCTGTTATACCAGATACGTATATAAAGTGTGTGCTTATCACACACTATTCAGGGAGCCAAAGGACCTACACCTGTTTTGATCTCAGCTCTGCTCTTTGACCTCGAGAAAGCCACTTTACCTCTATTTTCCCATTGCCAGCGCCCCACCAAATTTACGGCCATGAAAAACACATCACGGACCAGGAAATCTGGTCTCCCCCTCAGGAAATCTGGTCTTCTGTTGCTTTGACCCTACACTGCACAGATGTCACAGGGGAGCCCAGCATTTCTCAAATCGGGGGTCCTGACCAAAAGAGAGTTGGGGGGGAGGGAGAATCACAAGGTTATTTTAAAGGCATCATGGTACCGCCAGCCTGCCTTCTGCACTGCCTTCAGAGCTGGGCGGCCAGAGAGCAGTGGCTGCTGGCTGAAGGCCCAGCTCTGCGGGCAGCAGCACTGAAGTAAGGATGGCAATACCATGCCAGGCCATCCTTCCTGCTGTGCTACTGTTAGCAGTGGCTCTGCCTTTAGAGCTGGGCTCCTACCCAGCAGCCGCTGCTCTCCTGCTGCCCAGCTCTGAAAGCAGCCCAGAAGGAAGAGATGTAGTGCTGTAACCCGCCCTACAATAATCTTGCAACTCCTCCACAATTCCTTTTTGGGTTACAACATCATGACATTTCAGCTCTAGCTGACATAATACAATTACAACTTTTAAAATCCTTTGACTGTGAAATTGAGCAAAATGCACTGTGAATTTGGTAGGGCCCTACCCATTGCTTATTTATACTGTAAGCCCTTTGGGACAGGGAACTGTCTGTAATTACATATTTGTACAGCCCCTAGCACAGCTGGGCCCGATCTTTGTTGGGACTTTGGGTGCTATCATAGTAATAGTGCTTGGTCCTGCCATGAGGGCAGGGGGCCGGACTTGATAACTTCTCAAGGTCCCTTCCAGTTCTAGTGCTCTATGATTCCAAGGTAGTAATGCTAAGAAGCCAACCCCGAAATAATGAATTGCACAATAACCAAACTACTGTAATAAAAATATTTGGTTTCCATTAGACATTACATTACAGCCTATTATTGTGGTTATATTGTTAGGATTCTACTTCATACGGACTTCTTACAGAATATTTTTTATTTCTAATTTCTATAATTCAATATAATTTTATATGTAATAAATCATCCCCACTTTTTCCAACAGCTGCAGTCACTGGAAAGTACACACTGTCTCAGGTCAAATATGAATAATAGTTGCATGATTCCAAAGCCGGCGCTGCGTGATTCGGGGCCTGATCTACTGGACTCACGGGAATCTTCCTTTCCCATTAACTTCAATGGCTTTTAAAGCAGGCCTTGTGTTAGCACAATGCATGCTCCTGGAATCTATGTCTGTTGTCTGCAAACAAGCGCTGTCAGTGGCACGGTGCAGTATTGATGCGTGTTGTGCAGTGGCAGCATTCACGCCAGTTTAACGCCATCGGCACACAGTACAAATCCGAGGCCAGAACAGTTCAGGTGGTACAGGCCAGGGACAGGAGGCACGTTTAGAAGGACTGTGAAGTGGGATAGAAAGGAGAGGGGGAAGAAAGAAACAGAATGATCTAATAGCAGGGACTACCATGCAGAGGCATCTCATCCCCTCAGAGGCCTCATCATGTGAAGGGCCGTGGGGTGGCCAGCTGTGGATTAGAGGAAGGAATAAGAGGTCAGCAAATAGGCTCAGGCTGGCCTAGTTCTTAAGGAGCTATATGGGTGGTCAGTAGAGCGAGGCTCAATTCCTTGCTCTGACACAGGCTCCCTGTGTGACTTACCCACGTCACTTAACCATTCCCCAGCTCTGCAGCAGGATAATAATATCTCTTTCACCACTCGGGTATGTTTCGATTGTAAGCTCTTGGGGGAAGAATAGGATGAAACCTGTGCTTTGCTGAACTGCGGCCGTAATCTCCCAGATTAATTTGTTCTGCTCCCAGCCTGAGCTCCGTCAGCTCTATTAGCACACGGTGGCTAACTGGGTGGCTCTGACCCCAGGGCATCCCGGTTCTGCTTATATTCTTTAAAAGCCATTCTTGATTACAGACTCATTAATCTGAGTACCAGTGACGCAG
This sequence comes from Rafetus swinhoei, assembly GCA_019425775.1. Lineage (NCBI taxonomy): Eukaryota > Metazoa > Chordata > Testudines > Trionychidae > Rafetus > Rafetus swinhoei. The sequence goes on from CM033439.1 coordinate 74,596,511, forward strand.
CAAAGGAGCTGAGTCTTGGGTATTATTTCAGTCCCCTCTCTGAAAGAGTCCATTTTAGCTTCCTGCGGAATAATTGCTATTTCTTCTCCATTTCAAGGGGCACCCTGCAGAAGGGAAGCAAAGATTAGGGTAACAAACTGTGGTTAGAACGATGCAAGGCAATAGGAGCAACACCCTACAGCTTTGCAACACTCACCCCGTATTCCTCCACCGCCAGTGTCCCTCACTATCATGGCCTGCAAAGAAGCATACACCGTATCAATTTGGTATTGGTCTTCTTTAGCAATCACAGTTATACACAAATTGTTTCAGCTTTCTCCTTTTGTCCTGATAATGGCAAAACCACATGCACAGGTTCACATTCTGGGCAGTGTAACCAGCCACCTCTCAGGGCTTATTAAAAGGCATGAGGGAAAGAGGCAAAGCTCACAGGTAGCAACCAGGGAGAGAGCTGAGCAGAGTGTGTGGGGGCGGGAGAAACTGTTCTGTAGCCATCTTTCCCACCTCCAGTCCCATCTCTCTGCATCGGCCGCCCTGCACACCACACGTCAGAGGGATATGTATAGCATTTATCTCCACAGAAGCCTGGTGTCGTTGTTACTTACTGCTTCGGTGCAGTAACTAATCCCACTGTTGATTTGTCTTGTGAAAATGGCATTTGTTACATTCATTTTAGTATTTCCCATTTTTTCATCTTCATTCTGGCTTTCCAGCATTAACATTCCTGCAGCTCATTTCAACACTGACCTAAAAGGAGAGGGAAATACATTAATTTTGGTGTGGTCACGGCCTGCTCTTCTTACTCCCCCCTCACCAAATGTCAAATCCCTTGTCCCCCTGCTCCTCCCCCACACACCTTTTCAGCCTTTGGATCTGGTCCATCCCGCCCACAAGCAACGCACCGTTGCTTATCCTATGTGCGCTACCCCCGTCCCAGTGCGCTCACTGCAATTCCCATGCTGAGCAATGCCAAAAATTGCATCTGGGCTGCTGATAGGCATTTGGTTCCCATCAGGCTTCCCAGGCAGACCCCCAAAGAGCTCTCTTCTGTGATTCAAGGTTTGAAGACTGACGCCAACAGCAAACAGTAAAGGCAGACGGGAAATAAAATGCAATTGCTATTAAAAGATGCCCCTGGGGACAAGCTGGGATGGGCAGAAGAGGAGGCCTTTTCCAAGATTGTACAGTGAAGAAAAAAAGAAAGAAATCTTGGATTTTATCTTACACGGTCTTTCATCTCCCTCCCCAGGATTCAGTAGTAGAACCTCCACGGATTCTTTTAAGAGAGCGAGATCATTGAATCTTGAACGTGCATTACCTGCTTCATTTGCCTTGTGCTTTCAGCAGCCAACTTTCCAGCACAGCACCTTTCGAGGCATCATGGTTCTTCTGGTGATTGTGAACACGGATTGTAAACATAGATCTATCTATATATTTGAGAAACGTGCATCTCTCTGTCTGTCTGTGAGTCAGTATAGTCAAGAACTCCGAAACGGTAAGAGCTAGGGCCACTAAATGTGATGGGCAGCTTCCTCGTCTCCTAATTTAAAGCAAGCTCAGGGTGTGGTGGTGCCAGGAAAACAGGAAAGGCCTGGAATGGGATTGTTTTCCCTAACATGGAAAGGGAGGGGGCTGATGGAAGGAAGAGCAATATGGAGAGTGGCCACTGGGGGCAGCCGCACCACCAAGAGACTAGCCAGCTGGGGGCGGGGCTTACCATGTTGCCGACCACTGGACTGGGTAAGTGGTCCCCTCCTGCTCCAAACCCCTCCCTCCTCCTTGGCCGCAACACCTGAATGGGAGGAGGGGGAAGCCCTATTGAACTGAGAGGAGAGAGGGGCACTGGCAGCCCCCACCTTGGGAGGAAGGAGGGGAAAAGCCTGGCTGTCCCCTCTGCCCCAGGAGAGAGAAAGCCCTGCCAGCCCTCCCACCCCAGAAGGGGGAAAGCCCCACTGGCCCTCTCCCACCCCAGGCCTCCCTCCCCGCCTGGCCCAGCCCCTGGAGAAATGCTGGTGGGCAGGGTGCGCACCCCTGACCCCCAGTCTAGGGACAAGCCAGTGGGTGAGGTGCATGCTGCCCCCCCACACCCTGGGCTGGCCCCTGGAGAAGCCAGAGGGTGGGGTGCATGAGGCCTCCCTGCCCTGGGGACAAGCTGTGGGGGGAAGCCTGCAGGAATCCAAACCCCCAGCCTTAGAACAGTAGAACTGGAAGGAACCTCGAGAGGTCATCAAGTCCAGTCCCCTGCCCTCACAGCAGGACCAAGCACCGTCTAGATCATCCCTGACAGATGTCGCTCCAACCTGCTCTTAAATATCTCCAGTGGTGGAGCTGCCACAGCCTCCCTAGGCAAGTTATTCCAGTGCTCAACCATCAAACCTCCATCTGCTCCATCCACTCAGGAGAAGCAGCGATAGCTCAGCGGTTTGAGCATTGGCCTGCTAAACCCAGGGTTGAGAGCTCAATCCTTGAGGGTGCTATTTAGGGATCTGGGGCAAATCTATCAGGGATGGTACTTGGCCCTACCGGGAGGGCAGGGGACTGGACTCGATGACCTCTCAAGGTCCCTTCCAGCTCTATGAGGTAGGTATGTCCCCATACATAATAATCCTCTACTAGGAGTAGGTTCCTTAAGGGTGTAAATTAGAGCAACCACTAAGCTGCTTTAACTACTACCAGTCCTGGATGGCACAAGATCAGTGCCCCTCCACACAGTGCAAGTGAAGTTCAGATGCATCAGACAATTGAGCCCTTAATGGTACCAACAGGGTTAACATAATGATATCTATAATATACATAGTTCAATAGAAACATAACCATGGCAAATACACAAACAAGGAGAACATCCTCTTCTGCTTTAAATATTATGATCGATATGTGGATAAAATGCCACTCCTATGAAGGGGGGGTGTTTAAATTACAGAGGCACAAGCAAAATAAGCTTTGAGTCCATTCTAAAGAAGGAAAGAAGATTTAAAACTTACCATTGCCTAGAAAAGGAAGAAGGCGCCGTGTGTGTGCGCCTGTGTGGACGGATGAAAGACCAGCAGGCCCACACCGCTGTGCAGATGTGTTTGAGCATCAAAACAGATGGGGAAACATAATCTGCTTTTATTGCCTTCAAATCAAGTCCCCAGTTCAACAAGCTATCCCTGCGCAGCAAAAGGCTTCAACACATACTTAAATTTCATTGACTTGTACGATACTTGAAGCACAGGCTCAAGTGCTTTCCTCAATCAAGGGCAACCTGTTTTTATCAACTGGGAAATAAAGCTGCATTGTTTTTGGTCTATGGGAAGCAGCAGTTTAGTACTTGAGGCTCGCAGCTGTCAGGCTGCATGTAGCCATAACCGGTCAGGATTCAGTAGTGTTTCATTTGGGCTCTACCTTCTTTCTAGAGCTGGTCAGACAGTGAAACGCTGACCGGTAACTAAAAGCTACACTGAGCGTATCTTTGGCTGTCCATGTAGGACAACTGCCCCAGCCCTGTGCCCTCATGGCAGGACCAAGCACTGTCTAGATATCTGTCTAACCTGCTCTTAAAAATCCGCAGTGATAGAGATTTCACAAGCTCTCTAGGCAATTTATTCCAGTGTTTAACCACCCTGTTTTCCCTAATGTTCAACTTAAACCTCCCTTGCTGCAATTTAAGCCTATTGCTTCTTGTCCTATCATCACAGATTAAGGAGAACAATTTTTCACCCTCCTTTTTGTAACAACCTTTTAAGTACTTGAACGCTGATATCATGTCCCCTTGTTTTTTTCTTTTCCAGACTAAACAAGCTCAATTCTTTCAGTCTTCCCTCATAGATCATGTGTTCTAGACATTTAATCATTTTTGTCACTCTTCTCTGGACCTTCTCCAATTTGTCCACATCTTTCCTGAAATGTTGCACCCAAAACTGGACACAGTATTCCAGTTGAGGCCTAATAATCACAGAGCAGAGCAGAAAGACCACTTCTCGTGTTTTGCTTACAACACTCTTGCTAATACATCCCGGAATCATGTTGGCTTTTTTGCAACAGTGTCACACTCTTGATTCATATTTAGCTTGTGGTCCACTGTGACCCCCTAGATTTCTTTCTGCAATTCTCCTTCCTAGACCGTCATTTCCCATTCTGTATGTGTGACATGGATTGTTCCTTCCTAAGTGGAGTACTTCGCATTTGTTCTTGTTGAATTTCATCCTATTTACCTCAGACCATTTCTCCAGTTTGTCCAGATCATTTTGGACATCTGGGGCAGTTTGGAGAGGGGTTGATCTGGGGCAGTACATGCAACATGGATGTAGGAGGATACAGAGGGAATTACTGTCAAATCTATTCATTGTAGAAAGTATCACTTGCAAACGGTGGAGCAAATTCAGTCGAGATGTAGTTCAGCTGAAGCCAGTGGAGTAATACCAGGGCTGTTTTAGTCCCAGTAACTTTTAAGACTGCCCGTACAATGATTATAAACTGATTGAGAGGTTTTGGATTAAAATCAGGGTGCTAGTCCCGACTGGAGTTGGAGACCACAAAAACATTTCCACTTGGCTCTGCTTCTGAGAAATGTAGGATTTCAGATCTTTCCTTTGCTGGGCCCTGGGAGATGTCTCTGATACATTTACTGGGGAGGGAGTCTCTTTGCATTAACTTGGCCATGAAACGCAGCTCTCACCCTTCAGACATGCATTTCAGGTCAGACTCTTGGCCCAGGGAGATATGATCCTACTTGATGGGTGGGCGAATCTCCCTTCCTGCCTGGGTTCACAAGTTCAAAGCTGGCATTTTTGCAGTTATAAAGCAAAACATACATGTTACCTTACCGCATGGGATACAAACATTACAGTGCATGAGATTAATGTATAGACAGCTTACAGGCATTTTAAACACTAAAAACATTCTTATAAGTCTAACCCCCCTTTTAAACAATACAAGTGAGCTGGTCTGGCTTCCAGCTATGAATTTGTCAGTGCTCAGCTGATGCCTGCTGTCTGGGCTAGAGTTGACATCTAGTCTACCAGCCTCACAACATGCAGCTGGTTCTGGGGGATTCGCAACCTTCATTCAGTCATTAATTGGCCTTACGTTTCAGGCATATGGTCTTGGGAAGCATGCCAAGTTATTTCCTGTCTTGCCGGAATGAGCTCATCGCTTGGCTCACCTCCCCGTCACTTCTCTTAGATCCACCTTCCCCCCCGCCAAGCATAGTTGAGGTCATCATTTTTATAACATAATGTCGTGTGACCGAGGTGCACGAAATCAGATGGCGATAAAACACTCGCAAGCTGCTTGTATAGAACATGCAACACATTTCTGTCAGGGATGGTCTAGATCTAGATGGTGCTTGGTCCTGCCTTGAGTGCAGGGGACTGGACTTCCTGGCCTCTCAAAGTTCTTTCCAGTCCTGTGATTCTATGATCTCCTCAGAGGCCAACAGCAAAGGCAGAAGACCTCGAGGGAGTATTTACGCTTGGAACGCTGATTGCTACCGATGATAGTTCCAGCAAGAAGGACCCAGAAACGAATGAGAATGGAGACGGTTTCAGGGCCAGCTCCTTCACTGGTGAAAACCACCAAAGTTCCACTGAGAACGTCCGAGCTGCCGTGTTCGTGTACATCAAGTGAGAATCCGGTATTAAACCCCTGTGTTGAAGCCACAACTGTTAACATGTGCAAAGAACATGGGTTTGGGCCAATTACCCCTTTCTCTTTGTTTGCCACAAGACTTTCCTAAGAAAACGAAGACGCCTAACCTGTAGTCTGAGAGAGCACTCTTTCTGTATATTGCCGCTTGCATGCCCTCTTTCTTCTTCTGTAAGCTCTTAGCACCGTAAGAAGGTCGTAACATTTATCCCGCCGCACTCCGTCACGTTCTTCTTTTATTGCACCGTGCCTCACAAAGCTCACCCCCAGGGCTGTCTCCCCCTCTCCCGCTTCCCCCCCCCCGCGATACACTGCACAAAGTATGGACAGTGCCACTGGTTTCCTGCCAGCTGGCCAGACTGGCGTGTGTTTGAGTCCCAGGACTCAGCGCCCAATTGAGCCCCAGTCTCATCAAGCAGCACGCACTCCTCCAGGCTGACCTGTAGCTGTGTATGGTCAATGTTATAGGGCTTCCTTCTGAAAATGCAAATCACACTGGCTTGAGGCCCACCCAGAAACCTGGGAACTATATATACACCCCGGGGGCTCTTGGTGGCATGGGCAGCGGCTATCATAGGCAACTCTGCCCTCCAAAACAGCCTCATGTGGCCCCACCTGGGCTTCACACCCAGTCCCCCTTCCGCCTGTGGTTCCCTTGTGGCCCAGAGGCTGGGGCAGGCAGGCCGGGGGCCGCCGCACATACAAGACCTTGGGCTGGAGTTGCACTGCACTGCCAGTCCTCCCGGCACTAGGACTAAAGGGGCAGAACCTCACACAAGCATCTGCCAAGGGTGCATTCACCCACTGCTTGAGAGCAATACCTCTTCATGCACACACGCTGTGTCCAGGGGGTTAAAACAAATGTAAAGGGGCAGGGAACACAACAGAATAAACATGGGAAGGCCAGCAAATAATGCATGAAGGTCAGGTAAGATGGCTCCCGCTCCCTCCAAGGACGTCTTAACAAAACTCCCAGCCTCCGGCTACTTCATCCTTCATCCTTGCCTTCCTCCGCAGCTCCTCGGTCAGTTGGCTTTCCTGGACTGATGGCATCCAAGCGTCCTGGTGGATAAGTCTCCTGAGCCTAAGGGCAGAGCTAACTCCTCTTCCCACAGTACTGCTACAAGTGTAATCAAAAGGGATGTCAAAAAATGGCTTTGACAGAAACTGGGCTTTCGTTTAAATGACAATTGTCAAGGACCGTGTCTGGGGAAAATGACAATGGTGTGGCCCAACAGCAATAACTTTTCAGTTTTGACATACTTGTAAGAATGTAGGAACGGCCACGCTGGGTCAGACCAATGGCCCTTCTAGCCCAGAGTCCCATCACTGACAGAGGATTCAGAGGTGACGAACAGAACAGGGCAATTTGGAGTGCTCCGTCCCCTCTTGTCTGATCCAAAGTTCTCACAGTTGGCGTTTTAGAGGCACCCAGAGCATGGGGTTGCATCGCAGACTATCTTGGCTAATAGCCATTGAGGGACCTAGCCGCCATGAACTTACCCAGCTCTTTTTCGAACCCACTTATGCTTTTGGCCTCCACAACATCCCAAGGCAACAAGTTCCACAGACTGACTGTGCATTGTATGAGGATGACGGTGGATAAGTGCTCAAGTGCCTTGCTGAATCACGATCTTATCAGCAGATATCCTTATAGTAGGAACCTTTACCAGTCATCAGTCAAAGAGCAGCTTCCCTGGCAGACAACCAAGGCAAAGACTGTCTCCCGAGTGCCTTCCCGTCATTTTAGCTTTTGTTGTCCAACACATAATCTCGGCACAGCCAACTGAGAGTCTAACAGCAGGGCTACTAAGACATCGCCAATGTTTATTCCACTCTGGCTCAAATGACCTTCCTATTTTCCAGTTCACTTTTTTTGCTTGAATTCCACTGCTTTTGAAATTTCACGTACGACATTTCTTGGCCCTTCCCTGCAATGGTGCCCACAGAAATGCCATGGGCTGCTCCAAACTTTGCTAACTTGGGACCGAGTGCTTAGTCACTGCTTAGAGGAATGTGTCCTCCCCATCGTGGAATCTCGTGGGCAGTGGGGGAGCCATGAAGTCTTAAAGGCCCACAGACTAATTCAGCCTTTTTAACCAATGAATTTCTAACTAGCAACAAGACAGGAGCACATATGTATGCTCTAGTGCTACCCACTGTACTCCCACACCATCAAGTGATCAGGGCCTCAGTGTAACTAACATCTTAACAAGAAGCCAATACCTGTAGCAGCACAAGGAAGAGTGTAATCTGTGAGATCATCAACACCCACTCCTGCAGCATTCTGGGTGTCTCGTGCAGGTCTCCCATTCAAGTGCCGCATAGGCCTAGATTAGCCTAGCTCCACGGAACGAGATCAGCACTGAAGGGGCACAGCTGCTACGTACTAGCTGACATGACCACTCACCACAGTATCGTCAAGACATGACAGGAAGGTGAGGACTCACAGGTAGAGAGGCCTGAAGTGCAGGAAGAGTGAGGACTCTGAGCATAAAAATTAAACGACAAAGAAGACACCCCAGAGTAAATGACATATGTCAGTGTAACATTAAGGAGCTAATGTGGGGGCAACAGTGAATGGAAACAAATCCTGAGACATCATAACCAAACCCAAGAGATTCATCTGCATGAATGAAACGCATAAACTCTTTGTTCTTACGCAGCACTGCAGCGGCTTTCCATTTTGCCCTCTCTGTGCTCGGTTGATCATTTGCAAAGATTTCCCCAGTCAGAGGCAGGAAGGATGGTCTTGGGGTTAAGGCATCAGAGTGGGACTCCAAACATCTGGGTTGCATTCCTAGCTCTCTCCGTGGTCCAGCTAACTAAAATCATGCCGGACCACGGAGGCTGCCGGACTAGAGAGGTTCAACCTGTACTAGGTCAGTAACTGGAGTGGAAGAGATGGGAGCACCTCTGTGTCCCAGAAATGAATGCTTCCAATGATGCAGCTCTTTAACCTTCTAAACAAATTCTAAGCTTGTTTACACTGGAAATGATCCTTCTGGTTGCTAGGAGGTGTTTGATATCTGACACCATTTTGCAAATATGATCAGTTGACATAATTCCGAGCAGCTACCCTAGGCCACAGTAACCCACCGCCAAACCACATTACCCAGGGATGAAAAATATGTTCAAATCAGATTTCCAATCCCACAATTCAGACTGCTGCATGGATATTTTATGATGGTTAAGATAAGCATAATGAACACTCTCCATTTTCAGATGCTATACTTTATGCTTTTGATGTTCAGGAAAAGACGCCTTTAATAACCCAAATGTTCAGCTGAGCCTTTTCTTTCAGAGCAACTATCTACTGTTGACAATGAAGCGCTGGGGTTGGAATAGGTCAAAAACTTTCTGCCAAAACATTTCTTTTTCCCGTGGAAAATAGCTTATTTGACAAAACAAAAAAAAGAGTCTCTTATTTCACTAAAAAAAGAGTCTCTTCCCTGACAGTGTTCAGATTCTCACAAAAAACCCGTAAACAACAACAAAGTGTTGCATAATTTTTTAAAATCCGTTTTAAATTGAAAAACAAAACAGTTTCCAGCTGCCAAAATCTGAAAAAAAAAATCGAAGACAAATTTCTACAGAACCTGACCATTTACTATTATGCCTGCAAGAGGCCTCCTTCATTCAGGGCTTGATTCTGCCCCCTTACTCTTATAGAAAGTACCTTGTGCAAGAGTAGCCCTGGTAACACATGTAGACTAAAGTTTCACTCAGCATGAAAGATGTGGAGAAATTGGAGAAGGTCCAGAGAAGAGCAACAAGAATGATGAAAGGTCTAGAGAACATGACCTATGAAAGAAGACTGAAAACATTGGGCTTGTTTAGTTTGGAAAGGAGAAGACTGAGAGGGGACATGATAGAGGTTTTCAGGTATTTAAAAGGGTGTCACTAGGTGGAGGGAGAAAAATTGTTCTCCTTGGCCTCTGAGGACAGGACAAGAAGCAATGGGCTTAAATTGCAGCGAGGGAGGTTGAGGTTGGACATTAGGAAAAACTTCCTAACTGTCAGGGTGGTGAAACACTGGAATAAGTTGCCTAGGGAGGTTGTGGAATCTCCATCACTGGAGATATTTAAGAGTAGGTTAGATAAATGTCTATCAGGGATGGTCTAGACAGTACTTGGTCCTGCCGTGAGGGCAGGGGACTGGACTCGATGACCTCTCGAGGTCCCTGCCAGTTCTAGTGTTCTAGGATTCTATGAGCAAGGCTGGCAGAATCAGATGCTGAGTGTACAGCAAGGAGAACACACAGTTAATGAGGCCTAGGTATGCAGTGAATATGCCGGACTACAGAGGGTCTCTTCTCAATACGGGTCATTCGGTTGGAAGTTAACATAGCGTAAATCCAGAGTCAATCTATTCTGGATTTACACTTGAGTAAAAAGCAGCATCTCTTAAGCCTGATAGTGCAGGCTAGACAGTAGAGTTGAAAAATCTGTAAATACTAAGATCTGGTCTCCACTAGAAAATCAGCCGGGTTTAACTAGTTCAGTTGGGGGGAGGAGGGGTGAAAAATCCACCCCCCAAGAGGTGCAGTTAAACTGACTTAAGTTCCTGTGTAGACTGCGCTAGGAAGCAGAATTTTTCGGCCGACCTCGCTGTCGCCTCTTGGGGAGGTGAAGAACCTGTGCCAATGAGAGAACCCCTTCCTTTGGCATCAGCCGTGTCTACATGGAATCACTACCCCGGTGAAGCTGTAGCTTCTTAAGTGTAGCAAAGCCCTAAGCGAAAGATCCGAGTGCCAGATTTCCCCAGCCATCCATGTTCCTTTCCCATCACAAGAATCGCACCGAGCCTCATTCCTTATCAGGAGACTGTGTAGCAAACACTGAGCCGTTGAATGGGAGGAGTCTCCTTTGTGTCACACCTTGGAACTGACACTGTGCCGTGGTCCAAAGCCACGCACGCGTCCGTGTACCGTGCTCGCACGTCAGTGACATAGACAGCAGGGTGAGGTTGAACTGGGCACATGATGTTGCCCTGGGGGGGATTTTAAAAGGTGAAAGAAACAAAGGAAAACCAGAAGCAAGCAAAAGGAATTTTTTTTTAATCTCCCAAGAGCTATTCATCATAAGCATTAACCTACATTATTTCACGAGGCCAATTAGAACAGGTGCACAAGCTTAGGACAATCTGCTAAGGGATTCAGGATGGATTTAGATTGGAAGCCACACAGTGCACTCTGATCATCTACGCTGTGAAAAGGAATGCCATCGCATTGCTCCTTTTGCTTAACTAACAGCTCGTGCCACAAGGCGTCCGGTTTTCGCACCAGCTCTAACTCCCATGCATCACTTGTGGCGCTCGCTATTCAAAAAGCTGATCCGTTTTGACACGTCCTGGTCCCAGGTCCCAGCTGCAAATGCCCACTTCAGTCTTGGTCTCCCTCCTCCCGTCCCACCCCCCAGCCAGTTCCCAGAAACACGTCATCTAAAAAGCCAAGCCTAGGCATCGACCATTGCTTCCTACCCAGCTGCTGCTCTTTTGCATCGGTTTCTGCCATGACAAGAGCACTTAGCAATGATGCCATGGTGAAAACTGATGCCCAAGCTGACAAGCTGTACCAGGGGAGTGGTGAGAGAAGTCAGACAGGAGCCTTCCAAGTCAGATCCATGCTAGCTCGCTGTGTTAGAAACATGCCCCTGTTGCTACCTGTCCATCCATCTCCATCAGGCTCTTCTCCGCCCCCCTTCTCTCTGCTCTGCCCCGCCCATGCTCCACCCATTGGTCAGCTCCACCACCCTTGCCTCTTCCATGCAGCCCCCTACAGTTTCCCTTGAGATCATCCACTTCCACAGTGTGACCTACAGTGAATCAGTGACTTGTCCACAATATCCATAACCCCTGTCCTGGGACTGTGAGCTCTTCAGGTGAGAAACTCTTCCTTTTTCAATGTTTGGCAGGTGTCCACAGCAGTGGGCTTGTTCCTCTGATTTGGGATTGCTGGAAAAACACCAGTGGAGACCTGTGTTCTATTTCCATCTCTGGCACTGTCTGGCGCTGTGACCTTGGCCAAGTCACTTAGCCTTTCTCTGCTTCTGTTTCCCAGCCCTTTATGTGTTCATTCTATTTGGACTGCCAGCTCTCTGAGGGAAGGGAATGACTCTTACTGTGTGGGCTCTTGCTGTCTGTTGAAGCCTCAAGGAATTACCATTGCTCGCACAAAATGAGCTATTTGTGCCCATGGTGTCACAGGGGCCATGTATAAGATTTTAAAAAAATTATTAAATCTAATGTTTTATACTAAATGGAGGAATTTCCTAAGAGGCTTTCAGTAACAACAACAGACAAACATCCAGATGTGCATCCCAGCATCTTCCCTGTATCTGCCGGCCAAGACTCCAGGTGCTGAATCATATTTTCCACAGCTCTTTATGTGAACTGGGGGGGGGGGGAGAGAAAAAAAATCAGTCAATAATCCCCCCGATCAATTCCCACTCCACGGCTCTTCCTTGAGCCTGCTGCTAGTTAGAACACATTTCACATCAAGAGTTCTCTCCATCTGCAGAACCTCATCTGGCTGAGCTGACATGTGAGACGTTACAAAACCTCTAAACCCCAAAGACCCACTAAGCCACAAGATGCTTGCTGATTGCTGCTTCATTTCCTCTGGGGGAAGTGCATTCCCAAGGATTTGGGGTGGGGTTTTTAAAGTTCTTTTTTGTTTGTTTGCAGGCCTTTCATTAATAACCCCCATAATAACAGGTTTTATTTATTGTTTGCAAATGTTCCCTTTCACTGTCATGTCACTGTGGTGGGGCAGCCAGGCACTCTTACAGAGAGTGTCTGCTGTTTGAAACAGACATAATTAAAACAAGCCTTGTGATTGAGGTTCTCCCATTTAGTTCAGGATACAAGACAGACTGTTAGACCACATTTGTGAAGCAACAGCACCGCAGTAGCACAGTCCCACATCAGTACAGTTTGATCGGCTGCAGAAAATTACACACACACACACACACACACATAGTAAAATTACTCACAATAGGCTCTGCTCTGAACCTCTTACTCCCATGGAATGTATTTACTTTCGTTCCATGGGAGCCAATAGGAAGACTGTGCCCAAGCTATTTTCTATTGAAAACTAGACAAGACACATAAATGGCTGGGAAACAGAGGCAGACAAAGGCTAAGGGGCTTGGCCAAGGTCACACAGCAGGAGTGTCAGAGACGAGAATAGAACACAGGTCTCTGCTGGTGTTTTTCCAGAGATCCAAACTCAGAGGAACAAGATTTATGTGCCTAGCCCTCCTTCCATCTTTTTCAGAGATCAAAAAAAATCAAAAAAAATCAAAAAAAAAAAATCAGAGGATAACTCAGCTTTGTGTTCCTACCACTTTTCCATACAAGGAGCTCAAGGCACTTTAGAAGCATTCCCTAATGCTGTGACATAGCGTTCATTTCACAGCACGGAGAGGTTCACGCAGCTGAACTCCACTGACTGCAATATGAGTTGTGGGTAACCAGGGTCTCTAGAAATCAGCCCCTAAATCACGTGCCTGGTATCTCTCCGGAGGCAGAAGAGAATCCAAGATTCTGCCAGATTCCCAGTTTCCCACTGGATAACTCTGCCTCATCTCACAAAACTCACCACCTCCATACCAAGCCAAGTGCCAGATTCCAGGCTCGTCCCTTGCACATGAGTGGGTTTGGTTGTGATCCCTGTCGGGTAGGAGAGGCGCAGTGGGAGTCGAGACACTGCAGGGCTCTTGGAAAGATCCCATCAGGGAGTTTGTTCTCATGCTTGGTTCCCAGTGGGACTTGAGAAGGAAACTGCTGTGGCCCTAGAGTCATCTAGTCAGGAAACCACCAAATAGGAAACTTTTAAAGCGAGTTTTCTCTTTCCCAGAGATTTGCAAGGAGATGGGATGACTAGTTTCTCCATAGCAGACGCATGGGCTGGGCTAGACCAGAGACTATATTTACACTGGCACCTTTAACACCCACACATTTTTTTTTTTTTTTTTACTAGCCACTAAAGAGAGTCATTGGAGCAGCCTTACTACAGAACAAGAGTGACATCTAGTGAACTCTGGAGGGCATGCCGGGGGACTGTTCTCTGGGGCTACCCCTACGTGTGTTTAACCCATGCCGGGTACCAGTAACCCAGTGGAATTTGTGGGTTGTAAAAAATCATAGGCGATGGAGAGGCTGATATCCAGCCGTAGCACTCACCTGCATGCACGTGTACACACACACACACACACACAGCTGAGTTCTCTTGCATACATACACACACACACACACACACACACACACACAACTAAACCCTCTTGCTCGCGCGCACACAGCTGAGCCCTCTTGGATGCACACACACACACACACACACACACACACAGCTGAGCCCTCTTGCACACACACACACACACAGAGCTGAGCCCTCTTGCGCACACACACACACACACACACACACACACACACAGCTGAGCTTTCTTGCATCCCACCTGACAGAAGTTTCACCTTCCACAGCATGTCGTGTTCTCAGCCACTGTGGGTCACATGCCCTTGCTTGGATTTTCCCATGCAGGGACATGAGAGTGAAGGGAGCCTCTACTCACGTTTTCCTCCCAAGGGGAAGGGATGGATTTCTCCCCTGCAGTCCCAGAATCCACTGAAATCACAACACCTGTGGGGATCCTGGGGGCAGTCACCATGTGCAGGAGCTGCTGCATGAAGACCCAAGACCTCCGCGCAGCTCTGTAGCTTCCGTGATGCCAGGTAGCCCTGGCATGAGTAATACAAAAAGCCTCCAGGGTGCAAGACAGCCCTGGATGGAGGAATTACTGCTGAGCCAGGGGGCAATAACTAGGGTGCAAATTGTTGCGCAGTGCATCCGGTCAGAGAGAGCATGTGTTGGCCTCAGGCCCCCATTCTCACACAGCCGGTAAGAGCGGCATTGGTGGGGACCTAGCGCCGTGGCTGGTGGAACCTTCAGGGAACGAGGACTGCAGAAGGGTGCCTTCCTGGTACACAGTCTCCAGCTACCTCCTGGCCACACACAGCCTCTACCTACCCCCTCCCTGGCCCTTGGGATACCCCCCTTGCTCGCACACAGCCCTTACTCCTTATTCTCCCCGCTCCCTGCACCCTGAGCTGTTCTCAAACATTTCGAGCTGAGCCTCCTTCCCCCCTTTGTGTCATAATTTATGGTTGTGCCTCTCTCCCCCCCCCCTCCTCACAACCAAGACAGGCTGGGTGGCCTGCTGAGGTAAATCAGGGTGGAGGTGGCATTCCCTCCCCGATCCTGCCCTTTGGAGTTGGCTTGAGCCTGCCGGTCCCTGCACAATGGACAAAGTCAAACATCCCAATTTCTACCAAACTGAAAATCTCAGAAAACATCTAATTGGGCCCCCAAAATAGAAGTCACGCTGCACCTCTACCTGAGCACCTCCCCTCTCAGCTCAGACCCTCTGGACCCTGGAGTTTTTACCGTATGTTGGATGGGGAAGGGGCTACCGCATCGTTTTGACTGATTGCCATTGAACTCGCTTGAATTCGAGCAATATTACCAGGCGTCTCGTATTCACCATAGGGAAATATGACTGCCCCACCAATGCGGCCATAGTGCTTGTTACTTATTGATGTGTACGGCCTCGTAAGCATGCAAGAAACCACTGGAAAATCTAGCACATTATGGTCCGCTATTCAAGCTGCTCTTCCAAGCTCCAGAATGTACATGTCCAGGTAACTTACACACCCTGTTTTGCATGGTCGATTCATAAGAAAGGCTGAGGGAAGGGGCCAGATGGTACCGCTTTGGTTTGCATATCACCTTCCCCAGGCAGTCACAATCCCGTAGCAACCTGCTGGCCAGTCACACACAGATGGAAGCATCTCAGCTGAACCAACATGGAGCCTCCTTGGGTGACCAACAGCTTTGCTAGTAGAAAATACAAGCCGGCTGCGTTAGCGTGCACTGCACCGATCTGTCCACGGCGTGAGATTCCCTCGTGTGGAAGCCTCTGGACCCATTGCTTTGTGATTCATCTTTGAACCCCTGGCATTAGATAACAGGCACTGCATGGGCCATCCTCCCAGTGAGGTATTAGGCAGCAGCAGACACTTTGGCGTAATACTTTCAAGTAGGGCAGCCAACAGCCTCTCTGAGCCCCTGGGCAAGCAGAGGGGGGCGCCTCCATGCTCCCCAAAGGAGCAGAGCCTCAGGCAGAAAGGGCAGGGCCAGGAGCAGTCAGCACTCAACACTGAGCAGAACATGGTGCACTTGAGTTGCATGGAGTGGAACCTCTCAGCTACACCAAGGTAACTAAAGAAGATGGGGAGGAGCTCTGAGCTACAACTGCTTGAAAAACTTACTGAGGACAGCTGCAGAATAGGTGGGGAAATGTATTTTCAGCACCACAAATAATGGAAATCCCGGGCTTCTCCAGCCACAGATGCAAACGCCCACTCTTTGCTCACCCCTACCCTTCGCCCCTCTCTTTAGCTCGTCAGAAAAGGGCATTTCCACCCCGAGGGAAACTCTGACGTTTCAAACTCTGCCTTTGTCCCAGTTGAGACACAAAAGGTCCAAATTCCTAGAGGAATGAAAATTCCAAAAAGTTTCAATTCACTGGAATAAATGAGCAAGTGGGGGAAAACGTGCCTGCTTTATTGAAATGTATCAGTATAGAACTGAAACTAGAAAGCTCTGACATTTCCAATAGAATTCTTTGTTGAAATTAATGTTCCTGCAGCATTTAGATTTCAGCAAAACTTCACTTTTCTGACAGAAAACACTTGTGCTGATTTTTTTTTTTTTTACTCTCTCTCTCATGCATTCTCGATCTACTGTTGCAAGAGACAGTAGGTGAAACCCTGCTCCCATCGAAGTTAATGGGAGCTGAGCCATTTCTGAAACAGAAATGGGTCCGAGTCATAGAATTCTAGAACACTAGAACTGGAAGGGACCTCGAGAAGTCATCGAGTCCAGTCCCCTGCCCTCAAGGCAGGACCAAGCACCATCTAGATCTTCCCTGGTAGTCACTGACTTCAGAACTACATCCAAACTCCCCAAAGCTCAAATGTGGTTGAGACCCAGGGGTTTCTTTTAGGTCCATTTCTAGGGATGGATTCTCAAATGCACTCAGCTCCCATTTAGGTAGCTGAATAAGGGTCAAGATTTTTGAAAAACTTATTACACTACAGCTCCCAGCATGACTCTTATAATAAGATGTTTTAAAGGTATGCGGCTGTGCTGATCTCTTTAAACCCTAATCCAAAACATTTAAACCACAGAGTGATTTTCTCAATTGGTTGAATGGTGTTTCTCAGCCCTTTCTCTGTGTGAGTATTCTTTGCCTCATCAGATCAGACTCTTTCCAGCAATCAATGTCAGAATTAGTCCTGGTGGGGAATTTTCTCACTTTTGGGAGGGGAGAGGGAGGGGAAGGTCAGAAAATTCCAATTTGGCAAAACCAAAATTTTTCATAGCGAAAGGTCTGTTTTTTTACACATTTCTCATTTGTGGAAAAGATTGAACATTTCAGATTTGTCAATACATCCCATTTTTTTTAAATGAAAAAGTTCCACTTTTGAGGGCAAAACAAGTTTTTGTTTCAAAAATTTAAGTTTCTTTTTGAGTAAGTAAAAAAGTAAAATAGTCAACCTCAAAATGACGTTTTTTGAAACTGTGAAAATGCCGTGTTTCACCGGCCCCCATCCAACTTGATATTTTCAGTTTGTAAAAACTGATATTTTAGGACAAGAAAACCATTTCCTATGCAGCTCTGGTCATACTATACCCACAGTCATCTCTCCTCCCTGCCTGGAGACCAGTTGGCTCTCTAAACAGCACAATTTTTCCAGCACACTGGTTTTGAGGATCAAGATAACAGCTAATGAATGACTAGTTTAGTTTAGCAAAATCCCACATTTCTTTTGAAGTGAAACATTCCCCTAAGACCCACCCAAGTATCTTTCCAATAGCTCTGTCCCCGAGAAGCCTTGCGGTGCTAATCATAAGATGATGCACAAACTCAAAGCCATTATTTTAATGGTAGCCATTAAGTGTTGGCATTATATCCCACACCCAAAATAAACATGCAGTGTAGAGTTCACGTCTCTGCCAAGGCCATGACTCAGATGTTCTACATCCACTGTACTTGGGCAGAATTAGATTTCTGATCTACTCACGACACCCAGCTTAATTGCAGGCAACCTTTGCCGACATTCTCAGGAATAAGAAACTCTGAGCCCACATTGATGGGAATTAAAAGCCTGGCACGAATAGAACATTTGCCTCATCTTCTCTCACGGACCCAGGGAATAACACAGTGCTCTGAGAAGAAGGACTGTCAGATGGGTATAGCACTGGATGCAGGAAATCTGGATTCTATTCCCACCTCTGCCACAAACTGCCAGGATGCTTTTAGTCAAAAAGTCTCAGAAGGGTAGTCGTGTTAGTGTGTAACTTTAAAAACAATGAGTAGTCCAGTAACACCTTACAGTACGTCTACACAGCAACATTATTGCAAAATAACGAGCGTTATTTCAAAATAATTTCGTCTGCGTCTACACAGCAGGCAGTTATTTTGACATAATGTTGAAATACTGTCAAGCTGGAGGACTTCTTACTCCAACTCCTGTAATCCCCATTGTACAAGGAGTAAGGGAAGGCGGAGGAAGAGTGCTCTATTTTGAAAGAAGTGCTGTGTAGACACTCCCAATTTTGAAATAAGCTATTTCTAAATAAGCTATGCAATTGGCGTAGCTCAATTTGCATAGCTTATTTCGATTTAAGCCCTGCTGTTTAGACACACCCTTAGAGACTAACAAAAACGTATATAGTATCATGAGCTTTCGGGGGCAAAACCCACTTCTTCATCTCATCTGATGAAGTGGGTTTTGCCCACAAAAGCTCATGACACTATATATGTGTGTGTGTGAATCTCTAAGGGTACAGCTAGTCTGCGAGGATCTATTGGAAAAAAGATACGCAAAATGCGCTCTGCATTTTGAGTATCTTTTTCCGATACTTTTGCTGGAGGAGGTTTTTCTGAAATTTGGCCCATCTAGACTAGGCCAAATTTTGGAATGAGGAATACGGGGGCTTCCAAAAGAGCACGTTTGCTCTCCCACAAAAAAAAAAAAAAAAAAGCGGAAGATCAAACGCGTTCCCTGGACATGGCAGAGTTTTTTTGGGATATCTCCAGTATCCCGAAAACCCCCCGCAGTCTAGCCGTACCCTAGATGTAAGGGAAGCAGAATCTGGCCTCTATCTCTGTGTGTTCCAGTGGCCCATCTGTAAAATGGGAATAATAATGCCTTTCCTCCTCCCTTTGGCTCTTGAGACTGCAAGCTCATTGGGGCAGGAGCTGTTTCTCACTATGTATATGTGCAGAGCTAGGCACGGTGGAGCCCTGACCTCAGGCAAGGTGTCTAGGCACCACTGAAACACACAAAATAACATCCAACGCTTGGTCACTGGTGGTGGGGGTCCTTGCTATCAGTCTTTGCAGACCGTTAAACCTGAGTGGAAGCCATGCTTCTGTTTCTTTAATCAATTACAACGCCCTCTCGATGAAGCTCCATGCAAGGTGTGCTCAGTGTGAGGTTTTTAAGCTTTCCAAAAATAGTGCCTTATGTCTCAGCCAAGGTTAACACAGCTGGAATTTCCATGGAAAGCATTAGCCAGAGGGAAGGGACCAGGGTGGAGGACCTGCACTCGTCACAGTTATGTGGCAGAAACTCCGGCCCAATTTTGCCATCTCAGGCTGACTCACTTGATTTACAGAGGGAAGAGGTTGCCCCGTGGAGCACATACCAGGGTCCCCTTTAAATTGGGGTGGCACCGCTGCCACTGTTTAGCAAGAGGGTCATCCCTGGTGCCGCTGATTTGCAAAGCTGCCTGTTCATTTGCAAATCCTCTTCCTTTCCCTGGGCATTAGGTGCCTAAACCTCCGAAGTGTTCAATGCACTGCCCAACTATCAAGGAGTTCATGTTCTCAACACGTCCTCTGAGACAAGCGGGTAAATCATATCGTCCCCACTTTCCGCAGAGAAACCACACAGAAAAGTCAAGACATTTATTAGAGTTATAGAATCCCAGGGCTGGAAGAGACCTCGGGAGGTCATCGAGTTCAGCCCTCTGCCCAAAGCAGGACCAATCCCAACTCAATCATCCCAGCCAGGGCTTTGTCAAGCCAGGACTTAAAAAAACCTCTAGGATGGAGAACCCACAACCTTCCTTTGGTACCCATTCCAGTACCACCCTCCTAGGGAAATAGCTTTTCCTAACAGTCGTAAATTTTTCCTTATTCTAAGCAGCAGAGCATTCAGTGGCAGAGGCGAGATTAGAACAAACCTCCCAATGCCCAGCCCTCCTGACCACACAAAGCGCCTTCCGGCATTTGAAATTATAACTATAATTCTCCCCATCACACACAGTCCCTTCAAAGAATGAGACTGAAGACATGAACATCTGCCATCCAACAGTCAACACAATATGGCTACAGGAAAGGATGAGGGAGAGACTTTTGTGAAGCACGGTGGGATCTCCAATTGATGAAAACCATTGTACCCGGGTTAGGTCATCTTCAGCATGGCTGTTTTAAGGAGATTCCCTTGTTCATCCTTCTTCATAGCTGGAGCAGGACTCAGGAATAAGAGCATGAGTGCATCTCAATCTGCCTCTCTTCCCCGCCAGACACTCTGATCCATCCATCTGCTTTTAAGAACACTGCTGCTCATCTTGCGATCGAATCATGAAGCATGGAGCATTGACAAATTACTAGGAATCTGGGCCCAGGTGGATGCGCCTTGTTTTCAGAAACGGCTCATCAGAGGGATAAATAGCACGGAGGGAGAGGAGTCATTTATGTTACGCGCCAATGTGTACACAAGAACAAACGGGTCTAAACTGGCCACCAACAAGTTTAGTCTTGAAATTAGACAAAGGGTTTTAACTGCCGGAGGAGTGAAGTTCTGAAACAGCCTTCCAAGGGGAGCAGTGGGGCAAAAACACCTACCTGGCTTCAAGACTGAGCCTGATAAGTTTATGGAGGGGACAGTCTGAAGAATGGTATGTCAGATGCTAGAAGCAAATCTCTCTACTGGTCAGTGACAGGGCTCAAGATGGAGACAGCTCCGAGTTACTACGGAGAATTCCTTCCAAGGTGTCTGGCTGGTGGGTCTTGCCCACATACTCAGGGACTAACTAATCGCCATGTTTGAGGTTGAGAGAGAATTTTCCCGTGTCAGATTGGCAGGGACCCCGGGTTCTTTCTTCGCTTTCCTCTGCACCATTGGGCCGGCTCATTTGCAGGTTTGAACTGGTGTAACTGCAGGATACTCTGTCAGTCGGAGGTCTTTACATCACTGTTTGAGGATGCCCGTTACTCAGCCAGAGGCTGGGGGTCTGTTGCAGGAGTGAGTGGATGAGGTTCTGTGACCTGAAATATGCAGCATGTCAGACTCTATTGGTGGTTGTATTGCTGACTCCTTTTCACACAGCAAGTCCCTGAATTGGACTCTCCCCCCACTATAAATTAACAATACATTTTACATACATTATTGTATGTGTATGTTTATTATAAATGCTGGAGGTGAGGCAGGATTTGGGGATGGAGGCTGACAGCACGCAACCCCCATGCAGGAGTTTGAGAAATCTTGGACTAGATCAGGGCTACTCAACTTTGGCAGCCCGGGGGCCACAATGATACTCACAGCACATGCCGAGGGCCGCATTTTAAGTGTGGTTGCATAGACATGCAAATATATGCAAATAGCTTTTTTCACACTGACGGGCATGAACACAAATATTAAGGCACAACTACACAACACGCAGGCCCCATTTAAGTCAGTTCTGCTGCTATTAATAAAATGCAATATTTACCCGATTTCCACCCACAGGACAGCACTTTTAACAAGCAATGACAGTCCAGGGATTTAACTACTAAAACGCATAGCAACAGAAGACCGTTATGTTGACTACTTTTTTGTTTTGGCTCCCACCTGCGGGCCATGTGTTGAGCCCTGTGTAAACCCAAACTGTACCATGGGCCGCGGGCTGCATGTGGCCCACAGGCCGCGTGTTGAGTAGCCCTGGACTAGATGATCAACCTTAAAGTCTAGGAGCACTCTTTGAGGGTTCTGGGTTCAAATCCCACTTCTGGGGCACAACGTGGAGTAAGTTACACGTGCACAGAACAGAAGTTGTTTTAGTGGGTAAGAGTCTCCATCCTGAGACATACAGGTGGTCAGAAGAGATGATTTAATGGTCCCTTCCGGTCTATACATCGATTACCATCGGACACGGTTTACATAGCACACCCTAATACCGAGACAGTTAAAATCACTAGCCATTTTTGTTCTCTCTGTCAAAACTGGTAACATTTCTTACTAAACCATAAACTTTTATAAGGTGAAACCCAAAGATCTCTCTCTTGCTGCACCTAATGTGTGATCACTTTGCCACTCATGGTCGTATTGGACTGGGGAGGATCTCAGTATAAGTGGGCGACAAGGAGTCCTGTGGCACCTTATAGACAAACAGATGTATTGGAGCATAAGCTTTCGTGGGCAAAGACCCACTTCGTTAGGGGTGGGGTTTGCTGGACTCATTAAAATCGCCCTTTTCCAGCTCATTCTCCAAAGCCGCCAGACTGCAACAGCGCCCTGTCTGTCGTAAAGTGGAAAAAGGGAAACTGTGAAAGGCCACATCAGTGACTTGGCAGAAGCTCTTTGCAGGACAGTGCAAGTCCCTTAGTGTACAGTAATTAAGACTCATTCCTCACCCGCCCCTGACTGATACTGATGAAACATCCCCAAGAACGAGCAACCTCTCCCTGCAGCTGAGGAAACACTGGGGCTAACCAATTCTGGCCCCCATCCAAAGCCTATTGAAGAGCATCTTCTGCCAACATAGTTCCCGCCATTCGTGGAGGGGAAGGGCTTAATTATGCCGGAAGAAGGGCTCTCTCCCACCAGTAAAGAGAGATTACACCGGAGATCTGCCTCTGCCTTGGTTTGGCATCCAAAGGTAGGTCTACACAGTGGACTTGTACCGCCCCAGCTATGCCGCGAGAAGCTCCATAGTGTAGACACACCTTCTGCTTCCAAACAAAGGAATAACGGCTGGCAGGTCTGACACAGCTACATTACTTGTGCCTGAGGAATGATTTCAACAGAACAGTTGGGGCTGATCGCAAACTTCAGTCACAAAGGAACTGCCGAGGAGCTGACTCCCAGTTAACTAATGGACCTGCCCCAGAGATGCTGAACAGCCATACCACTATGCGTTGTGCTGGGCATTATATGGTCAGGAGGAATCTTCCCCCAGCTTCGTAATATCTTTCCTAGGGTTATTTTGCATTCAATCCTTTCTTTCGGTCCCTTGCGGTGGGTTTATCATTTCTGGGCACATTGGAAGCTGCCACTGGCTTTATAAAGCTTATATATTTCAACCATAGCCAGCCAAGACCAATTTCTCCTTTGCTTCTTAAATTCTGGATACAACTTGCTAAGTGGACCAAAAATTCCATGTGTTTTTTGAGCCAGCACTGAGGGAGATCTAATGTAAGTGAAATATTGTGGATTGTGGATGAGGCAGGAAAAAAATTAACCTTTACCACAAACAGATAACCTCCGTGTTTCCAACTCTCGCAGCTCCGGGTGTTTCTCTTCAAGCCCCAGTTCCCAGGATTTGTGAGACTCTCACATTTCTTCTTTAAAAAAAAAAAAAAAAAAGTTTCTACCCTTCAGGGTTGCAAAGTTAAACCCTGAAAATGTGAACGTTCAAGGATTTTTTAAGCCAGTCCCATGATTTTTGAACCCTGGCAGTTGGTAATGCTGATTTCTGACCCCCGAGGACTTGTTTCCTAGCGAAAGCATCAAGTGAAGGACCCACAGAACTACACCAGAACTCTACTTTAATATTCTTACATGTGAAACTTAAAGCAATGGTATTTGACTAAGAGCAGGTTAGACAGACATCTATCAGGAATGGTCTAGACAGTGCTGGGTCCTGCCATGTGGGCAGGGGACTGGACTCGATGTCCCTTCCAGTCCTAGTGTTCTATGTTTCTATGATTGACTAAGACAAAAGACTAAGAGCAAATACTGTACTTCCTGCTTATTATTTGGGGGTTACTGTGCCTTTAAATATACAATACTAAATAGGGTTGCCAGATGGTTTCAACAAAAATACCACACACACTTGACATTACATCACAATCTACATTACATCTTATTTAGAAAATACCGGACAGTTCTATTTTCTCATTTATATTTTCTCAATTTGTTTCCTGAACAGAAAGCTCAAATACTGGACTGTCCGGTTCATAACCGGACACCTGGCAACCCTAATACTAAAACATGTTTACAGCCGAGTAAATAGCAGATTTTTCAGGTCACTGGCTGAACTAAAAACAAATGGCTTCACATGGATCATAATGGCATTTTTTTCTGGTTTGTTTGTTTTTTAACAAAACACACACATCCCCTCCGCCAAAAATATGTTGCTCGATCTGAAACAATGCCCTTGTGTTTCATGCTCAGATTTTTTCACATAAATCTAGCTAAATTTCAAAATGAAGTGTTATTTCAAAGTGAAAAGTCCAACGATTTCGCTTAGGAAATGTCAAAGCAAACTGATTTCTCTCACACACCATTTTTTTTAAGGATTTTTTTTTTTCCCCAGCCAAAACTACTCACCCAATTTGCCCCAAACTAGTGAATAGTTTTGATTTGAACAGACACAGTGACACGTCTGAGGGTCCTGCTTCCAGACACAAGCCATTGAATGGGGGCTTGACCCCCCTTCAAGCCCCATTCAGGAGAAACCATTCATTCAAGAGTTTCCCCTGGTCTCTGTACTGCTGCTGCTCCTCTTGCTCCCTGCGAGTGAGAGTGACAATGAACTCATTTCGGAGTCTCAGCCAACTCATTAGGCAACCTGGGCCGTTAGCGAGACGCTGCCATGGCATTTGGAAATCTGCTGTCTGGGCAAAGGGTTTCGTCACCTTCCTTTTGAAAAAGTGAGCTGGAGACGTGTCCAAAGGAATGTTCTCCACTTCTCTCCACGCAGAGAACCTGGTCCCGCTGCGTTGTGTGGCGGATCCACAAGTGGAAAAAAAATGCCTGCAACGCCAAACACGTCCCTGTGCTGGATTTACCACACTATGGAATCAGAAGGGTTGAAGAAACATCTGTATAGAGCTTCATTACTTGATTCAGAAAACGTTGCCATTTCTTACATGTACAGGGATGCTCACTTCTGCGGGGGCATGCAAGATCCCAAGAGATCAGCGGGGTTGTTGTGAATCTCGAGGAGAGGGAAATTAGAGCAAGGTGTTTCGAGGTAGCCCTGCACTCAAGGTGTCTTAAATTGGGCACCCTAAAAAGGCCCTGAGGTCCCTGCCCTGTGAAAATCAGGCTCCTTTCAGGAGTCTCAGGTTGGAGACCCAAAATCCCTTCTCATTTTTCACAATCTTGGCATGTGTGTGCGCGCACACTTTACCAGGCATAAGAATGTTCTGGCACTCAGAGGTTGCCACAATTTACTCATCTCAAACCAACTCCTTCATACAGCCCGCCAAGCTAGAACAGCTTGGACTGTATGTGGGTTGAGTAAGTGGTAACAGATGTTGGCACTATTCGGTAGCTCTCATGTTTCATATTCCCATATAAGTTGCTACTTCAGTACTGGTAAGACTAATAATAAGTGATATGTATGTAGCGCCTCTCATCTGAAGATCCCAAAGTGCTTAATAAAGTTTACAAACCAATAATTCTTAGCACATATCCTGCTTTCCATCTTTTAGAGGACTATGCCAAATATCAACTAGTCCTCAAAAACACCCGAAGAATGGTAGGTCTTATAATGAATATCCTCATTTCCCAGATAGGGGCAAACTACTGAAATTCTTTGGCTGCGTCTAGACTGGCATGATTCTGCACAAATACTTTTAACGGAAAAGTTTTTCCATTAAAAGTATTTGCGCAAGGGAGTGTCTACACTGGCATGTGCTTTTGCGCAAAAGCATCTGTGCCAGTGGAGATGCTCTCTTGTGCAAGAAAGCTCCGATGGCCATTTTAGCCATCGGGCTTTCTTGCGCAGGAAATTAACATTGCTGTCTACACTGGCCTCTTGTGTAAGAATACTTGCGCAAGAGGGCTTATCCCTGAGCGGGAGCGTCAGAGTATTTGCGCAAGAAGCACTGATTTTGTACATTACAACGTCAGTGTTCTTGCGCAAATACTCACGGCCAGTGTAGACAGGTGGCAAGATTTTGCGCAAAAGCAACTGCTTTTGCGCAAAATCTTGCCAATGTAGACACAGCCTGTGTGTCTGTCTAAGGCCACAAAGCAAACTTGACAGCAGTGCTTGGATTATCACTCAGTGCATGGTGTATCACGCACATCTTTTAGCCTAATTCCCATTGCAAGAGAGCACCCGGGCTCCTAAAGGAGTAATTTCAAGGTCATTCCATTCAAACACTCCAAACGAAAATCAACCACCTTTTCCCGAGCAGCCCACAGCAAAGCTGTACAGTATGTCCCGAAGGAAAGCTAGAATCTCATATCCATCTGAAGAAGTGGGCTGTGCCCATGATACCACCTACATGTTTTGTTAGTCTATAAAGTGCTACCAGACCATGTGTTGTTTTCTAAGTTTATTACAGGGGAGGGTTAGATTAGCAGAATGTAGCTACCTAGACAGAATGTAAACATGCCAATAGACCTAATGCTTCCTATGCCTGCAAAATGTGAAATGGGATTGTAATGATCACAAGCTGTCGTCACCTCGGTTATTCCTCTCCTCTGCAAGAGGGAGCCCTTTGCTGCTGGGGCCTGGTTTCGGGGCCGACTCAGAAGACGGGGTGTTTTCTGCCGAATCACCAACTTGACTCTCTGAAGCAGCATAGGAGCTCTGCCCTACCGGAGCCCGGCGGACGTACAGCGTGGCTGGTACAGGTCAGATTAGAGTGTCACAGTGGTCCCCTCAATGAATCTATGATAGGCCATGAAGGTGCCTGTTACCAGTGAAAACCCCACTGCCATAAAACGGACCTGGCTCACACGTGCATAACTGCCAGCACTTGTTACATGCTGGCTCCCTTTGCTGTGGGCAGTCTGTGCAGTGAGGGTGAAATTGACTTCGCCTCCCTGCAGCCCGACTCATTAGGTTCTTTGCATGTGAAGTGAGGAAGCGGGGAGGATGAGATCTAACCTCTCAGCCTGAGGCCAGGACACAGGTTGGCTTCCTATGGACGCTAGGCCAGGCTGTGGGGTGCAGAAGCCCTTCCACCTCATTTGCAGGCATGCTAGGGGGATGTGGATCAGTTATGGGGCGGATCCCATCCCCTCAAGAACAGCCTCCACGGCAGGGCTTGCTTGGTGCTGAGAGTTCAGGGCTGGCCTCCCGTTCCAGGATGAAATCCACCAGGTAACCTACGGCAGCTGGTTTTCAAACAGCTACTCAACATACAGTTACGTGTGTCGGACAGGGTCATACGTTCAGCCTCCAAATACCGTCGCTAGAAAGTCTTGCTCCTTCCTTGCACCATGTTTCCTCATTGGGCCTGCACTTTGCTTTGCTACTGACACCTTTATAAAGTGATTGTAAAAGTGACTGGTGGCATTTCCCACCCACTTTGTAAATGACAACCCAAGGGACAAGGCGGTGGATATCCAGGCTCAAACTCATTGGACACATGGGAAGAGTCCTCTTGTCTTCTCAAGTTTTTTTTTTTTTTTCACCTATTTCTTTTGTTGCGACTGCTGCTTTCCCCCGCCTGTACTCCTGCCTTCCACTTGGCATGAGAGTACCATGTAAGCATTTGTCACTATCTGGTTTCTGCTAAGCATACCTTGGACAACTCAGCAGGGAGGTGTCCGGCTGGCAACTTGACCAAACAGGAACCGGGTTTCCACTCTGTTCTCAGAGGAATCCAAACAGCAGCAAATAAATAAACAACATGAGCTGTAAAACCAAAAGACGACCTTTTCTGAGGTGGGTGCTCAGGGGCTTGGAGGAGAAATCTCATCCACGGGGAGGCTTGATGCTTTTTAGCTGAAGCAAATGATGTCGACTGGAGAGAGCCAGGTTTCGTAACCTATTCCAGGGAAAGCGCTCACTGGAGAAAGGGGGGCAGGGAGAGGAGGCGTGTGTGTGTGTAAAAGAGGCTACGGCTTGTTTTTTTCATCACTAAGAAATGTAACAGCTTTTATTTCCTTTTATGACTCAGTGTTCCCAGATGGAAAGAGCACACACATCATGGGTTTGGCAACAAACCCTGCTCTTCATTTCCCACCAGCCCCATCCTGAGATGAATCGAATACAACTGTTTGTTGAGCCACTTCAAGTCACTGGATTTCATTCCAACATCTTCCTTGGGCAGCGGGGGGGTGCAAAGCAGAGGCCAGTGAGGGGCCGGGCGTGGGACCTCGCCTTCACTGCCATCTATCAAGCACAACACATGCTACTCAATCAAAACAAACAGGCCCCCTCGCAAGACTATAAAGCATCAGTGTGCGGCTGGGCTGGGCTGTCACATGCGTTGTAGAGGACGGAACGGGCAGGTGCCGCGGTGGTCTGCTCCCTGCTCTGGTTGTCAGCAATCCCTCAGGCCCCAGGCTGCACACTGATGGCTGGTTTTAAATGTGCAGCTCTCCTTTCTAAGCTAAGGATGGCGGGCAAGGCAGCAATATTCACTGCTCTGCTTCAGAGCATGGCTGCTCCTGCCAACGTCAGCCTGGGAGCCCTCCGCCACTGGCCAGTAGCATCTGAGAAAGGGCCCTGCTCAGGGACAGGAGTGAAGGCCAACAGCAGGCCCAGCGGGGAAGGGAAAATATTCCCCTAATGGGGAACGTGGACGACCTACATCCTTAGAACTATCGGCCCCAGGCAGAAGGGACTCTCTGAAGGGGACTAACCTCCCCAAACCAAATCTCTCTGGGTACATCTACACTTGCTCCCTAGTTTGAGCTAGGGATGCAAAGGTAGCCGACCAAAATTGCTAATGAAGTGGGGATTTAAATATCCTGCACTTCATTAGCATAATCTCGCCCGCATGTTAGTCCGCTCAACAGCTGATTCGAACCAGAAAGTGCGCTCCAGGACGCATTAATTCGAATCAAACCCCTTGGTTCGAACTAATGTTACTCCTCAAAAAATGAGGATATTTAAATCCCTGCTTCATTAGCAATTTCGGTTGGCTACATTTGTATCCCTAGTCCGAACTAGGGAGCAAGTGTAGACTTACCCTCTGGCCCCAAGACGACAGAGGCAGGGCACTTGCAGCCGTGTGGTCCCCAGGACACGACGGACAAGCTTTCGAGGCACACAGAGTTGTTCTTCTGATGAAGCTCTGTAGCTTGTCTCACTCACCCACAGAATAACATAGATTCCCTCACTCGCCTTCTTTCCCCAAGGGGTCTCTGACAGAACTCGGCTCCTGATCTGTACCGAACTCCAGAGGGCAGATGGCGGCCAGTCCTCCCTCTCGGGGGGTGTCTCTGCAGTGGATCAGGGAAGGATGGGGGGAACCCGGGTCCACGCTCTACTCCAGGCTCCAGCCCCGGGATCCTGTTGGCAGCTTTCCCTTCAGAGCTGCTACACTTCCCTGGTCCACTTCCCCATGGTCACTCCCTTCCTCTCTCAACGCCTCCTTCGCCCTTACCTCAGAGCTCCCTTCCTTGGTGGTTTTATTAGCCCGCCCTTCAGCGGCACTTCCTCTCCTCCAGCTCCTCTCCCTAAGACTGACAGAGGGAGAGCTGTTAAACAGTATGGGTGGGGCCTTCACTGGCATCAGGTGTCCACATTAGCCTAAGGGTCTCAGCTGACTTCTGCAGGTTAATTGGAGCCCGGTGAGCCCATTAGCCAGGTGGAATAGCCTTTGTTCTGGTTATTCAGGGATCAGCTGATCCAGTGGCCAGCATATCTGCTTTCTACTACTGTACTGTAGCCAGCCAGCCTAGGTCTGTCCCACTGCAGATTTATTTACCAAATGGGTGCCAGACATCTTAAGGAGAATCAATTCAGCAGACTCAGCCACGAAGGAGCTACACAGGGTTTGGAGCCAAAAAGAATGGGAACGTATATACAAAAGGACCGATGTATCAAACCTCAGTGCTTCTGGTGCTCTTATATGGATCTGAAATGTGCACATTGCTTCAGTGAGACGTCGGGGGGGCTGGAAGAATTTTGTATGCCTTGCCAGGGTAAGCACTGGGTAGAAGATTGATTTTATCAATAATGGAAACATATAATTGACAACTGGCCTTCAGAGGACTGACTCCATCAATTGGCGAAAGGCGACTGACACTTTGTCGTACAGCCTGCCCTGGAGATAAAATCCCATCAAGCCCCGAAGATCAGACATGAGTTGAGGTGGGCATATTGCCAGCCCGCGGACTGTCCATGTTTAATCTGTACCAGGCCAGTAATAACTCCATGTAGCTCCTGGATGCCTGGATTAAAACTGTACAGTTTGGGCATCTGACACGACACATCCTCAGTGTGCAAGAGTGTTGTTGTTTTGTAATCTCCATTTTTGCAAAATACACATAAAGATTCCTAAGGAGCTGTTATCTCGCTTACAGCTTCTGAACAGCAAGAATTTCCATGCCATGGAGTACGTGCAAGAGGCTGGCAAGCTGAAACAAAAGTAAGGAAGGAGCCAACTTTCCCACAAAACTCAAATGTAAATGCTTCTTAATTTTGAAACAGTCTGGCAAGCTATTTTTGTTATTTGTAAGTCATTTTAATTTCCATATACATCACAAGAAAAAACCATCCTTGGGAAGTTTCAATGTCTCTCTTGATGACCCAAGAAATGAAGATTGTTCAGGTAAGTTTCCAATAAGAACCTGAAAGTTGATCCGAACAGAACCTTTAAACCTTTTTCACATTTGTCCTCTACTGCTTCCTAATGGAACAGTTTTCTATTGGAAAATGCAGATTTGATAACAATCAAAATATTTTGCAGGGACATTAACTGTTTAATCATTTTCACAGGAAATTGTTAACATGTTTCTGAAAGATTCAAGATGTTTTCTTTGGACTTTTTTGTTATATCAATATAACAGAAAAATAAAAATTATTTTTCTATTGCTTCACTTGCAAAAAGATTCTGAGTTTTCAACTCTCCCTTTTGAGTTTATCCCTCCATTTTGGGATAAAACCAAATTTCAAAATCTTGGAAACTTCCCGTGGGTTGGAAATTCTGAATTTCAACCAGCTCCACCCATTATCATGTAGATTACGGTGAAGGCGAGCCAGATCTTTCTACAGTTGGCTCCCCTTGATTAAGAAGGGTTGGCTGAACTCCTGACCCTGCTGAAGTTGAAAGCAGTTTTGCCATTGGCTTATTGGAGACGGGATTTCACCCTTTATCTCCAGCTTGAGCTGCAACCAGAGCTGGAGCATTTCCAAGGGGTGCTGCTGTCTAGCTGGGCCATTGACTCAGGTGTGCTGGTACCTGATGTACCTCAGGTACCGGATGTAGCTGGTACCTGAGTTTCTGGCAGCGTTGAAGCTCAGCATTAAGCCATGGAACTGACCATAGGAGGAGACCCGCAGCTGGCCTACCGTTCTGAGGGAAATTGATCTAAGTTACTCAACTACCACTCTGTGAACAATGTAGCTGAAGCTGACCTACTTACCTCGACGTCTTTCCTGCAGGGTGTCGACTAGAGATGGTCTCCTGTCAACTCCCCTTGCGCTCCTTGTTGCGGTGAAGTACCAGAGTTGACGGGAGAGCCATCGGCAGTCGAATTATCGTGTCTACACTCTGTTGATCCAGCTCGCAGTGAAGACACACCCTTGGAAGCGGCGGAGGGATCACAGCTGGAAAGTGCTGGGCTCATTGCAGCCCATCCCACTGAGGGGCCAAGAGGCAGCTTTCTGCACAAAGCCAAGGCCTTGGCACTGTGTCCACATTCACACCCAGCGTGGCTTTTATTCAGGCTTTATTCAGATGATGGGACATTTTTCTGAAGAGGGAGTCGATAAATGTTGAGGGGTCCCATTGTGGCTGGATCGAGACTGGGATGGGCAATAAAAAAGCAGTGGCCCACCAGGGTTAGTCCCCGGTGGGCCCTCACCCCCATCGGTCAAGAACAGCAATTCACAGCCAACAAGAACCGTGATCATCAATACCTGTGGCGACGCAGGTAAACAGAGTGGGGGGGGGACCCGCCAGAGACTAACCCTGGTGGACCAGATCTGGCCGGAGGGTCGGTATTTGCCCACCCTTGATCTAGACACTCGCCTGAACATGCACCAAATCAGACCTTCAGCTTAGGAATGAATATTGTAACCTTCACAACCATTTGATTGCAGAACACTGTGACATTATGCAACATCATGAGGCTTCATTGCGCCTTATCCCAAAACTTAAGCTATTTAAAAAAAAAAATGCAATTGGATCTAATATATTGATTAAAGACCAAAAACCAAAGAATGGGGCTCAGAAAGATGCCTGGCAAATAGAGATTAGTATTTGCAATCCTTATAAGTTTGATAGACGTTGGACATACTTTTTTGTCCTCTTTTAACCATACTGTTACTCAGTGTAAGCTCTTGTATTGCAGCTGCCATAACTCAAGTACACTAGATACTAGAAAATTTTCTGAAATGTTTGTGCTGGGAAGACTTTGGACAGCTGAGCTCAGTGATCCACCGGCAATGGAGCCCTACAAAAGTTAA
This sequence comes from Rafetus swinhoei, assembly GCA_019425775.1. Lineage (NCBI taxonomy): Eukaryota > Metazoa > Chordata > Testudines > Trionychidae > Rafetus > Rafetus swinhoei. Next base: position 74,628,799 of record CM033439.1, read on the forward strand.
CTGAGGGTACATCTACACAGCAACATTATTTGGAAATAACTAGCGTTCTTTTGAACTAACTTAGTCTGTATCTACACAGCAGGCAGTTATTTCAACATAATGTCGAAATGCTGTCAAGCTGGAGGACGACTTACTCTGACTCCTGTGACCCACACTGGATGAGGAGTAAGGGAAGTCAGAGGAAGAGTGCTTTATTTCGAAATAAGTGCTGTGTAGACACTCCCAATTTCGAAATAAGCTACGCAATTGACGTAGCTCAATTTGCATTGCTTATTTCGGGTTAAGCCCTGCAGTGTAGATGCATCCTGACTTGTCTTCTAATCAGAATATACCTTGGGGAGGTGGAGTTCCTCTATATCTTCACTAAGTCCCACAGTGTAAGTGTAGACAAGCCCTAGATTTCCCAGACCTGAAGAAGAGCTCTGTGCGAGCTTGAAAACTTCTCTCTCTTCAACACCAGATAAAAGATATTGGACCCACCCACCGTCTCTCTCTTTTACCACCTTTTCATTATTCTGAGCAAATGGATCACCACTACAGTTAACTGGGGAAAGATTCGTCCTCCTACACTGGGCAGATGACTTACATAAATCTGGAAAGGGTTAGCCATGGAAAAAGTGACCAGCCTTCAGAGTGATTCATATGACAGATATCTGAGTACATGGCTCCCTTTTATTACTAATGCTGAAAGAAGCTGTATTGAAAAAAAAACAAATGTCCAACACACTTTTCCTTGTGCTTTATAGATTCCCATCTGCTCTTCTTGACTGACTCACTGCTAGTTCTTTTAAGTGCATATTTATAATTGTACTTAATTGCTTTTATACATCCTTGTATGGCTGTAACCCATGCAGACATAGGTACTCGTCAGACCCTCATCCAAATCCTCAGGTGGCATGAATCAGAAGAGCTCAATTAACTCAATACAGCTATGCTAATTGACACTCCCTGAAGGTCGGGTTCTTTGGCATTTTTGATCCTTCTGCTGAGATAGCAGGTGTCCGAGACTTAGCAAGTTAGTTCCACAGTGGAGAAGTCAGAGATGTGGATTCTGGGTGTCTTCCATGAGTAACTTGCTTTATCCACCACTCATATATCAGCCCCTGAACAGAAGTACTCAAATGGCACACAGGTTAATCCCTTCTCTTGGGAATCCTAGCCCAACCCAATGCCTGGCTGCCTCAAGAATCAGCCCCCAAGCCAGACCGCACACTCTCCTTCTGCTCACCACTCCTCTTTCAAGAACCCCAACTTCTGCTCTGAACCTTGCACAGAAGCAACAACACCACAGCATATCATCCTAAACCTGAACACTTGCTCGCGTACTAAGAAAGAATCTGGAAGACCATGTGTCACTGCCAGTACCGGATGACACCACACATAACAATATTACCGTGACTGATTTTTTTCCCTAAATATTTTTATTTCACATATATATTAAACCTATTAACATGATAACGGAAAGCAGTTACTCTGAAATGTTTTTAACATTTATCTACAAACGTTGGGGGTTGCCTCATCATACCCCTCAGCGTGTATGCACCATCCCCATCTCTAAACTTGCATTTATTTTCTGTCTTTCTGATCCTCAGACTACAGGGACTATGTAAGGTGCCCACTCGAATGGAGCCTCAATGTCTACTAGGACCTTTGGGTTCTGCTATATTTTAAATCTTCATTGCTACTAGCAAGAGTAATTATTTTCTTAGTGCTGGACAGAGAGTCATTCCTATGTGACCCCACAGGGGAGTAAATCCCCCACCGACCCACCCACCAGCATGGCTGAGCGCTGAGCAGAACCTTCCCAAATCTTGAACTTGGGAATCAAGAGAAGAACAAGGGACACGTACGTGATGCTCATGAAGAGAGTGAGGAGTAGGTGGGTGGAGATTAGGAACAGAGCTATGTCTGGGCAAAAGGGAAAGCATGCCTTGAAGGCTATAGGGCTGATGAAGCATACTCCCCGCTTTCCCCCCACATTTTCAGAGTCATAATTTCTCTCAAGAATGCCTCCTGGATTGTCCCAGCTACTGGTTGCCCATACACATGGCTGAGGGGCAAACACAATCTGTTCCTTAAGGAATGTGCTTTACCAAATATCTCCTATAGCCCTTCCAAAGGCTTTTCTGATGCCTCTGACTGAGGCTAACAGGACAGCCTATCTATCTGGACAGGCCTTTTTACTACTCAGTGCAAGTAATCGGTTCTGGGATCAAGCCTAGAGTCAACTGAAAAAGTTCGTGTGGGAGTGGGGTTTTGTTAAAATGAAAGTTTTCATTAAAAAATTCTGGTTTTACTTGAACATTTTTAGGTTTTCTTGAAAAAGTCATAAACGATGAGAAGTCCTGTGGTACCTTATAGACTAACAGATTTATTGGAGCATAAGCTTTCGTGGGCAAAGACCCACTTCGTCAGTCTTCAACAAAAACCCGAACATCTCATAAAAAAAATGTTTGTTTTCATTAAAATTTCCCCTGGTGAATAAAAAATTCCTGATTAGTTTCCCTGCTTCTTCACTCAGGCTACTCTTTGGATGTGCTCTCACACAGCTTCTCCAGTGCTATCACGTATAGCGCATTGAAAAAGTAGCACTATATTCATACGCTCTATTTTTAAAACACCTTCATTTGCATGCCAACGTGAGACGACTGCGGTGTTCCCAGTCTCCTGCGTTGGACCCAGAGGTGGCAAATGGAATTAATAGAGCTGTTCAGTTTCACAGCGGCTGAGTTACAGCTCCATCATACTCCCCAGGACTGCCCTGTCGGAGGCTGCATGGCCCTTGGTTTTATGTGTTATTTCTTTATATTAAACTCCTCCACGTTTTTAAGTTTGATATCCTGCTCCAAGCACACATTGTACAATGTTATGGGCCTGCTCCAGCTCGCACTGAAGTCAAAAGGAGTCTTCTCACTGATGGATCAGGCCCTTAGGAGACAAACAACCTAACTGGAAAACATTTTAAAAAAAGCAATTACTCCCAAGACTAGACAGTGCTAGAAAACCACAGAAACACATTGTTCTCTCTTAGCTTTCTACTTGCCTCGGAGGCCAAAGCATTTAACAAACTCTCATTTGAAGCAGCAAAACATCTTCCTCTTCACCCAGACATTAGCTCAGCTGAGAGACCCTATTGGCTTTTAGCTACCACTTTATTATTATTATTTCAGCTCTTTGCTGTTACTGCACAGGGTGGCTGGGAATTCTTTTTTCTGGTATTTCACAGCGAGCTAAGCATGAAGCCTTTCCCTCTAGAGTGTGTGAGATGTTTAGCTCTCTTATCTATTCCCCCCCTCCCCCCACACACACACACACAACAGGCGTTGCAGAGTGGGGAACTTGTCTTTGAAAAATGTTACAAGGAATGACTAAAAATCAAGTAATAAAAACCAGACACCAATTAATTAATTAATTAAAGTAGCAGCTTGAGACAAAAGGGTTTCCAAGCAAATACCAAGGGGACCACTCAAAACGGAAGGGAAAACTAAGCCTGTGTCCAGCATCTGATAACTTAAAACCCCTCCCATTTCCTGTGGTAAACAAATGCCCCACTTATTATCTCTGTGAAGAACTCGAAGTGCTGCACGAATTCTCCTGGATCCCAGGCTGTTAGCTCAGGGGAAAGACAGAGCACCTGAGCCAATCAAGTCAGACTGGGCTGGAAAGATGGGAAAAAATCCTAACGAAAGCACAGCGGAGCCGCCTCGAAGGTTCCACATGCACCACAGCGGTCCCATGGGCAGATGCAAGCAAAGCCTGTGGCACCCAGCTCTCTGTACCGCGGCCACGTGAACGATGCTGGGTCACTAGTCAAACGTCGCCCCCTCTGCACATACGTTCTCACGTCTCATTTAAGGCCATTACTCACTCTGGGCTTGAGTCTCACTTACACGAAGGCCCCTTGACACTATTGTGACAGTGTAAAGGGATCTTAGCCTGGACAAAACCTTAGCTTCCCTACAGAGGCACTTCACTGCATGGCTTCCAGGGGACTGCTCTCACACTAGCTACTCCGCGGTGTAGGAATTGCAGGATCCGCTCCTTAGGAAGCAGGAAGATGCACGACTTTGAACAGGAGCAAAGGGGGGCGTCCCTACCCAACAATCTAGCACACAGACACACCCACAGAGCTCAGAACACAAACGGATGGACTGCAGGCCCAGACATCTGTCTCGCTCCATTTGGGGACCCAAGGGAATAAATCAGTGCAGTCCAGTCAACAGGGTCAGGTTGGGCTGAAGACAGGACACTGGGCTAAACGTACCAGGCTCGGACCCAGTCTGGCAGCTCTCTGGGGTCACATTTTTCTCCAGCCGGGGAGCCACAGAGGCTGAAGCCCGGCTCCAGCTCTCCCTCCTCGCCATAGGACACAGGCTGCAAACGTGCCTCACACCATGATGTTGTGCACCATCAGATCGCCCCTCGCAGGCCTGATCTCCTCAGAGCGTAAAATAACCCACTGCCCCCGCCCACTGGCGGTTCTGTTTCCACATTCTTAAAGCCTCACCGTCATGCTGATTCAAGTACAAGAGCCTTCAACTCCCGGGGAACAATCATGCAGACTGTCGGGCGCTGTGCACGGTGCTGGACGCGTTCAGCTGGGCGCGGTCTCCTTGAGCAAGGAGCAGTCTGCAAGGGGCGGCAGGTTTCAGAAGGGCGCAGGAGAGCGGCGCCGTGCACCAGACAGCCCAAGGCTAGTGCCGACACGATACGCCCAGGAGGCCATTGGGGAGTGAGGTGTCCGGGAGCAAGTGGCAGGTGGTTAGCCACTTCACAGCTGGGCTGAATTATGGCTTTTTGGGTGGAGACCGTAGCAAAGTCAGTTGCTTTGCATGGTTTTCATCTGAACCCAGGCGCAGCTATTTTGTCCAGGTTGGCTCTCAGACTCTAGATTTGTTCCAATCTGAAAAGCCTGTATGCAAATCAAGGGGTGGAAAGTCACCCTCGGTGGAGCTGGCAGACAAGGTGTACACGAACTCCAGAGACCTGAAACCAAAACATTTCACTCACAGTTTGACCTCAAGCCCCCAATGCACTAGGGCAATATAGCTGGCTAGTGGAAGACTCCCTCATTGTTGGGAACTGCAGAGTAGCACAGAATCATCGTGGCTGCTTTTACGACATTCTCCGATTGGCTCAGAGAGGGCAGGGGGCTTTCTTGAGCCAGGGAGATCCACAGTGGCCTGCATCACTCAGAACAGTTCTCAGGCCATGCCCACTGCCCGGTCTGTGAGACCAATGTTCCTCCAATAGGATACAGCGTTGCAGCACCAGAAGTAATGGCGAGGCGGGTGAGGACCGCTAGTGATTGGTTGGGGCACCAATGAATTGGGCTCACGGCTAATCTATGCATAAACACTCTCATTGTAGTGTTCTGCCCTCCCTTCCCAATGACCTAGTGGTGTCACACACACCCCTGACCTTTAGACTAGAATCATAGAACTGGAAGGAATCTTGAAAGGTTGAGTCTACTCCCCTGCACTCACGGCCGCACCATCTAGACCATCCCCGACAGGTGTCTGTCCAACCCGCTCTTAAATATCTCCAGAGATGGAGATTCCACAACCCCCCTGGACAATTTATTCCAGTGTTTAACCCCCCTGACAGGCAGGAAGTTTTTCCTAATGTCCAACCTAAACCTCCCTGGCTGCAGTTTAAGCCCATTGCTTCTTGTCCTATCCTCACAGGCCAAGGAGAACAATTTTTTCTCCCTCTTCCTTATAGCAACCTTTTAGATACTTGAAAGCCACTATCATGTACCCTCTCTTTTCTAAACTAAACAAGCCCAATTCCCTTTCAATCTTCCCTCATAGGTCATGTTTTCTAGATCTTTAATAACTTTTGTTGCTCTTCTCTGCACTTTTTCTAATTTGACCACATCTTTCCTGAAATGTGGGGCCCAGAACTGGACACAAGACTCCAACTGAGGCATAATTAGCGCAGAGTAGAGCGGAAGAATGACTTCTTGGCTGTGTCTAGACTGGCCAGTTTTTCCGGAAAATCAGCTGCTTTTCCGGAAAAACTGGCCAGCTGTCTACACTGGCCGCTTGAATTTCCGCAAAAGCACTGACGTCCTACTGTAAGAAATCAGTGCTTTTTGCAGAAATACTATGCTGCTCCCGTTCGGGCAAAAGTCCCTTTGCGCAAAACTTTTGCGCAAAGGGCCAGTGTAGACAGCTGAGGTTTGTTTTCAAAAAAAGCCCCGATCGCGAAAATGGCGATCGGGCTTTATGAAAGCGCCTAGATTGGTTACGGATGCTTTTCCGCAAAAAGTGCTTTATGAAAAGCGTTCATGCCAATCTAGACACTCTTTTCCGCAAATGCTTTTAACGGAAAACTTTTCCGTTAAAAGCATTTGCGGAAAATCATGCCAGTCTAGACACAGCCCTTGAGTTTTGCTTGCAACACTCCTGTTAATGACTCCCAGAATCATGGTTGCTTTTTTTGCAACAGTGTCACCCTGTTAACTCATATTTAGCTTGTGGTCCCCTATGACCCTTAGATCTGTTTCCATGTGCCCAGAGGATGCAGAGCCAAGCAGGCAGGCTGTCTTGGGTAGGACATTTGCAAAGCCAACGGCAAGGGGGAAATAGTTCAGTCCAAACGCAGCCCCGGCAATGCCTGTAGCCCCCGTAGTCTAGGTGGTATAATCAAAGGAGCTGAAAGTGATTAGAACAAAATCAATGGAAACTGGGCACCTAATTCCCATAGGGGCTGTTGAAAGTCCCCCCAAACTCCTTGGAGACAGGGAGTATCTTATGTCTGGACAGTGCCTAGCACCGTGGTTGGCAGCAAGACTTCTAGGCACTATTGTATGGCTATTACTTGCGACTATCCACAGTGTTTACTCAATCGGGTCTAGAAACCCTTTGCAGAAACTGTCCTCAAACTGACCGATGCCTCTCTCGTAACACAGGTAGTCACTTTTAGGAGGAGGGTGCCATCTATCTGAAGGCAGCAACATATCACTGCATTTCTGATCCTGGGTGAATTAACCCCTAGTCGGCTCTCTCTCGTTCTAGGCCTGACAGTCCATCTCCCTCTACAGGCAGCAAATACACATGAAATCACCTGAACGGGAGAGGAACAGATCCCCTGAAAGCTCACAGTCCCTGAAGAAAAGTTAATATTTGGGAGGGCTCTGGGTTTTTTAAATCCTTCCTTTTCCTGCCCATCATCTCCCTGCTCCCTTTCACAATGGCTATCTTACTGGATCATTCCCAGCCATCACCTGCTGCTATTCCCTCCCCTACCCAGCATTTAACATGTAAGTATTAACATACCAAGCAGAGCAGCTGCAGATATTTTTTTTTCCAGCACCATAAATGCCATAAAAGCTCCTTTTCAAGGTTGAGTCCGCAGAGCTAGATCGCTTTGTAAAGGCATGCAGCCATCAGGCTGGGTGACGGACGCTGAGTGCAGGGTCCGTTCACATGTGGGAACTCTACAAGTAAAAGAAGGATGCATCTGATTCCCTGCTGCTGTGGCCAGTGTTTAGACATTTATGCCTGGGCAACATGCATGACAACAGAGAGTGCAAGGCAATGGAGGATCAGGCCTAGGATGACCCAGGTGCCTGCTGCATTAACCATCATCCACACAGATGCAATGGTTTCAGAGAGGCTGGACCAAGAGTACACCAGGGTTTAAAGGCTAGGCCGGGGTGGCCAACCCATTAAACAAAGAGAGCCAAAACAGCGTCGGAAAAAAATGCTAAGAGCAGCACCAGAAATTTTTTTTTGAGCAATTTTTGTTGACCCCCTCCCACCCCACCCCCCAAAAAAAGGAACTCCCCACCAGTCCCCCAGAATTGTTGAGGCCAAAAAAAAAAAAAAAAAAAAAGTGCTGCCCCTTTAAAAAAACAAGGTTCCCTTGCTCCAGTGAGCACAGGGAGCCGGAGGCTGGAGACCGTTCCTAGGGGCGCAGGGAAAGCTTCGTTAGCCACAGGGCAGGCTTTGTGAGCCGCACTTTAAAGGTGGAAGAGCCGCATGCGGCTCGCAAGCCTTGGGTTGGCCCTGTGAGGTGTCTATTCCCTTAACTGGAGACACCTCTCTGCAGCTCGGGGCTCTCACACTCACAGGCCCTCCACGGGAAGTGGGGTGAGGTCGCCTGCCGCGGGGAAGGGGGATCCAACTGCTGCTGCTGCCCTGCCCCAGGGCCCCTGTAATCCCTTGGGGGCACGGGTTGCAACGGAGGGAGAGAGTGAGCCCGTGGCCAGAAGGGGCAGGGTTTGGGGGATGATTTCGGACATACACCCCATGCCGCTAGGTCTCCTGGGTGGGAGCGCGAATATGCTCCAGCTCAGAGATGGCCTGCGGGCCGTGAGTTTGAGACCCCTGGCGTAGCTACTTCTCCAGCCACCCTCGGTCGTGTCTTGTTTGATTGACCTCAGCCTGGCGGCGCCACTCGAATACAAGCAAACGTAAGATGCTAGGCCTCATTCCCCACTGTGATCCCAGTCACGGTTATGCCAGGAGAGGCGTTAATGGGCCGCAGCTCCTTGAATGCTCCCTTGAAATATGTGCTAACTACGTACACTACCCAATCTGTTCCACTGCTTGTATGTAGCTGGGAGTACAGTTCCCAGACTCCGCGTGCTGCATACGCTCGAAAACATCTGTCTCTCGCCAACAGAAGTTGGTCCAATCAAAGATATGACTTCACACCCCGCCCCCGTTGTCTCTCTAGCATAACACAGAAGCTTAATGGGTGGTGAATTACAGACACTTTTTAATTCCTGTCTCTTCTCACCCTCCTACCTTTGCTCCAATGTATGGGATCTTCCATTATATTTTCTATTGGCACACCAACTATGAGTCTTCCCTGCAGCTCTTTTGAATCCAGAAGGCTGCTCAATACCATTGAATGCATCGGGCCAGCGTCTGCCGCTTCTACGTGCCCTGCTCCATACCTTACGCTGGGGTACAAAAGGAGATCTCTGCCAAGGGAGGAATGACACAATGAAAGAGCGGCAGAATCAAACCCTGATCCGTCCGTCCGAGAGATGGGAACCGTGACAAAAATCTCACCGCCCTCCCAGGCCCCCAACACAAACGGAAACCAACAATTGGCCATAAAAGTTAATGAGTCCAACATTGTTTTCGTTCTCTCTCTATCCAAGGGCAAAATGTGCCGATGCATACTGCGCAGCTGGTGCCAAATCTGCCCAGGCTCATTCCTTATAAAAGAATTGGAGTTTAGTTTGGTTTTGTTTTCTAAACTGACCTAGTTGGGGCCTAATCCTGAAACGTGCAGACCTAATTCCCAGGCTTCAATCAGAGGAGAGGGTGTTCTGCATCTTTCAGGATCCGGACACTGGGCTTTATTACAAAATGAACGGTGAACACTAGGGTTTCGGTCTAGAGAGGCTCCCACCTGCTCGCTTCCCCCAAACTCTGGAATTATTTATTATTTGAATGGCAGTAGTGCCTAAACCCACACAGAGAGCAGAGCCCCATTTTATTAGGCACTGAGAAACCAGAGAGCGGCCCTGCTCAAACAAGCTTACTATCTAAACAGAGGCTACGTCTACACTGGCAGCTTCTTGTGCAAGAACTGTTTTGCGGAAGAGTTCTTGCGCAAAAACTCTTCCACAAGAGCGCGTCTACACTGGCATATGCTTTTGCGCAAGAGCATCCATGACAGTGTGGACGCTCTCTTGCGCAAGAAAGCTCTGATGGCCATTTTAACCATAGGGGCTTCTTGCGCAAGAAATTCATGTGGCCTGTCTACACTGGCCTCTTGTGGAAGAGCTCTTGCGCAAGAGGGCTTATTCCTCATGGGGAGAGGAATAACTCTTCCAGAAGAAGCCCTGTTTTACAACGCTAGACTGTAAATGTACTTGCGCAAGAACGCGCATGCAGTGTAGACAGCCGGCAAGTTTTTGCGCAAGAACCGCTGTTCTTGCGCAAAGGGCTACCAGTGTAGACATAGCCAGAGGGCAAAGACTGGGAAGGGACTTAGAAACATGAAGGTGAAATGACTTGCTCACGTTACCTCAGTGGCGAAGCTGGGGCTAGAAACAAGGCCACCTGTTCCCGGCGCAGTGCCTTGTCCATCACAGCTGGCCTCACTCTGGAGCCAAGAGAAGCATTTTTGTGTCCCCATGTAGCAGCACTAACTGGTTCTTGTTAATTAATTCATCTGAATGGGTGGTAATACGGCTTTCCAAGTCCAGGCTTCTCAAACCGGCCAGGCTAAATGTGGCCCCAAGCCACATCATTCAGATCCAGCTCTCAAAGCACCAGAACAGTTCAGCTCCCAGCCGGTGGGGGTGTGGTTTTTAAACGTCATTATTTAGCTACAGTTCAGGCACAGTTTGGTTCAAGACTGTAAATTGCCCCTAGCCATCAGAGTGTTCAGGCTTTGGTAATCTCTCATCCAAATGCCTCCTTTACCAACACGCAGAGGTGTATGGCAAAGAGGATTCTAATAAAATTAGCTGGAGAAACCTACAATATTTACAGTAGATTTAGTTTGTCACGGCCAACCAGCAATCTCTCCGATTACGGAAGCAGTTTCACAGCTCTTACATTTCAACTGGCTGTGAACGGATGTGATAGCAGATACAAATCCCTTGGGTTTTAGACTTGCTGGTGATCGGATGTACATGCAACTGCACACAAAGGATTCTGCAAAGAGTGGAAGACCTCATGTGCACCCAACAGAAATTCCAAAGAAGCTCTGAAAATCGGCTGGGCGAATGATTCCAGAAGCCTGGTCATGCCATTTCCTAATGTACCCAATTCAGCCTACGAAAACATTTGGCTCATCACGAGTCTGAGGTGAACGAATAGCGGTAGAGGTGCTAAGCCCCGTTAGGAGTTGAGACGGATGGTGTCGAAGGGAACAGCAGGCTCAGACCGCTATATTTAGGCAGTTTCACGCAATTGGGCAGAACATGTGTTTGTACTTACTGGTTCCATTCCTTGGGACGCTGTCAGATCATGAAATACACTGAACTGTAACAAAAACAAATGAAATGATTTTCTAGTCTTGCTTTCAGAAGCTAGTCCCTGGAGAAAGCTTGTATGTTGTTTACTGTAAGAAGAAGAAAAGGTTTCCAGGTCAGATACCTGGTAAATGTGAACACAGCGTAACTTGGAACACGTCAGAGTGGCACGAAAAATGGAGCTGAGTGCTTGTTTGTCCATAGTGCAAGATGAGTATTATTGTAGACTGATGCGATGGCTAAATGCGGACGGTTTTGTGGAGCTACCCCTGGGGAAAATAACGTGTGGAATCCTTACTCTTCTTGCCCATAGCCTTAGCTAGGTTTGAGAGTGATTATTACTGACATGGGGTAACCTGTCGATGCCGTTCCCCCTCAATACTGGTGTGTCCCTTCCCCATCTGCAGGCAGATGTTCTCACCAATAAATCACGAGCTGGGAAAGGTTCCTCCCTACCCAACTGCAGGCGGCTCCACTGCTCCTTTGTTGGTACATCTGCGCCTCCTGCCCACCTTCCTACAAAGGATTCCTGGACAATGGGCTGTTTTCTGCTGACGGGCAAATCGTCACCTTCATGCTGCACTCCCCAGATAAGCACCCATGGCACAAGTATTGTGTTTGTCTGGCTAGTCGCCTAGGTGTAGGGTCTCCTCTCCTCTCTGGCTAGCCTTTGACCATTCTGCTGCACTACTGCTCACAGAAGTTGACTGGGATTCCAAAAACACGAGGCCCCCTTCAGACTCGCATGTAGTGCGTGGCTTGGCCCTGGCTTGCTCACTGTTAGCCGCCCTTTGACTAACGCTAAGCTGTGCTTGAGGGCTTCCTTTTACATGTTATATAACATAGACATTAGTCCAGATCACTTTTGAATTTCTTTACACTCAAGGGAGCGTTTCCAATGCTCAGACATGGGAGACCGATCTGGTGCTGGCGTTCACTTCCAAGGAAGCTTTCATTGGCAACTATCGTGGCCTTCGGTTCTTATCTGCAATCCTTGCCTGTTCCAGAATTAGATACATATCTGCTACTCAGGGCAAGTTCTCCTATATGCACGGGGGCCTACGGTCTTGCTGGGCCCCTGGGCAAGGTGAGGGGGGCCAACTCCACACTCCCAGAAGGGGTGGAGCTGTGGGCAGAAGAGGCAAGGCTGGGGCAGCCACCCCTCAGGGCTGCCTTCCTTCCAGCCAGCCCATAGCACTGCTTAGAGAGCACCATGCAGCACACCACTGCTGATTTAAACAGCCTGGGTCTACAACTGCAGCCAGGAACCCAGGCCTTTTTTAATTGGCGGGCTATGGAGCAACTGCCCCCTTTTCCCCCGCCCCAGGCCTAGCTATAGTATATGTAACATTTAAGAGATGAACCTGACCAAACTGATAGATCAAAACACTATGACCACTGGAGAAGTTTAGATCCGGATTTGTATATTAAAATTCGTCTCTCTCTTTCATAGCTGAGATGACCTGACACATCCCTTAATGCCTGGATTTATAGCATTAGACATGTTGGGCCAAATCAAGCCCTCGTGTAAGTTCTAAAGGACGAACCTTTCCTGTTCCCACCCATCTTTTCTAGTCCCACAACCTGAAGACAATGCTTTCACCAAGTAGGTCAGAGCTGCACATAAATGGCTTGTGACATGGCCCATACTGTGCAGAAAAAAACATACATTTAATAGCATGTGGGATGTGGAGAAAGAAATGGAAAACAACCTCAAATGGAATTATTTTATTTTTAAATCCTGCAAGTATCTCTCTGTTCCCAGCCACATTCTTCATGGTTTCTTGATCCAAAGAGCCTCCCACTTCAGAGTTCCAGCTCTGAGATCGGCAGAGAAAATGCTTTGTTTGGAGGGACTCCAGCCCTCACATTTCCCCCTTCGATTAAACAACAAATAAAATTAGCCAATGTTATTTGTCCTCATCTCGATGTAGAGCCGAAAGCACAGGGTTAAGTGCATCTAAAGCTGTCGAGGGAGGGATTGAAGTAGCAGCAGATTACACTGTCGGAAAGAATTCATTTGTCTAAGCAGTTCACCAGTGCAGAGTTTTGTTTTGAAGAGGGAAACAAAGCTGTGCTAGACTAACATGAGCGCTGGAGACATGTAAAGTGCAGTTTGTGAGGAGATACTCAGTTCAAGGGAACAGCCCTAGTGCTCCCATTCAACAGCAACTAGCCCCCGTTTTGTTCTCTCTTCATTATCCAGCCCTTAGGGACCGGCCTGTTACGCTGCCAAGCTTCTGACTTTTCTTGCCCCGTGTCGCCATCTTCTGAACCAAGGAGAATATTACTCCATCTTAATCTCTTAAAGACAGAAGAATGCAGAGGTGGCTCGTGGTAGCACTCGGGAGATAGGCTGCCCCTCTGTGCCCCCATCAAAATTTGAATTGCTAAATGGGGTGTCCCCGCCTATCCCCTCCCTGCCCTTCTGGGCATTGGTCGCCTCTGGGAGAAGAGTTTACTCAAGTTGATTCTGACTTTAGGAATGTTTGAGTGATTAAACTTATATTAACGACATTTCACTCTGTGTTATATACTCAACTAGAAGCCTTACCTAGCATTGCTCAGAGCTGGGGCTGGGCCGGGGCGGTGGGGGCAGCGCTGTTTGGACAGCAGGTCCTCGAGACCACCCACAGCGGTCAGGGCGGTGCTATCAGGGCATTGTTCCTGGAATGGGATTGTTATTATGTCCAGTTCTGGGCACGTCAGGAAAGAGGTGAACTGGAGAAATACCAGTAGAACGCAACAAAAGTGACTGAACATCTAGAAAACAGGACTTACAAGAGAAGATTGAAAAACCTGGGTTTGTTTGGTCTGAGGCTGAGATATGATAACCATAAGTCTGCAAGAATGACCTGAAGATCTCTGCTTAAGCTTGAAAGCTTCTCTCAGCAACAAAAGTTGGCCCATTAAAAGGTATTACTTCACCTACCTTGTCTCTTTAGTATCCCGAGGCTGGCACAGCTACAATTCTACATTCAAGTATGAAGTTTGTCTCAGAGGAAGATAATAAATTGCCATTCTTATCCTCTGAGGACAAGAAACAATGGGCTTAAATCACAACCAGGAAGATTTAGGTTACACATTATGAAGAAATTCTTGTTAGGGTCATTAAGCGGTGGAATCAATTACCTAGGGAGACTGCAGAATCTATCCCTGGAGGTTTCAAAAAGCAAGTTAGACAAACACCTGTCAGGAATTTTCAGATGATAGTCAGTCCTCAGAGCAGGGGATTGGACCAAGTTGAGGTCCCTTTCAATCCTTCTGTGATTTAGACTCCTACTGTCTCTGTATAAAACTAATGAAGATTACTTACTTGTAACCAAGTTTCTTCAAATTCTGCACACTCTCACTCCTGGGATGCTCTGACCTGAAACACTGCAGCCTAGCAAGCAGTCACCACTGACATGCTCACATACCTGCCTTCCTGCCCACTCCCTTCAGATAACTTTTGAGTTTCCAGGACAAGGGGATAAAATGGCCTGGTGTGCCACCCACATCAGCTCCTTACTCCTAGACCTAAAACATTTCTGGTAAGTAGGACTCAAGAGTGTGCGAATATGCAGAGTTCATCTCAGAGAACCTCAGTTACAGGTAACATTCATTTTGCCTTCCAAAGTCCCCTGCATATTCCCACTCCTGGGATAGAGTAAAAAGTAGCAGTCTCACCCGGGACCGTCAGACCACAGAGTTCTAATTCGATAAGGACGGAAGAATGGCTTGGGTAAATCTTGCATCAAATCTAGATTCTTTCGTGATTCCTTGTTGCTGCCTTACACTTAGCCACAGAAGCTGCTCTCAGTCTAGTAGAATGTGTTCTAACCCCCTGGGGAATGGGACAACCCTTCCAATTCATAAACTACATTAATACAAATCCATCCTAGCTTGAAAGAGTTTGTACACAAACAGCTTTCCTCTGGTTCTCATGCTCATCAGCAATAAACAACTGTTGGGATTGTGGTTTATTCCAGCCTAAACACCCAGAGTAGGTTACATAACTTCGTCCTCACGAGTATAGGGTGTCTGACCATACTGGGTCAAAAACTTTGAGTTGTATGAGGAACTAACTTATCTTTATGAAAAAGAGTAAACCGTATGTTTAACTGGTTAACCAGCCTGTTGTGCCGGGTGATGCTTAACCGGGTAACAGTTTACCCGTTCACATCCCTATTGGAGAGCCACACCCTTTAATTCCCTTGCCCGGAATACCCAACATTTACTGAAGGATGGGGGTAACGACGAGGAATCAGTGCTCCAAAAGCTGCTGCTAGCTAGAATTTTACCTTTCAAGGCTGCACCTGTCAGCGCATCTTATGAGCGGGAATGTACAAAGGACACTTTCTCCATTAACTAACTGTATAAGCATAAAGTGCTATACTAACCTTCGTACTGCTTGCCCATTCAAGCGTCCCAGTTCAACCGACTATCCCAAACCTCCATAGCCCATCAGATTGGAACATGCATGCTCCAAAGAAGGGACTCAAATAAGGCACTCGAGTGTAGTGTAAACAGGTTTTAATATTACGGAAATTATATTTGCATCAATATTTATAGAGATCCAAGACTTGGATGGGCTTCAAATAAATAATCTTTTGCAAGTAAATGGTTACATGTCAAAGGGGGGTCTAAAAGCAACAGTGCACAGTTTAGAACCCCTTCCCCTCAGACCCGAAACTAAAGAATGTACAGTAGGTAGCACACCCTGGGAGAATGCCACTGCAAATAACAGGCACCTGCTATCTTCAAGTGACAAACCACTGAACATGTTGGCGACAACCAAATGAAAGGGAGAGACGGTAAAGGCATGTGCTGGCCTTAAAGCACTACTATTTGCCGTTTCCATTTTTAAACATTAGGATCAGAGGCAAGGGATTGTAAGCGGTTTCCTTTCCAATGCTAAAGTTAATTCTGAATTCAGAGATTAACAGAGCAGTGCTACTAGCTGTATACAGCCAGGCATACAGGGTGTATACTACTTGAACTGATGTTGCAGCATATTCTATTCCATCCTCCAGATTTTTTTTATTCAAAAGGAAGACCATTTTTTAAAATCCTTTCCAATGACAATAGTCGTCCATAAAACTAAAGAGGCAGGCAAAAAGCTGCTTCTGGTGAAGCCATCCTCAGCAGATCTCTGATTTAGGGTGGTATTCAGAACGTTGGCATAAATTTCTAACAAGTTACAAGGCAAAATATTGGTCTGAGTGCCCCAAGAGTGGCTGCTTTTCAAAAATCAAGCCTTTCAAAACCAAATGCTCTCTCACAGCAAGTGAAGTGAGCATTTGCCTCCCTCGCCAAGAAAAACAACTTTCTGACGTGTATTCTCTAGGTGCCCCAGGTATATTAAAAATATTACTCTGCAGTAAAAAATCATAAGTACACCAGCCTAGAAACAGTTTGCACAGAACACTCAACACTAGTCACAGGGGAAATAAGACAAGTCGAAAACAGAGAAGCAATGGGTTAGAAGAGTGATCAGTTATAAAAGTCTCACCAGAAGTGGAAGGAATCTTGCAAGAAAGTCACTGTAACTTAACGTTCCCCGTGTATGTTACGTATGGCTCACAACTATCTATGTATTGTACTTCCCAAGGCTTTCCTTTTACAGATGCAGGTGGAATAACTTTCCCCTCTTTATGCTGAATCCATCTGTGACTGATTTTCTGGTATGTATTCCATTGCCGGCAATGGAAGCATCAAAGCCAACCAGTACAAAGTGAGTACATTCATCTGTTTTGCTGATGGAAACTCTTCGCTTACCTTCTGTTTGCTGCTTTGCAATAGTCTATGGAGATATGCCCTTTCTCACTTCGAATCATAAGAGAATAAAACTTAACGTGTAATACTGCTGTGTACCTAATGGATAAATATTATGGGAGTTAAGGATTGTTTCACCTACTGACTTTGCTTTAGCAAAACACGTATAAAGGAACAAAATATATGCTATGTATATCTTATCAACATATTCCAGGAGGGGGAAGCCGCAACATTTAACAAACAGGAGAAAAGTAAGTTTTAGACGTAGAACTGCCAGTACACAGGGTTTCCAGGTTCTGTCTTGAACACAGGATTGGGTCATTAATTTTCAAGAAAAGCCACATAATCAGTCAATCTGGCCAACTGTTGTTCATTAGGAATCGGTGGAACTGTAGCAGGTTCTACAAAGAACAGAAACACACAAAGTATTAATAACATTAAGGTGGCAAGCCACAGTCCAGCACCACCCATCCCTGCTCTCTTGACACTAAAGAAAAATGTGAACTAAATT
Organism: Rafetus swinhoei; assembly: GCA_019425775.1. Lineage (NCBI taxonomy): Eukaryota > Metazoa > Chordata > Testudines > Trionychidae > Rafetus > Rafetus swinhoei. The sequence goes on from CM033439.1 coordinate 74,646,018, forward strand.
TCTCAGACTGTTTACTTATCAGCTCTACACCGAATGACACTCCCACTAATGATATAGCTAAAGAGTCTTGTGCTGTGCTGTGGGGGGAGGGTGTGTGACGTGCAAAGTAACTCACTCCTATCTGCAACAAAACTTACAAACAGCTAGGATACCTCTATTGCTACTTCTAGACTGCCTCACTTGTCAAGTGATATTTGCATATATTTGAGGACTGCCACATTTCCAGCACGTCGTGTATGTTTGCTACAACTGGGAAGGGAAGAACTCCTGCAGTGTCTTCACCTGCAGTAAAGGTCCTATAGGTCTGCTTGCATTCTGCCTCCCTCTAGAACAAATCTACTGACCCTCCGAGCCACATATGATAAACTTCAGAAGTTTGAGAGCTGGGTGAGAGCTCAGGGCGTCAGCCCTGGGTCGGGGCAAGCACATTCTGCAGAGCAGGGGGCCTGAGACTCTCCTTCCCATAGAGCAAAAATCCCTAGCCCCACTACTCTGACACGGGGTAGAGCTTCCTCCACCTAAGACTGATAAGTGAAGAATGGGGTGGAATGGGGGCTCTGTGAGCCGCAGTAACTATAAAAGAGCAGCATGAGGCTCTGGAAGCAGCAACAGTGAGCACACCTGATGAGTCACCTCTCTAAGGTAACGAGGGAAAAGCACTGTATGGCTGTCAAGAGAAGGCAGCTACAGTACATGTGCAAACTACAAGTATGCTGAGTTACCCAGTGGTAAGGGTGAAGTGCAAGTTAGAGGGGAGAGTGACTGAAAATGGAAGGGAGACAGAATGAAATGTAGGAGTACGAGAAGGAGAGCAGAGTGAGAATAAAGAAAGGGCTGTCAAGAATAATAGATAATTAGGAGAAATGAAAAAGTGCAGGGTGAAGAAAGGAACACAGACCACAAAGAGTCAAAATGAAGGAAAGGCAGAGAAACAATGTGTTATATAGAAGTAATTCCTTCTGAAATGTCTGAGTGTAAAGGTACACTGGGGAGCTAGTCACCTCGCCTGCATGTACAAAAGGAATCCTCAACCCCAAGTACGTGAAGTGCCCCACTTCCAGGTGAGGGAAACCAGAAGGCTATCCTTTAAAAAACATGCTTGCAGAAAGGGAGAGAGACTTCACGCTGGCTAGGAAAGCTACACCGCCAGTACATTTAAGTTCACTTAGAGACTCTATAACGCACGAGTTAAACCATCAAATCAGATTTATTCTAAGGATACTTGGTTGTGCAATATGGAGAACAGAGCTTTAGGTGCCAGCCTCGCCAATGAAAATTATACAGTTTAATCTATAATGAAGCCTTCAGTTTAATTTAAAAAAATAAAACGAGAGGTGGAAGCCAAAGATCCACTTCACATTTTTCGTCTGAAGGAAAACCGAAGACACTACATTTTTTGCATGACAAAGGCTATAAAGCCAACTCCACATTTGGGACATGCCTACTTGAGAGGTAACTTTCCTTAAGACAAGCACAGCTGAGATGCTGGAGTTGGATCCTTCACAGTTTGAGAGAGGGAACTGGCAGTTCTCCGAGGGCGTTTCTATTTTGGAATCAACTCTCTACTTGGTCTCAACTAGCCAGGGTTTTACTGGCTCCTGGGCATGCTACAGTGCTCACGCTCGCCCAGCTATCTGTGGGAGGGAGGGGCTGAGGAGGCCAATGAGTGAATTGCTTCATTTGACATTTCTTGGACGGTGGGGCGGGGACAGCTATTTGAACGTTAAGGGCACATAAGCGTTTCAGAAAGGCAAACGGTGTACATCTCTTTATTATACCTTCTAAAACAACCAAAATGAGGTAGTACCTGATAAAGGAATAAATCTGTTAAAGGAAGCTTCCAGTGCACCTACAGAAAGAACGCAATGGAAATGTTAATCCGTTAATCTGCTAAGAATTAAATTCTTACGCACTCAGGCAAAACTGTCTCAAACCCTATCATTCTTAGGCACAAAGCTGTCACTCTTTTCTTTCACAGCCGTGTGTATTGCACAATATACAATCTGCACATTTTAAACACCTAAGCCCAGCGAATGACAGACTGAAAATGACTGGCCGCCTGTCGATTTCATGTCTCTCATACAGCAGTCCAGGTCCACCCAGCACTCCCTTTTACATGCTCTAGGCTGTGCGGGTTGCAGACGGCTTTGCTGTACACATCACCAGGTGGTAGGGGGGGAAATTGAGGATCTGCCTGTTCAAGCGTCAGGTTGATCAAGACACCCCGGATAAGCCAGTTTCATTGTCTTGTCTGGAATATGTTAAGTCATTCTCTGGTCGGTGAGCACTTGTAAAATGTGGGCGTACATTTTGAGAGCAAGATACATTCTGGCAGATCTGATCACCCCCTCCTCCTCATGGTGCTGTTTAAACACTAGTATTTCAGACGTTTAGAAGAGCAGTCTCTGCCCGGAGAGGTACTGAGCAGTTCCATGGGTCTCAGTGCCCCTGCCCCTCATAGAAAGGCCCAGCACCTGGCCTGAAGGGTTGCAGGGCTACAGCCAGGGAAGGCGCATCCCAGTGCTTCCTTCTCTAGCTGCAGCCACACAACACTGCCTTCTGCTTATTGGCAACTGCTGAACAGCAGCAACTTTTTGGTGGCAACTGAGGAGCTGCTAATAAGTGGTGATCTACTTTGTGTCAGTTTTCAGGGAATCCTCCATGTGTTGGGAAACAGCGGGTTCAGACAATTCTTACATCAGCTACTTGCCCTAGATGCTTTCAGCAGGCTCAACTCCGCAAGTTCCAGCAATTTAATCACAAGGCACAGGAAAGCAGAGCCTCTAAGTCTACCAGGACAGAAATGTATTCTGAAACACTGTTTCAAAATAGTAAGTTTTAAGTAATCTTATTAGATTAAAAATGAGGTCATCTAGCACATTCTATTGAGTCATCAGACCCAGTAGTAAGTAGGAGAAATTAAAGCACATCCTGTTTCTTTTTGTTTAAAAAGTGTAATTGCTACTGCTTCTGCCCAAGATAAAGCCACTGATTCATTATTTCTTACATTCTGAACATGTCATGTTGTGCTCTAGCCCCTGTTATATAATCTTCTTCACCGTTGCCTGGACTAATGCTCTTGTTCTTCGCCTCCATTAGGTGCTTATTCCAAGCAGACACCAATTTTCATGTCCCTCCTTTAGCATCATGAGCCATCTTTTTCCAGGTCTTCCTCGTCATCTTTGTCCCATAATTACTAGCCCATGTAACCCACGTCTTCCCACAGGAACCAGCCATCTCAGTCAATACTCCTTCAACTTTTCCATAATGGAGACTTTCAGCATCATGGTGTCTACCATTTCATTATGTAGCATATCAGCTCGGGACTTACCCAAGCAGCGTGAAGCAGTAGTACTTCTCTCGCCCTTAGTGGCCAGTATTCGGACCCATGCATCGCGGCTGGTCTAATCATTTTATACATTGCTCTGTAGGTTACTTGGCAGAGAACTCCCATCAACTCCCTTCATTTACGCCAAGTACCATTCAAGACGTTTCCTAACATCAACACTTGCAGAACGGCTCTATACTGAACCGAGGTATTTCAACTGTTGCATAGACTTTAATTTTACTGGCTTCTTTGTTGTCCCTTTGAACGAAGCACGGCACGTATTACATCTTTTGTCAGTTGATTTGTATGCCAAATACAGTCCTCCAACGTTCTAGGTCTCTTTCCAATTAATATTTATCTTTATGGAATGTCACTGGCAAAAAGTATGCTCCATGCAACCTTTCCCCTAATCTCCTGAGTAAAGATGTCCTTGTTATACAACACAAACCCAACTTATATTAGGCATAATGTTAATTAAATCAAAGGATACAATACTAGAAATATTAAACAAGATCCAAAATGCATCACGGAATAACAGCGCCACCTACCTGGCTTTTTAGGCATTACCATCCGAGTGGCGGAATCAGCTTGCCAGCCTTGCTCTAACACACCTGAAAGTGCATTAGAATGAAACAATTACTATTATTACAATGTATGACCACACCGCTGAAAAGCCCCAGCCTTTCACCAGGACTCCATTTGCTATGCGCTGTGTACCCACCCCAGACATGGTCCCTCCCCCCTGAAGAGCATACAATTGAACTAGACAATACAGACAGTGTGAGGGACAGGGCACAACACATACTCAGCGAACAATGTGATGACAGCAAGTGTCATGTTGATTGACTTTTTTTTTTTCCATCTAGGTTTATTTAGGAGGCAATTAGCTACAGGAAAACAGATAGCCCCGTTACAGGGAAAGGAGCGAAGGAGAAAGGATATCCTGTGTGTTTGACAGCAATAACAAATAATCCAAAATTCCCACCCACTGCAAAGTGTCTGAATACCCTTCTACTGTGCAATGACTTTTTAAAAATTATTTCTCAGAAGAGCTCACGACAAGTTTTACTGCTGGAGACAATTAGTGGTGCAAATATATGACCTTTGTAGAAGTGATAGCTCCTGGGACCTATTCAGTCCGGGCTGATGCACAGATTTACTTTCTTTTTTTTCCCCTGGAGCACGGACTTCTCACACCCCTAAGGAAAATGGAATTCCTTGGCCATTTCAAAGGAGGAAGATTTATTATGGCTCCTAATCTAGTAAGTGGTGGAACTAGAGAGAGTCAATACATTTTCAATCCTAAAAATTAAGCAGTTTGCTTTTACCGTTTCCCTTCTCGGTCATGTCCCTCTACAATAAACTCAATCTTATGTTTATTTTTGGATCCTCTTCCCACTTTATTTCGCTGTACTTCTCTAGGACCCTGTCCCTTAAGATGAGTTACAAGAGCAGCAGTGGAAGTGGGATCTCATTGGGAAGAGAACAGTGCAGGATGAAACCTACTCAGCAAAATGGACCCCAAGTGTTACAGACTATTAAAACAGAAATACTTTTGAAATGCTATTTAATATACATTTATTTTAATCCAGTGAAATACAGACCAGGAAATGTCACTAGGGTTTCTAATCAGTGTTCATTTCGGATTCTTATGTACAAGCAATTGTTGGAAATACTTACATTGTAACACTACGTTGAAATATTTAAATTAGAAGAAAAGATTTACATTAATGGAAACCCTATGAATTTTCTAAACGTTTTCTTTTATATAATAGACTTCCAACGCAAGCTGTCAAACAGTGTTTCATTAAAAATCAGGAACGTGCATAAATCTTCTATTAAAATGTCATAAAGATTAACTTTATTGCCAGTTTTCCTTCAATTTATTTGAAACATTTTCACCAAAATCTGTTAGGCAAACAGTGATGAATTCTCTAAACAGAGGCCCCTTTTTCCTGTTTGGTGTAAGGAAGGAAAAGCGTTCTTAAACCCATTTTATTTAATAATGGGAGTCTTCAGTTGGTCAGTTTAATTCTGGTCTCAGCCTCCAAACATGGGCTGTTCAAAGACAATCCAACAAATAAAACAGCAAGCTACCTTTCACAGCTTCTTCCACAGGAAGGCCAACAAAGGCTGCAAAATCATCTGCAATTATTGAGGTATATGCCTGAGAAACAAGTCCAAAAGCTCGTCTCCTAGTTGCATCTATTGAAGGGAACAACATTTTAAAGACACAATTGTAACAGTCATCAATGGAGAGCCACATTTCTGAAAATCCTGTGCTTCATACTAATGGTTCACATTTACCAAGGCTAAATCACCTGTCTCCCAAACCTGAGCCTTAATAGTTAATGTTTAAGCACAGAGGGCATGTGGGTACAGTCTAGTTACTTTTCTCTTGACCCCAGGAATAGGCTCATTCAGCATGATGGAATCTGGATTATGTATTCTGGAAATCAGAAAATTCAGCTTTGCTTTTGGTGTAGCACCAGAAAGTGCTAAAATGCTTCCAATTGTATTGTAAGTAAAATTGAAAAGTTCGCAGCTAACTAGTTGCAAAATTTTAATTCTGCAAAATAATACAAATTCAATTACTAATTTAAGTATAAATATAATTATTTAATAAGGGACTGGCTGGATAAAAGACAGATTCATGTCTTCAATTTTTATGACACATGATGCTTTCTCCAAAGAAACACTACATCAAATTGTTTCCATATGAGCAACAAGAATGAATTGGAGTTCATGCTTTTGGGAAGGAACAGTGAAATGGCCTGCAAAAAGATATTTTCAGACTCTAGCGCCCTCTTCCAGGGAAAGGCTATTAGCACATCAGTGTTAAGCAGCATGTTACTAGCCATAAAAAACTGCATTAAGTCTCTTGAATTTTCAAAAAAAGAAAAAGTAGAACCTTTTACTGATATCTGCTTATAGCAGGCAAACTTCAAATAAGGTTCTTCAGAATCCTGCTAGCTGCAGGACTAATTTTAAAGACACACAGTCAGGCTTGTGGAAGCCAATAAGATGGGACTTATTTGGAAAGCTGTGTCATACCAGAAGCTTGAGTACCAATGTTCCAGATATGCAATTAAAAGTTGACTATAATGTGACAGCAAAAGAGGCCCGCTGCCATTCTATTTATGGTATGTCACTGTGTTTACAAGAATATTTTAAATCTAATTTTGAAACTGATGTCTTGCTGTAAAGATTTTTTTTACTGAGTTTCATATCTATCTGAAATCTATCAGGTATGATCTCGGAACAATCTTTCAGGCTGTTTTTTATTCTTAACAAGTTGTGTCAAAGGGATACCTTAATGTGGTGTTATAGGAACTCATGGATACAATCTGTATAAATTTCAATTTTTCACAGTTAGACCCAATTTTTCCTTCTTATTTTAACAATATCTTAAAGTTTTAGATGTTTAGATCAGCAAGATATTTATCTAACCCCTATGTTCCACATATTATTAAGCACACAGATTGTGGTAGCATCTAAGGGTCTCAGCCAACCAAGCTGGTCACCATTGGAGTAGGTACTGAAATACTGTTAAACTCCAGTTTGAAATACTTGCCTAGTTTCTGAATCTGAAATAAACACTTTCATCTCATCCCCAAATTGTTAACATACTTTTTCCCTTTAAACAGAATAATGTTAAACCAAGGTACTATTACTAAAAGCCAACAAACGTATTGAATATTGAAAAATCTTGAACATTTTGAAGAAATTTCTTTAAACCTGTAAGTTATTTGTGAAACCAATAGGTTCTCTACACTGGAAATATTCTGTTTATAATCAGATTAATATTTCATTTGAAAAACAAAACTAGGCCCAGCTCTGCAATGAGTTCTACATAAGCAGAGATTTTACTTGCACACAAAGCACTGCAGAGTCAGGGCAAACATTTGTTTTCAAATGAAATATCAGGGAGTACTATAAACAGTACTATAAATATTTTGAGTGTATGAAACCAACAGGTTTCATAAATAATTTACACGGTTAAAGACACTTCTTCAAAATGTTCAAGATTCAGATTTTTCAATATTCACTGATCTACTTAAAAAAACACACACATGAATTTGCCCAGTTACTGCAGAAAACACAAGTAATTTAACTCAACTTATTTCTATTTATCAAGAATTGTCAAAGTGCCTAGTTGAATGCCTTTGCCTCAAGGAATTTGTGATCTAAGCAAACTTGTTTCCACAGCAAACAAACATACTAAAAATCCAAGTCAAAACAATCTCATAGAACTCACAGAGACTCCTGATCAAGGGTAATGGTAGCATACTGTCCTGTATCGCCAAGAAAACAAATTCAAATTGGCAAGGCTCGACAAATCCGCTTATCTACTTGCCCGTGGCGAGTAGATTTCAGCCGGTTGCCCCGTTCACTGGCGGCGCGCATGCGCGGTGCGGGTCGGGCGCATGCGCGGTGCGGGTCGGGCGCATGCACGGTGCGGGTCGGGCGAGTGGGTTTTCGCCACGGTCGTCGAGCCCTGCAAATTGGACTTCTCTGCCCTTAGGCTGTGTTATCTTTTTCAAACAAGTAATTTTAGTACCTCTCAGTGCCTCCATGATTGGTTGAATACTCTCTGACCACTGATGTGCACCGATTGTTGTGTAGATTCCTGGAAAATCTCTCTGCCAAATTCTTTGTCCTACTGACCAAATCCCACCGAGTTCAGAATTTGCCTAGAGACACAAAGTAATCAACCAAAAAAGTCACATATGTCGCCATGACCACTCCACCTCAAATTGCATTTTGCTGAAAGTACAGATTTTCCTTTCTGAATAAATCTGCATCACAACAACAGTTAGAATGAAATGCCACAGTAAATCTTGAGATTAAGATTCAAATAGTATGGTAACGCATACATCACTGATACTGGCATCAGAGTGACAATCCAGTTCAAACAAATCTAATATTTTTATACTGACAAAGCCGCTAATGCTGCAAAGACAAGAAATACGCAGTAAACACGTTATTTGCCTATTTCATCTTTTGACACCCCTCCCCCGCACTAGGGATGGAAAATCCCGTGTAATTGGTTAACCAGTTAAATTTGAAGTTGGAACGCCCCCCACTGCTGGAACAGCCCCTGCCTGTGGCCCATCTCAGGACCACCATGGGCAGGGGTTTTCTCCAGACACCCAACACAGCCCCAATCCGCAGTGGGCCTTGTGGAGGCTGGAGCAGACCCCTGCCCACAGCGGGTGGGGAGCTGTTCCAAACCCCACTGGTTAACCAGCACCGTTAAGCATTACCCTTTAAGGGTGATGCTTACCAGTTTACCTTTCACATCCCCACCCTTCACCTCCCAAAAATGTAATGCAGAAGGGAGCCAGGAACATACACATCAAAATTATACCACACTTTTCTAAGGTGGTCTTTGATTATTTAGGGTACAAAGAGATAAACATGCTAACAAATATAAACAGAAAGCAATAAACAAGTTAGAAACCATCTGTGTAAATGCAGGAAAGCAATTAATAAAGATTCTTCTGTGTGGCCAAGAAAGTAGATCTTGCTGATTAGCCTCCAGAGCAATGTGCCACTAATAACTACATAACAGAACAGTAACGGGCAGCAGTGTGGATAAAAAGAAGACAGACCCACCTCTTGGAAATGTCCAACAGAAATGAGAATCAATTTTGTTTCAACTAACAAAAGCACATCAGGGTCGTGAAAAGCACCTCCCATCAGTCTGGTCAGAGGAGAATGCAAAGGCTGCTGGGATAATTACTAGTACCTCCTTGTTAACAAGATATGTCACAAGTGGAGACAAGGACTTTTGTTTAGTCTCAAAAGGTGGTTCTAATTCAAGCCGGGTATGACAGTAAACCTACACTATGGATTCAGCAGTTCCAGGCTTTCAGTATTTACCTGTAATCTAGAAATGCAGATACTGAGAGTTACTAAATTATACTTTGGAATGACATGTCAGTATGGCTCGTGGCCACATAGCTCCAATATAATTTCTGGTACTTATAAATCACTGTAACCATGAGACCCAAAATGCTCAGCTTGGTTCCTGCTATACCTGTTGGCTGTTTTACTTTCAGTCCATTCATTATACTAAGAGGAGCAAAGAGGAAGGGAAAAAAAAAACATTTTTCTGAGATGTTTCTCTTAGTGCTCTCATTCATTCCAGTGTATCACAGGGAGAACAGTAATTTATAGCCTAGGTGGTAAGTCAGGCAGAAACTTCTGAAATTCATGCCAGGAAGAGGACACATTCACATGTAAATACAATTATAAATAAAAACCAGTGATGTTATCAGCCTCCTCCTTCCAACAGTGGCAGACGTGTTCCCAGACATCACTTCAACCTTTGGAAAAGTTGGCTGAGATTGTGAATCAACTGCAGCACGTATCTGCCTGACTTTTAATGTCTGGCAGTACTCAGAATAGGGCCTTTTTCTTCTTTCTGCTGGTGGAAATTTTTGTCATGAGGAACTAGATTTTCAATAACTATATAGATTTTCAGGTGGTGGCCTGAAAGGCTAACTATTTTGGAAAGGAAGTAAGCCAGAAGAGAACATTTTGCAGCAGCAGACAGATGGAGATTCCCGGGAGTAGAGGGAACAGACCAATATGCCTTGTCAGTGCCATCTGCTGGCAAAGAGGTTGAAGAGCTCAAAACCATGAGCCTAAGCCATTCACCAACCACACATTTCAGACCAAAAGCAGAGATTTATGTTAAATGCTACCATTTGGAAAAACCCTTACATTTAAACATACAGAATGGAGCACAGTCTTAAACGGCACTGAAGGGCATACTTACAGATTTAATAGCAGGAGGAATTCTTTTCCAAAGATATCGTGCATTATTCCTAACAAAACAAAACAAAGCTCAGTTAATATTTTAACAATTACGTTTGTCAAATATTTACTGGTCGAAACCTATGCAAAGACAATAGTATTAACGGTGTCTTCAGATGCAAGTGCTACACTTAATGAAGTGAACAAATCAAGTGTTTAGAAACCTAACACACTGACTTATGCTATGTATCCACAATGTCCTCTCAATGCTTAAAAATCTGCTATACAATGGCTTTACATCAAGCGAGATACAAAATTCAACCATGAAAGTCATTTTCAAATAGTTGCAATAAGAGGACATATTGCAAGCCAGCATGGTTCAAAGATACCATAAAGATCAAATGAAGTTCATACTTTGGCCTTGAAAACATAAGTTTTGACATTTGTCACGTAGCAATAACTTAGAAAAAATGCCCATATATTAAGTTTAAAAAGAAACAACAAGGTTCAAATAGGAATGTTATTGGAATCCATAAGCCCACATTTCAAGGGATCAATGTAGGTCAGATACAGGTGAAGTGATGTGGGGTTAGCAAAGCCTAAATTGATAGAATGTCATGACACTGAAGTTTAATGAAAACATTCCTCTGCAATGTTGTGAACACAAACAGCAGCCTGTGATAACATCAAAGTGAAATAGAAGTCTGTTATCATTATCCAGCCCAGTGAAATGCAAGCAGCAAGAAATAAATAAGACGTAAAATGCGCAACCCAAAAGATCCAAGATGATATTTGGTAATATAGGTAAAAAATTTTCTTATTATTAGAGTGCCCACTAAAACTTATAAGCCTGTTAACTGGAAAGTTTGTGCTGACCCTCCTCTCCTGTGAGCAGTGAGAATGCTGATATCATTTATCCACATGGTAAACACAATGACTGAAGATATTTCTCTGACTTTCCATTGTAAGTAAAGGGAAATAATGCAATTTCTGATCTAACTCTCGGGTGTCCATGGGTAGAGGCTGACTTCTTAAAATGCTAAAACTGTATATGTGACCAATGCTTTCAAAAGTCTGAAAGCAGGATTATTCCTAATTGTGCTTATGCACCCTTAGGAAAAATACAGATCAATGTACTGACATTGCATATGTACACGGTGTAAGGCTGAAAAACAAAGATTTTTGGATTTTATCTATATTGTTGGCCATTTGAAAAAGCTCCCAGGATTTTCCAGTAGCATTAAGAAAGTAATAAATATGATTGAAGTGTAACCAATGTAAGAAATAGGCCCTATTTAAATACAGTCTTTCAAATTTAAGACTCTGATTAAGCAACTCATCCTGTGTTAACCAAATTGAGACTTTCAGGGCCAGCTGGTTGGTAACAGAGGCAAGACAAAAAGTTACTGTTTGATGAATAGTCATCAAAACAATCAAAAGTAGTAGTTAGTTTTCAGTTTCTATGAGTGCCTACCAGTTGCTTATTCAGCTTTGCAGTCTGCGGGGGGAATCTCGTTTCCTCCAATTGCCTCTAATATTTAGGTAACCAGTAGTGGTCAAAAATATTTTTTCATCCATAGTTGTCTAGAAGATTGAGACCTTTTCTTCATTATGTGGACTATGCCAGTTTTCCAGTCATCTCCAGAATAGATCACAGTAATTCACACTACATTGAACTACGCTGGCAGATTATTTGGAATCTTCAGCTAGCATAGCATACAGCCTCTCCCAGAAGAAGGCAAATTACAAGCTGTGCTTCCTGATCTGCACCAGCTGCCAAACTGTTTCCAAATACAATATAAAGCCATAACTGAACTGGGTAACGTCTGCGTGAGGAACTAATTCTTTCCTTGCATGAGACCATAGGTAGGGTACTTGAGAAGGTAACTTCTCTGGTTTAATTACAAAGAATATGAAAACAGGACATGTCAGCAAAGACCTGGCCACTGACTCTGGAAAGCTACCAATCATGAGCCAACACAGCCAAGTAAGATGAACACTACAAGATCTGTCTGATTTCCCAGGCTTTCAAGAAGGGGCAGGTGAAAAGAAAAAGAATTTACTGGGAAATAGCATTTATTATCATCATCATCAAGTTGAAAAGAGAGAATTATGAGATCTACAATAGCTTCAGAGTGGTAGCCGAGTTAGTCTGTACAAGATAAACTTTAAAAACAACAAATGGTCTGGCAGCACTTTAAAGACTAACAAAACATGTAGATGGTATCATGCGCTTTCGTGGGCACAGCCCACTTCTGATACCATCTACAGTAGACTTCCGATAATCTGGAACCCTTGGGACCTAGGTGATGCCGGATTATCGGATATGCCGGACTATCAGGAGGTACTATAAGATTGTGTGTGTGTGTGTGCGTGTGTGTACACACACACACACATACAGGGCTCGCCAGCCGCGTGGTTTCACACTGTTCTGCGCATGCGCAGATCGCTCTGCGCCGGCTCTTCCAGGTTGTAATCTACTCGCGTGCACGTGCACGCGCACACACACAGAGTATATACTGTATATAGTGTTTTTAACCCTTTTTATTGTAGCACAAGCACTGTCCAGCGTCACACAATGCCAGTGGCAGACTGACTCAGTCCCGTCCGGTTTCGCTCGGTTCAGCTGTTGCCACTGCTGCCTTGTGACTCATTTTTTGCCGAAGCTCACTCACTAGGCTCTTGCCATTTTGATGCTGTCCTATCGGGCGCGCCATACAATTGGATGCCGGACTACTGGAGTTTTTACTGTACATGTTTGTTAGTCTTTAAAGTGCTATCAGACTATTTGTTGTCTACAATGTCATTAGTTTATCTGTAAATTTGCTGTTTTTCATACATGTGCCCAGCACACTGGATAAATGCACTTTTATAAACCAAATAATTAGCAACACAATCTTTCTTAAACAGTGCTGACAATTATAGGTCAAATTCTAAGATGATACTGAAGTTTTTTTAAATGTTTAGGGTGACAACAACAGCTACTTACATGTCATTGTGCAGCAGGTATAGTGCTAAAAGCTGACCATAAACTGAGGGCGTTGCAATTCCTCCAGGTGCCTTAAAAAAAAAAAATCCAACTTACTTAATTTGATTACACATTTTAAACAGTTAAGAAAGGAAACTGAAGACATTTTTAATCATACACCTTTGATTCCAGCTGGAGAGAACCCACAATTCTAACACATCACACAAGATTAGTTGTTTTCCATAGTGGAGAATGACTGAACGGATGCTCTGTTTGGCTTTGTGATAATTATATAAATGACTACACAGCTACTTGATTTGTTGAGAGGGTTCTGACAAGCTGAAACGCACAAAGACTGAGAAATACTTGCAGTATTCTGCTGGAAATGCAGGAGAAAAGGGGTATGTCACCTGTTTGCTCTACAGCAGCGGTTCTCAAACTTTTTGGGTTCTGGAGCCCTTTACATTGCGTAAAAATTTATGCGGAGCCCCAGCGGTCCACTGATTCTATGTGTTGTACCTATCGATGTTTTGAGTTTGTCAACCTTGCGGAGCCCCTGGAGAGGTCTCGGGGAGCCCTGGAGCACAGTTTGAGAAACACTGCTCTACAGGTCTGATGCCAGGATAACTTACAGCTACCATGTGGTTCCTCTAAAATTTATGCTGTCACTGAGCTCCAACAACTTCATAGGAACTAGGAGGAGATGGCACTGAGCTTTCTCAGGACGCAGTAGAACAAAAGCTGGCCAGCCTCCTCTTCCACTGCTGTTATTCAAAACATTAAGTACAGAAATGACATTGACATGACACTAGAGAGGTGAACGGTTAGCCAGGAAGCATCGCCCTTACTGGGTGACGCAATACGGGTTAACCGGTGCCTGGCAGCCCCCCCTTCCTGCAGCAGTGGGAGCCAGTGGCAACCCCATCCCTGGGGCTGGGAGCCTCCTATTGCCACTGGCGGCCGCTGCCCCAGCACTTCATCGGTCCTAGTTACCGGTTACGCCCCAACTAGTTACTTCTCCCCACTCTGAAAACGGGCTTGTATTCCGCCCTTCGCTTCCTTGTCTTTTAGCCACGTACCAACCGCCGGGGCCCTTCCCCTCGCCCCTGCCGGCTTCCTCTGCCTCCAGGGCCTGGCACAGGCTGCCCGGACACCTGAGTGCGCGTCTATCCCCGGACCGCCCGTGGCCGCAGATGCCCCACAGACCTGCCGCGGCTCAGCACGGCGCCCCGGCCCCCCGCAGGAGTCGTGTGCCCCCGCGACTCAGCAGGGCGCCCCCGCAGGACCCGTGTGCCCCCGCGGCTCAGCAGGGCGCCCCCGCAGGACCCGTGTGCCCCCGCGGCTCAGCAGGGCGCCCCCGCAGGAGCCGTGTGCCCCCGCGGCTCAGCAGGGCGCCCCCGCAGGAGCCGTGTGCCCCGCGGCTCAGCAGGGCGCCCCCCAGGACCATGTGCCCCCGCGGCTCAGCAGGGCGCCCCTCCCAGCGACTCAGCAGGGCACCCCCAGGAGCCGTGTGCCTCCCCGGCTCAGCAGGGCGCCCCCCCGCAGGAGCCGTGTGCCCCCGCGACTCAGCAGGGCGCCCTCGCAGGAGCCGTGTGCCCCCGCGGCTCAGCAGGGCGCCCCCGCAGGAGCCGTGTGCCCCCCCGCGGCTCAGCAGGGCGCCCCCGCAGGAGCCGTGTGCCCCCGCGGCTCAGCAGGGCGCCCCCGCAGGAGCCGTGTGCCCCGCGGCTCAGCAGGGCGCCCCCGCAGGAGCCATGTGCCCCCATTCTGTCCGTTGACAGGATCCCGGGGCGCGAGGGCGGCGAGTCCCGCCCCCCGGCCGGGTGCGCGCGTGTGGGGCCAGGCTGCCCCGGCTCGGCCTGCAGGTGCCCGGCTCCCCCCCGGCCGGCACCTCGAGCTCCTGCGTCTCGCACTGCTCCAGCAGCTTCCGGTAGCTGAGGGCGGCGTCCGCCATCACCGCCACTGGCATCGTCCCGCGCGGCCGGCGGCGGCCCTCAGCAGGCGGCTCCGCGCGCGCCACCCGCCACTTCCGGGCCCGGCCCGGCCGGCGACGCACTTCCGCCCACGGGCTAAAGGGGAGGGGCCGCTCTGGCCCGCCTGTCTCGTCTGCTGTGGCGGACTGGGGTTCTGAGCGGAGCGGGGGGCGTGGCCGTGCGGGGAAGGGGCGGGGCTGGCTGCTGGGTCCCCGGGGCAGGGAGCTGCTGCCAGGCCCAGCAGAGGGGCAGAGCCCGGGGGGGGGGGCTCTTCCTCCCCTCACCCCCATGGGACCCCATAGCATTTTGATGGGCTACACCAGGGTTGGGGGGCCCAGGGCTCACAAAACCTACCCCCCTGGGCTCCCCTAAGCCCTGGATGTGGGGCACGTCACTGGGGGCATCATTGGGGGCACGTCACTGGGGGCATCATTGGGGGCGCGTCACTGGGGAGGGCGTGTCACTGGGGGCGCATCATTGGGGGGCGTGTCACTGGGGGGGCACGTCACTTGGGGGGGAGCGTCACTGGGGGGGCATCACTTGGGAGGGCACGTCACTGGGGGGCTTGTTCTGCCTCCCCCTTGTGGGCAGCGCCCAACCCAAAAAGGTTCCCCGCCCCCGGGGCTGCTCCGTTAATATTGTGTCTACTTGTCCCCCCACATCTGTGTGCACCGTAGTCACAGGACAGGCCAAAGAACAGGGCTCCCGTGGCCCCTTAGCGATGAGCAGAAACCTACACAGAGGGCATCATGAGCTGGCGTGGGCACAGCCCACTTCCTCAGAGGAGTGGGACAAGAGGCCTCCACCTTGCGTGACAGGGCATCTGCCCCACGCTGGCCTAGCAAGGGTTAAACTCAGCCTGGGGTGAGGGCTGAGGGGTGGAGCCAGCAGCTGTGGCAGTGTCAGCCAATCAGGGCCCAGCTGAGGGAGGTATAAATGAGGGCACCTGGAACAGAAGAGAGAGAGATGATCTAGCTGGGGAGTGGGCTGGGAGGTGTGGGATGCAATAGAGGCCTCCTGACAAAGCTGGGCTGGGGAATCTGTAGTCAGGGGAGCTCCCAGGCTGAGGCCTTGCTCTCAAGGCTACTAGGGCAGCAGAAGGCAGTGGGCCCACCTCCTTGCCAATGATGTGTGGCTATTTCAGGCTGCAGCTGGCCCTGGAGGCAGGGGCTAGATGGTGACTGGCAGTAGGCTGGTGAGGCAAGGTGGCATAGGGGACTGGGAGGACCCCAGAGTGTGGGGGCCATGTGGCAGGGCAGTACCCTGAGGGAAGGGTTCTGCAGTCTGGTAGGGATGTAGGTCCTGCTACAAGATGGAGAACAAACAGGTCAGACACTAGTCAGAAAGGGGTGCTCCAGGGCTGAATTGAGCTATTTCCTCAAGTGTCCAGCAGGAGGTGCTGTGGTGGTGGTTCACACTGGGTTACACTCCCACAGCCTCCCCTCTGCTTTAGGAACATTGCTGGCTGTTCCCTTTTGTAGAGAGTGAGGGGAAAATGAATGCAGCAAACTGCCTTGCTCTCCCTGGGGAGTGTAGGGGGCAGAAGAACCTGGACCTCCCCCAGCTGGGGTTCATGCATCCCTCCCCTGAATGTGCCCCCTGGAGCTGCAGTGGCCATGGAGAGGTGCTTCTCACCTGGCCCCCAGCTGCTGCGGTGAGAGAGGGCTGGGGTTATCCTCTCTCCCCGGGGCAGCCTGCTATTGAACCCCTCAGCCCCAGCCCAGAGCACTGATTTAAATGAAGCCTGGACATTTTAAGTGTTTTCCAAAACTCACTAATTGAATTGAAGCCCTGAGCAACTCTGGGTAAATCTTCTAATGTGTTATAATGTGGCACAATAAAGTTTGCTGGAGTGTTTACTCTGCCTAGTGTTAGAGCGACTTTGGGGGATTGTGAGCCACACACACTGGTGAGTGGGCATGTTACTAGTCTTGAAAACTCTCTCTCAGTGTAAAATGAGTGGCGGGAATAAGACCCACATTTTCAGATTGCCCACTGATGTGTGTGCCCAGTGTGAGAGACCTTGGAGCTAAGTTTTCAAAGATACTGGAGCATTCCCTGCTCCAATTGCAGTCAATAGGAGTGGCAGGCGCTTGGAGGTCCATTGGGGGACACCTAAAATCAGTGGGCACTCTTATACATTTTGGTGTAAAGCGTTTTGAAAAGGTGTCACCCACTCAGCCCTGAGCAGTGCAGCGCTCATTTGCACAGGGGCTGATGTTTCCCAGAGTGGGAAGGATGCACTCAACATACCTCTTGCATGAGTGATCTTTTGTTCCGGCCCTGATTTTTGGAGGGGGTGAGCTTAAGCGCCCGTACTGCTCATTGATTTTAAAAGGCGTTTGGTGCTAGCGGACTGTTTGCCAAGTGCAGCCTGCTCTGCTCTGTACAAAACATTACTATAGACAGGGTGGCTTACCAGGTGCTACTGCCAAATCTCTAAAATCAGCATGTCCACAATATTTCTCACAGCATGCTTTGTGCATGCAGCTAATAGCCTTGCAGGGTATTCATATCCACATGTGACCTTACAGGACCTTTTAAACTCTGCACACTAGCACGTTTCTCCAGAGCTGGTTCTTTTGGGAGACTTATCAAGCCACAACACCTTATGAGCCTGACCCAAAGCTCACTGAAGTCGAAGGGAGTCTTGTCATTGACTTTTCTGGGGGGTTTGGATCAGGTCCTGGGTTCTGAACAATACGTGTCATGGGCCAAACTCACCAAATGGGGTTAGAATTGTGCCCTCTTATGCCAGCTGTGAATAATCCCTTTCTGAATTGCAACCGTAAAGGTCAGTGCACCTTCCCGAGCGTCTGAAGCATATATTTACCTCTGTTATTTGCTTTAAAATAAAGTAGGAAAAAATGGACTTGGGGCAGCGATGCAAACACACCACAAGAGGGTAGTGGTTGCAAGGGAATTTTGAAAAGTAGATTTAAAAAAAAAAAAAGGATCTGATTCTCAGCTGAGGTTGACCAGTTTTACACTAGCGTAACTCATTTGGATTAGGTCTCCTTGCCTGTGAAAGAAGAATCACGCCTACTCTGTGTCTTTATTGAAGCCCAATTTTAAATTACATTGCCTCTTCAATGCTTCCAAAAAATTGTCTCTCGTGCACTGTCCTTTTTCTCAGAGTAAGCTGGGAAGTAGGGATTCGACATCAGAGGGGCTCTTTTCCAATGCATTGGCTGAACGTTGGCTCTGGTCATTCCAAATAGTGAGAAAAAGACCCTGACTATTGAACTCAGTGGAAAGCTACCCATCCTCCTTTAAAAATGGTCCTGAGCTGCCTCCTTTGGGTCTGAACCAGAATTCAGGGGTATTTGGTTCTAAGATTTTGGTTCAGCTTGTTTTACGGATAGAAGAGGCCAACTGGTAAGTCTGGATCCAAACTTAGACTAAGAGTCTTTGGGCCTTGGGTTCTGGTCTGGCCCATCTCCAACCTATGTGGAATTAGGTGATATTGATTATACCAGTGATTAAATGTTCGTTAGTCACGGAGTTCTGCTTTAAATCAGAACATGGAACACAAGTATGGAGCGAATTGTGTGACAACATTAACAAATCAGCAACGCAATCTCTCAGAAGGCCGCTGGTGCTGGCTCTGTAGCTGAACCACCTACCCAGGGGAAAGATCAGCAAACCACATAAACCAAAACCGCACAGGCAGACTGCTGTTCCACAGCAGGGAGTTCCCAAACAGAGCTGGTCAGGGGAAGGCAGTTTAAGTAAATGAGCTCACTGCTTCCCTGCCTTTCTGCAGCTCCTGGCTGTTGCAATAGCACGGCTCCGCTCATGACTCCTACCACGTCTCTGCTCATGACGTGCAGGCCGTAGGGTCAGAGCAAATTTAGGGCAGCAGGCACGCCCTGTGTTACACCCAATGAGGAGATGGATGAAGTGCAGCCCAACTCTTCTCTGGCTGAGATCATGGTGGGTGGGTGAGTTGGGTTGGTTTTTTGTTTTGCAAGGGCTGACTGTTCCTCACCACTAATTTCTGAGGAAGATTTTTCCATAAGGGTGGCCCTCTTGCAATATTCTTTACATCAAGGAAGCCACCACTGCACCAGACTGGAGCTCTTAGCCAAAGCAAACCAGCTTTGAGCTCTGTCTCCTTCACATTTCTTCCCTGGCTGATTGTCAGTCGGTCAGCTGGAGAGAAACCTGCTCCCACGTGGGACATTGAGGACTGCTAGGACAACTCCGTCTCACAAAGGGCATTCCTCTGTGGTACCTGAGCTAGGTGCTCAGCTACAAGCAAAAGGTGTCATGTCAGTCAGGGAATGTCTCATGTGGCTCCTCCCCCTTGGTACCTAAACTAGCTGCGACCCCCTACAGTTCATGAAGATCACTGACCTTATTAGAGCTAGTTGCCCTGGGCGCTCATTCCTGCTAGCCAGTCAGAAAATACAGGAAATAAAGAAAAAGGTATCAAATGTTGGAACTACGGAAAAGTGAATGGAAGTTGGTAGTGCCCATGATTTGGAATAGTCTCGTATTATCTCTAGATTGTGGTCAGGCTTTTGATCTTGCTTCCATGTGACCATGACATAAGGGAAATGTGATTAAATTAAACTCCTATGAGGCAGGTGTGCAACTAGTTGAAAAGCAGAACTCAAAACATAATTAGCCATCGTTTGCTGTCAAACCAGGAGGGCATACCTAGTGGTGTCCTACAGAGGTAGGTTCTGGCTCTAGCACTATGCGATATTTTATTCAATGACCCAGATAAGAGAATGGATAGTACACTTATCAACGTTGCTGAGAACACCAAACTGAGAGGGATCGCTAGCGCTTTGGAGGTCAGGATTAGAATTCAGAGGCTACGTCTACACTCGCGGCTTCTTGCGCGAGAAATATGTAAATGAGGCTAAGCGTGGAATATCGCCGAGCCTCATTTGCATACCTAATGAGCCGCCATTTTTGCAGAAGAGGCTCTTGCGCCAGAAGGAGCTGTCTACACTGCCCCTCCTTGCGCAAGAAAAACCCTCTTGCGCAATGCCGTTATTCCTGAAAATAATTGACGTAGCGGCATTGCGCAAGAGGGTTTTTCTTGCGCAAGAAGGGGCAGTGTAGACAGCTCCTTCTGGCGTAAGAGCCTCTTCTGCAAAAATGGCGGCTCATTAGGTATGCAAATGAGGCTCGGCGATATTCCATGCTTAGCCTCATTTGCATATTTCTCGCGCAAGAAGCCACGAGTGTAGACATAGCCAAAGTGACCATGTCAAATTGGAGAATTGGTCTGAATTCAACGAGATGAAATTCAGTGATGACAAGTGCAAATGACTATGCGTCAGAAGGAAAAGTCAAATGCTCCATTACAAAATGGGGAGGTAGTGTTGCTGAAAAGGATCGGGGGTTATAGCGGCTCACAAATTGAAAATGAATAGACAATACGATGCAGTTTCTAAAAGAGGTTATATTTCCGGGGGTGTTAGCAGGAATGTCATATATAAATCACAGAAGGTAATTAACTTGCTCTACTTGGCACTGATGGGGCCTTTGCTGGAGTACTGGATCCAGTTCTGTGTGTCACACTTTAGAAAAGATGTGGACAAACTGAAGAGAGTCCAAAGCAAAGCAACAAAAATGATCAAAGGTTTGGAAAAGCTGACCTCCGAGGAAAGGTATTAAAACTATCATTGGAGATTTTTAAGGACAGATTGAACAAATGCTTGCCAGAGATGGTCTACACTAGGTCCTGTCTCTGTGTAGGAGGCTGGACTTGACGACTTCTTGAGGTGCCTTCTAGCCCTACTTTTCCATCATTCTGATTTCCTTTAAGATAGAAATTTGTAGAGTTCATGGAAATCTGCGCTAAAGGCCATTGTTACCTCCCTAATCAACAACTATTTCCACACTTGTATCCGGTATGATTTGATTCAGCCTTTAGGTAAGGACTGATACCAGAGAGCAGCATGTTTTAGCCGGGTCTCTTGGTGGCAGATAAAACCATGTTCTGTTAGAATGCAACGTCCTAAAATAATGATATTATAGAGGAGCCAAAATAATTTGTTTGGGAGTGTGGGACAGTACTGGGAGCTCACAGGTGACCCAGCATTCTGGTCAAGCAGGGAACATTTACATAGCAATTAAACATCCACACCTGGCTTTGTTCAGCTAGCTTGGGCTTGTGGGCTCGTGCCTGTCTCCAAGCAATGGGACCCTGCGAGGTCATGGGTCTCAGATCTCAGGCTCCAGCTGGAGCCTAAATGCCTGTGCAACAATTTTCAGCCATGCCGCCTCCGTTCCCAGCCATGCCATGGGTCTTTTATACCAGTGCTGATGGACCATTAGGAGTCAGTCAGCTTTCCTGGAGAAGGCTGAGTAGGGATGTTCAAGCTAACTGGGTGATCTGGTGGGGAGACTGGATGAACCAATTGGGCCATCAGTTGAAGGGTATAAGGAGGACAGACAGGAAGTACCAATGGACAGAGAGGAAGTACCAGTTAGTTGAGCCCATCTCTGTTCTTCCTCAGTGCAGTGGGGAAGGGCTAACGGAAGAGAAGCACTGTGTATAATATTGCTGCATGGGACTGTGTTGGTGCTAGTGATGGAAATGTAGACAAATGACACAAAGTTGCGTCTGACTAAACATTTCCTGTTCTACTCATATATCTGTAGCTTCAAGATTTAGTCTTCCCCTAGGCATGGTTGTCACTGGATTCTCCATATCTGGTTCCCTGGCTCCTTACGGGGCCTCCCAGGTTCTCCTCTGGCCACTCAACAGGAAGAGGAAGGGTCACTGCTTCCAATGCAAAAACCCACACTCTGTTTCCATTGGCTGTCTTAGCCTCCTGTCAACTCACTTCCTGCTTCCCTAGCATTCCTGGGGACTCTCTAGGCCCCATTGTCTACGGTGTTAACCCTTACAGGAAACACAGTTAGGGCTTGATCTGAAGAGGTAACAACTACTGAGAGAAGACCTTGGCTAACCGAATGGCCGGAATGTTCAAAAAATGGTGTTAACCCCTCACCCCATTCACTACATAAGTAATACCGTCGGACAGTAGGGGCCAGATGTTCCACTTCTGTAGCCCAACCCAACTCCATTGACTTCAGTGGAGCTTTGCTGGGTCTCACTAGCTGAGCATCTAGGCCTATTTTTCTGGGAAAGTGCTTTTGAGAGCCTTGGTTTTTTTGGGTGTATATCGAAGGCCAGGGCTTCAGCTGGTGCCAATGGGTGTAATTCATCATGATAATTTTTGCTAACTCAGAAAAAATAGTGGGGCGGAAGAGATTGTCTTTTGTTTTACAGACAATTTAAATGTATCCGGTGTCCAGCTGTGTTCCAGAAAAGACAGTACATCTGGGAAGCCTGAACTAGGTTAGCAGTACGTAGTTTAGCAGTTACCTTGCCAAAGTCGCAACCTATTTCAGTTTAATGAGTCAGTTGTCCTTTCCTTTTTGTCCTTATGTGTCATGCGTCATAGTTGAGCGCTAGCTTTTGGCTTGATCCAATGATCTGAGGAGTCTGTGGACGTCTCTCCAAAACATGGACAAGTCAGTGGATCAGCCTCTTTTTTCAGTTTTAGCCCCAGGTGCAAAGTTTAAGGGAACCCAGCTGATGTTTGCAGCAACCTCTGGAAGCAAATTTCCCGCAGATTTGGGGGGGGGTCTGTACTGGGAGGCTTGGTTAGACTCTTCCCCAGTTTTAATGGTTGGCTTTTATGTAGGATGAAGGTGAAAGTATGCCCTCTCTTTACTGAATAAATCTAATATCACAACAATGCTGGCAAAGGAAATCCTTTACATTCCACAGCTGACTTCCACCCTTAGGCAGGAAGACAGTTGTTTTTCTTTGTTTTGTTTCTACTGCATTCATGTTAGTCACATCATTTCTTTTTTGTGGTATATAAGCAATAAAAAATAGGCAGTGGTCCACTTTGATTGCAGTGGCTTATGTACAACAAGCTTTGATGCAGTGGAAGGAAATAACGTATTTATACTCTTGACACAGGAGAGTCACAAGGAATAGAAAGCAGGATGCTGAGGAGATAGGGCAGGCTGTGGGGAGACTTAACCTTGGCTGAAAATCAACAGTCTGTTTAATTTTTATGTTAACTTCCCCATCGTTATCATTGAACTAAATCTGTTTTTCCCTCTGTAGTTGATTTTCATTCCCTTTAGAAAGAGATGAAAGTGGGAAATGTCTTGTAATCAACTTTCCAGAAAATAAATTAAAATCCCGGGCAGCGTACTACACCAGACCACCTTTCCCTCACCCCACCTACTGGTAATCATTCCAAAGAACAATGGTTTGATATGATTTTGAAAACATATTGCAGTGGTAGATTCCATTTCTACTGTCACAATGAAATATAGGACATATTTGGCATAACTGAGTTTGTAAGATTCTCCTACGGAGACTGCCCGAAAGGAAGTCAGCACTTAATAGGAAGAGAATAAATATCACATGCAATATTTCCACAGCTCATCTGAAAGCGCCTTGAAGCATTATGGACCAGAGGTGAAATCTGGGCTCCATTCAAGTCAACACGTGTTTTGCCTTGGACTTCCAATTGTGGGGCCTATTTTCATGAGCTTATCACCCCCTAGAGAACCCTGGAGTTTTCAAAGTGTTCAGCGGCCAAGGCGCTTAGTTCTTTTGAGAGTCTAGCTATAATCTTGATTCCCAAATGGGGACAGCTTTTTCGAGAATCTAACTCTAAAAGCAGCAGGAAGCCACTAAAACAGTGGGTATTAAAGAACCTGCATGTGCCACCAGATAGCACAGTGTTACCTGAGACTGCTTCCTCAAGGTCCATACCAGCAGGAGAAGCCTCACAGAAGACTTGTTATGGGTCGAGGAATCCGTACTGGGTAAGGATCATGTTTCCAAGCTGGGGACCAACCACTTAAGTAGTAGTTCTGCAGAAAAGGGTCTGGGGGTTACAGTGGATGAGAAGCTGGATATGAGTCAACAGTGTGCCCTTGTAGCCAAGAAGGCTAATGGCATATTAGGTTGCATTAAGAGGAGCATTGCCAGCAGATCCAGAGATGTCATTATTCCCCTTTATTCGGCTTTGGTGAGGCCACATCTGGAGTATTGTGTCCAGTTCTGGGCCCCCCTCTACAAAAAGGATGTGGACGCATTGGAGAGGGTCCAGCGGAGGGCAACCAAAATGATTAGGGGGCTGGAGCATATGACTTATGAGGAGAGACTGAGGGAGTTGGGTCTGTTTAGTCTGCAGAAGAGAAGAGTGAGGGGGGATTTGATAGCAGCCTTCAACTCCCTGAAGGGAGGTTCCAAAGAGGCTGGAGAGAGGCTGTTCTCAGTAGTGACAGATGGCAGAACAAGGAGCAATGGTCTCAAGTTGTGGTGGGAGAGGTCCAGGTTGGATATTAGGAAAAACTATTTCACTAGAAGACTGGTGAAGCACTGGAATGGGTTACCTAGGGAAGTAGTGGAGTCTCCATCCCTAGAGGTGTTTAAGTCTCGGCTTGACAAAGCCCTGGCTGGGTTGATTTAGTTGGGATTGGCCCTGCCTAGAGCAGGGGGCTGGACTTGATGACCTTCTGAGGTCTCTTCCAGCTCTATGGTTCTATGATTCTATGTGGTCCATGGTGGGAGTCAGAAGACCTGGGATAGTGGGATATTGCTGAGCCTGCCTGAGTTACCTCTGAGCCTCATGCTAGGTTCCATGCCAATCCACTAGGATTCAGCCAATCCACGGGCGAGGACCCACCCCCGTGATCCCAAGACTCCTAAGTGGACTGCAGCAGGTTTAAAACAAACAAAAGGAAGTTTTTCTTCACTCAGCATGCAGTCAACCTGTGGAACTCCTTGCCAGAGGATGTGGTGAGGACTAGGACTAGGAGCTAGATAGATCAATGGCCATCAATGGCTATTAGCCAGTCTGGGTAGGAATGGTGTCCCTAACCTCTGTTTGTCTGGAAATGGATGACAGGAGAGGGATCATGTGAGGATTACCTCTGATACCACATGTGATGATTGTGTTCCCTCCCTCTGGGTCATCTGGTGTTGGCAGACAGGATACTGGGCTGGATGGACCTTTGGGCTGACCCAGCATGGCCGTTCGTATGTTCTTATGTCTGTTGAGGCTGCTTCTCCATCAGCACCTGGCTGGGAGTATTTCCACTGCCAGTTGTTTCAACAGACGGCATCCCTGGGTAGGCCTTGCTTCAGCTTCTGCCTGTGTCCATCTCTGTGCTAGCCAGCCCCTCCTCCAGCCCACATCTGCTCCAGCCTCAGGGGCTGCCCGTAGTCTCTGGGTGCTCTGCCTAGATGTGTGACCTCCGATGAGTCACTTCACCTCCACCAGCCTGTCTCCTTCCAACCTGCCTTTTGCCTTGTCTTAGACTGTAACTCTTTGGGGCCAGGGACTTCTCACTACTTCACACAGCACAATGGGGTTCCAGTTGCTTTTGGGAACTGTAGATGCTACCATCCACTCAATAAAAGCAATAGGGCCATCTACCCAAGCAACAGGAAGGAGAAGGAGCAGCTGATGAGTCCCAGAACGGAAGGTCCTTGTGCAGAAGTTTCTTTTCCAGATAGCAACATACCACTTCCTAACGGGAGCATAATATACTACCCATGTCTCCAGGGACTCGTTTTAAAATCTGTTAATCTCCTGTACTTGCACGCATGTTATAAACACCTGTCCATCCAACAGAGCCACCCGGATGCTATGTGTAGATTTGACTGTAACAATAAATGGGATCGGAAAGTCCGGCTTTGATCCAGAGATGGAAAGAAGCTCAGACAGCTGAATGCCAACCTCCTGGGCACTTGTGCTTTTAAACTCAGGTAACATCAAAACAGCGGAGACTTTGTATTTGTCTCATCGTGTTATGGAATTCTCTGCCCATGATCCACCACTTGTCTGGCCTCATAGCGAACTCAGTTTGGAGTTACATGTCACATTACAACGACCAGAGGTGGGCGAGTCAAATTTCATGCAGCCGGTGCCTTCTAGCTGCTGCTAGAGTTTATTCTTAGTGACTTGGAGTCTTTGGAGCAATGGCTTCTTTGCCCATAACATCTTTTCCTGCAAACAGCTGGCTTTTCCATTCAGCTTTGTTTCGGAAAAGCAGCCCTTTGCTTTCTCGTGTGCTGTGGTATACAGAAGAGACTAATCCCTGCTAGAGACAGGGGGATGGTCCCGAGGCCACAACACAGAAGAATCTTTGCAAAGCAACACGAGCCAGATCCTCACCTGGTATATGTGGATGCAAGTCTGTTTATTATTTATATCATGGTAGCAGCTAGGGATCACAACAGAGATGAGCTAGGAGCTGTACTGAAAGAGCAGCCCATGCCTTACAAAATTTACAGTCCATTTCAGTCTCACATAGGATTTTCAAAGCTGTAAATGTCATGATCTCAGTAATTTAAAGCTGAACTTTCATGAGTTGTAATTATAGGGATCCTGACCTAAAAAGGAGTGGGGAGTAGCAAGGTTACTATAATGGGGGTTGTGGTGCTGATACTCTTGTGTCTGTGCTGCTGCTGGCAGCAGGGATGCCTTTAGAGCTACACAGCACCCCACCCAGCAGCAGTGCAGAAGTAAGGCTGGCATGGTATGGTATTGCCTCCATTACTTCTGTGCTGCTGCCTGCAGAGCTGGGCCTTCAGGCAGCAGCCCCTACCCTCTGGCCGCCCAGCTCTGAAAGCAGCAGCGCAGAAGTAATGGAGGCAATACCATACCATGCCAGCCTTACTTCTGTGCTGCTACTGGCCAGACCACTGTCTTCAGAACTGGATGCCCGGCCAACAGCCACTGCTCTCTGCCTGCCCAGAAAGCAGGACAAAATCATTCCTGAAGCCAGATTTCTGTTCTGGTCCAGAAGGAACATGTGTCTGACAAGCAGCTTCTGTAATTCCATGGGAGCAGCGTTGCTTTTCGCTCTGGATGGTCTGGTTCCATGGAACTGGAACGATTTGCCTGGAACAGCCATGTGCTTGGAGCACGTAAAACTGAGAGAGTTGAGGGTACGTTGTAGGGGGGAATCTTGTTTTGATGGGGGCATGGAAAAATAACCTAATGGGTCCTTTCCATCTCTGATTTCCATGGGCCTCGGGAGAAAGGCCTCTCCAAGAAAACATAATTTTTAAAAAACCGCTTCTGGTGTGTTGTTTCATTGTTTCCCTAAGTATTAGAATGAGGCGGGTCTGAAAAGGAAGTGAGAAGGACATAAAACAAGAGAAACTTGGGGAAAGAAATGTAACTCCGCCAAGCACACCACATGGATTAAATATCCCAGAGAGGAGTCAGATACCGCCTGTAGCTTTCTATTAACGCTCTGTTATGATTGTTCAGCCTTCCCCTCCTATCTCTTGATCATTTTCTGTGTTAGGACGTAAGGAGGTCCTGTGTACACCCTTCCCGGCATCAGCAGGGACTTCACAGCCTGACCTTCCATGAAGTATTGACTCCGCCAAAGGGGAAGGATTCAAAGTTCCAGAGGAAACACCTTCCAGCATTTGGCTCCAGGTCAATTTTCCACGGAGAAGCAGGATTTAAAACCCATGAAATTGCATAACCCTTTGGGAACCTCGCCTCCTCGAGCAAGGCAGAAACCACAGATGCCTTGATTCTCTTTTGCCCTGCATTTTACGTGCTCTGTCTCACCGCTGCAAAATAGATGCAAAACTCGAGAAATGTCAGCATGGCAGAGACCCTGCACAGCTGTCGATGAGGGTGGAAAGCAAAGGGCAATGAAGAAGCAAGCCCGCTATATTTAGAACAACAAGAGGCTGATGCAACTTGGCCCTTTTATAACCTCACTGAACGTTCATCCTGGCAAATATAGGTAAACAAACAAGCAGGAAGTTTTACGATTTGGTAACTCAATTCAAATGCTTTCCCTTAGGTCCAGTTCATTTCCCCTCGGGGCTGTCTGGGCTGTCTTCCGTATATCAATGCAAAAGCTTTCCAAGTCACTGTGTACAATTTCTTTGATTAGCTTGTTTGCAATATTGCGCTTCCTATTGGAACACGCCGGGTCCCACTGACGCTATTACATAGGCCGTGGCTGAGCATCGGCTTTTGTCCGCAAATAGGAAAACGTGCAAGAGTCTCGGAAGGGCCTTCTGGTGAGGTAAGAACAACGACCCACACGTCCGCTGGCCTCGGCTGCTGTAAGGCAAGCATGAGCATGCGAGTATGCAGCAGGAGCGCTCACTTCTATTCCCGCCTTACCTCAACCACAAGCAAGTCACCACCCCTCACTCTCTCATTCTCCCTTGTTGGTTGATAACGATAAGATAAGGGATGGAGCAGGGTCAATTTTTTTGGTCAGAACAAGCTTTTCATTGGACTATTTTAGTAAAAAAATATTTTTTTAATTGAAAAAATAAGTAGTTTTGTTTTGGGGTCATCCTTCGTGCTCGCCTCTCGTGGAAAAAGTGAGGCTATCCCACTCATAGACTGGCTATAGTGCTCCTTTGACAGTGGACAGCACTCCCCAGGGGAAGGGGTGGCCTGTGACTATAGGCCGACTCGGCCATCGCCTAGGGCGCCGCCTTCAACGGGGTGCCTGGGGCGCCCAACGATGATGACATGGAGCGCCTGGGGCGCCTGATGATGACGTCACTCCATTGACAGCTGTGCAGGTGGGGGCATCAATCGCGCGTTCCGCCTGGGGCGCCAGCTGCCACAGCCCGCCTCGGACCGCTCCTGCCCCGAGGAGTTCAGGCTCCCATCGGCTTCCCTTCCTCCTCACAGAAGGAGTTCCAGACGCCGGCGGGGGGTTGCCTTCAGCATTCAATTTGAGGGTCTACACTAGACCCGCTAAATCAAGTGCTAGAAGATCACCCTCTGGAGGGTCAATCTTCTCCATAGTGTAGACATGTCCTAACAGTTCTCTAGCTCTATATATGAGAGAGAGAGAATGTTATTATATTGCTCATGCTGGTGAAAGAGGGAAAAATTATTTTAAAAAAACTATAGGTCTAAATACAAAATCTAGACAACAATTACAACTAATATTTAGAACAAGAAACCAGAGATGGCTAATGAGGTAAAAAGGGTTAAAGACAGGTGTATTTGTTTCTGGATAAACATATTTTTTAAAACTGTAAATTCTGAAATGTGGGACTAAGATTATCCAGGTGACTTTTTCTAGAGTCTAGCTTTGTCAAGAGTGGCAAAATTGGTAATACCTAACAATAAATATACTCTTCTGTAGTTTTTTTTAAAGGCATAATGCTCACTATGATTCATGACACTTCACATTCATACACCATCTCATGTGTTCAAAGTGCTGTCCAGGCAGCGTCCTCTATCATCTGCATTTTACAGATGGGGAAACTGAGGCACAGAACAGTAAAGTGTCTTGCCCAAGGTCAGATAGTGAGTCGGGGCAGAGGTGGAGTGCTTCACTTCTAGCCCTTCGCTTATTCCTGGAAAAGATGTCGCCGTCCATATCAATTTGTTTCGATCAAAGAGCGCTCTGAACTTTTTAATGGTTTCTCAGTCAGCCTACTAGAAAGAAATGCCTAAAGGGCTTTGGGAATACAAATGAGATTTATAGGGCCAGATGCCATTCTCAGCATTTTATTGGATGCTGTCAATTTTGAAGTGGGAATATGACATCGTTGTGACCACGCGGGGAGAAGGAATTTTATCGTTGATTACAAAATAAAATATTGCAATCAATGAAGGGAAGTTGGGGATTTTCCCCCTTCATGTTTAAATGCATGAAGCACAATCATTTGGCATTCAGATAATACTCAGATTGAGTCTTGCACTCTCCACAAATCAACATGATCCATAAGAATGTATGGAACGGTCAGCAGTCACGAGAATTATAGTTTGATCACATTTTGAAGATTAGCGGTTAGAGAGAGACTTGACAGAGGATCCCTACATTCTAGTTTTAGTTCTGTCACTGACATGGGTTACTTAGAGTGAATTTTTTCAGACTTCGAAGGCAGATTCGGGGGCAATCTGGCTTCTATCATTCTTTGAAAACCCAACCATCTGAGTTTCTCCACTCATAAAATGGAGATAATAATTCCTCACAGAGTGGGTTGCGAAATTGGATATTTTTCTGGTGAAAATTGTCAAACACAATTATTTTATATGGCTATCTTGCAAAAATAGCCATTTTTATATTAAAACATTCTGACATGAAAATATTTTGATTTTGTCTATGATTGACATTTTCATCTTGGTTTATCTTTCATGTCCAAATTAAACCAAAATGTTGATTCAAAATGAAACAATGTTGTCTTGTATGGTTTTTATGAAAAATTCTATCAAAATCGAGCTGGCTTTTGCAAAGCACATAAGAACATAAGAATGGCCATACTGGGTCAGACCAAAGGTCCATCCAGCCCAGTATCCTGTCTGCCGACAGTGGCCAATGCCAGGTGTCCCAGAGGGAGTGAATCGAACAGGTAATGAATGATCAAGCGATCTCTCTCCTGCCATCCATCTCCACCCTCTGACAAACAGAGGCTGGGGACACCATTCCTTACCCATACTGGCTAATAGCCATTTATGGACTTAACCTCCATGAATTTATCTAGTTCTCTTTTAAACCCTGTTATAGTCCTAGCCTTCACGACCTCCTCAGGCAAGGAGTTCCACAGATTGACTATGCGCTGTGTGAAGAAGAACTTCCTTTTATTTGTTTTAAACCTGCTGCCCATTAGTTTCATTTGATGGCCCCTAGTTCTTATATTATGGGAACAAGTAAATAAAGTTTCCTTATTCACTTTCTCCGCACCATTCATGATTTTATAGACCTCTATCCTATCCCCCCTTAGTCTCCTCTTTTCCAAGCTGAAAGTCCCGGTCTCTTTAATCTCTCCTCATATGGGATCCGTTCCAAACTCCTAATAATTTTAGTTGCCCTTCTCTGAACCTTTTCTAATGCCAGCATATCATTTTTGAGATGAGGAGACCACATCTGTACGCAGTATTCAAGATGTGGGAGTACCATGGATTTATATAAGGGCAATAAGATATTCTCCGTCTTATTCTCTATCCCTTTTTTAATGATTCCTAACATCCTGTTTGCCTTTTTGACTGCTGCTGCACACTGCGTGGACGTCTTCAGAGAACTATTCATGATGACTCCAAGATCTCTTTCCTGATTAGCTGTAGCTAAATTAGCCCCCATCATATTATATGTATAGTTGGGGTTCTTTTTTCCAATGCGCATTACTTTACATTTATCCACATGAAATTTCATTTGCCATTTTGTTGCCCAGTCACTTAGTTTGGTGAGATCTTTTTGAAGTTCTTCACAGTCTGCTTTGGTCTTAACTACCTTGAGCAGTTTAGTGTCATCTGCAAACTTTGCCACCTCACTGTTTACCCCTGTCTCCAGATCATTCATGAATACGTTGAATAGGATTTTGATACAACTATATTTATCCTGTAAAAAAATTGTTGAAAAACATTGTCAATAATTCTTATCTACTTTGGTGTTCTGTGTAAAATTAATGTTCCTAAAAGGCTTTGAAATCTTTAGATGAAATGTGACTTCTAAGGTACAATTTTAGTTTAATTGTGATGAGGTGGACCAGGCCCAGACACCCCCTGCTAGAGGCTAGAGGATCATACCACATCCCACCCTAGAAAGGAGCAGGAGAGAGGTCCTCCAAGCAACCTAGAGTGGCTGCAAGGAGCAGCCAATCAGAGCCCAGTAGGGCCATATAAAAGTTGCTGCAGAGCCAGAGTCAGTTGCTGCCTGGAGCTGGAGGAATGAGGATGGTGCTCCAGGTGGTCTGAGGGAGCTACAGGACTGTGGGAGCAAGAAGGAGC
Source organism: Rafetus swinhoei (assembly GCA_019425775.1). Taxonomy (NCBI): domain Eukaryota; kingdom Metazoa; phylum Chordata; order Testudines; family Trionychidae; genus Rafetus; species Rafetus swinhoei. Next base: position 74,677,797 of record CM033439.1, read on the forward strand.
TCCTGGCTGGCTGTTCGAACTGAGCACAAGATCTCAGATCTAGGGTAAGGGTCAAGTGAATCTGACTCATTGACAAAAGTCTCCCCTCAGATTGTCTCTACCCCGCTCAGGTCTTGTTTCATGTCTACCACGGCCTTTTCTCAGACAGCAGGAAACCAAAACCAGTCAGAGATGACCTTGACCTTGGTATAGAGGAGTCTCTCATTCTTCTTTATCCTCCCGTCCAAAATGCCCATGAAACCCAGGGAGCTTCTTGTGACCTTAGTGGCTGCAGGATGTGACACAGACTTGATTTGGGAAGAGTGTCTTGGCTGTGTCCTGCTGTCTTCTGTGGCTGGATATTGGGAAGAGCTGTGCATGATAAGCAGGATCTGTCTCGTGTCAGCTAGCTAGGACCATGGGGTCAAATATTCCATAACACTTTCTAAAGATGACCACTATGCTGTCTTGGAGAGAAGAGAACCCAATCTATGCACACAAATCAGGCAGATGACTTGCACTGTTTTTAATGTGCAAGTGGTGATATTACAAAATGGAGGATGTAAAAGCAGGTTTGAGTCGTCTGCGCAAGGCTGAGCCCTGCAAATCCGTGGGTATCCGCGTCTGTGGGTGTGGATATCTGCGGCCCACTTTTGCGGCTATGGATGCAGATACCAGCTTTGTATCCACGTATGGCTCTACCTATGAGAACAGACAATTGCGGCTGAGATTTACACCTACAAAAATGCACAGCGACCAGCCATATTCTATTGCACACATAGCTAATATCTGAAGTCACTAACGATATAAGTACGACCCTCTGTGGCTATTCAGATCAGGAGTCTCATGGGTTCTTTCTGGAGCTGATGTCAGGCAGACAAATTTGTCTCATGTAGAGCCTTTATAGGTTTTGTCAGCTGTGCATTTAAAATGACTTATGTGTTTTTATTTAGTCCATGTAGCTATTTATTCCTGTAAGAAAATGCTCCTTTCACGGCTATTTATTTCCAGGAACTGAGCTACTCCCATAAACATACACGCTCGTAAACATGCAAGGCAGGTAATTATAACAGAGCTTACTACTTTGTGGAGTCCAACGTGCCCCAACCATGAGTCAGGGACCTATAAAGAGATTGGAGCATCTGATACAGTAGTGCTCAAGTTAAAAGTTTGTCGACGGTTTTTTCTCTATTTGTTGACGGTTTTTTTCCCCCCATAAAAGTTTGCTCTGGGATGGAGCTTGGCACAGGAGGGAGGAGTCTGGGAGCAAGTTGGAGCTTTTTATGTTAAGTGCCCAAACAAAAACACGTTTACTAGAATTAATGGTTTTTCTGTGCGTGCTCTAGCACAGCATTGTTCTAGGAAGGAGGTTTTACAAGCCATTAGTCTCTGACTTGAACTAGGTCTCCTTGTAGTTATAAAATAGATCTACACTGCTCCCTTTTTTTAAAGGAGTCGAGGATCGTAGGCACCTCCTCCCAATGACCTGCAATGAAAATTGGAATCTCCTAGGTATCCAGTAAAAGCTCTGAGTTCAAACACGTCGGGAATGGGAGCTGTTGAAAACGCTGAACAAAACATTCTTTCTAAATTTTACATCTGAACATTGACGTAATACAGCTTTGAAACTTTACTAAGCAGAAGAAAAAATGCTGCTGTTGCTTTATTTCTTTAGTGATTTATTTAGCACAGTGCTGTTTTGTGGTTGTGGGGTTTTTTGGTCTCTGCTACTGCCTGATCGCGTGCTTCTGATTCTAAACGACCTGTGTAGTTGACTGGACAATCTGACTTTGAGGTACTGCTGCACTTGCTCTGTTAGTGCAGTTTAGATTCCAGTGTGGCAGTGATTCCATGGGGGTTTACTATAAAGCAGATCTTGGGCCTCATTCCAGCCTTTTTGCTCTAGTCTGGTGGTGGAGCGATGATGGAATGAATAACCTCGGATACCCTGAACTGGGAGAGTCCCTTGGCTGGTGGACAGCTGGCATAGCTGAGTCTGACACCACCCCCTCGTGGCCCTCCGCACGCAGGGGGCATAGCTGAGATGAAGGGGGTGTGACCAGGTAATGGATTGCCCCATCTTGCGGAGTGCCTCTTGGGGCCACAATCAGCCAATATTGTTTAGAGCAGCCTCAGATTCCTGTAAACCTACCCTGAGATCTGGGCCAACATAGAATTGGCTCCTTCCCCGCCAGCAACAATCAGTGTTTACTTGGCACAGCTAAGGACTAAACCCTTATGGTTTGTGTTTCCCCACACTTCATTATTCTGCAGTGTGCAGTGAGGCACCTAGATCCACCTCTGAATTCACACCCGGCACAGGAAAAGGTCTATTGGATCGTCTCCGAGAGCTGCACAAAATGGCTGCCATGACATCTCGAACCAAGGCTGCTGCTGGAAATGGATGGTCAAAATGTCCAAACGTGAGCAGGATTTTTTTTGGGCCACAACTTTTGACCTCAGGCCAGGTGTTCCGGGTTGATTTTCTGGTGTGGGAGGGAAAGCGAAATGCAAGCGGTGACCCCAGGAGCTGTCCAAAATATTGAGAGCGGACTTTTATGGCATTGGACAAGGGCTCAAAGCTGCGCCAAAGCCCACTGAAGTCAATGGAAAAACTTCCTGTGACTCATCAGATGCTTATTGCTAATCTCTTTGGGACAAGGACCGTGTCTTCTTTATGGTATGTCCGCTCCCTAGTACAACAGGATCCTGACTGGCGCCTCTGCACACGACTGCCATGCAGATTAATAATAAATTGGCTTGGAGGGGTTTCGGATCAGGCCCTTGTTGACAAAACATTGCAGTGTGAGGCTGTAATGTCACGGTGTCACATGGCTCTAAGCCGGGGAGGGTAAATTCCAGCCCCCAGCTGGCCCCACTGCTTAATTTGTCATGAAAAGGGCCCGGGCTCAAGCAATTTTTTTACATTCATACCCGATGCAGCAAGCCCAGCGGTGCCAGGGTTATGAACTGCCAAGCCCATGGTGCGACCCGGGCACAAATTAAGCACTGGCTGGCTTAGACATGGCTGCTCTATCCCATACAGATAATACAGCTCCAAGCTTTTGAGCTGTGAACTTTTGATGAACCTCTTCCCTTTGGCCTAGCTAATGCAAGGGTTGTCAGACACTGGGTGAATTTACAGACCCTGGGCCACATGTGCATCCCCCTCCATGTATCTGGGAAACCCCAGCGCAGGGGTAAGTCCTGGGGTACAGCCAGAACCCCCCAACTTCTAGCTCTTCCCCAAGCTGTGAGTTCATGCTTCACAGACCACAGGGGGCTGTTCTGGGGTGCAGCTAAGGGGCCTTAAAGGAGGCATGTGTTTTAGTACGGACGGAAGGACGCTCCATTGCTCAGCTATTCCGCTGGTACAATAATCGATGGGTTTCCCGAGTAACGGGTCTTGTTTACTGTTCCCCAATGCAGCGAATACTGGCCCATCACCAGGGGAGCCGACAGACTCGCCGGGCAAAGTGGGGGTGAGGGTCTGGCTCCGCCCTCCTGGAAGGGGCGGGACCTCAGGTGGAAGGGGTGGGATCGGAGCCAGCCAGCCCTCAGCACCACCCGGACTGCACCACACCTCCCCGCCAACCCTCTGCCCAGCCTGGAGCACGCTGCCATGGATTTTTGTGGTGATTTAAAAGGCCTGGAGCTCCAACTGCCACCATTGCATAACCGGGAGCCCCCAGGCCCTGGGGCAGATTCTCCAGGCCCTGGGGCAGATCCCCCCCTCCCCCTTTGCTCCTGCCATCAGCCGACCTGCCCATCGCTGCTTCCTCTTTGCGGTGTTTTAACAGATTCTCGTGGTGGTTTTCAGCTGCTCTATTCTTCCACTCAGCTTGTGGCTATATCTTCACTACAGAGTTTTTCCGGGGTACCTCTGGGTATCCCAGAAAAACTCCGCCACATCCAGGGAACGCGTCTGCTCTTCCAAAAAATTTTCAGAAGAGCAGACGCGCTTTTTCGACATCCCCGTAAACCTCGTTTTACGAGGAAGAAGGGATGTGCCGAAAAAGGGAGGTTTTCTGACATTTGGCCCAGTGTAGACGGGCCAAATGTCGGAAAAGCCTCTTCGGAAAAAAGAAATGGAAAAAGCTACACAAATTGCTGTTCACAGTGTAGCGTAGAGACAGCCTTTTGTTTTGTCTTTCCCTCCTGGTACTCATGCAGCACTAAGTGATCCTTCAGCAGCTAAGGGGCTTCTCAGGGCTCTCCTGCATTTAAGGTCTCCACACAACAGGCTGTGCTTAATAAGAACAGCACCCTACCCAGACTCTGCCAGGGAAGCTCAGTCCTTAAAGATATAGGCTCCATGATTCCCTGTCAGTAGCAGTGCAGGTGAGCTGATGGGGTGTTGACTAGTCCTTACAAGACCCGAGTTCTAGTCCTGGCTTTGGTTGGTGATGTCGCCTTGGCCAAGTCACTTCTCCAGCATGTGCCTCCATTTCCCTGTCTGTAGAATGGCAGTAAGGGGATTTAGTCTCCTTTGTAAAGAGATCTGTGGATATAAGAACAATGTAAAATTGCTGTTGTAGCAGGGAGTTTCCCAGAGAGTGCCTCTAGCTGGGTGCGTTCTCTCCATCAAGGTCTCATGTCTTACCCCATGTGCCAACTGTTTTGCATCTAATGAGGAAAAGAGTTAGACTTCCTAATTGCAGTGAAAGATTCCTTTGCTGATGCGGCACAGTTCACAGTCCTCAGGGAATCCTGAAATCTAGAACAGCTGGGTACAATAGGAAATAATAAAAAACAATCAGGTATTCACAGCCTGTCCAAGGCTTTTAAAATCTGGCTTAAAAAAAATTCAAACCACAAACTCGATTCGCTCTTGCAGACCCCTAGCAATGACATGTTGTATAACAGGGACATTGACGTTAATGAAATTCCTGCCTGAACAAGACTTTTATGCTGCTTGTAAAATGTTTAATGCACTATGGAAAAGACACCATTCATGCTGTCAGAGCATGTCTTGCATAGATGGAAGAGAGCTATTTTAAAAACATAAATAACCGAAATATGTAAAAAATGCCTTATTTAAACATTTCATTATTGAGTTATTTGGAGAGCATTGGTTATAAAATTTCAGGGGATTAATATCTGATGCATTACAAAATAATAGAAACGAGCTCAGGATCAAAATCTCATGCCTAATGCCACTGAAATTTGTTAGGTTCAAAATCCACATTTTGCAGCTTGATCTAGTCTTGACAAAATGTATTTTTTTAACCTTTTAAGTTCTAGTTAGAGGTGATTTTGAAAAATTCTATTTTTTTCAGGGGCATTTCAAATGATCAAAATCAAATCTTTCAGTGTTCTGTTTGGTAAAGCAATTTTCAGTAAAAAATTGGGTTTTGAAAACCAGAAACCAACCATGCTTGCCAAAAACTCAGAGACAAGGGGGTGAGGTAGTATCTTTGATTGGACCCACTTCTGTTGGTGAGAGACACCAGCTTCCACATGTCATAGAGATCTTCTTCGGGTCTGGGAAAGGTACTCCCAATGTCACAGCAAAATGCAAGGTGGGAAAAGATTGGTTAGCACATGTTGTAAGGGTCCAGTCAAGGAAGGAACAGCGGCCCATTAAAATTTCTGTAGTCATTAAACTTGTTGCATTAAGTGCTTTTCAGAATTCTGTGTCTTTAAGGCCACGTCTTCACTATGTGGAAGATCGATGCTGCCGCGATTCGATCTTCCGGGGTTTGATTTAGCAAGTCTGGTGAAGACCCACAAAATCGAACTCAGAGGGCGCCCCCATCGGCGCCGGTACTCCTGCTCATGAGGAGTAAGAGAAGCTGATGGGAGCATTTGCTCCTATCGACCTCCCACTGTGTGGATGGTGTGGAAACTCTATTTAAGATATATTGACTCCCACTATGTGATTATCATAGCTGGAATTGCATATCTTAATTTGGCCTTCCGCTATAGTGTAGACCAGGCCTTCGGGTCTGACTATTGAACTTTTACCAGCTGTATTAAATGCAGCTTCTCCACTCCAGAAGAGTAAAGATTCCAAACAGTCTTTCAATAGGAATATGTGTATGGGGGGGAACACTCTAACTGGCTTTAAAATGGAGCTTGATAAGTTTATGAATTCAATTATGCAGCAGTGTTGCCTGTGCTAGCAGGAAACTGGACTTGATGAGCCAGAAACTTCCTTCTAGCCTTAATACTTGTTTAATGGAAGACATGCACTATGTATTTCCAATTTTCTAGTGAGTCAGGCAAATTTGAAGCTCTGAAAAAACAGGAAGTATAGATTTTTCACAAAATATTGCTCGGGCATTGGCAGCAGTAAGGTATCAAAATCGGACCCTAAACAGGTACCGGGACATCACTGTACAACAAATGATTTAGTTGTAAGGCCATAGAACCTAGGAGCTGGAGTTAGGGACCATTGTGCGAGGTGTTGAACAAACACGTAAGAAAAGAGTCCCCCAAAAAGGAGTGTCTCTCCTTAGCACTTCCAGACTGTAATACAAGACTTCGTGAAAGGGCTGGAAAGAAAAGAAACAGGCAGCTAGGTTCATCGAGTTCAGGCTTCATTCCTTGGAAGAACAGACCCTTGTGTTCTGGGACAGGGGTTGCTGGGTTCAGGACAGATTATCAAATGCTTGTACGGATGCCACCAACTGCTGCTTAGTGAGGAGATGTGGTCCCACCGCCGTCCAAGGTCTCTGAGCAGCAGTGACCAACGGGACTTCTGGGTTCTTTCCATAGCTCGGCCTCTTTTGTCCTGCATGATTTCAGCCAAGATATTTCAGCCCAAACCTGCAATGTCAGACGCTTCAAGTTGAGGTGCCCAAGCTATAATTTCTCGCCTTAGACCTTTGGTGCCTCGGAAGGCAGTCAGCTGGTATAGTAATAGCTCCTGCGTGGGAGAGTTAATGAATGTCTGTAAACCCCTGAGAGCTTGGAAAAAGAGGCTGGAAATGTGCAAAATAGTTTGTGGTTGTTAGCATTTGTGCTGTGCTGTTTTACATTCGTCAGGAATCCCCTAGAGGGGGAAAACAAGTTTGTTTTTTTGAGGGGGGAAGATGTTCAAATAAAACTGTTTTTTATTCTGCTTCTCCTCCTTGGGGTGAGTTCTCCATGCCTTCCACAGTGCATCACATCAACTCCTAATCCTGACAGGAACGTCTCTGCATGCGCTGACCAGAGGATGTTTGGATTCTGATGTCAGCCCGGTTTTGCTGACAGGAATCAGTGGCGTCTCCAGTGTAAACACGGAATTCTTTTTTGCCTCCAAACTGACACGCATGTTGTGAGCTGGAACCGGACCAGCAAAACAAAGGCCTCCTTTCCCATCTTTGTGGGTGACAGAACTGTTTATGAGTGAAGATGATCATGACTGACTCTGACGGCCTTAAACCAGCTGCCTCAGGAATCTGCCAGGAACTCTGCCGAAAGCATGTTCCTCATCTTCGTGATGGAGCCCTGTGGTTACTCAAAACGTGTTTGACAGGACAGTTGAGAGGCACTTTCTGGTCAGATACAAACCTAGCACCTTTCTAGTCAAGCCAAGTTGAGTCTGCAAATAAAATTCCAGTGGGGCAAGCTTAAAATGGCTCCCCCCCACTAGATGCTTTCCCAGATAGATCCCCCAATTTCCTTCACCCTTTCTGTTTCCTGTTTGCTGTGGCCTAGGGCACGTGGATTTGAAATTTGTGTTCCAGTCACTGTAGCCTCCTCAAATTTGTGCTAGTGCCTCATACCCATGGCCAAATATTTGGCATCCCACAAATATAAAGGAAAATATTCCTCTTGTCATGCTGTGAAAGTAATAATGAGACATTCGAAGCAGCTTTGTTCTGCATATAGTCATGAATTTCAGTTAGGCCAATCTGTGGTGGCTTTCACATCCTCCTCCCAACACCATACACCCAATTTTTGGCAACAGAAGCAGCAAGTCCTGTGCTCCAGTTGATGGACTTGTGATGCGTGTCCGTACTGATTGCAGATGGAACACATAACCCTGAAATTGGGTCTAGAGAGACAATCAGAGGAGGAACTACTTTACAAATGTGAATGTCGCTGTAATTGTGTCCATATAAAGTGTCCAGGAGCCATTGCTCCTGCTGGGAGAAGATGGGTTCATGGGAAGGCGGTGGAACTGCAGCATCTGCACTCCTAGAAACTAGCTGACAGCAACATGGGTCTAGTGGATCCTGGGGCACCTTTGAGCTAGATGTCCATGCTTCCCCTTTATTCGGTTCTGGTGAGGCCACATCTGGAGTATTGCGTCCAGTTCTGGGGCCCCCACTACAGAAAGGATGTGGACGCATTGGAAAGAGTCCAGCGGAGGGCAACCAAATTGATGAGGGGGCTGGAGCACATGACCTATGAGGAGAGGCTGAGGGATTTGGGTTTGTTTAGTCTGCAGAAGAGAAGAGTGAGGGGAGATTTGAGAGCAGCCTGCAACTTCCTGAAGGGAGGTTCCAAAGAGGCTGGAGAGAGGCTGTTCACAGTAGTAACAGATGGCAGAACAAGAAGCAATGGGCTCAAGTTGCAGTGGGGAGGTCTAGGTTGGATATCAGGACAAACTATTTCCCTAGAAGGGTGGTGAAGCACTGGGATGGGCTCCCTAGGGAGGTGTGGAATTTCCATCCCTAGAGGTTTTTAAGTCTCGGCTTGACAAAGCCCTGGCTGGGTTGATTTAATGGGGATTGGTCCTGCTTTGGGCAGGGGGCTGGACTTGATGACTCCTGAGGTCCCTTTCAACTCTATGATTCTACGATTCAAAGAGCCCTTGGATATGCTAGCCACCCTCCCTGCCTCTCTGCCTAGCATTGTGAAGTCCTTTTCAAGCTTTTCCAGTGCGGGTGTGTTAGCAAAGGTATTTCCTTTTCCCAAATCACCTGTGTCCCTTCTCATTGCCAGTGATGACGGTGGACTCTTTTGCCATGGTCCCAATACAAGTGAAAAGGCCGGGACCATCCTCACCCCTGAACCGTAGGTTCTTCTCATCGCCGTGAGCTTTGGATGACTCTGGTCTGGAACAGATTCAGAAGGCAGAGCCTGGAGGTGAAGGCCAGTCCAGAAAAGAGCCGAACGTACTTCTTCTCCAGTGAACTGCAGAAGGTTTGCTTTGCTACACTGCTGCAGCCTCAAAGTTATTGAAAGCACAGTCAGGGCTGCGTTCCTCACTCACGCCACACTCCCGGGAAGCAGCAAAACATCATAACCTACCGTCTGCCATGCGTCCGGCTGGAACGAAGGGCTGGCTCACGCAAGACCGGTGCGGTTTTTGAAGGACAGCCCCTTCACATCGTGCTACTGAAATTCTTGGCATCTCTGATTTCCTCCAGCCGCCCATAGGCTGGGTGACCCAATTGTCTTCCTCTTCATTTGATAGCACAGAGGGTATGTCTACACTAGCTCGTTAGTTCGAGCTAGGTAGGCAAATGAGGGCAACCGGGGTTGCAAATGAAGCCCGGGATTTAAATATCCCGGGCTTCATTTGCATTTTCCCAGCGCCGCCATTTTTAAATCCCCTTAGTCCGAACTCCATGCCCGCGGCTACGCGCGCATGGAGTAGGTCTCTAATTTGAACTACCGTTACTCCTCGTGGAACAAGGAGTGGAACAGTGTGGAACGAGGTGTACCGGTAGTTCGAATTAGAGATCCTAATTCGAACTACCTACTCTGTGCCGCGTGTAGCCGCGGGCACGGAGTTCGGACTAAGGGGGATTTTAAAATGGCGGCGCTCGGGAAGACGCAAATGAAGCCTGGGATATTTAAATCCCGGGCTTCATTTGCAACCCCGGTTGCCCTTATTTGCCTACCTAGCTCGAACTAACGAGCTAGTGTAGACATACCCAGAGTGAACTAAGGATGAATGATTAACATCGGGGTCTGATCTTAATGCCTCAGAAGCCTCCTCCAACAGCTTTCTTTGGTCATAGAAAACTGGCTGGATAACCGTACTCAGTAGTTATTAACGATTCTCAATCCTGCTGGAAAGGTATAACAAGTGGGGTTCCTCAGGGGTCTGTTTTGGGACTGGCTCTATTCAATATCTTCATCAACGATTTAGATATTGGTATAGAAAGTACGCTTATTAAGTTTGCAGATGATACCAAGCTGGGAGGGGTTGCAACTGCTCTGGAGGATAGGGTCATAATTCAAAATGATCTGGACAAATTGGAGAAATGGTCTGAGGTAAACAGGATGAAGTTTAATAAAGACAAATGCAAAGTGTTCCACTTAGGAAGGAACAATCAGTTTCACAGAATGGGAAGCGATTGTCTAGGAAGGAGTACGGCAGAAAGGGATCTAGGGGTTATAGTGGACCACAAGCTGAATATGAGTCAGCAGTGTGATGCTGTTGCAAAAAAAGCAAACATGATTCTGGGATGTATTAACGGGTGTGTTGTGAGCAAGACATGAGAAGTCATTCTTCCGCTCTACTCTGTGCTGGTTAGGCCTCAGTTGGAGTATTGTGTCCAGTTCTGGGCACCGCATTTCAAGAAAGATGTGGAGAAATTGGAGAGGGTCCAGAGAAGAGCAACAAGAATGATTAAAGGTCTAGAGAACATGAGCTATGAAGGAAGGCTGAAAGAATTGGGTTTGTTTAGTTTAGAAAAGAGAAGATTGAGGGGGGACATGATAGCCGTTTTCAGGTATCTAAAAGGGTGTCATAAGGAGGAGGGAGAAAACTTGTTCATCTTGGCCTCTGAGGATAGAACGAGAAGCAATGGGCTTAAACTGCAGCAAGGGAGGTTTAGGTTGGACATTAGGAAAAAGTTCCTAACTGTCAGGGTGGTTAAACACTGGAATAAATTGCCCAGGGAGGTTGTGGAATCCCCATCTCTGGAGATATTTAAGAGTAGGTTAGATAAATGTCTATCAGGGATGGTCTAGACAGTATTTGGTCCTGCCGTGAGGGCAGGGGACTGGACTCGATGACCCCTCGAGGTCCCTTCCAGTCCTAGTATTCTATGATTCTATGATAGACTGGTCACCTCATCTTTCCCCAGGGAAATGATGGGGCCTAAGAGGCATTAGGTTCACTGACTCAATGGTACTGTTACCAACCCCTGGAAGATTCATTCTAGGAAGCCCCTGCGTGACCTTCGAATCCCTGGCATCTGAAGGGGTCACCAGAGTAAAATCTGACACCAGGCTGGTACGACTAACTCAGATCCACCAAGCTGCGGTAAGTCTGAGGCAACGACTTTTCCCCTTCCCCTCTGCTGCCCTGCCAATGAAATGATTTACAGTAAATTGAGCCCATGACAAAACTGGATCCAACGGTGTGGACAAGGAGTGTTGTCCCTGTCTGTTTCCACTCCAGCAGGAGCGAGCTGAGCTTTTACCTTAAAGCAGGGATTCACCATCTGCTTGGCGTGAAGTCAAACGGCAGGACTTCCCCAAACGTACAGGACAGTTTGGACGTTCTGCCGATTTTTCAGCTCCATTCGTTACTTCGCTGAGTTGAAATTCAATGAAAAACGGGGGGAGAAGGGGGTGTCTTGCCTTGTTTTTGGACTCCCTTTGTTCACGTTGGACGAGTTTCTTATGATTCCAACTAAATAATTAGTGGCATCGTCATCCTTGCTTCCACACGAGACTCTTAGCCTGTGTCGCCACGTGGCCACAGGTTATTTGCTGAAGTTGTCATTTAAGTGTTGTACTCATTATGCTGGGAGAGAGATTAATATGACGACCCTTTGTGAGTTTCCTTATCTGTTGGAAGCAGAAGGAAGTTCTGTGAAGATCTTGATTTTTTTTTTCCAAGCAGAATTGCTCTGTGTGGGCTTTGGAGTGCAGTTAAGAGGAGCTTCATAATTTGCCATTTCCTTCCTCTTAAGGGTGTGTGATTGGGTTGGTGTCCCATTTACCCATCCTAATCCTTCTCAAAGCAAGGCATTGTCTATGGAATATAGTATAACCCCCAGAGAAACCACCCATAGACACACAATCCCATCCCTCTGCTTACATCTCTGGTTTTGTTAATTTAAAAATATACCCAATGCTTCGTATAATGGAACATAGCAGCCATCTTTAAAACATGTTTGTTTAAAGCAGACGAAGGAAGTTTTTCTTCACACAATGTACTGTCAACCTGTGGAACTCCTTGCCAGGGGGTGTTGTGAAGACCAGGACATGAACAGGGTTCAAAAAAGAACTGGATAAATTCATGGAGGTTAGGTCCGTCAATATTAGCCAGGATGGGCAGGGATGGTGTCCCTAGGCTCTGTTTGTCAGAAGCTGGCAATGGGTGACAGGAGAAGGATCACTTGATGATTCCCTGTTCTATTCACTCCCTCTGGGGCACCTGGCAGTGGCCACTGTCAGGGGACAGGACACTGGGTTAGATGGATCTTTGGTCTGACCCAGCATGACCATTCTTAGGTTCATGTGGGGTGAAGTCAGAATCCCTCACTGGCCAATCATCTGTCTTCTGTGGTACAGCCTATTTGATCCTAAGTAATAGGCCCACCTATTTGGCTGCATAAATGTTGGGTGCAACACCATGGACTCCAATGGAGTAGCACCAGGAATGACTTTGGCCCATTACCTTTACAGCATGGAGCCCCGGAGAAATGAATGAAGCAGGCATCCGATTCACTCCACTTAACCAAGTGAAAATAGTGTGTATGACTGGCAGCCGGTTGAAAATAGAACACATGGCGACATGGCGGGCAAAGCTGCACGCCACATCCTGCCTTCCACAGAAAGAGCAGGGCAAAATATGGAATATGAATAATTTAGTCAGCAAAAAAGATGTCGTTTGGGCTGAGCCAAAACTCTGCAAATTCAACCCAAATTTGTCAAGCAGTTTTGGTCCAAAATTTTGTCACAAATTTGCCAAGCAGTTTGAGACCCAACATTTTTGGCGGGGACTATAGGATTTCAGCATTTTGCACAAACCAGCCGGAAGAAGGGGAGCTGCTAGAGCGGGTTGCGGTAATAATACAATATGTATTTCTCCATTGATGAGACTTCTAAGTATCTTACCAAGGAATTGTTACTGTTTGTTGATTTGCCCTTTGGTAACATCCCATCTTGGGAAGCATTTAGACTTCCCAGTTAACCAGATTGCCTCTCCCCTCCAGGCTTTTGTTGTGTCTACGTTGCTGGGCTGTAATTGCATTTCTTTATGTTCACTAGGAGCAATGGATGAAAATTCTGGGCGGGCTGAAGTAAATGGCGAAATCCCCGCAGCTCTCACTGAAGCTGGATCATGTCTAATGTGTTTGCTTATTGTGTGGGCAGAATATTTATACAGTTAACCATTCATTTCCTTGCTTTCAAGTGCTTAAGGCTGGGAGTAAGAGCGTATGTTGTCACTTAATTAGCAAGCGTGGGTAGGGATAAAGAAGCCTTCTTCCATGTCCACTATGTCTTTCTCCATCACATCTCTGGGTACGTCTAGACCAGTGTTTCTCAACCTTTTTTTGCTCATGGCTCCCTTCTGAGCCTCGTTTACCTCTGTGGCCCCCCTGATAGCCGCTGTTAGTTGGAAAGAAAGGTACATAATTTACCTAATGTTCTGTTTTTTCAATGTGGCCCCCTAGAGGTAGGGTGTGGCCCCTGGAGAGCCGTATGGCCCACGTTTGAGAACCACTGGTCTAGAATACATGCCTCTGGCGATGGAGGCATGTAAATTAGACATACCGACATAGTCAATGAAGCGGGGATTTAAATATCCCTCGCTTCATTAGAATAAAAATGGCTGCCGCGTTGTGTCGGCTCAGCTGTTTGTCGGCACAAACCGGCAGTCAAGTCGGGGATCGGTCGACAAGGAAAGCCTTTGCCGACCGATCCTCTAAACCATGTTTCACGAGGCATAAGGGATCGGTCAGCAAAGGCTTTCCTTGTCAACCGATCCCCGTCTTGACTGCTGGTTTGTGCCGACAAACAGCTGAGTCGGCACAACGCGGCGGCCGTTTTTATTCTAATGAAGCGGGGGATATTTAAATCCCCACTTCATTGACTATGTCGGTATGTCTAATTTACATGCCTCTGTTGGCAGAGGCATGTAGTCTAGACATACCCCCAGTGCCTGACAAAGTATTCCTCCAGCCTCTAGCATTGTTTGCCTGTCGCATGAAAATATCTGGGATTTTGAATACATTTCTTGTGCTGAATAAGAACATAAGAACGGACAGACTGGATCAGACCAAAGGTCCATCCAGCCCAGTATCCTGTCTGCCGACAGTGGCCAATACCAGGTGCCCAAGAGCGAGTGAACGGAACAGGGAATCATCCAGTGATCCTTCTCCTGTCATCCATTCCCAGCCTCTGACAAACTCAGGCTAGGGACACCATTCCTGCCCATCCTGGCTAATAAGTATTGATGGATCCATCCTCCATGAATGTATCTAGCTCTTTTTGGAACCCTGTTAAAGTCCTGACCTTCAAAACATCCTCTGGCAAGGAGTTCCACTGATTGACTGTGTGCTGCACTAAGAAAAACTTCCTTTTGTTTGTTTTAAACCCTCTACCTATTAATTTCATTTGGAGACCCCTAGTTCTTAAGTTATGGGAACAAGTAAATAACTTTTCCTTATTCACTTTTTCCACACCAGTCATGATTTTATAGACCTCTATCGTATCCCCCCTTAGTCTCCTCTTTTCTAAGATGAAAAGTCCACGTCTTTTTAATCTCTCTTCATATGGGACCTGTTCCAAACCCCTCATCAGTTTTGTTGCCCATTTCTGAACTTTTTCCAATGCTAAGATACCTTTTTTGAGATGAGACGATCACATCTGTGCACAGTATTCAAGATGTGGACGTACCATGGTTTTACACAGTGACAATAAGATCTTCTCCGTCTTATTCACTATCCCTTTTTTAATGGTTCCTAACATTCTGTTTGCTTTTCTGACTGCCACTGCGCACTGAGTGGATGTTTTCAGAGAACTATCCACAGTGACTCCAAGATCTCTCTCTTGAGTAGTTGTAGCTAAATTATTCCCCATCATATTGTATGTATAATTGGGATTATTTTTTCCAATGTGCATTACTTTACATTTATCAACATTAAAGGGGATGAAATGTTGAAGTCTCCCAAATTTTCACAAACAGGAAAAAAAAAAGAAGCAAATCAGTTCACATCAATGGAAACACTTTGTTTTCATTTTCACCACATTTATTGTATTTATTTGTTTTACTCTAGCTGGCTTACACATCAAAAAGGAAAGTCATTTTGAATGGGCAAATTAGAATTTTCCTGTTAAAAATGTTAAAACAGGAAGTTTTAACAACTTCAAAACTTTTTCCCAACAATTTTTCAAGCTGAGAAATTTGCCCAAGCTCGCTTATTACTTCCCACGCTGTTGGTTTTGAGGACCTGACATTCTTTGATCAACGCAACTTTTATCAACAAATTCTTAACCAGCTCCATTGAAGACAAGAGACTGAAGACAGCTCATGCCATGAGTTGGGATCCAGAATCAGACCTTTGTAACCAGAATTCCTGCCTAGGGAGGTGGTGGTATCTCTATCTCTGGGGATATTTAAGAGTAGGTTAGATAGACATCTATCAGGGATGGTCCAGATGGTGCTTGGTCCTGCCATGAGGGCAGGGGACTGGACTCGATGACCTCTCGAGGTCCCTTCCAGTTCTAGTGTTCTAGGATTCTATGAATTCCACTAGTGTAGTTTTAAAGGGGTATAAAAAAACCAGCCTATTTAAGGTGGTGCAGTGCATTTGGAAGTATCGATTAGTGCATGGGGTCCTGGTTTCAAGTCCCGCCAATGCTTTGCAGTGTGACCTTGAGCCAAGTTGTTTCTCCCCCTGTGAAACAGTACAAATGACAATGGCCTTTCCCGAGATTTGTGGGAGTGAATAAGGGAGATAACGATTTAACGGAAACCCTCCAAAACTTTAGTTCAGCTGGTGCCACTCCAATTCCCTCTTCCCCAGAATTCTAGGGCAGGCAGATGGCAGCTTGTGGCTTGCGCCCATCCCCCAAAATGAATTTAGGGAAGACTTAAATCAATTCATTTAAGCCAAACTAAATTAAAACGCCATGTAGGAGTAAGTCCCTGGCAGGGATGAATTTACCTTTCGAATGTGTCTTTTCCCTCGTGCCTCCTTTTTGGCTTGACTTGAATACGGCGCCAATTAAAACGCTTGAAGACAGAATGGAAGCAATTTGGAAGAGGACTATATTAGATTTTCTTTCATTAACACCGCGGGCTATTTTTTCAGCTGTTAGCAGACAGCTGCCTTGCACATGCGGTGTCAAAACAAGTCCAAAACATGACACCCTTTTAGAGATCTTTTTAACTAGGTTTGCCTTGTGGTACGGACAAAGACACAGGCAGGTCAGATCCTCCACTAGTGTCCATCAATATTGACTTACAGATGTGCAGATTTGAACCAGGTGACTATCTGGCCCCTTGCACATTTGGAAACCAATACAGCCCCTGTTTATTTCTTCCGGCTAGGATAGTGTTATAGTCTTTCGCAAGCAGGCTGGCCAGACACACTGAGGGTTAGTGCACCGTAAAAGGGGATTCCCAGACGATAAAAGAATTAATTCTAACTTGGATGTCTAACAAATTACAGCTTCCTGTTCAGAGGCGCTGGTCCAATCTCGACCCCAGCACTGCAGCCAGTGGATAAAGTTTGTTTCAAATGTTTGTTGTTGTTGGCTGTCACGGTGTCATTGCAGGGAGTTTGATTTCAGCAACAGCGCTAGCCCATTTTGGCAAGCCCAACCTGACAGCTGTGGCTTGCTGGAATTTCCCAGATCTTGGCAAAACCCTGGGTGCTTTGCCTCAGCTGTGGTAAGGCTGATCTATGGGCTGTAGGGAGCAAAGCCACAAACAACAGAGAGTATTTAAGCAGACTCTGCTTCTCGGAGACTGAGGTGGCAAAGCCCCAGCCTTGGAATGAATGAGCTGTTAGATGGCTGGCAGTAGGCGAGCCTGGGAGATGGGGCTGGGATGTATGGGTGTGGTGCACACCCAACCAAAAATCGGTTTTTATTTGGATCTTGTGGACCAGAATAAGTGGAGGGAAGAAAGAGGGAGTGAGACAGAGAAGACAGGCTCGGAGACACCTGAAAATGGGGAGGAAGGGGGCAGAGAATGGTCACACAACTACGCTTTACATTATCGAGGTCCCAATTCAGGAGAGCACCTATCCTAGAACAATAGAACTGGAAGGGACCTCGAGAGGTCATCAAGTCCGGTGCCCTGCACTCATGGCAGGACCAAGCACCAGTTAGCCATGGGTTCCCAAACTGGGGGGCATGAAGAAATTCCAGGGGGGGGGCGTGAGGCAACCCAGCCCTCCCCCTTCAATCCCCCCCAAGAAAGAGCCTGGTCCATCCATCCACTTGGGTGCCCGCAGTTCCGCCTGGCTGGGGCAGACTTGAAAATGGCCACCTTAAAAGAGCAATGCCTGTTATGCTCTTAAAAGGGCATTTTGTTTTTTTTTTTTTTTTTTTCTCAACAAGTTTTGCTGGTATTTTTTGGGGGTGGGGGCATAAGGGTTTCTCAAAAATCAAAAAGGGGGAGAGATGTTGAAAAGTTTGGGAACCACTGAGCTAGACCATCCCTGATAGCTGCCCATCCAACCTGCAAATACTATCAATGATATCAAATGTGGAAGCGTAAATGGTGTCCTGACGCTTTTCTGAATCAGGGCCGTTAGCCTGTAGCGTTCAAGGGAAGGAAATCTCTCCTGCCCATTACTGGGGAACAGGAGTTAAAAACAATGAGCCAGACTTCATTTGCATGTTTGTTACCCACCATCCCAAGGTGAGCATTTTGGTTCTTTTTTTGTTGAAAAATCATTTCAGTTTCGTGTGGCAGGGTAATGAAATGGTGTTGCCCATGTTGTGCGACTCACAGGCAACAGACCTGCCCTGAATAGGCCCTCAGGGGTCACCCTAAACTGTTCCCAAGTCTTGCACTGTTGGGTAGTGGAGGTTGGTGGCAGCTTAGAAGAGCTTCATCTAAGGGGGATATGCCAGATGACAGGGCTTTTTCTGTGCTGTTTATCTGTCTTTGCTAATGATTCTGTGAAGAAAAACCAGTCAGTACTAGGCCTCCCCTGTGCTAGGCATTGGACAGACATTTTAGGCCCATTGCAACAGCTCTGGGAGTTGGAGCATCATAGAGCTGGAAGAGACCTCTGGAGGTCATCAAGTCCAGCCCCTTGACCAACGCAGGACCAATCCCAACTAAATCAACCCAGCCAGGGCTTTGTCAAGCCAAGACTTAAAAACCTCTAGGGATGGAGATTCCACCACCTCCGTAGGTAACCCATTCCAGTGCTTCACCACCCTCCTAGGGAAATAGTTTTTCCTAATATCCAACCTAGACCTCCCCCGTTGTAACAGAGTCTCTGGGCCAAGAAGCCTGCAATTTAATGAATCAATGAGTACAGTAATAAATATTATCAATATCAGCCATTCTTCCAAGTTACAGCACTAAGCAACGACCATGAATAAACGCACGGTTCAGATTTTGCGTATCTTGGTGGTACAGCAAGGAGGGGGGCGGATGCAACAGCTCCCACACCAACACAGTGCTCAGGTCCGTGAATAAATATTTAAAAATAGAAATATTTAGGTTGGGGGTTTCACTGGGGTTTGTTTTGGTCCCTTGCTAGAAGATAGCTCGTACCCATCAAAGCCCTCCAGCAGCCGTATCACTCACCAGAGTCATTAGGACATTAAACCTGTCTGCAGTCTGTCAGGACAGAAATAAGGTGGGTGAGGTAACGTCTTTTATTGGACCAGCTCCCGTTGGTGAGAGAGACCTCTTCTTCAGCTTGCTCTGCTGGCGCTCTCCACACCATGACCTAATTGCACAGCAATGCCACATAAATAGCTCAGCATGGGTGTGTTTTTCTTGCTGCGTGATGTTTCCAAACTCTGATTCCCCCTCCAAGGAGCAGATCTGTAAAATGGCTTGGGAAAAAACCTCCGATGAGGCCGGCTGGGTTGGCTCCCCTCGCCCCATAACTAACTCCTGTTGAACGTGCGTGTGGGCATGACAAAGCTCCTTCATCCTGGAGCCAATCCAGAGAACAACTCGCTTTAAAAGCCTTTTTATTACCCTGTCGGTTTTAGAGAGATCGGTTAGTTCAGACACCTACACAAGCATCGGCCAGAGAACTGAAGTTTCCCAAACCATCTGGGGATTCTCCGCGCCTGGAGTTCCTCAGAGGGAATCTCAACCTATGTTCTGAAGAGGAGCACAGCTCTGATGGTGTCCTGGGCTACATCTGTGGGCAATGGCAGCCACTATCCTGACAGTGTTGGTCAAGTACCTTTGGCTGCTTAACCTGCTCTTTGTCACAACTTACCCTAAAACATCCCAGAACCCCAGCGGGGGGCTTATTCTGACGGTCTAAGCCTTTGAGCATCTAGCCGATAGTTACAATCAACTGTATCTTTGAGAGTCTATCTGTCTGTTTGTTCAAGGACTTCTCCAAAACAGAGCACCAAATTTGGAATGTAGCTGCCTCTTCTCCTAACTTAAAGCAAGGTCAGGGTTTGGCTGGGCCAGGACAATGGGACGGGCCTGGAATGGGATTGCTTCTCCTCAAACCATACAGAAAAGAGACAGAATCACCAGGCAGGTGAAAGGGACTGGCGGGGGGCAAGCTCCCCTGTCCCATTCAGGACTACCCCACCCTGGAGCCTCCCTCCATCCAGGTGCCCTTTGGGGGCAGAAGCATCCCCCCTCTGATTTATGCAGGAACATTGCTGGCTGATCCCCTTTGTCGGGGAGCGGGAGGAAAGTGCACGGTTTGCTGCATTCCTCACTCTGGCTGGGGAGTGCAGGGGGCAAATGAACTGCCAGGGAACATGCACCTCACCCCTGAATGTGCCCCCTGGAGCTGCAGCGGCCATGGAGAGGCACTTCTCACCTGGCCCCAAGCCGCTGCGGTGAGAGAGGACTGGGGTTATCTTCTGTCTCCAGAGCAGCCTGCTACTGAACCCCTCCTCCCCTGCCCCACCCCAGAGCTGTGATGCAAATGAAGCCTGGACATTTTCATTTTATTTTCCAAAAACTTAATTAATTGAGTGAAGGGCCTGAGCAAGGCCGGGTAAATCTCCGAGTCTACTACTACTAAAATCATCCAGAGAAACGTTTCCTTCTCTGCTTCCCAGCTGTCATGTCCCACCTGCCAGCCCCTGACTCTTGCTCAGAGCCCAGGAGGGGCAAAGACTCTGGCATGCTCCCGTGTCTGGTCTAAGCGCTGTTCTCTCTGGCCAGTCCTCGGCGTTAAAGACAGGTCCTCTGACAGGACTGAGTGCTTGCCCGGGTAGGTACAGAGGGATTGGATTTTAAAGTGGTTACACTGTGACATATGGAAAGAAGAGATTCGAAGTCATGTTTCGAGGATTCTAAAATGTATCGATGGGAACGTTTCCTGCCCTCGGAGGCCTGTACAGCAGGATGAATGGTTCTTAAGGCACCAGACTCTACAGTCAAAGGGATTTTAAAAGATGTAGTGTTGCATTTGTATAACTCTAAACCATCAAGCTTTTCAGTCGACTACGTGACATATGCAGAATGCCTCATACCAGGGCGCGGTGTAAAGGTTTTATTGGCATCAGCTTGGGCTGGCTTCCAGAAATCAACGCTGCCACCCTGAAAACAAGTTTTTGTAACCTTCGTTTGAGCTGTCTGGGGCAGCTGTGAGCAATTCATGGCTGGGGCAGGAGAGGTTTAACTCATGCTGCTGCCCGTCAGTGGTGCAGCATGGGGATTAAGGCAGATTCCTGCCTCTACTGGCACTGCAGACTATGTTTCTATTACAGTAGCATCCAAAGGCCCCAGCCAGCATCAAGCCCCCACTGTTTGGGCACAGTACGTCAGGCCAAAAGCTTACATAGAATCATAGAATACTAGGACTGGAAGGGACCTCGAGAGGTCATCGAGTCCAGTCCCCTGCCCTCATGGCAGGTCCAAATACTGTCTAGACCATCCCTGATAGACATTTATCTAACCTACTCTTAAATATCTCCAGAGATGGGGATTCCACAACCTCCCTGGGCAATTTATTCCAGTGTCTGACTACCCTGACAGTTAGGAATTTTTTCCTAATGTCCAACCTAAACCTCCCTTGCTGCAGTTTAAGCCCATTGCTTCTTGTTCTATCCTCAGAGGCCAAGATGAACAAGTTTTCTCCCTCCTCCTTATGACACCCTTTTAGATACCTGAAAACGGCTATCATGTCCCCCCTCAATCTTCTCTTTTCTAAACTAAACAAACCCAATTCTTTCAGCCTTTCTTCATAGGTCATGTTCTCTAGACCTTTAATCATTCTTGTTGCTCTTCTCTGGGCCCTGTCCAATTTCTCCGCATTCTTCTTGAAATGTGGTGCCCAGAACTGGACATAATACTCCAACTGAGTATTGCTTACAGACAAGATGCTCTATTACTGTGAAACAGCCGAAACACGGAGAGGGGAAGTGACAAGGTCTCCTAGAAAGTTTCTGGCCGAGCTGGGGATTCACAGCAGTGCGCCTGAGTTCCAGTCCCATGTCGTGACTCCCAAGCTGTCCTTCCCTCGTCTCCACACGACGATGCTCTTCCTTTGGCCCAGTCCTGGAGACCTCCCCCCGGCTCAGCTCCACCATAAGTCAGTGGGCAGCTTTACCAGGGTTTCTTGGGGACAGCTGTCCCGTCTGTGTCATGCTCAGCATGTGCCAGGAGCCACACACGTTAAATGTCCACCCAAAACCTCACGACACCATCAGTCCAGATGGAAGACAGTTGGCCATTAGCAAGAAAGCAGCTCTGCCTTGGACCTCAGCTGCCAGCCAACCCGCAAGCCTCCCGTTCCTTGTGAAATAGCCTGGCAAGAGCAGACCAAAAAAAGCATCCATGGGAAAATTCAGAGGCAGCAGCAGAAAGTTGTCAGGACTTTTATCTTTGAGGAGGAAATCACGAATTTCCTTCTCCAAGTGAGCATGGCCCCAAGCCCTCTCGTTGCAGATTGCCATGATAAACAAGCTGAGGAATTTCCCGGGAAAGAGCAGCCCAGATTCGTAAAGAAAACCTTTGAAATTTGCTTCATTAACCGACTCGATTTTCTCTTTTGTTTTCTTTGTGTTGTAAAAGAATACATCTCGAGAGGAAGGGGGGGACCCAGGGCAACTCATAACCCAATTGCTCCCTCACCCCCGAATCCTCCAGAGACAGGAGTTTGCCCTTAGTCAGGAAACAGAAATAATATTTACCTCAGCTGTGTCCAATAAGTGATCTGGGGTATGTGGGTCACACACATGGAGTGTTGCTCTGGGGCTGGACAGGCTGGGCTAGGCTGGGCTGTGCGGCACGCCCTTCTCCGGAGCTGGGGATGCTGAGGCAATTGTGTGCCCACCCGCTCATGTCCCCTCCCTATGGGGAGAAGGGGAGTGGCCTCATCAGAAGGGGCGTGGCTGGAGGTGGAGCTAAGGGCTTGCCTCCCCCAGCTTTGCCTGCACCCATCACCCCTGGTTTAGAGCCAGTGAAAGCTCATTGCCAGCAAAGAGATGCCAAAGAGAGACAACTGCATCCTTTAATTAAAACACGACTAAATAAAACTACGGCGCAAACTGCAGCTCTGAAGCGATAACACAGTTGTCAGCTAACAGCAGTGCTGCTCACCTCCCTGCAGCCAAATTCCCGACTGCAGCGAAGAAACACGCTCTCCCCAGACACAGCACAGATGGTTTGATACGGGAAATGTAAATAAGATGTTCCCATCTGTTTAATAAACTTGCAGCGAGCTGGATTTGGCAACATTGTCCCCAGTTGCTTAAAAATTATTTCTGTTTACCTAAGCATGTAAAACAGGATCTGTTGCCCACTGAAGTCCATAGAAAGTCTCCCACTGGCTTCCATGGGCCACAAAATGTCTTCTGTGCCTGCCTTATGAAACAAATAATAAAGGTCTGCTCAACCACAGCGCATTCAAACTTTCTAGTCTCTCTGCAGAAAACGAACCGGATTTTACCGTGACGTCACCTAAGAACATAAGAACATAAGAACGGCTGCACTGGGCCAGACCAAAGGTCCATCTAGCCTAGTAGCCTGTCTGCCAACAGTGGCCAGCACCAGGTGCCCCAGAGAGGGTGGACCGAAGACAATGATCAAGCGATTTGTCTCCTGCCATCCTTCTCCAGCCTCTGACAAACAGAGGCCAGGGACACCATTTCTATCCCCTGGCTAATAGCCTTTTATGGACCTAACCTCCATGAAATTATCTAGCTTCTCGTTAAACTATGTTATAGTCCTAGCCTTCACAGCCTCCTCTGGCAAGGAGTTCCACAGGTTGACTACACGCTGTGTGAAGAAGAACTTTCTTTTATTAGTTTTAAACCTGCTACCCATTAGCTTCATTTGGTGTCCTCTAGTTCTTCTATTATGGGAACTAATGAATAACTTTTCTTTATTCACCCTCTCCACACCACTCATGATTTTATATACCTCTATCATATCCCCCCTCAGTCTCCTCTTTTCTAAACTGAAAAGTCCCAGTCGTTTTAACCTCTCTTCATATGGGACCGGTTCCAAACCCCTAATCATTTTAGTTGCCCTTTTCTGAACCCTTTCCAAGGCCAAAATATCTTTTTTGAGGTGAGGAGACCACATCTGTACACAATATTCAAGATGTGGGCGTACCAGGGGCAGTAAGATATTCTGTCTCTTATTTTCTATCCCTTTCTTAATAATTCCTAGCATCCTATTTGCCTTTTTGACCACCGCTGCACACTGTGTGGAAGTTTTCAGAGAACTATCCATGATAACTCCAAGATCTCTTTCCTGATTTGTCATAGCCAAATTAGCCCTCATCATACTGTACGTATAGTTGGGGTTATTTTTCCGATGTGCATTACTTTACACTTATCCACATTAAATTTCATTTGCCATTTTGTTGCCCAATCACTCAGTTTGGTGAGATCTTTTGGAGTCCTCACAGTCTGCTTCTGTCTTGACTATCCTAAACAGTTTGGTATCATCTGCAAACTTTACCACCTCACTGCTTACCCCTTTCTCCAGATCATTTATGAATAAGTTGAACAGGATTGGTCCCAGAACTGACCCTTGGGGGACACCACTAGTTACCCCTCTCCATTCTGAAAATTTACCATTTATTCCTATCCTTTGTTTCCTGTCTTTTAACTAGTTCTCAATCCAAGAAAGGACCTTCCCTCTTATCCCATGGCCATGTAATTTATACAAGAGCCTTTGGTGAGGGACCTTGTCAAAGGCTTTCTGAAAATCTAAGTATACTATATCTACTGGATCCCCTTGTCTGCATGTTTGTTAACCCTTCAAAGAACTCTAATAGATTAGTAAGACAGGATTTCCCTTTACAGAAACCATGTTGACTTTTGTCCAACAAATTATGTTCTTCTATGTGCCTCACAATTTTATTCTTTACTATTGTTTCGACTAATTTGCCTGGTACTGAAGTTAGACTTACCGGTCTGTAATTGCCCGGATCGCCTCTAGAGCCCTTTTTAAATATTGGTGTCACGTTAGCTACCTTCCAGTCATTAGGTACGGAAGCTGATTTAAAGGATAGGTTACAAACCACAGATAATAGTTCAGCAATTTCCCATTTGAGTTCTTTTAGAACCCTTGGATGAATGCCATCCGGTCCCGGAGATTTGTTAACAGTAAGTTTTTCTATTTGTTCCAAAACCTCCTCTAATGACACTTCAATCCGGGACAGTTCCTCAGATTCACCACCCACACAGGACAGTGCAGATTTGGGAATCTCCCCAACGTCCTCAGCCGTGAAGACTGAAGCAAAGAAATCATTTAGTTTCTCCGCAAAGGCTTTATCGTCCCTTGATTGCGCCTTTATAGTTCGATCGTCTAGGGGACCCACAGGTTTTTAGCAGGCTTCCTGCTTCTAATGTACTTAAAAACATTTTGTTATTTCTTTTGAGGTTTTGGCTAGCTGTTCCTCAAAATCTTTTTGCTTTTCTTATTACATTTTTACACTTGATTTGACAGTGTTTATGTTCCTTTCTATTTATCTCACTAGGATTGGACTTCCACTTCTTAAAAGATGCCTTTTTGTCCTCACTGCTTCTTTTACATGGTGGTTAAGCCATGGTGACTCTTTTTAGGTCTCTTGCTATGTTTTTTTTAATTAGGGGTATACATTTAAGTTGGGCCTCTATTATGGTGTCTTTAAAAGTTTCCATGCAGCTTGCAGGATTTGGCTCTAGTCACTGTGCCTTTTAATTTCTGTTTAACTAACCTCCTCATTTTTGTGTAATTCCCCTTTTTGAAATTAAATGCCAGAGTGCTGGACTGCTGAGGTGTTCTTCCCACCACAGGAATGTTAAATGTTGTTATATTATGGTCACTATTCCCAAGAGGTCCTGTAACGGTTATCTCCTGGACCTGATCCTGCGCTCCACTCAGGACTAAATCGAGAATTGCCTCTCCCCTTGTGGGTTCCTGTACCAGCTGCTCCAAGAAGCAGTCATTTAAGCCATTGAGAAATTTTATCTCTGCTTCTCTTCCTGAGGTGACATGTATCCAGTCAATATGGGATAATTAAAATCCGCCATTACTATAGAGTTCTTTATTTTGGTAGCCTCTCTAATCTCCCTCAGCATTTCAATGTCAGTATCACTGTCCTGGTCAGATGGTTGGTAATATATCCCTACTGCTAATTTCTTATTATTGGAGCATGGAATTACTATCCATAGCAATTCTATTGAACATGTTGATTCATTTAATATTTTTATTTCATTTGATTCTACATTATCTTTCACATACAGTGCCACTCCGCCACCCACCCGGCCTACTCTATCCTTCCGACATATTTTATATCCCGGTATGATTGTGTCCCACAGATTTTCCTCATTCCACTAGGTTTCAGTGATGCCTATTATGTCAATCTCCTCCTTTAATACGAGGTACTCTAGTTCACCCATCTTATTAGTCAGACTCCTAGCATTTGTGTAGAAGCACTTTAAAAATTTGCCACTGCTTATTTGTCTGCCCTTCCCTGATGCATTGGACTCCTTTGTACGTGGTTGTTTGTCTGCTCTGGCCCATGGTTTGTCCTCTCCCCTCCTCTCTTTCTGACTACAGCTTAGAGAATCTCTATCAATGGATTCTCCTCTAAGAGAAGTCTCCCTCCAATTTACGTGCATCTCTTCACCTGTTTCTCAATCTTTGCAAAAGCTTGGGAAATGGAGAGATTAGGGAGAAACTGACTTCCGAAACATTTAAAAATACGTTAATAGTGGCTTTGGCTACATCTAAACTGCACGTCTAGACTGCACGCAGCAGTTTTGTCGACAGCGGTAAACCTCATTTTACGAGGAATAACGCCTTTTTTCGAACATACTCTTTCGAAAAAAGGCGCTATTGCATGCAAACTGTGCTTTTTCGAAAGAGAGCTGCTAAACTCTCTTTTGAAAAAGTGGCTTGCTTTGTCGGCAATACTGATCGTAGTCTAAATGCTCTTTTTCGACAGATGCTGTCAACAAAGCCTCTGTTGAAAAAGAGTGTCTAGATGGCGATCGGTATTGTCGACAAAGCAAGCCGCTTTTCCGAAAGAGAGTCTAGCAGCTCTCTTTTGAAAAAGCACAGTTTGCATGCAATAGCGCCTTTTTTTGAAAGAATATGTTCAAAAAAAGGTGCTATTCCTCGTAAAATGAGGCTTACCACTGTCAACAAAACTGCCGTGTTCTGTTGACTTACTGTCAACAGAACGCGGCAGCAAAGTAGACGCAGGTATAGTTTTGTCAACAAAAGCCAACTTTTGTTGACAAAACCCTGTAGTCTAGATACACCCTTTATGTCTGAAAATGGCACTAATGAGTGAGTAGATTCCCGATCCCGAAATGATCTGATGCTTTGCCGTCATTTACACTGGGGAAGAAAATGATTCATAGGTTAAATATTTGGGATGAAAGATGGACAATTTCAATAAAACCAAATAGAAGCACATTGCGGGTTGGCCCCACGACTCTTTGAAATCAGCAAAAAGACTCGCATTGACTTTAATAGCAGTTGGATCCAGTCCAGTGCTACCAAACACAGATGACACTGTTTGAAAGTCAGATTTTCATAGACTTTAAGCCAGAAGAGACCAACTTACCCAAATGAATACAAAACCCAGGCCATCCGGTGTCACTGGATGGTTCCTGCATCTAGCCCGATAATTGTGGTTGAACTACCTCTTCAAGATAGCTAGGCTTGATTTAAAGGCTCTGAACGACAGAGAAATAAAACTTGGATTGCCAGACTCTGACACTCTGGGGTGCTAGCCAATCATGGGGATTGAGGAAGCAAAACACAGCCAGTATCTTGCTGAATCAGGGCTTTAAAAATGGCTGAACGATCAGTTGCAAAATAGTTTATTGGCTGAATATGGGCTTTTTTTACCATCTGTAAATCAAGCATGACTTCACTAATTGGTCTATTATATATAACTGTCTGACAGGTATCTAGACCTTTGGCTTGCTCCCTTTCCCCCTCCTCAGACTGGGACTGCTTTTTTTTTTTCTTTTGAGAAAACCAGAAAATTGTAAATGGTCTGCTAGTCTCTGAAAACCTCACTCCAAACACACAAGGTGGCTGGGTGACTACTTCCCACAGCAACACATGTATGCTTACGGTGAACCTCTCTAGTCCGGCACCCTCAGGACCTGACCGGTTCCAAATGAGAGAATTTTCTGGACTACGGGAGGTCACTGTTGTCTAGTAGCATTAACAACCCTTCTGCTGCTTGTTGGGCTGTTAGAGGACATTTAGGGGTAAATTAGAGCTAAATAACAGAACAGAACATGGAGCACCAAGACTGGAGGCTGTAAACAAACTTTATGGGACCATGGGAAACTTGGCCACACTCATGAAAAGTGGAAATTTGGCTAATTAAAATAATTCCGGACTACGGAGGTTGCCGGACCAGAGAGTGCCGGACTAGAGAGGTTCAACCTGTACCTTCTTGTGTAGCTTGACCTGCTCACCCTTAATGGGAAACACCAATTGAATGTGTGCCTTTTAAGAGAACCCACTATGCCCCTCTTCCTCACCCTACCCCGTGATGTAACTCTTTTTTGTGATGTTGCCTTCAGGGAACAAGAAGGGAAACACAACTCTGAATCAGTGAAGCGTAACGATCACCCTGCACAGAGGAGGGGGAGGAAATGGGCCATTGGGCCTGATGAAGAAGAAAGGGAAGGGAAGGGTTTGTCTCAATTAATGTGGACCAGTCCCTTGCCTGGTAAATCCAGCGAAAACTTCATCCTGGTGGCTAGCCATGCAGGGCAGCCTGAATAATCAAGGAGCTTTGCTGGAATGTGCTTATAGGGAAGCGGTGAAAGTTTCCAGGGCTGGCGCTTGGGTTTTAAATAGCCCAAGGTGGGGCTAAGAATACAGAATGTGGGGCCTTCTGCTAACTCGTGGGACTAGTTACCTCAGCAGCAGATGGTCAGAGTGGAAGCCGGGTAAATCAGGAATAACCATTGGGGGGAGGGAGAGTCTGTTCTTTCTCATATGCAGGAAAGTGTGACTGTGTGAGAGTCATTAGCAGTTAGCAAAACGGTCGCTGGGCCCGTCTTCTCCACAGCACCCGCCCCAGGCCTGTCGGGAGGGAAGAACTTCACCGCCCCTTCAGAGCCAGAGAGCAGGCACCCAGTGCACTGCCCTTACAGAAGCCCCTGGCTTGCACGCAGGGGTGGGCGTCTCCATCAGTGTGCAGACTCGGTGGTGGCCAGGAGTTCGCACAAAGGGCTTTCACTGACCAACATATCCCCAGTGACAAGTCCTTTGGGAGAACCATGGTGAGTGCCACCTCTCTTCCAGCACCTCAGTGGCTCTGTGTCCTAGGTGCCAGCCCTGGTAAACTTGCAGTCTGTATAAAGAAGACAGATGAAAGCCAGGAGGAAGAAAGCATTGTGTTATCTGACAGACGGGGAACTGATGCGCAGAGGGATTGCGAGGAAGATCTCGGAGGAAGTTTCTGACTGACCACCATCTCTCTTGAAGCACGAGACCATCCAACCCTGGGAGTCTGGCTTGTTGTGACGCAAGTGTCACAAAAACCAAACTTCACTTGTCTAACTATGCACCATGGGAAAGCAGGCCTCAGACCAGCATCTCTTCTGTACCGCGCATACCCGGGTAGACACGCAGGTCTGGTGAGAGAACCTAGCATGGCATTGGTGTCTTCATTCAGAATTTCCTGGCTAAGTTCAAGCTGGCCCCCAAGTGTTATTTTAACATAGTTTCTTATATATAAATATTTATAAGCTCCCCTGTTTGAAATGCCTTTCTCTCCAGAAACCTACCACGTCTTGTTGCATCTGAAGGAAAATATTTTTTTAACCTCTCCTATCTTGAGGAACCTTCGCTGGCTATGCAAAATTCTCTCTCCCCCATCCATCCCCCCCACCCCGTCTCTCTGTGTGTGGAGTGGATTTATTTATTTTTGTGGGGGCTAAAAGGGAAATTATGAAGCCATCAGAGTGTCAAGGTTTAGGGGGAGGGGTTGGAAGCTTTTCAGACTTTATGCTTATTCCAGGCACGCAGGGCAAGGTCCCACTCACTGAAGTCAATAGGAGCAGTTTCACAGAGCAAAATTACATCAGCCGAGTTGCACAGGGATGGGCATTTGGATCACAAAGGCGATAAGCCATATTGGAATACAAAGACAAAGTCAGAGACCCACAGTTTAATGTAAAACAGATTCCACGGCCAAGTTCGTAGGCAGCTTTCTGCTTTAAAATGATCGTCAAAAAGTCTGTCCAAGCTGTTACCTGTAGAATCATTTGTAGTAACAGGCAGGGCTGGTCAAAAGATTTTTGACAGGCCACTTTTGTAGGAGAAATGTGGGTTTTGAGCAATTGAAAATTTTCGTTCTAATTGAAAATTAAAGTTTGGATGGAAAACCAAAAAGTGTTTGGTTTTACTTTTTGAATTCCCTCCTTTACTTTCCCAGCCCTTTCTAGTGCCAAAAAGGGTGGTGGGAAGGAATGGTGGTGGAAGGAGATGGAAAAATTAGAACGTAAAATATTTTGGGGGTTGAAAAAGAATATTTTTTCAGGTTTCTTTTAATTAAAATCATAAAAGTCTGCAAAAAAAATTCAAACTAAACCAAAATTATAAGTAGAAGAATTTTTTTTGACTAGCTCGAATCACATCTGCCCAGACTGTTGTTTGGGGGCATCTAGGGTATGTCTAGATTGCATCCCTCTGTTGGCAGAGGGATGCAGATTAGGCAGGTCGACATTGCAAATGAGGCAGGGATTTAACTATCCCGTGCCTGATTTGCATAAAAATGGCCGCCGCATTTTGCCGACTCAGCATTTTGTCGGCAAAAAGCGGCAATCTAGAGGGGGATCTGTCGAGAAAGAAAGCCTTTTTTGACAGATTCCTTATGCCTCCTGCAAGGAGGTTTACAGGATCTGTCGAAAAAGGCTTTCTTTCTCGACAGATCCCCCTCTAGACTGCTGCTTTTTGCCGACAAAGTCCTGAGTCGGCAAAACGCGGCGGCCATTTTTATGCAAATTAGGCACGGGATAGTTAAATCCCTGCCTCATTTGCAATGTCGACCTGCCAAATCTGCATCCCTCTGCCAACAGAGGGATGCAGTCTAGACATACCCTACTATATTGTACCTATTTATGCCTGTCTGCATTTAATGACCTATTTGTGGTTAATACAATTTAATCACCAGTGTGGATGGAGTCATAACAGTCATCATGCATTTGAAGATGTCTTGAGAGAATGGGGTGCTGGAAATGGCCCTAAAACAGTTTTTTTAAAGAAAATACAGATGGGGACAAATACATTTGAGTCCTAAATTGAGATCACTTTTCTCATCTTCTTGAGCGCTTACTTGCCTCGGACTCTTGCTTAGCTAATGCCTTCCTCTCATTTTTGTCACCTTCCAACTTATCAAGAGCGGAATATCTACGGTCTGTGTCTTGACCGTTGTACAGAACTGAGCATGTGCAGTTGGTAATCGTCCTGACGTTTTTGAAAAGGTCATCTTATTAAGCGCCTGTAACTCAATGACAGTCTTCAGACTCTTATGATCCTAAAAGATCTGCTTAGTAAATCCCAAGAGAAGCTTTCAATCTGCCCCGTTCATCTCATTCATTATGCGTGAACATTGGGTGACTCGCGTTGAAGTGTTCCGGGATTAGAAAGATTTTATGTTCGTTATGAATTCCTAATGACTTTGTGGCACCATTAAACTAAGATGGCCGCCTGTCCGAAAAATGGTAGAACAAGCTGGAGATGAACATATCTGGCCTCTGATTTCAACTTTTGCAGGACACACCAAGAAACCTTGGTGAAGAGCTGTTAGCATATTCGGCGTTCTTACAACTTAGTCATTCGTTTATAATCAACCAGATCTAGCAACCAGCAGGAGTTGGTTGGAAAACATCCAAGCCCTTGATCATTCTGTAAGGCCTTGTCTATACTACCCTGGGAAGGGGACTGGACTCGATGACCTCTTAAGGTCCCTTCCAGTTCTAGTGTTCTAGGATCCTATGATTGATCTGAGTTACGCAGTTTCATCTACATGAATAACAGAAGTCCCTAGAAATGTCCATGCGGTTGAGGCATAGAAGGGAAGTTTGTAAGAGGAGGGCTTATTGTTTTAAACCACATTCACAATTCACTTGTCTCCTACTGCTGGGGATTGCATAGGAGAAGGCTCAGTCCATACGACAAGAAAGAAAGCAGATTTCCCTGTAGCTCTGTGCGAGGGGTGGAATGTCTTAGCTTCTCACCCCACGGCTCCAGGGGCTCGCCCTCCCACGAGGGAACGAGGCCCGCGAACATGCAGTTGTGGGTTTGTGACAGACCTCCCCCGAACAATTCCTGTAGGCAAGAGGTGGAAAGCTCTTGAGGGAGGCAGCTTTGAAGCGTGAGAAGATGCAAGGTGAATAAAACTGATCAACAAAGAGGAATAAAATTCCCGTGGACACGTTCCCACCAAATGACCTCACTCTTCCTTTTCCTTCCCTGGCACTAGCGGCGGCAGAAGTAAAGCCACATTTTCCATCAGCACCCTCCCTGGATGTACTTTAGAGCTGTCTAGACAGCAGAGTAAGACCTTTTTTCAAGTCACATAATCGCTTTCCCATTTTCCTTTGCGCCGGCAGGCATTTCCCCAGATTATCTAGAAGCTGGTGGTGCAGCCTGCGTTAATGGTTTAATGTTCTAACTGTGAGTGAGGGATTGTTCAACCTCTCATCCATTACTGGGACCAGACACCCTCTTTTCGACACAATGGCTGCTGGTGACACGTCAGCCTGGCAGCGGAAACAATATTCATGTGGTACTGCCCATCAATGTTCCCTCTATTTGTTTCTATCCATGTGCGGAATAAATTGTGTTACGTGCGCCAAAGTATGTGCAGATGTGCACCACCAGGAGAAACACATGCTGCCGGCTATGGGTGCTCTGCTAACGCATTGAATGTCTCTTGAGTGACTGCCCAAGCGCTCAGCTTATAGGGAACACCCTCGTTTTGATGGCTACGGTTGATGTGTAAGCATTGCTTTCAGTATTTGTGAATTTAAATACTGAAAAGGAAGCTATGGGAGGTGTCCGACACTAATTGGCATAGACACTGAAATCCAGACAGGAACACAACCTATGGCAGCTGCTTTGCAGCGTTCATTACAACACATTTTCACACCCATTGCTCCTGCTTTGCCTAGCTGCGCGCTTCAGTTATTATTGTTGGGGGTCTGGAAGGGAGGGGGGAAATCAGCACTCACCAATATTGGATTTTTTTTTAAAACCTTTCCAAACCTACATGTACGCTGCCTCTGGGTTGGAAAGTGTAGGGAATAAGTCTGGACACTCTGGATGCAGGTGAAAACAAGTCAGAGGATTTATTACACACTCAGCGCTGGTGGAGTGACAACCAGGGGTTAATCTGGTGAACACTGGTTCAGCAAAACATTACAATACATTATATAGGGGGCTACGGGAGGGGAAGCAATTCGATAGATTCTAGCAGCAAGACGAAATGAGCACGTAAGCCAATAGCCTAAAAAAGATGATATAACATCTCCGCCCATCGCCAATTAAACATCTTATCAATAATTCAGGTAGTTTTTCCTAACAAGCTAAATAAGCCAACATAAACAAAACAGACATTTCAATGGCAACTTTGTCTATTGGAGTTATGCTGCGTCTACTGCGGGAGGATACCACCTCGCGTTGGCATGGTCTTTGGGTCCCAGGCCCGTATCTAGAATTAAAGGAAGACAGTGAGCACAAATCACACTCATTAACCTTAACAAAGTTTGTTTTGGTACCAGCCAGTGTCTTATCGGAGTCAGGCCCTCTTGGAATGTGGTTACCAAGGTGACCAGGGTCATGTTAACGGCCTGTGCTGTTCAGTTCCCAGGCCTGTCTCAAATTTTAGGATTGAATAGGGGTTCTTAGCGAAATACCATGGACTGCCTCAGTTTACCCTACAGAAAGGAAGGATTCAATGCACAGCCCTTAGGTAGGTCTCCTGTGGAACTCTTATCTACTCAGGCTTTGAGTGGTGGCTAGTTTTCACCCTCATGTAAGCAAAGAGAGTTGGAATTGGAACAAAACGATAGCTCAGTCTTTTACAGGTTGAACTTCTCAAGTCCAGAACTCTCTGGTCCAGAAACTTCCATCGTTCAGAACTATTTGAGTTTGCCAGGTGTCCGCTTTTCATGGGTGCGGCCAAGTTTCCCGTGGTCCCATAAAGCCCCCAGTCCTGGCTCTCAGTGATCTCTGCCATGAGTTAGAAGACATTTAGGGATGAATTACAGCTAAGATCCCAGTAAGCAGGGTAAGTGTTGGTAATGCTGCTAGACAATATTGACCTCTCACGGTTCTGCAAATTCTCTGGTTCAACACCGGTCTGTCCCTAAGGTTCCTGGACTAGAGAGGTTCAACTTCTATCACCTTCTCAAGTCTAAATGTAGCAAGCAAGGTCCCTATGAAAATGTTTGGTTTGAGGGTTAGGGCCCCAGGGGGTCAGATGTCTCTTCCCAATGTAGCCACGGCCTTCTTAAGTGAGCTTGGCCACGTCACTTTATCTCTGCCTCTTGGTTCCTCAGCTCTAAAGAATGGCATTTGGCTTCCCACCACGGATGTTGCTGGACCAAAGAGTCCTGAGGCATGGCCAGTGGCTACTCCTGGATCCCCTGCCAGGCCGGCAGCAGAGTATTTTAAGTGTTGCAAAAGAACAGAGTTATGATTGAAATTTGATCCTAGATCTTCACGTGACCATCTGACTCACTCACTCATAACCAAACTCCAACATGGTGTCCTTTTCAGGGTTCCATTCTAATGGTCTTAGATAACTATTTAAGGTATTTCCCCTTTAATTGGTGAGTATAGTCTTTTCTATCCAGATGCATGACAGCAGTCCCTAGGAATTACACCGCTGGCTGTGTGTGCCCACTTGGAAAGGGAGCAAAACAAAGTAGAGCGAGAAAGGTGGCAGTGAAAATGCATCGACGAAAAACCACGAGGAACACAACAGCTTGTTGCAAGACTCATCACAGCTCTGGGCCTTCTCCGGTGCTTTGATGATATCACAAGAAATATTCTTTTTGTCTCCGGCAGGATCTCATTTTGAAAAACGAGGCAGCTGAATGAAAACCGGTGTCCTTGGCTGCGCGGCCTCTGGAGCCAAGACAAAAAGGCACTTTCATGTATTTAGGATAGTTAAATGAGGCGATGAAAGGACTTCTCCTGGCCGGATCCATTCAGTCGTGGCTGGACTTTTCCCGGTTTGTTCTAGTCTTTGATCAAGTTCATACAAGTTACGTGCAATCGGACTGCACGGGCCGGTAAATACACAGAGTCTGAGCAGTTAATGATGATTTGATCTATTAGTGTAAGAAGGGTTTTGCTGCAGCAAAGTTCTCTAATTAGAATGCACCATGTTTTTGTCCTACTGGTTCCACAGAAGGCTGGGATTAAATGGTACATATGATGGTTGCTGTTGTTGTGCTCATAAAATATATTGGGATCCTGGGCGATATAGTCACGAGCCTGGAACTTCTTGTCCATGTCCCTTGAGAGGATACGATTTCTTTTCCCTACCCGTTGGTTCTCGGCAGTTATTACTAGTGTTAAATCCATGTGTAATGGTGTGCAAGGACAAATCCCATATGGAAAAGGAATGGGTTAAAGAGCTGCCCTGGGCCCGGGTGGTTCCCACCCCTCTGCACCTGCAAAGCATGCACAGACTGTGGGAGGAGCTGGTGACAGAGGGGATTTTCTGCAAATATTTTGCATGAATACTGCGTGCCTCAGTTTCCCCTTATGATGCACTGTCGCCTATGGGACGGAAAAGACGCTGTTTACTCTCAGGTGTGGATAGCATCTAGGGATGGCAGATCCATTCTGGCTAAATTTGCCCCCTTTCCATTGTGTGCAAACCTCCCGACGAGACACAAACTGTCTGATGACGCCGGGTGTCGGCTGAGGTTTGACAATGTTCAGGTAATTGGCAGGAGAGAATCATTTATTTTCGATGTCCAGACAGCTTTGTGCTTCCGGGTGCCACCTGGGGCGGGATATACAAGAGTCAGACTATCACAAGAAAGGCAGCTAACAGTCTCCTAATTCCCCCGTTTTTGCAGCCACGAGGAGACGCAATACAACCTATGGGTACTTCTGTAAATTAAACCCGTTGACGCCCGACCACCCTTCAACTAAATATGAGTGAGGGGGGATTTAATAGCAGCCTTCAACTTCCTGAAGGGAGGTTCCAAAGAGGCTGGAGACAGGCTGTTCTCAGTAGTGACGGATGGCAGAACAAGGAGCAATGGGCTCAAGTTGTGGTGGGAGAGGTCCAGGTTGGATGTGCTGGAAAAACTATTTCACTAGGAGGGTGGTGAAGCACTGGAATGGGTTCCCTAGGGAAGTAGTGGAGTCTCCATCCCTAGAGGTGTTTAACTCTCAGCTTGACAAAGCCCTGGCTGGGTTGATTTAGTTGGAATTGGTCCTGCCTAGAGCAGGGGGCTGGACTTGATGACCTTCTGAAGTCTCTTCCAGCTCTATGATTCTATGATCCCGTTGTGGATTTGGGGGCCATAATGTGCCACTGATTTTTTTTATTATTATTTTAATTGCCCACTGTGGCCCATGGGGATTTGAATGTGATGGGATGAGCTGGCTTTGGGGTAGTATTTCTGGGAAATGCACATCAATCAAAAAGCAGCTAGACCCCCAATCCTGTAACATAGCACATCGGCTCCTGCGTAGAAACCCATTGAATCAGCTTGCTCAGTGCTCCTCTATGGTATAGCACGGGGCCATAAACATAATAAAGTCTCCTGCACATCCTACATGGAAGCCCTAGAGAACCCAGAGTGTCCCTGGATGTAGGTTCTGTAAGCAATGCCCTGTAGCATGTAATAGGAGGGAGACTGTTCTCCAACCAGCCGGCATGCCCAGCCCTCAATAACCCTGCAGACGCCAGCCAGATCCCAGACCTCTGCATGGACGTAGTCCAAACACAATGTCTCTGTTACTTGTGGTAGGGAACTTGGCCATCACCTCATAAATCAACAGCCCACTATCTTGTTCTGCATCTGGAAGGTTGGATGTGAAACAATACAGTACCAGCGCCCTGCGCTCCCTCCTGTTATCTGAGTGCAGAGTTCACTTCAAAACCTTGTTTCAGCTCCTTCAAAATCATTACGCTTCTAAGATAGCGAGTGCAGAACTGACGCAGCCCTTTGAAAGCAGGTTATAAATATATTCTACTTTTAACATCCAGCACAATGGGAGCTTTCAGAAAAGTTTCTAAGCACAGTATCTTGCATCTTAATTGCTTGGTCTTGCAAAAACGGATGCAGGTACATAATTTTAAGCATATGTATGGGTCCACCAATTTATTTATGTGCTAAAGTTAAGCACGCTTTGCAGTTTGGGGTAGCGGGTGTCCATTACTTCCTCATTGTTTAGAGCAGTGTTTCCCAATTGGTGCTCCCTGGGGTTCCACGATGCGAAAGCAAGGGTTCCACCCTCTCTTAAAGAGACAGAGCCGTGGCGGGCTTTTTTTTTTTTTTTTGCTCGACGAAACGTGGCAGCAGAGTCCTAGAAGTTCCGTGGCCAAATAAAATTGGGAAACACTGGTTTAGAGGAAATGTGGATTGTAATAGAACTTCATTTGTGTCCATACTTCTCAAATGTTTCAGGTATTTATTCCTGGCAAATGTGCCTCCAGAAACAATTTTTAACATGGGCCCTCTTTAAACAGAGAATATTAGGGTGCATCTACACCGCACCCTAAACTCGAAATAAGATATGCAATTTGCGCTACACAAATTGCGTATCTTATTTTGATTCTATTTCAAAATAATTTGGTGTGGGTACAAAGTGCCAAATTTTGAAAGAACACCCTATTTTGAGACATCCCTTAACCCTCATGGAATGAGGGTTACAGGGATGTGAAAATAGCCTGCCTGTTATTTCGGAAAATATTTTAAAATAATGGCAGCTTGTTGATACCTCCTGGATCCCGAAATAGCTGCACAGTGTAGACATACCATCAATGTAACATGCTGCAGAGGCCCACGCATTTCAGGGAGCAGAAAAACTACAGACAATTTGGCCTGGATTTTTCCTTATCCCTGGGCAGAAAGTAAAGTCCAGGTGGTCTCATCCCCTCTGGATTAGCGAAGAAGGAGCAAGAAAATTATAAAGGGAAAATGATTCATTTTAAGTGCTTCTGAACTGATGGCAAATGGAAAAAGAAAACTGTCAGAAATGGAAATGACACGATGAAAGCCGACCAAATTCAGTATGATCCGTGTTGCCACAACGAATCCACGCTGCCGAACTTTAAAACTGTCCAGTCATGCTCCCTCCATTAAATTAGAGAGCCGACTGTGCTGTTAACAGACACTGCCATGAAAAAAGCCGGTGGGCGTGTGCTTTTTGTTGCTTTTCATTGGAATGCTGCCTCCGAGAGCCGGGAATATTTTACTTGGACTGCAGCTGGGTTAGTAACGAAAACAGATAAACCTGACAAATGAACATACCATACGCCAAACCAAAAAAGTGACCTTTGCTCTCCAGGCTTGCAGATGTAGCCCATGTTGATCAGAGTGGAATTCTTCGCCCTGCTCCGGCCTTTTATCGCTGCCCTGGCTGTTCCGCATACTCCCCAGGGACGATGGTGCTACGTGAGGTGAAATGGGTAGGCCAGACCGCATGAAGTGAAGGCTCTGCAGACTCTCCGTTCACATACAGGCTGGGCGCTCGGGGGGAGCCTTTTACAGCCTTCGCATGTCAAGCGGCTACGTTTCCTAGAGTGTCTCCCGGATTTGTGGGGGCAATTCTGTCTATTGTCTGAAGTCTTCCCCTCAGTTTTAATGAGAAATTCTGTTGAACTGGGTGCTATTTTGTCCAGCGCTATCCACTTTCCAAGTATTTATGTCCTCGGCTTTGGGTTCCTCTGTCACCTCTCACGTCCATCGTAGTGATATCCGGAAGTCACCGAGCCCTCGTCCTGCTGCGGAGGGGTGGGGTTGTTCCCTGAATGTTTTGCCTGAGTTGGGGCAACAGGATTGTGTTCCAGTGTTGCGGCATCTGAGGACAGCAGCGACTCTCGAAAATCTCACGTTGGCGAGGATTTCTGAGGCGGGGTTTCTACCTCCAGAGCACAGAACAGTCAAGGTGGCTGCTTTGGCAATAAAACATTGTCACCAAGGGGCAGGGAGTCATGGGACCCTGAGCCCCCAGAGGTGACCCTCAGCCAACAGGGAGAACAGAAGGGTTATTAGTTCGCAGGGATACGGTGAAGACCAGACTTGTTAGCACAGGAACCAGAAGCAGCCAGTACCATGCATCTTTGGGGAGAGGGAGCTCAGAGCCAAGGGCCCTGCCCCCCATCTCTGCACCCCACACCAGTGAGAGTCACTCACCCCAACAACCCATCTCTGCCCCCAGCCAGCCCCGCCTCCAGGAAGCATCAGCCATTGTATATGTGCTGGGACTGCCTCCCTCTGTGAGAGTCACACCCAAAATTCCCCTCCCCAGCTAGGTCTCAGTTCAGTGCCCAAGGGAAACTGAGGCACACCCACCGGGTTACCACCGGACAGTGAAAATCACATGCAACATAACAGAGCAACACCAATCCCTCACTTTGTCACAAGCATCACATGGCTTTGTGCGAATACAAAAGGCAGTTTACTAGAAAGTACAACTGATAGCCACACGGGTAGAGAGATGTGCCTGGGGGGCAGTCTCATAGACAGTTGGGAAATTAATTGGAAACCGTCTTGCTTCATGGAAAAAGTACAAGAAATAAGAAACATTCTCTTCCTTCTATGGGCATGCCAATCCAGTCCCTTCAAATAGCAACCAACAGGAAATGCGCTGTTGGCCACTAATATAAAAGTGGAATCTGCATTTCTTTGGTGCAGTAAACAAGCAAATCAGGAATCAAAAGAGAGGCCCGTATAAGTCTTAATTTGAGTTAATTTTGGAATATTTCAGTCAGTTTATAATCAGTCTCCCTTTCACCCATCCCTTTTCCCGCCTCAATCATGTCTTCGAAACAAAATGATTAAAGCCAGAATCAAACCAAAATCCCAGATCCAAATGTAGTGGGGATTTAGGCTATGTCTACACTGCAAAGCTTTTCTGGGATGCTGGAGGTATTTTGGAAAAGCAGACACTTTTTTTGGCATCCTTGTAAACCTCGTTCTACGAGGAAGAAGGGATGTTCCGAAAGAGGGGTTTTTCCCAGACATTTGGCCCCGTGTAAATGGGGCCAAATGTCAGAAAAGGCTCTTTCAGAAGAAAAGCGGGAAAAGATACGCAAATTGCGGTTTGCAATTTGCGTCTCTTTCTGACTTTCCCCTGCAGTGTAGACACAGCCTTAGATCTTGATGCAAAGTTTGCATGTTTTGTTACCATGGGTTTCATGCGTAGATCCCCTTCACAGGGAAATCTTTGTATTAGGGTCATCTTAAATATTTGGCCTGCTTTCTAGACAGTAAAACAAGACATCTGATTAGGATCCTCCATCTGGGCTGGGGAAGGGTTTACACAGCTTGTCCGTGGCTACTTAGAGATAGCGATGACCGACTGACTTGGATTTCTCCTGTCAAACTTGT
Organism: Rafetus swinhoei; assembly: GCA_019425775.1. Classification (NCBI taxonomy): domain Eukaryota; kingdom Metazoa; phylum Chordata; order Testudines; family Trionychidae; genus Rafetus; species Rafetus swinhoei. The sequence goes on from CM033439.1 coordinate 74,717,826, forward strand.
CAAAGGGCACATTAGACATCTCAGTCTCCTGGTTCATTACTGATGCTAGGTTTGCACATGTTGGTCCTATCAGCTAACACAAGATAAGGAGGCTCAGGATTGCAACCTCTTTGGGATAATTAAGCAGACGTGCCCCAGAAGCAGCTTTGGATGTATGTTCCCAGGTATCCCTGGGAGAATCGGGGCATCTGCTGTCTAATGGTAAGCCATGATGCTAAGGAGACTTCATTTTCCTGTATTTTTCTGGCAAATCCATCGACTGTCCTCTCTCCTCAATATGGTGAATGATTCTAGAGTCTAGTAAGAGGTGACCTCGTTATGGGGCCCAGGAATATGAATTGCTGGCTGTTTTCCAGTGGGAGCCGGGGAAAGCAATGGTGCTGGAAAAATGTGGGGGGGTTAACTGTGCTGCCCACCCCCAATTCCATCAGTGCCCTTTCCTACCTTCAGCAAAGGCCACAGCTGGGAAAGTCCCGGCTGGGTAGCAGGTTTACAACAAATAAACGGTAGTATTTCTTCAATTTCTGGGCTGCATTCACAGGAGTGTTGTGAGCAAGACAGGAGAAGTCATTCTTTCTCTCTACTCTGCACTGATCAGGCCTCAATTGGAATATTGTGTCCAGTTCTGGGCACTACATTTCAAGAAAGATGTGGAGAAATTGGAGAAGGCCCAGAGAAAAGCAACAAGAATGATTCAAGGTCAAGAAAACATGAGCTATGAGGGAAGACTGAAAGAATTGGGCTTGTTTAGTTTAGAAAAGAGAAGGCTGAGAGGGGACATGATAGCGGTTTTCAAGTATCTAAAAGGAGGAGGGAAAAATTGTTCATCTTGGCCTCTGAGGACAGGACAAGAAGCAATGGGCTTAAATTGCAGCAAGGGAGGTTTAGGTTGGACATTACGAAAAAATTCCTGTCAGGGTGGTTAAACACTGAAATAAATTGCCGGGGGAGGGTTGTGGAATCTCCATCACTGGAGATATTTAAGAGCAGGTTAGATAGACATCTATCAGGGATGGTCTAGACAGTGCTTGGTCCTGCCGTGAGAGAAGGGGACTGGATTTGATCATCTCTCAGGGTCTCTTCCAGTTTTAGTGTTCTATGATTCTATGAAACAACGCATAGTCAACCTGGGGAACTCCTTGCCAGAGGATGTTATGAAGACCAGGACTTTAACAGGGTTAAAAAAAGAACTAGCTAGATTCATGGAGGTTAGGTCCATCAATGGCTATTAGCCAGGATAGGTAGGAATGGTGTCCCTAGCCTCTGTTTCTCTGGAGGTGGGTGACAGGGGAGGGATCAGGTGAGGATTACCTGTTGTGTTCTCTCCCTCTGGGGCACCTGCCATTGGCCACTGTGGGCAAACAGGACACTGGGTTAGATGGACCTTTGGTCTGACCCAGTTTGGCTGCTCTTATGTTCTTGTGACAGTCGGGGCCCCAGCACCTGCAACAGAGCCACCAGGACTTTGGCTGGCAGCAGAGCCCTGGATGTGGCAGGGCCAGCGGCCATGACCCCTTGGAGATGGCAGAAGGGCCCCCAGCATGGGGTGCAAAATCTGAGGGGGTGCTGCAGCCCCCCCTTGCACCCGTGCTTCCTGTGCCGAGGGTGGGAAGAGCTCTGCTCTGCAGACTTGGCTATCCTGGGCCATTCCACTTTCCAATGGTGCCATAAAGATGCAGGGGCAGGAAACGGGAGGAACAGGGCATGTCTGTGGTGCACTGAGGCCAGAGTCCTCTGTTGAACCAAGCAGAACCAATGCTGTTAAATCTTTGTTGCCGTGGAGTATCGCTCCCAGCTACTGCCAGAGAGTTGAATTCTCCCCAAGGCTAGCTGAGGGTTGAATTTCCTGCTGCGCAGAAGCCAGGCAAAAAGCATATCCATTGCATAATGCCACAACATGGCGGGTTGAAGGGATCTTTTCCTGGCTCCTTCGATGGGGCAAATAGGGTTGCCAGGTGTCCGGTATTCTACCGGGACACTCCGGTTTTTGCACCCTCTGTCTGGTAAAAAAATTCAGAAAATACCAGACATGTGCAATGTCCGGGATTTTCTGTTTTTTCCGGCTGGGTGCCGGACGGAAGCTGGGCGGGGGCGGGGAGAGTGGCTGGAAGGCGGGGCCGCGATCGGCTCTGGGAGTCTCTGGTTGTGTGCAGAAGCCGGGCGGGGGCGGGGGAGTGGCTGGGAGGCGGGGCCACGATCAGCGCTCGGAGCCCTCAGCTGATTGCGTGAGGAGGAGTGATGCCTTGGGGAGGAGGAGAAGCCCCATCCCTGCTCCCGGGCGCTGTTCAAGCGCGTTGTGGCGCCGTGGTCCAGGATAGAAGCCCTCAGGTGCTTTGTCGTTGCGTTTAGGCGCCTTCCATGGGTCTCCGCCAAAACTGACGGGGGGTGGAATTTCTTCTTCTTCCCACTGGGACACCCAAAGACCTGGCTAGGGGGGAGTCGCCTTCCTACCCATGGTCGCCCCCCCACCCCGCCCTGCCATTGTGTTGCCCTGGGATCTGCCTCTCTCTGCTTTGGGTAGCAGGCGGCTGCTTTGCAGAGCAGGCTCTGCTACCTCCCCCTTTGTTCCCAGCTTGGTGGCTCTTGGTCGTAGCCACACAGGATGTGTGTTTGGTGTGGGTGGTTTGTTTGTTTGTTTTGCTCAACAAATTTTTAGCCCGTGTGTTCGGTATTTTTTGGGAGACCATCTGGCAACCCTAGGGGCAAACGTCACCCCCTAAACCGGAGACCCTAGGGAAGGAGCTAGACTACCCAACCATACACTTACAAGATGGCCTGGTGTTGGATGCACCAGGGCCTGAGAGAGACCATGAAGGAGATGCTGGGGAGGGTAGATACAATGAAAACCTTGTGCCTGGGCGGCCGCATAAAGAGTTTGAACATCTCTGGTGCTTTTAACTCTAAAAATAGGCTAAACTGCAGGCGTCTCTCGCAATGCTACTTTTGTTGTGACTATCCTTTTTTCAAGCCATAAATAAACAGGAGGCAGCGAGCAGACGGCAGGGCTCTGAAAACATACTCTCGCACATGCCGGGGTTGTCTTTTAAAGGGCGCCGATAAAAAAATACCAAATCTGCCTTTGTGAACACTTGTTTAGCCTGGAAAGTCTGGACAGTGTCTTGGTCTGATATTTTAAAAAATATATTTATTTTTAAGTCCGCTTCATAGTGTGTTTGTCTTCCACCGAACACTGGCATCCCTGGGTTGTTTAAGAAATGAAGGAAGATCATTCCTTGCTCTCAGCAGCTGCTGCTTTTAAAGAAAAGCTTCCTTACAAATGTTCCAAACTCCAGTGGAACTTCGATAGCCTTGCGAAAGGCAGTCGAGGGAATAGTGGCAGAACATATTCGGTAGTGAACATACTGACCAGCCTGGTGGGAATGGGACCTTCCCTTTGTTCAGCTGCACCCTAACCCTAAACCAACCCCAACCCTAACCTTAGCCCTGTTATCCTTATCAAATATTAGGAACATAAAATGGAAGCCGTTCCAGTCGAATTTTGCATTTACTTGGCATTTCCTACCAATGCGACTCTGCTATTGCTGTGTGGCACTTAATGATCTCTCCTCAGTAGACTACAATATATATTTCCTGAGGGCACACCATTATTTCAGAGAAGTGACCCCACTCCAATCTGGAGAATCTGAGCACTTTCCAAAAATAGGATCTGCCATGGACAATCTGCAGAGCCCTGCAAATCCACAGATATTCATGTTAGGTCTGCGGGTCTCTGCATCCGTGGATGTGGATATCATAGAATCCTAGACCACTAGAACTGGAAGGGACCTCGAGAGGTCATCGAATCCAGTCCCCTGCCCTCATGGCTGGACCCAGCACCATCTAGATCATGGGTTCCCAAACTGGGGTGAAGAAATTCCAGGGGGCGCAAGGCGACCCAGCCCCTCTCCCCCAAGAAAGAGCCTGGTTTGTCCGTCTGCTTGGCCACCTTAAAAGGGCAATGCCTGCTCTGCTCTTAAAAGGGCAATCTTTTTTTTTTTTTGCTCAACAAGTTTTCCTGCTATTTGTCACGGGGGGGATGTGTGTGAGGGTTTCTCAAAAATCAAAAAGGGGGCGTGATGCCGAAAAGTTTGGGAACCACTGGTCTAGATCATCCCTGATAGATGTCTGTCCAACTTGCTCTTAAATATCTCCAGTGATGGAGATTCCACAACCCCTGGGCAATTTATTCCAGTGTTTAACCACCCTGACAGGAAGTTTTTCCTAATGTCCAACCTAAACCTTCCTTGCTACAATTTAAGTCCATTGCTTCTTGTCCTATCCTCAAAGGCCAAGGGGAACAATTTTTCTCCCTCCTCCTTGTAACACCCTTTTAGGTTCATGTCTCCTCTCAGTCTTCTCTTTTCTAAACTAAGCAACCCCAATTCTTTCAGACTTCCCTCATAGGCGTGGCTCACTTCCGCCATATCCGTGGCTCATTTCTGCAGATACGGATGCGAATATAAAATTTTGTATCCGCGCAGGGCTCTATTAGGGGAGTATCCATATTGTCAGGGAATTCACAAGGAAATTCACAATCCATTAAAAAGTGTTACCCTGACTCCTTATTCAACCCAGTTGGGCCACATTCATCCCGGATGTACCTCTGCTGACCTCAATGCAGTTATGCCAGGGATGGAAAGAGAAAAGGACAGAGCCGCAGTCCATTTAGCCTAGTGCTCTGTCTCCAAGGGTGGTCGGTACCAACTGCTCCAGAGGAAGGCATCAGAAGCCCTGCCATAGGTAATTATGAGGCACCTTGACCCCCAGGAAAGTTTCCTGCTGGTCCTAATTAGCTGGAGATTGGCTTATGCCCAAAAGCAAAAGGGTTCTTTTCTATTATAAGACTTTTGTCCAGTGTTTAGTGTTTATTGTATCTCCTGGGTATTCTCGTTACCCATATAGCTGACCAATCCATTTTTAAAATCACCCTCAATTGCATCTGATAACAATGAGCTTGCCCTGTGCAAAATCGTTTTGGACAATCTTGGCTCCGGGTTTTTCTCTAAAATCTCTTCCTTGTCGTTTGTTCTAAGCACGAATTAATCTCCATGGATTGAGGTGCCGCGTGTTTATATGTTTCGTTCGATTCAGCATCTGGGTTTGTGCCGTGTTTGGTATTTTCTTTCCTCCAATTACCTCAGTTCATAGCTTTTCCCTTCCCGTTCCAAACACACGGGAGTATACCAGGGTTAGATTCTTCAGACATGGCCTCGGCCTATTGTTCTCACCCTTCGCTCTGAAGCCTTCCTGTCATCCATTTTTGATGCAGTATCCTTTTGTGCTCTCTGAACCCCGGCACTTTCAGTTTCATGGGATTCTTTCAGGCCCCACAATAGGTCACAGGATTCTGCTAGCGCCTTTCATTCCTCCTTTCACATGCCATTTGGTTTAAAGAAGAAGAAATACCATGTGTGAAAGCCCTAGCTTCATGAAGGTGATTGAAAATCACTTGGGCCAGACCCCAGCTGGGGTAAATTGTCATGGACCCATTGTCACGGCTTCAGTAACTTCAAGGGCGTTTACACCAGCTAAAAATCTGCCCCCTTGTTTCTCCGGCATTATGCTAACATTTATTCAGCACCTACCCCTGCAATCGAGGCTGGTTTTGATTTTAAGCAGTCTCTCTCTAATGGGAATCTTTATTAAACACACAACAAAGATGATTTTCCTCCCCTTTTGCCACAGTTTGGCGGTACACTGCAAATGTCCTTTATGATTGCTTGGCTTTAGTGAGGCCCGCTTTCAACAATACAGTAGCCTAGCTCTGATTCTGCAAAGTGTTTTACCCACATGGATCCTCTCTAGGAAAGAATAGGGCAATAGGTCATTTGTTGTACATTAGTAGACTGTTGCCCTTGACTTTAAAGGAACTTCGCAAATACAGCAGTCCACTTTACGGGACAAATTGCAGGATCTGGGCCAGGGTCTGTAACAGAGATTAGCCCAAAGGCTGAGAATTTGGAACCAAACTATCCCCGAAGTTTTGGTGGTAGTTGCTTTGGTTTTCCTTTGGAATGGGGTGAGGCTGTTTTGGACCTCCTGTGTCTGTGTTTTTGGGAAAATTTCGAGTTCAGGACCATTTTGTCTTTGCCAGCTTTGAAGAATCGAACCTGACAATATTTTCTCAATCAACAGTGTTAATACTTATTCCGACTCCCGTCAATGATGGAGCAGGCTGCTTCCCATTACGTGTGACAGTTATACCTGCAAACATATTTCAGATGGTCACAGCAAATAGATGTTGCCACCGGGGACCTCATGAGGCATCTCCTGTAAGGAAACTGGGCCTGGAGAGATGTCCTTAAAAGGTGCAGTGACAGACATGAGCTGGGATTTATTTTCATTGCTCGTGGTTCTGGCAAGATTTACTTTGGAAATGCTGAGAAATTCCATGGCCAGCCCTAACACAACAAGCACAAGATATATCCTTGAAATAGACTTGTCCAACTATGGATAGGAGCTGTGGTTTTGGTTGTTTTTTTAATATGGTAGAGGATCATCTTGTCCCAGATTTGCCTGTGGGATCCAAATGGAATTATGCCCTATTTCTCAGCCAGGTGGGAAAAATACTTGTTGTTTATATTGGACAGATTATATTTAAATTTCTCTCTCTCTCTCTCTCTCTCTCCGCCCAGATAACTAGAAAAAAAAGTGGCATGCCACCCTTGTTTTGTTTATTCCTCAAGAGTTTCAGTTCTTTCCCCTTGATTTTATTTTTCTAGCCCCTTCCAATGTAGGTCTCTTTTTGTCTCTCTCACTAAGAACCAAAATCTTATGTCCAGAATTACTAAAGCTTGCCCTTTCTCCCCCACATAAAACCAAATCGGTCCTGCGCGCCAAGTCCAACTGAAGAACAGCAATATGAACCAAATTTAAATCACAGAGCCAGCCTAATTCTCTCCCCTCCCCCCACGGCCCACCGGCCCAGAAGTGGGCAGTGAAGGAATCAGTGTGCTTTTTCTATTCGCTACCTTCTCAATTTCGGGGGCGGGGTGAATCACAAAACAAACACACATCCCTGCCCCATTCAGAGCTGCATGTGCTTTCAGCAAACAGTTTGAAAGCATCCCAGAGTGTGGAATATGCTCGACGTTAATGGAGTAGCTGAATGCTCAGCAAATTCATGAAAGTCTTCAGTCACAGTTTGAGCCCAGAGAGTGGGGGGAAGGTTTATGAAAACCTGAACTAAAAACTTCTTTCTGTAAATTGTTCATCCCAGTAAGTGGAGAGTCTTTTTTTTTTTTTTTTTTTAAACATATGGCAGCAGGTTTAAAACAAACAAAATGAGGCTTTTCTTCACACAGCACACAGTCAACCTATGGAACTCCTTGCCAGAGGATGTTGGGAAGACCAGGACATAAGAACAAAAGAAAGGCCATACTGGGTCAGACCAATGGTTCGTCCAGCCCAGTGTCCTGTCTGCCAACAGTGGCCAATACCAGATGACCCAGAGGGAGGGAACACAACAGGTAATCCTCAGCTGATCCCTCCCCTATCACCCACCTCCAGAGAAACAGAGGCTAGGGACACCATTCCTACCCATCCTGGCTAAAAGACATTGATGGACCTAACCTCCATGAATCTATCTAGCTCTTTTTTGAACCCTTTTAAAGTCCTAGCCTTCATCACATCCTTTGGCAAGGAGTTCCACAAGTTGACTATGCGCTGACTGAAGAAAAAAACATCCTTCTGTTTGTTTTAAACCTGCTGCCTATTAATTTCATCTGGTGATGCTAATTCTTATATTGTGGGAATAGGTAAATAACTTTTTCCACACCAGTCATGATTTGATAGACCTCTATCATATCCCCCCTCCCCTAGTCTCCTCTCTTCTAAGCTGAAAAGTTCAAGTCTCTTTAATCTCTCTTCATATGGGACCCGTTCCAAACCCCTCATCATTTTAGTTGCCCTTTTCTGAACCTTTTCCAATGCCAAGATATCGTTTTTGAGATAAGGCAACCACATCTGTGTGCCGTATTCGAGATGTGGGCGTGCCATGAATTTATATTGAGACATATTTATATTTTTGTGCCTTGTACTTCTGTTCTAGCCATCTGAAGTAAATATGGCCTCCGATGCACTGCTTCTGCATGTCCTTACTTTGCCCTTGCATGGCGCTAGACAGAGCGAATGATATCTGTTCTCTCGATTAAGAGCACAGCTTTGTTCTAGTGCAGTGAACGGGAAATAGTGCCTACGTGAAACTGCTCTGATTTAGTCATCAATAATTTCTTCTGCAAGGAGTCTTTGACCTCTGGTGTCTGGTTCCAAACCCAAACAAGGCCAAGGGCATTGTCTCATGTTCTATTTTCAGCTATCCGGTGGGCCGGATTACGTTCTGGGGCTGTCACCTCAATAGGATGCCTATCGACTATCAATATAAAGGTAGCTCTTAACTCCATGGGCAGTAGTGGTTTTATGCACCATAGTTTGCTCACCCACACCTTCATTCTCTGTCATCACTGTGGCCCCAATCCAGCACGTGAGCATCTCTCTGACGTTCCGTTAAGGATGCCCATATTCACCTTGACATCAGTGAGTGTACTGATGTGCTTACATTTCACCCCACACAGAACTCTTTGCAGGATCAGGGCCCTAAACAGCTCTTTTACCACAGGTCCGCCAATGTTGGCAGTTGACTCCAAGCAGCTGTTCAGAGCTGGGCTTTTGGCCCAAGCCTATTTCTGATCTTCACACACTTAATTCGGTTTTACTGATTTGTTGTCAGCCCACACAATGCTGCTTTGGAGAGAAGTGCAGGAGGATCTATGGCCAGTAATTTTAAAGAGAGATCAAATAAGCACTGAGACTTATGGATGATGGAGTGATTTTTTAAAATGCATTCGATATTTTTCTTCATGGAAATGTTTTTAACCTTAACTATTAGCTTATTAAGGGAAACAAGATATTTTAACTTTGATCAACAGAAACTTTAACTGCAACTTTGTTGTCTCTTAAATTATCTGAAAAAGGGGATGAACAGTGAAGTGAGGTGGCAAAATTGGCAGATGATACTAAACTGCTCAAGATAGTTAAGAACAAAGCAGACAGTGAAGAGCTTCAAAAAGATCTCACCAAACTAGGTGTCTGGGCAACAAAATGGCAAATGAATTTTAATACTGATAAATGCAAAATAATGCGCATTGGAAAACATAATCCCAACTATACATATAAAATGACGGAGACTAAATTAGCTATTACGACTCGAGAGAGAGATCTTGGAGTCATTGTGGAGAGTTCTCTGAAAACACCCACGCAGTGCTCAGTGGCAGTCAAAAACCAAACAGAATGTTAGGAATCATTAAAAAAAGGGAAAGAGAATAAAACAGAGAATATTTTATTGCCTCAACATAAATTCATGGTACGCCCACATCTTGAATACTGTGTACAGATGTGGTCGCCTCCTCTCAAAAAAGATATCTTGGCATTGGAAAAGGTTCAGAAAAGGGCAACAAAAATGATTAGGGGTTTGAAATGGGTGCCATATGATGAGAGATTAAAAACACCAGGACTTTTTATCTTAGAAATGAGGAGATTAAGGGGGGGGGATATGATAAAAGTCTATAAAATCATGACTGGTGTGGAGGAAGTGAATAAGGAAATGTTATTTACTTGTTTCCACCACATAAGAACTAGGGGTCACCAAATGAAGTTAATAGGTAGCAGGTTTAAAACAAACAAAAGGAAGTTTTTCTTCATGTAGCGCACAGACAACCTGTGGAACTCCTTGCCAGAGGATGCTGTGAAGACCAGGACTTTAACAGGGTTGAAAAAAGAGCTAGATACATTCATGGAGGTTGGGTCCATCAATACTTAATAGCCAGGACGGGCAGGAATGATGTTCCTAGCCTCTGTGTGTCAGAGGCTGGAAATGGATGACAAGAGAGGGATCAGTTGATGATTCCCTGATCTGTGCACTCCCTCTGGGGCTCCTGGCATTGGCCACTGTGGGCAGACAGGACACTGGGCTCGATGGATCTTTGTCTGACCCAGTCTGGCCGTGCTTATGTTACATTCTTATGCTCGCTGGCCTGTAATTGCGAGGATCTCCTCAGAAGCCATTTAAACATCAGTGTTACAGTAGCTTCCTTCTAGTCAGCTGGTACAGAAGCCGATTTCCCTGATAAGTTACATTCTACACTTAGTAGTTCTGTGCTCTCAGAAGTGAGTTTTTCAGAACTCTTGGGTGAACACAAAAATCTTAGGGCCCTCCTACAGGTAAGACTATGTATTATAAAGCCAGGGTTGGGGTCTATTTTGCCTGAGAACGGCCTTCCCCAGTCAGATAACACCTGGGGAAAAGGTCCCATCTTTCTCCCAGAGCTTCAGTGATCACCAGCAAACGCTTACTAAAGCCAGCTTTTTTGGTTTTTAAATCTTCCCAGAGGATTTTTCCTGGAGGCAGCTTGCTGGGTCAGAGATACAAATAAAATAGCAGGGGGGAGGGGACTGGGAAAGGCAAAGCACTCAGGTGAATTAACAGAGCTGTCTTTGGCAAACCCTCTTGTTCATCTCCGCAGCCATAATGTCGTTCTGACATTGGAATTACCTGCTGCAATAGAAGCGGGAGGGACTTTTCAGGGAGGGGCTGACATTCTTGGATGTTTGGAGGCAGCCAACTTTCTCAAAATATCGGCAGGCCTAACTATTTCATGGCTCTGCACTGAACCCTTCCCCCCCTCCCCAGCCCAGAATGACTTAGAGCACGTTGTGAAATGGTATGTCTGCGTTTGGTTAGGTTGGAAACAGGCCAGGGCTGTCAGGTTCAAAGATGAATGCCTTTTGGGGAGGGAGGAACGCCCATTTCGATGGATGTGCTCTTTCCACAGCTCTTGGCTCGGTGCGGCGCGCCTGGGATGCTGCAGGCCTGCTTGATCTTAACCTTCCTTGCCTACGGCTGCTGACGCGGTTGAATTCATTTTCATCACTCAGATTCTTTTGTTTCACGACTACAGCCCGAGCAGACTCTCTCGGCATTGCCTGGCTCCTTCAGGGCACCAGGCTGGCGGTATGGAGGTTGCAGGAGTCAGGGCAGGGCCTTGCAGATGTGGAGGGGAGCGCAGGAGGGAGGTTGTGGAATCTCCATCACTGGAGATATTGAAGAGCAGGTTGGACACACACCTGTCGGGGATGGTCTAGATGGTCCTCGGTCCTGCCGTGAGAGCAAGGGACTGGACTTGATGACCTCTCGAGGTCCCTTCCAGTTCTAGTGTTCCCTGATTCTATGAACGTGGGTTCTGTCTGCACAGACTTTCTGTCCAAGATGCATTGCTAAAGATGGACTCTGAGATGGGAGTGAGGAGGTGTTAATAGGGAGCAGGTTTAAAACAAACAAAATATATCCTACATTTCGTATAATGGACCATAGCAGCCATGTTTAAAACATGTTTGTTTAAAACGACAATGGAAGTTTTTCTTCTTTTCAGCACACAGTCAACCTGTGGAACTCCTTGCCAGAGGATGTTGGGAAGACCAGGACTTGAACAGGGTTCAGAAAAGAGCTAGATAAATTCATGGAGGTTAGGTCCATCAACGGCTATTAGCCAGGATGGGGAGGAATGGTGTCCCTAGTCTCTCTGTTTGTTAGCAGCTGGGAATGAGCGACAGAGGTGGGCTCATGTGATGATTCCCTGTTCTGTTCACTCCCTCTGTTCTTATGAGAACATCTCCTTTTCTCTTGCTCCTCTAACCCCATTTCCATTATTCCACTGTCAGTCAGTCATGTTTTACCCCTGCCACTTCCACTATCCTCTTTTCCATTTCCAAACCTTGTCTGAATAAGAGCAGTACAAATGTCTCTGACTTACAAATATCCTAGTCCAACTAGGAGGAACGGCCTGTTCCTCCGGCCCCCTCAGGAGTTGCACAGCATCTGTGGAAGCAATGTTTCAGGCAGCTGCCAGCTAACAAAGTGAATGTGAGCTGGGCTGTCATGCCAGATATTTGTCAGTGGATGTTCTTTGCACTGGGAGAATAAATCATTCCACCGGGAAGGCTCATTCTGTTTTGCTGGCCACACCCTAGGCCCGCTTGGGTCCCCATAACTAGTGCACATGGGGTTTCTTCTTCCCGCTATTTTCCTTATGCACACTGCGGGCCTGATCCCCCCGGGCCTGATCCTTACGTAGTCAGTTACTCCTATGCAGAGTGGGTGTAGACAGGTACCAAAACTGGACTAGAAGCATTGTATGGCTATCTGACTTAGGGGGGTAAATCATAGCATCCTAGAACACTAAAACTGGAAGGGACCTCGAGAGGTCATCCAGTCCAGTCCCCTGCCCTCACGGCAGGACCAAGCACCATCTAGATCATCCCTGAGAGATGTCTATCTAACCTGCTCTTAAATATCTCCAGCGATGGAGATTCTACAACCTCCCTAGGCAATTCGTTCCAGTGCACCCACCCTGACAGGAAGTTTTTCCTAATGTCCAACCTCAACCTTCCTCGCTGTAAATTATGCCCGTTGCTTCTTGTCCTAACCTCAGAGGTTTAGAAGAATTTTTGTCTTTCTCCTCCTTGTACTCTTTTATGTCCAGTTAGGCGGTGGCTGACTGCAAACTCCTCACTCTACGGCATCTGTTTCTGGAGCTGGATAATCCTTGGGGAAGCAGGATTTGGGGATCTAACTGAAGCAAAACCTCAACTGGGACATCCAATGGAAAACAAAACCACTTTGGTGGAACATCTCTGTGACAATGCGGACTGACTCCTGGGCAGGGGCTTTCATGCCAGGAGGCTCGGCTATTTGAGCTAAAGAACCAGATTTATCATCACAGGGCCAGTGGCCAATAGATAAAGCTCTTTCCAGGGTCCTGCCACAAAGGAGCAGAGAGTGTGGTGGGTTTTACTGACAGAGGTATTTCCCCCCCCCCGGGCTCATTTACATTCAGATGGAAAGAATCGAGTCAGATTCCAAATCCCACCTTTTCTTATTTCGGTGGTGGGACGTCCTGAACACAGTGACCGTTCAAAGCAAAAGCTTGTCGTGTTAGGGGGGTTTCCTGCTCCAGCTGGCAGGCTCGGGGTTCGTAGGGAGGTGTGTGAGCTGTGTCCTAGATGTATCTTCAAAGGGCCACTCACCCGAAGCAAGGTGGGTGGAGTGGAGCACATGCCGTGCACGGTGCTCGTTATTTTAGACTCCAAGTGTCCTATTTTGGCCTCGCTCAAGCCGTTAGCAAACCGGAAACAACTCGCTTCTAATCTGAAGCGTCTCCGCACACACGCTTTCCCTGCACTACGGAGAAGGTGGGAACTAATGTTCTTATGTTGGTGCAAATTTGTGTATAAACCAGGACCCACAGTCCTGGCACTGGTGTAAGCCCCGATCTACAACTCTAAATTATATCACGATAGCTGTCTAACGGAGGCAGGGGTTTTGCCAGTGTTGTTATACTAAGGGAAGCACCTTTAGATCAACACAACTAGGTCCACACTTGAACGCTACCCTAAAATAGTACAACTTTCTAGTGTAGGCAAGACCTAAGTTACTTAGTTTGGAGACTCCTATTTTGGGGGGGTTGGTACAGATTCCACCTGTCTAGTCTGGCGCTCTCATCTGGCAATAGCCAGATGTCCGCTTAGCGTGGGTGTGACCAAGTTTCCTGCAGTCCCATAAAGTTTGCTTACAGCCCCCAGTCCCGGCTCTCAGTGTTCTGTGCTGTTATTTAGCTTGAATTTACCCCCCTAAATATCCTCTAACACAGTGTTTCTCCACCAGTGGTACGAGTACCCTTAGGGTACTCGAGAAAAGTCTGGGGCGGGTACGTCAACACAACTGAAATTTGGAAAAAACTGAATTTTTGTTTTAAGTTTTACAGCATTTTAGAATTTTTGGACTTTTTACACGCAAAAATTTCATTGCCCGCATGGCTACGATTAAATTGTTTAAATAAATGTGTTGCAGCAGTAGAAAAAAATTTGGTGTGTCTGAAACCTGTAGGTACTGGGGGTACTTATAATTATTTTTAAAGGGGTACTTTATAAACAAAGGTTGAGAAACACTGCTCTAACGGCACAGTAAGCAGGGGAAGTGTTGGTGATGCTGCTAGATAATATTGACCTCCCATAGATTGGCAAATTCTCTGGTTCGGGTCAGGTCCCGAGGGTGCTGGACTAGAGAGGTTCAACCTGTATTTAAAACCCCACTTCGTTTCAAAGTAATTCTTCACATGCATGTGCAAAGCAACCTCCTCTGCCCCTTTTAACCCCTCTTATTTCTTGCCATCCACTCTGACTTTGCTGCCAAAATAAGCCAACCTGCCTGGCATTTCATGATGTTCCATTTCTGCCTTTCTGGTTTGCCCCTAACCACCCCCATCCAAAGCGACTGAACACAAATCAATCAGCCTTCGCCACTTGGCGCACTGTTGATCAAGGGCGTTTCTGGGCTGCGGCAGTCAGGGGCCGCGTATTAACAACCTCTCGCCTTCAGAAAAGGTGTTACCCTTTTAATCATCGCTTCGCTTCATGTCAACATATTGTGCATTGCCCACCGCTCGGGGGTGCACCTGTCTGAGCCAAGTTTTATTTTGGTGGGAACAAAAAAAATGTTACTTGACTGAAAGGGCTTAGAAATCTGCAGGAGCGGATTTGTCAAAGACTGGGCTGCCTTTTGGAGACTAGAGCCTAATTAAATTTGTCTTTGTGTGTGTGTGTGTGTGTGTGTGTGTGTGTGTGTGTGTGTGTGTGTGTGTGTGTGTGTGTAAAAAGGCAGGCTTATTAAAATTCAGGGAGAGGCCCACACAAAAGACACGTCTTTGGGTCCAAAGGCGTGCTTAGTAATGCCGAGGGGTTTGATTCAAATTGTGCGGAGCGTGTCACTTTCAGAAGCTTTGCCGTATTGTTTGGGGGGAAAGGGACTCGCTGGTCACTTTCTTTCCCAGTTTTCATCGCAGCAGCTGAAGCAAGCCGAGCCAAAGCGGTCGGGCATTGGAAGCAAGAGAAGCGCTATTGGCAAAGGCCCATCTGAATGACAGATTTTATCATTTGGGACCACCGAGTTATAACATAATAGTCCTAAATGGGCACATGGGGGTGGACCCAGAGCCTTGAAGCAAATCCAAGAGAACCACACAATTAAAACAGGGTTTGATTTCAAGAAGAAGCTGAAATTTTTACATGCTCACTTGAGTCCAAAAGCTGGGGCATTAAGAAAAAGGCCAAGTAACAAAACTAAAAGGTGGCAGCTCCCTGAATGGTATAGAGAAAATAGATCAGGCACTTCGATTCTCCCTCTCCTATTACAAAGGCAAGGAGACAGTGACGTTGAAAGGCAGCAATCTTAAAATGGGTAAAAGGAAATACCATTTTGCACAGCCCATGATTAACCTGTGGAACTCATGGTCACAGGATCTCATTGGTACCAAGATCAAAAGATGGGACTCTTATATGGATGTGATTATCTAGAGTTAGATGGGTTCCAAAGCAGTATTTACTGACTGGGAATAAGGAAGAAACTTCATTTCCCCACTGTCCGTTTGAGAATTACGTGCTTCTTAGTCAGAAGCAACTAGTGCTGGCCAATGTTGGGGAGGCCAGATATTGGAGTGGATGGACCATTGGTCTGATTTTAGCATGACAAGTCCTATGTCCCTAGCATGCTGGCAGCCCAGATGCAACAAAAAAAGGTCATTGACTCTCCAAGGTGAAGTGTAACGCCAGATATTCCTATAGTCCAGCAGATGGCGTGCTCTGTATTAATTAACTGTCTCCGTACACAGCATTTATTGTGTTTGTATGGAAATTTTGAATCAGGTGGGATTCCAGGACTTGTGATGAATCCAAGTAGGTCCTGGTGTTTCCCGTCTCAGCTGGGCCTCCCGGCTCTTTGCCTTGATTTGGTTTGCCTTATGGGCTGAGATTCTAAGAGAGGTGACTAGTACATTGTGCTGGAAGAGTCTTGCGAGCAAGGATGGGGATTTTGCCACTAGAGGGCTCCACAGATCCCCGGTGCTCTTAAAAGTTGAAGGCTGTCGGTTACCCCCAAAGGACTGAACCAAAGGGGAAAGTCTTGTAAAATCCAGTAACTAAAGAGACATGGGTAACAATTGGCTGTTGCACCTCATCTGATAGCAATGACCCCTTGGTTGCACATCCACTGTCCCTGTCTAATGATGGTATTAAGGGCAGGTCTACACTACAGGGCGATGTCGACCTACAGTGTGCACCTCCACCTAGGAGAATACCGTAGCTGGAGTTGACGTACTTTAAGCTGAGTTGCTGCGGGATTCCCACCGTGGGAGGGTCAATGGGAGAAACCTTCTGATTGACTCCCCTCATGCTTCTCGTTCCAGCGGAGTCCCAGTTCTGACAAGAAAGTGATCGGCGGTTGATTTAGTAGGTCTTCACTAGACCCACTAAATCAACCCCCAAGGGATCGATAGCTGCAGTGCCAATCTCCAGGAAGGGCAGACCTGCCCTAAGAGAAAGCAGAAATAAAGTAGGTGGTTTATGTAAAATTGAGGTTTCCTGTGGGTTTTCCTTGCAGCAAGGCTGGAAGATCCCTTGCCACTGTGGTTGAGCGTCCCTGCGATTTCTCTTCTGAACTAGTAAGACTGTCGATTCTCAGAACACGAGCGCGGCAGTTTGCTGGGAATGTGCTTGTGGAAACCCAACAGAGGCACCTGGGGAAGTTTGCGAGGGCCTCTGAGATTCATTGGCAGGCTTCTTGTTCAGAATGTTGCACCATGTTTTCAAAAACAATGTTATTGATGTCAGCGGCCGTCCTGATAGGGCTGGGTGTTCCCGTTAGCGGTTGCCACTTGTCGTCGGTGGGAAGCTCTTTGGGACGGGGGCTGCCGTTTTGGGGCGCCTCAGCAGATGTGCATTTTGCACTGCTCCTGGGGCAGCATGAAGCCCCTTTGCCTCAAATCTGCTGTGTAGCCCGTTCTGCGCTCGACCCGTCATGCTGCTCACATCTGTAATGCAGCTCGCCGCACATCTCCCCAGTGTGAAACATGTCAGGCAATCATCTGTGCTTTAGTGATCCACCCTGATGGGGAGAGTCTGTAAACACAAGCTCGAATAGAACAGACTGTTCCCGTAAAGACACTCCAAACAATTTCATCACCTTGCAATGCTGATGTTCCTGCCTGGCTTTTATTCAGGAGTGTGAATTAACCTGGAAGCGGTTGCCGGAGGTCTCACGGCAGCGTTTAGCTCTCTGGCACTCAGCCATGTGAAAACCGATGGCCACATTTTCTGCTGCGGTAAAATGGGAAAGCTAAACTGACTTTCTGCAAGCTGTGCCAGCGTCCGCGAGCAGAGAATTTGGCCCTAAGACCCAGAAAGGGAGCTGATAAGACCCACAATCTGGGTGAGCCTCCAGAGAGTTGCTGAGAAGAAACAATCGCAGAGCTTGACCGGGAGCGGTGGATCCTTTCCCCGGACAAATCGGTGGCGGTGAATCACGTCTTGCCTGCCAGGCTGCCAGCCCTGTTCCCTGAAAAGCCTGTTGCACGACACGAGACAGGCAAGCTGAAACACGAGCTCTTTGTTCGAGGGGGGAAGACCTCAGGACTCAGGTCTCCCCTCCATTTCATCGGTCCCATGTTAGCAGACGCCGGCATGGCCGTACTGAGGTGGGCGAGTGGAGACTCAGCCCCGGACCGGCTGTTCGGTTGTGCTAAGGAAACGTCTCACCTCCTCCTCCCCAGCCCCCAATGTGCCACCCCCCACCTTGGACACAGCTCAGCACAGTTCCCATGGACGAATGCCCCGGGGAGCAGGAGGTGACGAGGAACCTTTCTCCCGCGCTCCTCGCGCCGTCTTGATGCCCAGGAGGTGTCCCTGGCGCACAGAGGGGAGAACGACCACACATGCGCTTCCTGCGAGCTGGAAACACGACAGGATCCTCCCCCCGTCCCCGTACTCTCCCTGGAGCAGGGCAGCCCCGCTGGGCCGTGCCCAATGCACACGATTGACTCCCAGTGGCGGGGGCTTTCCAAAGAACGAGGTTCCTCTGAAAAAATCCCACCCGCAGATGTTGCTTAGTAGCAGCGATAGGCCCCAGGTTAACGAAGGCCAAATTCCCTGGAGGGGCAGCCACTGAGCGCTGGTGGGCCAGGGCGAGTATTTTGAGTAGTTCTCCATCGCCACGGGAAGAGGGCTGCAGTCGCCGTGGCAGCCGGCAGGAGGAGCCTCGTTAGTCTCCCGCGTGGCGTCTCCCAACTTCGGAAGCAGGAGAGCACGTTTTGAATTGAAGGGCAATCCAGGATCTACCTCAGTCCCAAACATCCTGGCCCCGCCTCCTCCCGCCCTTTTCCGAGACCCCGCCCCTACTCGGTCCATCCTCCCTCCTCCCCTCAGGCGGGGGCAGATGGCTGGGGTGCGGGGGAGGGGGATGCAGGCTCGGGTCTTGGGCCAAAGGATTTGGAGGGTGGGAGGGGCTCTGTGCTGAGCCTGGGGCAGGGAGTTGAGGTGCAGGAGGGGGTTCAGGGTGCGGGCTCTGCGAGGGAGTTTGGGTGCCAGGGGACTCAGGGCTAGGGCCGGGGTTTGGGGTGCAGGAGGGGTTTGGGGCTGGGGTTCCGAATGCAGGCTCCAGTTGGGTGCTGCTTACCTCAGATGGCTGCTGGGTGGGGGTGCAGTGGGGCTAAGGCAGGCTCACCCCTGCTCTGGGCCCGTCCCACTCCCGAAAGCAGCCAGCACACTCCCTCCATCCCTGCCTCCCCTACTCTGTGGAGGTGAGGTACTGGGTGGAGGGAAGGGCACCTTGACATCAGCACCCCCCCTTCTACTCCCTGTGCCCTGCCCAGCAAGCAGGAGACTCCCGGGGCCGGGGGGCACCTCCAAGGCAGAGGGCAGGAGCAGCACGGCAGCGCTGAGAGGGGCAGATGACGTGCCGGCACTTAGCCTCCCGGCCAAACCCCTCAGGATCGCCTGTCACAGGTTCCAAGATCTACCAGGAGATCCCGATCGACTGGTCAGTGACCACTATGGCCTTGGGGTAGGAGAGATCCGCCCCCGGCCACCCCCGAAGAGCTGATCCTCCCTGGCCTGGCTGAATCTCATCCTCTCAGGGTGACTCAGGCCCTGCCGCAAGCTGACAGTTAAAATTAACTGACCCCCCTTCCCCGGTTAACAAACAACTGGGCTAACCTAAGGTGCTCCCCGGGGATGTAATCACTGTCTGTCTGTCTTCGGAGCCCCTCAGGAATGGGGACAGACAGACACACACACACTGGGCTGGATAGCTGGCGTACGCCCACCTGGCACCTGTGGATGTCTGGCGGTGCTCAGGCAGCTCCCTGGGTTGGTGGGGGGGGAAGATGGGAGGTTGGGGGGCTGAGGTGAGGAGCGGGGAGCACAGTGCTGGAGGCGGGGCAGAAAGGCTGTGGGGGGGGGGCTGTGCGGGCGGAGGGGGCGCCCAGGGGGGCCGGGAGCGCTCCGACACGCGTGTCATCGGCAGAACAGGCTGCAGCGTCCGGCCCCAGGCCCGAGCGGGGCTTGGAACCTGTTAAATACAACGGGGCTGCTTGGCGTGATTGAGGGCGCCCGGACACACGAGGCGGTGTGTCCGCCCTCCAGCCGAGGGGGGTGATTTACCGCGTGGGGAGGCACACCCGGCCTCGGCTGTGTGTGGTTCCCAGCCGGGGGTGCCGCTGGGCCCACGCACACTGGCCGTGGAATGTGTGTGGAAAAACGACGTGTGAGAACCTCCCCCCACCCCTCCCCTCCCCTCCCCTCGTGGGTTAATCGGTGTCCCTGCCGGGTGGCAGCCTGGGCTGTCTCTCGCCGGGGTGGGGCCCTTTCCGATGCTGCGCGTGGGTGCCTCAGCCCCCAAAGAGAGTCCTGTGAGGCGGGCGCAAGAGCGCGAAGGCAAGTCACCTTCTGCTTGTCGATCGGCCTCATTGCCTGCCACCAAGCAGGGCTCAGCTTCCTTCTCTTCCCCCCTCCCCGTCTGGGAACCATGAGTCATCTCTCTGCCTCCTGCAGCCACCAGCTGGGGGTGGGAGGGAAGAACCCTTGGAGCCCCCCCAGCCTGGAAGGAGGGCAGAACCCCAGGAGAAGCAGAAATGCGGTGGGAGGGCGCCGAGCTATCTCCGTCCCCTTCTGGTGTTCTTGTTCCCCTTCCTTTCCGGCCCCATCACGGCCTCGCATAGTTACCACGGCCCAGCGGGGCAATGGAATTGCGGCAGTGGGTGGCCGGGCGCTACGTGGGTCTCACCTTTGCCCGCGAAAGTGACGAGTCACGGTGGCTCTGCTGTCCCTCAGCGCAGAGCCTGCAACGTCTGCTCCCCCACCCCGCCGTGCCTCACTAGTAGGGGAGGTTAATTGGAGAGGGCCATAAAAAAGGGAGGGAACCGTGTGTCGGGTTTGACTTTACGTCCTGATTGGGGCAAAAATAAGTTGAGAAATGTCGGCATTTCCCATAGGACAGAAAGTCTCCCCTCCCCCCCTCCCCCCCAGAAACAAAAGACAGGACTATGCAGCACGTTAAAGACTAACAAGATGGTTTATTAGGTGATGAGCTTTCGTGGGCCAGACCCACTTCCTCTGGCCCGCGAAAGCTCATCACCTAATAAACCATCTTGTTAGTCTTTAAAGTGCTGCATTGTCCTGTCTCCTGTTTCAGCAAGATCAGACTAACACGGCTACATCTCTATTACTTTTCCCCCCCACACGCTGTCGTTACGCTCGTGGAGGTGGGCAGCAGCTGAGGTACCTGGGGGACATTTTTTTGAAGGCCTTGGAGGGGGAAAAAAATCAGTGCTAGAAACTTGAACGAGGCGCAGAAGACATGTTGATCCTTCTTGTGCTGCTGGTATCTCATGGCTGAGATATTCACAGTGTCTAGTTCTGCCCTAGGTCTCTGTGCTGATCCTTCAGTTCATGCGGAGTATTTAGCGGCTCACCTCTTGCTAGGATGAGAAAGAAACAGGAGCACGGAAAGTTAAACCAGGAAACGAGGAGGTCTGTGGCGGCTTTAACGATTCCTTTGCAAGGCATGCATCCTTAGTATTGGAAGTGCGCATTTCTCCATTTATAATGTAACAAACCACTGCAGGGTTTTTTTTTTTAATCCCAGATGGATAGTTGGCCCCTATGCATAAGTGCATGAAAAAAACCAGTGGAGAAGCAAGCAGACCCACAGGACGGCTGCATCTGGTTCCCAGGTGTAAGCTCGCGTCCACGGAAAGCCTTCCGACAAGGACAAGCTGCACAATATGGTTCCAGGCGAGTTTTAAAATGTAACAACATCAGCCTTCGATTTTTCTTTCTCAGCCGTGCACCAGTGTACGCACCATGTGCAAAACATTACGGCGCCACCGCTCTGTTTTGGAACAACGGCACGATTGCTTTGTGCACTCACAAGAAAGATGGTAAACGGTCAGAATGAAACTCCACTGCCAGAGAGCTAAACCTGAACAGCCACTGACTGCCAGGCCCGGGGCTTACAATCCAAAGTTCAGATCTGACTCTGAAGCCCTATTGAAAAACACCTTTAATAAACAGAAGAGCCATTCTTTACTGCTGAATCTGTGTTAATTAAAACACAGGGCGGTGCTGATTCCTGTCCTTCCCAGAAGCCTTTGCACAACTGAACAGCAGACAAGAGGACAAACACTTTTCATCTTGCCAAACCCACCAGTCTTTTTCATCGACGGCAGCATTAGAAAAGCTGGTGCCATTATTTTTAGTTTGAAATCCAGCCTGCCGTGCTCTCTATACAAGGACATGGTCGGATAAGTCTTCGATTACTACTAGGAACACCGGCCCTGGCTTCTAAACATATTTCTTTTCACTCTAAACTATTGCTTTTCACTTACTTGTAACTTTCATGGTTGTTTGGGGTGTGGTTTTTTTTCCACCTACTCCAGCTTTTTAACTCACTCTAATACAATCAGGAAATCCATAAGGGCCAAGCAATTTAGTTTTCCCGTCCATTTTCTTAGCTTGTCCTATCTTTCTTAGATCATAAGCACTTTTTCTCTTAACTCTTTAGGGCAGAAATCAGGGTGTGCCTTTCCCAGCACAAGAGGGCCCCGGATTGGACTGAGCCGTATCACAACTGAAATAAATACTCCAGACAGGGCTATTTCGTCGAAGTGACAAAAGATTTTCAAGAGCCTGATTTGAGATAATGTAATGGGGCCAGATTTACACCAAGCGCCAAGCCCCACCCTCTGGGGGCGATGTGAAGGCGTCTTCAATTGGGTGTCCAAAGTCAGAGACATTTGAACATTTTTATCCTTTACAATGAAAAATAAAAATGTTTTAAAAAGCACAGCCATTCCAAAGGCTTTCAATATACCCCTACCACTTCCCTGTACCGTGCACGAAGCATTTCATTTAAACGTTAACAAGTCATTTCCTTCCCAAAATAAAATAGAGTTGCATGGATTTTTGTGGGCTCTATTTGTATTTAATATGCTGTTTAAAGAAACCCGTTCCTGTTTTGTGGCTGCAATGTATATTAATCTTTGCTGATCCTTTTCTCAGACAAGAAAGACGGCCCCATACATGCCAGCACAAAAGCATTGAATTAATCCTTGTGTTTGCTCTTTTATAATACAGAACATGAAAAAAAATCTGTTACTGACAACTTACAGAAGTATGACTTTTTTCCTTTCTTTGGGTCACAATTTAACTAACAATAAGAAAACATTTCTGTGACTAGTAACAACAATTGAAACCAGGGCTGAATTAATGGGACTCATGCTCTTCTTATGTACGTTTGCCAATCTCTGAGCAATACACTCAAGAATTAGATGCGTGTAATGCCAACTGGTAGGAAAAGACAGGTTAGCTGGAGGTTGCAGCCTGCTTGCTTTGGATTGGTAAGGACACATTCATCTTTGTCCACTTTTGCCTGGTGGTAAATTTGACCCAGCTGGAAGCTGGGTGGATTGGCTTATGCCGAACTCACAACTGTCTCTAGATCGTCTCACCTAAAGAAGTGGGTTTTTAAAAAACTGTTTAAAAGGTTTAATTTATTTTCTCTTTTTGCCGCTACCCACATTTCTAAAGATCTAAGTTTTGCAAGAGAGAAAGATGCTTGGTGAGAATCCAGCATGAAAACCATTTTCTTATTTACTGATGGACGACAACCAGAACTGCAAATCCCAACTCTTCTAATGGGTTTAGATGTAAATCTTTGCCTCTGAATCATTTCCTACTGTTCCACATGCAAGTTGGTCTAAATCCAGATAATTTTTTCCAGCTCCAGTTTAAAATGTGGTTGAAGTCTCAAGAGAACAACAGATCTCGTTACATTTCCACCATGAGAGATAGCACAAATTCCATTATGAGCTAAAAGCCTGCGAATACCACTCTTATTAAACTCTGGCACAGTTGTATCTAAATAACATGTAAGCCTGATACAACCTTGAATCCACACCCTCGCTGAAACCTAACCTGTACAGCCCTGTGCGGATACAAAATTTGTATCCAGATCTGCATCCGGATCCACAGAAATGAGCCGCGGATGCAAATATGCTTGGATATAAAGCAGCTAGCTGCGGATTTTAAGGGCAGCATCCAAACCTCACCTCACCCTTCTGTATCTTCTTTTCATGGCTATATCAAGCACCTTGTTTCTGGGTTATTTTGAAAGAGGGATCATTTCTGTGAACATAAAAACATAAGAATGGCCATACTGGGTCACACCAAAAGTCCATCCAGCCCAGTGTCCTGTCTGCCGACAGTGGCCAATGCCAGGTGCCCCAGAGGGAGTGAACAGAACAGGGAATGATCAAGCGATCTCTCTCCTGCCATCCGTCTCCACCCTCTGACAAACAGAGGCTAGGGACACCATTCCTTACCCATACTGGCTAATAGCCATTTATGGACTTAACCTCCATGAATTTATCTAGTTCTCTTTTAAACCCTGTTATAGTCCTAGCCTTCACAACCTCCTCAGGCAAGGAGTTCCACAGGTTGACCGTGCGCTGTGACAATACATTTTCTTTTATTTCCTGTTCTCTTGCAAACTATCACAAGAAATTAAAATGAATAGCAATTCTGGTAAGTAGCAAAATAGTTCCTTCTGGCAAATGGAGTCCTTCTAGTACTCTTTTCTGAATTCAACCCAAACTTTTTTTTCCCTTAAGGAAGATGTAGCCCCATTAATGCTCAGCTAACTGTTCCAAATCCTGTCAAATGAATGTCACAATCATTTTAATAAGACACTGAGTTAAGCCAATCTGGCTACTCATCTCTTCAATTTATCTAGAAAACTTAGATCAGGTCAGGAAAAAATATTCCCACTGAAAAATCTCAGGGGGAAAAAATCAACATTTTTAGATTTTGTCGAACCAAATTGCAGCTTTGGGCTGGTTTTACTAGAAAAACTTGAAAAGCAATTTTTTTTTTCAGATTCAAGCCAACAGATCTCAGTTTGGGTGATTTGTTTTGTTTTGTTTGAGAAAACCTCCTCCCCCCAACATTTCCATGAAAACTGGCATTTTGGTTAAAATAGCCTGTGAACATCCCATTGATTTCAATAGCAGTTAGATACCTAGACCAGTGCTTTGGAAACTCCCACTAGGTGCCTCTCTGTTGTGTAGACACCTAAACACCTTAAAGAGCTGGCCCTTACTAGCCAAATGTCATGATAATCACCCCTTGTCTATAGTGGTTTTTCATCAGTGGCACTCAAAGTGCTTTACAAAATGGGATAATGTCATTGCCTTCATTTTACATGTGGGGAAACTGAGGCACGGAGCACTGACAAGACTTGGCCAAGGTCACCCGCGGATTGGCAGCAGAGCCAGGAATAAAACCCAGGCCTTCTTCTCCCCAGTCTGTTGTGCTATCAACTAGGCAATACTGCCTTACGAGAAAGGAATTTGGGTGCCCAAGTTCCTTTGGAAAGCCCAGCCATAGGCGGCAAGTGTTAAAACTAGAGCAAAGTGCTTTTCTCCTCTATGTCTTGCTCTTTTCATGAGTATGGGAAAACTCTACATCTATGCATTTTTTCCATGTGGCACCAAACTCTGCCCTCATGTAACAACACATTTTTCTGGTGAGGTCCATACGTACATCTAAGGACCAAACTCAGTATATTTATGATTTTGGAGGGGGGAAATCTGACTTTAATGGGGAGAAATTATCCCCATCCCCTTCAACATTTTTTCTGTGAACGGATGGCCCTTGCAAGAATATGTTCAACATCACGATCGGTGATTTCTTTGTCATGTATAAAGGTGACTGTGTGCGGCACGTTCCCTTAAAAGGGTACAAATCCGTCTGACCAGCAGATGAAAAGTGCAGAAGGTTAAATGACTGAAATGTGCTTGGATCAGTTCCCTCGTATCTGCAGTGTTCTCTGAGTTGAGCCAAATTGACAGAGTATGTGAAATATGGGAATCGATTTGCAAGTGCCTTTTGCTGTAAAGAAACACTGAGGAAAGATTTGAAAGAGAGACTCTGCTTTTGAGTGGTGAAAACTGGTCTCCGCTTAATAAAAGAAAAATCCTAACTTGATACCTGTGGAATCTTGGAAGGCAGAACTCTTGGCTTATCTTGGAATACATGCGCAGCGGGTCAACGTTTTCTTTCAGTGATCGCTTGATCAGGTGACGAAAGACACGAATTAGACACAAGCGTAGTTAAACTCCAATCTGTTATCCATTTCCTACTGCTCCCAAATACGCCCTGTGGGCAGATCTCAGTTCTGGCTCTCAGAATGGCTGGATTGATTGTCGTCAACAAATGCCACTTTTCTGGTCACTCGGTTTCCGACACAACACAAAATCAGGAACAGTAAATGGGATGGCCGCTGTGCAGTTTTGCAAAGGCTGGAGCTTGTGCCAAACTGAATTATTTACTTCCCTTATTAGATTAAGTGAAGGGTTGGAAAACTGGGCTTAGCTGGATGAACTAGAAATAGCAGTGATTTATTATTTGCTTGTATAGTACTGTAATATATATGCTGTATACACCATAGTTATTGTAACTCGACCTACACTTTCATGGATATACCAGTCACTTTTATTTTCCATATCGGAAAGTCTCTTTGTTCTAATATGGATAAAGCTCAGATAAATTGGGTACTTATCCAATGTAACTTTTTGAGATCTGCCAATTGCTAACACATACAACATGGGACCTAACCCGAGGCTGGGGTCGGTGTCTGCCCCTGGAACTCCCTCCTGATGAGAATGGGGGAAATAAATGTACAAGCAGGCAAAGGTCCTGGGAATGGATTCACCTGGGGAACACTCACTGTACGTTTAAATGAAATTGACAAAAGGTCAAGGGAGCATTATTTAGTCTATTAGTGATGTGTTTATAAAGCCAGAGAGGTTTTTACACCCATTCACCAGGCAGACATTTAAATATCAAACCTATTTATCAGCTGTTTGCCTGCTTAGGGAGAGCTATAAAATGTGTTAAAGCTTTTCTCACATTACCGGTATCTCCTTTCAGGAGGCTAGGGCTAGAATTTAAGCTGCTCATCATTAACTAAGCAAACACTGATAACAAGGTAATGAAACAGAGTAAAGGCTAGGAACTTGGACTCTGAGATTTTCTGATTTACTTTGTTTTAAAAACTTTCAGGCCCCGAGCAGCACTAGACTTGAAAATATCGGGTGAGCTTTTGAGTTGCGGAACCTTTCTCCTTCAGGGGAAGAGCTCAAGTGCTCTGGGAACCTCAGCCCTGTGGGGACAACAGAGCCAAACATGCCTAACAGAGAGGTGTCAGGTCATAGGGTCCATATCAAGCTAATAAAGGTGCTCAGGTCTGTGTGGTTTGATAAGTGTTTCATGGTCAATGAAACGAGAGAGCAGAATAAGATTAAGCCAATATTGGGGTGAAATTGTGCCCAGCGCTTCAGAATTAATGCAGAAATCAACTCCTTATCTCTCCCCATTTGTGGTACAGGTTCAACCTCTCTAGTCCGGCAACGTCCATGGTCCGGCATGATTTTAGTTCGCTGGATGTCCACTCATCATGGGTGTGGCCAAGTTTCCTGTGGTCCCATAAAGTTTGTTTACAGCCCCCAGTCCTGGCTCTCAGTGTCCTGTGCTGTTATTTAGCTCTAATTTACTCCTAAATGTCTTCCCAGAGTCCCGTAAGCAGTGGCAGTGTTGGCAATGCTGCTAGACAAAACTGATCTCCTGTAGTCCAGCAAATTCTCTGGTTCAGCGCTGGTCAGGTCCCAAGGGTGCCGGACTAGAGAGGTGCAATTGCACCTTTAACGGCTTTAGCATCCTGCTCTGTGATGCAGAAGCAGTTGGGGCTGAATTAAAACTATCTGTGTCAAGCACCATTGGTCCAGAGCACTAACTGAACAACATGCGGGACTGGGAATACGTAGAAATTAAAGAAAATAACTGGGATGAAGCAACTAACTGCTCCACCTGAGTTGAAAGTCTCTGGAAATGTGGAGAAAATTATTCCAGAGTGCTCTGCGTGTGCGGGCAAAGGGTGCCAGTGGAAAGGAAGACAATCGGGGTTACCATATAGGTCGCAGCAGCAGGTTCGGCAGCACTTGACGTGTTTAACTGTCCTCGGGGAGAAGAGGGTAACTCTAGATGATGGTGAACATAAAAATGGCCAGAGTGGGTCAGACCAAAGGTCCATCTGGCCCAGTATCCTATCTGCCCACAGTGGCCAATGCCAGGTGCCCCAGAGGGTATGACCAGCACAGGTAATCATCAAGTGATCCCTCCCCTGTCATCCATTTCCAGCCTCTGACAAACAGAGCTAGGGACACCATTCCTACCCAGCCTGGCTATTAAGTATTGATCGACCTAGCCTCCATGACTTTTTTGAGCCCTGTTAAAGTCCTGGTCTTCACAACATCCTCTGGCAAGGAGTTCCACAGGTTAACTGTGCATGAAGAAACACTTCCTTTTGTTCATTTTAAACTTGCTCCCTGTTAATTTCATTTGATGACCTTTAGTTCTTATGTGATAGAAACAAGTCAATAACTTTTTCTTATTCACTTTCTTGGTATTAAATAATACCTAGCTCTTATCTAGAACTTTTCATCCACACCTTGTACCTGGCCTGTTTGGTGATCTTGGGCAAGCCACTTCTATGCCCTGTGCCTCAGTTTCTCCATCAGTTCAACAGATTGCGGAGCTCCTTTGCAAAACACTACAAGATTTAAAGATGAAAAGTACCAGCTAAGAGCTAGGTATTTCTTATTTACACCAACATCCCCTTTCTTTGCTTCCATAACATCTGCAGCAGTGAAAAGTATTTACAAAGCTTGTGGCTATCTCACAAAAGAATTTCCCGTTATTCCTTTTAAACAGGTTCCCGTTCACTATCACTGTGAAATCTCTGAACGGGTCAGCAGGAGTGGCAGAGTGACCTTCTCCGTGCCATTCACTGTACTTCCATCATGTCACCTCCTAGTCATTTCCTCTCTAAATGAACCAGCCCTAATCCTTTTAATCTCTCCTGCGGAATTCTTCCCAGACGCCTCATCATTTTAGCTGCCCTTTTTTGGCCGTCTTCCATGTCTTCTCCGGCCATTAAAAGAAGGGCTGCATAGAAGCACGTGGACTGTATTCAAGGTGAGGACGTTGCATCCATTTATTGCGTGGCGTTACAACATGACGAGATCGTTCTCCAACCCGTGCCTGAAAGAGAGGAGCATCTTTGTTTCTTTTGATCTCTCCTGTGCATTTTGCCCACACTCCCACCCTGGGTGTCGAACCATTTTAAACTCCTTTCATAAAGGGCCTGGTGTAAGCTAGGTTTGCCTTACCCAGAAAGAGGTCGTCTAATACTCTTCTGCCAGCCTGCATTCTTAATAGGTATTGTAACGGATTGTGCGACACTGGCCGGGGAACATATATTTAAACCAGAGAAGCAGGAGCTGGATTTAAAAATGTACAAAAGTTCTAGTCTCGGTGTCAAAGCAGAGAGCACGTTGAATAGAAAAGGTCCCATAAATAATCACACTGCCTAGTTCTCCCCTCCTCCCTGAAATCAACAGGCGTTTTTCTGTTCATTACGGTGAGGTGGGGTTTCATGTCTCGTACTTGCAAACTTTACTGTGATCTTCTCCCATTGGGTCCTTGAGCCCTGGGGCTTTCTTTCGAAATAACCCCCCTTCGGTCGAATTAATAAGCGGAGCATCCACACAACCAAGCCCGTTATTTTGAAATAACAGGCCGCTTAATTAGAAATCTCTACTCCTGCTTTTCTCAAGTCATAATACTAATGTCGAAATAGTTATTTTGCAGTAGCGGTCATATGGACGCGCCGGTGCCGCTATTTTGAAATAACTGCTCCCCAGAGTAATTGGAAGTAATTAATACCCAGGGCTTCCTGGGGCTCTAAGTCAAGGTAGCGTGTCCACATGAACGGAGCCCACCTTGGACTCATTTCAAGGCTTCCCCATAATGAGGACACGCTAGTTTGATTTTGTTATTTTGGGAGTTATTCAGTCGAATTTAATAATTTAGTTTCCTAGAGTAGATGTGCTCTGAGTTACCAGTAAGGCCTAGTCTTTGCAGCAGCAAACTGGAACAAAATTCTGCAGGGAGATTCCTCAGTTCTGTGAAATCTGGGTACCCCAGACTAGATATTCTGCAGCCGCTTCAGCTGCATTTTGAAACATTAAGGTTTTCAATGAAGTTAGTCCTTTTTAGATTTAATTCAGTAAGAAAACGGTCTTTGACGTAGACGCCTGAGCAAGTCACCTACGTAATGTGGTAATGTACATTCTGAAGAAAGCAAGCAAAGCGAATGGCAGATTGAATCCAAGACAACACAGCATCCAAATATTCACAGAATCATAGGATCCTAGGGTTGGAAGAGACTTCTGGAGGTGACCAAGTCCAACCCCCAAATATTCAAATATTCTTCTTGAAATTCTAATCTCATGTCCATTGAGGCACGAACTCGGGAACAGACGCAACAGAAGAGACAAGTTAACACACCACGTGTCGGTACAGCATGCCAGGGCTTTCTGTGGTAGATAAAACAACAGCCCTGCTGACTCAGACTGCTTACATCCAACTGGAAATTGCAGTGGCAGAGAGCCACCAAGAAAACAGACACCACACCCTTCAGCGTGGGCAAGAATGGCAGTCCATTGACTAATGTCCGGAATTCTCTCACATCTGTGCCGGTGTATTTCTTGGTATACAGGGATTTACCCAATATTGGATGTATATTGAGATTTTGTTTTCACGGTTTTTTGAAATGACGTGTATCGTTAACTGCCGTGCTTGCTGATTGGCTGAAGAAATGAAGCAATGAAGTATGGCCATTTACCCCTTCAACAGGATGTTGTGAATCTTAATCAATTGATGGTAAAACACATTGAGCACTGGGCAAATAACAGCAATCTCTTAATGTTCCCCCCATTTATCTCTAGACCAGAACTCCATGCAATTGTCAACATATGAGTGTCCCATGGATTTGTTTAGTGGCATTATGAAATTTACTCTGATTATTAATGGTTCCTAACATTCTGTTAGTTTTTTGATGGCCACTGCACATTGAGCAGATGTTTTCAGAGAACTATCCATAGTGACTTCAAGATCTCTCTCTTGGGGTATGTCTACACTAGCCCCCTAGTTCAATCTAGGGAGGCTAATGAGGGCGACCGAAATTGCAAATGAAGCGCGGGATTTAAATATCCCGCGCTTCACTAGCAAGTTCCCAGCCGGTCGCCATTTTAGAAATTGACTAGCCTGAAGTAACTGCCCGCATCTACACACAGCAGTGAAACGGGATTCCGAATTAAAGCCCTAAATCGAATTAGCTGTTATTCCTCCTGGAATGAGGTTTACCAGCTAATTCGATTTAGGCTTTAATTCGAATCCCGCTTCACTGCCGCTGCAGACTCGGGCAGTTACCGGCTATCAATTTCTAAAATGACGACCAGCCGGGAACATGCTAATGAAGCGCGGATATTAAAATCCCGTGCTTCATTTGCAATTCCGGTCGCCCTCGTTAGCCTCCCTAGATCGAACTAGGGGGCTA
Organism: Rafetus swinhoei; assembly: GCA_019425775.1. NCBI lineage: Eukaryota > Metazoa > Chordata > Testudines > Trionychidae > Rafetus > Rafetus swinhoei. The sequence continues at coordinate 74,748,724 of CM033439.1, forward strand.
GTGTAGACATACCCTTGAGTGGTAACAGCTTATTTCGAACCAATTATTTTGTAAGTACAGTTGGGATTATGTTTTCAAATGGACATTACTTGGCACCATTACATTTTATCTGCCATTTTGTTGTTCAGTTTTGGGAAGTCCCTTTGTAATGCTTCACAACCAACTTTGGACTTAACTACATTGAATCATTTTGAATCCCCTGCAGACTTTGCCACCTTACCGTTTACCCCTTTCCCCAGAAACAACAAGGAGTCCGACGACACCTTAAAGACTAATCATTTTATTATGGCATAATAACTCACTTCATCAAATGCATGAAGTGAAAGGAAAAGAAACAGGTAGTAGGGATACAGAGATGGGAGTGCTACATCCCAGCCGATTCAGAGAGGATGTGCATACGATGGTGAGAAAACCTAAAGCAGAAAATTACTTGCGATGAGAGAACCATTCCCAGTTCCTATGAAGACCCATTTCTGATGATGTCAGATTTGCCTATGAATTCCAGCTCCACAGTTTCGCCTGGTTTTGACGTGCTTTTGCTTGAGGATGGCAACTTTCAAATCTGTAACTGTTCTCCCATTGGTTTTTGCATGTCTAATGTGGGTCCATGAATTCCGTTATGTCCTTTCACTGTCCTTAATCGCCACCTCTAAGTAGCATTGAAGGAATTAGCCTGGTCTCATGTTTTCACTTGCATTGGTACACTGTATCTCAGTTCTCCCAAGTCTGTATATGGCGTCTTTAAGACCACCCAGCTGGATCAGAGAAACATTCATAGCTGGATAAAAACAACAATTGTGTCTTAGAGGCTAAATCCCATGCCAAAAGATTAGCACGGAGCAAACAATTTCCTAAGAAGCTTTCTGCTCAAACCAGGTTCATAGAGTTCATGACCAGCAGAATGTCCTATTTGCATGTAAAACGTATGAATAAAAGTGGAGGGGGGAATTATCGGTATTGTGAGTTCCATTAAATCTTGGCTTTATTCTCCTTCGTAAAGAGGGATTGTGGTTAAAACCAGTGATCCTTGCATGATGTGAGTCAAACAGCAGAGAGACTAATTTATCGAAGTGCTTCTGGCAGGAGACCAGAAAGGAGCCAGGAGGCCAGTGACTTTACAATGAATTTAAATTTTTATTTTCTCTCCCTTCCACGTCCCAGCTGCAATGCAAATTTCCACTGGACCTTCTTAACTCAGTACCTCATTGACGTCAATGGCCATTCCATGCCTACTGTACAGGTGGCGTGTGCAGGGAAGACCCGTGGCGTGTGTAGGACACCCACACTGTGGATTAGACAGGAGATTTTTCACCGGTGGGGTGAGGAATGGAAGAGTTTCACATTTGTCTTTTTCATTGTTTTCCCCAAAGACTTCACTGGACTGTCAGGGATGCACTGATAGCAGTGGAATTTCAAAATCGTTTGCGTGGCAGAAGTTGCCACCACACGATCCCACTGCCATGCTTGGCGTGGGTGCTACATTTGCTTCCTCTGGACTATGCTCCAGCTTCCATTGAAGACCACGGAGTGGCTGCCCCAGGTTTTGCTGGAGGCTGAATCAGACACAGAACCAACCCTGGCAGCACCAGGTAACGTTGCAGGTTGCTATTACAAGATAAATCTGCCCTTTCACGTGGGAAAGTAAGTCTGCTTTCAGATAAATGGGTTGATTGACTCCACTTGCAGTTCCTTGCGAAACGCGTTCAAGAGACCGAATGCATCGTCTAGAGAAGAAAAGAGTACACTACAAAAGGAGACATGCATAGCTTCCTTCCAAGATGCAGTTCTTATCTTGCAGCCTGTTCACCTTACACAGGAGTGCCTAACTCATACACCTGCAAAACCACTTAGATTTATCACAGAACCATGCTGTTACAAAGGAGCATCTCACAAGTCTCTTTTAATTCAACCCCCATGACAGGTGCTAGATTCATGGCTATTTGCAAGTATCGAGGCACTTAAGCTATCACCCATGATCTAACCCACCGACTTTAATTTCTTGCCCCGTGCTTTTCCTTTTCTCCTTTTTGGATGCCCCCTTCTAAGCCAGCTGGGCAGGGTTAGCCCATCCAAGGCTAAATTGGACTCCCCAGTAGCTAAGACTCATCATTCGGGGATCAAGGCTTTGCCGGGTTTTGTGTTTTCTCATGCCAATGTTGACTGCAGAGGTGCAGAGTGCTGTGCGACACTTGACACAAATGAACGGAACTGTGGGAAATCCAGAACACAGACTCTCCCCATAACTTCCCAACACGTATAGAATGTGTGTTACATTAATACCATATGCAAAATGCCTATTACTGTGATGGATACTATATCTGGCATACATGTGGGCTACCACAGGCCTGTGACTCATTTAAATTAACAAGGGGGGCTTATAGGTTTGTAGATGCAGGGGCAGTAAAGATGCCCCAAATGGCCTTTGCATTTATGTGCCGCATTAGAGTCTCTTTCTTTTAAATCACACCCATTGTTCATTCCCTGTGCTTTTTTTTGTGACGGTACTGCCCAGTACAGAGTACCGGCACCTCCAGTCAGAGCTTACCTGGAAAGAATGGAGTGTACTGGCACCTCTGTATGCAGATGTCTGACAGTCGGCTGGGCCGCGTGTCTTAAAGGGGCCGCATCTCTTAAAAGGGCAATGCCGGCCCCACCCCAGCTGTTTTTTTTTTTTCCCCAACAACTTTCCCCTGGAGTACCAGCACCTTTTTTTTTTTTTTTGCAAAAAAAAGCTCTATTCATTCCCCACTAACAAGGCTGTAAGACAACATGCTCAGGAGGGAGATGCACAGGAACGGGGTTCAGAAAGTCCTGAATTCTAGTCCGAAGTCTGCCGCTAGTCTCCCTTAGGCAGATCTCTTCCCTCTTCTGTCTCATTTTCTCCACTTCCCCATCTATGAAATGGGTATAACTAATCTGAGCCCCCTGCCTTGCAGCAGCACTGAGAGGGATAGTTAGTGTCTGTAGCAGGGCTGGACAAGATGTGGCCCTGGGGCCAGATCCGGCCCAGTTAACGCTTTGATCCAGACTGCATCTGGCCGCTTTCTATTTATACCCTGCTGCCCGTGCCAGCAAATGTCCCGGCAGCTGGATCCTATTTAAATGGCTTCTGGTCATGGCATTACCCCCTTTAAATCACAGCAACCCCAGGCGGCTTCCAGGCAATGCGGTACAGCGAGCCGGGAGCCCTTTGCCGTGTCTTTAATTCAAAGCCTCCAGCCCTAGACAACTCTGGGGGGAGGCTAGTTGCCAGCCCTGCCCCTTCCACCATAGACCCTGCCCCTTCCTCCCCAGGCTCCTCTCCCTCCCCCCCATCCTTTCTGGGGAGGGTGTGGAGCTGGCCTGTGACCCGTACCAAAATTCATTAAGTAGCCCCTCTGTGAAAATTATTGCCCACTTCTGCTTTGTAGAGTGCTCTGAACATGACGGGACGTATAATCCAGTGAATAAGGCACAAGCCCAGAACTTGGGAGCCCCACTTTCTCGTCCTGGTGACGCCAATGGCTGGGGGGCCATTTGGACTGTAAAGTCTTCCACGCTCTTACTGCGTGTATCTCCAGCACCTAGCGCAAGGGGCCCTGATTCCTGACTGGGAGCCACTGGAATCGCAGCGACAATTTAAGGATTATTACAGAGGTGTTCGTTAGTTCAGCCTTTTTCCTCTTTGTTAAATGACGGCTGCTGTTCTGTGAGTCTATAGTTGTTGTTATGATGTTTATAGGATCACAGTTTGGTATTAAAAAGTCCCACTGGTGAATATCCCAGACTTGGCAGCCGTACGTATAAGACTCGGGAATTCTTACAAACCACAGCATCAGCTTACACATGCCTCTGCCAGATGCACTAAACCAGCACTTCTATTTTCATTGGGAGGGAGGAGGAAAACCACTTCCTTTTCCCCATCGCTGGCCAGTTTAATTCACTGTGCAGACAGCGAGCGTTTCTATAGGCCGAGCTAACGTAAGGTGCCATCTTAAACAGAGTTAGGGTACGTCTACACTACGCCCGTTATTTCCGAAATATTTTTTGAAATAACGGATGCGCTATTTCGCCATCCCTGTAAACCTTGTTGCACAAGGGTTAAGGGATGGCTCGAAACAGTGCTTTATTTTGAAATTTGGCGCTGTGCAGACGTGCCAAATTTCAAATACGCTATTTCGACATTCAATCGAAAGAAGATACGCAATTTGCGTAGGGCAGATTGCGAATCTTATTTCCAGTTTAGGGTGCCATGTAGATGCACCCTTAGTTAAGTCAGTGTGAAAGCCTCTTAAACCAAAATAAGCTTTGTTTAAACGGAGACAAATTAAGGTGATTAGAACACGTCTACACCAAATGGATGAAAGCCACTCAAAACCAAAATCAGACTCCACGGGGAAAGCATTGACTTTTTGCTCCTTCCCTCTTTTCTACTAACGAATGGCATCTTAGCTGGTAATGCTCCCTTCACCTTGCAAATCTGGGAGCAGACAAATGACTAAGGAACATCCTATTCTACTCATTCCAAAAAACAGACCCGTAGTTTTAGCTGGAGGATCCTGTCTCCTGGCTTTTGTGATGCAAGGATGTTATTTACCACCGAACTTTGATCCGCTGGCATGTGCCGGAACTTAATAGAGCTGCTCTGCCATAGACACTCGACTTTGTCTGGATTCTGCATTTGGCATTTGCAGAGCGTGCCATGCAGCAACCCGATGTGTGCAACTCTGGAGGCCGAAAAGCTGCTTTTTTCCTGGAAGCTGTGGGGGAAGAGCCTTTCTGGAATGTAGAGGCGTGTCTGTTCTCTGGCTCTTTATAAACACATCAAGGAGAGTTCTGTTCCCATCCGTGTCGAACCGGTCAATTTCAGGGGGCGCTACTCCGGAGTTATACCAAAGTAAGTGAGAAAAGGGGGGAGGCTCGATTGAACAACCAATCACTAGATCACAAGTAAAAGATCAGAGCACAGAGACATCCCAGTATTTAGACCATGTGCAATAAACAGACTTGCTTAAATACCCACAAAGGCAAAAATGGACTCCCAGTGGGAAAGCCCTTTGGTTCTAAGAAGAGGTTCTTCCACCATGATTTTGCAGAGCTGCGCCGTTAAGCCACTTGAATGTAATTAATTTTCTTTATTATACAACATGGCCTTTTCCACCCCCACGGACAAAGTTACCCTCTCCCTGAGACGACCCTGCTGCCTTTCCTCCCCTCCTCTTGCTTCTCCACAAATTCACACGATTTCTCGCCTCTTTCCAGGCAGGAGCGTTGCAGATTAGCTGCAGACGACTGAAACAGCACGTTTGCCTATATAGCCCCATAGCCTGCAAGGAGGACTAGGAGAGCCCTTAAAATTTATAGTGAACGTTGCAATTTTAAACAGAGGTTTCAATAGCCCATTCAGTTTACAGCCACTTGGCTCAGATGCACTTTACGATGTAAAATGCAAGGCGAAAGAATAACACGGAGCTCTGTGGGACTGATCCATTCATGCACACGAGTAACTTGACAAAATACACGATGAGTACTTGCACTGAAGTTAAAGGGGCCACTCGTGTGAATAGAATTCGTTACCCATGTAGATCGCTACAGTTTCAGGGCCTTACTCAGAATGCTGCTTTAAAAATGTGGCTCTGTTTTCTGTAATGTTTGCTGCTACCGCCCGTGGACCTGTTAACAATTTCCTGATTTCCTGTTTCCTGGAGCTAGTGAAGGATTCAATCTTTTTGATGACTATCCAAGGAACCCCTAAAACCTTGTGCAAATCAGTACCAAAGATGGGGGGGGGTTGTGTTCAGTTCTTCCTGTCAGACACTCGAAACTAGTCTGGAATGGCTAGTTAATTCCAACAGGGCCATTTTAACACAACAAAACCATTTCAATTTCCAGATGCTTTTCTTCTCGACGATGGAGAGACTCGCTCTTAAAGAAAATCAAAGCAAGTTTGGGGGGAGGTAAGTAGATATGAAACTTTCCACTCTTTTCTTTAAAAATGTTAGAAAGAGCCGTAAAATGGAGCCTATGTCTGCTTTCAGTAGGAAGCCAATGAGCTTTTAAAAAAGAGAGTGGTACATCAGTGGTACATAGACATAATATGTACATAGTGAAATCTGCAGGGTGGCTAAAAAAGTAGACTGCACCTCCCCAGATGAGCGGAGATTTCAGTTTGGGATGAAATATTACTATATATTTCGGAAATATGCGTCTGTCTGTCTATCCAACTGAGTGTCCATTTGTTTTAGAACTCCTCTAAACGATAAGAGCTAGGACCACTAACTGTGATAGGCAGCTTCCTCTTGACATAATTTAAAGCAAGGTCAGGGATTGGTTGTGCCAGGACAATGGGATGTGCCTGGAATTTGATTGTTTCTCAGCCAATGGAAAGGGAGGGGTTTGGTAGGAGGGACAGTTATACTGCAGAATGACCACAGGGGGGCAGTAAGGAGCCAGAGATGGGGACCAGGACAGCTATAATTCCACTGGGCCAGCAGGGGATGGGGTGGAGAAAGGGACAGCTATCTTTGAGTTTGTTTGTATGTATGTCTGTGTGTCTGTCTGTCCTGCAGCCAGAGGGACATGCACCCCTCCCCTGGTGGTGCCTGTTGGAGCTGCATTGGCCATGGAAAGGCTCCTCTCACCTGGCCCCAAGGTGGTAAGAGAGGGTTGGGGTTGTCCTCTCTCCCCGGGGCAGCTGCATACTGAACCCTCCTCCCTAGTCCCAGCCCAGAGCACTGATTCAAATGAAGAAAAATAAAACTTGAGTTAAAGACCCGAGCAATGCCAGGTAAATCTTCTAGTTATTGTACAAATACAAAAAAGTTGGCTGACGTCATTTTTCCATTGTGACTACAGTTATTTACCAATTGCGCAATCAGTTGCTATTCATTATTTATATTCCACTAGTACCTACAGGTACCAAAAGGGATTAGGGCCCCATGATGCTAGATGCTGACTTTAAACACAGAAAGATGCAGTTCCTGAAGAATGTGCAATCTAAGTAGACAAAGGGCAGGAGAAAAGAAATAGTATCCCCATTTGATAGATGGGAAACTGAGGCATAGAGAGATTAAATGACTTGCCCAAGGCCACACAGGAAGTCTGTGGCAGGGGTTGGGACAGAGTCTGTTTTAATCACGAGATCTCCCTTTTTCAAGGCTCTTTCCAAGTACTTCTGTGCATTCTGATTCCGGTGCAATGCAGACTACTCAGTACTTGGCTCATGCTGCTTAGGAGCCTGCCTGTGGACCGAGAAACCTAAATTTTACACACCCTTTTTAAGCGCCTTTGCCATGAGGTGGTCATTTCTACTGTCAGAGAGCAGTCACCGCATTCCGAATGGTGGCCTAACCGTTTCTTCTCTATGTTACATACTCCAGGTGGTCGGTTTCAGTGCCCGGCCGCCAGAAATGGCTGTCTGACCTCTTCCCAGCTGTGGCTTCTTTCTGCATCACTGAGCCATGAGGAATTGTCCTCAAAGCATGCCTGACACTCACAGTGCCATTGGGACTGTTTGTGATTCTCGGTGGGCTCATGGACCAATGAATTCTACCTAGTAAACCGTACAACGTCTGCAATGTAAAAGCCTTTATTAGCTCTGGAGAACACAGAGCTATGTTCAAACTACTTTTCCTGCATTGTGCACACCCTCACTCTCTCGCCCCATAAGTTACTCATTTAGCACATATTTTCCACCAGATATTATCCCATGCGCTGCTCCTGGGGTTTGAACAAAACAGAAAGCACAAGTACCTGGCCCTGATCCGTTATGTAGCTGTAAATCTCCTTTATTTATTTACTTACGGTAGCTCTCTGTTATTCCAACCCTATTCTGCCGTTCCAACACTGGGCAAACAGTCGAGAAAAAAGGAAAGCGCAGCCATGGGGCTGGGTTCCTTTCAGATGGATGGGGGTCGGATTTTCAAAAGCCCCGAATCTTCTCCATTTTTCGGCACCCAAAATGTCCTTTTGTTTCAATGAAAGGAACAATTGTAAGAAAAAAAAATCATCAAACAGGTTTGCAAACTAAAAAAAAGCCAACAAACCCCGTTCCTGACCAGCCCAGGCTGAAGGATAGTTTGTCATCACGCAGGTGATCAAAGGGAACAGCGGTAAGACAATGTGCTGTAAAGTTTCTAGGCCTAAACCCAGCTTCCCTGTTGAGAGAAATAAGAATCAGAGCTAAATGCCTGAGGCTGGAGGGAGGCACATTCTTTTTAATAGTGCATGTGATGAATCAACAGAGCAAACTGCCTGGGGAAACGGTGGATTCTCCATCTTTTGATGTCTTCCAGTGAAGCCTGAATGCCGTTCTCGAAGGTGTGATTCAGTCAAAACCAGCAGAGCCGACAGCCGCCGTGGGACCCTGGGCCAGGAGGGCAGGGGCGGCTCCACCCTCCCTGACGGGGTGGGGCTGAAGGCAGGAGAGGCGGGGCTCAGGGCAGCTGGCTCTCTGGTAGTGATTTAAAGGGCCCCGGGGCTCTGGCTGCCTCTGCTGAATCGCTGGGCCCCGGGAAAATTGCCCCCTTCTTCCCCATCGGCAGGCCTGGTCAAAGCACAAGTTATTGTGCTCAGTGCAGGGTAATTGATGAAAATCTCTGGCCTGTTGTGTGCAAGCTGCCAGACCAGATGATCTATGGTCCCTTCTGGCCTTAATAGCCATGAAAAAAAATTACAAGAGTCCCAGATAAAAAGAAGAGAAGGTGGGAAAAAAGAAAAGAGACCGTTCTTTTCACACGATAAAGTGTTTATGGCACTGTTCCCAGGATTTAAGCTACAACAGAAACTTTTTTTAGGAATAACGCTCTGAATGACCAAACCATTCAAGTTCATATGTGACATCCGACTGCAGTAGACTTTGAATTTTAAAAGTCCAGCATTTTACCTTAACAAATGGGAACGTCTTTTCCCAAAACAAACCAACCAATCAACCAACCAGAACTCTGCCTAAACTCTGTTAACATTTGACCTTATAATCATGCGAGTTAGCACGATGGTAATATATGGCTAAACGTTCTAGCGTTGACAGGACAGAAACATTAATTTCCTGTCCTCTGTAAAGTTTACAACCATGTTTCTCAACACGAAGAAGTCAAATGTCAGCATGGCCATGGTTAATATGGTCTGGGATGTCCCTTTTCATCACAACAAACAGCCGCTCGTAGCTGTCAGCGCGAAAGTGCTGGTTTATTTATCAGGCAGGGCTTTGGTGAAAGGCTGAGGAAGTAACCACAAGCGCTGTGGGAGTGTGTTGTGTTTCAGAGGGATGGAGAATTGTTCCCGTTGAAATGAATGGGGTTGTGTGTACACACTTTATGCCTGGCTACAAAACAAAACACACCTTATTCTTCGTAGCCGGCAGCCTGCACTATAGTCCCCTTGAATGGAGACATTTAAGAATGTGCGTGGGAGCCAAAACTTGCCGTGTGTCTGAGCAGATGCACCATAAATACCAAAAGTCCCAAGCCTTTGGTGCCGTTTTCTGGCAATGGACCGAGACTCATCACTAATTTAACTCCTGTAAGGACAAGGGCATGAGGTCAGTTATGTCTGTGGCTCTGCTAATTGGGGTGACCTGATTTGGGGACCCAAGTGCTGTTTCGTAGCACTGCTGCTGGGTGACCATGGGCAAGTTATTCAGCAACCCTGTGCCTCAGTTTCCCCATCTGTAAAAAATGAAAATACTTAACATTTAAGAAACTCTCTAGAGGGCCAATTAAATATCTGCATTTGATATGTATTAGAATAGTGTTTCTCAACCTTTTTTTTTTTTTAATAAAGTATCCCTTTAAAAAAAAATTATAAGTACCCCCAGTTCCTACAGTTTTCAGACACACAAGATTTTTTTTCTACCGTTGCAACACATTTGTTTAAAACAACTTCATCATAGCTGGGCGGGTGATGAAATTTTTGGGTGTAAAAAGTACAAAAATAATAAAGTGTTGTAAAACTTCAAACACAAATTCCGTTTTCTCCAAATTTCAGTTGTGTCGATGTACCCCCCTTCAGACTTCTATTAAGTATCCCTAAGGGTACTCATACCACTGGTTGAGAAACACTGTATTAGAACAATCTTCTAGTTCCTGGAGAAACTCACATTCCTCAAAGCCGCCTCCAAGACAGAGGACAGAAGGAGGAGCAATGGTCTCAAGTTGCAGTGGAGGAGGTCTAGGTTGGATATTAGGAAAAACTATTTCACTAGGAGGGTGGTGAAGCACTGGAATGTGTTACCTAGGGAGGTGGTGGAATCTCCATCCCTAGAGGTTTTTAAGTCTTGACTTGACAAAGTCCTGGCTGGGTTGATTTAGTTGGGATTGGTTAAAGGAGTGGATTGGAACAGTGGCAATACAGATTCACTTTAGCTCCTTGCTCTGCCACGGACCTTCTGTGTGATTTCAGTCTCTCACGGTGTTTCAGCTCCGCGTCTGTAAAATGGGAACAATAATACCCCTCCTTTCTTTGTCTTCTAGTTAGATGGATGCTCTTTGGAGCAGAGAGCATTTGGACAGGGCCAGTTCAATTGGGGGCTGTAATGGGGTGCCCCCCTCTGGCTGAGTGCGTGTCCCTGCATTCTCCCATCTGAAGCTGAAAGCCTCTTCGGCAACTCAGCCCTGAGGCCGAATCACAGCCCCTTCCGGGATACACACTTAACAGGGGCCCCTCTCGGTGCCCTCAGTTAATGTCCATTTTGGTCTGTTCCTCCCCACCCCCCAGCTGTTCCCCACTCTGCAAGAGAGTGGTTCTTCCAGGGTTTCCCCTCCTGGAGACAGCTTTCTTGCCCCATCTCAGACTCTTAATAGCTCTCCACATGGAGCTCTCCATGGTGCTGTTGCTCCCTCAGCCAGCCAGTCACCCCTGGTCTTCACTCCTCCAGGTCTGCACTGCAACTGACTGCTGCTCTGCTTTGCAGCTCCTTTTATAGGTCTTCCTGGCCCCTGATTGGCTGATTCCTTCACAGCCACTCTAGCCTGCCAGGAGGACTTCTCAATGGCACTTTTTTGGGGCAGGGTATGGCAGGGCCACAAGCCTCCAGCAGGGGGCTTCAGGGCCTGGTCCACCCCATCATAGAGACTCTAGCCGTTGGCTTCATATAGTGAGAACATGTCCTTGCCCTTGAACTATGCTCTATACTTTATTGGTGGGGGTCAAATTTAAAGTTCTCCCAGAGAAGCACCACGTCTTTTAGCTTATTTGTAAAGTTCTGTGTACAACCTTGGCGCTCTCTAATCCTATTTCATTACTGTTTATTTAATATTAATTCCTTTACTATACCTCTCTCTGGCACCAGATGTTTTTTTTCTTTGTAATGTTTGTACATGTTCTCTCCTATCATTCTGAAAGTCTGTGCCTGGAGTGAACTTTTCAACAGCCTTTGTGAGTGGAAGGAGGCAATAATTTTAAAAGTTCTTGCTGTAGTTAAGAGGCCACTCAGGGCATGTCTACACAGCAAAGTTATTTCAAAATAACAGCTGTTATTTCGAAATAACTTTACTAGCGTCTACACAAGCCAACCGCTATTTCAAAATTAATTCAAAATAGCGGTGGGCTTATTTCGAAATTGGTAAACCTCATTCCATGAGGAATAGCGTCAATTTCAAAATTGCTATTTTGAAATAAGTGCTGTGTAGATGCTTATTTCGAAATAGGGGGCCTCCAGCCCTTCCCAGGGTGCCCTGCTGGCCACCCTGGCCACAAGGTAACTTCTGACCTGACGCCCTGCCGGAACCAGTTCCGGCTGGCCTTAAATTCGATTCAGTGTCCAATCAGTGTGGACACGCTATTTCGAGATAGCAAAACACTATTTCGAAATGCATTTTGTGTGTAGATGCATTATTTCAAAATAAGCTATTTCGAAATACCTATTTTGAAATTAAATATTTCGAAATAACGCTGTAGTGTAGACTTACCCTCAGACAATAACAAGTTTATTGTTTATTTCATAGTTTTTATCTGGGGGGAATCTTGATTTGTAACCACTGGTAGCAGAACAGAACCTGGACCTTAGTGGAGGCACCTCGAGCTGTGGCAGTGCCTCCACTAAGCTCCAGAGGTCCCAGGTTCGAATCTGCCTGGTGGTAGTTACACGTTGTTTCCCTATGGCTTTGTGGAAGCATATTGACTAGATCATCAGGTTTTAATAGAAACCACACTGCTTCCTCTGTGTTACCTGTGAAACTCAGTGAAGTTGGCACAGAGGGGCTGGCATAGGGTTAGGGCTAAATTGATGGTGCCCTTGCTTCTCTTACGGTCTGTCTGCAGAAGTGTGAGACGTCCAAGCGGGCGTTGGTCTGTCTACCCTGAATTGCACGAGCAGCGACGTCTTAGCAGCACGCACGGCTTGGGACCCTGACTTCCAAGAGCTACGGCTCCTTAAATTCGCTTGCTCAATCAGTGGCTGCCGTCACACCTGTGACCCCAGTCCCGCTGTGCCTTCGGAGCCGATTCGGGGCTGCGTATGCACAGCTCTCCCTGGCAACTCGGCACCCAGAGGGCAGAGGCAATCCCTGTCCCTTGGCGTGGAGTTAATAAAGAAGCGTTGCACTAAGGCATCTTGTAAGGGGGTTGGTGAGCTCCGTCTGGGCCACGCTGCAGAACCGTTTTAGGGGACAGGAGCTGCTGACCCACAGAAAAATCAGTCGGGGGCCGTACACGAGTGAGAAGCAAAAAAAAAATACCCCTCACTGACGTGACCCCCGACTGAGAAGGAGAAAGACCCTCCCCACCAGAGCCTAGTGCAACCCAGGCTAGTACTTTTGGGTGCTCCAGCCCCGCGGGGAGACGAATAAAAAGGCAGAGAGAGGCTCCCCAAAGCTGGCAGGAGCCCGGAGCCTCAGGGGCTGGATTCAGGCCTCTAGGCCTTAGATTCCCCACCCTTACTTTGTGGATTCGCACAGGAAGGTTTTGACACCATCAATCTGAATTTCAAGCCAGGCCCCAAGGGGAAAAGGTGGAACGTTAGTCTCTTCACCCATGCTGGAGCAGAGACTGCTGTGGGCTCGAGTTCCTGCTTATGGAATTACAATCAGTGTGACAGAGAATTAGAGAAAATGGGTTGAAATGGGAAATTACCATAACTCCCCCCATTTCAGCTGATTTCAGGGGCTGAACGTTCACAAAAGCTCCCAGTGTCTGAATGTCTCTGCCTTGTTTTGCGTCGCGATCGAAGACGCGGACACGCCGCACACTCCCAGACGTTAATCTGAATTATGCCACACACCAGATGTGCTCCCTGGTGCACAAACAACGTTCTTGTTTTTCATTTCAAAGCCGCTGCCGCTGCATCAGATCAAGCCCTATTAATAAACACAGCGCTGGCTGACAGGCCATAATGAGTTAAGACACGATCATATATCATCGAGGGTCACGGTGGTAACTCTAATCAAGTCAGGAAGCACAATACTGCTGCTCTATCCAGGAGCAGACTTGATGGGGAATTAGGGATATTGACTTGACAATACAAAGCATTCTTTAAGGGTGAGATCCCCTCCCAGCGCAGAGAAGTCAGCATGAGGCCTGTGCTCCACTTAAGACCTCGAAATTAAGAGGTGCACGGGAATGGGAGTGGAATTAATTGGTGCCCAGCAAGGAATTTTCCCTTTGGGACAGATTCCCAGCATGTATAAAACAGCATGGCTTTATTCATTGATTCTAACCCCAGAAGGAACCATCGTCTGGCCTCTTGTGTAATACAAGCCATGGATTCCACCCACAAATTCCTGCATCAAGTCCAATAACTTGTGGTTTGGTTCAACCACATCTTTTAGAGACAGACGTCGGATCTTGATTAAGAGAAAGGCAGACCCATGTCAGTATGGCTCACTTGGCATAGAAAGCCATCGGTATTTTTATTCTTTGATTTGCGGTATACCCAGTACCCACACCGTATAGTCTGAGTGTGCACCAATAATGAAACCAGAACCACAAATCCTGATTCAAGCCAAGTTTTTGGGAACTGAGGCCTGGACTACACTAGTCCAAAATTAGCCCGCCCAGGTTGATTTTCTAAGTGATGCGTCCACACACCAAGACCGTTATTTCGGAATAAAGGACCGTGGAATTCAAACTCTGTAGTCCTGCTTTTCATGAGGAATAACGCTATTCCCGAACTTGTAGGTCTGAAATAACGTTAGTGTGGATGCTCCAGTGCCGCTAATTTGAACTAATTGGTCTCAGGAGGCAGGCTCCGTTAATGTGGACGCGCTGCTTTGGACTACATTTGATTCTTTCTCATAGTGAGGACACAGAACTTCAGATCTGTAAAATTGAGTACCCAGAAGTCGAATGTAGTAAATTTGAAATAATCTCCTAGTGTAGACATGGCTGGAGGTGCTATGGGTCTCAAGAGAAAATCCCAACACTGGGGAAGTATTTGGACATCTAACACTTATAACGCACCAGTATGTTTGGGGCACGACGGGTCAGTTGTGAGACAGGCCCATCAGGCAGTGGAAGTTACCTTTGATTTCCGTGGGAGCAGCATGAAGCAATGAGCGCACTTTTGACCATCCCAGCCTGCGTTTCCAATCCAGGTCGAATCTCACGAAGGCGTTATTTTTTTTTCAAATCAGCGACCGTCTCTTCTGCCCTTGCTTCCTCTCCATCAAACTCTATTTCCCCCACAATGCCACTAGCTTGATCATTCACAAATGTTCTGCCGCTCATGAAAATATTTCAGCTGCTTTGGTGAAAAGAGTCAAAAACTATATCAGGCATGTGCTTTGCGTGACATTTTGTGGGAAGCTGGTTTCTGGAATCGTTTAGCATTCCATTTCCTTTATAGGAAATATGAAGAACAATATAGGCTCCGTCTTCTGGTTAAGTGAACATTAGAGAAGTGCTCTCAGATTGGCACAGTCTGTGCATTTCTCCTGCGAATGCCTTGATAATCAATCCATTACCCTGCCTGGAGTGACACAGGAGGGTCTTCTCAATTTGGCCCTCGTGTATTGTGTTGGCTAAGCCATTGAAAACCAGCATAGGATCGCTGTGTAGCAAGGTGTTGGTGGGGTGACTTTGGCCAGGCAAACAGGGCTGTGGCGGTGTAGCTGTCCTAGAAGCTGGGAGGGATCCTATATTAAAAGGGACCCTGCACTGTGGGAAGCGGGGAGAGGACCAGCACAATTTCTAAGCTCTCATTGGCCGGAAGTAGCCAATGGGAGCTCAGAAATTGTGCTGGGAGCAGAAGCAGCATGCAAAAATCTCCTTCTCCTGGACACATGGAACAGCCAGCTGCTTTGAGCAGTCTGGGGCTGCTGGCAGGCAGGGAAGCCTGACCAGAGTCCTGCTGGGCTGCTGGCCGGGAGCTGCTTAGGTCCCATCCCCTCCCACATCCCTCACAGACCCCCGCTCCCTCCCCCAGGCCAGAATCTTCTCCTGCACCGATACCCCCTCCCGGACCCTGCACCCCAAGCCCCTACCCCAGATCAAACCCCCTTCCTTCACCCAAACTCCCTCTCAGACCCCACATCCTCTCCTGCACCCCAGTTCCCTACCCCAAGCTCCCTTCTGCACCCAACCTCCGTCCCAGACCCTGCACCCCCTTGTGGCCCTTGGCCACTTACCAAAATCTTGGCAAGACCCGCCCCCCACCCCATCAAAAGTTAACGCAAGAAGCAGATGCTCGTAAGACAAACTCATATGGCCTAGGTGTGTTTTAAATAGCTCTTCATTTTCAGGCCTGCTGCTACATGCAGGATATAAAAACCCTATTGCTTCACCAACATCATAAGTGGGTGCAGCAGCAGGAAGCCCCCTTTCTCAAGCCAGTGGCTTGCTTATAAACAGCCTTGCCTAGAGAAATACACGCGTTCATGCTTTTTAATGGGCAGGCCAGGAAAATCAGCTGGGAGCTGATTTTTCAAGAAACATCCAATTATCCCTTAAAAGCATTTTAATTTGCAGCAGTTTTTTGTGCGTCCGTACCTGGCGTCTAATTTATGGGGTAATGTTTCTTTAAGATGGCCATTAATGGGCCCAAGCAACAATTTAAGGTTAAGAAGGGGAGGCAATACAGACAGATTAGTTTTATCAGATGACCCGCAGCAGAGGTTATATTAAAAAATGCCTTAATTAAAACAGGTCAGAACAGTCGAAACGCTCAACCTTCCAGTTCTGTTCACTAATTGGAAGGCGGATGCATGCCAGAGGAGACGGGCGATTTTTATCAGCATCATAACATCACATGAGGAGATGTAGCTTTGTCAGCACTTCTCCTGATCCTCTGCCTGAGGAAGGAGCATATGTCAGTCAGGATTTCGTGCTTTGCTTCTGTGTTTGAATCCACGTCTGATTGTGCTCAAAAAATTAACAGGGCATTAAAAGGAGCCTCTACCCTTCCACGCTAATCCAAATCCGTGTCCCACGTTTGCTCAGTTGTTATGACCGAGGCAAAAAAAAACGTTGAGGCCCCAAAGCCAATACTTTGTCCTTAACTCGATCCAGTGTGCGAGGGAGGAATGAACCAACCCCTAAGAGGCCAGTTCAGTTGTCCGCCATGTTTCTGTAGGGTCTGGATAGCTTTGTGTTCCGATCCGTCTTCCAAGGTCTCCTCTGATTTACAGGCCCCCGTCCAGCACGGCACTCAACCACCAGCTTAACTTTCAGCGAGTGGAGAAGAATTCCCCTGACTTGGAAAGTGAAGATGTTCTCCCCACACGACGCTGTGGCCAGAAGAGTGAATGCAGTTCTGGGACGATTAAACAGGGGACTCAGAGTCGGAGTAGAGAGATGATGTTACTTCTGCATTTGGCACGGGGGTGACTGCGGCTGGAATGCCGCGGCTCGTTCTGGGGCTCACGTTTCAAGGAAAAAACAGTGATAAAACTGAAAAGAGTTCAGCAAAGAGCCACGAGTTAAGGCTTAGAAAGCAGGCCTTGTGGTGACGGAATCCAGGCCCTCGACCGGGTTCATTTTAACGATGAGAAGGGTAAGAGGTGACCTGATTACTGTACAGCAGCATCTGCATGGGGGTAATGATTTAACACTGGGCTCTGGCAGAGAAAGAGCTAACGCGACACAGTGGCTGGACGTGGTAGCCGGACAAATTCGGCATGGAAGCAAAGTACAAATTCGGGACAGTGAGAGTAATGAACCGTTGAAACAATCCGAGTGGCCGATGGGTGGGCCGAGGAGGCAGCCACCTTGGGGCCTGGTGATTTAAAAAAGACTGGAGTATCTGGTCACTGCTGCTGCTGCTACCTCAGCACCCCAGGCTCGTCAAGTCGCTACCAGAACCCTCGCATCGCCATCGGTTTGCTCCAGCCCCTCCCCTTCCTCCTGAGGCTCTGCCCCTTCCAGGACCACGGAGCTGGCTCCCCAAAGGGCCCAGCGAGGACTCTCCTCAGCTTTTCAAGAGCGCATGTCCCTCACCGACCATTCCACTGCAGGTTTTCTAGATGCCATGCAGCCTAGGATTGCCCTCAGAGCGGCCTGTGAGGTGCAGGGGGGCAGAATAGCTGAGCGCCATGGTCCCTGCTGGTGAGGGAATTCGTTAGTGAAGCATCGTTTGGTGCTAGAGCCCCCAGAAGCTTTGCTTTCCCGGTGTCCGGTTCAGGAGCTCCCTGTGCTGAGGTAACTTAATGCTTGTCAGAGTTGGTATTTTCCTCGGGCGTCTCTGCTGATGGTTGCCCATCAGCAAACTGGGTGCCTGGTACCGTACCTCTCCACAGGCCCATAGAACTGCCACACCAGTCTCCTGGCGGTATTTGCTGCCTCTCCCCCAAGGTGTAAGGGTGTGTTGGCTGCACATTCTTACCCCTGCTAAGGAGCCTTCTGAAATGCTTGGCTCCCAGTGTCAGCTCCCAGAGCCACATGTGCCCTCTTTGGACCCCCCCCCCCCAATTCCAAAAAGATCAAGCATTGGGTGGCATACAGTGATCCTTTAAAAATAAAGAGGGAGACATTGCCTAGTGGCTAGTGCACCAGCCTGGGGTCCAGGCTTACTTCCTTGCTATGCCATGGATTTCCAGTGTGAGTGTAGGCAAGTCACATAGGGATAGGTTTGTAAAAGGTATTTAGGAGCTCAAAGAGGCAGACAGACTCTAAGTGGGGTTCCTACTGAATCCTAACAATCCGGGGCAGGTATCAAGACAGAAAATATCTTATTGCCTCTGTATAAATCCATGGTACACCCACATTTTGAATACGGTGCACAGATGTGGCCACCTTATTTCTAAAAAGATATCTTGGCATTGGAACAGGTTCAGAAAAGGGCAACAAAAAAGATTAGGAGTTTGGAACGGGTCCCATATGAAGAGAGATTAAAAAGACTGGGACTTTTCAGCTTAGAAAAAAGGAGACTAAGGGGGGATATCATAGCGGTATATAAAATCATGACTGATGTGGAGAAAGTGAATAAGGAAAATGTATTTACTTGTTCCCAAAACACAAGAAGTAGGGGTCTCCAAATGAAATGAATAGGCAGCAGGTTTAAAACAAATCAAAGGAAATATTTCTTCATGAAGTGCACAGTCAACTTGTGGAACTCCTTGCCAGGAGATGTTGTGAAGACCAGGACTGTAAGGGTGCGTCGACACAGCACCATAACTCAAAATAAGATACGCAATTTGAGCTATGCAAATTGCATCTCTTATTTCAATGCTATTTCAAAATAGCTTATTTCGTCCTTTGGCGCTGTCTACACAGCACCGTTGCAAAATAAAGCGCTATTCTGAAATGTCCCTTGTTCCTTGTAGAATGAGGTTTCTGGGGATGTTGGAATAGCAAGCCCAAGAAAACGGGCTTGCTGTGAAGACACGGGATAGCTCTTTCGGGATACTCTGGTATCCTGAAATAGCATTGCAGTGTAGACGTATCCTAACAGGGCTCAAAAAAGAGCTGGAT
The DNA here is from genome assembly GCA_019425775.1 of Rafetus swinhoei. Classification (NCBI taxonomy): domain Eukaryota; kingdom Metazoa; phylum Chordata; order Testudines; family Trionychidae; genus Rafetus; species Rafetus swinhoei. The sequence continues at coordinate 74,767,543 of CM033439.1, forward strand.
AGATTCATGGAGGTTAGGTCCGTCAATGGCTATTAGCCAGGATGGGTAGGAATGGTGTTCCTAGCCTCTGTTTGTCAGAGGCTGGGAATGGATGACAGGAGAAGGAATCATCCAGTGAGTCCCTGTTCTGTTCACTCCCTCTGGGGCACCTGGCACTGGCCACTGTGGGCAGACAGGACACTGGGCTAGATGGACCTTTGGTCTGACCTAGTCTAGCCATTCTTATGTTCTCAAGATTTGACATGGATTCTTGCTTCTGTGCAGAGGAACCTGGCTTTCCCAACTCAGGGGAAACTCTTAGCTGTATGGACCTCCATTCCTCTCACTGGGAGCTGTACAGGGAAAAGGAGAAGCACAAGGAGCAGTGTGTGGAGTTGGAGAAACCTAACCCCAGCGGCTTTGGGGAGAGGTGGAGAGAGATTAAACAATCAGAAAAAGAACCACAGGTACAGAATGTCGATCAGTTTTCCAGACTGAACAGTAACAGCTGTGGTCTGGTTTTTATGTTAAAGGGCTGGGCAGGGAAAGCCATGCACATGCACCCATGAAGTAGCTTATAAAAAAAATCCTCCGTCATTTTCTATTAAGGTTGGTTATAAGTCTTTGCATATACAAACAACTTGCCTACGCCATTTGTGTATCTTCCTGCGAAACGAAGAGCTTAGCGGGCAATCCCCTTTGAAAACCAAATTAGGAATCAGATAGAGCAGTGGTTCTCAACTTGTTTCAGTCCACAGACCACCAGGCCAATCAGAAAATGTTCATGGACCACCTCCTTTTTGAGACATGATAAAAAAGAGCAGACAACAAACATTTTGCTTTGAAATGTATTTCTTACTAACAGATTTTTGGTGCCTGCCCACGCCGTGTGACTTTGGATAATGTTCCTGTGGACCACCAAAAAAGTCACCATGGACCACCAGTTGAGAACCACAGGGATAGAGGGAGCTATAGACTGGAGGAGGACTTGTGTGACTCAGTCCAGGGTCTTTTCTTGCCAAACGCTTCACCCGGTGGTTTTGTTCCACTGTAGGTAGGGCAGTCGTGTTGTTTGGTGCAGCAGAAACTTGTCACAAACGTGACTGATTTGTCTTAGCTCCACTGTACTCCATCCCCCATTTCTTTATTAGAGCAACAGTCCTGCCTTCATGGTTTGTAACGTAATGGGAACGTAGCTCTTCCCGAAGAAGCTTCTGGTCTCCAGCTCTCCTTGGTGCCTAGAGTTGCAGTCAACCCCCCGAGACTCAAAGAGGAAGCGGGATGATCCCTTGGCACAGATGTTTAAGTCCGTGTTAGCATGCGCGGGGTGCCTGTGTCGTCCTTTAATCTCCCAGGTTGCTTTGCCCAGGGGATTCCCCACTCTAACCAAGAAGCCTGGCATTGAAAAGACAAAGACAAAGTGGCAGCTCTTCCCCGATGCCATCCTGTGATGAATGGGTGGGGTGCTACACTTTTCTGGACATCCCAGCCATTCACTTAATTAAATTGCATGTAAGAGTTAACATCATGGATGATGGGTCCTAGAGAGTCCCCAGGAATGCTAGACAAACAGGAAGTGAGTTGGCAGGAAGCCAGGCGAGCCAATGAAAACAGAGTGTGGGGTTTTGAACCGGGAGCAGTGATCTTCCTGTGCCAGTCTTTGTGTGACCAGAGCAGAGCCGGGAGACATGAATTAAGCCAGAGAGCAGAGCATGGAATATCCAGCGACATCCATGCCTAGGGAAGGACTAAACTTTGGAACAACAGAGATGTGAGTAGAACAGGGGATGTTTAGTCAGACACGATCGGGTTATTTTCTCTATGTTTGGGTTTGACTGACTTCTCTGTGCTAAGCCTATATACTGTAACGTTTATCTTGAATCCCAGGGATGCAATTCTCTATGCTTTCATCTTTCTTTCTTTTTTTCTTTTTAGTTGCCCTGTAACACCTTGCAATCCAGGAATGTTTTGCCAAGTGTGTCGTCTTAATTTTGTTAATAAAAATCACCAGGATCTGATTCCTGTGTCCTAGCAGGTAGGAAGTTCTGGGTGGTTAAGGCTGCAGGATCAGCTATTAAGAAACTGACAGGGTTTTTTTAAAGCTCTCACCAGAGGCTGGGTTAAAGAGTTTAAGGGAACTTACAGGAAAAAATTCCCAAATGTGTCTTCCTGAGTTTTCCAAGGGGGTTCTGTATTTGGGTGGGAGCAGCGATATTAACCAAAGGCCAGGAAATCTGTGACCTCGGGGAGTTTTTAAACAGAAGTCTTTAGTGGCAGGGTATTTTAAAGACTCTTGCAGGGCCCCCACCTCCTGCTCTCGACGTGCCAGAGTGGAGACCAGCCTTGACGCATCCCTTTCGTGCCGGAGCGTGATCCAGACAGTGGCTCTGTCCCAGCCGAACCTGGCAGCCAAGGTCATTGCTAAACAAATACCCAGGCCTTTTCGCGAGGGACATCAGTCTGCACAGTTAGGGAGGTCAGAAATCTTGCCCCTTGCTGAGAGAGCTCTATGCCAGCCAAAGTCTAGTCTGGCCATAGCTCAGAGTGAGCCAAGAGAGCGTCTGTGAGGACTCCCCTGTCCCTGAAATAGGGCATTATGGTGTCACGCTGCACAGAGAAGGGGTTTTCCAACAACGAGTCGCAACCCAGGTCTGGGGGGTGGGATGTCGGGCTCTGGGGCTCATTGCTGCAGGGGATCAGGTGACCAGTGGGGGCACTAAGGCAGCTCCCTGCTTGTCCTGGCCCTGCAGACTGTACTGCGCCTCAGAAGCAGCCAGCGGCAGGCCTGGCTCCTAGGTTGGGGCACACAGAGAGTGCACAGCACTCCGTGCACTGCCCCGGCCCTAAGCACTGGCTCTGCACTCCCATTGGCTGGGAATCTGCTGCTGGCTGCTTTTGGAGGGCAGCATGGCCTGTGGCGCCAGGAGAGGCAGGAAGCTGCCTTAGCCCCCCCATTGCACCGCTGACCTGGACTACTTGAGGTAAGCCCCTCCTGCCCGCCGAAAGCCGGAGCCCCCTCCTGCACCCCAAAGCTCCATCTCCTGCCCCACCCTGGAGCCCGCATTCCAATTACATTCTGTTGGGTCATGGGCAGCAACGATTTTCTTCAACTGGGTCACGAGAAAAGAAGTTTGAAAGCCGAGGGCATATAGGATAAAATGCTCTGCTAGCTGACGGTGTATTGCATATGCTCTAAGAGGATGATTCTTCCCATTTGCTAAGTAGCCCCTTGTGCTGCAGGTAGGGCTGATGATGATGAGGGACTAGAAATGTAAATAAGGCAGCAGAATCTAACCCCTCATGAGGTAAGGCCCCCAAATGAACTAATCTCCTGGTCTGAGTTCTCTAAAGCCGGGACTTGCCTTCTTGGTTGTGTCTGTCGGGGCTCTCCGGCACTGCTCCAACATACACATACCTTAGGAGAATGAAATGCTTTCCCCATCCTGACTTTCTACTGCAGACCTGCTCGGAGCTCACGTCCGTTTTCACGCCAGTCCCACATGTAACTGCCCACGCAACAAGCTCAGAACACACCCTGACCGAGACGTTATTTCCTGACGTCCGCGCAAGCAGTCACGAAAGGCTTCACTTGCGGAGAGCCGGTCAAGTCCATAGCCCCGTGTAGCCAGGGCAATGGTGGAATGAAAGCCCTTCGAGAAGTTTCAAAGAAAAAAAAATATGTAGAGGCAAATCTTTTACAATGTCATTTGTGCAGGTTCATTTGCCACGTACGGGGGGCAGGCAAAGATATTCCTCAGCTAGATTTATTACGAGACAGGAACCCTCTTGGCAAGCCTCCGTTTCCAAGCTGCCTGTCTTCACCCAGGGTATGTCTACACTGCAGAGTTTTTTCAGAAAAACAGCCGTTTTTCAAAAAAAGTCACTTACGTCCACACGGCAATCACATTCTTTCGGAAAAAAAATCGACAGAACAGAGGGGTTTTTCCGACATTGGTAAACCTCTTTCTACGAGGAAGAAGCCTTTTTCCGAAAGAGCTCTTTTGGAAGAAGATGTGTGTGGATGGGGAAGAGGGCGTTCTTTCAGAAGAAGAGGAAAGAGGAAAAATCACAGGTGCCCTGGTGGCCATTGCGCCCATAGTAATCACCGCTGGAATGCAAGCGAGTCCATTCAGTGTGGACGCTAACTGTCGAAAAAGCAGATCGCTTTTTTGATGCGCTTTTGCAGTGTGGACTCTCTCTTTCGGGAGAAGTTTTTTCAGATCTCTTCCGGAAAAGCTTCTTCCAAAAGAAGCGTATGGTCTAGACCATGAGTTCCCAAACTGGGGGGCGTGCCCCCATGGGGGGGCATGAAGAAATTCCGAGGGGGGCGCGAGGCGACACACACCCCGTCAATCCCCAAGTTTTGCTGCTATTTTTTGGGAGGGGCGGGGCGTGAGGGTTTCTCAAAAATCAAAAAGGGGGGCGTGATGCCAAAAAGTTTGGGAACCACTGTAGACATAGCCCCATTGTGTATATCCACACCCATGGCCACAAGGCAAAAGCATCAGGGTATGAGAGGAATTACAGACCGAAAGGCCAACTTCTGCTCTAGCATCCACTCTGGGTGACCTTGGTTCATTTGCATATCAGGGCAGACTCCATCGCTTAGGCCAGGGGTTCTTAACCTTTTTACCTTCACACCTCCCCTGAAAGTGAACTTCATGTTCACACCCCCCTGGGAGCCATTTTGTGCACAGCCTAGCCCCGCCCCCTCACCTGACAGGAAGCCAAGGGGCGTGGCTAGGACTATAAGAACTCTGCCAGGGAGCTCAGGCGGGGCCCAGCCTCTGAGGGAGACAGAGGCCTGCCCAGAGCTCCTGGCTGATGAGGCTGAGACCTGGCCCGGGCCCCCCACAGCCGCCTTCCCTCAGGCCAGCGAAGGCTTCCCTGCCTGGGCCGCCGAGGCCTGGCCAAGCCGGCCGACAGGGCTACCCTCTGACCTAGAGGAACCCAAGGCTCTACTGGTGCCTGGCGATTCGGAGGACCGGCCTGAGCTGAAGGCCCGGCTTGAACCCCGAGGCCTGCCTGAACCCTGGGACCTGGCGAACCAGCTGGATGCTGGACGCAGCCGTCCGAGCTAATTCCCAAGTCCGATGGCTGGGGGCGCTGTGGGGTGAGTGAACCCCGTTACACTGCCTAAATGAATAATATGAGCTTTTTACTTTGAACCTTTTCCTAACAAATTTACGGAATATTTGAAGATGAAAGTCGGCAATGCTCGCATACTGTTATTGTAGGGTGTCGTCACATAGGCCTGATTGATTCGCACTGCTATTGTAGTGTGCTGATCTCTAGAAGCTAATAAGAAATCAATGTTTATCATTTTAATTCATAATATTAATTATGAAGAAATCTAAACTTCAGAATTTTATCCGGTGAGAAGGCAATTGAGATAAATTTTCTGGGAGGCACCTCACACCTCCCCTGTATCCCCTTCACACCTGCCCTGGAGAGGCGCACCTCACTGGTTAAGAACCCCTGGCTTAGGACGTCGGTTTCATTCAGGGCACGTCCAACACAGATCAGCCTGGGGGTCAGAGCGTCTGCAGGCGTACATCCATGTCGCGCCGTTGGAGACAATGGAGCGATGACAAGCTGGGCGCTGAGTCTCATTGGCTTAAGGTCTGACGGGGATGAGCCACGTGGAACACAGAGAAGCTACGTGTGGTCTTACCACTGATCGCCCTTAACAGATGGGCGCACTGCAAGAGGCTAGAAGGCAACTCCAGCGGTAACGGCAGAAGGGAAGGAGCTGTACTAACTGCAGAGAAATCCCCCCCTTCCCTGACTTTTGTTTGAGTGAAAGCTGATATTCTGCAGCACTTATCGGAAACTACATCAGAGATGGCTGTGGGGGAGTGTCTTCCATGGAAATGTTTGATTGGGTGGTGATAATACAGCTGCTAAAAAGGTGTCATCTGGAAATGCTGTTTAGAGCCTCGTGGAATTTCCATTCTCTGATGCAGAGCAGCCTCTTGGACAAGGGAAGCATCATGGGAGTTCCCACCCAAAGTGCCTCATGGGAGATGTAGTCCAGCCAGGGTTCCCCGCCCATAGTGGAGAATGGAGACATGCATTAAATCAAACTGCAAGTCCCATGAGGCCTAGCCGCAGCCTCGCCAACTTGACGGATTTTCTGTTTTCAGCCAAAGTATTTTTTGGTCGTAAAAATCAAGATCCCTTTTTGCAGAAACCAAACCTGGTTTTGGTTTTGATGGGAAAAAATGTGAGCAGCCCTGCCCCTACACGAAGCCAATTCAATCCCAGAGCACCGTAGCTTGAGCAATTGGATACACAGAGCAGAAGTACAGCTGAGGTACATGTGGAGCCTGATACACGCTTGCAAATTTTCTGGTCAGAAAAGCAAAATAAAACGTGTATGTCACAGCTGTGGTGGGTCTCTGAAGAGGGCGAAGGCTAAATTCCACTTGCTGCTGTGTGTTTGCATCGGCTGGATCTCACCGCAGTGAAGGGAAAACTGAAAGAGTTCAGCTAAATCCCCCGAATTAGATTTTGAAAAATTAGAAGAGCCACCCAAAATATCAGAATCTCTTGGTTCCTACCTAGAGCGCAGAACATTTCAGAGATACCGCTGTTGGGAACGTTGTCTGTCTCTCTCCTTCGTGCGGGGACACCAAAGGGGTGTGCCGGGTGAGAGAAGCTGAACAGACCCGAAAGGAAGAATCACTTCTTTTGCTGCAGTGTGTAATTTCCATGTTGGCGCCCGGTTAGGTGAATGAGGACAGCCAGGGAAATATCCCGGAGTCAGTAGAGCCGTCTACAGCAGCATGGGCCTCCAGGTATTGGAAGGAAGTACCCCACGCCCAGGGACACTACACCGCCACCACTCTGTGTCCACTCTGGGGCCACGGGCGTGACTCCTCCCCACCAAGGAACGATGCCAGGGAAGGAAATGGCTTCCCGTCCCTTTGGGAAACACGCCAAGAAATTGGTGTCTTACAAAGTGAAGGAAGTGGCACATGAGATTGCTCTCCGGCTTCCCTGCCTCTAGAACCAGGTTCCGTCCTCATGCTTCGGAGAAGGGCGGGGTGTGTGGTGTAGAGAGCCCTTCACTTTCCTCCATCTGCAAGGATCACTGCTGCCTTTCCATTCGAGCCGGCCAAAGGGCCTCCAGGGTCCCACAGCAAGCCTGGGAGGTAGAAGTCCATGCCGCAGTCTGCTGCAGGATTTCACCTTTGCTACTCCTACGTCCACTTGGTCCCACCAGGACGTGTCTTCAGTGGACAGAGGGCAAACGTCCTGCTCCTACTTCCACCGTATGGACTCGTGCACGTTGGACAGCCACTAAGGGGAGAACTGCTGCCATAGTCTAGTGGAGTGGGTCTCAGCCTGCGGCCTGCAGGCGGCTTGTTCCCAAATGACCTTCTCAAGGCCACATGGATAGCGCATGTATCCTGAGGGTGTGGCCCACACGACAGAGAACTGCATATGCCCACCCTGGTGAGTAAAGAGGTTGAAAACCACTGGTCTAGTCCCCGTGTTTTCCTTTAATCCTTCTCCCAGTTTTCTCCCCTCTCCACCTCCCCAAACATCACACCAGTTATTTAAACAGTGGCAAACCCGCATGTGGACACTCATGTGGGTTCCCAACTCTCTTACGGTCGCTTCACTTGCCTGGGTCGGTTTACAGGCACCAGCTAAACAGCCATAACTAGCGTGTCCACGTGCAGTTGGCCCATGTTGAATAAATCAACGTAGAAAATAAACTGGGGCAACTTTGATGAGTTTGTGCTGGTGTGATGAACTTTGGTGGGATTCCAGTTTCAACTAGTTGTAACTATCATGTGGTTTGGCACCAGCTGGCTACGTCGTCTCTGAACTACCTTCAACTTCTGAACTTAGAGTAGGTCTGAGACGAAACAGATCCAAGCTGCCCACACTGGAGAAGTTAATATTTCCCTCTCGTATCACGGGGAGTTTGTTTGGCCGGTGCTGCAAATGAGGCCCCTCTGTGTGCGCTTCTACTAAAGAGGTCCCACCTCACGGAGCGGGCCCAGCTGCCTCACAACCCGTGAAGACGGAAATCACAGTTCTAAGACAGAGCAGAGCGACAATCCGGTGTGGCTGCCCCCGCTCATGGTATTTCGTCAGCTTCTGGCCACGTGGCAGGAATTCCGTGGTCAGGACAGTGAACTTTACGATTAGTGCAGCACAAGGCGGGAGTTATTTATATTTTAAGAGCCAAGCAGCTCTCCAGATGTGCCTGAGACTGAAGGCCTAGCCTAAACAGAGCCAGTGGGGGAATGGGTCACAGATCTCCTGATTTCCAATGTCACCTGGTGCTTGTTAAACACAGGCCTCACATGTGAGCAACTTCACTGGTCCACGCTGCCAGCGAGCACAAGGAAAAATGGCTATTAAGGGACCTACTTCCCAACTGATGTAACATCCGTGTGGCTCTGTTGAAGTCAGAGCTGCAGCCGTGTACGCCAGCTGAGGAACTAGGCCTCGAGGGTCCCACTGTTACTAACACTTTCTTAATGTTCTACGAGGTCCTCCAAGACAATCTGAATCTTCACCAGGAGTCTTGCTCCTGTTCAGGTTGAACATTCAGATTCGATTCCTTCATCGGGAGTGAGAGCAGACGGCCCTTTGCAATCTCTGCCCAGGATGAACAGTGTGGTTTTTGGAGGAGAGGAAACGCAGAGGAATAGTTAAACCAAGACTTGGTTTTCTCTTTGCAGTCTGCTTTTGAGTACTGCAGAAGATTGTCTGCAATTCTTCCACATATCCCTTGGATAAAATCCAAATGCCTGCCAGTATCGTCTCGTGGTGGAAATTAAAGCCACACACCACAGCGGGAACTGTGGCTAGCCTCCATGTGTGAGTTGTTTGCTTCTTTTGAACACATAGGGCCCGATTCTCAGCTGGTGTAAGCCAGCATAGCCTCCTCCCTCTAAGTCTAATGGACTTTTGAAAAGAGACCTCCGGGGAAGGGTCTTACGACCCACACAAGCCTTAGCGGCCTTTCTAAATTGCTGCCTCTGAAGCTTAGCTCTGTGGTTGAATTCACATTGGGATTACTCCTGGATCGGAGCCCTCAAGGCAAACCTAGGCTGCAGTCGGAAGAGCGGTTTTTCCTCTTGATACTTCTGGATGTCAGTGTGGTGAGTAAGAGTGAACTGAACCCTGAGGAGACAACAAGGAAGCCCAGTGCAACAGATGCCTGACCACACAGAAGCTCTCGCCCGCCTGAGAACAGTGTATCGAACAAGGGATTTTCATCGTGGAAAACCTGGACTCCGACGAATCAGCCTGGTGCATGCATCCATTTCCCCATTGTATGGTTTTTTCCATGATTTTGACATGCAATCATTTCCAGGGTTGTTCGCACAGTCTGCGCCACTTAACGGCAAGGCATTTAATCAGGACTGCCTCTTTACTGGGATGTCTCCCTGGGAAGAGATTTAGACAAATGATCGCAAGTGGTAATTTCAACAGCTTCCTCTGGGTAGAGTTAGCCTAGCGTCTTCATTTTAAATAGTCTCCTGAATGCGGCTACCGGGGCGCAGAGGCCAAGAGGTTCCGTGGCTTCCCCCAGGTTTTAACAGGGATTAAATATAAAGCTTCAGTCTCTTAATTCAGATGTTACCCAACCTGGTAGTGATTGAGAGGCCAAGTCAATATCCCTTTTCTTTTTAAGACTGCCACCTTCCAATTTTGGCTTGAGATTTCCTTGAGACCTCCCATGCACGGAGTCAGGGGTTCACAGGAGAAAGTCTTTTGTGTTTTCAAAAGCAGGCGGGGTTGCCAGCTTTTCTTTGCCGCTTACAGCTATTAACCCTCAAGGCTCCGACGCCAGCAGGCAAATACGCGGTCGTTTTTATCGTGGGGGGGGCCAAAAACAATGTTTGAAAGTTGGAGGCACGACTGCACGGTCATTTACCGATCGTGTAAGCCACACCATGGAGACATGGCTTCCCATGGCCGTAGTGTGCTGGTCGTTTGTAGGGGAGACTTTGAACACAGCATAGGATGTTGGGGAGCAGGGGATCGCGCTGATGGGAAAATGCTCTTGGCACATTCTAGCAATCTCAGCTCCAGCCCTTCCAGGTGATATTTCAGCACAGATATGGAGGGCATCTTGGACTAACAGAACATGGAATGAGTCATCTACCTGGGGAAAGTACCCAAACTACATTTGCAGCTCACGGTTACAGTGAGTATTGGAATTTTCACATGGCAGTAGTGAGCAGAGGTGTCAATGAGCACGGCTACAAAAGCCGTCGGAAGAATGTTAATTGCCAAGTCAAACACTCCAGAGTTAGGAAATGCCAGAATTAAGGTTGTCTGCGAACATGACTTCATCTCTTGTGCATATGTGCTACAGGATAGGCTTGAGTTACATGATCACACCCTGGTTTTCCCATGGACCTCGGGATCACTTACAGCTAGGACAGGAGCAAAGCAAAGTCTCCTAATGTTAGACGGGGAGGTTTGCTTCTCCGCTACTTGGGCAGCATGCCAGTGGGCAGCCACTACTAACACCTCTATAACAGCCAGCTCTGGTTCCCCTGTGTCTTTCCCATTGTCCAGTTTTGCCAGCTCTTCTGATTTGTGTTAATCTTGTGTTTTTCTTAAAGCGCCAGATCCTGGAGACCTGAGAATAATTTAAAATTTAAAAATTAAAAATTAAAAATTGAAATTAAAATTAAAAAAATTAAAATTAAAATTAAAATTTTAAATTTTAAATTTAATTTATAAAAAGCTCTCCCCCATTTTTAACCACATAGATTGAAAACCAGTATGATGATCTGGGAAGGGGGCTGGATATTTGCAGCCTTGGGCCTGGTGTTACTAAAAGCCCTTGAGCCGTGTATGAGGTAGGAGTCGAAGATTATGACCAAACTGACCTATCTAATCAGCTAGGGAGCATTAGTACCCGGTGACATTTTTCTTCCTCTTCTAACCTGTTTTGGGAGTGAGGAAGGGCAAAGAGTAGCTACTTGGCAAATAACGTTCACATCCCTGGTGCCCCTGCAGCCTGCCCTATACAGGAGCATGGCTCCCACCCCAGATGTGGCACAGCTTCCATACCCCCAGCCAGGCTGTCAACGGGAGGGGGCAAAGAGGGGAAATTGCCCCAGAACCCGGTGAAACAAAACGGCCCAGGGCTCCCAGCTGCTGCTACTGTGGCTCTGGGCACTCTGAGGGCTGGGGGGCAGCCAGCATCACACACCCGACAGTGCTGAGGGCCGGCTGGTTCTGGCCCAACCCTACCACCCAAGGCCCTGCCTCTTCCCGGGGTGCAGAGCTGGGGACTTCCACACTTTGCCCAGGGGCCTGTGGTGGCTCTCGGCCCCTCTGCCTCCAGCAATGCATCTCTGAAAGGGAAGGGAACAATTTTGCTCAGGCAGTAGATTGTGCGAGTACACCTCGTGTGAAACCCACTGTGGCACGTTGTCGCCATCTATTGGCTGTCCTATGTATAGCCTCCACTATTGTGTCACAGCCGTCCTTACGGTCAAATATTAGAACAGGTTGGCCAAACTTATTGACCCTCTGAGGGTACCATAGTCTTCAGAAATTTGAGAGCTGGCCTTCACAGCATCCTCTGGCAAGGAGTTCCACAGGTTGACTGTGCACTGCATGAAGAAAAACATCCTTTTGTTTGTTTTAAACCTGCTACCTCCTAATTTCAATTGGTGACCCTAGTTCTTATGTTATGGGAACAAGTAAATAACTTTTCCTTATTCACTTTCTCCACACCAGTCATGATTTTATAGAGCCTTCAGCAGGGATAGAAAAAAGAGGATAGTCCAATTCCCAGACTCCCAAGTATCCATTTCCTAAATGAGTTAAAAAAAACCTCTTTAAGTCCAGACTAGGCAGCTAAAATATCAGCCACGTGTCTGATTTACAGTGCTAGGTTTGAGGTTTGGGCAACACTTCAAGAGCTTCCCATAGGAATTTATCCAAATCCTTCTTGCTCTGATGCAGAGTAATTTGGAAGAGCTTTTTGTGCTGCTGTCTCGGATAAGACAGGGGCTATTGTAAACACACCTGCAGCCAATCAGACTCCAAGCCAGGCGGGCGTAGGCATGTGCCCATGTAAACAGCCAAATGCATATCCTGGTTTATTTTATTTTTTAAGGAAAACAAATAATGGCAATTTAACATTCAAACAGAATAAGTAACTGAGTTGGTTAAAAAAAGACCCAGTAAATTGGTTTTTATGACTTTTTCAAAGTTTGTGGAAAAAGTTAGACACAGCAACCGGTGCTAATAGGCACACGGGGACCGTTCGTGGACAGGGCCACAGGAGAGTAAGGGACCGACACGTGGCTGTGGCTTTGGCATTTGGGGTCATTTCGTTAAAACAGCAGCTGTGTTGGTAACCTGCAAAGGAATGCGTGTCTGAATTTGCAGAGAGTCTGAAACTATCCCTGAGATGTTAACTGCCCCATTCATCAAACTGGAGTGCTAACTCTCACCACTTGCTCTGAGCTTCCCTGCCCAACCCTACTGCAGCAAGGGATTATGGGGCAGGAGCCTGACTGCTGCTTTGAGGAGACCGAAGATCTGGGCTGTCTCCGTACTCCACATGTTTTGGTGCCGTGCTGACACCTTCTGCAGCAGTGTGACCCTCCTTGTGTGTTTAGCAGAGGGAAACCTCTCCAGTACGCAGAATAGTTCTGGCAGCGTTTGGAAGGTTTTCTGCAGCAGGGGGGTAACATCTAGAGCCACCTACCCAGTTTTATCCAGGATGAAGTCAGTATTAAAAAAAAAAATCTCCTAAGCAGCATCTCGGGGACAGGGGAACTAGAATAAGTTTGTCGTGGTGACGCTAATCTTCTAGCCAACCCTAGTAGGAGTTCTGGCTCCTGGTTTTGGACCAGCTGAGAAAGCATCAGTGGGTGGTCACAAGGTTTTTGGCATCGCTTGCAGAGCTGTTCATAAATGCGCACGCTGCCAGGCGGGAACAGGTCAGGACACGGACAGTGAAGACCCGCAGCCTTTCGGTGATGACATGGATAGTTGCATGACAGCTGCGGTAGGCCTGGCGGGTGCAAACCCAAGTGAGAAGGAGATAAATACCCAACCTGCTGAGGAGAAGCAACGAGAGGTAATTACTTCAACACGCTGGATCAGGTTTCCTAATGCAAATAAAATATACGTGGGGGGGGGAGGAATGAGTGAGGTTAGTTTCAGATTGGAAACACTTGTAACTTACAAAGAGTCGATTGAACCATTATCACTGACCACGGAAAGACGGGCTCTCGTTCAATTCCAGGCTCATAAAAGATGGATAAACTTTCAGATGATTTACCCAATCCCCATTTTGGGCTTAAAAAAAGAGAGCACGAGACCTAGCCCAGGGCTCATGGGTTCTCTCTAGCGGGCAAAGCTGCCCCAAAACAACCTTCATGAGCTGGAACAAATTAAGAGTATTTATTTTCTTGAGGATATCCACGATTTTCCATCCCTTTGACACTGAATGGGCTAAGGTATTTTGTAACACAGACACTCCCCACATCCCCAAAAGCAAGGGCTATGAAGATTACATCATGGTGCGTGCGCATCAGAGGTCAAAGAAATCCACAGAGTTCAACAGCATCCTGTTATAATCAACCATGACTCTTACAATCAAACGGCCCATGCGCTATAAACACACGCATGGGCCATTCAAGTCCTGCATGCGGCTTGCCCGTGATGAAAGGAATTGCAGCCAGAATGTAGTATGCGTTTTGTAGTAGGTAGTTATGTCAGCACTGTGTGTCAGCGCATGGGGAGCCGGATGTACACTGCAGTAGGTTAGAATAGCTACTCTGGCTAGCAGGCTCCAAAGGAAGTTCTATCCAGCCCGGCTTAGCAAAGGCGTTTCAGAGCAGCCAGACCCACCCCGGGCTGTCGAGTTGTTCTGTGCACTGGTCGTTACCAGGATAGCCATTGGTAATTATCTCGAGGGTTTAGGGCGGGAGAGGCAAAGTGAGGCTGTTTCGATCCCGGCGCGTTGGGAGGAGATGGCTCCGTTTTGCTTTCATTCACAGTTTTGGATCAAAATGCAGAGGGTGCAAAGATTAGCTATTGCGGTGCATTGGGGGGTGACAGATCTTGTAGAAACCACACCCCGCCTGGAACAAATGTTCCAGTCACACTGGCAGGTGACTCCATTCTCAATAGGGATGTAAAATCCCAGTTCATAGGTTTAAGCAGTTAACCGATTAAACAGGATCCCACTCCTCGCCCTCTGTGCATTGGGCTGTGGCCGCCAGCTGCCACTCCTGCCCCCCTCCATGAGTGGGGTGGCTGGCTCCTGCTCCCAGCCCCCCAACACAGGGAGGGCAGCTCCCAATCTCTGCAGGGCTGGAGAATCCCTCTGCCCACAGTGGGTCGTGGGTGGGGGGTATGCTCCTGAGTACCAGTTAATAGGATGATGCTTACCAGGTAACTGGTTACCCGTTTATATAACTAGTTCTCGACTTGTTTACCAACTGCAGAGTTACCTGGTATAGCAGCAAGGGCTTAGCTTGGGTCTTGGAAGATCGGGGTCCAATTCCCAACTCTGCCACAGACTTCCTGTATGACCTTGGGCAAGACACTTAGCCATGCGTCCGTTCTCCGTCAAAAAGCTGGAGATCAGTACGCCTCTACCTCCCAGGCTGTTGTGAGATTACCTATATTAAACAATTGTGGGTGCCAATAGGGGCCATCTGGATATGGCACATTTGATGTCCAGAGGTGTGGAGAATCAGACCCAACATCTCAAAGACAGATCAGAGGACAGAACTGCAGCAGGTGGCTCTCCTGGCTTCCCTGCAGTGGCCAATGCACTTGGGGTTTCAGATTTGTCTTTAAAAGTCTCAGTCTCAACTCTTCAGTGGATTCTGAGGCCATTCTCTGCCACTGCCGGGCGGTGACTTCTCCTAACATCCCATATTAGCTGCTGTGATGCCAGCCGTTGGATAGGTTAGAAAAATCGCCCCTGCAGGACAGGCTTAAGGAAGGCCAGCATGACTCATGGGAAGGCAGGAACTAGCCCGTTGTGGAACCCAACAAGGGGCACACTTTGGATGAATGTAAGAAAGGGATATTTTTGTCTCGGAATCTGCCAGTCAATTTGACATACTCAACTCATAAGAGAAGTGCTTTCATGGAGCTGGCAAAAAATAACAACCCTGAACTTTCAAGCAACAGGCTAATTGAATGTGTCAGCTCAGAAAGCTGGTCCGGAGGGAACACTCTCTGTTGTTACGTTCCTTTTGTTCTATGGCAAGCCACGGAAGAGAGACGCAATGTGATATCACAATGTCAGTCGCAGGAGATGCAGAGGGAGCCCATAGAGATAACTGGCCCTGGAGCCAAATAATAAACAGGATTATTTATTTTATAAGCTATTTCAAGGGAGTCCAGCATAGCCGATGATGGTGTTACTCCCCAGTCTAACTCCAGAAAAGACAGGGATTTCATTCATTCCTGTGGTGAAAAGAGAAGAAAAAGACAAATTGCAGCTCTTTTCCAAGATACAGAGCACTGGAAGCCGGTGTGTTATTTTAAACCTGGATAGGAAACTGGAGTTTCCATAGGGCTGAAAGTTTCTATAGTTCAGCAATTGTGTTTGTCTTGAATTGCGACATCCATGATGCAATGCAGCAGTTCAGCCAGAGAGGAGGCTGCAGTGCATCCTGGGAGATGTAGTCCAGGCAGGCAGTGCAGCAGAGAGAAGAGACTTGTGGGACAAGTCATCCAAATTACAACTCCCATGAGGCCCCGTGGCAGCACAGGGAGTTACAGATGAATATAAAAGTGAGTCAAAGCGAAACATGGTGCTTCAGTCCCACAAACCCAGATGTTTCGGTCTGGAATAGCCACAAACAAAATCAATTTTGATTTGATCTTCCAGCTGGGAAAACTGAAACGTTTAGGAGGGGAAAAAATCTTTTCCGTGGAAAAGGTCAATGTTGTGGAAAGCTGCATTTTCTGTCAGAAACATTCACAGAAAATTCCCGACCAGCTCAAGCTGGTTTTAGTCCAATAACGAAGGGTCCAGTCCAAACCTTATGAAAGCCAATGGAGAGATTCCTACAGAGTCCCATTGAGCCCAGGCACAGATGCCGTGAGACAAATATTCTTTCAGGGTCTGATCCTGCTTCCAGTGAAGTCAACAGGAGTTTTTCCAATTGCCTTCAAGAGGCGTTGGATCTGAGCACCATTGGCCATCTGCAGATTTGGAGTCCAGCCCCGACTGCCATCTCCCACGGGACAAAGTGGAGGAAATGCTGCAAGTGCAAACGCATCGCAAAGCCCCAGCCTGGGAAAAACTCTGCAGCAAGAGAAGCATTTGGCCTAGCAATATGCAAATGGAATGCATCGGCATATTTTTCAGTGGAAGTCACGAGAACATACGAACATAACAACAGCCATAATGGGTCAGACCAAAGGTCCATTTAGCCCAGTATCCTGTCTTCCAACAGTGGCCAATGCCAGATGCCCCAGAAGGAGTGAACATAACTCCTGATAGAGGAGGAGCTGATAGAGGAGGTATCTGAGCCTCTAGCTATCATCTTTGGAAAATCATGGGAGACAGGAGAGATTCCAGAAGACTGGAAAAGGGCAAATATAGTGCCCATTTATAAAAAGGGAAATAAGAACAACCCAGGAAACTACAGACCAGTTAGTTTAACTTCTGTGCCAGGGAAGATAATGGAGCAAGTAATTAAGGAAATCATCTGTAAACACTTGGAAGGTGTCGAGGTGATAGGGAACAGCCAGCATGGATTTGTAAAGAACAAATCATGTCAAACCAATCTGATAGCTTTCTTTGATAGGATAACGAGTCTTGTGGATAAGGGAGAAGCGGTGGATGTGGTATACCTAGACTTTAGTAAGGCGTTTGATACGGTCTCGCATGATATTCTTATCAATAAACTAGGCAAATACAACTTAGATGGGGCTACTATAAGGTGGGTGCATAACTGGCTGGATAACCGTAATCAGAGAGTAGTTATTAATGGTTCACAATCCTGCTGGAAAGGTATAACAAGTGGGGTTCTGCAGGGGTCTGTTTTGGGACCGGCTCTGTTCAATATCTTCATCAACGATTTAGATATTGGCATAGAAAGTACGCTTATTAAGTTTGCAGATGATACCAAGCTTGGAGGGGTTGCGACTGCTCTGGAGGATAGGGTCATAATTCAAAATTATCTGGACAAATTGGAGAAATGGTCTGAGGTAAACAGGATGAAGTTTAATAAAGACAAATGCAAAGTGCTCCACTTAGGAAGGAGCAATCAGTTTCACACACACAGAATGGGAAGCGACTGTCTAGGAAGGAGTACGGCAGAAAGGGATCTAGGGGTTATAGTGGACCACAAGCTGAATATGAGTCAGCAGTGTGATGCTGTTGCAAAAAAAGCAAACATGATTCTGGGATGCATTAACAGGTGTATTGTGAGCAAGACACGAGAAGTCATTCTTACGCTCTACTCTGTGCTGGTTAGGCCTCAGTTGGAGTATTGTGTCCAGTTCTGGGCACCGCATTTGAAGAAAGATGTGGAGAAATTGGAGAGGGTCCAGAGAAGAGCAACAAGAATGATTAAAGGTCTAGAGAACATGACCTATGAAGAAAGGCTGAAAGAATTGGGTTTGTTTAGTTTAGAAAAGAGAAGACTGAGAGGGGACATGATAGCCGTTTTCAGGTATCTAAAAGGGTGTCATAAGGAGGAGGGAGAAAACTTGTTCATCTTGGCCTCTGAGGATAGAACAAGAAGCAATGGGCTTAAACTGCAGCAAGGGAGGTTTAGGTTGGACATTAGGAAAAAGTTCCAACTGTCAGGGTGGTTAAACACTGGAATAAATTGCCCAGGGAGGTTGTGGAATCCCCATCTCTGGAGATATTTAAGAGTAGGTTAGATAAATGTCTATCAGGGATGGTCTATGGTGCTTGGTCCTGCCGTGAGGGCAGGGGACTGGACTCGATGACCTCTCGAGGTCCCTTCCAGTCTTAGTATTCTATGATTCTATAACAGGGAATCATCACCTGACCCCTCTCCTGTCATCCATTTCCAGCCTCTGACAAACAGAGGCTAGGGACACCATTCCTACCCATCCTGGCTAATAGCCAGGGCTCGACAAGTCCATGTATCTACTCACCCGTGGTGAGTAGATTTCAGCCGGTCGCCCCGTTCACCGGTGGCATGCACATGCGCAGTGCGGGTCTGGCGCATGCACGGTGCGGGGCTGGTGAGTGGATTTTGCCGCGGTTTGTCGAGCCCTGCTAATAGCCATTGATGGACCTAACCTCCATGAATTTATCTAGCTCTTTTTGGAACCCTGTCAAAGTCCTGGTCTTTCCAACATCCTCTAGCAAGGAGTTCCACTGGTTGACTGTGCGCTGCGTGAAGAAAAAACTTCCTTTTGTTTGTTTTAAACCTGCTCCCTATTAATTTCCTTTAGTGAAAGCCCTCGATCAGTAAGTAAAACAGGCATTCTCTGGCCCACAATCAAACTCATGTCACCCAGGTGCAATCTGACAATTGTATTTTTCGTTGTGTCACGGCGCATGCATTCCTTCATCTTCTGAACTGGAGCAAGCTAGTGAACAGCGGAGTAGATGACCTGACACCCAGCTAAGAAAGGAACCCCAGTGGACAAATCTGTGACAGCCTAGATAATGAGTGAGTTTAGTACCAGGACTAACACCTTCAAGAAGCCTCATTCACTGAGGACAGGTGCTCCCCGTGGTCTGAAAATATTTTAAGGGGAATCGCATTGCGCACCCAGACACAGAAGCATCCAGAACCACTACACTTTTTTGAAAATTTAAGCCTGTGCATGTTAAAGTAACGCTCACCTGGGCAGAGCAAAACCGATTGCTACTGAATTAAAAGATACCTTAGACCAGTGTTTCTTAAACTTTTTAAGACGGAGGAACACAAAACAATTTTTTTTTTATGAGGAACACCAAGGATTTATTGTTGAGGAAAAACAAAAGAGGCCAGGGAAAAGTTATTGAACAAAAAGAAAAATAGGGCCAAGGGGGAAGTTATTGAGCAAAAAAAAAAAAAAAGTTGCCTGCTCCTTTAAGGGCAGCCATTTTGAACTCTGTTCTCCTTGGCACACCTCCGACTGTTCCCGGTATGCCGCGGAACACAGTTTAAGAAATACTGCCTTAGACCTAATCCCAGAATAAGACACAGAGGGACATAGTCATTTGGATACATGGTCCAAAGACTTATGGATAAGTATTTGACAGGCAACACACCACGCAACACAAAAATCCCACTCACTGGGTAGCTGCCTGCTGTGAGGACCCAGACAGCAACAGAAATCAGAACCACCCATGTGGGGCGCTTTTCTCTTTCAGCTCCCCGACAACCTGCAAAGCCAAACCATAGGACTACGCTGGGACCTGTCAGGAGACATTTCAAGGTGCAACGACAGAAATGAATCCCGACTTGATGCAGTCATCCTTAATGTTTCCAGAGTGGCTCGCAGGAGGAGAGCCGCCCTCCCTCGCTCAGGAACTCTCTGCGGAGAACAAACCACGGCTTGGGAATGGAATCCGAAGGGAGCCCTGGAGGTCTTCTGAACATGCTTCGGAGCAAATTACTCCTGCCCACCTTGGGCCTTTCCTTCCTGGAAACCCGGGTTCAGATTCTGCTTCCCGTTGCAAGCTTTCAGGGAATGTTTGGAGAGCGTCCGCCGCCTCACGAAGCCAGGCTCCGACTCGGCCCACTAGGCCGTCTCTGCTGGACAAAAGGGATGCGGAGATGCTGAAATGCAGAGCGAGGGAGAGGCAGGGAGAGAAGCCTGAGTCGAGCCCAGCGGTAAGCACCCTGCAGTCAGACCTTCGCCCTCAGAAGTGGTGCTCCAAAGCCGGACGGCCCAGCATTCCCTCCACACCAGCAGGGGCTGCTGCCCAGAGGATGCTGGGAAATGGAGTTCTTTATTTATCCGCACACTGCATGCAGTGTGGGGGTGTGAGGGCCAGCAACCGCCGCTTCCCGCCAATACGCCTCCCTCTTCTGGGCCAGCGCCCACGTTACAGAGATTGTTCTGCTCGGGCGGCGTTTAGTCGCAGCGCACTCCAAGCAAACCTAGGGACCATGGGCGGCAGGTGAGCCCATGGCGAGGGGAGGCAAGCCGCCAGCCCCGCCCCCTCCAACTGAGGCCCCACCCCTTTGCCCACCAGAGCCCAGCCCCCACACTGTGGCTGCTGCCGGCCCATGCCTAGCCGTCTCCTACAGTGTGGGGGCTGGCCCTTGCCCCGTGCCAGGGTAGCACCCCCCCAGCCCGGGATAGCCCAGCCCCAGCCTCCTCCAGTCCTGGAGCTCCAGCGAGCCAGCAGGCGGTAGAGCCATGGCCTTTCCCCCCGCCTGGAGCACTGGAGAGGAAAGCCAGTAGGCCCAGGGCAGCCCCTGCCTGCCTGGGCCTAGCCCCCTCACCAGGAAGCCCCCAGCACCCGGACGACAGGCGGCGTGGCCCCCCAGCCTGCCTGCCCCAGCCTCTGGCACCACAGCAGGCCGGGGATGGGACCTGGGGGACTCAGCTGGAGCCCAGGCAGGGGAAGGCAATGCCTTCCCCTGCCTATGATACCCGCCGCCCATGCCTGAGACCATCCTGCTCCATGGAAATCCCACAGCGCCTGCCCAGGGCCATAGCAACGGGGACAGCTGGGGACGGGGGAGCAGGCCAAGAGCCATGTGTCCAGGGTCTTTTTCACATATGGGTTCGGGGGACACCCTCGGGCGCAGGGTTGGGGCATGATTTGGCAACTGCAACTCACAGGGGTTGGGTCTATTGAACCCTGGGCGGTCTAACAAGGGTTTGAAGGATCAGGCTTTTAATGGAGGGGCGGGGGAAGCAAATTTAAAGCGAGACCCGCTGCCCGGACATCTTCTC
This sequence comes from Rafetus swinhoei, assembly GCA_019425775.1. Lineage (NCBI taxonomy): Eukaryota > Metazoa > Chordata > Testudines > Trionychidae > Rafetus > Rafetus swinhoei. The sequence goes on from CM033439.1 coordinate 74,788,387, forward strand.
TCAGTTCTCTTTGCTTGGGTTTCGACCAGCTCTATCCCATCGGATGAACCCTAATAATAAGCAATGATGTAGCAACAAAGGACTCAGCCCCTGGCAGTGAAAGTGAATGCTTTGAATACCACATCGCTGGGCGAATCTATAAAAGTGCCCAAATACAGTAAGGCCAGATTACCCCGCCCTCCAGCTCAGCAGGCTGGTGAGTAGTCAGCCCTTCCCTGCTTTTGTCCGACATTCGTCTCCTCCCTCGGGGACTCCTTTACAGCCTGCCGATCTGGCCACACACATCCCACTGCGCGTAGATCTACATGGAAATGCATCACGCTCTTCGTCCCGGTCACCCGTCGCACATGCGCACAAGGGATTCCAGTCCATGAGGATGTGTGATCCATTCCGCATGATTCACAGAAGAAAGTCCATGCCGTGCGCGGGGCATTCGCTGCCAGAGTTGGAACGGACGCTAAGTTGCACAAATCTAAAGGCAAGCAAAAAAAAAGTCAGTGTCCCCAACTCTTGCAATACTTGGTGTTTTTCTTAAAGCCCCAGCTCCTGTAATAGCACAGGAACATGAGAATCTCAGCTATCGAATCTCCAGCCCTGACCAGGGCCGGATTAAGCGGGGGGGGGGCTAGCCAGGCAGCTGCCCGGGGCACCAACCTATGGGGGGCACCTGATGGCAGCTGTAACGGGTGCCATGTGCCCGGCCGCGTGGCGCCCCTTAGAGCTGCCATCAGGCTCCACGTGCCCGGGGGCCAGGGGCTGCGCAGCGCCCCTTAGAGGTGCCATCAGGCGCCTTGCGCCCAGGGCCAGGGGCCACGTGGTGCCCCTTAGAGCTGCAATCGGACGCCATGCGCCCGATTGCAGCTGTAAGGTGCGCAGCGCGCTGGGGGGGCGGGGCCACACATGTGCCGTGCGCCCACTGCCCGGGGCGCAGGAATGGCTCGAGCCGGCCCTGGCCCTGACACTTGGGCTACGTCTAGACTACAAGCCTCTTTCGAAAGAGAGCGTCTAGACTACAAGCAGATTTTTCAAAAAAGTGAGCCGCTTTTTCGAAAGAGAGTCTAGACATTCTCTTTTGAAAATGCACAGTTTGCATACAATAGCACCTTTTTCGAAAGAGTACGTTCGAAACAAGGCATTATTCCTCGTAAAATGAGGTTGACCGCGATCAAAAAAACTGCCGCATTCTTTCGATTTACTTTCGAAGGAACGTGGCTGCAGTCTAGACGCAGGTGAAGTTTTTTCGAAACAAGGCTACTTTTTTCGGAAAAAACCCTGTAGTCTAGACACACCCTTGCAGAAAAAGCCATGCTTGCAGACGGTATGACACCTAGCGGGCCCAAAAACGAGAAGACAGAAAATAAAATAAATAAAACCTCATGGCTTTTAGCCAGACTCATGATTTGAATATTTGGGATCACTAATATTGGCCATTTAATAAAAGGAGACCACTCTCCATTTTTCCTCCCCAAATCTTAGTCTTACACTTCTGCGTAAGCAATGGTGCACTGTCATTGTGCTAATTAATAATGAACACTAGAAAGGGCTCGTCGCTTATTTTTCATAAAGATGAATCCCAGATTCCCATTTAAAAGCGATCAGTCAAGCAGTATATGTCACCTTTCACAAGAAGAGCCCTGGGCTGTTATATTAGAAAGCATCTTGCTATGATCAGTGAGATCAATTTGATGCTAAGGCTGAAGACACATAAACCAAGCTCTGGAAAAATCATAAGAGTGTACGAAGAGACGCCACAGATCTCCATACTGGTGATGCATGACTAGAAGAACAGCAATAGAAAAAGACTGATAATAGGAGAGATAAATCATAATGTTCTTGCCATAATTTACAGGGGTAGAAAGGCAGGAGTATGGGAAGTTCAATAACCTGCCACATTTACAATGCTGCATCTGATTTCTTTAGGGGCTGGGCTAGTGCAGGGTTGTTATACAAAGGGTTATGTTTAAGAACACCCTACTTTTAGTCGCAAACGTTTCCATTTTTCAAGAGCGATGGAAACAGGTGACAGGAGGGCTCAGGATCGGTAACAAGCTAGGAAGGCTTTTGCCGTTAGATAGTTTGTTCAAATCTGGCCCAGGTTACACAGTGTCTGGCTTCTGGATACTCCCTCGGTGCTGTTTTTACTCCTAGAATGTTACTATTGGATGTGCTGGCCTTTTAAAGCCCAACGTTTCATAATGACTTAAAGCCGGCGTGATACTATATCAAACACGAGACCCTACCATAGGAGTGGTTTTCACAAGTACACTTTGCTTGCATATTTAGGGCCTCATCCGGCAAACATGTATGCACGTGCTTTGAGTTTGTAGCACCAGGGCTGAAAAATTCTCTCTCGACGTATTCCGTTTACCCCATCCACGCCTGGGCCGCCTGTTTCTTCTCTAACACATATATCTTCTTCCACGTAAAATAAAATAGAGGAAATATATTCCCCAAGCCAGCAAACTTTCTGCTGCCGTCAAAGGGAGCGTTATCCAGGAAAGAATTACACACTTAGACATAAAGATTAAATCATGCTTCTTGAGCTGAACATTTTTCTCATACAGATTTTCAGTAGAAACAAAAGACAGGACTATGCAGCACTTTAAAGACTAACAAAGCAGTTTATTAGGTGATGAGCTTTCGTGGGCCAGACCCACTTCCTCAGATCAAATTGTGGAAGAAAATTGGCATGACCATGTATACTAAAGGGATACAATCAAAAAAAGTGAACACATATAAAATGGACAAATCAGATTTTAGAATGGAGGGGGGATACAGGGGGAAGTTAATGTCTATGAGATAATGATATTAGAGGTGATAATTGGGGAAGCTATCTTTGTAATGGGTAAGATAATTAGCATCTTTGTTAAGGCTGATTAGTAAAGTGTCAAATTTAAGCATGAATGACAGTTCAGAGGCTTCTCTTTGAAGTCAGTAGAATATTGTTCTCCCTTACGCACAACTTCTTCCTGGCTGGGCCCTTCACAGATCCATCTAATTCTCCTGTTGGCTTATCACGGTGCCTGGGGTCTCTATCTGGACCTTCAGAATCACTTGAAGTACCTCTCTCTCTCTCTCATTCTGGCATTTCCACACCACCTAGCATAAGGAGGTCCAGATCTCTAATGGAGCCGGTAGGCCCTTTTGTCATACTGTATTTTAAAAAAGCATCGGGTAGAAGAGTTTTAGATATTGGCCCAGACCACTTAGTGCAGATCCAGAGCCTAACTCCCCGAAATTTGCAGTGTGCTCAAATCTGGCCTTGGGTTTGGACTTCTCTCCAGTGGTTCCATCCCACAAAAGAATCAATGAATAGCCAAAAGAGTGCACTCTGAGGATGCTGAAGGGTTGGTTTTGTTAGCCACTTCTATAGATATGATTTTTCTCCCCTATAAGGTATGCTCTAGTTCAGATAGAAATTCATTCCCGGCAGCCCTGTGACCTCTAAGAGCTGGCTAGATCAGTGGTCCCCAACACGGTGCCCGTGGGTGCCATGGCGCCCGCCGGGGCATTTATGTGCACCCGCCGAATCACCTGGGCCAGCTCCGCCCCCGGCACGCAGCGCATGCGCGGTGCCGGCCCCGGGCACATGGCGCATGGGCGGCCCCGCCACCGGGCGTGCGGTGCGTGTGCGGCCCGGCCCCTCGACACCCGGCAGCCCTGAAAGGTTGGGGACCACTGGGCTAGATGATCAGTGATTATAATTGATGAACTTGAGAAATCCAACAGTATAGAAATGAGGCAGAAGATACAGTGGCTGACAAGGTTGTGATGGAAACGTCACTTCCCCCACTCCAGACTCTCTGGCCCCTGCTCTTAGCACCCTTACCCAGTGCATTTTCTTGTTGTTGAAACCCTCAGAGCTCTTTAAAAGTCTAGATACGTGAGAGAAGTAGCACCCAAGTGTCCGTCAAGGGGAAAACAAAGCGAGAAAAGAAGGAGGAAACAGTGACTTGTAGCCCACCATCGGTGGGCCCTTGAATAAAGGCACTGTGCTTGACTCAGCTGTGACTCCAAACAAAACCGGAGTCAGACAGCTATTTGTCACGTGTAAAAATGCACAAAAGTTGTGAGAACACGGCCCTTCTGTATAAATGTGTCACAGACTTTCTGTAGAGCTGAGCCGAGCCTCCCCCCGAGGGATTGTTGTACCATGAGTGCACCATTGTCAGAGACATCTGGTCGGTTCTCTTTCTGAAAGAATTTTCTGGCGCAAGGAGAATGACACGACCCGTTCTATGTATTATGCACAGACTAGGCGGCCTTTATATCCACAGGATTTCCAGTATGGCTCTGTTATTCTCTCATCGTAGCTTCGAGGGCAGATTGGAGAAACACGGTAGCGCTAAGTGTTTTTGTCCAGATTTAATAATACTTCAATATTGCCCAACATTCAGCCAGAGCTGTCAGGCATCCCACTGAATGTGTAGCTTGAGTGTCGTTCAGACAATCATTTCTTGTTGAAAGAGTGTTTGTATTTTCATGGCACAAACACATGCCCCCACGTCTGGGGAAGAGGTCACAGACTGGAGTCAGAGACTTGCTTATAAGCCGCTTCCCCAGATGAAGTGCAGCACAGCTAACAAAAGCGGTCGGGCGACCCGCTTGGTAGGCAACGTTGCAAAGACTGAAAGCCTGAGCATCCGGAGAAGTCAGTTAACCGTTTCAGGACTGAATTTTGTGGCTCCCAGGTGCAGAAGGGGTTTCTTAACAGAGCCCCCCCCTTTACCTCATGGAGGGAATCAGAGTTTGGAAATGGTGTTTGCAAGGTGCAGCTGCATTTTGGGAATATTTTCTCTCTTCGGTCTTTATGTGGGCATCGGGACGTTTCACGCCCTGATGGATTTCTCCACATGATACGCCCTCGGAGCACAGAAATACCACTCACCCCAATGGACGGATGGGCAACTGAGCACTGACTAGTGGAGAAGCAGGGTCTTAGACCCATAGATCTGGCCAGGGCACAAGCCCCTGGACGATCCAGACATCTAAGTCAGCTTGAAATGAGGCTTTAGATCCGTGGTTCCCAAAGTGTGGTCTGCAGACCACTAGTGGGTCCTTGACAGTCCACGCCAGCTCCACGGCCCCCCCGCTTTTCCGAGGTTGGCTTCCCACTGCAGGAGGAAGACCTCAGCTTTGCGGGCTGGATCCAGCTTGCGGGGGGAGGAAGCAACTCCACATGCTCCCCACTCCCCTAGGTAGGGAAATAGCAGGGCAGGAAACCACTCACCTGGAGACTTTCCCCGCTGCTCCCATTGGTAGAATCCTGGCCAACCACCCACCCCCAGCCTGCTCCTGCACCCTCCCTCCTGCCCATCCCCTCCCACCCCAGCCTGCTCCTGCACCCACCCTCCCGCCCATCCCCTCCCAGCCTGCTCCTGCACCCACCCTCCCACCCCACCCCTCCCACCCCAGCCTGCTCCTGCACCCACCTTCCCACCCCAGCCTGCTCCTGCACCCACCCTCCCACCCATCCCCTCCTACCCCAGCCTGTTCCTGCACCCACCCTCCCACCCCGACCCTCCCACCCCAGCCTGCTCCTGCACCCACCCTCCCGCCCATCCCCTCCTACCCCAGCCTGCTCCTGCTCCCACCCTCCCACCCCCAGCCCGCTCCTGCACCCAGCCTCCCACCCAGACCCTCCTACCCTCAGCCCACTCCTGCACCCAACCTGCCCTCCCCCACTCTCAGCCAGCTCCTGCACCCATTTTGTCATCATGGGCGGCTGGCTGGTGGTCCACAGAAAGGTTTGCATTGAGCAGGGAGGGCCACAGGCCAAAAAGTTTGAGACCCGCTCATTTACAGGCAGGAGCTTAACATTTACAGCGAGGGGCTTAAAATAAGTCTCATGCAGGAAGGCAGCCAGTTGCCAGGATCAAGCAGCATTTGTTACAACAAAGGTTTTGACCAGTAAAACTTGCCAAGAGGCCCCTGAAAACAGTCCCTGCCTCCCGGCTCCCTGTGCTCTCCGGGTAGGGGAGCTGTCCGGCATTAAAAATGGCGTCTTCAAGATGGTGTCAGCTAGCGGGAGCATGATGTGGCCAAAAAGCCTCTAAACCCGTTTCTTAAAGGGGCAGGGGTGGGGTTTTTTTTTTTTTTTGCTCAACAACCCTCCCTCCCCCCCTGGTCTCTTTACGCTATATTCATAACGATTTTGGCTCTTTGTCTGTAACGGATTGGCCACCTCGGCCTAGTCTTTGCTCTGCTGTCAGTGCAGTGAGCTCCACTGTGGAAACCCTAGCAGCCTGCCCTATGAAGCCATTTAATAGGAATCCCTGGGAGTGGAGGAATGGGGAAGGGGATGCCATTGGCTGAGTGGGGGATGGGGAAGCAAAGAAAACAGGAGGAGCGAAAAATACCAAGAATATTTTTAAAAATTGCACAGAAGACAACATTAATAGAGGAAAAATAGATAAAGGGATAAAAATGACCCAATTTTCAGCCAAAAAAAAGCCCATTATTCTTGTGGGGGACGGGTTTAAAAAAAATTGGACATTTTTCAGAATTTCCAGTGAGGAGCTCCGTTTTTTGGTAAAAAGTGATGTCTTTCTATTTCATTAATGCAATCCCCACCCTCATGTAATAGGTCTGTCCTCTCCAGATTTCCAGCTCTGACGAGGTATCAGACTGCATTATTCTCTTGGTGGTCCTATGAAGCGTAGGGTATATGGGAAGCTACACAAGCTGTACGTCAGTTATCTTTTTGTATTTGTTCTTTTCTGTTCCTTTATGAAAGAGTAATTAAGAAAAAAAGCCACAGTCCCTCCTCACCCCCACTGAAGATTTTTACCAAACAAAAAAAAAGTTGAAACCAGAAAATTTTGCTCCACCTAAATTGGTTTGGATCAAAAAGATATTTTGACTTGAACAAATCTTACAAAACATTTTTCAAACTGTTCTACTGCTCTACCCATGTGCCAGAAGATGGCCCGGGTGGTTGAGTGTAAAGAACAGTCTATCCAGTAATACACAGATCTGTTCTGGGATTAACAGAATTACTTTGGGGATGTTTTCTGGACTCATTATGCAGGTCAGACTAGATTATCACAGTAATTCCTTCTGGCCTGGAATCTATGAAAATAGCAAAGTAGAAAGACCTCAAGAGATGGTGCAAACTGCGGGGGAAAGGGAAATGAAAGAAAATATTTGTAATCCCCAGTGCTCCAGGGGCTGTTCTGAGCAGGGAGGGAAAGTGTTTTAGCCACTAATCAGTGCTCGAAAGCGTCTGCTCTGAAGAGGACCATCTGCCACACGGAAGTTGGCAAGGCAAGGTGGGTGAGGTAACATCTTTTATTGGGCCCACATCTGTTGGTGAAAGAGACCAGCTTTGGAGCCACACAGAGCTCTTCAGGCCCGGGGAAGTAGTCACAGGTAAATCCAACATGATTGTTTCACATAAGTAGTTGACACATATTCTAAGGGACCATTCAAGGTACAGAGGCCCGATTAACACCTCTGCAGTCACAGGACAAAAAAGGGTGTTAGTGGGTAACAGATGCAGAGAGATCCCTTTGTGAAAAATGTTCGCCCCCAGCTGATAGGGTGGCTTTGTCTTTTATCATTTTCCCGTTCAGATGTGCTCTCCTCATCTCAAAAAAGATATATTGGCATTAGAAAAGGATCAGAAAAAGGAAACTAAAATGATGAGGGGTTTGGAACGGGTCCCATATGAGGAAAGATTAAAGAGACCAGGACTTTTCAGTTTGGAAAAGAGGAGACTAAGGGGGGATAGGATAGAGGTCTATAAAATCATGAGTGGTGTGGAGAAAGTGAATAAGAAAAAGTTATTTACTTGTTCCCGTAATATAAGAACTAGGGGCCACCAAATGAAATTAATGGGCAGTAGGTTTAAAACAAATAAAAAGAAGTTCTTCTTTACACAGCGCACAGTCAACCTGTGGAACTCCTTGCCTGAGGAGGTTGTGAAGGCAAGGACTGTAACAGGGTTTAAAAGAGAACTAGATAAATTCATGGAGGTTAAGTCCATCAATGGCTATTAGCCAGGATGGGTAAGGAATGGTGTCCCATTCTATGTTTGTCAGAGGGTGGAGATGGATGTCAGGAGAGAGATTGCTTAATCATCATTACCTGTTCGGTTCACTCCCTCTGGGGCACCTGGCACTGGCCACTGTCAGCAGACAGGGTACTGGGCTGGATAGACCTTTGGTCTGACCCAGTATGGCCGTCCTTATGTTCTTCCGTTCTTATGCGTTCATTCAAGCAATCATAGAATCGTAGGGTTGGAAGAGACCTCAGGAAGCCAACAGTGTCTGGTTTCACCCATGTGTTTGTTATCGGGGCACTTAGTGTGTGGAACGAGGTGCACCACAGCTGGTGACGGGCATGTGCAGGATGCCTGGATCTTGCAAGGTGTCTTGTGGGGGGTGTTTATCTTTGTGGATATGTCTGCAAGGCTTTTGCATCTTCTCTGGCAGGTTGTGGTGCCATTTTGAGATGGTGTGTGTTGGTCTGTGAGGAGCTTGACTCTAATGATGAATGTTGAGAGGTTGGGGAGCTGTTTGAAGGCCAGAAGTGGGGGTTTAGGAAAGATTATGAGGGGTAGTTATATGGCCATACCCTGTACAGGTTTGGGGCTGTAGGTGACATCTAGGGGTGTGTGATTGGAGGGGGGTTTATTTCTGTATTGAAGCAAGTTCTCTCAGGATATCTGGGTGGCTCGGTCTATAATCTACTTCTCTCATGGAGTGTCCTTCCTTGGGGAAGGCAGTTTTGAGCATGTAAAGGTGTATATCCTGGGCTTTCACCTGGGAGCATATTCTGGGGTATCTACAGCCAAGCACTCAGAGGACAGATTGTATTTTGGGTAGTTACTGGATCTATGAAAGTGGATATGGTGATCAGTAGGGGTTTCGTATCGACTCGATTTAATCATGGTTTTCTACATAACTGTGCATTTTTGTTGGTTGTCAGCATAGCTTTAATACATATTCGTCATAACTCAGAGATAGATGTAGGTTTCGTATTTAGAAGGTACACACGATACATTTTTAAACAGTGATTTGTTTTGAAAACTTTTCAGATTAGTTTTACAGCGATATCCCAAAACAAAAAGGAATGATTGTTTGATTATTTCATTTACGGGAAGGTAATTGAAGCAGATATCTAGGAAGACATTGGGAGGTGAAGTAGCTCCAATTCAACGAGTTAATCATTAATAGTTGGAGGATTTTCTTGCCATGCAGTATTAAGAGGAGACAGACATTTAAATTGTTTTATATAACTAAAACAACAAGCTTGTGTATTCTGGATTTTTTTTTTCTTTTTCCTGTTAATAAACACGTTAGCTCTGGAGAGACAAATCCACAGTTTGAGAACTGCAAAACAAAATATCTCTGATGGTATCTTCTAGACTGAGCACTGAGTCTGATTGGGTAGGTAGAAAGATTAACCTAAATAATCTATACAGACCCCTCTGGAACCCTATAAGATTGGGTCCCGAATCTATGAACTATTGGAACTCATTTACAAAACTTTTTTTAAACATTTCCTGACTTGGAATTAGAATGTATAATCCCTATTCCATGATGAGATATTTTTGCTCTATGATGTATCTTAATGAAAGCTAGCTTTACATAGGGTTTTTTTTTCCCCTCAAAAAGCATTTTATCAAAAAAATCCAATTTAAATAAAACAATCGGATTTTTTAAGCCATTGATTTTTATCCCTCTGGTGAACACAGACCAGCCTGTGTTCCCATTCCAGAGTCTTTTATGCTGGTTTCACTAGCTGCCGAATCCTTCGAACAGGAAAGTGCAGTCTTCAAAACCAGCACAGTCGGACTGAGGGAGCAATGAGGTCCATTTGCTGAGACTGTGTGAGCGTGATAAATTGCGCTCTGGGTAAAGCAGCTGCCAAGTTCCTAACTGCAAGCAGAAAAACTTTCTTGCATCGCTGCAGTTTTAGCAGAGCCATTTAGACTCTAGTGCTCTGTGTTTTATTTGTGAACCCTTTCCTGCTTGCCGGGGGGGTAGAGGTGTCCTGGACTTTGTAGATAGTGACAGATAACCCGGGTGGTTTAATGTTAACAGCAAGAATGATCCGTCCCATGTCAGGTCTCTTTAGCCAGCAAGGAAGCACCTTGTGACCTCTGGAATATGGAGAGGAACAGAGGAGGGGGTTGAATTTCTTGCCAAGTGTTGAATAAGTCTGTAGCTGCCTAAGACTCCACTGTCATACCCCACGGTGGAAGCCGCCTGGCCACAGGGAAGAGCGAAAGAAGAGTCTCCTGCAAGGTATCCTGGGAGAACCGGAGGGCATGGGACAGGCAGAGAGCAAGACACATGTGCAGGCCAGATAGCTCAGGCAGGCAGGTGTTGGCCGGTGGAGCTCCTAGAAGCAGCGAGCAGAGGGAGTCTGTGGAAAGCCGATTGGCCGCTAGCTCTGCCAGGGTCCCCGCTCTCTTCAAGCCTGGGGCCACGCGCCGGCTACCAGCCTGGCTTCAGGTTCTTGAGACTCTTAACCTTCTCTGAGGCCCTTTGCTGGCGTGAGGTTGAAGCCACCATGGGAATGGAGATGTTTGTTTGCCACTGCCAGGTTACTGGGGGGGGATCTTTCAGAACTACTCATGGGAAACAGGTGCCCCATCCCCCTAGACACACACTCACATCGATTCAAGTCTCTTAGGGAAAACTAGCATGGATATCTCCCCCCTCCCCCCCCGGGATGTCTTTCCCTGCTCCCGGGCCCCCCAGCGACAGGAAGGCCGCATTCGCGCTGACAGGATCCCCCTTGTGAGAGATGTAAATGCCTCATCGGGGGAGATATTGGTGCCTGCATTCAAGAGCAGACTTCAGACGGGACATCCGCCGTGTCCTGAGGGCACCGTGGCACAAAGAGACCCTCTCACAGCCAATAACTCCCATCCTACAAAGCTCAAGCCACCTGGTATGCCCGGAGCAGGGTTCGGAGGGCTCCCGGCGGGTGGGAAAGTCCAGCTGACCAGAAACGATAACCCCAGTTCATTGCAATGTTGGAAGCTTGGAACGTTGTGTTTGTTCCACGTTGGAATGAAACCAGCAACTTTCCGGAACGTTCCGGAAACAGAGCAGTGTCATCATGGGCCCATTTCTGGACCAGAACCTGAGCCTTTCCGCACAGGAAGGTGGGGGTGTGCAGATATGGCTGGCTCTGGCTCAGCCCCAGGAGGGGGGAGACCCAGGTTCAAGCCCTGACTCTGTCTGACAGAATTTGTCCCTCTCACAGCACAGACTTGCAGCTGGGTCTCATGCACTCCAGCCCAGGGCTCTAACTAAAGTGAACTCTGCGCTGTTTCCTAGGACAAGGATCTGGGAAATGTCACGGTGGTTGCCAGGGCTGCATCCTTTTAATCGTATTCGGTAGGAAATTGGCCCCCGCGTGATGAACTAAAGTTACAGTTTCCCTCGACAGAGCCAGTGACTAAGAATGCACTAAAAAAACCCCTGCAAAGTGAAGTTGGCTTGCTGTCATGACTGTGAGTGGTAGCCGAGCCTACGATTCACCTCAGGCACAGCTCCTGCTTCCAACCCCTACGGCTCACAGACGGATCGTCAGCTACACGTGTGCCAAAATCGCCTCACCCTTGGGGCCTCATGGAGCACGTGCAGAGCGCCAAGAGCCTCCGCTGCCTGCGGACCCATCAGACAGCATTTGGTGGAAGACAGAGCCGTCCCTACCCACCCGCGTGGGGCACCCAAAAATCTGGGGCACCGCTGGGTCTTAGTGTCCACTCACCTGTCTCGTCCTGTCCTTGCTCCGTGTCTGCTTCCTCCAGAGAGGATCTAGTTGAATTAAAAGTGAAAAGGCCTCCCAGAGCTATTGGCAGAATGGTGCGAAAGAGCCATTCAAGTGGCAATGAAGATGTTTACCAGGCATTTGCCAACCCCAGGTACAGCCTGTCTGTTTCTGCATTTACTGTGCCTATCTACAGCACCTTAGCTTAAAATTTGCTTTAAAAAATATTTCTTTCGGGTGGCTGAAAATTATAAAACCACCTCTCTAAAAAACTGTCATCCTCCCCCGCCCGGGTCTGCCTCAGGGCACCAGTTTAATAGGACCATGTAAGGCCCCATAAATCCCAAGGACGACCCTGGCTGGAGGTGACCACTGGAAATAACGTGCAGGGCATTATGGGTAACAAACCGGTCACTTGGTCAATGCTTTCCTCTTTCCCTTTCGGTTCTAAAGTCTTGCCGTCGGAGAGCTACAACGAGCCCTTTCACGTCGACGTGAGCGTTGCTGGGGCCTGCTCTTGAATAAAGAAAGGTCTGAGCAACGTGCAGGCCAAATGGAAAAACGCACCCATGCCGGCTTCACGCACGACCCCGCCACAATCCCAAACAGCGGCGTACTTCCTCCCCCCTCTGGGCATGCTGCACGTTTTCCACCTGGTTTCTTTTCCCAGGTTGGGTAATGGGACCTGGCAGATCTGGTGAGTAAACCCAGTTGTGGGGGAGAGACTGAACAGAATCAACGCACGTGGGAGGGATTCCTGGAAAGAGCTCACGGCGCCATTTTCTATTTCAGGTCCCTTTAATCATGCGCGGGCGCTGGGTTCTGCTCAGGGAGTGGTGACAGGATGGCTGCCACCTTTCAAGGGAGCAGGGAAACACTGAAGGACGGGGAAAGAAAGACGGGTTCATGAATAAATAACACATTCGTTTACTGAACTGTGACTTATTTCACGGGCATCTTGAAAGGAGCGCTCCATGCTTCTGAAATGAGTCGGTAACGGAGCGCAGTGCTCTTGGTACCGAGCAAATGCAAACCGATTGGTTGGCGTCCAGCACCTCTGAACATCAGACCATAAATCTCCAGCAAAACATGCCCCTCGCTGAGGGCACAGTCTACACCAGTGTTTCTCAACCTTTTTTATAAAGTACCCCTTTTTCAAAAACAAAAAATAACAAGTACCCCCAGTACCTACAGTTTTCAGACACACAAAACTTTTTTCTACCGTTGCAACACATTTGTTTAAACAACTTAATCCTAGCCAAGCGGGCGATGAAATTTTGGGGTGTAAAAAGTACAAAGATAATAAAGCGCTATAACACTTAAAACAAAAATTCAGTTTTCTCCAAATTTCAGTTGTGTTGCTGCACCCCCCCGACTTTGCTTGAGTACCCCTGAGGGTACTCGTGCCACTGGTTGAGAAACGCTGGTCTACACTGCACGCTTATTTCAAAATAAGCGATACCGGAATAGTTATTCCGAAATGGCTTATTTCGAAATAGCACGTCTACACTGCAGGGAAATAGCACGTCTACACTACACTGCAGGCCTCAAAATGAGTCCGAGGCAGGCTCCCCTAATGTAGACGTGCTATCTCGATTTGTTGCCCCAGGAGGCACTGGAGAGGAACAACTTAGAATGGCCCTTGGGAGGGGCTATTTCAAAGTAGCAGCAGGGGAGCATCTACACATGCGTTATTTCAAAATAGCTATTTCAGAAGAGGTGCTATCCCTCGCAGAATGGGGTTTACCAATTTTGGACTACGCCCTCCGTTATTTCGAAATTCTTTCGAAATAACGGAACAGCTGTGTCAATGCTCGTATTGTTATTGAGAAACTAGCCAATTAGCCAGTCATAAGACGGGATTTTCAGGTCTCTCCTCCACGTCGGTCTTCTCTCCTGAGCCTCCGGTCTCTTGTTCCGTCTCTCTCTCTCTCCTCCTCCTACTGCCTCCCCCTCTCTCTCTCTCTCAGCTCTCCTCCGCCTCCTGCCTCTCTCTCCGTCTCTCTCTTTCACTTCTCCTCCCCTCCTGCCTCTCACTCGGGGACCGCGGAGCCAAATGGCCGCTTGGGCTCCACACTCCCGTGCTGCATGGGGGGTGTGAAGCCCAACCGGTCGCTGCGCCGCTTGCTCCCACACGGCGGCCTGGCTGAGCAGCGCAGAAGTCAGCTGAGCGCCACGGCGAGAGGCGAAGGGGGGAGGGGCGACGATGTTCACGGCCAGGAGGTGGGGCCTGGAGCCGCTGTCATGCCGCACGTCACCGCCCCGCCCCCCTTCGCCTCCCACCGTGGCGCTCAGCTGACTTCTGCGCTGCTCAGCCGGGCTGCCGCGGGGAAGCAAGCGGCGCAAGCGGCCATTTGGGCCCTGCACTCCCCATGCAGCACGGGCCGCCCAGAGGGAACAGCCAGCATTTCAGCAACAGCGCCCCCCAGAGGGAACAGCCAGCATTTCGGCGTTACAGACTCTCAGACCCTGGGCTACTATATATATGATAACACTACCCAGTATGGCCATTCTTGTGTTCTAGTTATCTGGAAATAACGGTGCAATGTAGACGCACCCTTTAGTGTTCTCCCCCAGAAAAATAGAATACTAATAAAAAAATCTGAGCATCGAATAGTTCTAACGACTTCCGCTTTTGGAGTCCTTCCACTCTACATGCTCCTAAGGCCCCATCTCTCGACTGAGTCAGGACTTTGGCCGGATCCAAGCAGATGGGAAAGTTGGAGTTGTGGTTCAGGACTGGGACTCACAAGACCTAGGTTCACTCCCTAGTGTTCTGACTGGCATAGCAGCCCATGTCTCTTCCATGCTGTCTCTCTTGCCATCCTTTGTCCGGCCTGGCGATTTACACTGGAAGCTCTTCGGGGCAGAGACTGCTTGTGCTTTGTATTTGTACAGCAGCCCGACAATGGAGCTCTGATCACAGCACTACTTGGGATAAAATAAGGGGCTACTCCCCCAAATGTCATTTTTCATCCTCCCCCTTTCCTGCAAAAATCCAAGGGGCTTTTGAAAACCACTCAGTGGACCGGTTGCTAATTCTCCACTATGTAAGTGATGGCAAACTCCCAGGGTAGGGTTTCAGCCATAAAGGCTGTAGGAGCGGCCCGCACATGTTAAGGAGGAGGGGAAGAGCATGTGTAGGGACCATGGAAGTCTCGGGGCAAGGAAATTCCTGTTAATTGTGAAACCTTTGATTGTAAGATGGTCCAGATGGCCCGCCATATGGTGCTGATTAGAAAATTAAATGCTATTAATAAAAGCAGGGTTTCTGCAGCATTGTTATAGCACTAGCTCAGAAATATTTCCTAATAACTTGGCCCTGCTCGACACTAGGGTTTTATTTCAAAATAACCCCCCTTCGGTCGAATTAATAAGCAGGTGTCCACATGACCAGGTCCGTTATTTTGAAATAACAGGCCGCTTCTTTCGAAATCGGTACTCCCGCTTTCCTTGAGGAATAACGCGAATGTCAAAATAGTTCTTTCAAAATAGCGGGGGTGTGGATGCGCCGGTGCTGCTATTTTGAAATAACGACTCCTTGGAGTCATTCAAATTAACTTCCCAGTGCTTCCTGGGGCTCTACATTCGAGGTAGCACGTCCACATGAACGGAGCCTGCCTTGGACTGATTTCAAGGCTTCCCTGTAGTGTGGACACGCTAGTTGGATTTTGTAAAATTGGGAGTTAATAAGTCGAATTTAGTTATTTCAAAGTAGGTTCCTAGGGTAGATATGGCCTTACTGAGCTACATTATAGTTACATGTTTTGTTAGTCTTTAAAGTGCTACTGGACTATTTGTTGGGTTTTTTAAAGTTTATCCAGTGTACACAGTAACTGAAGATTATAGTTAGTTTGGTGAGCTATTCTTCTGCATCTGACAAAGTGGGTCTTTGCCCACGAAAGCTTATGCTCCAATACATCTATTAGTCTATAAGGTGCTACAGGACTCCTTGTCGCTTTTGCAGATCCAGACTAACACGGCGACCCCTCTAATACTATTCTTCCCTAGTTCCCTGTCTTTTCTAAACAGCCTGGGCCAAATGCTGGGCTGATATAGACCCTGCAATTAGAGGCATGGAAGAGTTTTCAAACAAAGAGAGATTGAAACGCTTTTGACTACTTTGTATAAGGAAAGATCCTTACTAAGAGGGATTATTCCAAAGGGATACAAAAGAATGCATGCAAAAAACAAGGTTGTTCCTATTTACTATCTCACACACAAGATTAAGGAGGTAATCTACTGAAATTTAAAGGCAACAAGCGTGGGAGGGGAAATATTTTGACAAATGCACCACTAACTTGTGGAACTCCTTGCCACATGATGGCCTTGAGACCAAATGCTTGACAGGATTTTCAAAAGGACTCCACCCCAAAGTGACTGTATTTCACCAGTTGGAGGTGTGGTTGTTTGAACTAGTAAAGGCTCCAGTTCAGAAAGATACTTTTAGGCAGGGAGGTGAAAATGCCAAGTGGTGAGAGCAGTGGGCTAGGAATGAGGACACCAGGCTATTATTCTTGGCTCTGCTGAGTGACCTTTGACAAGTCATTTCTTAAGAACAAAGGAACGGCCAGACTGGGTCAGACCAAAGGCCCGTCTAGCCCAGTGTCCTGTCTCTTGACAGTGGCCAATGCCAGGTGCCCAGAGCGAGTGAACAGAACAGGGAATCAACAAGTGATTCCTTCCCTGTCACCTATTGCCAGCCCCTGACAAAGAGGCTAGGGACAACATTCCTACCCATCCTGGCTGTTAAGAATTGATGGACCTAACTCCATGAATCTATCTAGCTCTTTTTTTTTCTATCTCTGTGCCTAAGTTTCTCCATTTACAGACTGGGATCGTGACACTGGTCTCCTTTGTACAGGGCTATTGAGAGCTACAGCCGAAAAAGAGCGGGGGATTATTATCATTCTTCGGGTGGAGCCATTGTCTGTAAGTGGTGTCGCCGAGTGAAAGGCTTACATCTATGCAGCTGTGCCGTTTGCTGACTTGCAGGCCAAGTTTCTAAGGCATTTTCTGGATGAAAAGCACTCAACAAACTCACATCAACCCAGGTCAACTGTACTTCCTCCAGGGTTCTTTCCATTAATGTTTGTCCTAGATAGACAATGCTGTTTGGCTTCAAGCGATTAGCAACCGCAAACACACAGCGCTGGTGGCCTGCTCCGCAAATAAATGCATTTTAACTTCCCCAATAGGGAACAGGTTTGAAACCAAAGGGAGTTTTTCTTCACACAGCACACAGTTAACCCATGGAACTCCTTGCCACAGGATGTTGTGAAGACCAGGACTTTCATAGAGGTCAAAAAAGAACTAGGTAAGCTGCTGATGCCCCTGATCTCCAGTTGGCTTGTGTCCACCGCAAGACTGGTGGCTTGTGTGCACCATGGCTTGCTCCCAGACAATCGCCTTGACCCTGTGGAATTGGCTCAGGGCGAGAGTCATGCTTGTTTATTAAGGATTAAGCCCCAAAAGGGTAGGATTTTCATCCACTTGGCGGGTCACCAAAAAGATTCTTCTGGTGCCGTGCTGTTATCATCGGCACACATACATTATCATGTCATAACGCAGAGCTAAAACTGGCAGACACTTGTCTAGCTACAAGCCTTTCTCGTGCAGATTACTCAGTTATTTAGAGCAAATGACTAATAAACTGAAAATCAATAGGTATTGTGCTACCATGCTTTGCATAAATAGAGGGCCTTGTTTTGAACTGTGTTCAGAATTTATCACTATCCATCCCGCCCCATCCTGCCTTTCTTATCATGCTCAGCCAGAGCTGGCAGTTACGCACCAGGGGCCCGACCTGCTAGCCACGTACACTGGAGTCGTCCTTTTGGTTTAGTCTTGAATGTCTTTGCTTTCAGGATCCACTTAGACTGAAAAACATCTTTGGCTTCTACCAAAGTGCCTCCTTACACAGATCGCTCATTGACTCATATCCCAAACCACGAGTTTCGTTTGCTTCCTTTTTATTTGCCTTTTTATAGGCAGCAGAGGGGCTTCGGATAGGAGCAGGAGCTAGAAATGGGAGCAGAAGAGGCAAAACCAGAGGCTGAAGCAAAGGAAAACAGAGACCGAGGGGACGGAATCTACTGCCTCTCCAGAGGGTGCAGCTGAACCAGGATTCCAGAGTTCCTCTGTTGTCAGCATACAATTGCGTCAGCCATTGGCAAAGTATGTAACTTATCCTGTAGGGGAAGCAGCCACTAGACAGATAACAGCCTTCTACTGCTACCAGGTCCTCTGTTACCTCCAGAGAAGAGCAACAAAAATGATCAAAGGTCTAGAAGACAGGACCTATGAGAGAAGACTGAAAGAACTGGGTTGGTTTAGTTTGGAAAAGAGAAGACTGAGCGGGGACATGATAACAGCTTTCAAATCTCTAAAAAGATGTCAAAAGGAGGAGGGAGAAAAATTGTTCTCCTTGGCCTCTGGTGATAGGACGAGAAGCAATGGGCTTAAATTGCAGCAAAGGAGGTTTAGGTTGGACATTATGGTGGTTAAACACTGGAATAAATTGCCCAGGGAGCTTAAATATCTCCGGTGATGGAGATTCCACCAGAGCAGGTTAAATAGGCATCTATCAGAGATGATCTAGGTGGTGCTTGGTCCTGCCGTGAGGGCAGGGGACTGGACTCGATGACCTCTCGAGGTCCTTCCAGTTCTAGTGTTCTAGGATTCTAACAGAGGAAGCCATTCATGTCTTTCTGTAACCAGCTGAGGAACGACACCCTACATGTGCACACCAGGAGCCAAGATCTACAGTCCTTGCTCAGTCAACTTCCACTGAAGATGGTTTGGGTGTTGTGTGTGCGAGGATTAGGCTCTGTTTGGCCAGGAGTTTAATTTTACAGGGCAGTGGGTTTCTACACATGGCAAGTTTACCACACCCGGGAGAAAATAGTTGAAGGTGTTGTTTAAAAAAAATGGACACCAGCCAAACAGAAATCAGGGATTATGTTCACTGTAGAAATTAGCCTTTACAGTATAGCCTATTTGGCTGTTAGCTAACATAAGGAATGCATTCTTTTAGGGTACATCTCCACTGCAAGTCTATTTTGGGATACCGAAGGTATCCCAAAAAAGCTACCCCATGTCCAAGGAACACACCCGTTATTTTGAAATATTTTAGAAATAACAGACGTGCTATTTCACCATCCCTGTAAGCCTCATTGCATGAGGGTTAAGGGATGGCTTGAAATAGCGCTTAATTTTGAAATTTGGTGCCGTGTAAACGCGCCAAATTTCAAAATAGCCTATTTCAAAATAAAATCAAAATAAGATACGCAATGTGGATAGCGCAAATTGCTTATCTTATTTTGAGTTTAGAGTGCAGTGTAGACTCACCCTTAGATTCCTAGATATCTTTGAGACTCTGGACCTAATTTCCATTGAAATAAATTTCAGTGAGAGTTTGGGCACTTTTGAGGAGTTGAATTTTACGGCCTAATCCAGAATTTCTCACCATCTCTAAAGGGGTTTGCATCAAGCCCTTTTCACAGCAATATCCCTCCGAATTCGAGAATCTGTGTAACAATAAGGTTATTCGTTATTATTTTACTCTCATCATGTGGCTACGTGCAATGCATAGAAGAGGAGGAGCGCGTGTTAGCAGGAAATACATGGAGCTCTTGTTTCAAGATAACAAGCAGCTTATTCCAAAGATTAATCACGGCGTCGCCTGTGTGTTTGCCCAGAGAAGCACAGAACCGACTCTTTGCAAACAGGTAACCGTCTGACCCAGCAGCAGTGGCCGTGGATACAATTGCAAGAGAAAGGTTCCCATTGTTTTAGGGCACCGTGGCGAGACTTCTTCCAGGCTGATTTTATTCCCAGAGTGAAGGGTTTCCACTGTTAATCAGGAAATGAAATTCTCGGAGCCCAGACAGAGACTGCCGTGAATGGCAGAACTTTCGAGTGATGGCTGAAGTTACGCAGCCGAGAGTAACCAAGAATATTACCTCTGTCTGACCTAAGTCAGAAGCCAGCCAGGCTCACGCAGTGACCCAAAATTCAATCTCCTACAGTCCTGGCCAACTAACTCAGGCTGGGCCTGCAGGCTTAACCCAATTAATCCTACCCCTCTCTGTGCCATGCACGTCCACAACAGCTGAAAAATGGGGTAACGTTTAATGACTGACTGAGTGCCCTTGACTTAGTACAAAGCATGGCCTGGAAGGTCTCTAGATGCTGAGGTGCTACAAATAAAAAGCAGTAATAAGGGAAATCTGTGTGCTTGTCATTCCCTTGTTTTCAACTCGTTGCCTGGTGCACAACAACAGGATAGACAAGCTAATTAGGCAGGTGGGTAGTAACTGGGCAGATAAAGACTATGGCCTATTTCCCCCCCGACTTATTGGTGTAAATCAAGTCAGTGAAGTTACTCGGAAGTCAGTGGAGTTACTCGGAAGTCAGTGGAGTTACTCGGAAGTCAGTGGAGTTACTCATTTCGTAGCTTATTTCAAAATTGGGAGCATCTACACAGCATTTATTTCAAAATAGAGCACTCTTCCTCTGACTTCCCTTACTCCTCGTACAATGAGGGTTACAGGAGTCGGTGTAAGAAGTCCTCCAGCTTGACCGAATTTTGATACTATTTCAAAATACCTGCCTGCTGTGTAGACGCGGATTAAGTTATTTCGGAATAGCTCTAGTTATTTCAAAATAGTGTCGCTGTGTAGACGTACCCTAGGTGTGTGGGTTACCCTCACAGAATCAACATTTCCACGGGACTGCTTTCCCCGTGGGGCAGAACTTTGCGACCCCGAAATGTCACATTTCACCAGGGGTTGAAGGAGAAGAAATTCATCTGGTTTACTAGACCTCTTTCGTGGACAGCAGCGAAGGCAAATGAAATCCTCTCCAGCACAGCAGGGTTGGCTGGCCCGCATAGACAATCTCCGGCTGCCTCTCCAATGGACGGTGAACGAACAGGATAACCGAGCAGCATTGCCCGTCCTATTCCGGTCACGTTCGCAGAGCGGGACAGAGGAGGTAGCGGAGAACGAACTGGCCTGGGAGAGCAGAGACCAGGAGTCTAGTCCCAGCTCTGATCTGGTGCGAGTTGCTTTCCTTTTGCACCTCTTCTGGCTGGAGTGGACACTAGCAGGGTTTGTGTCTCAGGCTTTCCAGGGACAGTGTCTAGCCCAGTGGGGCCTACCTGGATCTGGGCCTCTGGGGGCTCCTGCAATACAAATAACAATCGAATCTCTCAGGCAGGCTACCCCACTTTCCATGTCACAGGCCGGGCCCATTCCTTTGATCTTGCAGCCTCTAACAAGCACCGAGCAACGTCAAGAGCGGCGGTTTCAACCTTTTTCTCTCATGACCCCGTTGAGGGGAATTGTTGAGGCCGTGACCCAACGTAATGGGGCTGGAATGTGGGCTGCAGGGCAGGGCTGAGGAGGAGGGCTTTGGGGTGTAGGAGGGGACTGCAGGAGCCAGCCAGATCTGGCCCCTGGCTTGCCTGGATCCGGACTCCAAGGCTCAGGGCTTGCCCCCAGAATTGGGGATCCGGTGATTGCGGCCCCCTAGCCCCCAGCCCGCTCCTGCACCCTCCGAGACTCACCAACCTCCCACACCCCAAACCCACTTCCCCACAGCCCCCTCCCCCACACTGAACCCCTCCGTTTTGGCCCTACCCCAGAGCCCACAAAATCTACTAGCACAGACCCCCTGGGCTCTGTTGTGTGAAGGGATTGTGGGGAGGGTCTTTCTCCTTCTCCGTTGGGGGCTACGTCAGTGAGGTCTTTATGATTTGGGGCTTGCTCACTGCAGAGGGGTCCCCGACTGATTTTTCTGTGGGTCAGCAGCCCCCCGACCCAAATTAGGTTCCCCGCCCCTGTCGTCGGTAGTCCAGAAATGCTGACTTGGAAATCGATCGTGTCCAGCCTCTGTGACCCTTTCGCAGAATTTGCAGCTTTGTTTGTTTGTGTTTCCTAGGATTTCCCTTTTCTCTTTGTGTCGCTCGCTTCTGTGCATTCTGAGACCTTTCCGTTTGAAATTCAAAACACTTGTCAGTCCCATCAACCCTTCCCCGTGGAATGCAGCTGACGGGCGGATGGGTTAAAAACCAAACCAACCAACCCAACAAACCCAGCTCCGATCGAGCACCCTGTTCCGTGCCGTCAATACGACGTCCCGAGGAGGCAAAACAGAAAGATCGACGGTTTCATACTTCGCCGCGGTGGAACTAAATTGATTAAGGTCATTTCCCAGGGAGGTTCGAAATCCTCTGTGGCAACTTTTTAAAGGAAAAAGGAAAAAAAAAAAACCTCCCGCAAAAGAAAAAGTCACTGCTGCAAAAGCATTAAATCTGCTTGGATAACTCAGAATCTGTGTTGGCAAGGCAACATATCACAGCTTGAACAGGAATATATCAGTGGCCCGGCTGTGTCTGAAAGAGACTTGGGTTTCAATATATCATGCTGAATTTGCTTCTTTATGGCCTTGTGTGGTAACATATTTGATGTTGAGCCTTTGGCTGCTGCAGTCGATAGGGTGACCTTACTGAAAAGTCCCGTGCCCTGTGCTGTGGTCAGGATTGTGCTGCGAAAGGGTAAGTTAATTCTTCGGCTTTATTCTGAAAATAGAACAGTACAGGACGTTGGTGTTCCCGCTTTCCTAGCTTGAAAAGCACCGGTCAAAAAGCACCGGTCAGTTCTGAACTACTGGATTACAAGGCTCCAAGGACCAGACTCTCAGCAGGCGTAGCTGAGTTGAGCGGTGTGGATTACACACTTTGCAAAAGCACTGAACTGATCTACACCGCCAAACGGCCTAACCTGGGGGCTTTGTTTTCATATTTCCGTGTACCTATTAGCTAAGGTGACGGCCCCGAAAGGCCTGATGCAGGGGCCCTTATGCAGGTTGAAAAGCATCTTCGAACAGGCCCAATGTTAGCGTAAGGGTTATGCAATATAAGACCATCACGACCTGGCCTGAGGTCAGGAATCTCCCAAGTTATCTTTCGGTAACAGCCCAATGAGCTGGACAAGGATGGAATGTGCGGACGCTTGGTCTGAACGACCCTCATCATTAAACACCCTCGCCAAAGGAATGAAGGTGCCTCGTTAAACGAGGAGTCGGTAGCAATGAGGCGGGAGAGAATAACCACTGCATAAAACAAGGGCTGTTGTGGGTATATTTTTGTGGTTGTTGTGAACGCTACAGCCAAGGTGGGACATCTGCTTCCATCCTGCCCAGAGACAAAGGCTATGTCTACACTCACGGCTTCTTGCGCCAGAAATATGCAAATGAGGCGAAGCGTGGAATATCGCCCAGCCTCATTTGCATGCCTAATGAGCCACCATTTTTGCAGAAGCGGCTCTTGCGCCAGAAGGCGCTGTCTACACTGCCCCTTCTTGCGCAACAAAAACCCTCTTGCGCAATGCCGTTTTCCTGAAAAGTAATCAGCGTAACGGCATGGGGCAAGAGGGTTTTTGTTGCGCAAGAAGGGGCAGTGTAGACAGCTCCTTCTGGCGCAAGAGCCGCTTCTGCAAAAATGGTGGCAGTTAACCTATGTATTTCTGTTTTATAGTCCTTGGGGATTTAATATCTTGTTTGATCATAAGCTACTGGCGAGCCAGAAACCAAGCGCAGGCATCCTCACGGACCAGCACATGCAGAAAGGAAAGAGAGAAAGACTCAGCATAGCTGTAAGGATACCGCTGTGGCCCACCAGCCGGGTTTCCTGTAAGCTGAGCACTTGGGGGCCACCAGAAGCGATTCATATGCCACCCAGCTGATTGGCAGAGCACCCATTGCCTCTCACAGAGGGTAGTTTGTGTTTCTGCTGGTGGTGCACATCTGTGCATGTCTTGGTGCACGTAACAAAAGTTATTCTGCACATGGATAGAAAAAATTACAGGGCACATTGCCTGCAAGATGTACTATAAATAAATACTATGTATGCGCCTTACTGTTCCAGCTGAGATATTTACTCCATGACAATGTCTTTTAAAATCATTCTGTGCGCCTATAACTGTAAGCTATTTTGCAAAAACCAAACGCCCCAGCAAAGGCAGGCCAGCCTTTCAGGATCCTTCCCGGGACTGCAGAGGTGGGCAACCTGCTCCGTAGCACTGGTGGCACTCCTAGATAACCTGCAGGAAGAGCCGGAGTTGCCTCCCGATGTACACTAGCGGGGCAACTGGGAGCAGTTCCCGGCTCAAGAGCTCCATGGACACATAGGTGTGTCTAGACTACATGGCTCTGTCAATGGAGCCGTGTAGATGAGATTACTAGACATAGCAAAATGAAGCAGAATTTAAATAATTGCCGCTTCATTTACATCAAAATGGCTGCCATGCTGTGCCGATCAGCTGATTGTCAGCACAGCACGGTAGTCTAGACGGGGATCAGCCGACCCCAGAACCCTTTGTCGTCAGATCCTGTAAGGCACGAAGCATAAAGGATCTGACGACAAAGGGTTCTGGGGTCGGCTGATCCCCATCTAGACTACTGCACTGTGCCGACAGTCAGCTGATCGGCACAGCGCGGCGGCCATTTTGATGTAAATGAAGCGGCGATTATTTAAATTGCTGCTTCATTTTGCTATGTCTAGTAAACTCATCTACATGGCTCCGTCACCGGAGCCATGTAGTCTAGACACACCCATAGTGTTTGCGCTGGGGGTCTGGAATGGGAACCGTTGCTTGTTCCCTACCACCCCACCTCTGCAATCCCCGCCCCCCCACCAGGCCTCAGGGACGTCACAGCGGCGCCCCGCCGATGCAGGGCCCAGCCGCGAGGTTCCAAGCTGAACCGGCCGCTACGGCAGCCCAGCAAGCAGCTCGTTAAGACGGACTGGGCGTGACCTGTGGCCGCGGTCCCAGGCACGCAGCTCGCTGAGGCCCTGGAAACAGGTTTGGTGCCCTGCGACTTACCTTGTTGGCTGCCCAGCAGCAAACAGCCTCCGCCCTCAGCCGAGCCTGCAGCCGCGTGGCCGCGGCCGCCGGGCCTGTCACGGAGAGCTGTGACACGGCGCCCGAGGCGCGCCCCAGCGTGCGCCCCTCCCCCAAACACAGCCGGCACAAAGCAGAAGGGCTTCGCCCGGACTTTCGCTGGAGCCAGGCTTCCATTCCTCCCGCCACGCACTGGGACGGACACGGTCAGGCGCCATCTTGGGGCGGGGGCGCTGACCACGGGCGGTTGTCAGTATCGTCCTGTTCATCCAGCCCCCAGCACAAGACGCAGCACTTGGGGGGGGCTGTGAGGTAAACTGAGATTGGAAACCAACCCCCCTAGATTTCATGCCTCTATGCTAGGGGTGGGGGACCTACGGAGGGAACGGATCCAGCCCCCAGCTTGCCTGGATTCGGCCCCTGACGCTCGGGACTCCCCTCCCCGCAGTGTTGGGCGCTGGCGCTCCAGCTCTGCAGCCCACCCTCCTGCCCACACCCAGCACCCCCCACTCCACTCCACCCTGCCTCCAGCCCTACCCCCACGCCAGCTCCGCACCCTCCGAACCCTCTCCTGCACCCTCCTTCCCACCCAGACTCCACACCCCAAGCCCACCTCCCGGCAGCCCCCTCCAACACACTGAACTCATTTTTAGCCCCACCCAGAGCATGCTGCCCCCACAAAATCTGCCAGCCTGGGCCCTCCTACCCTCCAGTGTGCGAGGGGAATGTGTTGTTCTGGGGTTGGGGGGTTTTTTTCTTCAGCTCCCAACTGATTTTTCTGTGGGTCAGTAGCCCCCCAACCCCAAAAAAGTTCTCCACACACCTGCTCTATACAGGTACTCCTACCCCACAGAAGACGCTTTTAAAGCAGATCACATTCTTCCCACATGAAGTCATCTGAGACTAGTTAATACCTCACCACTGAGTTCTGAAATACTCGGTTTGATTTCACCAGCGCTGCTCAGGGGACGTTTACCCCCGCCCCTTCACACAGCTGTTTTCTGACACGTGAATGCTGCAGGGAAGGAATGAACCTTGCTCTCTGCTCTGCCTCCTCTTGCCTAATAATTTTCTGACATCCATCTCTGCAAAGGAAGATGGTCTCAGAGTTGCTTATCTGTTCCTTCTGAAAAATCAGCGCCAGCAATTCTGAGCTTCCACTCCGTTCTCCCCTGAATTTGCGCTCCGTAGAAATGCTACACCTTGAAAAAATGAACCACTTGTGTAATCAGACTGTAATTTGATTCAGTTTTGATCCTAGGCCCGGTTTTCTCGTCGACAGAGGAAAGTGTAAGCTAAGGGGTACATTTAAACACGTCGATAAAACTGTAGGTGGACACTCTTATTCCAGTATAAATCTGCCTTTTTCCAGTTTCACTTACGTATTTTTGGAAGCAGTTTAATCTAAACTGTTAAAAGCCATTCGTATGTGGGAGTACAAGTGTGACCCCCCCGGGAAGTGATATATTGGTTTAACTATACTGCTGTAACAGGAAACTTTCCCAAGTAGGCAAATCTTTGCCTAAGAGACTCCAGTGATCTCAGACTAATTTATCGCCTGGCTTCTCTTTTGTTTTTCTGTTGCAAAGGGAAATTAAGGGCCACGCTCTTGCTACAGAGTTTTACCAGATTCAAAATTGTGACCAGATCCGTCATCATTGCTGGGACAGAGGCATTGTGGGATTGCTCCTGGAGGACTGTTCGAACCAATAACAGTCATGCAGCATCCACTCTGGCCCGGTACTGATGAAAGATGCAGGAGAAGAGGTGTGTGCTGTGGGGAAGCGGGGTTTAGTCTGACTGACAGAAAATCACCGGGCTGGAGGACTCGCTTTGGAGTGCGGCTGTACGGAAGGAGGAACCAAAACTAGGTTAATGATGGAGCTCAGCCGCAACCTTGACTGAGAAATAACGGTCAGAGCTCCAGAATGAATGAAAGAGGCAGGCAAAACAATGAAAGCATTCCTTTGCTGGGTAACATACAACCACGGAAATAACCGCTTCCTGTTCTGACTGGGTTAAAGAAACCTTGTGACACCACAAGCTTCAGTAGCTCTCCTTGTCTGACTGAATTTGGCCCAGCGGCTGAAAGAATTTGCAGTGGCAAGTACCTACCTTGAAAGCTGCTTGGGACACCTTTCGGTTCAGTGTTTGTACAGCCCCGAGCACGATGGGGTTCTGGCCCATGTGTAGGGCTCTTTAGGTGCTACGGTGTCTCAAATGAATAAAGCGAGGGAATAAAATGAGTTAAAATAAGCCGAAGGATGCTTGCATGCCACACTGAGCAGTTTTCAAGTCCCTGAAAGGGTGCTACAAGGAGGAGGGTGAAAAATTGTTCTCTTTGGCCTCTGAGGAGAGGACGAGAAGCAATGGGCTTAAATTGCAGCAAGGGAGGTTTAGGTTGGACATTAGAAAAAACTTCCCAACTGTCAGGGTGGGTAAACACTGGACTAAATTGCCTAGGGAGGTTGTGGAATTTCCATCACTGGAGATATTTAAGAGCAGGTTAGACAGACATCTATCAGGGATGGTCTAGTCTAGACGGTGCTTGGTCCTGCCGTGAGGGCAGGGGACTGGACTTGATGACCTCTCGAGGTCTCTTCCCGTTCTAGTGTTCTAGGATTCCATGATATCTGGGAACTGCAGAGCAATGACATAGCAAAGAACTAAGTCTAGTTTATGTTACATTCCTCCAAGTTTTGCTGTGCATGTGGATTTATGCTCCGGATCCTGTCTTTCCCAGCAGCCTTTAGCTTAAGCATACTGTGGACTCATCTTCTAAATACATGACTCCTCCTGTTTTCCCCCCTTCAATTTAAATCCTATTTGACATTCCTCTTTAAATTGTTTCTGTTTGCCATTAACATGCCAGCAACAGGTCTGTTCTTGCATCAAAGGAAGTAAAAGGGCTAGTTTGAAAAAAGAAGTTACATCGCTGTTGGGTATTTTTCAAGAGCTTTATTTAAAAAAAAAAAATAACTTACAAATAGAGAGGACTCTTGGAAAGATGGTTTTCATTTTGTGCGCACGGATACTGCTTAGTGAAACAGGCATTAACCTGACTCTTATGTTACTGTTCATTTTAACATGATGCCAAACTAGACCACAGTACGTACAGCTTATTTCCATACCGATCGGTGTAAACCACAACATAAAGGTTTGTAAATAAAGTGTGCCGGCCAAAGTAGACACACAAACTTACGAGTACACAATCTCCATACAGCTAATAATGCTATCCTTTGTCATTCATTGTGACTATAATTGGACTATCTACCATTCAGACTATAGCACTCTGGGTACAATTGTCAGCAATATACTCCAAATACATGATAAAAAATATATTTTAACTTTCAAATACATTTGTATAAGGGACACCAACAGCCAAAAAATAAAGTCTTGGGTTTTTAAATACAACACACTATATATATCTATATATATATATATATATATTACACATATACAATGAAACCAAGAGAGGATCTCCATTACACATGTGGGGAAAAAAGCCTATCTTGAAGATATGTAATATCCAGGGCACACCAATGGCTTTGTTTACTACAAATTTGCGTCCATTTGCATAGAATTTGCACCCTGGTCTCGGTCCAGAAAGTCAGATTAGCTAGCCATAGATAAAACAAAACATAATGAAATAAATGCATGGTTTTAGTAACCACTTCTCATTTTGCTCCACACTCCAACACTTAAATGCTGGTTCTTTATTTCTCTTCCAAACTGTGAATTCGTGTCCCATCACAGACATGCTCCCATCATATCAAAGGCCCAAGAGTAGTCTTTACGGAGCGGTGATCATTTGGCATTTTGCTCCAGAGCAGAATACTCAGCTTCCGAAACTCTGGAAGCATCAATCAGTTTAGTGAGGCCTGTTTTGGCCGAATACTTGAAAATAAAGGCTTTCATGAGCTCGTATCTGTAATTTCGGTTGATGAAGCTGTAGAGAATGGGGTTGACACAGCAATGGATGAGGGAGAAACACTGGGTGACATGAAGAGCCGCATAGAGAAAGCTCTCCATTTGACAACTGAAGGGTATAAAATGAAGGACCGAGAAGATGTCAAGCAAGACAACTGCATGGTAGGGCAGCCAGCAGACAAGGAACACAATGACGTAAAAGAAAATGATCTTGCCGTTGCTCTTCCTTTCTTGGTCACTAGAGGCAGAGATGGTCCTTGCAAGGAGAAAATAAAAAAGAGCAATGATGGGGAAAGGAATGGCAAAGCCCAACACAACCGAGATGAGCTCCATGCCAACCAGCCACTCTTTGAAGCTCTCCTCGGGATAGAGGGGTCGGCAGTAAGTTTCATTGTTCGAAGAGACGGTCTTCAGGTAATAGGTGTCCGGGAGAGAGACACAGAAGGCAAGAAGCCACACAAAGATGCAGATGCAGCGTCGGATGATCTTCTTCTTGCAGTTGCTGGAGTTGGTGAAGTAGGCGACCGAGAGGTAGCGGTCCACGCTCATGCATGCCAGGAAGAAGATGCTCCCGTACAAATTGATGGAAAATATGAGGTGAGTGATCTTGCATGTGATTTCTCCCATGTGCCATTGGTTATGCTGGATAAGGGAGACCACCCAAACTGGAAGGGTGATGACAACACACAGGTCGGCAATGGCAAGATTGAAGATGTAGAGGTGGGTTTCGTAACCGGTCGTTTTGGCCTGGAGATTGACCCAGACAACCACCGAGTTAGCCACCAGCCCTATCACAAAGATAAAGATGTAGAAGATTGAGAGGGTGTACAGTAAGACACTTTTGTTAAGTGTGCTAGGGCACGAGAGGGTGTCCACAATGATGCAGTCCCCATTGTTGCATGTCCAGTTGCTGTCAGAGAAATTTCCCACGTCCAGAAGATCCAGGATGGAAGTCAAGTCAATTGCACTCATGGCCGGTCAACTTGGAATCCAAAGACACCGTAACCTAAAACCAAAATAAGAATAAGAAGAAAATATCTTGGTTAGCAAGAGTTAAGAGTTCTCTGCTCCCAGCTTAGTATCAAAGCACCCATGCTATCGCTCTGCAAACATTTTGCCCGTTGGATGCTTGGTTTAAATTGTATCATGTCTTCATTAAATACTTGCAGTTAAAAAGGAAGAGGTGAGCAAACCAGGGCGGAGGAACACAAACCAAACTCATCTGGGCTGCAAAAGAGAAACTACCCAGGCTTTTTATTAGTCTGTGTATGACATCCTCAGGTTGGCCATAGTCCTTGGATGTGAAATCCACAATGCGCACCGTGGCCAAATCAATGTCACGCGGCTGACTTGGTCTTCCATCACATAGAAGATGATGCTATTGCTCTTAGGTCGTTAAGCCATTTGATCTGCCCTCCCTCCAGCACAGAAGAACTGATCAGGCCGATCGAGTACTGTAAAACGTTTCCCATCAGTTCTGTTCAGCATCACACCCAGGACAGATCCAGATGCATCGAACAGACCTACGACTTTTCTACTTTCTCCTCCCAATTTCAAAATTTCAAGCCTGGTTCCTGACCTCCCTTCAGTTACATACAATGAAGCATCCTTCTGTGTTTAACAATTACGATGGAGGACCGGAGCCTTGCTGCTGTGTAACTTAGAGCTGCACGACTCGTTTTTCATTTTTAGAAGAAATCAGTGATTTAAGAACGTGCCCTCACCCCGGCTCAGCCTCCCTCTCACCAACAAGCACTTTCTATTTCTTTCTTTCAATATTGCTCTTGCTCGGACTGGTCCGCCATCTGCGGAGAGTAGATAAACAGGTGAGCCCCTTGTTACGTGTACTCCCGGCAGACCTATGGGACCAAGAGAACATCACACACAGCTTCCTACAGAATCCACGCCAGACTGCAGAAGACACCTCCATGCACTGGGAGTGGCCAAGACCCACCCCAGCCCTGTAGGAGGTCCAATACCGCCCACCACAGCAAATCAGCCTCTCTTAGCCCTTGTCTATGGGAGAGCAGCCAACTTGGCTGACGATATCAGGGACTGAACCAGGGATCTCAGAAGCTAAAAGTAGGAGTCTCTACAGCAGGGGCTAACAGGCCAGGCATGGTAGGTGGGGACGATAACAGATTCACGTCCATTGTGGATCAGGCAGAGACACTGATCTGTGTGGTGCAGCTCCACGACACTTAGATTGAACCCCAGTTTCAGCCAGGCCCCGGTTTGTTGCACCAATCCAAACCGTGTCACCAGGAGAAGCCATGATGCGCACCAGTACACCTAATGCTGTTAAGAGGCGGTGTAAATCCACCTGCCGCTCTCCTGTTCTCCACTAGGGGGTTGCGCTGGTGTAGCAATGGCGGAAACTGGGGCTAACTCCAAGTGTAGACAAGACCTTTGGGAGACTGAGTTAGTGCTGCTGGAGGTGTCTAGCACTCTCCCGGGACTGCATCAACATGCAGCCAGGAAATGAGACGTGAATAGGGATTTAATGAGATGCCCCACATCATCTGTAGCCCTATTGGCTAGACTGCCCCTCGGCCATCTTTGTGTGCATGCGGGAGCAGAAGACTTGAGGACAAGTTCCTTGGAAGGCTTATGATGGTGGTTGTAGGGTCTTGCTCTGAGTTCTGGTTTCTATTTGGGGCTCTTAAAACAAAACCAGGAGTGTGAAGCCAAGACCAGGAGCAGCCGCTGGGCCGGGGAACAGGCGAAAGGAATGCAGCGTTGAGGGCAACCAACCTCCAGTTCTCCTCCCACTCTCTGTGGCTTCACCCCAGTGCACCGCCCCCGGGCCTACCGCTCGATGGGAGTACAAAACCAGCACGGGTGAGAGGGAGCCCGGAGTCCTGGTTTGGGGGCCTCAGAGAGCGCCAGGGTAAATGACAGCACAAGTGCAGAATCAGGCCTCCTGGCTGCAGGGCAGTTAGCTCTGAGGAGACCCCAAAGGCTCCGTTTTCATGCCTCGGAGCATGCTCTGAAATCACAGCCCCGCGCTGCCCCAGGAGAGCAGAGCTTCCTCAAGCCACAGGGATGCCAGCCTGACAGGAGGGAAAGGTAGAGCCCACGGGGTCATTCTTCCAGTCGAGGAAGAGGGGCAGGGGGCCCATTGATTTCTGCCTGGGGCCCCAAGTTGCTGCCAGTGGGCAAATACACCTCTGTGGGAAGGAATGTAATGCTGCCCCTCCAGGGCAGGGCAGTAATTAACTGCCCCAATCTGGCCACTTATCTGCCCCCATCCAATGTGGCAAGGAGAGTTGTTCTGCTAGGCCCCGCTTCGGACGTCGCTCTTCTGTTGGCCCAGCCTGCCCCCGGGGCGGTCTTTACAGAAAGGAGGGGCAGGACGCCAGTGGTCAGCCGGACAAGGACATTCCTCGCTCTTCACCTCACCTCATGGTTTTCGATTGCGCTTCCCTTTCCTCTTCCCCTCCCCCTCCGGCTCTAACATTCAGACATCTCGTGTCGCTGCCAGGCCCACGGTTTCTTTTTGGTTTTTTTAAAGAGAGCACACGCGGGCAATCCCATTAACGGAAAAGAGCGTCACAACAACCCACGCCCTCTGCTTTTCACCGCTGCCTTTGGGACGGCGTCCATTTGATTTAATCAACTGTTACACTGCCAAGCCAAAGAAGAAGGTACACAGCAGCCTGCCTTTGCAAACAGCCCCGATCTCCCTCTCCCCCTACTGAAGCCTCTTTCGGACACAAGGATCACCTCAGTAAGGTTTGTAGGGCTAGCTACATCGCAAGCACGCACACGGAAATTCAACGAGGAGTCCTGGGGCCCCTGAGGCTAGCTCTACACTATAGGGTTTTTTCAGGAAAGCTACACAAATTGTGCTTCCCCCTTCCAAAGGCATCAGCTCCCACACAGTGTTCCCTGTAAGCCAAAAGCGTGGGTGGCCACCCAGGAGAAAGTCCCAAGCCACCCAGCTGATTAGCAGAATGCCCACAGCCTGGGTTTCTACTGGTGGTGCACATCCGCAAATGCCTTGGTGCACCACACAACATTTATTCTGCACAGGTGCTAGGAGAAAAAAAAAAAAAAAGGAATACTGCTGCCATAGATGTTTTGACTCCTGTGGGGTAACATGTGCACCAGAGATGCCTGCAGAAGTCAATCAGCCAGATCCACCCCAGGAATCAATAGAGTGACTTTGATTTACACCCTCTGGGTGTCTGGCCCAGCCAGGGGGAAGGATACTTCAATAATTAGGCACTAGACTAGTTTCAACCCCCCTGTCCTGCCCCAGACTTTCTGTGTGTCTTGGGCAAGTCTCCCCAGGCCTCAGTTTCCCAGAGGACAATAAGCCTGCCTTGGCTCTTTGGGATGTATTGAGGATAAATACACTACAGACGCTGAGCTGCTCTTGTGGGAGGCAGAGAAATACCCCAGACAGGAGTTTGTTCATGTTTTCCTAGGTTCTGAGTCCTGACGTCAGCCCGATTTCCAGCCGTTCTCAGAATGGGCCACCAGGGTTTTGTAATAACCCCTGTTATTGGAGCAAAGGACAAGGAGCGAGAGAGCTCACGCCGACCTCTTGATTTACTCTGACATGCAAGTCGGAGGCACAAGCCAGGGATTTCCCTGCACTTTGCTGTTCGGGCACCTCGGGAGAGGCCAGGCGCTGCTGGAATAAATTAATCATGCCGACCCCATCTGCCTCGGAGACTGCTGAGGAATTCTCCTCCACATCTGCCAAAACCATCCACCTGCAGGCTGTGTGATTAGGAGCCAGCTTCCAAAGAGGAGCCAAACCCCTCTTTGGAGTTATACTGTCAAGATCAGGGGAGTTACAACCGCAATGCATTTGGTCGAAGGACACTAGAAGATAACACTGGCTTAATGGTACATGCCCCAGGTGTCCTATGTGGAAAAATCAGCCTCGCTAGTACAGGTTGGACCTCTCTAATCCGGCATTCTCTGGTCCGGCAACCTCCGTGGTCCGGCATGATTTTAGTTAGCCAGAGGTCCACTTATCACGGGTGTGGCCAAGTTTCCCGCGGTCCCATAAAGTTGGTTTACAGCCACCAGTCCTGGCGCTCAATGTTCTGTGTTGTTGGTTAGCTCCAATTTACCCCTAAATGTCTTCTAAGAGCCCAGTAAGCAGAGGAAGTGTTAGTATATGCTGCTAGGCAATATCAACCTCCTGTGATTTGGCAAATTCTCTGGTTCAGCACCGGTCAGATCCCAAGGGGGCTGGACTAGAGAGGTTCAACCTGTAGCAGCTGTATAGGCTCTCTCATCATCAACAAGAGGGCTGTGAATGGTACTAAGACTGCTTAGGAAATAAAGTCACCAACCATATCTTAGCCAGAGGACATCTTGGGGAGAGGATAAAAAAAAGCAGGTTGTTTTCCGCTCGCCAGTGTTCCAAGTCAAAATGTTGACTGCAGTCGCCAGCTGGCAATACTTCCCCCGTTCAAAAGTATTTACCTTGGGGGTCACTTTTACCCCTTTTGTAAAACTATCCCCCTCTCCCTGGCCCCTGCACACACAGCCGTGGATGCTTAACGGGGTGCTAATGCAGATTGGAAGGGAGATACGTTAGGGAAGGAACTGCTGACTTCACAGACAGCCGGTGATCCACCTTAACTAGCAAGGTGAGGACATCCTCCTCATGCCGCCAGGAAGCCTCTAGTGTTACTTGCAAGCGAATGGAATCCCAGACAACCCAACACAAGGCGTGGAGCTAGGTCATCGGGGTCATAGAAAACATTCAGCGCAGCGACTCCCTGGCAGGACGTAGGCCAGCATGGGAGCATAATCTCCCCTGAAAGCAGGGAGCTTAAGATTTGAGGACTCGATGGCCACCTGCCAGCGCGGAGCCTAGAGTAGCCACAATGCTGTCTTGGCCACTCATTTAATGAAGGACTCTTGTGATCTTAATTGCATGCAAATGTGGGCTGTCCTATACATCTGGGGAAGCTTAGCAGGCTACTGAGAGAGAGAGAGAGAGAGACTGTGTGTGTGTGTGTGTGTGTGTGTGTGTGTGTGTGTGTGTGTGTGTGTGTGTGTGTGTGTGTGTGTGTGTGTGTGTGTCCCTCCCGTTAGTGATAACAGAGTCCCATCCAGAAAGCTGATATGACCCATTGTGCTCAAATCCCCAGGGGGGAGGAGCTGCTGGAATGCCCCCCCCCCCACTGCACCATGCCAAGGCCAGTCGGTCAATAGTCTGGGGACTGGCTGTGTAACCAGAGCTCAGATTCTCCCTGATTAGTTTCCAGGGGAGGAGGGGGGTTGAAAACCCCCCAGCAGACCCAGGCAGGGAGACTGACTGATTACAGCCATTGGCCCTTTCTGAGTCCAGCTCTCTTTTTAGACAGACTGTTCCTTGTATCAGACCTCCACGCCGCTCCGATTGAAATGAGCGAGATGGGCTCAGGAGAAGCAGCGTCCTGAGCCAGCAATAGCCACCGGATCCCAACAGGGAGTCGTTCTGAGGTTTCTCCAAGCTAGCTCCGGCCTGCAACTCCACAGCCATTCCTCCTCGCTGTGGGTCAGCCAGCCAATTCCGCCCCGCTTCCCAGCCCACCCAGCCTTTCCTGGGGGTGGATAAGAAAGATCTGCCATGGAAAAGTGGTTAGGCACGGTAGGTACCTTTTGCTGCGCCACCTGATAGGGCAATCTGCCAGGAGATGTTATTTGGGCAGCGAGCGACCCAAATCCTCAGCCATTGCTGCCCACATGCAAAATAACCATGTTAACTTGCTTATGGCTTTTCCTGTGGTTAGGGCCCCATCCTGAGATCCCTTACTGCGTCCACAGGACTACTCAGTCGCCAGGGGAGGTGTTTGCAGGGCCAAACCTTTCCCCTGGCAGGTATCGGGGCCAGCAGCCTCTACAGCAGGGTTTCCCAACCTGTGGGTCGGGACCCAAATATGGATCGCCATTACATTTCGAAAGGTTGCCAGGTGTCTCCCCAGGTGGCTCTTAAGGAGTCATTCACACTTTTTTTGAATTGCCCTGGGTCACCAAGTCTTCCTGAATTGTCAAAATGAGTCCCCATCTGGAAAAGGTTGGGAACCGCTGCTCTGCACTGTGTCTCTGGGGACAAGCACACGGCCAATGCTTACGGCACCGCCATGCTGTTCCAAGTCACACCCGTGGAAATCCAAATGGGAGCCACGAATGCCAATGGGGCTGCTCTGGATTTACACCAGTGGACAAGTGACAGCAGACCTGGCCTCAGACGTCAGCGGGGCAGGAAGACTGTTACCTCTTCAAGCCCAGGGAAAGGGGATTTCTTCGGCTGCTAAGCATTTGCAGTGCTCCGTCCATACACCTGACCCTAGAGTACCTCTCAAGCATGTGCCCCTTTCCAGAGAGAGGCTGGGGCACCAAGAAGCATCCTAGATCTAGTTATGCTGCTCACTTTGCCGGGTAGCCACGACTAAAAGCCTCTTTTCATATTCTCTTCCGACTAACTCCAGCAACGCCCTCGTTCTCTCTACGGAGGACACCAGCGTGCCTTTATGTATGCCCGACACGGTGGTACACAAAGCCACTGTTCAGCATGGAAGCTTTTCAAATCCAGAAAGCCCATGGCCCCCCATTAGGAGATATTTATAGACCCTCTGAGAATTGGTGCTAATGGGGCTGCCCTCTCTGCGCGCTGTGAAATATGTCTCGGGACAAGTCGTCCGTCTTTGGGTATGCTCAGGCGGGGAAATTGTTTTTCATTCCATGGGATTCTCTGAGGGCTCCAGGGTGGGAGTTTGCAATGTCATTGTTTTTAAATGCTGCACCCCCTCTGTGATGGATTGATTCCTCAAACTGTTCACCCCAGAAAGGGAAGAGGCGAGCTACGCCTGCTTTAAGAGCCCGGGGCATTATTTTCCCCTGGAAACATGCCTTAAGGGGAAGGAGGAATTGCTAAAAAGCTGGTTTCCCTCTTACGGGCCTGATCCTGCCCCCACGCAGCTGGGGGAAAGTTTTGCAGGATGACTTCCCTGGGAGGGGAATCAGGCCCCCTGCTGGTGAAAAGTGGCAAAGGGGTGTCCAGCCAGAGTCTCTCTGCTGGGCAAGCAAATAAAATGCCCCCGGTGGGCTTGCAGAAAGACCCCCTCTGCAGCAGAGAAAGCACGAAAAGTGGCCCCTTTGCGACCCCTCGATCTTTGCAGCCTGCCAGCTGCAGGGAATGTCACCAAACGCCTACCGGGGCCCATAAAAGCTGGAAGGAGGCGCTGGCCGCGTTTTAAACCTCATTATGCCGCTTTTAACAACAGGCTGGAGTAACTTTACAGCTCCTCATTACCCCAGAAGTCCCAGGGCGACCTGATGGCCCGTCCATTGAAAAGGCTCCGCCGCCCAGCCCAGCCCAGCCTAAGGACAACGCTCCACAAACTTTCCTGGCCACTAACAAAAAGACATAGATGGTCTCCTGAGCTTTCGTGGGCAAACCCACAAAAGCTGGTGACACTACTTGTATATTTGTGTTAGTCTCTCAGGTGCGGCAGGACTACTGCTTGGTTGTTTTTTAAAGTTTCAGACTAATGGGGCCACCCCCTCCGAGACTTTCAACTTTCCTCGCCCTCCCCAAAGCTCCGCCTATTCAAGCCAGGTTGTCAGGGCATCCGCACTTCCAGGAGAGGTCAGGGGAGAGGGGAAGAAACAAAGATCCCGTGAAACTAGCCCACGCCAAAGCAGACTCTGTGTAACTTGGAGATTTGCAGCTTCCTCAGCCAAGCTGGTAAACAGCCCCGCAAAGCCCTGGATTGGATGGCAGGGCAGAGAGGGGCCCACCAGTTAGTCCCCCCAAAATACCACCCACAAGCTACCCAAGGAGAAGCGTCGCTGCTGATTTCCCGAGCAGCGGGCCACCTCCCCCCACACACACACGCGTGTCAGGAGGGGCTGTCTGCCAGGCTAGCTCAGAGCCCAGAGGAGGGGGACAGGCACCGGAGCACGCGTGGGGCTCGCTCCAACCAAGCTCCAACGCGGAATCGCCTCCCGTGCACAACAAAGAAACTTGGGAGGTTCCTGGGCGCTGGGTTTGCCTTCCGCAAGGACCGGCCCCCCAACCCCGCGTGTGCAGCGTCCGCCACACTCGGTTTAAACCCGGGTTCTCCGGCCCCCAGCCTTTGGGGCTTTCCCACGCCGCGCAGACACGCGTGGGAACGCGGCGCGCCACATTCCCACGCCCCCCTCCCGCAGCGCGGCGCGGCGCAGGAATCGGTTCCGTACCTACTTGGCCGGGCTTTTCCCCTCCTGCTGCCCCAGATCGCGGAGCCGTTTGCCAGCGACTGAGAGCTCCGGCCGGCTGACTCGCAGTTATATACACGGCGGCCAAGCGCCTCTAGATGGCAGCTGCGCAAGCCGGGTCCTGCCCAAACTCCGTGGGGCGGGGAGGTGGGGAGTCGGTTGTTTCCTGGGCAGTTCTGCACAGTCCCCGCCCGGGGAAAGCCGAGCACAGGCAGACGCCCTCTGAGCGGCGAACAGCCCCGAAGCCCGTCTCCTTCCCTCCTCGGATATTTATCTTGCCTTGGGTGGCTACCGACCCGTGATCCCTTTCACAAACAGGCCCAGACACGAGGTGTGTTTCCTCCCTCCCCCGACGACTCTGAGGATTTCGAGACGTTGGCTTTAAGATCAAAGCCCCCTCTCTTGGTTGGTTTTACAAGTGTTTGCCTGCAGGGATGATCCCCACTTTTGCAAAGGACACAACATCATAGGTACAGTTTCAATACAGCCTGACACCCCACTGCACGCAAGGGCCTTAAAACCCCTGAAAGACACGTGAAGCCCAAACTCTCATTTCTAATTCTAACTTTGTAAGGCATCAATGTTCTTTCCCCAGCTGATCTTACATAAGGGCTTGTGTGGGTTGCTGGGAGTTTGGGTTTCCTGTCCAGAAAATGATTTTTTTCACCTATTATCCCAAGAGACTTCATTTTTTAAACATCACCTTTCCGTTTATACGAAGCAACACGTCTACACAGCAGTGTTATTTCGGAATAACTGACATTATTCTGAAATAAAGAGCTCATCTACACTACACACCTTTATTTCGAAACAAGGTCGAGCTGAAGGACTTCTTACTCCGATTCATGGTAACCCTCATTGTAGGAGGAATAAGGGAAGTCGAAAGAAGAGTCTTCCTTTGACTTCCTGCTGTGTAGACAGCGCCACAAGCCGATTTAAGCTATTTAACTTCAGCTACACAATTGATGTAGCTCAAGTTGCGTAGCTTAATTCGACGTTAGCCCTGCTGTGTAGACATACCCCAAGGGACTAGAGCAGAAATTTCAAGGGCATAAGTATTCCAACAAGTGGTTTTTGATGCCTCAATATTTGGGTGCCCAATTAGAGACACCTGATTTTCTGAAAGTATTCAGCGCTCATCTTCTGAAACACCAGCCTCTTTGCGCTATCCCAAATTGGGCAACCAAAATAATTAGTCACTTAAAATGGAGACCAGGGAATTTATAATTTAGCATTTAAAAAAATCAGCTCCTGGATCTCTTCAGACAAGATGATTGTGGGGTTTTTAGAACATGAAAGGTCAAAGCAGTCTTTCCTGAGATAACTCTCTGTGGGCTTTTCTGAGATAAACTGCCATCTGATTCTATTTTGGCTTCTAAAAAAGAAAGCACCCACTCCCCCAAAAAGTTATTTTTATACATCCAGTAAAATAAACAGCAGTGATTGTGAGATTCGTGCATTATGTGACTAGAAAGCCTCCAACCAGGCGCTAGAACAAATTGTATAGTGGAGGAGCTGAGAATCACTGAACCAAACCATAAAACCTTGTATATAATGGGAATACATTCAAACCAGGGGTGCCTATCGCCCTTAGTTCCCGCACTTATGCCTCCAACATAAGACAGCTGCACTGAGGAGAGAAAAAGTTTTTGTCAGGAAAAAAAAATTAAAAGCGTCATCTTGACACGAGAAAATTGTGACCAGATTATGCAATAGGAGGCAGTCAACTCACACTCGTTCTCCGGCCCCCACTGCAAGAAAAGATCATCCAAAAGTAAGATGGCAAAGAATGAGACGTGCCAAGTTAGAGTCATCTTCCTCTCTGTTACTAACACGAACCATTATGGAAATATCCCACTAGGCACCAAAGGCTGCATTTTGTCAGGGAAGGATAAAAAAGACATTTGTATGGATTCAGTTCTGCAGTTCAGCTGAAAACACCATGACAGGGCTTGGAGTTTTTCCTTCCTCAGGGTAAATGCAAGAACTAGACTGTAATCTACCTCCCAAGAAAACAGTAATTCCCTGGAATGAACCTACGAATTCTGCAGTGAGTACGCATAATTGCTGACACTTGAAAACAGCATGAAGTGATTTGACACAACCCCGTGTATTCCTCACATATGCATAGCAAAATTATGTATTTGGATTCCTCTTTTTCCCCACCAATGCACCACCCGCAGCTGGGGAAAGGAAAGTGAAAAGTTCAAAATCTCAGGGCCAAATTTTCTCTGTTACTCCAGGGTATGTCTATACTGCCGAGTTTTTATGGATAAAACAGCCATTTTTCTGAAATAACTTCACTTATGTCCACACTGTAATCACATTCTTTTGAAAGAAAATTGAAAGGACGGGTTTTTCCGACATTGGTAAACCTCTTTCTACGAGGAAGAAGCCTTTTTCCAAAAGAGCTCTTTCGGAAAAGGGCGTATGTGGACAGGGAAGAGGGAGTTCTTTCGGAAGGAGAGGGATGAGGAAAATGCACAGATGCTTTGGTGGCCAGTCTGTCCATAGTAATCACAGCTTAAATACGAGATAGCGTCCATTCAATGCAGACGCTATCTTTCAAAAAAGCAGATTTTTTTTTGACGTGCTTTTGGAGTGTGGACGCTCTCTTTCGGAAGAAGTTTTTTCCGAAGATCTCTTCCGGAAAAGCTTCTTCCGAAAGATGCCTGGAGTCTAAACATAGCCCTGGTGACACTGTACCAGAGTCCTTGTCTAGTGCAGCTCAACAAGTTTAAGCACATTAAATGAGTATGTTTTTAAAAAATGCTGGCACAGACAGGTTTTAGCATCTTTAAATCCCGAGGCAAGAATGTGCATTTGTTTCCCCCTGTCTGCATTAGTGCTTAAGAACAGTAGCTGAAATCTGTTGGTAACATGTTCTTTAACCAGAATCCAGTTTGCTGATCGAGAAAGAGTCTGGAAACTCTAAACTTTGAAGAGATTCTTTGGGAGCCAGCAGCTATTCCTTCAAAACACACCAAGTGAGGAAGGGACGCTGTTCATTTATGTCATGCCAGAAAGGGCTTTTAAGAAGACTGCCCTAAACAAAAGTCCATGGGAAAAGCAAGCTTGTTTACTGTTTTATATACAAAGGCCTCTGGCTAAAAACATCCCTATTGCTACTGGGACAGCTTCGTTCTGCTTAAAAAGCATTTCTGGTTTAACTGGGCTTTTTACTGCCTCTTCCTTTCCCAGCAATCAGGACTCCATAGGGCCACACTGGACTCTCAGCAAGTAGGGGAGCGACTCCAGATTTATACCCGCAGGAGAGAAACATTTGCCCTCTCCACCCCGCACTCCCAATCCCGGTCTGATTATTCCCGCCCCTTCGGTATGTTTCGGGTGAAGCTGGCGTGGGGCAGTGGGAAGAAACACTGGCCCCGTGGTGTCATCGGCAGGGCTGCCAACTTTCTAACTGCAGAAAACCGAACCCTTGGCCCCAGCCCGGAGCCCCCTCCTGCACCTCCAGCCCTACCCCAGAACCCACATCCCCAGCCAGAGCCCTGAGGTCCCACACCTACCCCACCCCTTCTCTGAGGCCCCACCCCTTCACTCCATCCCCCCTTCCCTCTGTCACTTCCTCTCCCCCAGCCTCGCTTGCACACTCATTTGCGCCATGCTGGAGTGGGGGGCGGAGGTGCAGGAGGGGTGAAGGCTCCATTCTGGGGTTGCAGGCCCTGAGGTAAGGCCAGGGATGAAGGGTTTGGGGTTCAGGAGGGACTCCTAGGCTGGGGCTGACAGGTTCGGGGTGCAGGAGGGGACTTAGGGCTATGGCAGGGGGTTGGAGTACAGGAGGAGGAGAGGGCTCCAGTGTGGGTGTGGGGTGGGGCTGAGGGGTTAGGAGTGTGGGAGGGGGCACCAGGCTGAAGCACAGAAGAAGGTCCGGGGT
This sequence comes from Rafetus swinhoei, assembly GCA_019425775.1. Lineage (NCBI taxonomy): Eukaryota > Metazoa > Chordata > Testudines > Trionychidae > Rafetus > Rafetus swinhoei. The sequence goes on from CM033439.1 coordinate 74,830,069, forward strand.
GTAGGCTCCGGACTGTGCTGACCTCAGGCGGCTCCCAGGAAGTGGCGCCATGTCTCTCTGGCTTCTAGACAGAGGGCAGCCAGGTGGCTCTGCATGCTGCCCCCACCCGGAGGTCCCGGCCCGGCAGCTCCCATTGGCCAAGGTTCCCAGCCACTGGGAACTGCAGACCCGGCTCTCGGGCCGGGGGGCACCTGTAGCCAGGGGCAGTGTGTGGTCATCCCTCCAGCTAGCAGCCGGGGCCATGCTGCTGCTTCCTGGGACACCACCTCCCCGCACTTTGGATGGCCCGGGGAGTGGTGCCGAGGGGAGCTGCCGGGGTCCCTTTTTGAGCAGGCGAAAACCGACCCCCTGGCGACCCTAGGCATTGGCCCCGTCTCCCTGTCCTAAGAAGCCATGCCGCAGGGCCCTGAGGCTCAGGAGGGGGTGACGCTGGGGGATAGGTGGCTCCCACAAGCCTTCGGCCCCGCTGTGGCAGGTTTGGGGGACAGGGACTGTCAAGCGCTGAGCGCAGCAGCGGAGGGTGCCTGGCCGCCATGAGGCTATATGGTGTGGAGGCATCAGCTCTCCGGGCAGATCTCCTGGGCTTCTCCGGGTGCCCCACGGCTCCTAAGCCCGTGGATTACACCCACCGGGGAGGGTGCAGGCGGGAGGGTGATGAAATTTGCTTCCCTCCTTGGGCCGTTGCTGGAGCGGCAGGGTGGGGCCTGCTCATCTCCACGGTGCCCGTGCAGCAAAGCACATCAGCACCCGCTTAGCTCTCAGCACGTCTTTAAGCAACGGGCTTGAACTGCAGCAAGGGAGGTTTAGGTTGGACATTAGGAAAAACTTCCTGTCAGGGTGGTTAAACACTGGAATAAATTGCCCAGGGAGGTTGTGGAGTCTCTATCCCTGGAGATATCTAAGAGCAGGTTAGACAGACATCTATCAGGGATGGCTGTCTTCCTGGGCGGGTCGCAGCGCTGGGCGCCTGCCATTTTGTTTTCCTGGAGTGGGCAGGGGAGCAGACTGGTGCTTTAAATTAAAGGGGCCACAACAATGTTCCTGGTGTCTTTTTTTTTTTGCTTAACAAAAATGTTCCCGGCCCTGGGGTCACGAATGAGAAAAGGTTGAGCACCACTGATCTAGATAGTGCTGGTCCTGCCGTGAGGGCAGGGGACCGGACTTGGTGACCTCCTGACATCCCTTCCGGTTCTAATATTGTCTGATTCTGTGATTTTGTGTCTGTTGACTTCAGCCTGCGGTGAAGCGCTTTGGAGACGAGGGCTGGGATGAGTCACCTGTATAAAACCACGCACATGCTTACGTGCCTGGCTGAATGCGGGGGGAGGAAAAAACCTGACACAACAAATGGCCTGGCAGGAAAGGAAGCCATAACCACTCCACAGTGAACACAGAGTTCCCTTACCCGGAGTGCCAGGAACCAGACAGTGTCACGGTCGGATTTCCCCCCTTCAGGGTTCTTGCCTTTTGAAGAATCTGAAGCGATCGCCCTGGAATCCCTGGCAATGGACTGGCTGCTTCTCAGCTCTTGGCAGCTTTCCACAGACCTGCCGGCCAGCCCTCGCTGTGGCTAATTACCCCCCCCCCCCCGCAATCCCTCAGGCTATCATTTCCAGGGCCTGCCTTCCTTAGGCCGAGCGGGCGAGCGTATCCCTTATGAAAGCCAGATTGCGCTTGGCACTCATGGCTGAAATGCTTGGCAGAAAACTTTACAACACCAGGCCATTAAATCACTCTGCGCCGCGGCAGGCAGAGGCACCGCGCTGTCAGGGCCCAAACGCAGCGGGGAGAGGGGGGGGGGAGGCGCCGGGCTGGCAACCGGTCACCAGCCTGGAGGCCACCTCTACTTTGCCTCCAAATTCCATTTGCTGCCACTTAGAGACTTGTAGGCCGTGCTGCCTCTGGGGGGCGGGTGGGTGTTGGGCAGCCACTGGCTCCAGCGACACGTGAAAGAGGCCGGCAGCTGCAGGTAGCCAGGGGGGAGCCCTTAAGTGACGGTAGCATCCGCCCCCCCAAACTCCCATGCTCCTTCCTCTCAGGTATGTGAAATGTGAATGACCCCAGTCAACAAAACTGCCGTCTCCAGGCCATTATTTTAACACGGAGCTCGTGGTGAGCAGGCTCACTAACCGCAGCAGGGGCAACGCGTGAGGGGAAAGGGTCACGTGCCCCTCCCCAGATGCCATGGTGGGGGGAGGGATGAGGGCCAACAACCAGCAGGCCTCAGAGCTTCTCCTCTTCCAGCCACGCTGCCTGGCTGCGGCCCTTGCCCAGGCCGCATCCAGCCCCGTTGCCGGGGACACTGCTGGCTGCAGTGGAACGGGGAAGGACTGGGATGGGGGGGACCGTGTGGGCCCTGGGATAGAGGTGGGGCAGGGAGGAGTCACATGGGGTTGAGAAAGTCACGTGGCCTCCTTTGGATGGTGCCCCCGTTGTGTCCCTCCCCACCTCGGCCCACCAGTGAATGGTAAGAGCCGATAATCCCGACTGGGCCATTTGGTTTCATGCATTTGAGGCTTGACTGGCCTCTGAGAGGGGCACTTCTACCCCGCCATTCTCAAGCCACCATCCTCATCGCCATGGAAATGCCATTCGGAGTTCAGGGCTCCATGGTGCCAGGCCCTGTACATGAATGAGACTAAGAGACAATCCCTGGCCCATAGAGCAAACAATCCAAGGGAGCATTACCCCTCTTTTCCTCAACCAGGGGGGGACCATCGCAAGGCAGGAACTGAGCTGGCGTATTTTGAGTGCTAGGCCAATGGCTTTACTACACGGCCTCCGAGCCAGCAATGACCTGACCCCTTCCCACCCACTTTCCGATTGTCTTAGAAACAAAGGCTTGGAACGTTGCTTTCTTTTTAAGCTTCCCATTTTAATGGGCCAGTCCACAGGCACTCCATCCCAGCCCCGCTTAATCAACTACAAAAATGTCATTTGGCAGCCACAACTGCTGGAAAGATTTTTGGTGTGATCCAAAGTCTATCACTGGAGGGGAGGGGCTGTCTCGAGAGCTCAACGATAGTTAAAAGGGAGAGGGAAATATCTGTAATTTGCCCAGCAGGAGAGTTGGCATGCAGCCGAAGCAGGACTGATCAGCGTGTCTGAGAGCAAGATAGCATCATATAGCCGGTGTCGTAACACAGTAAATTGGCCAACCCTTTTACTGTGCTCCAAAGCGGGAACACATGTACAACACCACCGGGCCTCTCGCAGACAAGAAAACAAAACAACCGCCTTTGCGAACAGGAAGACACAAAGTCAGGCTGTAAACTCTGCATACTTGAGTCCACGCTCTGATTGGAGCAGATGTGCAGCGTGAATGTAACCTACTCAGCTCTTCAAAATGAGAGTCAGTGCCAAACAAAAATCAATATTAATTTTCCTCCCTCTTATACGCCAGCTAGATTTCTGTTCGCTCCCTAGCAGGACATTATTATGTAATTGTGATGATGAATTGAAGAACTGCACAAATAATCAGAGTATTTTTTTAAATCACTATTTAAAGAGCTATTTCTGTGAAATTCTTTGAAGATGGACATTAAAAAAAAATAAATTAGCTGGGCTAATAATGGCAGTGGGGCTTTTCTGCTTCACCTGATTCTGCAACAGAAATACTCATCTGAAACCTGTATCAGCAACCAGCAAACATCAGGAAATGCAAAGTCCGTGCATTTATATAGAGACTTTAAGGACTTGCTTGATGGCTCCCAAAAAATGTGACGCAAATTCCTGTTCCTTTTCAGGCTTTGTCCCCCAAAATCCCTACTTCTCCCATCACCAGCACTGCTTCACAGACAGTGGCAATTCTAGCAAAGACCATCCAGCGGCCTTTTGGTCTAACCCCTGCTCTGAGCCTATCTGTTATCATTATCATCATGTTTGTACCATGGCAGCACAGAAGCCAGGTCTACACTAAAGAGGAAGGTCGAATCAAGATATGCAACTCCAGCTCCGTTAATTATATAGCTGGAGTCAATGGACTTTGATTCGAGTTTCCCCATCGTCCCCACAGCGGGAGGTGTCCCTTACTCCTTACAGGAGCAGGAGTGCTGGTCGTAGGTGAGGGCACCCTCTGAATTTGATTTAGCAGGTCTTAACTAGACCTGCTAAAACGAATTCTGAAAGCTCGATCGTGGCCGTGTCAATTTTCCATTTAGTGAAGACATGGCCTTAGAGAGGGAACTCCCCCTGCCTCCTGTGCTAGGTACTGCATGTTCTGAGAAATAATCCCTGCCCTAAAGAGACTGTACTGTAAGTAGACAAGAGGTGGTAACACAAGGCACAGAGGTTGCAGGGCAGAGCTGGGATTAGAACTCACGGAGGTAATGCTGGTGGTCATTGACTGGCGCTACGAGATTTGACACCAGCTGAGGCCCTGTCCCCAGCTCTCCTGCGGCCTTCCCCACTGCCCTGTGCCCTTAATCAAACTGCCGCATTGGACAGCGAAAAGTCTGGTGACCACCTGCACCTCGTCTACGCTGGATGTCCTTGCTGTCACCAGTGGAGTAAAATGAGGGAGAAGCAAATCTAATGGTGATAAGGCCATTTCTCTTCCTGCTCCTGCTGCCACAGCCACCGCTGGAACAGACCTGGGTCCAAGTGGGTTTATCCCAGGGGATGCACAGTCTGTCGTGCCCTTATTCTATTTATCTGTAGCTACTCATGACACCTTGCGTGAAAACAGGATCTTTGGATCAGGCCTCCTCTGTAATCTGGGGATGATGACACCGACCTCTTTTTTAAAGCTCTAAAACTGGCAGATGAAAAGAGCCGGGGATTATTACAGCATCACCACATCAGAGAGATTAATATCTGGATCCAGCTGCCTCCCAGGACACTTTCGATCAGTCACATAAGGAATGCAACTCTGCCCCTTTTTAGCAAGTTTCCAGACAGCCACACACCAGATGTAGCACGCATTCCGACTTGCTGCAGTAGGTCAAGAAAGAAGGGGAAGACAGAGAAATTGACATATTGTTTTCAGTGAGAAGAGAGCTTTAGAGAAAAATCGATATCCCTGTAATTAAGAATATTTCCTATGTTGCTAATAATTATCGACAACGGCTCTCTCCGTCACAGTCCATTTCCACGGCTCCCTTCCTCCACTAAATAAAGATGACACCTGTGTGTGTTATTTGTTGCTTCGTAATCTACTGTCATATAAATTATTGCAATTTGTTGGAAAAGATACAAGAGTGGGACCACATGGCAGCTAAAATTGGAGTCCGAGGAAGAAATTGTGCCTTCAGCAATTAACTGCAAGCAGCAATGAAATCTTCAGCTATATTGATTTTAATATAAACACTATTTTTAATTTTTTTTCCCTTCCATGCGGAATTGTCACTGTGGGAAGAATGGCATTAAGCAATCTGGTACATTTTTATCAGCTAGGATCGTGGATTCTGACAGAATTCTGCCAACAGGAAGCGGAGGTGCAACTTTCCATTCGGAAAGGAAGTGTAAATTGAGGCAAAATGTGGGAGACAGGGAAAAAGGGGGGGAAAGTGATGCAAGGTGGTAAATACCTAGAAAAAGAGACGGTTGCATGAATCACAAGGAAAGGGGACACATTAGAGACTATGCTCCTCTTTTACAGAAGTATTAATTCAACAGTGGCATAGAATATTGTTCTCTGTGGAAGAAAAAGACACTGTTTCAAAATAGGCTATTTAAACAGTCCTCCAGGAAGGAAAGCAACTCTACCCTTGGTATGGAAAAATGACATAATTATAATTAAGTGCTTTCAGAAACAAGGCCTAATTCTCAGCCATCGTAAATCGACACAGCTCCACACAAGTCAACGGAACGAGTGTATTTACAGTAGCTGAGAATCAGGTTCATAAACCCCCATGTATCTGAGAGGGTTTGTCTGTGAGCGAGCAAGTCCATCTGTCTGTCTGTCTGTCTGTTTGTTCAAGAACTCCTCCTCAACAGAAAGAGGTAGGACCACCAAACAAAGGCAACAAATGCAAATACTAAGGCTATGTCTACACTACGAGATTTCTCAGCCAAAAATATGCTAATCAGGGACTCATTTCCATGAGTCATGATCTCATTTGCATATTTTCTGCCAATCCGTTTTTGCAGGATCTTGCAGAAAAAGGGGTTTTTGCGCAAAAAGAAAACATCCACACTGCTTGTTTTTGCACAAAAACCCCAGCGCAAAAACGGATCGGCAGAAAATATGCAAATGAGATCACGACTCATGCAAATAAGTCCCTCATTCGCATATTTTTTGCCAAGAAAACTCGTAGTGTAGACGTAGCCTAAGGGTTCATACAGCAATATTAAGTCAGCCCCTTTCCATATCTTGTGTGCTGACGTTTTATACGTAAAGTTATGTAAAGCTGTACATTTCACAAGGAAAAATAGCAGTAGAAAAACACTGGCATGGGCCAGATTGTCAGCTTATGTAAATTCTCAGAGCTCCAAAGCTAAGACAGTCTTGTGGCGCATAAACCGGATTCTCAGCTGGGGTAAACTATATTAGTTATTGCTGCAGCAACCTTATCATTAGAATCACTTGACTCTGACATGCTAACTGGGCAGCCTTTAATCGTTTTGTGCTTTTTATGGCATTTAATAAAAAAAACCACACCCAGCCTTCTTACGCCAAGGAGACGGCTGCCTTCTTTTTAGAAGCATTGTCCTCCTGGATACATTCCGGAAGGTAAAAATTGGTGTGCTGTGTCCTGATTCTGTGAGGCAGTATTGATACCTTACGAAGCAACGTCACTCCAGCTTGTGAGCCAGGCAGAATTCCCCACTTTTCCGTCTCTTTTAAAAAAAGAGCACACAGATAAAGATTTTGTAGTTTCTTTGAGCTCCTACATAGTGTCCCACAAAGCTGTCACACTAGACCTTAGTCTAATATCTTCTACATAAATACCCATGGAGAAGCTATCCGCTACTTCTCTCAAGGCAGCAAATGCAAGGAATGCAACTGATTATTTCACTGTGTGGTGAGACGTCACCGGGAAGTTTAGGAACCTGTTCTTGAGGTTGCCCAAGTGAAGGTCCTGCTACAAACACAAAGGAACCGCTCTGCTGCCTTCCTCAATTCAACAAGGAGTCCGTCATCACTGAACTGAACTCGGGAGCTCATTATATGGGTCACTCTGTCTTCAAACTCGATATCCTGGGGGGGCTTTTCGGGGACTGTGATTTAGCTCCGCTGTGGGTCGGGAGGAGTTGACTCAACCGTAAAACAAATCCAGGCCATCTCAGCTGGCAAGCCACCGATTACTGTTTGCACTACAATAAAGGAAGGGATCCTGCTTAGTTAAACCCAGTGTGAACGTAAATCCAAGGAGAAGGGGAAACAGCCATGTTCATTCACTACCTGACAAAGAGCACATTCTTCCCTAGCAAAAGAACTCTGAGAAGTAGGATTCTTACCAAGGAACATGCTCAGTGTGCCAGGTGGTAAAAGCATCGAGGTCCCATTTAATCATGCTGATGTTTTACACAGGCTGGCAATACGAGGGATGGGCTTGCATGCGTATGTGAAGGCTTTTTGTTACAGGCACTGGACGGAGTTTCTTCGTTTGCATACCAGGCAGCCTTCATGAGAGATATTTGAGTCAACACAGTGCCCTTGTAGCCAAGAAGGCTAATGGCATATTGGGGTGCATTAGTAGGAGCATTGCCAGCAGATCTACAGAAGTAATTTTCCCCTTTATTCAGCACTGGGGAGGCCACATCTGGAGTACTGTGTCCAATTCTGGGTAACTGTCTAAACGACAGAATTTTTATCGGTTACACGGTTAATATTTTTACAGATTTTTTACATCCCTAAGTATAATGCTTGACCCTGAAATGTATCACAGTAGAGTTGAACATTAAGTCAGGATTTTACTTGTTAAACAACAACGAAAAAGGTGGAAACGTCAAAATAACACCTCTGAGACTCTTGGAATCTTGCAAGTGAGAAAATATTTACAAGGGCTGCAGTACTGAAACTCAGCATTTCACAGGTCTGCCTATTTGACACTGTGGGTAACTTCACTCCTGAAGCAAGCGAAAGCGTAGCTCATTAGGGTTCTCTTACTACCAATGGGAGAAAAGTGGGCGAGAATTAACACATTAAATTGCAATTAACGGAGCTATGCGGTTCCTGCTTCCTTCCAGATGTACATTATGTACATTGAGCACGAATATTCACAGCCAGCAGTGCAATTTAACACGAGCTTTTCAGCAAAGAAATTCACAGACCAAATCTCTCCTCCGGGAATGGAGGGAGACGACTAGCGTCCTCCCAACAGCCTCGCCAGAGGCTCAGAGGGGCATTATCTGAGGGAAGGGATGCGACATCAACGCTTGGTGCAAAGCCTTCCTTTCGAGCCCATTCGAGAACACAAGTCCGTTAGAACTGAACTCTGTACGTCATGCTTGGCTCACAAGCGATCGCCAGCTCAGAGCCGACCTGTGGTCAGTCTAGATTAGGATCTGGTTTCTCACACTATCTAGTTCCAGCTGCTTCCCAGAAAGGTGCAAACATTCCTGCAGGAAGCAATTATGGGAAAACTTGCCTCCAGGGCATGTTTTTTCCCCAACTCTCTTGAGCTAGAGGGTGGCGTATCCCCTGAAGTATGAGAGTTTACATTCCCTGCAAAACTCTGATTCATCATCATCATTTGAAAAGTCTTATTCCCTGAGCAAATCCCATCTTTCAAAACCCCACTGAGATCTTGGCCTTATTGATCTCCTGTATTTCAAAGACCTTTCCTCTTATCAGGCCTAGGCGAACATGGCGTTGCTTCACTACCCATCTTGGCTAACAGCCATGGATGGACCTATCCTCCATCAATGGAGCTAGTTCTTTTTCAAGCCCAGTTATTCTTCTGATTTTCACGACATTCCCAACACATTCCACAGGTTGGCTGGACATTGTGCTGAGTTCTTCCTTCTGTTGGTTTGAAACCTGCTGTCTATTCATTTCCCTGGGTGATCCCGGGTTCTTGTGTTGTGGGAAGGAGTAAGCAACACTTTCTTATTCACTTTTTCAATGCCGTTCACAATTGTATAGCCCTCTTTCACATCCCCCCTTAGTTGTCTCTTTGCTAAGATGAATGATCCCAGTCTTTTTAATCTCTTCTGACATGAAAGTTTTCCCATTTCCGTAAGCATTTGTATTGCCTTTCTCTGTCATTTTTCCATGTGTAATATGTCTTTTTTTTTTTTCAGATGGAGTGACCACAATAGCAAGCAATATTCAAGGTGTGGGTGTACCATGGTTTTCTATACTGGCTTTATGGGAATACTCAATAGAGAGGTTGTATTGTCTTTGTACCTTGTTGTGTCCTGTTCTGGTATCCACCATCCAAGAAGGATGTTGATAAACTGGAGAGGGTTCGGGATTAAAGGACTGGGAAAATGCCTTTTGGATCTACTTGTTTAGCTTAAAGAGTTCAAGGGGTGACTTGAGCTCTAAGTAATTGTACAGGGAACAGAAATCTGATAATAGAGGGCTCTCCAGCCTAGCAGACAGAGCTATAATAAGATCCAACTACTAGACCAGGGCTACTCAACTTTGGAAGCCCCGGGGACCACAATGATACAGCACACGCCGAGGACCACAACTTCAGTGTGGTTGCATATACATGTAAATATATGCAAATTGCTTCTTTCACACTGACGGGCATGAATACAAAGCACTTCCCACAATGCCCCGGCGCTCTCAGCACTCCTCCCTGGGGGGTAGAAATGCCGACCCCCTGTACCCGACTGTTCCAGCCAGCCTGTCCGCTTGCGTCTTTTAATGCTCACCTTGTCTGGGAGATGCCTCGCCATTGTGGAGCATGTTCCCAGTGGAGGCCACGTTCAAAGGATCCCACCTATGGGCCGCGTGTTCAGCCCTGTGTAAACCCAAACCGCACCGCGGGCCACAAACAAACAGGCTGTGTGTTGAGTAGCCCTGGACTAGACAAACACAGACAAGCTAGACAAACAGACTAAACATAAGACTAAACTGTATTTTTAACAGTGAAGGTAATTCACCATTGGAACAATTGGCCAAGGTTTGTGGTGGATTCTTCATCCCAGGACATTTTTTCAGTCAGGACTGCAGGTTTTTCTGAAAGATCTGCTCTAGCTCAAATGGGAAATGAATTCAGGGAAGTCGTTACGGCTTGAGTTATTCAGGAGGTCAGGCTAGAGGATCACGGCGGGGGGGGCCGGGGGAGTTGGCTTTATAATCTCTGAATAAAGCCATCCCTACCACACACAGTTACACTCCTCTGCCCAGAAGGAATGCAAAGAAAAACACAAGCCTGCGCACACCTACTTTTTGTGTTCCCTAGTTTAATTACCAGAGGATAGAAGCGATATAAAAACAACCCTACTTAGAAGAAGGTTGTCACAGGCATCTACTGCTCTCTCAAGTTCAGTGAAACTCCCAGGAAGCCCCAGACTCCAGAGTCCTCAGGGTGGAGCCCCTGTATCTCCATACTGATTAAAAGTCTACTTCCCACCCCCTACACACATATACACGCAGCCACATTGCACCGGCAAAGCCAGAATGCGTTAGGATCTCGCCTGCCATCAGCTCTCCAAACCCACCATCGGGGGTGTGGTTTCCTTGTTCAGCAGGAGGACCAAACTGGCCCAGCACCCTTAGATATTCTCCATGGGACTGAAGGGCAGGAACAGTGTTGCAGAGAGTGGCTGACTCTTCTCACGGTCCTGCCTCTTTGTGCTCCAGGTGATACAAGGCCTCCTGAGAAGTACCCATGGAGGGTCTAATACAAGGCAAACATATCACATGGCTGGTATCTTCTTCCCGTAACTTTGCCTTGATCTGATGCTCTTTGCTCATAAAAGCAAAGGAAGCATTCAGTTCTCTGGCCAAATGCTCAAGCACGGTTTGTATGAGTAGGTTAGAAAGCCCTGAAATGTGGGTGCACAGCATTGAAATGCTGGCATTAATTACAGTGGTGTAGCTGGTATACACCCACGGAGAGTTCCCAATACCATCTGGGGTGATTTATTGCATGTCTACCTAAAAATCAAGGGACATCAAAGCAGCTGGCTCTAGCAGTGGGATATAAAGCAAGGCCGGCTGTCACTTCTGCTGTGATTCCTAAACCACCGTTGCTCCCCATTTGGGTCCTTTATCACACAATTGAGTTCAAGAGCAAACTCAATTGCAAAACTCAAGAGCAAAAATCAAATCCAAGTGGATGGAAAGAGATCCATTGCGTCATTATGGGACCAGTGATGAGGCCTGCCCCACAACTATTATTAACTCTTGCCAAACAAACGGGATAAATTCTTTCTTAACTAGCCAATTAGCCCATCATAAGATGGGATTTTCAGGTCTCTCCTCCACGTCGGTCATCTCTCCTGAGCCTCCGGTCTCTCACTGCGTCTCTCTCTCTCTCTTCTCCTCCTACTGCCTCCCTCTCTCTCTCTGTCTCTTTCTTTCTCTTCTCCTCCCCCTCTTGCCTCTCACTCGGGGGACCATGGAGCCCAAATGGCCTTTTGGGCTCCGCACTCCCCGTGCTGCATGGGGAGAGTGGAGCCCAAATGGCCGCTTGTGCCACTTGCTCCCACGTGGCGGCCCGGCTGAGCGGCGCAGAAGTCAGCCGAGCGCCACGGCGGGAGGCGAAGGGGGGGCAAGGCAGTGACATTCACGGCCAGGGGGCAGGGCCTGGAGCCGCTGTCATGCCACACGTCACCACCCCGCCCCCCCTTCCCCTCCCACCGTGGTGCTCGGCTGACTTTTGCGCCACTCAGCCGGGCTGCCACGGGGGAGCAAGCGGCCGTTTGGGCCCCGCACTCCCCATGCAACACGGGCCACCCAGAGGGAACAGCCAGCATTTCAGGCAACAGCGCCCCCCAGAGGGAACAGCCAGCATTTCAGCGTTACAGACTCTCAGACAATGGGCTACTACATATATGATGAGTTTTTTACATTTTCTAGGGAGGCATCTTTATTCTTCAAGGCCTGTGTCCCAAACTATTTGCTGGCACAGATCTGTGTTTGGTTTGCAGTGACAGTTCTGCACAGACTAGCCATGGCTGGATACGCATCTGGAGCCAATGACCAGTCAGTTTCGTTACATCTTGTTATATCAATAAAGCCCATGCTGGGATGTCAAAAACGAAACCGGAGGGAATTTCAGGCAGTCAGTGAGACAAGACTGGTAATTGTTCTTGAGAGCGTGAGCTGTGTTCTTCCACGGAGTCCAGGTACCACTTACAGTGGTTGTGCTGTATCTCGAAAATCAGCTAAATTGTCGATAATGCATTTTGATTTACTGAGTTCAGGACCGGTCAATGTGCCAGGAACAATTCCTACATGAAGAAGATTAATGTTCCTCCATGGCCGATATTTACTTTATGCCATGAGCAATATAACCTCTGCCAGTTCGACTTGACCTAATAAGAGCAGACGATGGCATGCTGATGGTATCTCAATCCTTCAAGGTCTGTTTTGTCAAAAGACCACCATTCCACGCGTGGCTACAAAAAATTGTCGGCATTGAACATGTGCATCGGAAAGGGAAATTAACAGGAAACCCCAATACCAGGCAAGAGAAAACTATCACTGAGGGTATGTCTACACTGCCACCCTAGTTCGAACTAGGGTGGCTAATGTAGGCATTCGAACTTGCAAATGAAGCCTGGGATTTAAATATCCTGGGCTTTATTTGCATGTTCTCGGGCGCCGCCATTTTTAAATGCCCCGTAGTTCGAACTACCTTCACGCGGCTACACGCAGCACGGACTAGGTAGTTCGAATTAAAGCTCCTAATTCGAACTACCATTACTCCTCATTGCAGGAGTAGTGTAGACATACCCTGACTGAGCAGCAATTGCTGGGCCTTCTCATTTAGGAAAAAGGCGTGCTGCCATGTTATTTCACTTCAGACTTTGCTGTATTGTGCAACACCAGCATCGACTGCTCCCTAGTTCCTGCTAGGGAAGGCAGCCAGACGATGCAGTTATGTGGACTTCATAGGCCACCATGGTTCAAACCATATGCTAGGGATCAAGAACAGAACTGGGAAGGAAGGGGGGACTCTTACAAGAACAGATCGGAAAATGGGACAGCGCCAGCTTCCCTTCATTTATGGACTCTCTACACAGGAATTTTGCATAGTAGGATCACATAAGGTCTTTCCAGTCAGTTTCACATAACGGGTAAGTTAGTCAGGGCACAAGATTGGTACAGGCAGAAGAGCTCAGCTAGGCATTTTAAAAGAAGAAATGGCACTAACAAGAAATAAAATCATAAAATCAATGAATCCTAGAACACTAGAACTGGAAGGGACCTCGAGAGGTCATCGAGTTCAGTCCCCTGCCCTCATGGCAGGACCAAGCACCATCTAGATCATCCCTGACAGATGTACCCGCGGTAGGAAAGCCGTCTTCCTTGGTCAGTCACCAGGATCCAAGCAGAAAGGAAGCACTCGCCTTGTGGAAGAAGCTGGTCTCTCTCTTTTCTTCCTGAGGGCACTGTGCGCTCGATGACCCATCGTGTGCAGCCTCTCCCTGATTGGAGGGATGAGCACACACAGAGGATACTAATCTGTCTCAGGAATATGAGCTCGCACACGTCTCGTCTATCTACTTGGTTAGCCATTGGGTGGCAAGGGGATTGTACCACACAGCATCAGAGCCATGGCTCCAGGCTGGTAAGGTCCCACACGCAAAACCATTACCCCTCCCAATCTTCACCCGTGTTAACTCTACGTTGCCCAGATAGGTGGCTGGGAACACCCGCCTCCTCACTGCTAGCCTGTTCCTGCAAGAGTTTCAGCTCAGCCATGCGGGTGTCGATGACATCTTTAGGGACCCACACACCTGGACATTTACAAATGTTTTATTGCACCATTAAAACGTGAGATGCAGTAAATTACAAACTGTCCTGAGTGATTGTGCGTTCCCACGATGCACTTAAGGTATTTATGAGAATAATTTACAACTGTATTAACAAATCCCTTGTACCTTTAAAGAATTACTACCGCGACAGAGGAATAAAGGCAAATGTAAATCAGTGCGAGGGGGCTGGTTCAGAGCTGCCGGCACTCCGGGTTTAGGAGTGGGTTGTGATCGTTGGATAAAGCTGTGCGGTGCACACCTTTCCACGCGAATGCATTCTTCTGTTCTGCCAGCTTGCTGTTGTCACCTCAGATATGGAAAGCAGCCTACAAAGGGAGCGAGAGACGTACACAGAAACCAGAGCCTGAGAACGTGTACGGGCTACCACGCTTGCTCCTCGACGGCTATGGAAGGAAAGGAGGATTTGAAAAGATAACCTTCCAGCTTCTAAAAAAACAGGAGTCCTGTGGCCCCCTTAAAGACCTTATTCGGGCACAAGCTTTCGTGGGTTGGAACCCAATTCCTCAGATGCATGGAGCAGAAACCATTGAGGCAGGTTTATGTATGGAAAGAAAGGAATTGCTTATCAAGGACCAGTGTTAACGAGTGGGTGTGGTTCACTCCCAGCAACTGATGGAGCGGTGTGAATATCAAGGGAGGGGAAATTGGGGTTTGCTGTGGCCGTGGCCAGAGCTCCAGACTTGTTAAATCGCCACAGAGCACCGTGAGGCTCTGAGAGCTGGGGGCGGACACACACTGAGCTCAGGTGGCTGGGTGTCATGGCCCCACCCCTTCCACCTGAGGCCCCGCCCCTTCCAAGAGTGCAGAACCAGGGCCCCCACACTCCTGGCCCAGGGGCCCATGGAGGCTGTCAGTTCCCCTGCCTGCTGATGGATTTTTGTGGATAAACAGTTGCACGAGTTACGTGTCTGGCCAGTCCAATCAGGGACGTCCTTAGGATTTATGGGGCCCAAAACCAGACTATTAAATGGGTGCCCCTATGCCCAATGGCTCGTTCACAGGTTCAGTGTCTGCTAATAGCTCTGGCAGGCTTTTCCATGTTTAAGGTAACTAGATCCCCTCTGGAGGAAGCAGAGCCACAGAACTGGGATAGAAAGAGGTGGGTGGGTGCACATTAAGGCCGTTAAGGAGGGGCTCAGGGTAAGAGGTGTGGGGGGGGATTCAGGAGATATGGTCAGGAGGGTCTCAGGGCAGAGGACTGGGTGTGTATGTGTAGGGAGGTGGGGAGGAAGAGGGGCGAACCAAACCCTGACCTTGCTTTAAGTTGTGATATGAGGATGCTGCCTACCAAATTTGGTCGTCCTCACTTTTACTATTTCGGAGGAATTCTTGAACAGACAGACAGACACACAGACCATCGGACAAACTCTCTCGAATATAGAGCAGGTACAACCTTTGATTGCACTCGAAGGCGTCACTGTGATCATGCAGCCTGATTGTCCAGAGATCCCTGTCTGTAGGAATTAAATCCTATTTGAACCAGTTTCTACCACACTTGGCACAAGGAAAGAGAATTGCTAAATGTTAACTGCCAATGGCATGTAGGGTGTGCGCTCTTCTAGCAGTTCAGGCTCGGTCTGTAATGGCTGGTCTCCCATCGCGGGGCTAAAATGGAGCAAGATAAGCTTTGTGTGAAATGTATGGTTTCCCTGCCTGCCTGTAGACCAGCTGGGTCAGCCGCTAGAGGAGGAGGAGAGACGTCAGTGAAGCCCCGCTCTGCAGCATGTGGGTTGCATGTCAGCTCGACAAGCGAGGCGGGATACCAGAAGAATGCCTTTTAATGAGGCCGTGTGCCTCTTGTCTTTCCAGCTTGCTCCATTTCGGAATGCCATCACCCATGTGGTACCCAGCTGAACGCTCCGAACGCTCTGTGGCGGGCCCAAGAATGCAGTCATCAAAAGAGAGAGCTGGGCTCCAGCTGATGCATCCACTCCACGGAGACATACATTAGTGCCTGGCGGGGCCTGCTGTCTGAATCCATATGCCTTCATTTAACGGCTGGTGGGGTCACTTCCTTAGCTAGCTTTGAAAAACAGTCTTGTTAAATAAACACAAAGAGATGGCAGATCGGACTGCAGCAAATGAAACACTTATCCCCCTCTTCTCCCATGGGGCCTGAGGCTTGCCACATTGCCAAAGTCGTGCAATGGGACGGCACCATCTTGCACAGTTTGGTGCATAGCTCTGATCTGCAACTAGAAAGCAAACGTTTCCTAGTTTAGTCTAGGGGGAAATCGTGATGAGCCCATGTGGGCTTTGGAGGCAGGGGATATTACATTTCTCAGTGTGGTTTATAATTGGTAGTCATGTAGACAAGCGAGTGGAGTCCTTGTTCGTAGATGCGAAGATGTACCTTACCTCGTTGGCCCCGTCTATACTTATGCATAGGAGATCAATCTTTTGGCATTCAATTTAGCAGATCTAGTTAAGACTCACTCAGTCGAACACTGAGGGTGCATCCACTCCGCGTCAGTACTCCTCACAGTTGCGAGGGAAGAGTGATTGCTCCCATTAACCTCCCATTGTGAAGACGGCGCCAAGCTCGACTTAACTCCCAGTAGGTTATTTACGGAGCTGGAGTTGCATACCATAAGCTAACCTTCCGGGTCTAGTGTAGACCTGGCTTTTGACTCATTCTACTGTCTCTTCCCTACTTCAGTGAAACCCGTGCATCTTACAAAGCAATGGCAAAACTCCCAAAGACTTCAACGGGGCAGGATTTCACTCATATCCACCTCCTTCAAGACTCTGTATATGTCTGCTGTCCTCTCTTCTTCTCCTTTGTTAAGTTTTGCATTACTTCCATCCTGTTCACTCCTCCGCTACCCCCCCATTGCCTGCATGTTTGAGACAAAGGCAAACATGTGCTTTGATATCTTGTCTATGCAGCCATTTCTATGTGATTGGATGTTCCCAAGCTCATCCATAAGCCTCCTAACTTCTCCACTAAGTATTGCTTTAAAATCCACCTCTTCCCTGTAGCTTGTAAATTACTCGGGTTGATGTGGATGGAAAATTCCTTTTGTTCCCCATTCCCTGGCAAAATTCTATGTATCTAGGCTGCTGAAAGGAAGGACCGTTGCTTCTTGGATGCCCAGAAAGTGTCTTCCACATGATGGGTGCTACCATAAGCAAATAAATTATAGTAAAATAATATCACTGTCATCATCATCCCCACCCACAACAGATGGGGCAGCTACATACATTGTAATTCTTTTTGTGGTAACTCTTTGTAATATTTTCCTCCATCAGATCTTCAGCTTTCCCCTTTTCTATGGGATGTTTTATTCCCTACTCCTCAGTAGGTGCTGGAGAGGGGGACAGCAGTTCACACCTGGAAGGAGGTGGTCTCCGTTATTTGCAAGGGAAGAAAATGAAACCAGATTTCATTGATTTCACCAGGTCCATATTCTCCCAGTGATTCCTGCTGCAAGTGTTGGACTGGTAATGGACTTTAGCACCGGAAAACTGGTCACATCAACTGATCAACATCACAGAGATCAAAACTGTAGTGCTGGGAGCTACCAGTATTCTTGGGCAACGGGAAGATGGAGATATCCATCCGAGCCCAGACTGGACTGGATTCTGCAAGATTCCGAGCACTCTAGCCCTGATCCAGCAAAGCCCATAAACAAGTGCTTAGCTTTAAGCCCTAGCCTAGTCCCATTAAAGTCAAAGATGGGTTTCAATGCTTTATGGGATCAGGGCCAGCATGTGGCAGGATCAAGCTTTTAGCGACTATTCATCCCAGAAACACTGAAACTGAAGAAGTACTTGCAAAAGTCTGTAACCGACCTGACTGAAGACAATTCTCTGGACTCCAGAAACACTGGTAATTATTTATTGAAATATAGGCAATATGTGGACCTTGAAAGAAAGAAAGAAAGAAAGAAAGAAAGAAAGAATTTAGGAAATGCATCAAAGGAAAGGAAAGGAAAGGAAGCTGGAGTTGGAGTCTCATTTTATAGCCTAGATCCACAGTTACTTTTTAAAAAAAGCTGTACTAAAGAATTAAGTGTTGGAAAGCAAATTGGAAGCACAAAACCACATTTCTGCCTTTGATGGGGATGTGCTTAATTTTAACTTTAACATCTGACTTCTTTGAAGCAGCCAAAGGCATCAGGAATGTAAATTAATGAGAAGGACATGGGATGGTTTCGAGCAAAAACAAACAATTAAGAGCTGGGGCTCTTAGCTTTAGAAGTCTAATAGATGACATGCCTCTCTTAATATTAATACATGAAAATGCACTGGATTGCAAAAACTGCTCCCATGCTATTCATTACTTCCTCCAGATACATGAATATGATGCTGTACTCAATCTTCATGAAGTACTAAAGCAAGAAAAGTCAATGAAATCCCCTTACCCATGTGGATACCAGATTTAAATGTACCGTCAACATGCTAATGGCTTCCCCCAGAAAGCAGTGTTTGTTCAGTACCCTAACAAGCAGTCCCAAGGTTTACCACATTATTTTGTCTGAGAGAACATGGCTCTTTAACGTAGCAGGGGAAAAAGCATAACAAGATCCAGCTGAAAGCCAAAGCGACACAAATTCAGGCTCAAAATAAGGTGCCTATTTTTAACAGTGAGGGTGATTAACCACTGAAACAGTTTACCTAGCTTTATAGTGGATTCTCCATCATATGGCCATCTTTCTGAAGGACAGGCTAAATGGAAGTTATGGACCAGATGGAAAAATCCCTGGGTGAGGTTCTATGACCTGGATTATGCAGGAGGTGGGGGAGCCATGCAGGCCCCTGGGCAAAGTAAGGGGCCAGCTCCATGCTCCCAGAAGGGGCGGGGCCTCATGCAGAAGGGGCGGGGTTGGGGCAGCCAGCCCTCAGCACTGTCCAGATAGTGCCACCCCCCTGCCTATCCCTTAGAATCATCCGGAACACACCACACAGTGCGTCAGTGGCAATTTAAAGGGTCCAGGGTTCTGGGTACCACCAGGCCCTTTAGAATCACTGGGCCTCGGGGCAGGTGCCCCTTTGACCCATCTTCCTCCCCGTTGGCGGACCTCAGTAGGCCTAGATCATCAGAAAGGTGCCTATGAATCTATGAATCAAGGCATATTCGGTGCAACTTGTGCCTGTATGTTTTACCGGCACAAGCTTCACGTCATTTAAGAGCCTCCAAACACACAGCGGCACTTGTTTAATAAAGCCAGTAGGAAAAAATTGGCACTTTAATTAAACCACGGCAGCTCCATGTAGACGAGGCCTCCGAGTGGTGGACCGGCAGAGCATGGCTAGGCCCAGATGCTTAGCTGATGTAAACGGGTGCGACAACACTGATGTCAAAAGAGCTACAGCGGTGTAGAACGGGTGAGAATCTGGCCCCGTATTATGGCTGCTTTCAGCTGAAGTTCTTTTAATCTGATCCTAAAAAATGCTTGTCTTGTACAGCTCACACCTGGACTGCAAATAAGCCGAATACTTCAAGCATCATTAATGTCTGGGACTATCTCTAAAGAAGTCATTTGGACTTAAGATAGCTCTCATATATAAGATTAAGGTTAAGGAGAAGTGCTTATTGCCGTCAAGTTCTCAAATACTGAAGATAAGAATAAGAGGAGAACACTCAGTGGGTATGTCTACACTACAGCGTTATTTCAAAATATCTAATTTGAAATAGTTATTTCGAAAGATCTTATTTCAAAATAACGCGTCTACACACAAAATGCATTTCGAAATAGCTTTTTGCTATTTCGAAATAGCACGTCCACTGATTGGACGCTGAATCACATTTAAGGCCAGCCGGAATTGGTTCCGGCAGGGCACCAGGTCAGAAGTTACCTTGTGGCCAGGGCGGCCAGCAGGGCACCCTGGGAAGGGCTGGAGGCCCCCTATTTCGAAATAAGCGTCTACACAGCGCTTATTTCGAAATAGCAATTTTGAAATTGGCGCTATTCCTCGTGGAATGAGGTTTACCAATTTCAAAATAAGCCCACCGCTATTTCGAATTAATTTCGAAATAGCAGTTGGCTTGTGTAGATGCTAGGAAAGTTATTTCAAAATAACGGCCATTATTTCGAAATAACTTTGCTGTGTAGACATACCCTAAGAGAGTAGCTGCCAAAGATCTGATAAACTTAAAAAAACAACAAATGGTCTGGTAGCACTTTATAGACTAACAAAACATGTAGATGGGATCATGAGCTTTCATGGGCATAGCCCACTTCTTCAGATAGCCAGAGTTTTCTGATACTTACCCAAAGCTTTGGTGCCAAGACAGAGTGCAGCAAAGGATGGGAATTTGCTCTTCTGCTTAAGTCTACATAGTAACAAATCTAACAATGGGAATCATTACAAACTGAACTGGATTTAAAAAAACCGTCCCCTGTGAAAACTTTTTGCATCCATTTAAAATTACCGGAGTCTTGTAGAACCTACCACAACAGAAGTTGTTCTCATCACTCGGAGCATGCTGCCGGCCCGTTCATTGACACGACTTCGTGCCTTTCCATTTGCTCCTTTACTTGCTGAAAACTGATCACTTCCTTGCCCAAACTTAGTGATCCAATTTGGGAAAAATCAGTCCTTGTCAGATTTCACTCAACTAAATTCCAGTTGCACCCTATGAAGCTTTCTTATTCCAGCGAGGCACATTAGGGATGCTTGAGTTAGGAAGGAAATGAACACTTCCTAGAACAAGAAAAGGGGCCAGGGGAAAGGGGGGTTTATGAATCCAGTCAACAGCTAGCAACAGCTGGTTACAAATATAAGGCCATTTTAACCGACGCAGGACCGGGGCTTGGTGTTGTGTTTCACTCAAAGTAGGATCTCTGTGTCTAAGGAAAGCAATGTATGTCCTGATCCTGCACACAATTCAACATGCAAGTAAGTTTCTGCAGGTAAGTCCTCCTATTGACCATGCATACATCAAGTCACTCATGCGCGTAGGTGTTTGCAGAACTGATGTTCTAGTTGGTGACAGGCTGTTCTGTTAGTGCTTCCTTAGAAAGAGGATGAGCTTTGATATTAAAAGGTTCTGCAAACTTTCTATTGATTCCTGAGGACCAAGTCCAGCTCTACAGGAACTGAACTGTGCCTTGTATCAGAGAAGTCCAAGAGTGGTAATGGACCTAGTATTAGGAACCTACGTATGATCAGAACAGACCGGCATGACAAAATCGTTCCAATCCAGGATTGGTCATGTCCATTTTGAAGGTGGATTCTTAAGATAAATTGAAGAAGTCAAGTGAGAAAATGGGCGAGAGTTAGTCCTGGTGTAAACTGGTGCCAGTTCAATGCAGATTGATTTGGTCTATCCAGTGGTTGAATTTGAGCCAGTGTTTCTCTCCCCGTCTTCCAAAAGAGTGATATTTGGGTTTATCATTTGAGATTATAATACAATGTAACACACAGCTGGTCAGAAAATGGCAAATACTGGCACAAAGATTTTAAAGCAAATTTTTTAAAAATTGATTTTTTTAATTTTCATGGGCATTTTCTTTTCTTTTCTTTTTCTTTTCTTTTCTTTTCAGTAAAACAGAACTGAAAACTGAGTAGTCCTGTGGCACCTTAGATACTAACAAAAATATATAGATAGTATCATCAGCTTTCGTGGGCAAAACCCACTTCTTCAGATGAGATGATCTTGACTAACATGGCTACCCCTCTGAGAACTGAAAACTGTTAGGTCTGATTCTTCAATAATTAGGAAAACATTTTGGAACTAAGATTTTTGCCAAAAAAAAATTCCTAAAACAAGATGATTTTTCATTGCTTGCATGGTTACAAATACATAAATAATAATAATAATAAGTTCTGTACTACTATGTGGAACAGTTTTACCAGTCTTATGAAAATAGTCGGAAGTGAAAAAATAAGTCGTTTTCATTTTTTTCATCAAAAATGGCCTCTTGTTCTTTTACCCAGTGGTCTCAGAGTGCTTCACAATGGTGGATGGAATGCTGATATGTCCATTTTACATCTTGGTAAACTGAGCCGCTGAGTGGTTCATCTGATTTGCCTCTGCAGGGCAGGGATACCAGGCATAGCCTATGTTTCTATGGCAGGTTTACATTCATAGGGAATGTCAAAACAAGATACGCAACTCCAGCTATGTTAATTACGTAGCTGGAGTCGACATACCTTGTTTCGCGTTTACCACCATCTCCACAGCATCACGCTCCCAGTGGCTTCCTTTACTCCTTGCGCTAGCAGGAATACTGGCAGCCAGAGGTGGGCACCCTCTGAGTTCATTTTAGCACGTCTTAACTAGACTCACTAAATCAAACTCCGGAAGATCAATTGCAGCAGCATCGATCTTCCATGTGGTGAAGACATGGCCTATGAGTTACTATATACCAAATTAACCTACCCAGTAGAAATCATGGCTTATTAACATTTACAGCACCTACATCATAAATGTTTAATAGACATCATTTAATTATTTTGTCATTAGTAGCATTATTTAATTTTGTAATTAGAATTGTTATTAACAGCTTCTCCCCACAGTACATGCAGCAACAATGAGTTGGAGTGTGCAATTGTGGGCAACTACCACAGAATACACAGAGCTATACGACTGAAACACAGAGACCATTAAAAAAAGGGCTCTTGAGCAGCAGCGATGCATTTTCATGCATGACAATGGCTGAGCCAGCACCTCTTGCCCTCTGGAGAGGAAATCTGCCCGCCAGTCTCCCTGGCTCTGCTGAAGTACCAACATGAACAGGGAATCGGGTGAGGGAATTTCTCTTCCCAATACGACACCCTCTGTCCTCCCCAAGTGGAACAGAAGGGGGCCCTCTGAAACTAAGGAAATGTCTAGAAATGTATGCTGTGTTCTCCACATTTATTTTAAAATTTGTCTTTCAGGCCCAATCCTGCTGCTGCTCTGGGACCACTGATATATTTTGCCAAGTATCTTTTATTAAAAACGGTACCCCAAATAGTTCCATGGAGCTCAATTATTATATTAACCCACAAGAAAAAAATGACATTCAGCTAGCGTCAACGGTCTGACTCAAATCCACAAGAGTCGGGAAATTCAGAATTAAGGCTGAAACTCCATCCTCACTCAACAAATTGGATCAAATTCAACCCTGGTATGAGCCCATTATACACAGTAGCTTGCTCCAGAGATGAATTGGACTCCTTCATGGCCAGAAATTGCAGCGCAAGATCACCCATTGTTTGAACCCTGCAACAATTAACCTCATTAAGGTGGAGTAAAGAATAGAGTTTCAAACTTATCTTGGAATTTCCTGGCTTGGTGAGTTTTTGTGAGACCTTAACATTACATTCATGTAGTTTTTTGAGGTTTAATTTCCTAAACTTTTTTTAACAACTGTCTTTTAAAAAAAATTAAAAGGAAAAGAAAAACAATTCCATGGACTTTCAATGAAATGAGGAGACTCAGACCAATGGAGGACGTGTGTCCTTTGGCTTATTTGCCTTTCTTTGGCATAGAGGGAAGACCTCAGACTGAAAAATAACAGTACTAGAAGTTTTAGGAGAATAAAAGAGAAGCCAACGCCGTTTCTGTGTTAAGTAGGGGAGGCGGAGTTTGCAGTTTTACTGGGGCAACTCTGTGATAATGAAAATCTATCCTTCATGCCACAGAAAGACAACTCTTTATGGCAGCAGGCTGCAGTGAGGAATTCAAGAGCATCCATGTGGGCTCAGAACTGCCTGCTGATTTGAAAAGCCCATATCCTGAGGTGGCTTCAAAAGGTGCTATTAAGACAAAGTCCTAACACTTTTCCGCTGTTCCAGTGAGCCGGGCAGCAGGTCTCGGCACCTCCATGTGGAATGTGGATGTTAGCTTCAAGTGAGCACTCCACCGGTGAATTTGATGGACATGTGGAGGGGTCGCCCTCACACACCAGAAATGCAGACTTGAGACGGGCCGGGAGGCTGGCCAGCGGAGCACTCACATTGCACATCTGCATAGCCCCAGATCAGGACAGGATGCGAATTATCCGTAACCCGCAACAACGGTAGCTTTGCCCTAGTTCTGACCACCATGCTGGGCCTGGCATGCCATTACACTGACTCTGCCTGCTTTTTTCAGACCCTTCCA
This sequence comes from Rafetus swinhoei, assembly GCA_019425775.1. Classification (NCBI taxonomy): domain Eukaryota; kingdom Metazoa; phylum Chordata; order Testudines; family Trionychidae; genus Rafetus; species Rafetus swinhoei. The sequence continues at coordinate 74,853,959 of CM033439.1, forward strand.
GCCCATCTGCTTCACATCAGTAGCAATAAAACATGGCTCCCCCTGTGCTGAGCAGGCCGGTGGGACCACCCCCCATTCCCTTCTGCAGAGGAACAGTGTTGTGTCTGCGCGGGCCGAAAGCCGCCGGGCTATAACTTAAACACATCAGAGCTAATCAGCCTCATTACACGCGCGATAGACTCTGCAGAACTGAGCCGGCCCTGCCACTGCACAAATGGACACTTGGCGATGGAGTGGGGAGGGCTGCTGCTTCAGAATTGTGACTGTTCTAGATGGATTCCAGCCGATAGGAAACATTAAGATGCTATCGTGGGTCAGCGTTTATACGGATTATTTTCCTTCTTCCACGGCCTCATCTGTATGTCATCAGTGCCCATATTTTACCTCTGGAAGAAACCGAGGGTGCGTCTACACTGCACCGTTATTTCGAGATAACTAGCGTTATTTCTCGATAACAATGCAACGTCCACACAGCCATGCCATTATTTTGAAAGAATTTCGAAATAACAGACGGCTTATTGCAAAATCTGTAAACCTCATTCTGCGAGGAATAATGCCTATTCCAAAATAGCTATTTTGAAATAAAGCGTGTGTAGACGCTCCATTGGTGCTATGTCGAGAGAGCCCCTCACCAGGACCATTCTAAGGTATTCCTCCCCCATGCCTCCTGGGGCTCTAAATCGAGATAGCACGTCTACATTAGGGTAGCCTGCCTCAGACTAATTTTGAGGCTTCCCTGCAGCGTAGACGTGTTATTTCGGAATAAGCTATTTTGGAATAACTATTCTGGAATAGCTAATTTCAAAATAGCCGTGCAGTGTAGACGTACCCTGAGATAAGACACAGAAAAAGCCTTCTCTCTGGCTGTTATATGTTGGACTGGGAAACCACCTTAGCCAGCTACCCTAGAACTCCCTGCCAGGGTTAGAACCACCCGAAGAAAATATGGCTTGGTAGCTTCAAGCCAGCCTTGGAGGGTCAAATCCAGAAGGTGGCGGTAGCGATGGCCAGCAAAGGTTCCACGTTGTTTATTAGCACATCTCACCGGCTGGGAGAGCAGATTCTTACTTTGTTTCAGAGGACGGCGAGAGGGCACCGTGACCTTTGCCAGAGCTTTGCAGCACAATGTGTGCTGAGCAGAAGGTGCAGAGATGAACGGGTGGCTCTAAATGCCTGGAAACAACCAAGCTGCTGCTTGGTCCCTGCTCTGGCGACTGGGGAGCATGCTCACCTTCAGTTTTGAGCCACTGCTGGTTTTCGGCCATTTAATCCTAGAACGCTAGAACTGGAAGGGATCTCTAGAGGTCATCAAGTCCCGTCCCCTGCCCTCCTGGAGGAAGTCACAAACTACCTTTTCACTGTAAGAGAGGAGGATGCCGTGGTCTGCCCATGCTGTATGACTCACCTTCCTTTTGCGCACATGCTTGAAAAGGAGTTCAGGGAACAGCATCTGGAGGAGGAGTGGTGGGTGAGTTAGTAAACATAGGAACACTGAATTTCCTAACATATGTCTTTATGGTATAACTCTCTGTTAGTCACTGCTCCGCCGCTTTTTGCGGGACCCCTACACAGCCTGAACTTTCCCATGTTCTAAATTAGCTGCCGATGTATCAGCAGTGCCCAGCAGCTTGGAAAAGATGAGGAGCGTGGGGGCGGCACACCTCACCCATGGCTGCCCAACGTGGCACGAGACCGGCCTTGCTTTGTTTAGCACCAGTGGGAGGCGAAAAGGCCACTCCCCACTACAAAACCTATGGGCTGTGGGGGCACGGTCCCTCTCAGCCAGGAAGTACAGGTCTGGCTAGGACACAGGATGGGAACATGACACTTCCACAGAGGAAACATGTTAATGAGCTGGCAGAGACCACTTCTCCATGAATATGTCATTTTGGGGTTAGAATTGCAATTCCTTTTCCCACAGGAGCCAAGAAGAGGAGGCCAATGCCAAACTTACCAAACATGCCCCCAAACCAATGTCCTTTGTGTTCTAGGAGGCAGGCTTTCTCCTTTTCCATCAGGCTGGTGGGAGAGGATGCTTCACCCAGTTCATAAGGCCCTTACTTCAGAGCAACCAAACCTGGTCAGAAAACAAAGTCTGTAGGACCTAGGTCAGGTTACTGGCATGGAACCTGCAGCCTGTAGCAACCGGCCTAGTCTCTTTCCCAGCCCATTCTTTATACAGCCCAGCCCAGAGTAGGACAGGACTCATTGCTTGTACTGGAACTATCCCTTACGGTGGTAGTACCCCCTGCCTCGCGCCTAACCTCTGCATTACCTTTCCCCTCACAGAGAGGGTTGCCAATCCACCAAGTTTGTCCTGGAGTCTCCAGGAGTTAAAGATTAATCTTTAATGAAAGATTATATCATGTGATGAAACCTGCAGGAACACATCCAACTCAAACTGGCAACCCTGCTAACAGCTAGTCTGGGAGTCGTCCCAAGGAAAGAAATGCTAGACTCTCCGCAATGGCAAGAATAGTCCACAGGGTGTGTATGATGAATGAGCAGTCTAGGCATCATTTACACTGACATTTCAAAGTAATGCTGAGACGCTTCTTTGCCCAAATCCCGTTCAACCAAATTTCTGTGAGCACCGACTGTACAGCACATGGAAAATTCACTCCCTAGTGCCCAGGTTTCTACAGATAATGTGTGTGCAGCCGAGAAATAGAAAGAAAGAAAGAAAGAAAGCTGGAGTCTCATTTTATAGCCTAGACACACAGCTACATTTTTTTAAAGCTGTACTAAAGAATTAAGTGTTGGAAAGCAATTTGGATGCACAAAACCACATTTCTGCCTTTGATGGAGATGTGCTTAATTTTAACTTTAACATCTGACTTAGAAAGAAAGAAAGAATTAGGAAATGCATCTTCCTATGCAACCTGTACCATCTGCCTTGTACATTTGCTCTGCCCATTTCAAGGCTCCATTACAATTCCAGAATAGTGCAAAGAGGCCATTTTGTAAAGAATTATCAGGCCTGTGATTTTTTTTTTTAAGGACACAACGCTGGACACAATGGGGCTGATGCTCAAAGTGAGAAATCAGGCCCAACGTTGCTATGAGACTAGAATACAAATCCTGCACCAAGAAACAGCCCTACCCCCATGCTTTCCGTCAGCTCTCCTTCCCTCACTGCTTCCAAATCTCTCCCTCTTTGTCTGCCCTGGCAGGTGCTCCTCAAGAGCCTCCCCCGAACAGCTACTGCATCCCTTGCACTCCGTTCATTGATTTACATAACCCCAAAGCCCAATCATGAGTCCAATGCAGGCAAGCAAGTTAACGTTCAACAATGTCAATCAACAGCTGTTTGCAACATTCTACAGGGACGGAGCGAAAAGCACAGAGAAGCGCTTAGGAGGGACGGGGGTGGGGAGGCGGATGTGGAACAAAGAGAATCCATTCACAACATAATGGGCGCTACTGAAGCAAGAAACAGAAAAGACCAGGTCGTACGTCTCCCCTCTTGCCAATACCGGATCATTCGGCACCATCTATCAGTGGTTCGGTCCTGCAGTGAATAGTGGAGCAGTGACAGCTGTCGGGGTAGGGCATGAGTGGCCTGGCCTAGGATGTAGCGTCGGGAGCAGGCAGATGGTCCCCATGCCAGGAACCAGGCTGGGTTGGCATGGCAAGAGATCAGAATCAAGAGACAAACTGAAGGGCAGGACCCAGGCCACAGTTACCAGGAGTCAGACCTATTCAGGAGGTCAGAAGGCAGGACCCGACAAACATCAGGCCAGCCGTCCATGGCAGGCAGGGGAAGCCCAGTTGTACAACTTTGCCCAATCAGGGGCTTTGGCGCTCTCCCAGTCAGAGCACTGGGGCAGGGCTTGTGCCCGAGCTGGGCTTCATGGACTCTTCCAAATTAAACTGCCTCTTTAGGAAGCAATATGGAGTCCTCTGTTATTACCCATGAGGTCCCACAGCCCAGTCCCCACCTTCTACCTGGCTTGAATGCAGGAGGCATGTGACCCAAAGCCTGGTCTGTACACATGGTTATATGGGTGTCATTGAAAGGAGTGATTTTTTGGACCCCTTTAGTTAAGCTGGTGTAACTTCGTGGGTGGGTGGTGATCAGTTTAAACCCAATTTATACCTATTTAACTTGCCTCAGTAAACTTATGGGTACAAGTCAAACCACTAGAACCTGCTTTAAGCTGGTATAAGAGTCCACACATAAAAATTGTGCTTGCTTAACTGAACCAATTTAAATTAAACCAGCACAACAGCTGTGAGGGGGCAGCCCCTAAGAAATACAATCCTGAAGTGAACTTTAACAATAAACACATACCGACAATATCACGGATCTTACTCTTAAGGTCCTAACTAAACATAAATCTGTGATCAAAATGTGTAACTGCTCTATGAAGATCCCACATCAGAGTGGACATTTGACGGGTGTCCTTTCACCGTCTTCTCACAACACTGACATGCCATTGGGGTGTCACAGTACACTGCAGAGGTGAACTGACTTTTAAGGCACTCTATGTGTAGTATGCATAGGTGCTGGGAGTCCAGGTCAACCTGTGGAACTCCTTGCCAGAGGATGTTATAAAGGCCAGGACTTTACCAGGGTTCAAAAAAGAGCTGGATAAATTCATGAAGGCTAGATCCATCAATACTTATTAGCCAGGATGGGTAGGAATTGTGTCTTTTGCCTGTGTTTGTCAGAGGCTGGAAATGGATGACAGGGGAGGGATCACTTGATCTTTACCTGTTCTGTTCACAGTGAGAAATCTGTCTGGGGCATCTGGTGTTGGCCATTGTCGGAGACAGGACACTGAGCTAGATGGTCTGACCCAGTATGGCCGTTCTTATGTTCTTAGAACCACATCCCCTGGCTTGAAGTGGTTTCCATTTAATTCCGATAATCCGGCACCTTTAGGACCCAGGGGGTTCCGGATTATGAAATATGCCGGACTATTGGAAGGGGGGGCTATGAGGGGCCTGGGGTGGAGTGGGGGGGATGCGCCCCTCGGCGCTGCGGGACCAACCCGGCAGCACCCCAGCTGCTCTGCCTCGGGCTTCCCGGAGTCAGCCGCTGGTCAGTTTCAGCAGTGGCTGAATCGGGGAAGCTGGGGGCAGAGCAGCTCCAATTGTCCAGAGCTTCCGGGTTCCAGATGGTGCTGGACCATCAGGAGTGCCGGACCATTGGATGCCAGACCACTGGAGTTTTACTGTATACAGGGCTCACAGTTTGGTTCAATGGCTTTCAGCAGCCCCACTAGAAAAATTGTTCCAGGACTTGGAGAATACATAATTTTCCAAGGGGGTTGGGATGCTTCAGTACAAAACCACCTCTCCACATGTAAATTCTTGCTGTTCTTTATTTCATGATATTGCACAGGCGATCCATAAGGGATATGATGGACGTTCCATTGCTTGAGTCTTTTAGAATCAGTCTGGACAAAGTAACTTATATTGTGAGGAACTATCTGGGACTGGCCAGGTGATGGAGAAGATGAATTAACACAAAGCCAAGAACATCCCTGGTGCAGTTGCAATGATGTGAAAAACTTGCTCGTGTTTACTCTCTTTTACACCAGTGGGAGTTACAAGGGCCATATCTAAGAGACCAGAACTTTACAAAATGTGTCCATGTGCGTGTATCACAGCTTTTGGAAATAACAGTTTCTGTTTTTCTCAGCCGCAGGCCGAGTCCTGGAAAAAAAATGCAACTGGTGGCTTCATTCATAAAGTTGGCTGCAACTTGGCCTAGTAAATATAGCCATTGCTTTTATTTCTCACAGTGTACTGCCCTGCAGCCAGAATGCATTGTTTTGTATAACTATTGTGAGAACAAGGGAAGAAAAAAAATAGGTTTCACTTCCCCTCCCATCACCCTAAATCAAAGATAAAGAAAATTGGACGGATGTTAGATTCTCAAGGGTTTTATCAAATTATCCATGATCGGTCAGTCCGCATTGCAGGTTTCTGAGTCTGAATTTTATCAATGGTTTATGAAAAGCAGGTCCCTTCTAAAGGACAGCAGGTGTTAAAACAATGAACCTCCTTGGCATCTGTGCTACAAAAGCTGTCGCGGTGTTTACAAGAAACAGGATAATCAAAAAAACATCCTGTCATGGCACATAGAAACTCTAGCCCCTTGTTATTCTTTTTTTTTTCTCACACTGGACAGTTTTATTTATGGAACATAAAGTTGAACCAGGAGGAAGAAAGAAATTCGTACTCCCTTCCACGTGGAAGTGACGCACATGCAAAGTAAAGAGAGGCATTTCACCCGGCAGTTAGCTTGTATTGTTCTTCCAATTCTAGTTACGTGGTTAACCCTTTCACTTGTTATTTTACGTGTTTAACAAGTCGGGCAGAGGGCTTTTTCATTACCGCCATCCAAATGAATCTCACTGCCTGTAAGTTGGAGAAGGTCCAGAGAAGAGCAACAAAAATGATGAATGGTCTAGAAAACATGAGCTATGAGGCAAGGCTGAAGGAATTGGGATTGATTAGTTTGGAAGAGAGAAGACTGAGAGGGGGCATGATAGCAGCTTTCAAGTACCTAAAAGATGAGCCTAACCAGGCTCACCTGGATGAAGGAGCCCTGCCCCCACAGCCCTGCTGGGCTTGCTCAGACTACAGCCCAGGTATAAAAGCCGGGAGGGAGGCTCAGTCTGGGCTCGCTGCTGAGGAGGAAGGACGGACTGCCTGAGCGCCTGCGGGTGAGCTGCCTGAGGGGCCAGACCAGGAGGCCGACCAGCCAGGGAAGCTTCCAGCCCGGAGGAGGAGCAGCAGACAGATGCCGCAGCAGAGGCCAGCCAACAGAGCCCAGACACGGAAAGGCCTGGCTTGGAGGATGCAGGCGGGGAAGATGCCAGCAATCCGGGACAGGGTAGGAAGTAGCGCAGAGCAGGGAACTGGAGTCCCTGAGAAGCTTAGTGCGTTTTAGGTGGATTCTCTGTTGAGTTAGTGGTGGGATATGCCCACCACTGACAGGGCCCTGGGCTGGGACCTGATGGAGAGGGAGGGCCTGGGTCTCCCTACCCCACCTCCTTATCCCCCAAGGAGCTGCTACACCTGGACTTCTGATTTGGCCACTAGGCCACACAGCCCTGATACAGAGGTGTTGCTAGAGACTCTGGCCGCTAGGCCGTACTGCCCTGGGGAAGGGGCATTGCTAGAGACTCCAGCCACTAGGCTGCACTGCCCCGGTGAAGGGGTGTTGCTAGCGACTCCGGCTGCTAGGCTGCACTGTCCTGGTGAAGGGGCATTGCTAGAGACTCTGGCCGCTAAGCAACACTGCCCCAGGAAAGAGGGGCTCCGGGGTATAGCTGTATCTGGGTTTCAGAAGGTGCGGGGTGTGGTGCCAGGAGGCTGAGGGGCTTAACAGTGCCTCCTGGACAAGGGAACTACCCTGAGACAAAGTGTCACAAGGAGGAGGGAGAAAACTTGTTCATCTTGGCCTCTGAGGATAGAACAAGAAGCAATGGGCTTAAACTGCAACAAGGGAGGTTTAGGTTGGACATTAGGAAAAAGTTCCTGCCTGTCAGGTTGATTAAACACTGGAATAAATTGCCTGGGGGGGCTGGAATTTCCATCACTGGAGATATTGAAGAGCAAGGTTAGACAGACACCTGTCAGGGATGATCTAGATGATGCTTGGTCCTGCCATGAGGGCAGGGGACTGGACTTGACCTCTCAAGGGCCCTTCACACAATGTGAATAGTCAGACCCGGAGGCCCTACATTGTTTCAGAACCTCTGCCTCCCCACCCGCCGCCTCAGTTCTAACCAGTAGGCAGCACTGGCTCTTAGTAATTATCACTGTAGTCAGGGAAAAATAAATAAAACATGAACTCTTGCTGAATCTAGCTCCACTACAGTTTGTTCAGCGATGCAGTATCTAAAGTGGACTCTTCCTGCACCAAACAGAGAGTATGGCATATCCATCTCCAAAGTTTCCAGCCGTCTAGTAAGGACTGTGGATTGTTCACACCCCTCTTCGTCCCATTCACGCCTCTTCTCATCCTCCCTGCGTGACGCATTCGTGTTGAGTACAATGGGAGCGGGACACACACGTCTAAGGACAGAATACGGTTATTTGTGTCCAAGGCCTCGCAGGGCATTTGAACTGCTGCAAAAACTAGCAGAATATGCTGCCCAGAGTTCCCAAATTTGGATCTCACCTAAAATAACTCACAGCATGCACACTTCAAATTAGCAACCTCTCCCTCTTACTGGCAGCAAGGCTTCTGTGAAGCTGCTTGTACTACAGTGCTAATGTGAAATATATTGGCGCAAGTACAACTCTCAGTCACACCAGAGCAATGGAGACAAACAGAGTTACACTAGGCAGAATTTAGATCACTGAATCTTGTTTCAACTAACTTTTACAAATCCCAACATAATGTAAATAACTTTTGTGAGCAGCTATAGAAAGCATTGTCCTTTCTGGCCTGCTTTCTCTACCTTTAACCATCCCTATCCCCCCTCAAAAAAAGTGGGAGTGATATTTGCAAAAATCTAGAAAATTATTCGTGTGGGTTAGTAACCCAAAGAAAGCAGGACTTCAAAACAATTATTCCACAGAGCAAGACTGGAAGATGTAACATATGTTGAAATTTCAAATGATATTTTAAGCTGATAATAAATTAAACTATAAATGGAGCTGAAATGGCGGTCTGGTACTATCACTTCTGAAAGCAGGCTCTTGGCTTTCTTTTTTTTTTTTAGGATTAAAGCATTCATAGAAGGGTTGGAAGAGACCTCAGGAGGTCTTCAAGTCCAAACCCCTTGTAAAAGCAGGACCAACCCCAACTCAATCATCCTAGCCAGGATGGGACTTAAAAACTTTTAGGGTTGGCGGTTCCACCACCTCTCTGGGTAACCCATTCCAGTGCTTCACGTTACATTCTGCATGTGCACACAAGCATGCGCTCCTCTCTTTTCTTCTCTCATTGGTTATGGTATGTGCAAGATCTGATATTGTCCACACTAAATGGCTGCGTCTAGACTGGCAAGTTTTTGCGCAAAAGCAGCCGCTTTTGCACAAATACTTACCAGCTGTCTACACTGGCCGCTTGAATTTGCGCAAGAACACTGACGATCTAATGTATGATTGTCAGTGTTCTTGCGCAAATACTATGCTGCTCCCGTTCGGGGAAAAAGCCCTCTTGCACAAATGTATTTGCGCAAGAGGGCCAGTGTAGACAGCTCAAGACTGTTTTGCGCAAAAAAGCCCCGATGGCAAAAATGGCAATCGGGGCTTTCTTGTGCAAAACCGCGTCTAGATTGGCACGGACGCTTTTCCGCAAAAAGTGCTTTTGCGCAAAAGCATCCATGCCAATCTAGACGCTCTTTTCCGTAAATGCTTTTAACAGAAAAACTTTTCCGTGAAAAGTATTTGTGGAAAATCATGCCAGTCTAGACGTAGCCATTATGTGTGATGCTGTTGAAAAAAAAGCAAACATGATTCTGGGCTGCATTAACAGGTGTGGTGTGAGCAAGACACAAGAAGTCATTCTTCTGCTCTACTCTGCGCTGGTTAGGCCTCAATTTGAGTATTGTGTCCCGTTCTGGGCATCACATTTCAGGAAAGATGTGAAGAAATTGTAGAGGGTCCAGAGAAGAGCAACAAAAATGATTCAAGGTCTAGAAAACATGAGGTATGGGGGAAGACTGAAAGAACTGGGTTTGTTTAGTTTGGAAAAGAGAAGACTGAGAGGGGACATGACAGCAGCTTTCAAGTACCTGAAAGGGTGTTAGAAGGAGGAGGGAGAAAAATTGTTTTCCTCTGCTGATAGGACAAGAAACAATGGGCTTAATCTGCAGGAAGGGAGGTTGAGGTTGGACATTAGGAAAAACTTCCTCACCATCAGGGTAGTTAAACACTGGAATAAATTGCCCAGGAGCTTAAATATCTCCAGTGATGGAGATTCCACCAGAGCAGGTTAGATAGGCGTCTATCAGGGATGATCTAGGTGGTGCTTGGTCCTGCCGTGAGAGCAGGGGACTGGACTCGATGACCTCTTGAGATCCCTTCCGGTTCTAGGATTCTAGCTCAAGCAATGAAATGTGGACATTTACTTCACTAGAAGCTTACGGCATTTGTTATCGAAGTGTGAAACCAGAACCAGAAACACTTGCCAGGATTGTGGTTCTGTGTCAGATTTTGCCACATTTTACTCAAATGTAGTTGTACCTCACTCCATGAGGAGTCTCTCTATAATTAACATGACGAGTAAGGTAATTCTCAAATAAGAGGACAAGTGGCAGCATGTGTCCCTCTGTACTCATAATTAGCATGATCACTTAAAAAAGGGACATAATACTGCTGTATGGTGACTCTATTTAGGCAAAGAGATGGATATGGTTTCTATTCATCTGAAAAGGATTGAAACAGGGCGGATTCTGAAAGTGCTACTTCATGGATTGTACAAAATAAATCTTTTGCACTTCCCATATTGCACTAACACTATTTAATTTCTACTTTTCCGATATTTCTTTATTCACTAGAATATAGAAGGGACCTGTATCCTCCTAACTGATTAAATCCTGACACTATGTTTGTGTTGGTTTATTACAAATACGCTGGTTCAAGCCAAATGTGAAAACCAGTTTTCTGAAACCTCAGCTAACAAATTACTTGGATAATAGCCAAAATCCTGGAATCAGTCCCTAATTCTATTTCTTTCTCATCAAAACCATCTGGTCTATGTTAATCACAATCCGTATTGACTGTAGGATTTCGGACTCTTTCGGAACAGTGTCCTAGATGATTAAATAGATGAATGCTGATAAGTAATAGTCAATACTGAATAAAAATCAATAGATCTGTCACTCACAGCTGTTCCTAATGATAGGGAACAGACAGTATATATACAATGAACTACATCTTTTAGACACTTTAATTTTATTGAGCAAATTATTTCATAAGCTATCATTTGGGGGTTTCATTTTTTTGTAACAAAAAGTAGTAGCATGTGGCATGGTATTTAATATCTGGCTGAGATTTAAAACTCACACTCCTTATGAAGTGTGACATTTTATACTTGAAACCACAGGAAGAGTTTCCCACATTTAAGTGCAGAGGAAAATTCTTCAAATTAAATTTGAACTTTATACCTTTTAACTCTCATCCAATCCTCCTCCATGTGCTGGGTCTGATGAACATGCTGGTACTGTATCAAAGTCAAATAGACCTGGCTACTATCAGATCCCCTTGCACTTAGCCTTGAACTAAGCATCAATACTACTGTAGATCACGGGAGTTCAGGTTAGCCAGCAGCCACTCCTTCTCACAGACAACTAGCTTGAGAACTAAATAAACTGGTCACTACATGTTGAACCTCTCTAATCCGGCACCCTCGGGACCTGACCAGTGCCGAACCAGAGAATTTGCCATGCCGCAGGAGGTCAATATTGTCTAGCAGCACACTACACTGAGAGCCAGGACTGGTGGCTGTAAACAAACTTTATGGGACCGCGGGAAACTTAGCCATACCATAGGTGGACATCTGGCTAATTACAATCATGCCAGACCACAGAGGTTCCTGGACCAGAGTGTACTGGACTAGAGAGGTTCAACCTGTACAGCTGCTTTGGCAGCACTATTGCATCCAGAGTCAAGGAACTAGACACCTGAACTCAAAGACAACTGACACTGCTTAGACTTTAGTCCTCCAATGAACCCTTGCTCAGAGCTCATCCACTGACCTCAGTAGGGACCTATATAAGTGGTGGGGAAACGTGGCTGTCACGTCCTCAATTGCTGATTGAGATGCTTAAAAATGAGTGAGACTCAGTATGAATACTTGTAGCATTTTTGAAATTAAGGGGAGGAAAATGTCTCAAAACTCTAAGCAGACTTCCTGACCACTCTGAAATGCATCCATTATGTGTATACTTCAGTCAGAATGAAGCTGGAAAAAGCATATATGAAAACGCCTTTTGTTTTATATTGAAAAGGGGTTTCGTTTTCCATGAAAACCACCAAAACCACTTGTCTTAATATTTATTCTGGCATTGATGCAAAAAAATCAGATACAAACAAAAAAGTTCCCTTGAAATATCTTCCTTCCCTGTATTTCAATAGTTTAGAAATTACGCCAGTCCCATGACTTTAGAAAGTTGCCTTGTCCAGTATACCATGCCATACCCACCTACCAGCCATGTCATACACACATGTTTCTCCAAAGGACAAAGAATGCCCTCAGGGTATCTCATTTCCCCCCTCCCATACACACACACACACACACACCTTAGAAAAACTCCCCCAACGCTCTCTGACTCCTCACACACAGCTCCCATGTCTCTCACACACACACCACTCTCCTTTCTCACACACCCCACTTTGCTCTCACTCTCACACACACACACACACACACACACACCCCTACCTTTCACGGACCACACTAATCTCTGCTCAGCTCGCCCCAGCTGCCTGCCCCAGCAGCAAACTTGGGGCTTCGCCAAAGGGCCAGGCTCTTTAGCAAAGGCTACCTGAGTGTATATGAACTGCAGCCCAGCATCCCTGCCTCCCCCCCGTACCATGTACCTCATGCCTCACCTCTGGAGTGCTGGGCCGAGATGCAGAAATAACAGGGCCTGGCAGCCTCCTACTCCGCCAGCTCTAGCCAGATACATGAGTCTGCAGAAGGGTTGCCAGCCGTCCCATATGACAGGAGACGCCCCTGAGTTAAATCCTAACTGAGTACGAGACACCTTTTATCCTCTATTTCAACTCATTGGAAGGGTTTTCCTCACGCAAAGCCACTTGCTTGGTGTGCTTTCCTCGCAGGGATCCGGTTCTGCGGGATCAGACAATGCGGCGATGCAGAATTTCCTGCCCCGATGTTCCCAAACTATGGGGGCCAGCGCAAGGAGGTGCGAAGGCTGGAGTGAGAAGGGGGCTGTGTCCAGCTGGGAATGGGAAAGAGATTTTACGCAGGGGGACTCGGCTCCCCTCCCCTCAGCCAGCAGTTATGCTCCTCGGCTGGGACGTTGCGCCCAGGAGTAGTCACCCCACTGCCACACACAGCCCCTCCCTGGCCCATCAGCTCCGCCTGGGAGGTGCTCAGGGGCTGGTCTCAGCCAGGGGGCCCCATCCATCCGGGGGTCAGTATTCACAAGTGCCTCTAGCCAGGCCCCTCCGGCCCCCAACAGCTAAGACTGCCTGATTGCTGCAGGGAGGGGAGTGTTTCTTCCAATGAGGTCCTGGGCGCCCCACGCCTGGCCCCCGTGGGCACAAGTACCCTGCCCACAGGCGTGCTAGGAAAACAGCCCCGTGGTTTCCGACTACAATGTTCCTGGCAGGCCTAGCCTGCAGCAGCAGGGCAAACACGGCACAGGCGGCGGCGGCAGGCCCGTTGGCTTCCATAGCAACGGCGGGGGGGGGGCAGTGCTGGGAGGCTTGGTGTTCAGTTGCTAAGGGAAGGAAGGGAGGCTGACAACCGCCGTAACTAGGTGTGCGGGGCACAACAAGCAGCCTCCAGCAGGCCTGGGCCGGGCCAGTCCCACCGGCAAGGGGCTGTGGTGTGATGACAGGCCTCTGCCGCAGCCTCAGGCTGGCCCCACGGAGGGGCCCAAAATCAGAGTGCTCTGGGGTCTCCCCAGTGGCTTCTGAGGCGGGTCCCTAGGGAGAGGTCGCGGCGCCAGCTTTTTTATTTTGTGTTTGGGGAGAGGAAACCCCTCCCACCCCCCCACGCGCCCTGCTCCTGCAATAAACCCAGCAGCGGGGTTTTGGAGGGCAAAGCCGTGAGGCGAAGACAAGAGGAAAAGCCCCAAAAGCATGTCGCATTTGTAAGTAAACATCCCGCCTGGCCATCCGGGGAGCGTGCCGGGGGACGGGTTGCTTGAAAAGGCAGGCCAAAGCCCGCTCGGGAAGTTCAGTGCTGGGGACAGCTCAGGGTGGGAAGCGGTGTGTGTGTGTAAATTTTGCATCTCCTGCGATGCATGGATCCAGGAAAATGTTGGTGTCCCTTTCCAGGTTTCCTCTGTGGTTACTTTGCAGGATTGCCGGTACAAGGAGCTAAGGCCAACATTGCCCCGTCGCTGTATTGGAATGCTTGTCAACTTGCAAATCAGACTTAGGTCTTTTTTTAAACGTAGCGTTGTTAAAAGTAACACCTACAATAAACCTGAGAGGAATTAGAGAGAGAGAAAAAAAATGCTGTTTTCCTCCCAGTTTGTTTACTTTCCTCACTTTGTGTCTAGTCAGCGTCACTGTCTGTCTTCTATAATTAGTCACTTTCCTTTGCCTGTTTCTGCCCGTTATCCACCAGCAAGAGAGAGGAGAAAAATCATTTTAAAAATATAAACAAAAAAGGAGAATGAAAACGGACTTGTTTGCAAGCCGGCGCACCTCTTTTTATTGTGTGTCGTCCTGTAAAAGCACTCCTGGCAGTATGTTTCATATTACCAGCTGAATTTTCAAGAGTGACTAGTGATTTCAGATGCCTCTGTTTTAGCTGCCCAACTTGAAGGGGCCTGATTTACAGGGGTGCCTACCCTGGAAGCTGGGGGTTGGTTGCCAGTCCAAGGAGAGGTAGTTGTGTTAGCTCCCCTGGAGCTAGCATGCTAATAACACAGCAGTGGTTCTCAAATTGTGGGTCAAAATCCCAACCTGGGCCACAACTCTGTTTTAATGGGGTTGCCGGGGACGGTGTTAGACTTGTTGGGCCCCGGGACTGAAGCTGGGAATGGCTTTGGCTTTGGTCCCCAATTTGGTCTTGGGCCGGTTCAGGCTTCGGTCCCGCATCTTGGGGCTGTGTAGCAATTTGTGTTGTCAGAATTTTTGCTGCATTAATTATTGTGACGTCTGAGAACTGCTGTAACAGTGCATAGCCATGACAGCACAAGCTGCAGGAGGGGCTAGCTTCCATCATACTGTTTAACATCTGTGACAGGCACACTCAGGACAGACAGGCCCTCCTGCTTGTGTTGCCACAGCTACCTTTTGTTTTTAGCTCCCTACCTCTCATTAAGAACATCCAAACTGTAGCTTTTAAAATAATTAACAGCTATAGCAAAGAACTATGCCTGAACCCTTTTAGGACGTAATCTAAAGGCTCATCTTCACTGCAGTTATTTTGAATTATAACACAGCAAACACGCCCATCAGCTTCCCTTACTCCTCGTGAGGAGCAAGGGTACTGGCACCGACAGGGATGCCCTCTGAGTTTGATTTAGCAGGTCTTCACTAGACCCACTAAATCGAACCCCAGAAGCTCGACCGCAATAGCATCGATCTTCCACATAGTGTAGACACGGCCCGAAGGGAGTGCTTTACCTGAGACTCTTATCTTCCATTTAAAAAAAAAATGTTTCTAGTCCTGGTGGCAGCAGAGAAATTGTGATTCCTGAATGCTCCAAAATCAAATAGAAGACCCCAAAATGTATCATCTTTTAAAGCTCATAATTTGAATGTCAATTTTATCATATTTAATTACTTGGGCTCGGCGATACTGACACATTCGTATTAATGTATGATCACTTCGTACACTTTATAAACAGTTTGGTGACTTCTCTCCGTAGCGTTTTCCAGGGCTGTGGGTGAAGTCAGGAGAATCATTGGATGTGACCATGCCTTATTTTGCCCTAGGTTTAGCTGTTTGGCCCGGCACATCTGAACTGATTCTCAGTGGCTTAGTGTGGGATGCTTCTATATGGCATTGAAATGGATTGAATGTAACAGCAATCTATAGTGTAAATCATGTTTAAGTTAAAACCATTTTGAAAGGCACTTAACCTTGGTACTAGTGTTGTGGAAAGGCCTTAAATGTTGAAGAACCAGCATAAGCAAGGGTGGAGAATGTGGGTAGACCAATGTGCTGAGAAGCATGGGTTGGACTAAGGCAGGGGTGGGCAGTAACTTTTGACGGGAGGCCACTCCAAGAATTCGGGAAGTGGTCAAGGGCCGCACTCTTCCGTGATATTAATGGAGGAGATGCAGGGTCCGGGATGGGGGTTGGGTGCAGAAGGGATCTTGGGGTAAGGGAATGGAGTGCAGGAGGGGATGTGGGATCTGGGAGGGAGTTTGGGTGGAAGGGGTTGTGCAGGATCTGGGAGGGGTATGGGTGAAGTAGAGGATTCTGACGTGGAGGAAGGGTGTAGGAGGGGAGTGCAGGGTCTGGCAGGGGGTTGAAACCTGGGGCAGGAGGGGGTGCAGGAATTTGGGTTGTGACCAGGGGTAAGAGATTGAGATGTAAAGTCTAGGAGGGATGCAGAAGGGGGGGTGCAGGGTCTGGGAAGGAGTACGGGTGCAGGAGCAGGGGTGCAAAGGGTTTGGATTATGTGGGGTAGGGATGCAAGAGGAAGGAAGGAGGGAAGGGGGGGCGGGCTGAGGTGCTTACGTGGGCAGCTCCCAGCCAGCAGCCCAGCAGGTTCCTGCCTTCCATGCCCCCATACGTGCCCAGTACAGCTGTAGGGCCCATGTTTGCTGCTCTGAATGCTGTGAGCCTGGAGGAGGAAGCATTCTAACATCTATACTCTAAAATCCCTAGCATGATCGGATAATAGTTTTACCTTGCATTTTCATCATGCTTTCTGCTTCAATTTTGTGGTTGCCATATGTAAGCTAGGACCATATGTATGTTAAGACTCAACGAGGAACCTGAGGTGTCTTGAATTAGTGAGATGACAGGGTCCCAGCTAAAGAAGCATTTTGGCTGACTGCGGGGTTGGATTGTTTTATAAACACATGCAGGTGCTCCTTGCGCACTCGTAGGAAATGACTTTTTAGTCAGGTAGTTTTCTTTCAAGGAGGATCAAGTATCTCCTATCAGCTAAAGTATTGACATGGTGGAGTTCATTCTGTTATCATGGAAACAGTCTTAGACTACATGAAGGAGGGCAATAAAAACTATCCTGTATCATCATTAGACCTACAGAATTTGGAACACTTGGTAGGCTACATTTCGGAGTGAGTGACTGGGCTAAAGGCCTTGGTCTTCTGCTTGAAAAACTAAAACCATTGGCGGGGAAATGTATAGCTATAGCTCTGTGACCAAACAGGTCATAGTCTCATCAGTGTAGCAAGGGGTTAGAGTGGTGTGGGAGTCTACATATTGATCCCTACGGGTGAATAGTGTCTGCTGGCCTCCTGCAGACATCAAGCTATCTGCGCAGAGCACCTGTCCTGCGTCTGCTCTCTTCCTCTCCCCTCCCCAGTAATGGCAGTGCAGCCAGCAGTATAGCTGGACACTGCTTCCCCCTCCACTGGGGGAGAAGCTGTGTGCAGGGGAGCTAATGCTGTCATAAATCCCATCCCCGCACACAGCACGGAGCGAAGGCACCTTGGAGCTGGCGCATTCAGTGGAGAACAGCTGCTCCCTAGCTCTGGACTCTAGCCATACCCCATCCATCCATTCAACATGCATAACGCACAACAGGCTCTTGGATAGGGAGCGTAAGAACGGCCAGACTGGGTCAGACCAAAGGTCCATCCAGCCCAGTATCCTGTCTGCCAACAGTGGCCAATGCCAGGTGCTTCAGAGGGAGTGAACAGAACAGGTAATGATCACGATCTCTCTCCTGCCATCCATCTCCACCCTCTGACAAACAGAGGCTAGGGACACCATTCCTTACCCATACTGGCTAATAGCCAGTAATGGACTTAACCTCCATGAATTTATCTAGTTCTCTTTTGAACCCTGTTATAGTCCTAGTCTTCACGACCTCCTCAGGCAAGGAGTTCCACAGGTTGACTATGCGCTGTGTGAATGAGTAGCTACTTCTGGCTATGTGATGGGGATGCAATACTACTGTCATACTGCAGAGCTGTCTTTACACGCATCTCCAGCCAGAGACCACACAGGAACGTTCTTCTGATTTTGCCAGGGAAAGCATGCATTTGCTCCCTTCCTTGCCTCAAAGCAGAGGGCATCCCATTGCCTTCCAGCTGGATAAGCTGCAGTGGTCAGAAAAAAGGCTGTAAAATTCAGTGCATGGTAATCTCTTCCCCGCCTAAATTACTTGAGTTTCTCTCCTTGCTGTGGTACTAAAATGCACCAGCACAATACCCTCCTTTGACCAAAGAAGTGTCTTTTCAATTCGGCCTAGTGAGTTTGAGCAAGAGCAGGTGCAGGGTTACAGCTGGTGTTTAGTGAAGCAGGCTTCCTTGCCTTTCTTGTGGTTTCCCATTCCGTTTGTGCCACACAGTCTTTTATCCTGCAGTCACTCTCTGTCATACGACTGCAGAATGAAAGCGGAGAAGGCAGAAGTGCCAGGCTGTTTGTGTTCACAACACCCCTGCCAGCGTGCTGGGTTTACTTTTTCCAGTAACTAGTGTCCATCAAGCTTTTTCCTCCTTTATTTTGTCCCTTTGCTACTGCATCTGCAGAAAATCATTGACTGGCTAGAAATAGTGAAGTCATGTCGTTCCCCGGTATGCGCCCTCATCCAGAGGCAGCTTGGGGAAAATATTAAAACCAACCTTAATTTTAGGGATGCAGGGAGCAGATTTAACCCGAAATTTTGTCCAAAACTGGAAGTGCAAGTTTTAAACAGAACAGGTTTGGATAACGTTTTGGGAAGCCAGCTAACTTTTATTCTTGTGGGCCCAGGGAATGACTATTTCTTTCTGGCATAGCCCAAGAAAGAGATTGATGTCCTGAAGTTATTTCCAAGCCGTTCAGTACCGGTGCATGTGCCCTGTGAGGACATGCAAAGCAAGGTGAGAGCGCTTGGCGGGGAGGTGTCTTTCTCCCTTTGCCATGAAGTAGAAATCTGCCAATGGGGAGCCACCCTTCTATCTGTGTATCCCAATCAACAGAAGGCCACTGCACAGAATTTCACCCGACAGTGGAGTAAAACAGCCTGGCTGTTGCCGTTTACACTCCTCTCTGCCAGCCAAAATACCTTCTGTGACTTCTGCTGGACCATAGCTCCTCTGTCCTCGTCACCCCCACAGAGTGGGTTGCAGCTTCCAGTAGATCACAGGGTGCCCCAAAAGTATTTTGATCTCCCCTGCCAGCTCTGCAGCAGAAATTATCTCACGGTTGTTGGTTCACAAAAATTAGACGGCATAAGTCACAAAGGCCCCGATCCTGCAAACAGTCAATGGACCGACTCGGAGGCTTAATGTTAATTCTAAAACACTTTGGCACAAAAGGAACCAGATTAATTTCAGGTCTGTGGAAAACTGCCCATAAGTTAATTTTTTTTTCAAATTGAAGAAGAAATGTCTGGCACAAACGTATTGCCAGGCCTCCGAGGACACAGGACAGTGTTTTAAAGAATTTCACTGTCAGTGTGACCACAAAAAAATGTATTTTTAAGCCTCACTTTGAATGCGTAGGTCAAATTTAATTCTGAGTAATAAAAGTGACGTTTAACCTAGAAGAAGCCCGACAATGGCACAAACGCTGGATGATGAATGAAGTATTCTTGATTGACTGCTCCTAGCTGGACTTTTGTTTACTCTCTCCAGGAGCACAGAGCATTGAAGGGACATACTGATCAGAAAGGCAGGATTCTCCTTTACCCGAGGGCCATCAGAGCTGCCAGGACGTTCTTAGGGTCTCTGGAATTAAATGAGAATATATGTTTTTCTCACCCCATTACTCAGTGTTGCGTATTTTTCCTTGTAATATTCTTTGCCTCTCAGCTGCTATGGCAATCAGCAGTACTGCCTGAACTGGGGGTGTATATATACAGATATACACACTGTACTAGCAGAGGTTACAGGCAGCGGAAGTATGAAAATTACACTCAGTTGCATGAGTTCCCTCACACTTAATATAGCATGGGTTAGCCCTCCAAACAGTCATCCTGCCTGCATCTCCTCATCTCTTGAATCACCCTTTCAAAATCTGAATGCAGTCGTTTATACTTTTGACAGTGAACTGCAATTGCTGCTACTTCTGCCTGCCAACGCCTATCGCCACAGAATAAGCATGTTAGATGTTCCAGACACAATTTTAGACTCTCATACTGAAAACACGCATGCACATATTTAATATTACTTCAGGTTTAATCTCTCTAGTCCTGCACCCTCGGGATCTGTCCAGTTCCGAACCAGAGAATTTTCTGGACCACAGGATGTCAATGTTGTCTAGCAGCATCACAAACACTTCCACTGCTTATTGGGCTGTTAGAAGACATTTAGGGATAAATTATTGCTAAATAACAGCTCAGAACACTGAGACCTAGGACTGGTGGCTATAAGCAAACTTTATAGGACCATGGGAAACTTGGCCATACCTATGAAAAGTGGACATACAGCTGACCAGAATCATTCTGGATGACAGATGTTTCCAGATCAGAGAGTTCTGGACTAGAGAGATTCATCCTGTACCGTTTGTAGCCTTATTGAATTCAATGGAACTGCCTACGATAGTAACGTGAAGCATATCATGAGTATTAGAAGGGTCAGGGTCATAATTATGATTTCCAACCTAAGAATATAAGCACGGCCATACTGGGTCAGACCAAAGGTCCATCTAGCTCAGTGTCCTGTCTGCCGACAGTGGCCAATACCAGATGCCCCAAAGGGAGGGGACACAACAGGTAATCCTCACGTGATCCCTCCCCTGTCACCCACCTCCAGAGAAACAGAGGCTAGGGCCACCATTCCTACCCATCCTAGCTAATAATCATCGATGGACCTAACCTCCGTGAGTCTATCTAGCTCTTTTTTGAAGTCCTAGCCTTCACCACATCCTCTGGCAAGGAGTTCCACAGGTTGACTGTGTGCTAAGTAACCTAATGGGTTAAATCCACTCCTGATATTCATTTCTGATAACCCACTTCACACACAAGTCCATATGACCCTAATGAGCGACCTCATCACAAGGAAAAAGGAGCCAGTCTTCCTTTTTTGAGGGCAGTTCCTAGTGGTACCTCACAACCGGCAGAGATTTCCCTTCCAGATTAAAAGAGAAGTCAGCAGTCAGGATTTCGATTTGCTCTTGCCATTGCGGCTGGAAGCCATTTTTGTCGACAGGTCCCTCTTCCTCACTCCCCTCCTATGGGCCTGAGCTGTGGCCAGGTACTCCCCACAGAGATTGCTAGTGCACAGGGATCATTAGCCACTCTGACAGAGGGGCAGAGACTGTAGAAACTAAGGCAGACCGCAGTGGGTGTGCTCCGTTTGTGTCCCTAGTAACTCAGGAGGGGGCTCTGCCTCCCTGACCCACTGTTGCTCCCAGGGTTGCCCTTCTGGTGTAGCAGCCCAGCCAGGGCTACACACTCAGGCACAGATAAGCCCTAACCTTACTGTACGTACAGACCAGCAAGCCACTGAATAGTTATGTGAGAATTTGCACAGCAATAATCAGACCTGGCAACATTGGGCTGTGTGTTTGACTGTCTCATAGCCCATATTAGTTTGCTAAAACTAACCAGCAAACAGCACTTCCACCGCCATTACCTAAACAACTAGCCACTCTGGTTTGGTTACGGTCAGCTGGGTCGCTATCTTAAGAACTGGGGGCTAACTAATGTATGCTGACTTACACCATCTGAGGATCTGCTCCTGGTTTTTCTGGTGTCACTTTTCCCCCTCCTTTTTCTCTTCCATAGGGTGCGTCTACACTGCACCCTAAACTCGAAATAAGATACACAGTTTGCGCTACACAAATTGCGTATCTTATTTTGATTTTATTTCGAAATAGGCTATTTCTAAATTTGGCGTGTCTACACGGCACCAAATTTCAAAATAAAGCACTATTTCGAACCATCCCTTATTCCTCGTGCAATGAGGTTACAGGGATGACGAAATAGCGCATCTGTTATTTCAAAAAATATTTCGAAATAATGGGTGCATTCCTTGGATGCAGGGTAGCTATTTTGGAATACCTCCGGTATCCTGAAATAACCGTGCAGTATAGACATACCCTTAATGTTTTATATCCCCACCCCCCCTTCCCGCCACTTTCCCTTTCTTTATTTGCATTGCATGTTAATGCTGCAAAAACAAACAGGTCATCATCTCCACAAACATGAAGCCAATCCCTAACGATGTGCTCGCAGCAATGTAACATGATCTTATGCTTCTCTGATAGTTAATGCTTTCCAGTTTATACCGTTATTTCCAGGGTGTGCTTACCTTATGTTAACATGTTTTAATTAAAACAATATTCAAAAATGTAAAAAGAAACTGTGGCAACTAGCTGGCGGAGTGGGAAAACACTTGGCGGTCTAGAGAAAGAGGTTATTGCACATTAGAGTGGACAGATATGGGCAGTTTTGGTTGGACTGATGCCTATTGTCAGCTGGGAAACAACCCACATTTGAAATGTTGCCGTCCGGGGAAACCCGCTGTTCATAAATCAAGCCTGTAGTTGGGGTACAGCCTATAGGGTCAGGCATCCTCAAAGATTTACAACATCCCCCCCCTGCAAAATTGACTCTGGATGCACACAGCTAGGAAAGTACAATAGCATATTGTGTTAGTCTCTGCTGGCATACGCAACGGGTTTCTCTGGTTTCCATTCATCAGCATCCCCAATTCTAAGGAAATGTACAAAACCCCCATTGAGTGATTGGCTGAGCTGTCAGGTGATAGCTAATGGTGCTCTTGTTTCTGCTACTCTTTCCTACTCCGGTGAGTTTATTTTGTTTACTCTTGCACCTGGGTTAATTGCTGCAATCTACTGAGTCAGTCGGTGCAATGGGATGTAAATGAAATCGGAAGAACGGGGGACAGATCTGGGTGGGCTGTAAATATACTATGAAGAGCTGGGCCAGCTGCATCCTGCTGAAGCTGAAAAGTATAGTGCACCCTTAAAAAAAATGAAAGCATATCAATTCAATAGCAGATTCAGATTGTTAATATTTTGTGCTGAGCATTCTCGTGAGTCACAACATCCCCATCAATATCCTGGGGAAATAAACAAATACAGAGTGCTCAAGCCACTCTGTCCAAGGTGAGACACCGTATTGCAATATTATCCCGACACCCCCATAGCCTCATTACAGCTGCAAATAGATCATTTGGTATTATAAAATGCATGGATGGGAACAAGATGATTGGCTTGCACTTCTGGATGACAATCATATAGGCTACGTCTACACTGCAGAGTTTTTGTGCAAAAACAGTTGTTTTTGCGCAAAAACTCACTGAGTGTCCACACCTCAAGCGCGTTTTTGCGCAAGAAAATGTATAGTGAATCAACAGAATAGAGGGGTTTTTGCGGTATAGGTATTCCTCTTTCTACAAGGAATAACTCCTTTTTGCGCAAGAGTTATTGTGCAAAAAGGTGTGTGTGGATGGGCAACAGGGGGTTTTGGTGCAAAAACAGCCTATCGGAAGAAGCACAGGTGCCCTGGTGGCCATTCTGTGCATAGCAATCAGAGCTTTCTTGCGAGAGAGCATCCATGCAGTCTGGATGCTCTCCTGCTCAAAAGCGCATTGCTTTTCTGATGCGCTTTTGCAGTGTGGACGCGCTCTTGCGCAAGAAGTTTTTGTGGAAGATCTCTTTTGCAAAAAGCTTCTTGTGCAAGAAGCCCGCAGTGTAGATGTAGCCATAGGCTGCAGCTGCTTTGCCTCTTTATGACAACAGAAAATGAATACATAACTGCATTTTCAGTCCCAGTCAGACCAGCAAGAGAATGGTTCCAAATGGCTCCATCAAATGTAACAGACATCATTCAGTTGTCTCTCAATTATGCAAATGTGTGTGTGCATAATCCTTCGGCCAGTGACAGCAACTAGGGCCAGGTGCAATATATCTAAAGGTTCTGTTCTAAGCTAAACAGGTACATGGCTCTAAGCCCTGTCAGAGCAGGCCTCTGATTTCTGGCTCTGGGAAATAAAAAATAAAGCTTCACTAGTCACCCTCACAGGAAGATTTTTCCCCACTCACAAGCACTCAGAAGTCGCTCAGAAATATGGAACATGGGAATCTTTAATCTGGGGAGAAAGGCAAACACAACTATAAGAATCATGAAGCAAACCAATGATAAATGTTTGCATTTAAGAAACTGAACAACCCAAATTAATACACCAAGGCTACGTCTACACTGCAGGCTTTTTTACGGCCGGTCTTGCACAAAAACTTGCGGAGCATCTACACTGCATGCACGTTCTTGCGCAAGTAAATGTACAGTAAAGTGTCGGAATAGAGGGCTTCTTGCGCAAGAGTTATTCCTCTCCCCATGAGGAATAAGCCCTCTTGTGCAAGAGCTCTTGCGCAAGAAGGCAGTGTGGACGGGCAACAGGGGTTTTTTCCGCAAGAAACCCCTATGGCTAAAATGGCCATCAGAGCTTTCTTGCGCAAGAGAGCGTCCACACTGCCATGGACGCTCTTGCGCAAAAGCACATGGCAGTGTGGACACACTCTTGCACAAGAATTTTTGTGCAAGAACTCTTGTGCAAAACAGTTCTTGCACAAGAAGCCTGCAGTGTAGACGTAGCCCAAATGTTTGGTCATCTTCCAGTCTGTCTTATGGAGCTCCAGAAACCTGTATCACCAAAAAACCCACTCACAGACTGAGTTAGTTTTAGTGGTAACCAAAGGGTATCCAGGGGCAGCTTTCCTCTCCTTGGCAGCTCTAGACCTTACAGAAATATTCAGCCCGATGCGATGCCAATGAGGAGGAACCTTGTCCAGTCCGGTGATCCCAGCTGAGTGGGCAGGGATACTGGGAAGTCAGCTGACTTAACACCACTGGTCTGGTCAGAACTTCCTGTAGCACCAACTCTACTCTCCTGCTATCAGTGAGGCCTTTCCAGAGCCAACACTTCTCCATCATGACTGATCCAGACAGACCTTTCTGTGGAACTCTTCTCTGAGGTTAAGAAACTTCCACAGGGGCAGCACAAGACCCTCAGATAAAATTCCTGTTCTCTGGATCAAAGTTCTTTACCACAAAACCTTGTCTCTTTGCCGAGGCCCAGCTTTATTATCCAACCAAAGTCAGTTTCTTGTTCAATCAAGGTGAATTCTCACCCATGGCATATCTTGCACAGTTCTATGTCCTTTCAAGAGCACAGGACTGGCAACCACCTATTAACACCTATGTGCGTGAAAACAAACAATTTCAACCAAAACAACAAAAAAATCAATCAGTGGAATTATGGGTAAATAACGTTACAACTCATGCAAATGAAGTTAGCCAGAGCTGGGTTTTCCACCCATCCCCAATAGAAGAAACAGAGCGCTCCCTCTCTCTAGATTTTCTAGCTAAGGTACTTGCTGTAGTTTTTGAATGAAGTAAAACAGTATTTTCAGTTTTAGATATAAACCTTCCCAGAATTCTGATGGAGTCATGTTTGGTTTTTAGTTGCTGCTTCCTCTTCCTCTTACCTTATAGATTTCAATCTTGTTATTTATTTGTATTACAGTAACTAAGAGGCCCCATTCTCCTAAGTGCTATACCAGTCACACAGTGAGAGGCAGCATCTCCCATGAGAAAAACACAGTGTAAAGAGCCATATTGGGAACTGAAACACGGGGAACTTAAGTGACAGAAAGTCTATGACAGAGCTAACAACTGATGCATAGCCCAAGGTCTTAACCACAAGATGATACATTCTGTCATCTCTGGTCCTTTCTCATATTATTTCTCATATTACTAGCTGTCAGACATCAGCATTTGAGAGACTGATGATGAACAGTGAAAGCAGAGTTCCAACCTTTTGTGAATGGCAGTTCCTTTCATAGTTCAGGATTTCCAACACGGCTCTGAGACTTAACACTCTCCATAGAATACCTCTTTAACCAGGGTCCCTTTCCTATGTTCCAATTTATCTATACAGTGCTGTGTGTGTGTGTGTGTGTGTGTGTGTGTGTGTGTGTGTGTGTGTGTGTGTGCATACTCTGTGTTGGCACTCTTTAAAAATAACAGCTAGCACTGATGTAGGGAAGTGAGAATCATTATGCCCATTTTAGAGATGGGGAAACCAAGGCATGGTGAGGTAAAGTAACTTGCCCATGGTCACCCAGCAGACCAGTGACAGAGCTGGGACATTGAACTCAGGACCCTATCTGCTATGCCACACTACCTCCCTTGATCCTTCATAATCATGGCGGTTGCATCTGTCCTGAAAAAGCTGGATTGAAAGAAAAGCCTGCTATTATTGTCACAGCCTGTAGAAATACCAGCAATTCCCGGCAGAATCGATAATTTCCAAGATGCAGGTGATATAAATTCCATGTCCACAATGCCATCACCACTACTATAACCTTTAAACTCTTTTTTGATGGTGCTGCAATCCAACTTCTGAGAAGAGAATAAAAAGGAGAGCCTATTTTATTTTATTTTTAATTGCATTGAATCGAGAAGGCAGGGTTGTGATGCTTGAAGTACGTTCCTTCGGTTCTGGTCTCAGTGATGTTAGTGGGGTCTCACATAGGCATAGAGGTCTGCCCAGAGAGAGCTCATTGCTAGACTGAAGCTATTACTAATAGCTTACTAATCTATTAGAGTTCTTTGAAGGGGTTAACAAACATGCGGACAAGGGGGATCCAGTAGATATAGTATACTTAGATTTCCAGAAAGCCTTTGACAAGGTCCCTCACCAAAGGCTCTTGTGTAAATTACATGGCCATGGGATAAGAGGGAAGGTCCTTTCTTGGATTGAGAACTGGTTAAAAGACAGGAAACAAAGGGTAGGAATAAATGGTAAATTTTCAGAATGGAGAGGGGTAACTAGTGGTGTCCCCCAAGGGTCAGTCCTAGGACCAATCCTGTTCAACTTATTCATAAATGATCTGGAGAAAGGGGTAAGCAGTGAGGTGGTAAAGTTTGCGGATGATACCAAACTGTTTAGGATAGTCAAGACAGAAGCAGACTGTAAGGGACTCCAAGAAGATCTCACCAAACTGAGTGATTGGGCAACAAAATGGCAAATGAAATGTAATGTGGATAAGTGTAAAGTAATGCACATCGGGAAAAATAACCCCAACTATACGTACTGTATGATGGGGGCTAATATGGCTACGACAAATCAGGAAAGAGATCTTGGAGTTATCGTGGACAGTTCTCTGAAAACTTCCACACAGTGTGCAGCGGCAGTCAAAAAGGCAAATAGGATGCTAGGTATTATTAAGAAAGGGATAGAAAATAAGACCCAGAATATCTTACTGCCCCTGTATAAAACTATGGTACTACCACATCTTGAATACTGTGTACAGATATGGTCTCTCACCTCAAAAAGATATTTTGGCCTTGGAAAGGGTTCAGAAAAGGGCAACTAAAATGATTAGGGGTTTGGAACGGGTCCCATATGAGGAGAGGTTAAGCGACTGGGACTTTTCAGTTTAGAAAAGAGGAGACTGAGGGGATATGATAGAGGTGTATAAAATCATGAGTGGTGTGGAGAGGGCTGATAAAGAAAAGTTATTTATTAGTTCCTAAATAGAAGAACTAGAGGACACCAAATGAAATTAATGGGTAGCAGGTTTAAAACTAATAAAAGAAAGTTCTTCTTCACACAGCGTGTAGTCAGCATGTGGAACTCCTTGCCAGAGGAGGCTGTGAAGGCTAGGACTATAACAGAGTTTAAAGAGAAGCTAGATAATTTCATGGAGGTTAGGTCCATAAAAGGTTATTAGCCAGGGGATAAAATGGTGTCCTTGGCCTCTGTTTGACAGAGGCTGGAGAGGGATGGCAGGAGACAAATCGCTTGATCATTGTCTTCGGTCCACCCCCTCTGGGGCACCTGGTGCTGGCCACTGTCGGCAGACAGGATACTGGGCTAGATGGACCTTTGGTCTGACCCGGTACAGCCGTTCTTATGTTCTTATGATGAACTCCAATGATTTCTAACTTTTTTATGTTATGAAAGCATAAATGTAAAATTCCTATTTCTAAAACTGCTTTACTAGGGACAATAACAAAATAGCTAATTAACTCTCTGCTTTCAACTATGGTTTAGCTAAGTTTTATTAATAATTTTTTGGATGAAAATGCATGTCAGTTCTTGCATTGGTGAGACATCCACACTTCCAGAGTTCTGGAGACACCCAGGAACTGTGCCTCCAATGGTATGCTAATCAATGCTCATATGTGCAGCTAAAATATTCTTTTCTCTTTTCAACTAGCACTTATAATAAGATGTGGGCAGAAGCCCAAGAATCCCTCAACAGCCTGCTTCAGAGGGAGATAGAAGATAAGCCTCCAAAGCCACAGAAGGATCGTGTAACAGTGTTCCAGACTCTAGCCACCTTCTACATCAAATATGTGCAAATTTTCCGTAACTTGGAGACTGCTTACGACCAAATCGTTCACCCGCAAAAACGGTTAGTGATTCGGCAAGTACTGGAGGGCGTGATGGGCCGTATCCTGGAGCTGAAGAATGAAATGGTGGTGCTGGAGAACTCGGAGTTTCATTACTTTGATGACATCCTGCAAGATCTTAAGCTGTCCCCGGTAGGTATTGATGTACATAAACTGTTTTCCTTAGCACTTGAGTCTTCCGTCGCACTGCCCAATTTAGACTTAAGAAAGCAGAGAAACATAAGGGATCTCCCAGTGTCTTTAGCTAGAAATTGGTGCTACTTTTGTCATCATCCAGTACCTTTTCATCTCACTGCTTGTGCACCATGCTCTTGCCCACATCTGAAGTGACAGCCACGGTTCTGCAGAGACTAAAAGATTTGCTCAAGCAAACTGACTTTTATTTTTACCATTTCTTTAATAAAATCTTTATTAATGGTGCCATTATGTTCCAAGACAACTATCAGTATATTTTCATGTTTGCAGTGTTTGCATAGTAGCCATGTTAATCCCCAGATATTAGAGAGGTAACATCTTTTATTGGACCAACTTCTGTTGATGAAAAAGTTAGGCCTTGTCTTCACTCCACAGAAGATCAACGCTGCTGTGATCAATCTTCCGGAGTTTGATTTAGCGAGTCTAGTTAAGACTTGTTAAAATGAACTCAGAGGGTGCCCACGCCGGTGGCTGGTACTCCTGCTCTTGCGAGGAGTAAGGGAAACCAATGGGAGTGTTTGCTCCTGTTGGCCTACCACTGTGGGGACAGTGCCAAGCTCGTCTTAAGATAAGCCAACTCCAGCTACATATTCTACATAACTGGAGTTGCGAATCTTAAGCCAAGCTTCCAGGTCTAGTGTAGACTTGGCCTCAGTCTTTCAAACTTTCACAAAGCTCTTCTGCCTTTGTGTGTAACCTTAAAACTGTCTCTACACTAAAAGTAGTTGATCCAGTAAAAGTTATTATTTCACTCACCTTGTCTCTTTAATGCATTTTCATTAAATTCGTACTTGCCATTAAGAACTGCTAGTGATCGCATACTTTTGGAAGAATTGTCTCTACTCATAAGCAAGTTTCTAGCCATCAGATGTGTTACTCAGCAGTTCCTTGCCTTATACTTATTCAGAGATCTTTGGGGATTCTTCTTTCTCTGCATGGTACAAGTGAGTAAAGACAGACTTTTTGGGTAGATATTTCCATTTGTTCTGGATTATGAGAGGTGGTTAAATATCACAGGGATAGCCACCTTAGAAATATTGAAGAGGCTATATAATTAATCTGATATTAACTCCTTGTAATAAAAACAAGGTAATACAACTGATTTGTTTTTCAATGTGTTGATTAAATAATGTGGGAGTTAATAATGAGTGTATTACATTCAGTGGAAGCCACTATCTGAACATTTTTAAATACTAGCAAGCCCTAAAATGTTCAAAATAGTTGATAAAAATGAATTGCACCATTTTAAAAATTGCTGTGGAAACCCGTATGTAACTGGGTTTTCATGATTGTGAAACTGGGTTAATATGTTGTTGTTGAATTAGACCTTGAGCAATTGCCAAGTAGAAGCACAGCAATTGTTACATAGGTCAAGTCACACAACAGTCCTAGAAATTCTTGAAGCTTTAGACCAATTTAAATAATCTCCAAAAGGAAAGGCGTTAAGGCAATAAGCAACAGCTCTAACCGTATCCCCTGAATATTTCTCTCCTGTAGGAACACATAGAGATCCCTATTCCAAGGTATTTTCTTAAGGAGAAGCTGAAGGTGCTGAGAGAGAGGGAGAAAATCCTGGCTCAGATTTTAATTAATGCTGGATTACAAGATATCGACCTGGTTAGTATTCCATGGGTACCATAATTATCCAGACATCGGCCTATCCTTTGACTTTGTCACCGAACATGTTAGAGACATCCGAGTGAAGCAGACACATTTTCTCCATACCAGTCCATCATGAAACATTGATGTGAGAAATATTTGTGTATTATATATTTAATCAAGTGCATCACCGGGTGAATCACAACAGGACAGAAACATAACGTACATTTTGTTCCACCCCCAGGGAGAAATGTCTTCTGTCTGAGCAATATTAACAATGTAACTCTGCAAAGTAATTTGGCTTCATTTTAGGCTGGGAAAGTAATTGAAGGGCAGCATTTTGGCCTCAGTTCAGCAAGCTACTTAAGCACATGGCTATCTTTTATTGCACAAATAGTCCCACTTATATCAATTTAGGTACATACTTCAGTAGTGTTTGTGTCAGGGTCCATAACAAGAAAAGAAACCACAGTTAACGTTGCATAAATATTAGTATTCTAACCTCCCGTTTTCAATTGTTTATCACATTCTGAAAAATTCCTGTGATCTTTTTGGTGCAGCTGCCATAGCTAGGAGAGGAAAACTGAAATTTAGCACCAAGATAATCCTTGGAGAGGGGAAGTATCTTTGAACAGTCTGGTGAATTTCATAATGAGCTAACAAAAACTTTCATATGCAGATCCTTTGTCTCAGTCCCTGTACATCTTAAAGTGTGTTTGCTCTTCCCACCTCCTCTGCCCAAAGCGACCTATTAAGGATGAACCTATCTGATGTGGAGCCAGATTACATGCGAGTGAAGACTTTTCACCTCATGTACTCTAGTGGAACTAATGGGCAGTTCTCTCTTGACATGTTACCACCACGGGAGGCACGTAAAGCGGAATAAATCATCTTTATTAGCAGAGTTTGTATAGTTTGTGCTGTGTTCTACTTCAAATTAATTCTGTCCATCGATTTCCTATGCTCAAATACTACCACTGTGACTACTACTGAGTATTCTTGACTTCCGTGTGCATCATATATAGGAAATTCTGGCTGTCTGCTAACAGGCTACTGTATTCTTATATGCATGCAATAAAAACTGTTACAGAATGTGCATTAAAAATTCAATAGTTTAGCAGGGGACTTTTACGGATGTCATTATTGTGTATTCATAGATTATGTATTTTTTCCTTGTAGGGAAAACCAGTTTTAAAATTTAGTGCAGTGAGCTCAACTCATTATTTCTATACAAAACTGTAACCAATTGTCGATGTCAGTAACAGGAGAGGGGGAAAATTCTGCCTGTCTGAGAAGGGAACTCTAGGCTTCAGGGGCATATTCAGAAGCTCTTATCGTCAGATGTTAGGAGGAAACTAAGGGGAAGTCAATATACAGCTTGAGAAGTCTATTAGTTTAATAGAATTTAACCATACTGATATTTAGGCTTATTTCTCAAAACAAAATACAATTTGTATGTTATTTGTTACATAATCTACAGTAAGAATGATTCTTACTTATTATCTTTATGTCATCAGAAAGGCCTTGCACCCCCTCAAATCTACCTTACCGAAGGGTATGTTGGTTATAGAAGATCCTGGCACAAATTAATTAAGATTCTGGTACAATTATCAAATTGACAAAACTGACAAAAACTACAATTAGGTGATCCTTAGGTATAGCTTTCATCTCTCTGCCTTGGATTGCTTTTGTCTTAGTGAAATGTATCCAGGTTATCATGAGCTATTCAATTTGCCAACTAAAGTAGAATTAACCAAAGGCACATCTGAATTTTCAAAGGGATTCAAGAAAATAACTTTTAAGATCTACATGTTCTGCTAGCCGGCCCGTTTATCTCTGCTTTTCTCTGTACCACAGAAGAAATACATAAAGCCTTTGCCTCTCGAAGAAGTCATTAGAGTCATCCAGATTTCGGAGAGGGCGCGCCAGGGTCGCCTAAGGGCTTCATTCATGAAGCAAATCTACCTGGAAGAGAAGAGAGAGAGACAGGCCAGACTCCAGGGAGGAAAAGGTCCAGATTTGGAGGCTGCTGCACTTCGTATTCAAAAGGCGAGTCTTGTTTCTGTCAGTAAAATGCGGGCGGAACCGACAATGTGTTTTGCTCACACGAGCAGCATGAACAGAAATGAAGCTCACGAGACAAAACATTCTGACTTGGCATCAGCCTGACTGGGTAGCTGGTTGGAACCCCAGCCTGGGGCCATTCCAAACAAGAGTGGACAAAGCACTAGAAATGAAAGTGAAACGAACGGTCCTGCAGTGGCAGGGGGTTTCTGGGGCCCAAACTGAGCCATACCCTATAATCCAAGTGTATTGTAGGTGATTCATGTGTCTGAGGAGTAAAACCTGCTGCTTTCCCAGGGCAAAAGAGTTTGTCCCTAAGCAGAAAGAAACAACCCTGCAAAAACAGTGTAGTCAGCATGGAGTTGAAAGACAGCCCACTGCTCCACATAGAAAATACTCACCTGCGTGTTTGCAGGATCCCAGAGCTCAGTGAGAGTAGGATGGGCCCCTAGTTCTAAACCCGCTTTCCAACGGTTATGCTTTTCACATAGGCGGGGGAAGAGCAGGCTTGAGAATTTGTTTAAAATAATACCGCAGATGGCAACCTGTTCAGCAGTAATTGCTTCAATTGTATAGTCTGTTTTTCCTTCCTCTATTTGTTTTTTCCTGTGCCTGCTGCAGTAAAGGAAGCTGTAACAAGGCCCATTTATCTCATTAGAGTTGTGTTTACAATTCAGGTTTGGCGTGGATTTACCCAGTGGAAGAAAACAGTGAAAATGAGAGAGGAGGAAATGATATTTCTGGGGATGGTAAGTTTTGCTTGGCAAAGAATATAAACTGTGTTCAAGATTGTGGTCCCTTTTCCCTTGGGGTTTTTTGTAATTGAACAGGAGGGGAAACAAGAAATTCATTTGCTAACACTCTCCATGTATGCTAAAGAGGTCTTTGAGACCAAAGAGCTCAACTGAAATGACCGATGGTGCAGCAGTCGGGCAATCTCTCTTCTAGTATAAACTCTCATGATGTACATTAGTGCCGTATCTACTGCAGATGTGAGACGAGACAGACTGTGCTCCAGGATTTAGCGAATGTGATCCAGGCACAGCAGAGCATGGTACTCATGTCAGCCAGTCTTCTGTTAATAACGCCTCAGCGCTCAAGTGCCTTATCCCTGAAGCAGAGCTGAACCTGTCAAGTCTTCTCCTCACACTTTTGCAGGGCCATTCCCATTGTGTGTGGGGCTGGGGACCAGAAAGAAGCTGCCAAAGAAATATCTCCCCAAGGCTCATGTGGGAGGGAAGAGGCAAAACAGAACCCCAGAGCACCTGGCATGGCAAGTCAAAAAAGCAAAACCGACGTACAGAGTGAACTTTTAGACCAGGAGGGGTGGAGAATGCGAAATATCTGGGGGAGTTTCTCCCTCACCCATAATCAGGGACGGTAAACCATCTCCTCCCTGCAAGAATAGGAAGGTGAATGTTTCCCCTAGTCTCTTCGGGCCTAGCTTATAGAGCTTCTCCCTGCAGCTAGCAGCAGCTGACTCTCTACAAATCTGGTCTGTGGGAAAAGCCAGAGAAGGTGAGGGCAAGAATAAAACCATTCCCTTCATTTCCCAGAAATGTAAAAAACGTCCATATTGCAAATTTCACCGAATCATAAATGACTAGGGCTGGCAGAGACCTCAGGAGGTCATAGAGTCCAACCCCCTGCTCAACGTAGGACCAACCCTGACTCAATGAATCCAGTCAGGGCTTGGTCAAGCCTGGGAGTAACCCCCCGTAAGCATGGAGGTTCCACCCCTCCCTACATAACCCATTTCACTGCTTCAACACCCTCCTCATAAAATATTTTTTTCCTAAAATTTGATCTACACTTCTCCCACTATAATTTTGAGACAATTGCTTCTTGTTCTGCCATCTGCCATCACTGAGAACAGCCTCTCTCCATCCTCTTTAGAACCCCCCCTCAGGTTCATTTTCTAACACTGCTATCCAATCTCCCCTCACTCTTCTCTTCCGAATGCTAAATGAGCCCAGTTCCCTCAGCCTGCCCTCATAAATCATCCACCCCAATCCCCTAGTCATTTGCATTGCACTCCGCTGGGCTCTCTCTGATTTGTCCACATTCTTTCTGTAGTGGGGGGCCCAACACTGGCTTCAGATGCAGCCTCACCAGTGCCAAATTAAGGGGAATAATCACTTCCCTCGATTGGCTGGCAATGCTCCTCCTAAAGTAGCCCACTTTGCTGTTAGCCTTCTTGGCAACAAGGGCACACAGTTGATTCCTATCCGGCATCTCATCCACTGCAATCCCCAAGATCTTTTCTCTAGAACTGCTGCTTAGCCAGTCGGTCCCCAGCATGTAGCAGTGCTTGGGATTCTTCCATCCCAAGTGCAGGACTCTGCACTTGTCCTTGTTGAACCTCATCAGATTTCTTTTGGCCCAGTCCTCCAATTTGTCTAGGTCACTCTGGACCCTATCCCTTCCCTCCAGCGTATCTACCTCTCCCCCTAGCTTAGTGTCATCTGCAAACTTGCTGAAGGTGCAATCCACCCCTCATCCAGGTCATTAATGAAGATGTTGAACAGAATCGTCCCCAGGACCAACCCAGGAGGCCCTCTGCTTGATACCCGCTGTCAACTAGACATTCAGCCATTGATCACTACCCACCAAGCCCGACAAGCTAGCCAACTTTCTGTCCACCTTTTAGTTTATTCATCCAAGTCAGGGGTCTTTAACTTGCTGGCAAGAATCTTATGGGAGCCCATATCAAGGGCTTTTCTAAAGCTAAGTTGTATCACGTCCACTGCTTTCCCCATATTCACAGAACCAATTGTGTCATCACAGAAGGCAATTAGATTGATCTGTTCTTGGAAGCAGCAACTTGGAATAAATTGTAGTTCTCCCTGCAGCTAGCTGTGAGGGGGATAGAGTCTCCCCATACTTTTCCAACTGTCCTCTGTTGTCTCAGATGCATTAGTCCTGGCTGTCACCACTCTGTAGTATTTATTTTATATGACACAGTATAGGTGCCACATCCTTCTCCAGGTCCCCTTGTCTACTACAACAATGCACTTGTTGCTGCTGTATTCAAATAACAGCCTTTTACAATAGTGCCTTACAGTAATATTCATTCTCATTGTGTATGTGGCACTCTGGCGATCGATCTTCCGGGATTTGATTTACCGGGTCTAGTAAAGACCCACTAAATCGAATGCTGAGGGTGCCTCCCTTTGGTGCAGGTACTCCTCGCTATCATGAGGAGTAAGGAAAGTCGATGGGAGTGTTTCTTCTGTTGACCTAGCTTAGGGAGCTGGTGTCCCTAGCCTCTGTTTGGCAGAAGCTGGGAATGGGCAACAGGGGTGGGATCACTTGATGATTCCCTCTGGGGGCACCTGGCATTGGCCACTGTCCGAAGACAGGACACTGAGCTAGATGGATCCTTGCTCTGACCCAGTATGGCTGTTCTTATAACCTCCCACTATGGAGAGGGTGCCACGCTTGGTTTAAGGTAGGTTGACTCCAGTTGCAGTATTTACATAGCTAGAGTTGCATACCTTAAGCCAACCTTTCCTCTGCTGTGTAGACCTGCTTAGAGAGGATTCTAGTCTCTAGAAGATGATCAGGTGTAATTGGATATACAGCTACATCCTCTTTTCACTGTGGCCTACACACTGAGAATGGGTGTGAGGACAGCAATGTATTGTATCCTATGAGGAAATGCTTGCCCCTAAGGGGGGCAAGACAGCTTAAAACCTGATACAACATCCAGTCTCTTCACTTTCCGACCAGTTTTTAGGCGCAATAGAGTTGATGTTTGCAACTCTGTGCTCAGGAGAGCCATTAATTGGTATCAAATATCTAATTGAGGGTTATGGGAGAAATGAAAGGTGCTTTGTCTTCCAATGTTTTAATATATTGGATTGGTGTTTTTCTTGCATTTTTAATGCTATATTCCTCGCTATGACCTCAAGGGAAACAAGTGGCAAAAGGCAACTATTCACATTGATGGATCAGCGGGGCGCTCCAAAGGTCAAGCCTGTTTGATGTATGAGCATGCCAGCTCTCTAAAAAATTATCCCAGGTCATTATGTGTAAACATCTTGAATTTGCTTTTCTAATACTTTAAGATTTAGATAAATTAGAAGACATGGCCATCCATTACTTTAAGCTCATCACAAACAAGTCTGGACTTGTACTGCAAGAAATGTGAAGTAATCATTTAGAGTGAAATTATAAGTATAAAGTAGCATAATTTACATGGGACTTTGAGGAAGGCATTGAAAAGCTTTAAATGATTAATAATGACTTTTGGGGATATTCAGCGATATGGTCCTAATAAGAATATACACAAATAAGATGGTCCCAGAGTCAGTCTATCTGCTTCTGAATTAACGGTGCTCATGCATTTCGCTGTCAGCGCTTATTTCTTCTTTCTGATAGAAACACTTTCTGTCAGTTTCCTGGAGTTGGCGTTTATTTCTTATTTTATTTGATGACAGAGTAGACGTCCTTAGTCTAGAGAGAGAGAAAGAGAGATTTTTTGGGGGCTGTAGTACAAAGTCTTGAGGTTCTTGTTATTATTTATTGGAGCTTAATTACAGAAAAAGCATGATTCCCTCAGCACATTTTTCCAAATCTCAGATAAATCTTGATCTGAAAAACCTGCTCCATTTTTGAAAAGGCAAAGCCTGACCAGGAACACATATATCTTTATAACTGTCT
Source organism: Rafetus swinhoei (assembly GCA_019425775.1). NCBI lineage: Eukaryota > Metazoa > Chordata > Testudines > Trionychidae > Rafetus > Rafetus swinhoei. The sequence goes on from CM033439.1 coordinate 74,890,624, forward strand.
CCTGACATGCTTCCTGGTCTTCCTCATATTCCTGCTCTACTGCTAATTCAGCCATCGACATTCCAGTTAAAGTTTCGCCCACTTTGCATTTCCCTGAAAATGTGCAGAAACCTTTATTTTACTCCTCCAGCCATGTTAAAATTATAGGCCAGCCATGTGCCATATTTCTGATTTTTTTAAAGCTACTATCTAGCTTCTCTTGTTTTCCTGTAACTCAAGAATAGCGTAGTGCTCAGACTTCAGACATAGGGGTCCAGATTCACCAGTGCGCCGTAGTTGGTTTGTGTTGGTGCAGTGATCCAAAGCAGCCGTAAACCTAGCTTAGCTGGCTGGGTAACCTGTGTGTATGGCTGTTTTGTTTCACCGAAGTGGTGGAAAGCAGCTGGAGCGCACTTCTTTTGCTAACACAGGTGCGCCTTCCACTGAAATCAATGGGCGTGGTGCTCAGAATAGAGCCTGATCCTGTAAAGTCATCGATGGTTGAGGGTCTACATCTGTGGAGATCCTCACCGCCTAGTAGGACTAGGGGGGAAACCTGTTAACATGGAAAGTTATTAAAGATGCTTTGCAAATTGGCTGATTCTACGCAAGTCTGGTCCATGGGAAGAGAGGAGAAGTCAGAGAAGAGAGGGCAGGAAGTAGGTCACACCCTGAAAACCCAACAAACTTCCATGCTGCAAATTTGATTTGTTCTCGGAGCAGCAACTGGTGCTGAGTGGCCTATGCATCTTGTGGGTAGAGAATATAAGTGAGGAGTCGCTTGGATGGGCACCCAGGGACTATCTGAAACCAGCGTTGATGTGTGGGTTTCACTATGGATTGCACGAGATGCCGGGCTCCATCCCTCAGGCTGCTAAGCCCACTGGTCCCGAAATTCTTCCACGCATTTTTAGCTTTAAGCACGAGGAGCCGGCCCCATTGAAGTTCAGCACGTCACATGCTGAAGTGATTTACAGACTGCGGGCCTTATTTGTTGGGATTGTGCTTATTGATATGTGCTGTTGTGCACTGCTAGGCAACGTGGACACTGTGCTTTTCCACAATGATTTATGCTCCTACCCCAAGGGAGTCTAAGGCGAAACGTAGGCTAATACACAATTTTGCATAGTGTTTTAGAGGAGTTTTTCCCTCCTTTCATGTGGATTTTCAAAGGAAAGACATTGTGTACTCTTAAATAACTATATTCTCCCCTCCTTACCTTTTCTAAACATACCCTAATTTAGGCATGCTGGCTTCGGTCAGAGTTGTATTTCTCTCTGTGGGTCTGGATTTGCCAGACTTTTTTTATTCTTTGAATTCCTAATAAATATATTTCAGCCACTCCAAAAAAATCCGTGTTCCCCAGAATAGCCTTCTGAGTAAACATTGGAGGCTGTAGCTAAATAAATAATTAGATTGGATATAACAAACTGCAAACTCTATAAATAAGTGGCACATAAAATAATTCTTTGGCTCCTGAAGTGAATAAATAGGATGGCTGAAGGGTGCCCAAAAGTCTGTTTTTATTAAACATGAATCTTAAATGCTATTTTGGTTTAATTTATAACCCATGTTATGTTTGAGCAGCTCGCACAAAGGGGGGTTTGTATTACGTCCCCATAGGTATGTGTTTGTAAAATCTGAACAGTGTTATCCTACATTTAATGTGATTTTATGGGTTTAGTGTCAAACTTGTAAGATGCTGGAAAGCAACACAGAGTCATCTCCATTATTTTCTGCTGTTGCACCTTTTTTTTATGAAATGATGCTGATATTTAAATAATTGGCTTTTAAAATCAAAAACATGCATTAGCATCTTAGCAAAATAAGTTTGGCAGTGTCCCCGGGATTAATATTTGAAATAAATACCACTCGGACTGTACAAAATAACACCATTATGAATATTGTTTTAAAAAAATTCCATGCCAAATTTAATGTTCCTTTTATCTTTTTAATAAGTACTGTAAGTTTCATAATGACATAAAACTGAGCCGTTTTCAGTATTTGCCTGACCAGGCCTCCTGCCACAAATAAATACCATTGTTTGAATGCATATGACAATGACTTTAATTGGCAAAGCTATTGGAGTGGATCGTATAGTGGGAAGCTTTAATGAATGCAATACATTTCACTTTCTGATTCCATTTTGTACCTAATTTGGGGCTTCAGTCATATAAATTCATATGGTGCGTCGAGGCTATCACTATTTGCATTGAATTAAAATGAAGATCTATGAACAAATACTTAGCAAAATAAGAGACTGGTTTAAAACCTGTTCTTCATTCTTCAAAGCAAAATATTGAGAAATACAGAGAAACTCTAAATAACAAATGACACAGTAAGCTTGTTAAAAGAATGTCCAGACAACCAATGTTTAAAATTCAGTAGCATAACTGGCTTGAGAAAAGACTAGACCTCTAGAAAGCTGAATTGTGAACTCCTTTGCTCGGACTAATAAGCAATTCTACATCTAGTCTCCTTAATTTCAGTGGAATTGTTCATATGAATAAAGGTGTGTTTAATCAGGCTCTGAATAAATATATATTCTGCTGAGAAATATATCTTCTGCTATAGATGTGTATTATAAGACACATAGAATCATAGAACACTAGAACTGGAAGGGACCTCGAGAGGTCATCGAGTCCAGTCCCCTGCCCTCATGGCAGGACCCAGTACCATGCAGACCATCCCTGATAGATGTCTATCTAACCTGCTCTTAAATATCCCCGGTGATGAAGATTCCACAACCGCCCTGGGCAATTTATTCCAGTGTTTAACCACCCTGACAGTTAGGAGGTTTTTCCTAATGTCCAACGTAGAAGACATGAAACAGACTTACTAGTTTAATGGATTTTTGTTGTACACGACTCTGTTTAAAGATTAACATTTTGGCGAAAATTATCCAAAAGACAATCCATACAGCAAAAATCCCACAAAAATGTGTGATTTGGATTTGAGGTCTGCAAAAAAGAGTCTAAGATACTCTCTCCTGCAAAAAATACCTGATAATAAAAACATAGTAAATTTACCTTTCAGGCACCATAGTCCTAAAATATGAAATAACATAAAACATATTTATTTACTGAAATAAAGGCCATTTTCCCCCTTAAATGTAATCTTAATGGAACAATTGAAGAGCAGTTAGTTCCACAGCATGGGGCATCCTATATGCAGAACTGTAGCCGCAAGCATGTTCAGCCCGCCTGTACACCTCTAAGTGCTTTATAATGAACAATAAAGCAGGCTGGGGTGGAAAGAGCAGTTGAGCTGACTAAGCATAAAGAGGAAGACTTTTCCACCTTGAGAAGGGTGGTCTGCACATATGAGTTCTCAAGCAAAAAACAGAACACTAGGGAAGCTTTCATCGCGTTGGCTTACCTTGAAAATCGTAGGGAACGTCTACTGCCAGGTTTTTTCCTTTTCGCAAAACCTAAATTATTTTTTAGACACCACAAAGAACACAACAGCAAGCAGTTCTCTCAGTGTACTTGTGACTGATGAGTGGGAAAAACATTCTTTCAGACAAATGTCCACTTTCCCTTATTAATTTAAACAAGGATTTTAAAAGACAAAGCCCATCAAACATTAGATAAGCATTTTAAGTTAATGGGCCATGCAGTCCTATTTTCCCACAAACTCAGGAAGCGCCGAATTATGGCCTATTTTTACAACAACATCAATTATTAATATGTATACTTTTGCTGACAGAGGACCTCGCTAAAAATGTGAGTTTCGTTATCCAGTTCTGGGTCATTAACTATGGAAAGCTTGTAAATATAATGGTTTATTCACATGGGAAGCCTTCATTAAGATGCATTATTCTATAGCTGATGTGGCTATCGTGCATTATTGAGTTCACTGTCTCCATCTAATATTTGTAATTTGTTTTTAAATGAGTTGCTGTTTATAAGGCGAGTGAGCAAATTTGAATTTTGCATGGCCAAAGAAATTTCTTTAAGAAGGAAAAATGCTTCTGCCCCAAGGAAAAGCTATTTATTAGCGTCTCTGACTGCAGAGTGCCTCCCTAGGAGTCTAAAGCAGCCACATAAAACGCATTCAGAGAAACAACATAAAAAAGAAATTGGCTTTTGTTTTTAACACGTGCAGTAAGTATACACGTGATAGGTCTGAAAACTTTAAGGATTCTGGAAACTGTCCAGGGAATATTGATCTGTTTGGTAGTATTCAAAGATTGTTAGCTGGATGCTTTAATAGCTGGGGATGTTCGGAGCTATGTTGTCATGGGGGGCAACCACCAGGAAGGAGGGACAGCCTTTTAGCATATACTTTCCCCTGCATCCTTGGACACTCAAGATGGGTAGATCATGCCGCATGTCTCCTTTAGAGTCCCCTGAACATTTGTCCTTTATAGTCCTCTTGAAAGATGCATGCAAAGAAAACTCATCTTCAAGGTCAGAGAGGCCTGGAAGAGAAGAGTGAGGGGGGATTTGATAGCAGCCTTCAATTTCCTGAAGAGAGGTTCCAAAGAGGATGGAGAGAGGCTGTTCTCAGTAGTGACGGATGGCAGAACAAGGAGCAATGGTCTCAAGTTACAGTGAGGGAGGTGTAGGTTGGATATTAGGAAAAACTACTTCACTAGGAGAGTGGTGAAGCACTGGAATGGGTTACCTAGGGAGATGGTGGAATCTCCATCCCTAGAGGTTTTTAAGTCTCAGCTTGACAAAGCCCTGGCTGGGTTGATTTAGTTGGGATTGATCCTGCTTTGGGCAGGGGGCTGGACTTGATGACCTCCTGAGGTCTCTGCCAGCCCTAGGATTCTATGATTCTAGGCCTTTAGGGTGGGATTTAGGAACCATTTGTAGGCCCCAATGTTTGAAAATAGGTTTAGTGATACTATCTCGAACAGGTGACATTTAAGGTGACATAAAACATGAAATTTTCTGGACTAAGGTCCACAGAAACCGAGCTCCAGTGACGTATGGTCTTACTGGCTTTGTTCCTTTGTAAAGCAAGAGGACAGAAAAATAATTCTCTCATTCACAACTGTACCATCCTTGGCAACGTTCAACTCATTTTTCCTTACATTTACTTTCAATTTGAGAAGGCTGGAGGTCCTATTTAAAGATTTTGTTTTAAAGATTACAGTTTTTGTCGCTAATGTAAAAAAAACCCCAACAAACTTAGATTACACAAGGAAACAGCGCTTAGCGTGTGCAGTCATTTTCCTTTCTTAGTTGTCCGGATCTTTCACAAAGCAAGAGTAGAAGAAAAGCCTCTTATTAAGAAAGTAGGGAAATATGATTGTGAATACACAAAAATTAGTTATTGAACTCAGGAATCAGGGTGGTATAAAAACTACAGCGGGTATGGTTATAAAAAATGCACTCATGTTAAGCTGACACTGTTTTTTTTTAATTGATCCAAGTGGTGGGGGTTTCTAATATTTCCCTTGGGAGACTATTCATAGCCTAACAAGAAAATTAAGGCTGAATATGGAGGAGAGGCATTAAGACTTAAGAACATAAGCACGGCCATACTGGGTCAGACCAAAGGTCCATCTAGCCCAGTATCCTGTCTGCCGATGCTCCAGAGGGAGGGAACACAACAGGTGATCAACACATAATCCCTCTTCTGTCATCCATCTCCAGACAAATAGAGGCTAGGGACACCATTCCTACCAATCCTGGCTAATAGCCATTGATGGACCTAACCTCCGTGAATCTATCTAGCTCTTTTTTGAACCCTGTTAAAGTTCTAGTCTTCACCGCATCCTCTGTCAAGGAGTTCCACAGGTTGACTGTGCGCTTTTTTTTTATTTCATCTCTTCATCTTCAGTTGTACCCTATCAACTAGCTTCTTTTCTTGATTGTTTATATCCTTCACATATCTGTAAACTTAATTAGTAATTAGTACTTGGGCACCAGGATTAAATGAATACTTTATATAGATTATGTATCAGTTTTACTTATTGCTTAGCTACGGTGTATATAACAAGCTCTTTTCGACCCTTTCCTTATGTGGCGATCCTTTTCCCTGCCCGTCATCAACCTCAGCTGGTATATTGCTCTGGCTAAATATTCTTTGTAGTCCTGCTACTAGTTTCCATATTTAAGCCAGTCTGAATTCATTTTGAAAAATCCTGTGACACATTATTGGGACTACTTCCCCCCCTCCTTGTTTTTGTCAGTATAATTCCACTGATTTCAGCAGGAGTGACACAGTGGTGAGGCAGGTCTATGGTACGTATGTAATGTTGTACAAAAAGCCAAATATGCATTACATGATTTGTAAATTGCAACTCATTTTCTTGAAGAACAGGAACCAGCTTATATTTCTTACATATGTAAAAAGATCCTAGTCTAAATAATATTGGTATTTTTATTTATTGCAAAGATTTTATGAGGCTTGCTGAATGTAGAAGGGAAGGTTTTGACTTCTGTGGGAACACTGAGAATTAACCCAAGGCGATATCTTCTAGTAACACTGTCGGGTACCGAATATATAGAGCTGCGCCCCAAAAACACACTGCTGGTCTGGTTTTCTTGCCTGTATTTGCTCATTGCCTGGTTTTGTCTATTTCATTTATGAATCATTTTGTCACCTGAGTATGGTCCAGATGCAGAGAAAATAGTTAACTGCTACCCTGAATCAGGGCCTAAGATGACCACACTTCTAATATAGCATCATGCCCATTTTATTTATTCTGAAACTGATGTTTACTTGGTACTTGTTGGGTATATTTTCTGTCTGACATTGATTAGTATTCATTGAACAAAACTAAACTGAAGCTGGCCAGTTGTTTGCTACAGGCCTCCCTCTTTTCTTTTCTTTTCTTGTAAATATTCTCTGAGACTGGGACTTTCAGTAAAGTGATATAGAATGGTAGAGCAAACAGAATGTCGAGCCTAATCCAAAAGCTCCTGTAAGATTCCCATTCTTTTCAGGTTACATTGAGAGAGACCCTGTGAGGTTTTTACCTTCCTCTGGAGAGCGGGATATGGGTTACTTGCTGGTTTGAACTAGAGTAAATGGGGATTCTCTGTGACTTCTGTCTTTAAATCATGATTTGAGGACATCAGTAACTCAGCCAGAGCTTATGAACCTATTGCAGGAGTTAGTGGATGAGGGTCCGTGACCTATGACGGAAGTCAGATTATATGATCACAATGGTCCCTTCTGACCCTAAAATCTGTGAGTCAATGGCCTTTGAAAAAAGTTTGGAGTGGTGGGGGTTTAGATACAGTTACAAATCATGTTGGGGAAAGAGTAGGATTTACATTTACTCAGCGTGAGATAGTCACAGATTGAGTTGTCCATATGTTCTATCACACTGCGTGAGGCAGTCACCTTATTTTAGGAAAATACAATAGCTTGCATCCCTAGAAATGACCTACCCTTCTTTTCCACCCTACTCCACCCATTTTCCATTTATTCTTCTCTTCAGCCTTGGTATACATTGTGCTAAATACTTCAAAATATGTGATAAACTAAGAATTTTTTTTAGATTAAGATCAGTTTAATTAAATCCATGCATCAGTTTTAAATCTATATTTTTTACCCTCTGAGTTGGAAAATACCTGCTGACTAAGTCAAAACGTATTTTACATTTATAAATGATCACAAAATGGAAAATACAGCCTAGTAAAGTTCTACCTCAACCCCACAGCTGATGTTTTTCATACTACTTTTATTGCACAAATGAAAGATTTTCATTTGTATCTATTCTAAAAGACAAACATAAAATCAATCAGCTTATATCCCCAATAAGTACCAAGCTTATTTATTTATTTTTGTAATACTTTATTCTGACTTCTAAGCACTTAGACTTCTGGACAGGATTATCTAATCATGGGAAATTTGGGGAGCTCCTTTTTTATTTACAGTGTTTGGATTTTTATTTATTTGATGTTTTACTCAAGGGAAGTACATTTCCAAAAGGAGTTTTACCAGCTGCCACAGAATACCAGGAAACAACTGGCCAAACAGCGCATATAAAAAATTATAACTGAACAAATTAAAAACAATGCTGTCTAATTAAAAAGAGCCACCGGGAAATCCAAACATTTGAGAATTCAATTAAAAAAACCTCTGGCACCCTTCTGACATGGATAAAGTTGGCATTGGCTGCACAGCAGTCTCCTCACCTGTCTCATTGAGATCCCGGGATCCCACGCTGGAAGGATTGTTTTTGTCCATAGCAATTTTGTTAATTAAGGTTGAAACACTAACAATAGACCATTGTGTGCATCCAGGCATTTTTATGAGTAGGGGCAGGTTCCTCCTTTTTAAAAATTTTCACACATACAACAAGGCTTAAAGAACCTGAGTATCAACCCAGCATTCCAAAATACTCTGAGTTTCTTTAATTTGAACCTTTTCTTGTGAACATCCCTCTCCCTTTTCATTTTCAGAACCCACCTCCTCAGTTCCAGAGGGTTAGTGCTTCAGTAGCACGTGCCCAGAATGTGGAAGCCAAGCGATGTGAGATCCAGGGGAAGCATGAGACCGCGTACCAGAAAGCTCTGGTATCCATCAAGACCCATCTGAGAGAAATGGAAGGTCCCGACATCAAGGAAAGTCTGCAGGAGCAGATCCGCCAGTGGTTCATTGAGTGCCGGTGAGACAAAAGAAAATACTTGCACTGTAGAAATTGCATTTGCCTCGGAGGGCCTGAGTCTGAAGTAAAGTGCTACTCAGAATAATGCTCACAAACTGGGCTATTTTGTGGGTTAGCAGTGGTTCCCTTTCCTAGGTCAATGGGAGGCCACTCTGCTTCACTACATCTAGGGTTGCCAAGTGTCCGGTTTTTGCCCGGACACTTCGGTATTTGGGTCCCCCATCCGGTAAAAAAACCTAGAAAATACTGGACATATGAAATGTCTGGTATTTCCTGTTTCCCTCTGATGGAAGCCCGTCGGGGACAATTTTCCCCTGTCTCATTTGGTGGGGGCAGGGGAGTGAGGAGCGCGGGGCCATTTAAAGGCACAGCGCCTATTCTTTTTTTTTTTTTTTGCTTAACAACTTTGGTCTCCCCCTTTTTTTTTCCCCAACTGAATTTTTCCCCAGTTTTTTTTGGGGGGAGGAGGTTCCGTATTTTATGTTAAACCATCTGGCAACCCTAACTACATCACTGGGGGTATATCGAGACTACAGGGCTTTGTCAACAAAAGTAGACTTTTGTCGACAAAACTATACCTGCGTCTAGACTACCGCCACGTTCTGTTGACAGTAAGTCGACAGAACGCGGCAGTTTTGTCGATGGCGGTAAATCTCATTCTATGAGGACTAACGCCTTTTGTCGATGGAGTTCTGTCGACAAAAGGTGCTATTGCATCTACAGTGTGCTTTTTCAAAAGAAAGCGTCTAGACTTTGTGGCTTGCTTTGTTGACAGAACTGGCTGTAGTCTAGATGCTCTTTGTCGACAGAGGCTTTGTCAACAGTATCTCTGTCAACAAAAGCCTGTAGTCTAGACATACCCTGGGTGTCACCCCTAGTTAGGGAATTAGCAAAGCAACGCACAGCCTGTGGCTCTAGCTGAGAGTCCAGGCAGAATGGTAGTCAGTTGGGGTCTCTCGCTTGCGATCAGGACAGAAGCCTGGCTCCGCCCACCAGGGCTCACAGACTGGCCCTTCCCCCTCTAACTCAGTTGGAGGCTACTCCACCTCATTACAATTACTCACAGAGGAAGGTCTACTCGGGTAAGTAAGGATCACCGAATCACTCAGAGAGATTAAAAATCGGAATACTTTTAAACTCCACTTTAATTTGTGTCCTAATTTTGTGTCTACATCTGAACACTTACAAACTCTGAGGTAATGCTTCCTATATAATGTATAGCGTTTGAAAGGAATTGTCAAGCCTCCTATCAGACAAAGGAACATGGATTTGCCATAGTGGTTCAAAGAACTCATACTTAGGTCCCTTTTCGTGCCACTAGCAGCATCTAATAACTAGTGTGAAAATCTCACATGGGCCTAGTCCTCCAAAAATGTAAGCACATATATAATTTTACTGTGTGTATTCATTTAGTATACGAGTAAAGTTAAGCAGCTACGTCGTGTGCAAGGTCAGACCACTGATGCCTATGGCTTTCCGAGCAAGTTCACCTTTGGCAAGTATTCTTTAGTTGATGAAATTCTATATGTTCAGCTCTAGCATAGGATTATTGTTGTGAAGTAGCATAATAAGGAGATACCAACTGTTTGCAAAATACTTCTAATCTCCAGCACCAATCTGTGAGATCTGTTAAATACAAGAAAATTGAGATTCAGGCAGCAAATCCAGGAATTTATCAGTCGAGTTCAGCTGCTTTACACATCTGTTCATGATTACTGTGTGTGTTATCATTTTGACTATTTGCCCAATTTACATGATAGATGATAGTTTGACTTGAGGAGCTGTGTCTTCTACATTCATGGTTCAGGTTGGTTGTACCTCGCTATAATGTGCCTCCATGTGCTACTCATAAGAACGGCCAGACTGGGTCAGACCAAAGGTCCATCTAGCCCAGTGTCCTGTCTGACGACAGTGGCCAATGCCAGATGCCCCAGAGGGAGTGAACAGAACAGGGAATCATCAAGTGATCCCTCTCCTGTCACCCATTTCCAGTCTCTGACAAACAGGCTAAGGACACCATTCCTACCCACCCTGGTTCATAAGTATTGATAGACCTAACCTCCATGAATGTATCTAGTTCTTTTTTGAACCCTGTTAAAGTCCTGGTCTTCACAACTCAACTCACAACTCAACTGTCACACGTGTATTGCCATCCTCAGTGAGTCTTGATGTGTTTCTAAGGTATACATTCATAAATCCTGCTCAGTTTGTGTTTGCACACTCCATGACTTCCTTTAGTGTCTGTTTGGCATATATCTACAAGTAGGCGTATGAATGGTCGAAAACCTGGAAGTTGTAGACAACCGGTGCCAGTGATCACTGTGTTTCAGTGTTGAGCAATTCTTCCGCCCTTACAACGAATAGCACCTTTCAGAACAAGGGGGGCTGCTGGTGGATCCCTCACTGAGAGCAAGAATTCCAGAATCTGACCAAAAGAATGTGCAAGAGTGAAGGCAGAGGATTTCAACCCTTGGTCATGACCTCAGTGTGAAAGTGTCATGGCCATCTGAGCCTCGCCATCCAGGGCTGAAGCCAAAGTCCCAATGCCCTGGACTGAAGGAACAGAGGTCACATCAAAACATGGACTCCATGACCTCCATGACACGCTCATAGTGTTACTGATTAGTCAGTTGAATGCAAAGTGTGAAGAGCTTTGGGGGAAGCGGGTTCTGTAAAACTCCATTGAAGAGCTTGCCTATTAATCACACAGTGAATCTTTGGTTGGTGAATTGGATGTATTTTGAAACTGTCCTGTTGCAACTGAAAACAAATTCATTACAACCTGAGAAGAAAACTAGTCATAGGTACGACTCTGCTTATTTCCAGTTTGGATTTTCATTTCCTGAAGACTGAAATGGGGAACACAGACGGCACTGTGTCACCTGCAATGAACTGCTACCATATGAAGGCCTAAAACCATCAAAGTTATATAGGCATTTGGAGGCAAAGCACTCAATCTATGAAGACGAGCCTCTTGATTTGTTTAAATAAAAAAAGATTTGGAAATGTCATAAAAACAATTTTACTTTCTGCACTTAATAGTTGGGTGAGTCAACTGCAAAAAACTTAAAACAATCCTTCTCTCCAATGATGCAATACAGAGAAGAATTTGCAATATCTAAGAAGATATCAAACTGCAAACAACGGATCATCTTTCAGTAAGCAACTGTTTTATTTTACAATTAAATGAAGCCACAAATGTGTCAGGCTGTACAATCTTGGTGGTTTATGTGAGGCATGTATGGGAAAGTGATTTCCAAGAACAGTACTTATGTAGTGTGCATTTGCCTGTTTCTACTACAGCTGGTGATATATTTGTTCCACTAAGTAATTACTTAGAGTCAATGGGATTGAGCTGGTTACAACCGATGCTTCGATGACAGGGAAACATTCAGGAGCTGTTCCAAGAATCCATTTAAAAGCATTCATTACAATGTGGCACCACTGTTAAGCTGCTCATGCCTCCCTGTGCAGGAAAAACGTAGTACCTGAGCATCAGTGGCCTCTTAAAGATGTCAAAATTGTGAATTACATCAAAGGCCAAGAATTCACGAGGCTTGCAAGATTTCTGTCAGAAAACGGGCAGTGCGCATGTACATCTGCGTTACCATGCTGAGGTTCATGGGCTGTCCTGTGGTAAAGCGTTATCTCATGTATGCAAACTTAAAAGTGAGTTGGCAGCTTTTCTTGAAGAAAAAACAAAGTTTCACCTGGTAGAGCACTTCAGTAATGGCATGTGGCTTGCTCCACTTGCATATCTGGGAGAACATGAGATTCTGTGATTGTTTTCCAGACAAGCAACTGAAGGGCGAAGAATGGCTACAGGATTAATTTGGAGTTGTGTTGGAAAGCACGAGTCTAAACTGTGGAGCAAGAATCTCAGCTGGTCGAGTTGTCCTGCAAACACACTCCACAGAAAAAATATACTGAAATGAGCCTTCCCAGTTTTTGCTGCAGTGCTCCTGGAGAAAATCTTCCTCTTGCTTGCTGTGTGCTTAGAGTCATGTTGCCTTTCAATACAAGTATGCGTGAAACTAGATTCTCTTGTGTGTAACTGGATTCTCTGCCTTGACTCACCAGAAGAACAAAGCTTCAGAGGGGTAGCTGAGTTAGTCTTTAAAGTGCTACCAGACTAGTTGTTTTTTCAGTTTTTCCTGTTACAGACTAAGGCTACGTCTAGTCTACAAGCTCTTTTCGAAAGAGAGCACCCTGGCAGTCTGGATGCTCTCTTCCGAAAAAGCACTGTTTTCATTCAACACCTTTTTTCAAAAGAGCACTTTCGAAAAAAGGCGTTCTTCCTCATAAAATGAGGTTTTCCACGGTCGAAAAAACCGCCACGTTCTTTTGATTTAATTTTGAAAGAACGTGACGGCAGTCTAGACACAGGGGAAGTTTTTTCCGAAAAAAGACTACTTTTTTCGAAAAAAACCCTGTAGTCTAGACACACCCTAACAAAACATGTAGATGGTATCATGAGCTTTCAAAGAAGAATAAAAATAGGGTTGGATTGGATGTGGAACACAATCTTCATAAATTACGCCAAACACTAAATTACGCCAAACTTTGATAAACTCATCAAAGAGAAGCGAATTCAGATTTCTCATAAAGTGGAACCCAGAAATTAGCATACTGTTATTAATGTGTTCCTTTTTATGTTGATTTCTGCTTTTATTTGACTGTTCAGCTGCTTTAACTAAATACCAGTAGTAGTAATAGTAAGAATTTTGGGGCCAACATACTTGTGGGATTTCTACTTCAGCTATTTACTGGATCAGGACTGGCCATCAACGGGGCCTAGTCCAAAAAGAATTGAGACCCAGTACTCTAAAGGACATATAAAGCTTTCTTATTATAGCAGCTACTATTAACTTTTTGAACCAAAGACTGTATCTCATTTGTGCATGTATGTTTGCCTGCTTTAACCTTGTAAATAATTCTCATTTATTTTTCCTAGTTAATAAACCTTTAGTTAGTTTATTATAGGATTGGGTACAAGCATTTGGTGAGAGACCTAGGGTGCACTTGACTATAGGGTAAGCGATGGTCCTTTGAGACTGGGAGTAACCTGAATATATAATTGTAGGTGTAAAGGACCACCTAGTCCCATTTCCTGCGGGGGAAGGTAGACCGGAGTGCCCAAGGGGATGATCTGTGACTCCATGTTAAGACTGTTCTAGTGCTGGAGGAGTTCACACTTGATACTTGGTTGATGAAATCTAAGTATAGAGCACACAATCAATTGGGGGTTCATGCCCTGTTTCTTGACAGTCTGCCCTGAGACTGGCACTCGCAATCATAAACCACGCCAGATAGCTTGATAGTGACATAAATCCCCCCCCCTTTTTGCTCTCCATGTGAAGCTTCCATGTAACTTATTAAAACAAGCTTCCCACAGGCACATTCATTTTCATCTGACTAGGTAAGAATTGAATCTGCAGACATCTACACATGGAAGGTATGTGTAACATGGAGAGCTAAACTGTCAGCATGATGCATGAGGACCCGACTTATTTCTGTGTCCCGTTATCTGCCTGCCTCTCTGAACAGAGGCTGAAAAATTGAAGTGCCAAGATTTACATTTCTTATTTCATGCCAAGATATATTTTAAAAATTAAAAAACAACCTAAACTTCAATATTGTCCTTTCAACTTATATATTGTTCTTTAACTAGAACTTTTGATTGATTTTTTATGACCTTCCATTGTCTAATAGCTGAAGGTTTACAAAGACCCTTTTCTTTGTGATGAATTATGCTACATACACTAACAAAAATAAAACCCAGGAGTATTTGTTCCTCCCATACCTTATGATCAAATGGAAACGGGTGCAACAGCAAATACAATTAACAGGTGTTGTCTTTCAAGACAGCTGTTATCGGATTAGAAAAACAATGGGCAGATATTGAATTTCCCTACTTGTAAAAGGCAGGGCTGCTATAAATATTTACCCCCTTTCTTTACAGAAAAGACTGGGCATAACATCAATCACTCTTTAATCCAAGAGCATTTTTATGGGGATAGAGGTCCTAAAAAACCTTCCCAAGAGAGTCAATTGAATGAAAAGGTCTATTTTTTGTAGCACTGGAGTCTTACAGGAGAATTCTACATTTTTTTAATAACTTCTTCCCCTTTATGATCCTGGTTATAGCTCAACCATGTATCATTCTGCTTACCTATCTGCGTGTTTATTTGCCTGAATCGGTACCTCTCTGCCTGGGGAATCGTTTACTTGAAAATCTCCAAGCTTCTATTTTGTCTTGCTCCTGTGCACCCCCCTGGAAAAGAGGGGTCATTGTTAAAAGCTTAAAATCATTTAAAGAAATACATCCACTCACAGTAGAAAAACACAGTGAGCACAATGGTCTCTTATTTCTCACAAGCGCCCCTCACAAGTGTGGAACAAGGACAGACATTCCAACCTTAACAGCATCTGTAATTAAATACCTTCCCGTTGAACCAGGTGTCAGCCCCTCAACTCCCGAGGAACCCCCCATACATCACGTTGACAATGCAGTGGTTTATGTTGTTGGAGAAATTCAAAGTTACATAACTAGGGCTTTGGCTTTATTCAAGAGGTAGGAGGCATTTTTTCTGCAAATTGAGTCATGGGGTGGGGGTCACCATGAACCAACCGCTGGCCATTGAAAACTTCTTCGCTGGCCATTGAAAACTTGCAAAAGAGCAGGGAGAAGTAGAGTGAGAAATGGTGCTTCGTGTAAGTTTTTTTTTTTTAATTGCTGGTTTAAACCTATAACCACAGCCCTGAACACAGTGGCAGCCCATGATTGTAACCACCTTGTTGCATGGGAGAGCTGCAAACCCAAGCTACAATCAGCACTAAGCCCTCAAAAGACGTGAAAGAGCTTCTGTGTTTCGGGAATAAACAAAGTACCACCGTTGTCCGATTTCCTGGACTAATGAATTCAGCTGCATTTTGGAAAGACGTCGAGACGACAAATCAGAACTCAAGACGAGGTTTTTATGACTTGAGATAGTCGCGGGGAAGTGCCTAATATACGGGATCCGCTAGAATGTATCTTATGCCCTCTAGCTGTAACAAATGATTTTGTGAATTTCTTGGAGGATTTATATGTCTCTGCTCAGTGCTCCAGGGAACGTTTAATCAATGGCATTGCTGACGTAATAACAGAGGATCTAAGGAATAGCAACATTTATGTGCATGTTATGTGCTATTCCCACCGATTTGGGGATTGCTTTTCTGGAGGACGGAGGCGGCAAAGGATAAATGTGCTCTCATAATAGGCTTATACTTTACTGATTAGCTTTGAAAAAGCCTCCTGCTCGGCCTGCTGACTTGAGTCCTGTCAAAAGGAACCATCTGAGCGTCGCTGTGAGTGATTGAGACGCCTTCTAAAGCAGGGGGTTCCTGTGCTTTATTGATTCATGGTCAGCATTCCTGACTGCCAGCCCAGCCTTTGATCAAGGGGGAAGTCGAAAAGAAATCGGAGGCGATCACGTTATATTTTCCTTTTTCACAAGACTGTTTTGTTGGGCTGAGATTAATGCCAATGGGCTTGTTCACAGGACGCCATGGGAAGCCGAGAGGGAGGGAGAGGAACAAGGCGGGAGGAAGATGAATGGAGGACGAGTTTTTTTCATACTGAAAGTCAACAGACACGGGAAGGCATTTATTTGTGTAAGGCTGGGGCGGCCATATTACATTTCACCGTCTGTGCTCATTACTCTTTCGAAAGGTAATTTTCCTGCTTGGGAAAGGTGCAGCATGACAGCTCCAGCAACTGACGGTCTGCCCATGGGGCGGACATGGCTTTGAGCCGTAGGAATGCACAAAAGGCAGAAAACAGCTCAGAGCAAAATAGCTGCTCCGGTTTTTACTACAGAAAGCCTCATTTGAAAAGCCGTTTGACAACAGGTTGCCACCTGGAGGTTGGCTAGTTCATTAAAGTCCCCTCTCCTTACAACGGTCCAGTCACTACTGCCCATTCCCGCTCCCACGTTCTTTGATGAGAACTTTCCCTAGCTTGCTTTTCTGGTAGCTGGTACCATCCCGCACAGCATCAAACATTCAGAGCCAGGCTCTAGAACACGGGTGGCCAACCCACAGCTCGCGAGCCGCATGCAGCTCTTCACCCCTGAAAGTGCGAAGGCCCCTCCCATGTGCCCCTACAAACAGCCCCCGGCTCCCTGTGCTCACTGGGTGCAGGGGAGCTGTCCAGCGTGGCAAAATGGCATTGGCAAGATGGCAGTGGCCAACGGGAGCCTAACCCGTGGTTTTTAAAGGGGCAGCGTGCTTTTTTTTTGGGGCTCAAAAATTCTGGTGCGGCTCTTTGCATTTTTTCCGCCGCTGTTTCGGCTCTCTTCGTTTAATGGGTTGGCCACCCCTGCTCTAGAAGAAGCCATTCCCATTTCCCCTGAGAACCATTCAATCACTATCAGTAACGAGGACACAGCTCCCTTAGTCCTGACTGTCAATTGGCCAAGACACAAAGCTTGCTGTCGGGGCAGCCTGGGATGATGCATCAAGACAAATGCAACAGCAATGCACAGATGGTTATGGCTCCCTGGTCATGATCTGTCATGCATATAGCAGAAGCGAGGGCCTTCTATTTGAGCCACTGAACCCATTTTAAGAGAAGTTGGAAATGTCCTCATTGAGTGTAAAAGTGGCTCTAATTTTTTCCTTGTAGGAAGGCTGGTACAAGAGCAAGGCCCAGGTAAGAAGTCCTCACAAGCCAATGAACAGTGTGTTTTTGGAGTAATAGAGATTCACACAGCAGAAGATGCCACCAGCTCTCTGAACCAGGCACAGCGTTTGCAACTACTTCAGCCACCCAGAGAGTTAGAAGATACCCCTGGAAGCCTGCAGTTCACCTCCTTGGTGGGTTAATACTCCTCCCCAAAGCAAAAGGAGTGCAAATGCGAGACTTTCTCCACAGAAGAGAAGCCAAAACAAATAGCCCAACTTCCACTGTCGCATTCCTTTGAACAGAGGAAAAATTAACACTCTGATAAACATGAACATTGGTTTTGTGGGGCAAAAAAACGGAGCAAAATGAAAATGACCCAGGCAGATGATTTTGAAGAGCAACATGTGAAGAGGCCAAATCTGTTGTAGCCATGATTCTGCAGGCCAATGGTGGGCAACCCATGACCCATGGGCCGCATGTGGCCCATTGAGGTTCTATGTGTGGCCCACAACATATTTTGTTTGCTGTTGCCCACACATAGGGTTGCCAGATTCTGCTGGTTTTCATCCGTGTAGGTTGTTTTTTCCTACCAGTATTATAAAAGTGACATGCATGTAAAGCAAGAGCATGTGAAGTGAGGTGCGTACTGACTGCACACAGCATTGACTGTGAGAACCGTGTGCGCCCTCTGCAGCTAATCACAGCATGGCTACAGTTCGGTCGGAACACGCTGCACATTCTAGGCATGGAAGCGCAGTTAGTAAAACGACCCTATCCCAGGAGATTGTTTTGGCTACAACAATCTTGCAGCCCACGGAGATGAAGAAGGGCCGTTCATGCGGCCTACTCACTGGTCTAGGTTGCCACTCAGGGCTACAAGCCATTCTCCATTGGTCAGAGGCAACACTCTGAATTTGTTAGCAATTTAAACAATGACAAATGTAGTTGTCTTTTGTGATTGCTTGGACACCCCTCTCCACTTTGGCCAGTTTAAAAGTGTGAACCCCTCTATTTCCAAAAGGAGTGTCATGTATAATTAGGTCCATGTGTAGCTAGCTTGCTTTATAGAGTGTCACTGGATTTACTGGGGGCAGGGGACATTTTGGAAGCTTCTGTTCAGTGGCAAAAGTTGCCTACTTCAGTGCATTCTGGAAATTTACGAGCGCGCTGATATTAATGGAGGAGGCTTGATGGCTTTGGGGGGAGGGGATCAGCCGGAAGCCTTGTGGTTTATATATTTTTCATACTTGGTGAAACACAGATAAATCTTTGTGGCATGAGTCTGAAACAGCCCAGTTGAACCCCAGTGTCAGGCCTCCAGAGAAAAACTGATAATCTCACTAGCTCTGCTTTCTAAATCATTACCGACTGTGCAGCATGTCACTTCCCATTCACACAAGGCTTCTGCGTTTACACTTCAAATTAAAATGACTGCTAGGTTCTATCAAGTGATTTAAAACATATGCAAAGGACTCTGCTGCTATTCTTTAATTTCTTCATTTGTTTATTTCAAGACGTTGAAGTAATCAAGGAGCATAAAATATGTCTTAGGTGCAAATCCAGATGCCTAAGAACTTCCAGTATAACAAATGGCCCATATGAAAACAACTCCAACAACGTGCATCATGCTGCCATTTATAGACACATAACGGTTTGCTTGTAGAATAGATCATATCAAGTTTGAACCACTCACCAATTATTCACCTACATTTTGCGAGCTGAAGAAGTGGGCTGTGCCCATGAAAGCTCATGATCCCATCTACATGTTTTGTTAGTCTATAAAGTGCTACCAGACCATTCATTGTTTTTTAAGTTTATCCTGTACAGACTAACTCGGCTACCCCCTGAAGCTTTATTCCCCCTACTTCATTCAAAACAGACATTTAAATATCTTGAGTCACAAAGTTATTTGTGATCTTCCCTGTTTCAACCTTTATCCCAGCAACACCTTCAATGCACATAAGGGTATTCCCACTTACGTCGGCAGAATTTCTCATAGAGTAAGGTGCTACTCACCGTAAAGATATCAGAATCAGGCCCAGAGCATACAGAAGTGCACTTGCATGTCTGTAAAGCACCTAAAAGACAGGCTGCCACTTCAAAGAGCTGACAGTCCAAGATCACACCCGAAGAACAGACAACTCGGTGGAGAGAGAAAAAAATGTCTCGTGCTGCATACCTTTGTTGTGTCTATTTTAGGGTCTGATCTTGCAGGGTAGTTTCAGTTGGAGTTGAGAACTCAGCAGCTTGCAGGAAGTGCTCCAACTCTTGGTCCCTTAGACTACAAGCTTCTCTGGGAACTCACAAGTCCTCCAGGAGGTGTCAATGATTCGGCAGGAAACACTGAGCACGGGAACTACTTCTTCCTCGTCTCAATTCGCAACAGTAAAGTGAAGGAGAGGGAATTGAGGCATAACAGGGAGGTAGGAAGGAGGGTTTGGGGGCTTGTCAGCTAGTGGAGAGGGAGAAAGGATTAGGGATGTGTCTTGTCTATACAATACAGATTCTGAAGCACATTAGTGCTACGCATGAACTGATCGGTGTTAACCCAGCTGGTGTGCATTAAAAGTTGCCTAGTATGTATTAGTGTAACACTGCTACATTAGCGCACATTAATACGCTTTAGAAACCACCCTCTGGATTCTGTGCTGCTGCACCATGTAGACAAGCCATTAAAAGTGATTTGCAGTACAAGAAAAAGGAGATGGCGCTGGGGGCGTGCAGGGTGATGTTATTTTTCAGTATATTTAATTCCCTTCCCACTTTCTGAAAATCTGTTGCTCTTTTGGATTGTCTGGAGACATTTCAGAATGCATCCATGTAAGATGTCACTGATGTCTCCTTAAGGAGGTTGCGAGTTGGGGAGGACTGAAATGGATGGTAACAGTGAGGTAAGTAGGAATGGGTGGAGAGCAGAGATGGTTCATCTGAAGCAGCAAGAGGGAGAGATAGAGAATACGTTAATGAGAAACAAGGACATTATTCCTTAAACTATGACCTATCATTCTCAGAATTAAATGTTCTGAAAACCAAGTCATGGAGATAATAGGCTGTTGGGAGGGGAGATGGTGCTCTCACTTTATAGTCTGTGGAATGAAAAGATTGGAGAAGCCCAGGGCAAGAAGGTGAAAGAAGTGTGGTAAAGATTAATAAGAGAACCTGAGTGAGGAATTAAAAGAAAAATCCAGTGAGGAGAAAGAGGCAAGTCAGAAAAGAGGGGTGAAAGACGAATGTGTTGGGGGGGAGTGCATATTTTAAAAATAAAGACAGAAAAAATAGGCAAATGGTTGTAAAACAAAGACTGTTTGGACTCGACCTGATGATGTGGGTGCAGACATGAATTCCACTCAGGTACCCAACACACCAATGCCAGAGATCCTTGCTTGGCAATACCTGTCAGGGCAGTGCTTCTATCATCTGGCCTCTATAACCCTTCCCGTGGACGTCGCTGCCTGTCCCCCGTCGGTTCCTTCTCAGCAGAATCCAAAGCTGGAGCCTCCAACACAGAGGGGAAAGAGGGTGGGTCACGGAATACACAGCTGCACCCACATCGCAAAAAACAATTACAATACAGATCAGTGTATTCCACTCAGGTGACTCATAAAAGTAGGGCTTGGAGCCCACCTCAGCAGATCTGCCTTCCCATCGTTTGTATCTGACTTAGGTGCTGTGGTGGGAGTAAAACGCTGGGTAAACATATACACAGAAGACCATGAAGCAGCCCTGCAAATGTCCAATAGTGAAAAATCGTTGATAAATATGATCGATCCCCTGTCACATGAGCCTGTAACAGCTCTGGAAGTGAAGCCTGAACCCACCTGGAAATTGCCCACATGGAGACCAGCTGACCTTTCATTCCGTCCACATAGGAGGCCGGACATCAAGGTGATGAAGGAAACGGTTTAGTCCTTTCCAGAAAGAATGCCAAGTGCTGCCTCATAGCTAATACCACTCATCTGCACTTGTGTATGGGTTCAGAAAAAATACAGGCAAGTAATTAACCTAGTTAAGGTGAATCTGAGACCACTTTGAATAAAAATTGGCTGTCACCTCAAGGACACGTTCTCTCTGAAGAACTGAGTATATGGAGGGCCTGATATTGAAGCGTGGAGATCCTGGGAATGTGATAGCCATAGGAAAGGCTATCTTTTAGGCAAGGAGACACAATGACCAGGTTGCTATTAGCTCAATCCATGAGGGCAGCCAACACAGCATTAAGATCCCACAGCAGGATGATTTCATTCACAGATGGGAAGAGGTGGACAACGCCTTTCAAAAATCTCACTACCATGAGTCTAGGAACTCTTTTATATATGAGGTAGCATGGGTTAGGAGAAGATGGGGGAACATTTTTGGCTTAGAATAAAATTGTTTAATCTTTTTCCACACTGGTGATGCTGGGTTTTGGGGTGTTTTTATACTGATGCGTGGGTGGGTGTCTGAGCATAAGATTTCTAGAACAATATTTTAGATGAATCTCATATGCAACATTGAACATACATCTCCGAGTCACACTCTAACAGAGATGGCACAGAGCTCGCAGTGGGGATCCATGTAACAGCAGGAGTTAGTTGTTTAATGGTTCTAAAATGCAGGAAATTTAACCTGGTATTTCAAATGGCCATGAAACACTTATCTTCTCCAAGCCCTGCATCTCAATTTCCCTGCTTCTCCGTGTTCCTTGAATAAAGGACTTTGCTCCCGATCAGTACCAAATGACACAACACACAATTAGCTTGTGGAACTCCTCACCACTGGATATCGCCATAAGGACAAGAGCACAGCAATGTCTTAAAAAGTGCTTAGGCATTGCTATGGTTACTAAGATTATTTAGAGTAATAACTGTAAATGTTAGGAGAACAAGCAAGAGTTTGGGGTGGAGTCTGAACTCGCACAATTTGGGGCATCTGTCAACTTCTATCCCCAGTTAACAGGAAGCTCCCTGGGTGGGCAGCTTCTCCCACAATTGAGTACTCTAGGGACTCTTGCATTCTGCAGTAAAACAGCTGGTACAGGCCTGGTACCGACAGAGCACTGAACTCGATCCACCCCAGTGATTGGCAAGTGTGTGCCAGGTGAGGCAAAGCTTTTCCTGTAAGCAAGTTGCACACCCTCAGAGCACCAGAAATACCCTTGCTGGATTAACAGTAGGCTGCATGGCTCAGCAGCCTTTCACTTAAACTTTCCTCAAGGCCACTTTCTTCAAGTAGCTATCTTGTCACAAACCAGTTCTACTAGCCAGATACACAGAGAAATGTTGGAATTAGAGTTCACCCGCAAATTCAATTCACATGCTAATGGACTCAGTCGTGATGAAGGTTGGTTGGGGCACACGAAGGTGCAAACAGCTCTTTGTGTAGACTCCTATATCAGGAAGGATACTAGCAATTGACTTTGATTCTTATCTGCTTCATTTTAACTACCCAATCTTCAGATACTTACTGATTCCCTCTAGCTCCCTGTCTCCCACCCCCTTCCTTTTTTTCCCTTCCCCCTCCTCTTCCCCTCCCCTATTTATTTTGGGTCTGCACACCCTAAACTCATAACTCCGGTCATCTGAAGAAGTGGGCTGTGCCCACAAAAGCTCATGATACCATCTACATGTTTTGTTAGTCTATAAAGTACTACCAGACCATTTGTTGTTTTTTTCTGTACAGACTAACTTGACTACCCCCTGAAGCTTCTCCAGGCACAGTTAGCTATAAAAGTGGATTCATCTGAAGCCTGTATTCAAGTTGAATCCAAGTTTACAGGGAAGGTTGAGGATTGTATTTCTATGGGCGGAACAGCAGTCTGGTGAAATTGGAGTCTCATCTACTCCTTTCAGAATCAGTTTGGAGCAGTCAAATCCCAACAAGCAGCTTGTTTTTATTATCTAGGTTAGAGTCCATGGCTTTTGAGTCGCACTGTATTTCAGTGCAGTGCATGCACAACTGAAAATCTAATTATTTGTAATTATTTAGTTTAAAACACCCAGCCATTACTTTCATAAACCAGCCATGTTTTGTCTGTGGTGACAATCATTGCTAGGATTTACCCAGAGGAAATGTTAAAAGTTAGTGTTTTAACATAAAGCAGAGCAATTGACAATGAGCCTTTGTGAGCTACTAGTTCTTGTTGGCCTCTTTTTGTTCAAATCATAGGAGCATTAAGTCCCGTCTAATAGCATCTTTATGAAGTATGAAAAGTAATTTCAGGTAAGTAAGAAGATTTGAAATGTAAAAGTTGCATAAAGTCTGAAAACACATTTACGTAGGATAAGAAAACTGCATCACTAACTAAAATCTGTTACCATACTTCTCTGTCTCCTGCTTTGAAGAGTCGTGCTCATAAAATAATCCTTTGGTGGCTTGAAAAGGGAATCTGCTTCCTTATTTTGTATTCCTGATCACAGCATGCAGTCAGTCGCTTTATCGGAGGTTTTTCAGAAAGTGTCTAATCCAGCATCCTCTGGGAATGTCCGCCACAATCCGTCCTGGGAGGAGAAGTGAGGAGGGTCCACACCGCAGGAGTCAATCCCTAAAACATCCTGATTCCTCTATGGGAGCAAATGCCATTGCAGGAACTCTGCCACCTTTTACACTGCATATGCGTTCACCCCCTCACCAGCTCTGCCCTGCGGGCGGGGACTGGGCCATCCTCCAACTCGCACCTCACCCCCTTCTCAGGAGTCCAGCATCGCTGCCAAGTTGAGACCTGCACAGAGTGTGAGGTTTGAAACTGGGAGTCGTCTCAGTACTGGGGATGCACTACAATGGTGGGCTGCCAGGACTTTATTTACCTGCATGCTCACAGATATGGCCACTTGCCTCTTCCATTGGCTGCAGATCGTGGTTCCTGGCCAATGGGAGCTGCAGGAACTAGTGTCACAATCCACGCTGCTTCCTGCAGCTCCCATTGGCTGGGAATGGCGATCCGCAGCTAACGGGAACTACAAGCAGCCGTACTTGCGGATGCTCAAGTAAATAAAGCACCGGTGGCCCACCAGGGGCTAACTCTGGTGAACCGCCCTGTGTTAGAGTATCAACACTATCAGCCAGTCTAAGAATATATAGCAGTATACCCCACATGCGTCAAAGTGATGGAAATCTGGCTCTCCGTTTTCCTTTCACTCACAGGAAGAGAGTAGGCTAATGAACTTGGCATGCCAGAACTGTTATGTATTTTTGGACTGCAAAGATGACTGAGTTTTTCAATTAGCAATGGTGATACACTGATTCGCGTAGTACTACACTGGGACCGGCTTTTAATTTAACTCATTTGAAATATTTCTCCCTCTCTTTTTTTCACACTTTAGAAATCACAGGAAGCAAAACAGAGGTTTCCAACAATTTATATTGCTAAAGGGCACATTCGTCATTTGCAACATTAAATGCTCGGTATTTTGCAATTAGCGCTGACCAACAGTCTCTAAACCTCTCTGATCAACTGTTTCTACAGCCTCTCTTTAAGAACGATCAATATCAGTCTTGGGGGTTTTTCCCCTTTTCTATATTCTGTTTCATCTGATTATGATTTATTCATATAGGGCCCCAAAAACCAATTGGAATGAACACTGAAATTCAGCCACTGTGTCTGTTTTCATATGCATGAAATTGCCTCAGATTTATGACCCAATAGTTCATTTAAAAACTGAAGACCACAGAGTGAGCTGGATAGCTGCAAGTGAAGTGGATGAGAATGTTAGTAATAGTTAAATATGGGGCATCATACTTTGATGGATTGTTTAAAAATTAACAGTAATAAACTGTTCTTTTGCATGCTGGTGTTTTTAAATAGCTATAATTCTCATTTCCCGTTCAAATTTTTTTTGCATGTCACGAGTATTTCTAAGGGAAGTGCCTTCTCAGCCATAAATATAGTGTCATTTGCACAACACTATGATAGTGGCCTAAAAATGTAGCAATAAACCATTTGCCAAAGGTGTAGTGCGGTGCTTGACAAATATTGTCGGTTTGTAGCCTTTTATAAAAGTTTAGGAACAGATCATGTGTACATGAGGGGTGAGAGGCATAGCGAGCTACATGAGACAGCTGTAACTGGGTTGTTGATGTGAGGAACACAAGCCCTCATCTTGTTTTAATGGCAAGGAGCCAGAAGATGATGTGTGATAAAGATACATCAATGTAGGATGGGGAATCTATCAACATATGCATCATCTGTGGTTTTGTCTGTGGCCTATCTAAGGAGACCTTCCCACACAGAACAACTTTCAAACAATGTTAACAGTTAAAAATCAAATTAAGACACCTCATTTCAGAGTGTCTTTTGGTGATATTGTGTTGCTTACAGCAAAACCACAATGGGCTTGACTCTACCTTTACTTACACTGGTATTCTCACAATAATTCAAATGAATTAAACTATCAGCATAAATCTGATCTCACATTATTTATCTAAGACATCTGGAAATGTTTTAAAGAAGTTCCCTCTATTTATGGTCATTCTTACAGTAAAATGAATGTAAGTTGTTTCATGGACACAGGCATTTTCATGTGACAATTTTTTTCCTATGGCATTGATATATTTGTCAGCCCCCACGTACTCTACAATCACCCTACCCATCAGCATCATTTTTCTTAGGTGAAGAGTAAGGTAAAAGGTCATTAACTTTGAAACTAAGAGTTTGTCTTCACTACAGGCCAAATTGGTGCTGCAACAATGGATGCAACAGGCATTGATTTAACAGGTCTGGTGAAGACACAATAAGTCAACAGGAGAGTGTTTTTCTGTCCACTTCATTAATCCACCTCAAGAAGAGGTGGAAGGTATGTTGGCGGGAGACCATCTCTCGTCAACATAACACAGTGTAGACTCCATATTAAGTTGAGGTAAGTTACATTAACTTCAGTTACGTAACTGATGTAATTTAAGTAGATCTTCTTACATTGCTAGTGTAGACAAGGCCTAACTTAACTCAAGAGATCTTTGTATGACAACGTATATTCACTGCAATAATTATTTAAGAACTACTAATGCTACACATGCATCATTTATAGTGGTATTAGAGCTAGCCAAAAGCAGAATTACTGTCCCAAAGAAAATTCCGAGATTTCAAAATTTTGTTTTTTCCCAAATTGGGACAAAAAGTCAAAATCTTGGAATTTTTCATGAAACAAAATAGTCCAAAAAGTTTTGTTTTGAGCAAGTCAAAATGTTTCATTTCATTTGGACTTTTATCAAACAACTAACAAAATGAAAATAGTAAAGTTAAAAAGGAATGTTTCAACACTGCTAAAACATTTTAATAATTCCCCATAATACATGTCAACAAAATTGATACATTCTCATGAATTTTTAATTAGCTTCCTCCCCCCGCTTTCTCCCCTCCCCCAACCCGTTTTATATTGAAAACAGTTCCCCTGGAAATATTTCGACCATCTCTGATACAACCAATTTTGCCTTGACTGGGCTTCAGGAAGACTTAAGTAATGGGGCCATAAAATATTTCACTAAAGCAATGAACCCATGAAATACTTTGAGTACTTTTTGGTGCAGGTTTCTGTTGAATGATTCTGATACTTTTTGATAGAGAAAGAAGTTAAACATATGCAGAAACATTTTATAGCAAGTAAAGGGTCACAGAACTAAGAGAGCTGACAGAGTCAATATGTGACTATTGTCTTTAAGATCTATATGAATGGGTCTCTCAGTCTGCACTATTCACCCATAAAGAACGTAATCCCTCCAAGTCAAAGTGGAGGTCAGTGGTGGGACATTGCAGACAGACACACTACAACTTCCTGTTTCTACTTGGCTCGTAGACTTTTTTGAAAAGAGGTGCATTTAGTTGCCAGAGCTGACAACACCGTACGTTCTTGAAGCATAAGTGACTACTCATGCTTCTCACCAAGAACCTTTATATCTATACACTCTTTATACCTCATTCCACTAAAATCCCCCAAAAGACTCAGTGATGCTAGTGGGAGAGGTTATTTCTTTGAGCATTGTTCAAAAATTGCATATTTTATTTTCATAGGATGCATCTACATTGCACCTGTAGCTCGAAATAAGCTACGCCAATTTGAACTACACAACTTGCACAGTTTATTGCAAGTGTATTTTGAAATAAACCACTATTCCAAAACGTCCCTTAATCCTCATGGAATGAGGTTTACAGGGACATCATAATAGCGAGACCCTTATTTCGAAAGCTATTTCAAAATAACGGGCTTGTTTAAAAAAATGCAGAATAGCTATTTCGGGATACCAGAGTTATCCCAAAATAGCACCACTGTCTAGGTGCACCCTTACGGACTCTTGTGTTAAAGTACTATCACCTACCTTTCTTGGCATCTGTATAAAAATTGTTCTTGCAGCTTCCAGTTTGGGTTGAAGTAATCTTGCTTAAGACTTGCCATAATTGTTTCATTCCCTGTCTTGAGTTTAGCAGCAACACAGAAATGTCGCTGGTCAATATAATTGAGCAGGTCTGGCTGATAGGTCTGATTTGAGGGTAAAAGGGTTTTTTAAGTCAGGAAGCACAGGGGTATTTGACCTGCAACTGCATGGAGCCAGTGTCTGCACTTTTGACCTCAACCTGAAGAGAACTGAAAGGCAAAAGTAAATCAGTTCAAATGAGAGTTTAAGGAGAATTTTGAGCTTCAACATACATGTTGCTTCAATGCAGAAGAGTCCATCAGACAGGTTCTGAAAGGAGCTATTCCATTTCAGTAAGACTTACTCCGCACACAGGCCAAAGGACGTATGGCTGCCAGAAGCTGTCCTGTAGAAAGGACAAAGGCAATTTCCAGTAGTAAACAGTTTGGATTTAACTGAAAATAACCTTGGGATGCAGTCCAATCATGTGAGAAAAGATAAACAGCATCTCTCTTCCTGGGTGGTCCCACTAACCAATGGGACCATGACCAAGTTATCAAGATCTGGCCCATCAGGATCAGACCAATTTAGAACAGAAGAGGCTGACGTTAGTATAAGGAGTTCCCAAGCAAATTTCAAAGCAGGAAAGTAACAGCATCGATGGACCACATATGATCTATGGTTTTGGTTTTTTAAGTATATGTATGTGTATTTTAGTAGTAGATATCCTATTGTCATCAACAACAGTGCCCCTGGACTAAGCTTTATTGTGGGTCTTAGAGAGGCCACCAAATAGAGGTCTTCTGCCTCACAGGGATTCTTGCAAGGGAGTCCTCAGAAACGCCGTTTCCCACAACCCCGAGTGCCTCACCGTCAAGGCAGTTACCGATTGGCTGACAATGAAACCACCAGAAACGACAGTGGGATCACCTCTCTTGCTCTCTTCCCTCTACCCCTCACCCCGAAACAAAGGAGAAGGAGGCTGTCCTGCTGGCACAGAGCAGCACGGGAGTCCAGAGTGAGGAGTTTTCATTCTCTCAAAAATCGAGCAAGAGTTACAACGAATGGCGGCAGAAACCATGCACCATGGAGATCCTTGAAATGTGCCTGGTGGCATCACTGATTAGCTAACAGGAGCAAGATTGGGTCAGAGACAACCTTCTAGTGCAGCAACTGAGCATTCTATTTCTATTCTCTTGTTGGTGACGTTTATCTCCTTTTCTCTGGTTCTGTCCAAATTTGCCATGGGGGTTGGGCTTTTTAGCCCTTGAAAAGGATTTGTGTCATCTGGTCTGTTTAAGGCATTACAGGGGACAGGAAATCATATTGTTTCCCAGTTCTGGTGTGATTAGGGGCCAAGGGAGCTCCTAGCAGGGGAGGAGAACAAGACCACCACGCAGGTATTGTCAGGGGGTTGCCTGAAAAGGGATGCAATGGGTCTTCTTATTGTGATGTCCTATCATCCTCATTTCTGGTCTTCCATGGCCAGAAGGAACAGAGATGGACTGGAGCCAGACCTACCCTTCCATGGAAAGTGGTGGGAGAGAATCAATATTTCACTGCAAGATTTGGAGACATGGATATGTCTTCGTGTAAAGCTGGAGGAGATGTTCCTCCACTAGCTCTGATCAAGCTAGCCCACTAAGTACATGCCTAGAGTCTGAGATGGGTGCATATTCGGGGTAGCTAGCCCATCCTACCACTGCAGCTACCTTGCATTTTTAGTGCACTAGCTCAGTCTGAGCTGGAATTTGAGCTCGATTCCAGTCTTTGAGCTGGAATTTATGCCCCCAGCTCAAAGCATAAGCATATCCTAAACTAAAGGAGAATTGTTATGCATCAACAAAAGTCCAGCTTGCTAGCTGGCAGAATACTCCATTTCTGGGATGGAGGAAAGCAACCCAAAGGGACTGGTCAAATAAGCGGGATCAGGAAAAATTCCTTAAATTTTTCTTGCAAGAACTATCTTCTTGAGCACTTCTAGGAAGGTTGCATCTAATAAAATAATGGCCGTTAATCACCGCACAGTCCATTTGTGTCTGTAGCCCCTTCCCTTGTGACAGCACATTATCTTTTTAGTCCTGTTATGCAGCCTGATAACACTTCATTTTACATTTCTTAAAGCATCACATTAACATACCACAGTAAGTACAGGCCCAGTGCTCCCGACGCATACATGAATAGTCCCATTGAAATCAGTTGAACTGCTCACATGCATAACATTTATTCATGTCAGCATTTGGAAGATCAGGACGTAACACCATAAATGGTGGTGCATTTCACATCATACTTCCTGTCCTGTATCACTGGAGACAGCAAGTGCTGTGTGAAAATTAAGCCTTATATATTGTTAAGTGACATTTTCGGTGTGTGAGTTAGAGGCAGCTTCTACAGACTTCTTTAAAAATGAAAAAGAAGAAAATGCAGGAAAATGCCTTAGTTAAGAAAACTAAAATCAACAGTAGCATATAAACTGTTTCACCGAGGCCAGAGCAGGTGGGATTTCAGAAACTGGCAGGCATGATAACAAATAGGGTTTTGTTCCTTTAATGGGTTTTTATTTGTATTTTGTTCTTTATTTGCTGGAGTCTGCACTGCTGAACTTCTGCTTGGAGTGCACTGCAATTATTCATGCCCTTTCTTTTGTATAAATCCCACATGCTCTCTTACCCTGAAAAGAATTAAATATTCTTTTTCTGCAAAAGAACAGGGTGGGTTTTTTTAAATTTTTCTGACAGGGCCTTTTATGCATTTAGATAGAGAAGTCCTGGCCAAGACAAAAGAACAACACATTTGAAACCATGCCAGAATCAGAAGAGAAGCTATTGAGTCTATTACTGCAGGTTGAACCTCTCTTGTCCGGCACTCTCTTGACTGGCAACATCTGTGGGCCGGCAGGATTTTAATAACCTGGACGTCCGCTTATCATGGGTGTGGCCAAGTTTTCCACGGTCCCATAAAGTTTATTTCCAGCCACCAGTCCTGGCTCGCAGTGTTCTGTGCTCTTATCTCTAAAGGTCTTCTAAGAAGCCAGTAAGCAGTGGAAGTATTAGTGATGTTGCGAGACAATATTAACCTCCCGTGATTCAGCAAAGTCTCTGGCGTGGCACCAGTCACATCCTGAGGGCGGTGGACTATAGAGGTTCAACCTGTAGGAAAATGTTTAGGTTAACATTATTTCAAACTCTGAAACCCTTATTAGTTAGAAACAGAAGAACAGCCACACTGGGTCAGACCAAAGGTCCATCTAGACCAGTATCCTGTCTGCTGACAGTGGGCATACCAAGTGCCCCAGAGGGAGGGAACACAACAGGGAATCATCACGTGATCCATCCCCTGTCACCTATTCCTAGTTTCTGACAGACAGAGGCTGGGGACAACATCCTTACCCAGAGCAGGTATTTTGGGGCCCCTTTTAGGGTTATTTACAACCCATGTCAGCATTTAAGTGGTAAAATAAGTCAATTTTGTGAACAGCAAATTCATCAGGCAGAACAGATTTAAATCCGAGTTCTTGAAGCTAGTTAAGGACCACAAAAGCACTGAGGACAATAAGGATACTGCATGTAAAACAGCTTGATACACACTTAAATTGACTGGCCTATAAGGTAGGTTCACCAACCATGTTTGACATCCATATGAGGCCTTTACTATAACCATCTTTGAACAATACAGAATAGAGAGGAAAATATTAAAGTGAGGTCTAAACTGTAGTGCTCACGAAAGGGGAGTGACTCACATCATTGACTTGAACTCAGCAGAGCAAAAGCATCCACTGTGCATCTTCCTGCTTCCACACCCATGCCTGGTAGGGATATGTTGCAATCCGAATTGAGACACACCGGCATTTCACTCGGGGGCCTATCCTGAATGCATACTGCTCTGTGCCAAGTCCCATGGTAATGACAAAGAACCATTCCGACCTGGTTAAAAACAAACACATATTTCTTTTTGTGCGCCACGACAAAACTGAAACCAGTGGTAAAATCCTGGCATTCCTGAAGTCACTTCCATGGACATCACGAGATGTCCACTCTAGGTGTCCATAGCTGAAAACTTTAATGTCCTTGGCCTGTGAAGATCATTCCTTTGCATTTTCAGTAGGTCAGATCTAAGTAGTGAGAGGAATCATTTTTGCCAAGGGAAGAGTAACTCCACAGTGAAGCAGGCAGATGAGCACAAAAATACAAAGAAGGCTCTGAAATGAAATTAATAGGTAGCAGGTTTAAAACAAACAAAAGGAAGTTTTTCTTCATGCAGCGCACAGTCAACCTGTGGAACTCCTTGCCAGAGGATGTTATGAAGACCAGAACTTTAACAGGGTTCACCAAAGAACTAGATACATTCATGGAAGTTAGGTCCATCAATGGCTATTAGCCGGGATGGTGTCCCTAACCTCTGTTTGTCAGAGGCTGGAAATGTATGACAGGAGAGGGATCATGTGATGATTCCCTGTTCTGTTCACTCCCTCTGGGGCATCTAGCATTGGCCACTGTTGGAAGACAGGATACTGGGTTAGATGGACCTTTGGTCTGACCCAGTATGGCCATTCTTATATTCTTATATCTGTAGTAGTGGTGGATGAATCTCACAAGGTCTTTTTTCCAGTTCCGTAACCCAAAGAGATCCTCTCTTTCCCATCTTGTCCTTGCTTTAACTTTCTCACTGTGCTATTTTAATTCAATTGTTGATTAACAATTCCTAATGATTGTACTTAGAGTGTGTGTGCCTCTAAGTCTGGTCCCTGAAGTAAGGATTGGCAAATACACTATGCTCCTGCTGGCTGCATTTCACCGCTTTCCAGAATGGCAATGACACAGCACCACACCCTGCTGTTTTATTTTCCAAGATTGCCTTTCTCCACAGTCCCTGAGAAGTGCACTGTCTTTTGCAGCAGAAACACAAAGTTCCTTCGGCCTGACTCACTAGTTTGAGGGAAGATATTTACCCGACAGTGGACTGTAGAATGCATCAGTTTGAGCAGAAGCAGAGTATTTATGAAAAACCCTAATCATGTACTTGATGATGCACAGACAAAGGCCCACCAACAGTTACCCCTTTTAGGAGATATCTTATGACAGATGCACAAGCTTTGGGAGAAGCTATAGGAAAGCCATCTGGAGCCAAAGCATGTGGAGACCTTGCAGGCACATTTGTAAGAACAGTATGAGGACAGGAGCAGACTTCCTCCGAACAGACATTGTGTTTGATAGGCACTACAAGGATTCTGTAAAGGGTGGGACAACACAAAAAATCCTAAAGGGGTACAACACCCAGCCAAAGAGTGGTGGGAGTCAAATATGTGCATCTCCCAAGAAACTGGATGAATTTCATCAAGGTTCCAGAAAATAAGGAGACCCTTGAAACATTTGTATATATGCTACTAATGACACAAACATGGTACAACCAACTTATCACTCGAGCTCGTGGCTTTCAGGATGAGGATGAAATAGAGTACTCAACAGCAACCGTTGAAACCAATAAAGTGTGTACTCATCAGGAAGAAGCGGACACAAGAATGATTTTACACTCTCCACAGTGGCAGTGTGGTTGTTGCAGTCAGGGATGTAGGGTTTTTGGAGGCAGAGGGCAAGGGTGGTTGGTATAACAAACTGACATGTAGGTGTAGGCCAGTGCAACTTGTTTGTACAGGAGCATGCAAATGTAGAAAACTGGAATAAAGTTGTGTCAATGTATGTGACAGTTCACCAGGACAGTACAATCAAATAAATAACCATGTGATAATATGTAATTCAGTCTGCCACTATATACCAAATTTTCTTGAAAAAGTACAACAGTAACATGTGTGCTTATCGTGTGTGCATTAACATGTTTACTGAGGGCTCAGTCAAGACATATTTTCACTTGTTTTAAAAGCGGGTGTTTTCAGACGGTGTACTGTGTTTCTGATAGTTAAAGCAACTTGAATGCTTTTGTTTCAAGGGGCAAATGTTCATGAAGATCCAACCAAAGCATGTTAATCCTAGACAAAAACCCCTAGTCTACACTAGAAGTTCGAATTAAGTTACGCATCTCCAGCTCCTCATAGGAGCAGGACTACTGGCATCCACAGGAGTGCCCTCTCAGTTCGAATTAGTGTCTCCTCACTCCGACACACTAATTCAAACCCCAGAAGATCAAATGCAGCTGCTTCAGTCTTATCTGTAGTGTAGACGTGGCCAAAGGAAGTAAAAATTTACGCTCCAGCAATTTCTGTTACTTTGTTTTTGAAGCCTTTACACATACAGATGGGTGGCAATCGTATTTGGATTCAGCACACCCTAAAAAGAATTGTTACAAACTTTTCACAAAAAAATGCCTCTCACAATGAACTTTTTGTAAACCTGACTAATCAATTGCTCAAGAAGCAGAAATTTTGTCTCTCATGAAAAGCATCCGTTTTATCTATGAAATATTAACTAAAGTAAAACAAATGCCAAATTAAAACATTTTGTAATATGTGTTTATAGTAAAGTACTTAAAGGAGTTGAGCTCAGGCTGATTTTTCACATTTAGTTCACATTGTCATTTTTTTCCCCTTTATGTAGCATTAATAATAAAGCAGTTAAGCACGTTAGTGTCAAATGCCCTGGCTTTTGTCAGCTTTAAATCAAACTCTTAACATTATTTAAACATAGACACCATATCTAATACAATATTAAACTATTTCACGGAGTCAAGAATTTGAACGAGTCCTTACTTACCTTAGTGATAAAACATGTGTGTAAAATCAAATGCAGCCTAACATTAAACAGAACTCACGACCCATGCTTTTCTTTTGGTTCTAAGGCCCATTTTTCAACTGGCCTCTAAAAACTGTTTGTAGTATAAGTGAACAAGTCCTTTTTCATGTTTATGTTGATTAATTGCAAATGCAGGGACCCAGTTTTTCAATCTGATTCTATTTATGTATGTGCAAAGAGAAAGTGTTCAACATGTAAGCCAAAGTACCTGCAATTAAAATGGACATAGTTTTACTTCTTATGTTTGTGGCAGTAGTAATTAATAACTCTAATTATAGAAGGTTAGCCATGTTAGTCTGTAACTTTAAAAACAACATTCTGTCGCACCTTAGAGACTAATGAAGATATAGGATTTTGTCAGTCTCTAAGGCTATGCCTACACAGCAGCGTTATTTTGGAATAACTGACGTTATTCCGAAATCACAAAGAGCGCATCTGCACAGCAAGCCGTTATTTTGAAATAATGTCGAGCTGGAGGACTTCTTACTGCAACTCCTGTAACCCTCATTTCACGAGGAGTAAGGGAAGTCGAAGGAAGAGTGTTCTTCCTTCGACTTCCTGCTGTGTAGACAGCGCCAAAAGCCAAGCTAAGCAATTTCGACTTCAGCTACGCAATTGACGTTGCTGAAGTTGCGTAGCTTAACTCGACTTTTGCCTTGCTGTGTAGACGTGCCCTAAGTTGCCACAGGACTACTCATTGTTCTTAACTCTAACCACAGACAAGGTACCATGCAAACATAACAAAAAGACAATGAATTTGCTAAATGAATAGACACCTTAGAAGGTGATGCTCTTCCCTCAGTCTTGAATATGATGCAATGGGATGACTCTCCATAATAAATACATTGGTGTTATCAGAGTAATAATAGGATTGACGGGAATAGTATTAATTGATTTTTTTTTCTTTTCTTTTGTATGCAGGCATATTACAGGCAAGTTTCCTGACTACCCTAATAAAGAGGAGGGAGGTTCAACTGCTATTTTTTCTCAAAAAACTCCAGAACAGGTATTATAATGCTTCTCCCTACTCAAAAAGAGATAAAATGGTGAGAGATTGAAGCTCAAAAAACCAAGTGTTTACCCCTAACCCAGTGA
Organism: Rafetus swinhoei; assembly: GCA_019425775.1. Classification (NCBI taxonomy): domain Eukaryota; kingdom Metazoa; phylum Chordata; order Testudines; family Trionychidae; genus Rafetus; species Rafetus swinhoei. The sequence goes on from CM033439.1 coordinate 74,926,007, forward strand.
GTTTTTATAGCAATGGTTTCCATCGGTCTAAAATTTTTTGGCTTACATTTGTTATTGGGATGAGAATGGCTGTGCACTCTAAGTAAGCAGATGTAGTGTTTTCATTACTCCTGTGCCTTTATAAGCAGAGATTCATTCACATGTAGCACACACAGCTACTAAGACTAAGAAGTGTTTTAGAAGAATTACACCAGGTTAATCGCAATGAATTTTTTAAAATTAATTCTGTTGAACTGATACAAACCCTCAATGTAGATACATTTCATCCCATTTAAATCTGGTTTAAAGCTGTTTAGTTTGCATCAGTAAAATACCAAATTAGCTAAACCATTTTAGGAAAGGATAAAACTGGTATGTCTCTACTACAGTAGGTGTCTGCACTAGTCTACTAGATTGATTTCAAAATATTTAGTTAAACCAGATAAATGTTTCTAATATACACCAGGCTTAGGTTGCTTCAATTTACTGCCCCTGGCAATAAAAAGGTTTAAGTTAAAGTGAGGGAAGAGGCTTAGTTTATTTTACACCTTTTTGCAAACCCTTTTCTGGCCCCTCTGGCTAATAAAAGCAAGTTTGTCATCTCTCTCCTTGGCCATCAAGGTGTCACAAGGAGAATGCGATTAAGCTCAGCTAGCACAGCAAAGGCAGAGGTTAACACTCAGAGCCATTTCCTCCTCCAAAAGTGAACTTAGCTAGACGATGAATCTGTTGGCGAAATAACCCTTGGGAACGCCTGTCCATGACAGTAGAATTTGACCAACCAAGCGAACCAGACTGGCTGGGCTACTAGTGGGCTAAGGGAAAAAAAATACAATTTGATGTCTAGTTATTAAAATAAAGTCTCTCCATTCAAGATGATTGTCTTTAGTAACTGCATGCAATTGATTATTTTATTTAATGAAATTATAATGAATCATTAGTTAATGGTTTTCAGAAAAGCCAACAGAAGAACCAAGGATAGGTCAGTGGTAAATATTTCTGCTTTTCACAAGTGTCAATCATGACTTGCCTAGTCAGTTATTCTGCTCAGAATAAGGAAAATCATGAGCAGTGGGTGTCTGTACCTCGCCAAAACAGCAGTTTGACATACACTAGCTAGCTCACGGTTCACCAGGGTCCTCCTGCCAGTCTCTCTATCTAAACCTCCTGGTTGCTCAGTCCCAGACAGAATCAGGAAAAACAGTCTGTGAAGTTTTTCAGGTTTTAAAGTAGAAACACATGCTGAAGTCAAGAGGGCTTTGTAGGCTGTTCTAAGCAGTGGGGAGCTGCCCAGCAGGCATTGCTTATTATTAGGGATGGCTTCAGGGTAATTAAACCTGCCCTGCCAACAAAAAGAACAAACAATATTCAAAAAGAAAATATGAAGGGAAATGGGACTAAGCAACGCTGATGTGCAGTAAATGTTGGAGTACGTTTCCCCCCCACCTTTTAATTCCTATCTTCATTCATTTTGCTATGTTTCTTGGGCATCTGCTTCTTCACTACATTATAAATGTAGGCGTTCTAAAACCTGAAACAACAGTCGGAGAGATTGTTTTACTATCTGCTTTCTCCCTGCATTAAAGGAAACAATCTAGACAGTGCTTGGTCCTGCCGTGAGGGCAGGGGACTGGACTTGATGACCCTCGAGGTCCCTTCCAGTTCTAGTGTTCTATGATTGATCTATGATTGATTGATTGAATACAGACGTAAAATACACTGATTTCTTCTGGCAGCATTATCATAATTATCAGATTCAACATAATCCCTACCTTCATTCTTCTCCTTAAAGCCCAATAACAGTGATCAAAATATGGCCCATGTTCTCTCAAATATTCAGAATATGTTTACCCTACAGAGAGGGTACAGAACCATATGAATGAATTCACTACCTGGCTGTCAGATATACAAGTTAAGGATTTTGTGTTTGTCTGTTTCAACACCCCATTGAAGCTTGAGCTGTTCTTGTTCAATTCTGGCACTGTGAATAGGTCAATGGGAGTTACCTCCTGAGAATAGGGGGGGTTAATTTCAAGCTGAAAACCTCCATGAAAAACAAAGACGGGATTTTATTTAAAAGTGAATATTTGACAAGCCTTGAGTAAAGACACTTCAGGGAAACTGAAATAAAAATGAATCATTTCACAAACCATTGCTACATTAGTACACATTCAATATTTCTTTGTCCTTTGATAACTACAATCTTATTTGACTTTATAACATAGCCCGGTACTTCTGCACAAACTATACTTTCGTCCTTAGAAGGTAATTTTGTGTATATATTTAACTAGCAGACAAATAAATCATGAAGTGTGCCAACAGTGGCCCAGTAAGAACTTTTCTGGCTATTTATTTCGTGAAAACTATCTGATTTCCTTGTTGAAAACAGGCTTTTGTCCCTTAAGGAAATAATTAAGATTTTGGTGAAAGTCAATATAATCTCAGAGCATCTGTTTCAGATTTTTATCTCCTATGTCTTTTATATCCTTCTATGAAGGCAAGTTTTGCCTTTCTCTTTATACTACTCCCAACAAAATGACAATTTGTTTCTGCAGTCAATCCCTTTTTAATAAATGACTCTTCGTTAGAAGTAACCCCTTCGAGTTGCTATCTAGAAATCACATCCGCCCTCCAATCCCAGCATTCAGAAGCTTAAGAAATAAAAGAACCTGCTTCCTGGGTTTTGGTTGCAAATTCGAGTTATGTGTTAAGAACAGAAAGTCCATTCTGAGTTACTGTAATTTCAGCTTTATAACGTGCTGGCAGTAATAGGAGGGGGCCGGATTATGTGCTCTCTGCTGTGCAAACACATGTACATCATTCTGACTGGGGGCTTTTCGCAATACCACAATACAAATGATCATCATCATTATTATTATTAGTCAGCCCCATGAAACTAAAATAGCTCATATATTCAGACAGTCGGTTTGTACACGTATAAATAGCAATGCTTTAGCTACCCCCATTATGCCTATGAAAGACTCAGTTTGGAGAGTTAACTTAGATTTTACCAAAATGTCTTGAACCACATTATTATTGTAGGTATTAATGTAATCAAATATTGAAACAGTCACACACGCACCATACAGAATGCTCTGTTCGCTTGTTAATTCGAACGGGCAGGCCGAAAATGTGACAGACAGATTCTGATTCACAATAGAACAATGTCTTCCCATCGCCAGCTCTGCAAATGCATGTAAGCCTGACCTCCGACATGAGGTTCAGGCTGCGAACACAGACAGAAAATTGTTCCAAATTACATCGGCCCAGATTTTCCACATATCCCCCTGATTACGAGTGCCCAACGCAAGAAACGTGCTGATCATGAAAACCGCAGGTGCTGCAGCTGCTCAGCACCTCAGGACCCCAATATCTCAAGTTAGCCACACAGAAAACAAGGCATCCAAAGTTTCAAGTGTTTTCTGGGGAGGAGGCAAAGACCTAAGCGAGGTGCACTTGTGAGTTAAACCAGATGTGAACAGTGTCTGCACAACTAACGACTATTGTGGTAACCTGCCATTGATCACCAAGTGTGGCAACCCCTCCCCATGCAGACTTTGCAAATTCCAGGGCAACCCACCAAATCCTACTCAACATCTTGGGTCTATCCCTGCCAGGTACAATTCCCGGTGGCTGCTTTTAAAGGTTTAAAAGCTTAGGGTTTGTTTGTAAATGCACACCGGAGCGTAAACAGTGTTCAAACGTGCCTTGCCAAGAGCAAACAAAGTTAAACGTAGCTCAGGGAATTCATTCCTCAAAGTGCTAACTACAAGTAGCATGATGGGATTTTGAGGCTTCCAGTTCTGCCATACTTAATGGAGATATGACTATCCTAAGTATCATGAATAACAGACACATGTCGGGCCCGCCTTAATGGAAATATTCTGCATATCAAAGGATCTGTAATGTAGGTTATTTAGGCACAGGAAGCATTTAACAAGGTCTGTATGGTGCACATAACAAACACAGGAGAAAGGATGGATGGTCCAAGTGGCAGGCACTCACCTGGGAGTGAGGCAATCCAGGGTCAATCCATGCGCTATCACAGGCCTCCTGGATAAATGTGGACAAGCCCCTGAGGGTGAAATTCACAAGGGGGCAGCTGGCAGTGGTTACTACTCGCACCAGGCATCAATGTAGTCCTGTATCTAGATGAGCGGCTAGTTTAGGTCCATTCATGGCCAGGATTAGAAGAGTCACTCTGGGGCATTGGCCACTGTCGGAGGACAGGACACTGGGCTAGCTGGACCTTTGGTCTGATCCAGTGTGTCCGTTCTGATGTTCTCACGTTCACTCACCCCGTGGAGAGTCCCTAGGTCTCAGGGGAAAGCGAGAGATGATTATTCCTGCACCGTTAATTGTGTGACTAAATCCCCTGTTCAGCTTTTAAAAAACCTCAACCAAGATTCTTATTCTTCTCCCTGGATAAAGTTGGACCAACAAGACAGAAGAACAGTACAAGTGAATACTATTGCAGCAGGCTGATGAATACAGAAAGTCTGTTCAAGCTCTTTCAATATTACAGTATTCACATTTATAAAAACCTATCTCTATCTTTAATCGTAGTTTGGAGAGACTTTACTTTTTAAATCATGCCAGTGGAACTCAGAAGTGCTGCCCACAATTAAAATCTTTGGTAACTTTCATGCAGAGTTACAGAAATTCCCACTAAACCGACCAGTTCCAGAGTTGCTTCTCAATGTTACAGTTATCCTTTAGGCCCCTAGGAAACTATTTCAAAATTAGCAAATTCGACTTAACTCCCAATTTAACACAATTGAACTAGTGTGTCCACACTACAGGGAAGCCTTGACATTAGTCCGAGGCAGGCTCTGTTAATGTGCACGTGCTACCTCGGACATAGAGCCCAGGAAGCACTGGGGAGTAATTAGCTTGAATTACTCTGGGGAGTGTTATTTCAAAATAACGCACCAGTGCATCCACACTACCACTATTTCGAAAGAACTATTTCGGCATGAGCGTTGCTCCTGATGAAAAACAGGAGTATCAATTTCTATTTCCACAGCCCATTATTTCGAAATAACGGGTTTGGTCGTGTGGATGCTCCGCTTATAAATTCAACCTTGGGGGGTTATTTCAAAATAAAGTCCTAGTGTAGACCAGGGCTTACTTACTATTCAGAGTCGGGGGTCAGAGGTAGAGGTAGTAGTCTGGACTTTTGGCATCATACTACCATTTCAATTAGGAAGATGTTTTGAGGACCCTCTGTTGGTTTGGGATAGAAGAGTGTACCTGGGACAATAAAAGCCCATTTTGAGCTCCAGTCACTCTATTAATCTAGCCAGAAAAATGAAATGCTTCATTGCTTATCAACGCTAGACATGACTGAATGGACTTGGGGTTTAAATTACCATATTTAATTAAATGTAAGATACTGAAATGCTTGGGGAAATCCACTAATGAGATTCCACTGACTGTAATGCACAGCCATGTCTATTTTCCTCCTTCTCTTTCTACTGTGAGGTTCTTATGGCATCTTTAAAAGGCATCCTTCAGAAAATATAGGTGACTGTTAGAGGCGATGTTTGTTTTAGTCTCAGAAATATTCGGTCTTCTCGGTTTTATCTTTCCTGTCTTGTCAGCATTTTAGAAATGCATTTTTTGCACCTCAGCATCAGTGTCACAGAGCTTGTATTTCATCATTACCACTGGATAACTGACACGAGAATTAAATCTCCAACCGTGCCTATATGTACTGTTTTAACCTTCTCTACAGTTCGGTTGCGGGGGCGGACTCTGGGGTGGGGGTGTAGGAGGAGGTTCCTGACTGGGAAGTTCAGAAGGCCGGTGGGGGCTCTTGGATAGGGGTTGGAGTGTGTGGGCGGGGTTTGAAGGCTCTGGCTGGGGGAGCAGACTCTGGGGTAGGCCTGGAGATGAGGGATTTGGGGTGCAGGAGGATGCTCCAGGTTGGGGCTGAGTAGTTTGGAGTGCAGGAGGAGGATAAAGTCTAAGGCAGTGGAGCAGGGTGAGGTCTCCAGCTAGGGGTACAAGATGTTGCTCCAAGCTGGGACTGAGGGGATCACAGGACGGCAAGCGGGATCAGGACTGAGTGGGACCGGGAGGAGGTCAGGGGGCCAGGCTGCAGGCAGTACTTACTTCAAGCCACTCCTAGATGCAGCCAGCATGTCTCCCCTCTGGCTCCTTCGTGAAGGCCCGGACAGGTGGCTCTGCGCACCACCCTGCCCACAGGTGTCACCCCCACCACTTTCATTGGCCGTGGCTCCCAAGCAGTCAGTGACCTGGTGCTGACCGGAATCCGACCAGGTGTTCCAGTCGAAAGCCAGACTCTTCACCCGAATCAGGGAAGAAAAACCAACTGCGTAACATAGAGCAGCTTACATTTGTCTTTGCTGAATTTCACTTGCGTGTCTGTAGCCCAGTTCTCCAATTTATCAAGGTCCCTTTGAATTTTAGCTCTGCCCTCGTACGTGTTTGCTTTCTCCCCAGCTTTGTGTCTTCTGCAAATTTGATCATTCCTACGTCCTGGTCATTAATAAAAATGTTAAATAGCACCCAACTCAGAACAGATCCCCATGAGACCCACCTACAGTATTCCATTCACAGCTACCCTTTACTTGTGGTTGCCCGTTCTTTAGCCTATCCCACTCCTATTGTGTGCATAAGGCTATTGCAAAATGTGGCTTTGCAAGCCCTTAGTTGAATTGTGGGGGAAGAGATTCTATCGAGCTGTAGCAAGTCAAGTTTTCAACACCTGTTTGAAGCCAAAAAGTAGCTGCAGCTGACGGAAGTCTAGGATTGCACATTGCAAAATGCCTCATAAGACACGTTGGAACAACATATTTTTGGAAAGTGCTGCAGTGCTAGTTTTCAGCACGCTGCAGAAGAGTTGTAACAGCCAGATTAGCAAGTCATGAACTCCACCAATTTACACTGGACACTATTAAGATGGAGAAAAGAAGTAAGCCTAAGGCCCCAAATGATTCCTGGTTTCCCTTTTTCTCCTGAGAGTTCAAACAGGGGGATGAAGGGAGCACGGAGGGTGGGGAAAAGAACTATTACAAATGAAAAACAGAAAAAAGGGGGGAAAATAAAGAGAGGGAGAATCACAAAAAGAATAATATAGGAGACGAACCGATGCACATAAAACACATGCATGTGTGTGGGGAATAAAGGGAGGCAAGGGGGACAGAGAACAGCATAAAGAAACAAATAATTAAGACCCAACACCTTTACAACTAGTAAAATACAATGAGCCAGGTCCTTAGCTGTCAAAAATTGGCTCTATTGATTTTAACAAAGCTATACCAGTTGACAATCCAGATCTCTGAGTTTATGTTTCTATATAGTGTTTGGCTTCAGACAAGTACCATTTCCAAAAGGGTCCAGTATTCAGCCAGATACTGAAGCAAGACATCCAATACATTCCTAAAGAAAGATCTCAAAATCCTTCTGCTTTGGAAACACCGGGCCAAATTCTGAGGGGAGTCCAAAATTAGAAGGGGTCTAAGGTTGTGCATCTTTTTCTTGCTGCTGGGCCCACTGATATGCAATAACTCTGGGAGGAATTCAGGATGTTGCTGCAGTCTATAACACCCCGAATGGTGTGGGACCTAGTTACCTCAGAAATCATCCCTCATCCACAGTATATTGCCCCAGGTGATATGAAGAGAGATTTTCAGGTTGGAGCTCCCTCCGTGTGACAGGGGGCTCCCAGCAGGGGGTTCTCGGTGAGGGGTTCTGTGCTTTGGAACATGCTCACCAAACCCCCTGGGTCTGCCAAAACCTAGATGTGTTACCCTTCTGGGAATGCTACAAAGCCCATTTTAAGAGCAGGTTAGATAGACAGCTATCAGGGATGGTCTAGATGGTACTGGGTCCTGCTGTGAGGGCAGGGGACTGGACTTGATGACCTCTCAAGGTCCCTTTCAGTTCTAGGGTTCTATGATTTTATGATCTTTTACCTCTCTTCTCTAAAGCTGCTGGAAAGGGACCAGGATTGAGGTGGACACACTAACAGGAAATCATTTGCTGATTTTGTGGTTTTAATCATTGAGATAGGGAACCAGAGGACAGACTGAGAGCTTGCAATTACATTTTGGCCATGTAAAATAAATAACATCACTCAGTTTATACTCATTTGCATGGCTTAAAGTCTCAGAGGGGTAGCTGTGTTAGTCTGTAGTCCTACAGCCCTCAGCCCTGTTCCACTCCAGGAATTATTTTGTAGTAACCCCCCTTATTTTGAAATAGTAAGTGGAGCGTCCACACTACCCAGCCTGTTATTTTGAAATAACAGGCTGGTTACTTCGAAATCTGTATTCCTGCTTTCCTTGGGGAATGCGCTTATTTCAAAATACTATTTCGAGAGTTATTATTTTGAAATAATTTCCTAGTGTAGACATGCCCTTATAGAGACTAACAAAAATATATGTATAGTATCATGAGCTTTCGTGGGCAAAACCCACTTCCTTAGATGGGTTTTGCCCATGTAAGCTCATGATACATATATTTTTGTTAGTCTCAAAGAGTACGTCTACACTATAGGACAAAGTTGAATTAAGATACACAACTTCAACTTTAATTGTGTAGCTGAAGTCGAAGTAGCTTAATGCAACTTTTAGCACTGTCTACACAGCAGGAAGTCAAAGCAAGAACACTCTCCCTTCAACGTTCCTTACTTCTCGTGAAAGCAGGGTTACCGACATTCGACCGGAGCGCCCCTGTCACTTCAAATTAGCTGTCTTCACTAGACCCACTAATTCAAACGCTGGAAGATCGACAGCGGCAGCTTCGATCTTTCTCTGTAGTGTAGACGTTCCCTATGGAGCTATAGGACTATTTGTTTTTTATACTCACTAACAGCCACTTAGCAATGGGTAACTTTTTTGAAAATAGGGATCAAATCATGAAAAAAGCACAAGGAAGTGAAACTGAAGGAGGGAGAGAAATATCAAATCATGACCCGTTCTGAAAGTGAACATTTATTTCACGTTGGCAAAAACATCCATTATCCTGATGCCTGTACTTTAATATTCCTTATATTTAAAGCCTCAAGATGATGATATATGTTGCTTTGACTCTCTCCTAGGTCCTAGCTGAGCTAGCTGCAAAAGAAGAAGAAGCAGCCCTAAAGAAAACATCCAAAGAGAAGGGGAAGAAAGAGAAAGGGAAAAAGAAAAAGAAAAAGAAAGGGAAAGAAAAGGGGAAAGGAAAAGAAAAACCAGGAAGCAAGGATACCGTAAGGCATTTTAAAATGTGAATTTGGTTAGTAGTTGGTTAACGCATTGAAAGCTTCAGCCTGTTGCAATCCATGTGGGAACATTCATTCAGGGTTTCGGAGTGTAGACAAAATGACTTGCCACCAGTAATTCAGCCCACTCATAGGAGAGCTGGAAGCGGACACGGTCCTCACACATCTTACTTCATCGAGTTTGGTGGCAACGGAGACTTTATTAAGGCTTCAAAAACCAGAGCTGTGGCCTGGGAGGGTGTGTGCCTATACCTGTGGCAAGGGCTGGAGGAGGTCTGAGTCTTGCAAGCTGACTCAGCTACCGCGGGCCAGCTGCAGGATTTTAATATCAGGGCAGTGTTCCCTCTAATCTTTTTCATCTGTGTGTGGATTTTTCCCATCCATGTGCAGAATAATTTTTTATGTGCAGCAAGGCATGTGGAAATGTGCACCACCAACAGAAATACAAAACCTAGCTGTGGGTGCTCTGATAATCCACTGGATGGCGTTTAAATCTCTCCTGAGCAGCTGCACAAGTGCACAGTTTACAGGGAACTTCTTGCATTACAAATGAAGCACAGAGTAGACATTTGGGTTTGGGCCAGTGTCACGGCTCACAGGTCGTGCCCACACGTGGCCCCTCGGCTCCCGGGCGGAACCCCCCTCTCCAGTGTGGCAGCCCCTTCTCGGGGAGCCCCCTCCGCTCCAGCGGCAGTGAGACAGCCCTTTCTCAGGGAGTCCACTCCAGTGCAGCGACCCTCTCTTGGGGGGCCCACTCTCACCTGGGGGGTTCACCCCTCCTCCTCTGGGACGGTGCCTCTCAGGGCCTCCAGCCACCTGCCTCCGCCATGAGCCCCTTCGGGGGGTCCACTCTCTCTGGACCCCCGGGGCCTCCACTTCCAGAAGGAACGGTGCCCCCCTGTTGTCTAGCCCAGAGCAACTATCAGCCAGCACAGAACAGAAGGGTTTATTGAGCTTTGAACACAGCAACGGGTCTCTCAGGCCTGTAGGCCTGGGCCCTCAGCCCACATGTCAGTCTCCCCTGAAGCTAGCTGAGCTCTGCCTGCTCTGCCCTCAGTCCCCAAAAACAACAACCCCCAGTCTCCGAGCAGAGCCTCCAATATCCCCAGCAACAGCCCCTCCCCAGTCCATTGTCTTCTCCCCAAGTAAGAGGGTCGCCTGGGCCCCTCTCTTCTCCGCCTCTTCTCCTGCGTCCAATGTTCTCCCCTTGCTGGGGTCAGCTGAGTTGGTTGCCGGGGTCCCTCTCTGCAGCCTATTGTCTGTCATCTGGCCAGAACTGGCTGTGTCCTCCAAGCAGGGTTGGGGTCACCAGGATACCAGACACCATGGCTCCGACTCTGGCTGGACTCTGGGCTGTTCTCTGAAACAACAAACTCCCCACCTTTGTCACATTAAACCAGTAACTACTGTGCAGTGAGTGCCCCCCTGTATGTAACATCCCCCATTAAACCCCCAAAACTCCTCACTTCCTCACAGCCAGATTCCAGATGCTAGGATCCTGGGAGGTGAGATGGGTCCCGGAGCTCAGGCTACAATCTATCTATGCGGCAGGTAAACATCCCCTTAGTCCGAGTCCCATGCACCCGGATCAGCTGGCACGGGCCAGTCCTGGGTGTCTAAATGTAGCATAGACATAGCCAGCATTCTGCCATCTGCACAGTAAGGGTATCACCCTGCCCAAACATAATCCCTTTGGAGCACAGATTACATTGGCAAAGTTAGCCACCGCTACCCTTTCACTCAAGAGGCGGAAAGACCAGCATTCTGGTGGCCTTTATGTATCCACACATTGTGAAACAGGCAAACTCTCTCCCAGGAATGACCGTTTTGCCAATCCTAGATTTCAGACTAATTTTTAAGTACAGTGAACCATCTGCAAACCATTTCTCTTATCATGTGAACCAATGCTTTGTTAGTATGTAGAGATGAGCCAAGTTTTTTCAATTCATTTGTATATGCACAGGCAGGACTACCTGCCCTTTCCTGGAGTTTCAGGGGGTAGCCAAGTTAGTCTGTTACAGAAAAAACAACAAATGGTCTGGAGCACTTTATAGACTGACGAAACATGTAGATGGTATCATGAGCTTTCGTGGGCACAGCAAAGTGGGCTGTGCCCACGAAACCTCATGGTCCCATCTACATGTTTCGTTAGTCTATAAAGTGCTACCAGACCATTTGTTGTTTTGCCCTTTCCTGGTTACTCTTTGAGGCCAGTCTGCAGTCATGTCTAGTAAAAATAATTTAAAATATTATAATAATAATCCAAATTGTTAAGTATTTATTAAATAACTTAAAATCTTCATCTGTAAAAGTTCAGGTGAAAATGTAACAATGGATATAAAGAGGTACAGTAAAACTCCAATAGTCCGGCATCCAATTGTACGGCACTCCCGATAGTCCGGCATCAAAATGGCAAGAGCCTAGTGAGTGAGCTTCGGCAAAAAATGAGTCACAAGGCAGCAGCGACAGCAGCTGAACCGAGCGAAACCAGACGGGACTGAGTCAGTCTGCCACTGGCATTGTGTAATGCTGGACAGTGCTTGTCCTGCAATAAAAAGGGTTAAAAACACTTTATATACATTATATACTGTATATATATATAACCATCTTATAGTACCTCCTGATAGTCCTGCACAGCCGATAATCTGGCACCACCTAGGTCCCAAAGGTTCCGGATTATTGGAAGTCTACTGTACTTACAATTGATAATCCATGCTAAAGAAAGTAAAAGCAGAGTTAAAATATAGAGAAATGTGTATAATATAAATATAATAGGATACTCTGAATGGAGCTCCGGATCACTGTTTGTCGCCGAACACAGCCATCAAGTTGACGTGGTGGACAACACGAGTCTACATAAATTTTCCTTCAAATTCTTTCCTCTCTCAATCCCAATGAGCCTTAATAATTCATCATTATCTTGGCCCTATTTGCCTCGAGCCCCGTTAAGAGGCCAAAAAGGTGGACATATCTACTCCCAGGCAGTTCTTTAATATCCTCCACCAAATTGGAGTAATAGGACCCTAAAATATGAGCTCTTTTCACCTCAAATCGCTCATAGGCCAAATTTATGTTTTTGCTAACAAAACTGCTAGAAGGCTATCCTCCCTGAAGCCTTTGAAAGGCTGAGATTCTTTTGCTCCAAGGTAAATCTCCAATCGGCTTTTTTCGATAGTAGGTTCATGGAAGAACACACTGGACAAATGATATGCCAACCAGAAGTTTGAGATGGATTTTAGCTGCATTGTCTTAATTTTAAACATACGATGCAATTGGAATTTTTGGCTTTTGCAGCAACAGAAAATTTTGTTGCTTGTGAGCTTTCTAGAGTAAACAACATTCACGATTTCATTTTTTTGTAGATACCATTAACCTTTAAGTGATCATTATCACTGAGTAGCCCAGACATTCCCTCACTGTAAACTCTTTTGAAGAGAAGTTATACTTTTAGTTCTAAATGGGGGACACTCATGTAACATGAAGACTGGGGTTTCTAAGGCAACATCCCTCAAGCTGGCTGAAACCATAGTAACATCTGGCCACAAGACTAAACTAAGTGAAATAAAGAAGTGTCAATCTTTCTAATTTAGAGGTTATCAGATCCTGACCCATAACTTGGGAGCATCCATTCACAGCATATTGTAGGTAGCTGTCTTTGTATTCTGAAAAGTCCCAACATATCTTATTCAAATAAATGCAGGCCAAAAGTCACAGTGATGCAGTCCAACGAGACCTTGTTCCTAACTTCAGGTTTTTTAAGAAAACAATATTGTGATGCCAGGAGATTTAAATATTCCTTAAATCTGATAATGATCTTTAGAAATATGCATTTGAAAGCAAAATAACTTCATTTTCTTCCCTGCTAAGTGCTGATCTGATTTCCCATTGGGCACTAAGAAAAAACATAACAAAAACCTAGCACAGTCTAATCCCTCTTCAGAAACGTCTTATTTTTGTGACTTTTCAAGACAGATGTTGAATCATTTGGAACTATTTACCGTGGTAATATACTGGGTACTGGCCTGCTCGGGAGACAGGAATATGGCAGTGGTCTCTCTAGAAATTTCATCCAGCCATATTGATCTGAAAGCACCAGTCAGCCTCAAGGAGATCCACAGTCAAAATCTCTTCCCTGTGACCAGGAATCTGTAGCCAAACAGGCCAGTGGAAATCAATTCAGATTCTTCGCAGTGTGGAGTGCCCCATGCAGCTGCGTCTGTGGACAGCGTCAAGCACAGACATAGTGTTCAGCCATTCGTTACTCCCTATTGGTGGCCAAATTGAAACTGGCGTTATCGGATCAAGGTGCCCCACCACAGTTAACACAACACTGACTCAGCTTTTCTATCATCTGAGGTAGAAAAAGTATCAAGGAAAGAATTCCTTTGTTTCAAACACAGCATGAAAAACACTTACTACTAATGTAGAATGTAGGCCTATATTCATTGTAGCTGTCCTCTCTATACTGAATTATTTTGAAAAACTTCTATTTAATTATGCTGTATATCAGTGTTTCCCAAATGGTGTTCCGCAGAACCCCATGCCTCCGCGAAGTGAAAATAAGGGTTCCATGAGAAAATTCCATTACAATCACATTTTATGATTTTTTTTTTTTAAAAAATTAATATTTAAGCATTTATGAATTTTATTGAATTTTCATTGTGTTTGCCACGATAAATGTCCCTGTGTAATGCCAGCTTAGCCAGAGTGGGGACAATGATGTCACTACTCAGCGCTACGCGCAGTCAGTCAGTGGTGCGATCGCCTGTTATATACCACCGTAAATCCCCGTACTCATGCTCAGGGAGCGTGGATCACATGGGTGGCTGAATACGAATAGACTAGCGCCGCGTCGGACAAAGTATTATTAGACTGTGATAATTCAAAATTCTTTCGAGTTTAAAAGGGTTCCATGGCCAAATAACATTGGGAAACACTGCTGTATATTAAAATTTGAAATGTATTGGCATAGAAATATTCTTTACTTCAAAGTATAAAATCAGTGAAGCTAGCCATCACAGTAACTGCTTTGCTTATTCTGAAGGATACAAGAAATAATTAAGATATGTGCACAATGATGTTCAGTGGCTAAATAAATTAATGGGAAGCAATTGAGTTTTGAGGCTTCGTAACAATTTTTGTCTCATTAACAAAATATAAATGTATGTCTGTTAGAAATGCAACTTCTAATCAGCTAAATGCCATTCATTCTAGTGACTAAAATTCCTTCGTGCCGTCTTTCTTCTTTTTCTCCAAAATCACCTCCATGCCATCTCCCAGGCTGCTCCCTGTACCTGCAACGTCCTTTCTGATCCTTCACATCGCGCTTCTCTTTTCAAAACCCAGCTTTTTGCACAAACAATAATCCTCTAGTTGCACAAAAACAACCCTTATTTCATGACGACAAAGTGCTTAGCACATTGAGGCTACAACATGCAGAAGAAATTAATACTAATACTAATACTAATAAATATTAATACTAATAGAAAGGTAGATAGATTCCCATGCTCAAAGGTTCTTTCTATACTTCAAAAGTAAGTGAGTTTAACAACTTTTAAATTCAACTGGGTTGGAAACATGAACTACCACAGTCTCTGTGGATGAAGTCAAACCATCCAGCTTGAAAAAATATGTTTTCGTTCAGGTCTCCTCCAACAACTTTCACCAAATACATTTTTGGCCATCCCTTGTAAATTAAAACTACACTTGATCCCATTTTTCATTATGCTGTGACCTTGCCTGTTTTATGGCTGTTTCTTTGGCGATTAATACAATGATAGTCTATATTTTCTTCACACAGGAAGAAGGGGAGGGCTGGAAAATGGCTCCGAGTAATTTCCTTCCCATAATGGAGGAAGGAAACAACCAATATAAAGGTCAGTACAGGAAGATAATAATCCTAGCTGGAGCATTCTAATGAAGCTTAAATTGGATGCCATCAAAATAAAGTATGGAACATCATAGGAGTGTAAGCTTTAGACAAAGTAAAATTTGGAACGAGATTTCCCCTGCACCTGTAATTTATTTTTGACCTTTATGGCTCCAATCATACTGTCCTCAGAAAAATCATGTGTGCTTATAGATAGTATTGACTGGCCACTAGATGGAAAGCACTATGTCGCAGCTGAGGTTACAATCACATTCCTTAAATGTCTTACCCTCTTTGCCCTCTCGTTCATTGACCAGGCTGTTGATACGCACTCCTCCACACTCAAGTGGGTCCACATTTTCTCAATGAAAATATTGGTTGTAGAAAGGTATCCTTTCCAAATGGAGATTTTTTTCCCCCCAAAAAACGGGGAGCTTGAACGTTTCCACTTCCTGCCTGTCTTTCTGGTCCAAAGCTTGGCAACACCCGTTAGTACTCAGAAGAGAGGAGCTAGGAAGGGTAGGACCTGAAGTCTACACAAAACAGCAATGAAACAGCCTCGCGGCCCAATCCCCACGACCTCACGTCATGTAGCTCGGGGCCAGCTGCAGGTTTGTTGCTGCTGTGCAGACTTACCCCAAGAATTCCCCATCACAAAGATCAAAAGTCTCTTGAGGTAAGAGCCTGAATAGGGATAAAGGTTTATGAGCCACAGTGTAAGCCTCAAAGGTGCAAACAAGCTGCAAGTCTCTGACCTTGGAACCGCTGAAGTAAAGGTGTTGAGTTTTGCTGTCGCTATTTCCGTGCGTTACCTTCCTCACGCGAAAGGTAAGTTTTAAAGTCTTCTCTTCTTAACACTCTGCAGTGTTACTGACTTGCTCAGTTCCTCCTCTGAAGTCCTTGTCACATTGAGTTGCCTTGGGTCAGCCATGAGGAAAACACGTTTCCAACTCATTTCCAGCCTGACACCAGCAGAGTCCTGCCCAACCTCTACCTTGTGAGCAAGAGGAATTTCTCTTGGAAATGATAAACCACAGAATGTGGCATCATGGGAAGAATCAAAGGAGGGCTCAGAGCCCTTGAATACACACACACGGCTCCCACGAAATCAACAGGAGAGACACAGATGTGAGAACAGGAGAAATTTCTCCTCAACGTGCAAGGAGCAAGTTTTGTGCCTGCTGCTCGGCAGGGCTGGGGCCACTTTGGGTCGTGTCCTTGCATAGGCACAAAATGCAAGCAGAGGGCATAAGTAATGTCTCCTCCAACAACTAGGGAACTCCTTCTGAGGTAACCCAGCTCCGTGCTGCCCCAATCACTACCTTTCAATCCCTCCAAAATGGTGTCTATTGAATGTCTATGGCTGTGTTGAAAAAACTGCTCCGCTACCAGTATAAAAGGAAGGAATATCACAATGGCACGTTCCCCTCACATACCTGTCTTAGTGGCGTGGGCATCATTAGAGGGCTGAGAGAGGAGTTAACTAAGTGTAACTATTTAGGTTAATATGCATGGCTGGGTTCAGAGTACCGACTCCGGGATATGGATGGGACGAGGGGAGACCTCCCAAATCTCACAGCTAGCCCTTTCCAAAAAATGTCCATTTGTTATTACTTCTGCTTGCGAGCTGAGAGGGGGCAAGTTAATTGGCAAGAGTGTAACTGAAAACAGATGTGTACACGTTGCCATAAATTGTATGTGTAGCCAAGGTATGTTCCTTCTTAAATCTTCCCTAGCAGGATACACTTGTAGGGGCTCCAAATATGCCGGGTTAGAGCCTTGATAAATGATATGACACCAGACGCGCCGATGGGGGGAGAGGCAAAGGCGGCTACTGCCCCGGGGCCCAGCGATTCAAAAGGGCCCGGGGATCCTGGCTGCAGCTGCAGCAGGTCCTTTAAATAGCTGCCAGAGCGCTGCGCGGTGTGTTCTGGGCAGCACTGAGGGATGCCTGGGGAAGCCACACCCCAACCCCACCCCTTCCACCTGAGGCCCCACCCCTTCTGGAGGCATGGAACAGGCCCCCACTCACCTTTCCCAGGAGCCCAGCCAGGCTGTCGGCCCCGCTGTATGACACATTGTGACCACACTATGCACTGAAAATGCCTCCAGGAGCACTGAGAGACACTGCTAGAGTCCCCTTGGGGTAAAGTGAAAGGACAGCCTGGGGTTCAGATGTAACCAATGCACTTAACCGCTGCATGTAGCACAAGCAGAAATCCTTAGAGAGGGAACAATAACTCCGACGAGATTCCAAGGCTCCTTTCAGGTATGTCCAAGATTAACGTTTTCACAGACCAGCTTGGCCTCTCTTTGCCACGAGTGGATTAAGAGTATTTGAACCCATGAAGATGTTTATGATCAGGCACATTTCATTGCTTTCCAGTAAGTTACTAATTTCTGCAAACAGCACATCCCCCATCTCTTTCACAACTAACCTTCACATCCACTTATCAGGGATGGTGTAGATAACATTTAGTCCTGCCGTGAGGGCAGGGGACTGGACTAGATGACCTCTCAAGGTCCCTTCCAGTCCCACTATTCTCTGATTATATGATTCAGTACAATTTACCACATAGGTATAGCCTTCTACATAGGAATGCATAACGCACTCTCCCTTCACTTAGTGTGCTCAGCGACTGTCAAGTAAATCACCATTCGCCAAACATGTACTGCTCGCGTGTGAAGCACGGGTTTTCAAAATCTCAAGAACCAGATCAGAAGCCGTTCCTCCCCCAAACATCTGAGGCACGTCTCAGCGGTCACATTTTAAACACACTATTGCTTCTGCAGCAGAGTTACTCAGAAAAGGTCGCCATTTTTTAATATTGGATTTGTTTCCCACTCTCCCCGTCCTTCGAAGTGCTTACCTATTGTTTCTAGGAATTTTAAGGAAATGTTTACAGCGAACAAGCTGAGAACATTCCCATTCAATTCGTAAGCGTTATGCCGAGTGACCAAAAGCAGATGCTTACAATGAAAACGTTTGGGGAACCTTAACTGTAAGCGATGGCATCTACTTAAAACGCATTTTACACACACACCACAGATTACAAGTATCTGTGTAATCCCCTTGTGCTGTATTAGGAGGAAAGCAACCTCTTCCAGAACACTGGGAATGTACTGCATGCTCAACTTCTCGCTGTAGCACAAGTCGTGATCTGTTCTTGTGCCATTTTACCTACTAAAAGTACTTACGTGGATCACCAAGCATCTCATATTCTTAATGTGTTTATCCTCTTGGGACCCTTGTAGGGCAGGGCTATTGCCTTTATTTTGCAGAGAACAGACAGGCTAAATGACTTGCCTAGGGTCACATCAGATGGGGTCTCCTACAGCCCAGCCTAGCCCTCTAACCACTGGGCCATGCTGCCTGTGCGTGAGAATGCTGTAACACTGTGGGGTGACATGACTTCATGTTTATCTTTCGCTGAAAGATCTCCAAGCAGTGAGCAAGCTCACTGTACAGGCTGATGCTGACAGCCAGGTTAGCCCCATGCTGAGCCTAACAGCCATGTAGAGATATAGATAAAGAATGTTATAGAGAAATCTATATCCATTTCAAAAAGAGGTGATTCAATTGCATTTCACAAAACACACACACATTCCCATAGTTCACCGACCCTGTATGTAATTGAACACCATGCACTTTTGACCATACAAAGAAAACATAATGGCCTTAACCCTCCAACCTTGCTTTCAAAATACCTTAGAAACATTTTTGACCTAGAAAAAAACATAGCGTCTCATACCTACACGTGACTGATCTATCTTCTAAAATTAGCCACCTCTGACCTAGTCACTAAGGGTACATCTACACAGCAGTGCTATTTCGGAATAATTGCCGTTATTCCAAAATAACAAAGAGCGCATCTACACTGCAAGCCGTTATTTCAAAATAATGTCGAGCTGAAGACTTCTTACTCCAACTCCAAGTGCTCTTCCTTCGATTTCCTACTGTGTAGACAGTGCCAAAAGCCAAATTAAGCTATTTCGACTTCAGCTACGCAATTGACATAACTGAAGTTGAGTAACTTAATTTGAGTTTTGTCCTTCTGTGTAGACGTACCCTAATTTAATCCTCAGGGTACATCTAGACTGGGGAGGGTGGTTCAGGATACCTCTGGTATCCTGAAAAAACTCTGCCACATCCAGGGAACGGGTATGTTCTTCCGCTTTTTTTTGCGGAAAAGCAGAAGCACTCTTTCGGAAGCCCTGCCTTCCTCATTCCACGCGGAAGAAGGGATCTTCTGAAAGAGGAGTTTTTCCCGAAATTTGGCCCAGTGTAGACAGGCCAAATTTTGGAAAACCTCTTCCGAAAAAGTATCAGAAAAAGGTACGCAAATTGCACTCCGCAATTTGCGTACCTTTTTCCGAAAAACCATCGTAGTGTAGACATAGCCCCAGTGAGCCAGTTGCCAAGTAATATCAATAAAGCCTAGTGGCTAAGAGTGAGTCTACACTGCAGGGCTTAACTCGAAATAAGCTATGCAAATTGAGCTTTGTCAATTGCGTAGCTTATTTCAAAATAGCTTATTTCAAAATAGGGAGTGTCTATACAGCACTTATTTCGAAATAGAGCACTCTTTCCCTGACTTCCCTTACTCCTCGTACAATGAGGGTTACAGGAGTTGGAGTAAGAAGTCCTCCAGCTTCACAGTAGTTTGACACTACTTCAAAATAACTGCCTGTGGTGTAGATGCGGACTAAGTTATTTAGCGCTAGTTATTTCGAAAGAGTATTGCAGTGTAGATGTACCCTAAGGTGCAGGAAGGAGGCTATCTCTGATTTGTCTGTAGGGCCTATTACCCAATGACAAACAATTATGAAAAATGAAATAAAAAATGTGACTTGGTCTTTGAAAAATAAATACCTAAAACTTAATGTTCCTGTGAAACCATTGCACTTACAACCTGTTGACCCAGCCTGGAAAAGGTTTAAAAATTCACCTTTCTTCTATGTAATATCCCCTTTCCCCAAGGCTGAAATTCAAACTAGAGTAACCCTAGAGGAAGTGCCTTCTGACTGGGGTAAGTCAACCTTTCCCGTTGAAATATTACGTGACATCAGTCATGCTGTTTGACAGGCCTGGAGTCATTTAAAGAAATTGATGTTGATACCTTTGTATTCCTTCCCTCATTACCAAAAAATCCACTGTCCTCCTTAATCTTTACCTTTTTTAGCTATAACATTAAGACTTTTCACCTGCAAAAACT
The DNA here is from genome assembly GCA_019425775.1 of Rafetus swinhoei. Classification (NCBI taxonomy): domain Eukaryota; kingdom Metazoa; phylum Chordata; order Testudines; family Trionychidae; genus Rafetus; species Rafetus swinhoei. Next base: position 74,946,303 of record CM033439.1, read on the forward strand.
ATTCCCTAGGTATAAAACCACACAAGCTTGGCACATAATCGGCATTCAAGAGAATTCTCAGGAGGGAGAGATAGCAGCCTGCCTTATATTAACTAGACTAACCCTTGCATGGTCTCCTGGGGGGTGCTAGGAATATCTTTCTCAGTTAATAGAGACTTAGATGCTGCAGAGGTTAGTGAAAAGAGGAAGGCCATGAAAACCAGCTTCATAAAGGAGTCTGTGTTTTAAGGCGGAAAAGTGAAATTTTAAATCATCTGGAACCGGAATGAATGCATACTTCTGGGGATTAGCTGTCCTTACACAGATGCTATCGGGTTTGGAATGTAGGGGAACTCAAGGTACGGTGCGGTCCTTTGGAAATGATTTGAATCTATCAAAAGAGGAGATAAGGAGGTCCCCTTTTTAATGTGTGCCCTTTGTTTATACCACCACATTCAAACAAAGGGCTTTCCAAATTTCAATGTACTTTTCTGGAAAACAAAAGGCCGTTTTCATTAACATTAAAAATATTTGCCAAGTACAATCATTCAGTACAGATAGTCCCCAACTTACGAACGAGTTACGTACCAAACACTTGGTCGTAACTCGATCTGTTCATAAGTCGGACTCCATTCATTTAAATGTGACCGCACTGTTTGTAAGCGCGGATCGCGCGTTCGTAACTCGGGGACTGGCTGTAATGTGCTTAATGGGAGGTTGGTCATAAGTACAAATGGTCGTAAGTCGATGCGTTCGTAACTCGGGGACCATCTGTACTTTATCATAAACAGAAATTGCACATCTCCCTTTCCCCCCCTCAGACGTGGTTGTCTGCTTACTGCTTGCGCTTGGCCCACACAACAGTTAAGTGCTGTCATATCGATTGAACTGTGTGACTCATTTTTAGAATCTCTCCACTGCCTCTCCCTGGGTTCTTGCATAAAGTTTGAAATTCTTGTCCTCCCCTTCGACATTCTGCTGCACCCATGTTCCCCTTTGCTCCACCAGCGAGGCCCCCTCCGTCTTCATACCACCTTCAGTGCCACTCCTCGTGTGCAATGGCTTCCCAAGCCGGTGGCCAGGCCCACGCCGCATCTTCGTTCCCCAGACTCACTTCCGCTACGAGGCACAAACGTTATCCCCCAGCTCTCAGATGCTCTCCCCATCTCATTCCCTCGCATTGAATCCAGCGCCGTGTTCTATAAGTGGCCACGGGTGAATGAGGCTGATGAGACATTGCTGTTTTAAATTAAACCTGTGCCTCGGGTCCCCCGGCTGGTATTATCCTTTCGGGGTCAGTCTTTCAGACCTTATGTGCCTTCGGGGGGAGCGATTTTTGGGACTGCCCGTGGCTCCAGTTTAAAACTTGAGACAGTACGCAAGAGGAAGTCAGTGGAGGGATTCCAAAGAACAGTGGCATGGTCTAACTCACTTGGGCACTTGCAACCTGAAGGAGTAATGGTATAAACACAAGCGGTGATGCTCTAGGGATTAGAACTTACAACCTGTAAGTGACCATCTCAATAGCCATACTATGCCCCTGAACTCCAATACCAAACTATAGTCCAAGGCAAAGAAAGCCAACTTGGCCTTTCACAGAGCCTAGCAATAGTGCTCGGATCTTGCTTGGCGTCTCTAGGATCTGCTACTTACAAACAATTAATAAGAATTTCAACCACCCCATTTCTTTTCTGATGGCATCTAGGAAAACCCATACCTCCTGTAACTTTTTGCCCCCTTTCTTTGCTTTGGGATACCAGATGTTTGGCAGAACAGAGATGAGCAGTGGAATTTCCCCCAGGAGTATGACCCAGAACTGATCAAAGAGGAGAAGCGGAAAGAAGTGGAGGAGGAGATCAGACTGCAGGTGGGCTTACAACAAGAGCAGGGCATCTGTAAGAATGGCTCTTGCCCACCTGGGCTTTTCTCTAGTTGTAAGGACTGGCCTTGACACCTAGACCTTGCCTCCAGTCAGAGCTCCCCAGTCCATTCTTTTCCTTCAGTGTTTGGCTGAGTATTTGTCTGCAGAGTGATTGAAGGGGTGTGGCTGCCACAAGAAACTATGGAAACCCATGAAAAAAATCAACCGCGTGTCTGTCTGAACAGGTGGATGAGCTGATGCGACAGGAATTGAAGAATCTGAAACTGGCAGTGGACAGAGAGAAGGACAAAAACCAGAAAAAGGGGAAAAAGGGGAAAAAAGGTGGAAAGAAGGTAAGTGCAGCAAAGGGCGGGAAGCTGGCGTACACTGCCATGCTCTGCCCTTCAAGTCCAAGGGGTTCTAACGAATCTCCTTCGGCGGGTGTGTGGTGAATCGTCGGTCACAAGAGTTCAAAACCATCTCGCAGGTAAGCTGATTTCTTAGGCACTTTTGTCTGATTTGCTTTCCTGGACATGTTTTTAGCTGGCCGTGTGGATGAACCCATACGCTTTGCTGTGATTTTATGTGTTAGGGAGAGGCAAACCATGCTGAGGGACTTTCAGAGGGGTGGCTGTGTTAGTCTGTAGCTGGAAAAATTTAATAACTAATAGTCCTGCAGCACCTTAGACACTAACAAAACATGTAGATGGTCTCATGAGCTGTCGTGGGCACAGCCCACTTCTTCAGATGAAACATTCTGAGGGGAACAACCCCCCAGTACTGCCCTGATTTTCAAGAGCACTCTGAACCCACAGCTCCAGCTGAAGCCAGCGGAGGGTGATCTGTCTGCACCTTTGAAAATCACTCTCTCTTCCGACCCAGCTTGATTCAGATGAATATGATGGGTTAATATGATGTAATTAAGGCATGGGACTGGGAGCTAGCCGGTTTTCCGTGGAGCATGTACTCAGTGTCTTATCAGGTCTCTTTAAGTTGTCTCCACAACCCATCACAACTGCTACTTGCTTTTGAAACTCTTGGTCTAAACATTCACGTATCTGAACTGACACCCAAGTGGGTGCATGTTATTTCAACGCATTCCACTCGCTACTGAAGAATTTAATGCAATTAAACAACATTTATTTAGCAAAAGGAAATACGCGAGCGGCATTGATTAATATATTAGACCCACTGACTCATGGCGAATACAGCAGTGCCAGAGTGCTTCAGAAAAAGGGGCGCTGGAATGAAGGGCCATGGGAAGCTCCAGGAGGGAGCCCCAAGGAACAGGGAGAGCTAGGAGGAAGATGGGGCCGTGGTAGAGCTGGGAGAGGTTGAGTGGAGCAGGGGATGGATTCTCTGCAGTTGTCCTGTCCCACGTTTCCTTGCCGTGCCTGACTTCTACTCCCCTTGGGAAGTATTAAAACAGATCCCAGGTTATATAAAAAGTCCCAGAACAGCATTCTGAAGTCTGCTGGCACAGCCTGAGTGTTTACCTCGAGTTTTGCAGCACTATCGCACGCAGAGAACTTCACGCTCGAATGCTCCTTTGAATTGCGCGTGCACGTTTATTTTACCAGATTTAAATCCCGAATAACAGTAGTCCCACGGTCATTCAGCATTTACAGAAGGGAGCAGCATTTCAGTTACAAGCGCTAAGGGCAAACAGCAAAACCCGAATCTTTGCTGTTTCAGCGTCACTCTTGCAATTGCAGTCTTTCTTGGGAGAGTGTAGTCCTTCTCGAGAGTTAGAATACTCTTTGCACCTGACCAAAAAAATCAGGGCAATTTAAGATAGCATGTTTGAGGCATCTTTGAAAATGAATAGATGAATACTTCATAGGCCCAGTTCAAAACATGCCCGTGTAAATGTAAAGCGAAGGAAGGCAATGCACAAAAAATGCAAGTGCAGTTACAGCGACTCTGCGCGGAAAATGGATATTTGTATTGGCCCATGGCAGTTAAGATGCCTCAGTTCCCATTGTGCACACAATCTCCCCCCGTTCATCCACAGCCAGTCACTGGAGTGAGGCTCATGGACCTTAGGCTGCATTTTTGAGTATCTGAATGTCTGGAATGGGCACAATGGGGAATGGGAGCAGCCAGGAAGCAGCCTGCCAAGTTGCTGCTGAAGAATACTGAGTTATTCTGTAGCAATTCTTCTGTCTGATCAAGGGCCAGTGTTGGCAGACCCAGCTAGTCCTTCCTCTAGAGGAGCCAGGGCCTCTGCACCAGGTGATATGAACCGGGGAATGTTTGTAGATTTCACGGTGCCAGGGAAGACTAAGCGACGCCAGATGTAAAACAAATGTTTCAAGGGGGTTAACCTGCCTTGCACACAGCATTCCCAAGACAACTCCTGTAGAGACCAACGCTTGTTTCTACGTCCAGTGAGCAGTGGGAAGTTGGCAGTGAGTACAATATCTGTCAAGCTGAAGACCGTGAAGCAGAGTTCATGTTCTTTTGTGGGGCATGCTCCGTTTTTGTCAGGCCACATTTCTTGAGACTCCCGACTGCAGCTTTTTGAAAGAATTTTTTTCTGTTTGCTTTACAACTCTCATTCACAACAGGCTGGCAGGTTTTAGTGCTACTCCTCTTTGGCCCCTGGGAGCAGAGACACTAGGACCAGTGTGCAGGTCGAAAGCGCCATTGTAGTTTCTATAGTGGCGCGCTAAAATAAGTAATCACAGATTGAAAAAAATGCCGAGAATGAGAACAAGAAAAATCTCGCCGCTCCAGACATACATCCTTCCCAGAATCCCCCTTTTTGAGGCAACTCACCTTGATACACACTGAGAGTGTAAGCACCCTTGAGAATGAACACTTGGGAAGGCTGTTCCTCATTGTAACACTGTATGGGTGCATATATGTTCATTTATGTATTTATTTTTCACTGCAGCAAAGATGCCCTTAAACATGGATTTTAAAAGTTTGATTCTTTCAGACAACCCATTTGAGTGAGGGGGAATTTGAGAGCAGCCTTCAGCTACCTGAAGGGGGTTTTCAAAGAGGATGGAGCCAGGCTGTTATCAGGGGTGGCAGACGACAGAAAAAGAAGCAATGGTTGTACATTAGGAAAAACTATATCACTGGGGAAGTGGTGAAATCTCCATCCTTATTGTAAATATTTGTCACAAATTAATTGATCAATGATCTGGAAAAATTAGCAAGAAACTACTATAAATGTTGAAGCTAGACAAGGACTCAGATTGCATGGGCATGTGTTACTTATAGAATAGTTCAAATATAAGGGTACGTCTAGACTACAGGCTTTTGTCAACAGAGGCTTTGTCATCAGATACTGTCGACAAAGCTTCTGTCAACAAAGAGTGTCTAGACTACAGCCAGTTCTGTCGACAAAGCAAGCCGCTTTGTCGACAGAGAGTCTAGATGCTCTCTTTTGAAAAAGCACAGTGTGGATGCAATAATGCCTTTTGTCGACAGAACTCTGTTGACAAAAGGCATTATTCCTCGTAGAATGAGGTTTACCTCCGCCGACAAAACTGCCGCGTTCTATCGACTTACTGTCGACAGAACTTGGCGGTAGTGTAGATGCAGACATAGTTTTGTTGACAAAAGTCCACTTTTGTCAGCAAAACCCTGTAGTCTAGACACACCCTAAGAGTTTCACAACTGATCTCTGACCTAACACACTGGGTGGCAGCCCACCATACTAGCATTAGCCAGACAGAATGGAGAGATATCGACAGGCTTGTCTACACTGCACCAGCTGTGTCTACAGCACTTTGGGGTGCAGCTGTGTAGTCCAGACTGCAGGGCAGTGTAGCCACCGCCATGGGACACTCAGTGCTTAGGTACAGTGCTGTGAAGCCACACTGCAGTTGCACAAGGCCATTGTAGTAACGCTTGACATCTGGAGAGGAGATATATTTGCTGCCATGATTCGTTTCAGAATCTGCTTCTGAGCTGCACTCAGAATCCTGCTACAAACTGATTCTGAGTGTGATTACACCTGACCTGCTCACACCCCAGTTAGTGATCGTTCATTAAAGAGACAAGACCTTGCGCGCCCCCCACTTAGATCAGCCTGAACCAAATGCAGATTTATTATGCAATAAAGGATATGCAAGTGGAAAATAGCCAGCAATAAATGGGACACATACAAAGTGGTTAGGGGATGGAACAGACGGACACATTTAAAGGTAAAATGGGTTTTCATAACTGATTAGCCTGCTTGCATTGAATAGACAGGTAAAGCAGCTGTCAGCAAGATATATTTTGTAGGAAAGCCACAGTCTAATTTCCTCTTGTGCTTGCCAAATTTCCCAGAAACACTGATGTGAATTAGGAAAACACATTTTCCATATGACAAATACTCTTTTTTTTCAAGCCTTGGAGTTGGTTTACTGTTGAAAATGCTCTGAAGAAGCTACCCATTGGCCAATAAATTCACCATATGTTTGGAGTCTTTCTAAAGAACAAAATCATCTTTTCTTCCCAGTAATTCCCAAGGGGGTTATAATTTCTTCCAACTTCCTATAAAAATATAAAGAAACAATGCTAGAGAAGCACTGGCAATAACCCAGTATCTCTGCAGACTCCCAGTTGCTATTGTAGTGTGATGCATACTCTCCTGATGACATCACCAATGATGTTTGTGTAATCTACAGAGCATGTTCCTTGATTTATCGAATAACATACACTGCTAGGCGTTAGCTACAGCAAGAAGGCTGTGCTATAGAGAGCTCTGAATATTTGGACATGTTTGTATTATTCCAATGTAGGTCCATTAAAAAGGTTAGCTTTCTCCAAATGTCTCTTATCTACATAGCTCTGACTTTGTCCAGATTACTTACCCTGTGGTATGAACAGTAACAGGTAATTTGAGCAGTAGAATCAACGTACAATCTCGTCTTCGGAGAGTTCAAACTGATTCATGTCTACTCGTTGCTGATTTAGTTCAGGAACAATAGTATTTTCCAGATAGCAAGACAGGTTTGTTTTTTTTAAAAATGGTGCCGCCTCTGGAGCGCTGCAGAAGGGTTTATGAATAATTCAATAGAAGAATAAATAAATGCCTGAGTAGGAGGCTAGATAGTATCGTCTTCCCAAGGGTGGCGGAAGCAAATCGTTTAAGCTCATGCCTGTGTAACTGCCACTGGGCGGATTTGAACCTGGGATCTCTGAAGCTGAGTATAGAAGCCTCTAACCTCTGAGGTAAAAGCCAGCTGGCTTCCCAGCCCATGCTGTAGAGGTCTCTTGGTCTTAACGGTTGCTGTGGGCTGGGAACCACAGCATGGGACAGTGAACCACACTAGGTGTGTGGGTTACACCTGCCTTTAAGTGTGTGGAGCAGTCTCATGGACCTCAACACGACTAATCCCAGTAGCTCATGCTTAAGCGCTTTGCTGGACTAGGCCTAGTGCACCAAGCTCTACCATCTCTGGGTGTGGCACACACGAATGAACCAACTGCTGTCCTAATTAACTGTTGGGTTGAAATGTGTAAATACATTTGTGACTTCTCATGGCGATAGAGAGAACCAGTGTATATGATTCCCATCCTTGTGTTGATTTGGTTCCCACGAGGGCTTTGCAATGGGTGAGGCAGCCATGTACACAAATGTAGTCTTCGCATACGGCTTCCGTTACAGTGGTGAAAATCCCCAGAGAAGACCTGCGCCAGCCATCCTGGCCACAGACTACTTCTTCCCTGAGGTGTTATGAAGGGTAGGCAGGAAGGAGTTTAATGATTAGGGCACTAGTCTAGCACTCTGGAGACTGGGATTCAATTCCTGGCTCACCCTCAGGCATCCTGGGGGATCTCAAGCAAGTCATTTGGTCTCCCGTGTGCCTCAGTTCCTTGTCTATAAATGGAAATAATACTTCCCTATCTATTCCTCAGATACAACAGTGGCAAGAGCCACATTGAAATACATAGACAGATAGTGGGAAAACAAATACAAATACTGCAATACTTAGGGGTTTTAAAGTTGTATCAGAAAGTTTTGTATCAGTTCCAATAGTACTGAGATATACCAGTCAGCTATAGCCCTGCTGCTTATGCCATTAATTACTGTCTGCATTTATGGTCCCCAGAAAAGGAAAAAAGGAAAGAAAAGTGGAAAGAAGAAAAAGGAGAAGGATTTGACTCCTGACAGGTAAAGAATGCACCTGGTCCCCCCCGAGAGTCACTTAATGACAAAATTGTGTATCCTTTAAATGTGCCACACTGTCAAACCATTTTTTTTTTCATTTGTTTAATCACAAAAGGACAATGTCAGAACTGGTAGCTTTACATTTCAACCCACCGGTGTCATGGGCCCTACACGCCTGAAGAACCCTCCAATAAATAAAACCATTTTCATACTAGCTATAAACATCCCCAAAAGCCTAGAAAAGAAAACAAACCCATCATGACTTTGCCAAACGTTCATGGTAGTCTCTTTGAAACGTTTCAAAGTAAAACGCATTTCAGCATTGTCAGGAAAGGCTACCTGCCCTCTTAATGGATAGCTCGGTGGTGCTACTCATTACAACACAAATGCAGCTTTGAGGTGTACGTTGTACAAAAATGACCTGTACTCTGTGTGTTTTTCTTTTATTATATTGTTTTCAATAGCTTGTACAAGCCAACGCCCTGATCCTGTAAATACTTAGGCATGTACTTCAACAGCCAGGCTTCACTGACGTCAGTGGGACTACTCACAGTGCATAAACACAGCATGAGTGTATGTCCTTTCAGGGTCTTAGGCCCAGCTCTTCACTGAAAACCCTTTTACTTTTATTCCTCCTGCCCTTCGTCCCACCTACAGAGGCAGGAATACCTGGCAGTCTCAATTGTCTATCAGATTTTCCATCCAATTTAACGTCTCTGAGAAGAGTGGGCTGTAGCCAGCTCTAATAAAAACCACACTAAACCACCCTTTGTATCTCCTGTAAAACATACATGGCATAAATCAGTTTTATTTCTCGTCTGACTCACGTAAGTTCTTGAGGGCACCTTACAATGTGTTAAATATTTCTGTTCCAAGGACAGAGTTTCTTTTGCTTGAGGCATTCAAGCAAATTCCGTGTTTACACACCTGCATTCAGCATTTACACCATACGTCTCCTGATGATCTGCCCCTTTTTCATTTTGCATAATACAAACCTGTGCTGAGTTACCACAACAGTCAGCCACTTACCTCGGAGCAGCATGGAACAGGGACAGGTGGATCTCCTACGGCAGCAGGGCCCAAGAGCACTGTAGAGACAAATATGCCCAGGACCTGGTGGAAAGAAGCATCTTACATTGTGATCCAATCCTATTCACTTGGATAGGATTTAGCACAGGTTGGGCCCTTTGTATCAATCCAGAACAATGATGTCTTATTCTGGGTTCAAATGCAACATTTCCTTGCCAGAGGATGTGGTGAAGGCTAGGACTTTAACAGGGTTCAAAAAAGAGCTGGATAGATTCATGGAGGTTAGGTCCAACAATGGCTATTAGCCAGGATGGGTAGGAATGGCGTCCCTAGCCTTTGTTTCTCTGGAGGTGGGTAACAGGGGAGGGATCACATGAAGATTATCTGTTGTGTTCTCTCCCTCTGGGGCACCTGGCATTGGCCACTGTTGGCAGACAGGTTACTGGGCTAGATGGACCATTGGTCTGACCCAGTCTGGTCGTTCTTATGTAAAATCTCTCAAGCCAAATATGTAAGTGTTGAAGAACAATTTCATGGACATGTAGGGAAGAAGACCTCTCATACCAGGTAGTTGCTCCAGGGTCTATCAATTAAATGCATATACACTTGTAAAATGATTATAAATACTTACTTTATGCATACAAATATCAACATACACTTGTTCAGCTGTAAAACTGGCACCTCTGGGTGTCAGCAGCATCAAGGATTGAATTTGGGAGATCTGGATCTTAACGCCTGAAGCTCTACTGCCTGAAATAAAACACCCAGTGCCAGGGCAAAATTTGTCATGGGGGATTGGGCCGAAATGTGGTCACGGCCCCTTTAATTGCCGCATGTCCCGAGCAGACTTCCATTGGGCTCTGTTGGCGGCCCCTTGAAAATGGCAGCCCTGGGCGACCACCTGGCTCGCCCACCCTTAAGACCGGCTATGCCCAGCGCCCTTAGCCAACGTTGTAGCAGACCACATCAACCTCTATTTGACCTACCTCGGGGACAAAGTGCCGCACCAAACAGGCATGGCTTACTCAGGAAATATGTAATTATTATAATACTATGCTATTGACTATTATGGACAAGAGTCTGAAGTAAACAGGATGAAATTCAAACAAGACAAATGCAAAGTACTCCACTTAGGAAGAAACAAATCAGTTGGGCCCATGCAAAATGGGAAATGACTGTCTAGGAAGGAGTACTGTGGACAGAGTTCTAAGGGTCAGAGTGGACCACAAGCTAAATATGAGGCAACAGCGTGACTCGGTTGAAAAAAAAATAGCCCACAATCATTCTGGGATGTATTAACAGGAGTGTTGTGAACAAGACACAAGCAGTAATTCTTCCACTCTGCGCTGATTAGACCTCAACTGGAGTATTGTGTCCAGTTCTGGGCACCACATTTCAAGAAAGAGGTGGACAAATTGGAGAAGGTCCAGGGAAGAGCAACAAAAATGATGAAAGGTCTAGAAAACATGAGCGATGCGGGAAGGTTGAAGGAATTGGGCTTGTTTAGTTTGGGAAGAAGAAGACTGAGAGGGGACATGATAGCAGTTTTCAAGTACCTAAAAGGAGAAGGGAGAAAAATTGGCCTCTCATGATAGGTCAAGAAGCAATGGGCTTAAATTGCAACAAGGGAGGTTTAGGTTGGAGTTTAGGAAAAACTTCCTACCTGTCAGGATGGTAAAACACTGGAATAAATTGCCTAGGGGGGTTGTGGAATCTCCATCACTGGAGATTTTTAAGAGCAGGTTAGACAAGAGTTTAGCAGGATACCAAAAAAAAAAAAATTGGACAGTTACATAGATAATGATAAATTCACATTTACATTAGATCAAAATCCCAGGGTATAAAGCATCATTTCTTAGGGCAAAGAGGATCCAGTAATTGACTGGAGATAGGAAAAACTTTCCTCTGCGATCAAGTTACTCCATAATTGTGCACTGCATTATTTTCCCAACCTTTCTCTACAATTGGCTCTGGCCCCCATCAGGGAGGAAACAGAACTAGGTGGATCCAGTATAATAAATCATGTGGCGTATGGTCTTAAAGGGTGGACGTTGGTCTATTGAAAACAGAATAATTTCCAGGAAGGTTCATGAATTACTTATTGCAGAAGCATAATATAATGTGCTGTTATTAGGATTTAAAAATAATGATTCGGTAATCGATATTAACGAATGCATACGACTAGAGTCAGTGATCTTCATCGCCCGTAAACAAATATTCATGACGTTATATGAAATCATGTGAGATACAAGGAAATAAAAGTGTCGGATTAATACTTAATTGGAAGGGGAGCAAATAACAGCTGAGACGGAAAAGCCACTAATGATTAAATATTGACAGAGAACATCATTTTTACCTTCCAGTAAAAAATTACACATATTAAAGCTAAGGATGTGTAAAGGGTTCTATTTAGTTTTGTTAACTGAAAGACTGGGCCGTTTTTGCAGAGTTCTCGAATTTTCTGAAATAATGTCTCTTGTGTGTAGGACCATTGATTCTCTGTACAAGGAACTAGTAGAAGAAGGATTACTAATAAAGCCCAAGACAGTGAAACTCTCTGATTACGTTGGTAATGTATACATTTTTAAATGTCTTGCACCTCAGAGCTAATGGAGCTCTTGAATATACTATAACACTTAATCCACAGTGCACTCCGGTCACAGCAGTTTGGCTGCTTATTAAAGACCAGTGAAAAGAGATTGGATGAAAGAGCAAAAACTCAAGTCAGAATAAATTCAACCCTTTTTGCAAGATTTGAAATGGGGATTTGTTTTCTGCAGTTTGAAACATGCTTCCATGCCACTACTTTGCATTCCTTCTCTTTCTGGCACCTGGCAAAATTCAGGAATGGCATTCTCAAAGCTGCACAATGGCTTTACACACTCCCTCAGGTATGTCTACACAACTTTTATTTCGGGAGAAGGATGCAAATAACGCTGCGCATTTGTATGCTTCCTCCAGTTTTTTTTCAGAAGACGCTCTTCCGGTATTTACCCGCGTCTACACGTGGCCGAATTTCGAAATAAACCCCTATTTCGAAAGACCCCTGTAAACGTCATTGTAGGCGGAATAAGGGGTCTTTTGAAATAGGGATTTATTTCGAAATTCAGCCACTTATAGATGCAGGTAAGTACCAGAAAAACGTCTTCCAAAAAACCCCAGAGGAAGTATGCAAATGCACAGCGCTATTTGCATCCTTCTCCCAAAATAAAAATTGTGTGTAGACATACAAGATTGCTTTGGGACATTCACTAAAACCGAACAAGCTGCAATACATCAGGGGGAAAACCACGCATGTAAAGGACAAGAATTAAAGTGCTTCTCAGTACCAGCATGCCCTGTGCATCTGGCCAGTAATATGTTCTGTATCTAAGCAGGAAAAACTGGAGTCTTTGGTATCAGCTGTAAGTGCCATGCTTGTATAAACTGCTACAAGCCGTATTTATTACCAGCAGAGTCCTTGCCCACTCTAGAGAAGGCTAAATTAGCTGGCATTGCTATTCTGTTCATTGTGCTCTCATTAAAGAGCATCGAGCACTATGAGTAGTAATTGTCATGATTATTGGACTGGCCCAGCCGCTACCAGCTGTCCTTCCCAAGGTCATTTATGCCTGACAGATGTTTCAGCCAAGATACGCTGAACGATCATGTGGGCCAATTGGATTGGTTAGTGGCTGGTAACATGGTAGAATGGTGTAAAAATCCATTTACGATTTAAAACAACCCCCTCAGCACCAAAGCCTCCAGTGCCCCAACTGGAGAGACGGTTTGGGGGCACTGCTGACTCTGCGCCATCTTTGTACTCCCTTGAGCCTGAAGCTGTCAGGGGTCTGCGTGGCTCCCGTCATAGCTTAGCGTGGCCTCGGGGCTGCTCTAAGGTATGTAAAAGCCATGGCACTGGCTGGAGAAACACTGGAGTACAGAGTGCTCTGGCCAGGGGCTCACACCCAGCATGTCCCCACACGGCCCCTGCTCCGGGAGGGAGGGAGGCGGAGAGCTGGCAAAGACAGCTCTGCCCCAGCGGAGGATTCGCTCATGTTCAGGCAGTTCTCAGCTGTCCGCTTTGGGCTGCTTTAAGTCCCACTTGGACTGCCAGAGTGATGCAAATGGTGCTTAGCCTGGCCAGGAGGGGGGGTGGCCTACATCATTTGGCTTGATATTAAGTCAAAAGCAACGTTGAAAGTTCCAAGGTTCAAGTCCTGGCCCTCTTTAGCGCTCAGTCCTGAAGTCCTAGAAAGGTCACTTGCAGGACGTCTACAGTGCACAGCTATTTCAGGATGCCAGAGGTACCCCGAAATAGCTACCCTGCATCTACACAAGCCACCCATTATTTCAGAATATTTTTCGAAATAACGAGAGCACTATTTCGCCATCCCGGTAAACCTCATTGCACGCGGGATAAGGGATGGCTTGACATAGCACATTATTTCAAAATTTGGCACTGTGTAGACGCACCAAATTTCAAACTAAGCTATTTCGAAATCGATTCAAATTGCGCATCTTATTTCGAGTTTCGGGTGCTGTGTAGACACACCCGAGCTCTCGCACAGGTCTTGGGGAGAAGACAAAGGGTGGAAGTGAGCAAGATGCCACATCATGAGTAAAGCTACTGAAACCTCCGTCCCTCTGACACACTGACATTGCTGAACTAATTTTCTTGGTGACCTTATCGAAATTAGTCAGAGACTATCCATCATGATTTATGGTCAGTTGCAATTAAACCCTTTGATGCATTCTAATTAAATCTCTGAAGATTAATTTCTAGCCAGTTCTTTTGATTTGTCCTTAAATAAAAGATAAAACCTGAAATGAATTTTACCTTCAAAGCGGGCGGGAAGGCTATGTCAGTGCCTGTCCATCTCCCTTGCCCAAACTATGACTATACTGTATCTCTCAACTGTCTCTCCTTTTAAAGCTAATTCAACATCTAGCCCAGATAAGCTGGATGGTCTGTCTTCCTCTTTGTACATTATCATCAAAATACAAAATAGCCTTAGCTGCAGAGCATGTTATTTATGATAAAGAAATTAATCCTTCTTGAATGCCTTTTTCCTGCACTATTAGTGTAGGTCTGACTGGAACTGGAGGTGAAATTTTTAGCTCACAGTATAGTCTTAGGTTACGTCTAGAATGCAGCGCTTTTTCGGGATACCAGAGGTATCCCGGAAAAGCAATGCTGTGTCCAAGGAAAGTGTCCACTTTTCCAAAAAAAAATTTGGAAAAGCGGAGGCGTTCTTTCGCCATCCCTGTAAACCTCATTTTACGAGGAAGAAGGGATGGCTCGAAAGGGCAGGTTTTTCTGAAATTTGGCACCGTGTAGACGCGCCAAATTTCAGAAAAGCCTCTTTCGAAAGTGGAGCAGAAAAAGATACACAATTGTGGTTCACAATTTGTGTACCTTTTTCCAACTTTTCTTTATTGTCGAGATGTAGCCTTAGCGTCAGGAGTACAATCCCATATTTCACTCGTTTTTAGATAAAAAAAGGTGAATTGCAATGCAGAAAACAAACACTGAACCGAACAGAGCCTGCAGTGCCACATTCCCCCTAAGGTGTGGTGGGGGTTATGGAGGCTGTTAAACACGATCTACTCCCTTTTAAAAATCCCCAGATCCATCTTGGTTCATTGGCGATTCCAAACATATGACATCTCAACTCCCTACATTTTTGCTATTGATGTGATTTATGGGGTCAGGAATGATTCTTCTCGGAGCCACAACGTTTCTTTAAAAGGCTATTTAAAACGTATCTCTCTACTGAATACTCTCCACAACCTGCTTAGCGGGTAGAGCTAGCAAAGGAATGTATGCTTAACTACGTTTTCCTTTTAGGCCTGTAACATTCCCCTATTTAAGTCCCTTTCCTGTGACATAGCTGGGTTTGCGCAGAGCTTGCTAAATTTGTAGTCCACGGTCGTTTTTTTCATTATTCAAATTATGCATTTGATAACAATACAGTGTCACATTTATTAAACTCATGCTTCCTCCCTGCAGGCGAGTACAGCTATCTGGGGACCACACTTCGTCAGGTAGATATAGAGCCAATGCCCTCTCTCACAGATGTCAGACAGCTAATCGCACTGTATGGAATATTGCCATTAGGTAAGAGCACAGAAAAAATTACTGAAGGGCAGAAGACGATGGTTTGCTTCCTGTCAGCAACATACATTTTTACTGGCTTTGACAGTGCTTGATGGATCGTAGTGTAAAGCATTTTGCAGTATAATTGTTTTTCAATTAAGGATTCTGAGTGAAGGGCATTCATTTTAATAGTGTATCAAAGAGCAAGCACATGCAATTGTCAGGCATTGCATTTCTTTGCCATCTCGGCTTGCATTTTAACACTTTGTGAATGGCAGCACGGAAAGGAAATCACATGGGAAAGATAATAGCTAAAACAAGCATCAGTGATTAAAATCAATCAAGTTAAGGGAAGGGCTAAGGTTGCAATTTACCTTTTATAAGCTGGCTAATGTTATGGGGAACTAAACAAGGTAAGCATTTAAGGAATTCGTCTGAGGAGATTTCAGATAGCGGGGAGAGAGCACTTTGAAATGTCGTCGGTTTAAATGCCAGCCGCTTTTAATATGAAACAAGACTTTAGCTGGGATTTTTTTAAACAGACTGTCTACCCCAATATTTTACTCACGGCTGACTAGATGACTATAGGCCCACCTTGGGGAATACAGGCACTTACTGCACAAAGGGGCTTTCCATGGGGTATTTATAATTTTCTTTCGTAATGTTTGCACTTTTGGCAGATCTCTGTCAGTGGACAGTCAAGTCCTCAGCCAGTCAACTCAGTTCGAGGTCACCTCATTCTCGGCCACACAGTCCACTTGTTCCACCTCAGGCCAGGTTGGCCCTGGCTCTTGTTGTAGTGTTGGGACAGAGGGGAGTAAGAAGGCCTTTCCGAAGGCTTGGAAATCAGGAGCGAGCTTCCCCTCAAAGGCTTTGTCCTTCAGTAGGTTGCATTAGTGAACTTAACTCCTCCAGGATGAGTTCTAACTATACATTACATGGGACTTTGCAGTCAGTGTAGACAGGCGCCTTCATGTTTCAGACCTTGTCAGCTGCTCATTGGTTAACTCTACAAGAACCACAGGTTTAACCACACAAGCTGATACCAAGATAAACATGACGGCCCCGTCTCAGCTCCAAGCTCATGTTTTAACCGAATTTTCCAGAGCAATCAAGCCCAAAGACTGTTCCTGCCAGGAGGTGCCCATAAATCTCCTCCCATTGTTTGGAGAGAAACCGAGAGAGAAGAAAATGCCCTCAACTAGTAAAACACATAAAGACTATGTCTGCAATAGCAGTTTGAGAAATGTCTGTGTGTAGAAAAAAAAACTGCCTGAAGCCAAAAACATCTCAGGAATGATTTCACCTTTGGGTGGTATTTTATGAATGACATTTTATTTAACTGGCCTCAGAACTGCGTGTGGGTGCGTGGGGGGTGTTGAAAGGAGACTTTCTAATGGAAGGTACATTTCTTTAGAGGTTGGTAAGGTCACTACATGGTGGATGGGGCTGGAATAAAGGCTTATGGTGGCATTCATCTTAACACTTTGTTGATTGTCATGTGTTTGGCTACTTTAAGTCATTAACACATTGATGGGTGGGGATTTTTTTTTTTCATTTTTAATAGTACTGGCAGCTAAACAGTTGTCTCTCCTGTGCTGGTTATAGGCGTCGGAGTTTCTCTTGCTCTCAGTACCTGGATCAGAACCTTTCCAGAACTGGCAAAGCTCTCTCAGGGCATGTCTACACTAGGAAATTATTTCAAAATAACATTTCAAAATAATAACTCCCAAAATATCTATTTTGAAATAGCACGTCCACACTACAGGGAAGCCTCAATGTCTAAGGCAAGCTCCCTTAATGTGGACGCGCTACCTTGCCTTAGAGCCCCAGGAAGCATGGGAGAGTAATTACTCTGAATGACTCTGGGGAGTTGTTATTTCGAAATAGCAGCAGCGGAGCGTCCCACACTCCCGCTATTTCAAAATAACTATTTCGAAATGAGCATTATTCCTCGTGGAAAGCAGGGCTTATTATTTCAGAATAACCAGCCTCGTTATTTCAAAGTAACAGGCTCGGTAGTGAGGACGCTCTTCCCGTTATTTCGAAATAAGGGGAGTTATTTCGAAATAACTCCCTAATGTCAGGGCTCAGTGTGCTCCCACCTTCTGGACTGGCAGGCAGAAGGTTGGCAAACCCTCAGCACGTGATGAGAGGCAAAGCTCTTCACTCCTCGTTTTTATGTGACAAGGAAAAGTCTCTGATTTCACTGGGCCACCAAGCGAGGCAATTTGTACGTTTGCTTTCAAGTTTACTGCCTAAATTCTACTATCTTACAGCATCCCTCCACTTAACAAATATTTCTGTGGCTTTGTCCACCGCGCAGCACAGATGCTGGGACCCACCTCCTCACCAGCATTTCCCAGCTCTCTGCGGTGCCTTTCTCCAGTCCCGCCCGCACTCCGCGCAACGGGCAATGCAGAGGAAGGCAGCCTCTGTCCCACTGCACCTTGCACCGTTGGGCTCTCAACGAGGGGAGGACTCTCACCTGCACCTCTCGCAACAACACTTTCCCATCAGAGCATTAAGCCCTTTTCCCCGCCTGACTGAGGAACTCGCCAGTCAGTCAGTGGAGTAAAGCCGTGGCTAAAACAATATCCAGAAGCGCAGCAGAAACTGGCCCCTTGGGTGAGCTCAGTCCCCGGGACAGAGATTCTCCTCAAAGAAGTGTCTGGGGGCAGGCCTGGCCAAAGAGGTTGCGGGGCCCAAGGCAGCGTGGCTGAGCCACAAGGCCGCGCGGCTCCCAGTCAGGGCAGCGAGTGAACAGCCGGGTGGGCAGGGCCGGGAGCTGGGTAGCGCGGGGCCCTGAATACGCAGGGCCCTGAATACAAGGGGCCCAAGGCAACCACCTCATTCACCTTGCTCTAAGGCCGGGCCTGTCTGGGGTGGCAACCAACAATGTCGAAGAGTCAGAGGTTCTTGGCCCTTCCTTTTCTGACCTCAGACTCTCTCTTTTCATTCAGGCCTCTGTCCCTTTGGTAGCTTTCCACAGGAGGCCACGATGCAAAACCCAGTCTGGGCCGTCGCAGCCAGAGCCACACAAAGGCATGTGTCATTGCCCCTCACCCCCTAAATTGCTTTCTGTGGCTCTGTTGAGACAGTGCAGGCACCCTGCCCACTGGGCTTTCCAAGCCGGGTCTGTGACAAGACTCACTGATCCAACTATTAGGGTAGAACAGGCAAGCGTGTATCTTTCCGCACTGAAGAGTTTCAACTGGAAAAAGCAAAGGTGAGAGCTGTAGCGAGCAACACCTACCGCCAACACCCACCGCAACCCCGCTCCTTGACACTGTCATCGCTTCGCTCCGTCAGATACATTCCACTCCTATAACCGCGGAGTCAGACTCTCTCCCACGCTTACTAGAAGCAGAAATACAATCAGGAGAAAATCCTCCAAAGCCGGCTTGTGAGGAGCGAAAGAAAGACTGATGATATCTGGTTTTAAATTACTAATGAATCTTGATCGGGAAAATATTCCAATGACTTTGTTTTCTGATGGAAGCTGGAAAGTGTCATTTTTGGCATGGGTAAGGGGTTCTGCTATTTTAACGTAGACAGGAATTTCCTCCCCATGTCCAATTATAAAGCGGGGGAACAGCTCTGTTCGTCTCCTCTTTTAAATTAGACCACAGGTAAGCCTACAACCAGACATCTGCCTGACAGCCAACAGGGAGAATTAACGGTTTTGGTGTAATTGAAGGCAGATGTGTACTGTACACAGTGTCACGCGTGTAACTATGTTTCTCCTTTCCATTTCAATGCTCCTTAGCCTGTTACAACCTGGATCCGGTGTTAAGGATAGTAAAACCTTCGCCCTGAACCTGAGAAGAATTTTGCTGAAAGTCACAATTAAAATAAGCTCAGTGCTATTGGTTTTCCTGCCACGCACAAAAGCTAACATATTCTACAGCTGTAAAGTGAATTCTACATCGCTTGCTCTATGTTAGTGAGATGAAGAGTTCACATGATGAAATATTTATCAGGAAGAAAAAAGGAAGAATCATTCACCATTACATTTATGGCAGCCTTTAACGAAAGCAATAATGGGGCCTTATTACTTTTTATAGGTTCTCAAGCAGTGCATGAGAAGGCTCCTTTGGTGAAAACTCTATTGCTAGCTGGCCCCACCGGAGTAGGAAAGAAAATGCTAGTGCATGCCCTCTGCACGGAAACAGGAGCCAATCTCTTCAATTTGTCTGCTTCTAACATTGCTGGGAAATACCCGGGCAAGAGTGGTCTACAAATGATGCTCCACATGGTGTTCAAGGTAGGAGATCTACCGGTCCCTTCTGGCCTTTCAATCCATGAATCACTAAGAGGTAAGAGTGTATAGTGCCCTTGAAATGTCCACATTTCATCCCACTTCCCCTTGTGGAGGATAAATCACCGTATGCCCGTTTGCTCAACTTCAAAGAGTAGGCCTTCAAAAAGCCAGTTGCTCTAGGTTTGAAATAAAGCCAAGAACCAGAGTTGGAGTACACCAAAAAAAAAAAAAGGCAAAACTATTGTAGGTCAAAACGAGACTCGGCCCAGATTTGAAGCTCCCTCATGGCTTTCAAATTTCCTCAGAATAATTTGCTGACAACCAACCAGTTCACCACTGTGCAGGATTTAATGCCCCAAAGGAAATCACTTGACGTAACAAGGTTTTTCCATGTCACCTCTTGAATGAGCTTTGAGTTACCTTCAGTATTCTGTGCTGTGTTTCTGTTTACTTCACTCAGGATTATGTCTTTAAGATGCAAAGCATAGTCAAATAATGCTGGCTAATGGGGGGGTGCACATTTCTTGCCCCAGAGTTACTACAAATGGCTCCCCACTACCTTGCTGTCTGGTTAGATGTAAAACAATAAGCAGTCCTGTGGGACTAACAAACATATATACAGGATCACGAGCTTTCGTGGGCACAACCCACTTCCTCAGATGAGATGAAACAGAAAGCTTCCGTTCTAAATTTTGCAAGCAACAGCGGCTGCTGCCCTGATCATGCTGCCAGAGAAGGCATTCGTATGGCCACCGGGCCTTGTTTTGCGTTAGCCAAACAAAATAAAAATCGTCTACTTGTAATTGTGAGTAAATTACAGGAAACAGGGCAATAGCTATTTCTCATGTTATTATATGGTCCATGTAACCATTAGATTTACTAAATATGGATTTATGGCGCCTTATGATGAAGGTGAAGTAACCTAGAACTCTGGATTACCAATAACTCCCACAAATGAAGAAGTTTTGGTAACTAAATTAAACTCTAGAGAGCATGAAATGACCATTAGGAAACTTTCTATCCATAACTGAACTGTTGGGTGATGGCAGGCATTTCACAGGAGACATCCTAAACAAGAGAACCACGTAGGAAAAAAATGAGACTTTAATTTGTTTCAGATGCAAAAATCCAAACCCTCTTTGGTCTAATTATTTTTGGGAGGGCTCTATTACAAGATACAAACCAGCTCTGACCAAAAAGGGACTCGTGTTATTAAAAACTGTCACTTGGAATATAATTTAAAGGAAATGACCTAATTTACCTTAGTGGGAAAACACTGAAATTTCGCTCTGTCTTTCCAGAAAAACATATGAGTGATTAATATTCAACAGCAACATTACTGAGGAAGTTGTGCGTGTCAAAGAATGAGCATGTGTGTTCTCACAGGGAAGTATAGAGTATGGTGATCTGTTTCAGAGGCCATGTCTAGACTGCGGTGAAGATCAACGATGTGGCGGTCCATCTTCTGGCATTCGATTTAGTGGGTCTAGTGAAGACCTGCTAAATTGAACACTGAGGGCACCCCTATTGGCGCGAGGAGTAAGAGAAGTAGATCGGAGTTTTTCTTCAGCCGACCTCCATCTGTGAGGATGACACTGAGGCTCGGCTTAAGTTACATCGACTCCAGCTTCGTTTTTTACGTAGCTGCAATTTCATGCCTGAAGCCGACCTTCGGCTGTAGTGTAGACCTGGCCAGAGTAAAGAGAAAGGGTCTCCATCTGATATTCAATGGTATCCCAGCAGTGCCTGAAATTAATCTAATTCTTCACATCAAGGGTGAGGGAGCCTTCCCTAAAGTGAAAAGCCTCACCCCCGAGACCGTTTTCCTTCCCCAAAGGTCCACCCTCACCCTTCCTGCTCCCCCACAGGTCCTGCCCCAGCCAGGTTAGACGCTGCAGTGAGGCTGGAGAGCCCGCTCCTCCACTCCGAGTGGGGGGCCCAGAAGCAGCCCCCTGCCCATGCCCCACCCCCAAACCCCTATGCTGGCACAGGTGGAGGGACGCAGGCTCCCCACAGATGCCCGCATGGCTCTCCAACCCGGCTCTGGCCAGGAGGGGCCTCAGAGCTGCAGCCCAGCCCAGGCTGCTGTGGGGGAACTGCGGCTCACTCTCCATCTGCCCACACTGCAGGCACCTGCCAAGAGAAGCCCTCAGCTCATGTCCCTGCCCCTCAGGCCTCCCACCCAGGGCAGCTGGAGGGTCCGCACGCCCCACAGCTGCCTGCATGTCTCTTCCCATGGCTGGGCTCTTGCTATGACCTCCCCACCCCCGCAGCTGGAGCTGGGTCAGGAACAAAGCTGCACGGGCAGCTTCCACCTCCACCTGCCCCGGGCCAGGCCAGAAGCCTGAGGTGCAGGGGACACAGGCCAAGGGCTGCTCTCAGCCCCCGCCTCCCCCGTACTGTGGGCAGGTGTGAGAGCCTTGCGCATGGACCCGCCAACGGCCCAGGCTCTCTCCCCAGCCGGGCTCCACACAAGCTTCATGGGAAGAGAAGAGGCCTTGGGCGGGGGCAGGGGATGAGAAGAGGAGACTGGGCAGCCAGGGTCTACTCCAGCAATAGCGGCTGGCCAAGCCCGCTTGACTCCCCTGCACAGAACCCAGCACACAGCAGAGTACTTTCCATACATCGCGCCCCACTTAAGTCACTGGAGCTCTGCCAGTCTCTGCCAGCTGACTTGGGCCCCAGTTGCGTCCACGGATGCTTTTTAAACACACGTGCATTTCGTCAGCAAGCGGCTCCTTACACCACGTTTTCCAGGGCAGAAATAATCATCTGATTTCACTGACAAATAAAAGGTCAGAGGAGGCAGCTTAGAAACGGCTGCAGGAAAGAGCCAGGGGGAAAGCTATAAGTCATCGCTGTATGAACGGCAGGGAGTTTGGAAGCCACAACTCTGAGGCAAAAATACAACAACTGGCATTGCAACAGCATTACAGAGCAAGTGGCCAGAGGAAACACAGGGCGGGGGTGTGTGGGGTAGGCGTGTTTTCATAAGCAACTCAGTTCAAGCACAAAGCCAGTAGAGTGAACAGTGCACACAATAGTTCTGCTTCTATTGAAACATTGAGAGTAAAAAAAAAGCCCTGTAAGCTAAATATTTCACTGCTGTGAAATATTCCCCGACTAGACTGAAACACTGATTAGACTTTTATTCCATCAGTCAGATGGGTCATCTCTTTTGCCTGGTGTAATGAAGCCTGCCAAAAGGAAAACCTGTGAAAAGGTTATAGTCAGGAAAGAATGAATCTTGTCAAAAATCAAACAAAATACACATATGATATCACTTCCAAAGAAGGGAGCAGATTTAGTGTTTTATCTCCTAAAGTTAATATATAATAAAAGTCAATCTCTTAGAAGGTTTTATTATTACACATTCTCTCTAGCAAGACAAAATATATCATCTATAAAACCAGTATTTGTTAAAGGAACTCAGTTTTATGTTTTCCACATTCTCGTTAAAGTCTCGTTCTAGTCAACTTCACACATTTGGGACCGTCTGGAGTACAACCGAAATAACAGCTCTAAGACAAAACGGGGACAACAGAACCATGGAGCCGCAGAACCACAGTGGTTAATCACCCCTTACTCCCAACAAAATCCCCTTACCAGTTACTTTCTATTCTGGTCCAACTCAGAAATGCAAGAGAGCCTCGTCCTGATTGGGCACATGCAAGGGAACTTGCCATGAAAAACACCCAGTCAGATCTGCAGATTGTACAGATCTTTGACTAACGGAGATGGTCAGAAAGAGCAAGAGTTACAGCAAAAGAATCTTTTTGTCATAAATGTACATCGGATTTGTAGCTGAAACTACAGTGAAGATCCATTTTTATCAAATGCTGTGGCCAACCTACTTCAGGATTAGAAGGGTTAAGGAGCCATCTGCTGGTGACTTTGTCAAATTGTTGAATGCAGCAATGCTAATAACATTTCAATTATAAATTAATTATGTGCAGTGCATTTAATTATCCATGGATTCAAACTGCCCAGGGATAATTCAACTAAAGCACTTTCGGGGGGCGTACAGTCTGCTCCATATCGGCCAATAATTTAAATTAGGTACCAATGGATTATGGGTGTCTGATTTTTTTTTAATTAGCACAAAAGCAGTGTGCTGGATCGTGTCACATTAGCATAGATGTGGAATTCTGCTGCTCCATGCTCCGTGCCTCCCGTCATTCACAGTTCATTGCTGTGAATTAGAAAGCAGAGCTCATTAAAGCACCTGTTTTATTCACGAGCGGGTAGAAAGTAGGTTTGCTCACTGCCGTGGTTTCTGTTAGCTTCAACAATGGGGGAAAATAGGAGAGAAAAAGAGGAACGGGAGTGCCAAAAGGAGGCAAAAGGTCACATAGACTAAAGTGGGCCCATAGCCTCGTTAGCAGAGCAAAGCCATGCCACAGGTGCAAGTCCCAAACGGAGCGTCGGAGCCATGCTGAGGAGGGAAGACACGTGCCTCACACCTCCAACGACCCCGCTGCAGAACGAATATTCAGCTGATCTGGTGGGAGACTTCTTTGCTAGTGGGAAAGGCCCTTGTGGGATCCCAGAGAACATCCCCAAAACCACAGGGCTGGGTAAGGCGTAAGCATGTGTGTCCACGCCCATGGGACCACAGCTAGCACGGGAGCTTCTGAAGAACTCAGCCCTTGGGCCACTTTTTGCCCACCGCTGCTCTATACCCAAGGGTGCAAGGAAAGAGCAGTCCATGAGTGCCTCTGTAGTTTGAAGCCCAAGCTATCCCTGAAGTCCCCAGAAGGTGCTAGGTGAATTGCATAGAGCTTGCTGAGGGTTTGGGGATCTCTGGCTAAAAAGTGGTGTATTGTACAACCATCGTGTGAAGAGGGAGAGCAAAGATTCTCTAGTACCCCCAAATAGTGCATGCAGAGCTCCTGCACTTCTCTGCGTAGATTACCTACGTAGACAGCATGACCCTTTTCAGGAGCTTTGCCTTTCGCAATACTAACAACTTAGACTTCAGCCAACATTTTTCTTCCCCAAGCTTGACCAAGTGCAGAGTTTTTCCCTGTGTGACCTCTGCCCCAGGTCTTGATTTTCTCAGCTCCTGAGAGAACCTGACCCCTCTTATACCTGGCTGGGAGTTTGCTAAATCATACTAACAGGTAGATTTAGCTATCTCTGCAGATCTCAAACTCCCCATAACAAGATGACTCAGCCGAAGAGCTCTGCATTCCCAAATCTGCCATTCGCCTACAGTGCAATAAAGATACAACTCTGCCATTCTGCTACAAAATGATAAAGACCAAAGAGTGCTTTGTAAATGTATCCCAGCAATAGGGGTGCAAGTTCCGGAGGACTCAAAATATAACTGAAAATGGAGAAGCCAGATTTAAGACCACATGCCCCTATTGCTGTATAATTTTATACTGTTAGCCGTTCATGCAAGTTATTTACTCCCTATGCTATGTGATCGCTCTTTACACTTCATCTCTCTAATTATACATGTAGGTAAATAGATAACCAGTACCTGCCTATCAGTGCGCATGACGTTTTGGCGGCATTTACATATAGTCATTTATCACTCCAGTCTCTTTATCCGAAATAAATCTTCAGTATTCTAACTCAACATTTTAGCTCATGCCTTCCAAATGAGTGAAGATTTCCATTTCCTCGCTTAAAAGAGTGCTGTTCAAGACACAAACTGAGGGCTATCACTTGACATTTACCAGAATTGATGGATTATTTCCACTGAAGAATTCATAGAACACTAGAACTGGAAGGGACCTCAAGAGGTCTTCAAGTCCAGTCCCCTGCCCTCATGGCAGTATTGCACGTCTACAATTGCATCACTTCTTCTTGGAACCATCAGCAGCGAATAAGGGCCAACATATGTTTAGAAATCCACTTAAAACAACAACTTTCTACTATTTGTCAGTGCCACTGGAATGCCCAACCCTAAGCGAACAGTGCTTTCAAAAGAACGGCTATTGCTACGGTTGGCTGGAAAACAGTTCCATGTCCAAAAAAATTCCAAGCCTTTGAAAATTGTTTTGTTCCAATGCAGAATGAAAATGAGACCTTTCAAAAAAAAAGAGAAAGAAAAGGGGAGTGGTGCTGTCCGGATGCGGGAAATCCCTGCCCTGCCTACTTTGGAAGAGGAACTTGAACCAGGGTTGCTTACCTCCCAGGGACTTTACATCCTGGAATGGCCATTAATCATACATTAGCATGATGCATACAAGCTTCTGCTGTTTACATCCTTCTTCCCAGGAGCAACAGCATCAGCTGACTAAGTGGAATGGAACAAGACAGGAGCACGGCAGAAAAACGAATCCTAGTTACAATTCACTCATACAGCCAGCGCATCTGTCACTGAGCAATCCAACGGAGCCAGGGCAGCAACAACTGCAATGTGATTAATACTTGGCAGCAGGATTCCTAAACCACGAGGGTTGCTATAGCAATCGGGAGTGTCGTTACGAAAAAGCCTGTAGCATTGCTGCCACCCTGCTGTGAGCCAGAGGAGTAGTACGTCCAAGTTTTGATGTAGAGAACACATGAATAGGCACACCAAAACTTATATATTTTAGCTTTTAGCCTAAGCTGCCACTTGTGCAATGCCTTGTGAATGCCGACCTTTCTCCTGAGCCTCTTTGGCTGAAATCTATCATGTCACACTGTGGGACTGACCTTCCGTGGCACAAATAAAATATAGAGCACCTCACCTCAAAGTGCCAAGAGTTTGGTATCCAGTTTACGGCATTAACGTGAGATTGGCCACGCTGAGTCCATTACATTGGATTCTGAAATAAAAGGGGCATGGTCTGCCAAAAAAAAAAAGGGTTCACCAATAAGCCAAGGGCAAATGCAAGCACTCAGCACTTTGAGAGTGGGGGGAAGTGCCAAAATGTGCATGAGCGGCGAGGAGTCCTGTGGCACCTTATAGGCTAACTGAAGTGTTGGAGCATAAGCTTTCGTGGGCAAAGACCCACTTCGTCAGATGCATGAAGTCAGACATGCATCTGACGAAGTGGGTCTTTGCCCACGAAAGCTTATGCTCCAACACTTCAGTTAGTCTATAAGGTGCCACAGGACTCCTCGCCGCTTTTGCAGATTCAGACTAACACGGCTACCCCTCTGAAAAATGTGCATGTTGATCCAGATTTTATCACTTTCAAGAGATCATCTTTTTTTGGCCTCCTGCCCATCACAGGCTACTCTACCCCACCACTTAACCCTGGATTGCCCTCCGGAGACGAGGCTACTGTGTGCCACAGGCAAAGACTAGGAAGGAGCAAGGAGCACCAATGTCCAAGGTGCCTGCAAAGACAGGGAATTATTTGGGGAGATTTAGCCACCATAATAGGAAGTGCCTGCAGGTTTGAAATTTTAGCAATTCTAATTAACTTAAGTATATTTCCTCTCTTTTCCCCTAGGTGGCTAAGCAGCTCCAGCCTTCTGTTATCTGGATTGGAGACACAGAAAAAACATTCTACAAAAGAGTGCCCAAGTCTGAAAAAGAGGTGAGGTGCACCTGTTTGATTTCCAAACCGATCCTCATTTAGACCCAACCCAAAGGAACAGGGGCCTTTCCCAGTGTAACATGTAGCACTACGGTCAGACCTGCCGACGCTCACCTGATAATAGCTTGTCTCACTTTTACGTGTTTCAAGCAAGTCTCTTGACCTTTCACGAGCTCTTGAAGAAGTGGCATCTCCCTAAACTGGCCTTATTTAAAAGCAATTTGCCCATGCTCATGAGTGCTGGTGTTTCAGAAAGTGAAATCGCAATGAAAGAAATACGCAAAACATAGGGGAGACTTAAAAAAATACGAAGGAAGAAACTAAGAATTCAGACAGCTTAAATAATTCAGCTTCCTTCATGTTAGCGATCTGAGGAAGCTGGGATGAATAAAAAGAGAACAAAGATCAAACTGCACTGTAAAACCCAAAAGTACAGGTCCAACAGTTACATCTACAGATTTTTGATTTACTCGCTGGGATTCCTGCTTTAATAACTTTCTTTCCTTCCCCTAATCAGCAATGTCCCACAGGAAAAGAAAAGTAAAAACATGCAGAGACTCACTGCGCTTCATATAGAGCAATTGGCACACAGCAAACAGGGCCACATGTGAAAAACTCATTCCTTTCACAAAGCTTTCAGGACCTCAACCACAACTAAGTCTTTTGACTCGGTGTCAAACTGAACCATTTTTTAAAAGGTAGTTTGTATTTTTTTGGGGGGGGAGGAGGGGAATATTGCAATACTAATGCCCCACTAACAGCCTTAGATCAGCCTGACCTTTCAGAAGCTGTTTAGGTTGCTTATTTTATGGCTTGTGTATGTGGTGACGGATGCCCTCTGGTGGCTGACACACCATACTGAAAGCAAATAATTCCCTACTTCTCAAATCTTGCCGCATCCACTATTGTAAGGAAGACTGTGGGACAAACACCACCTCGAGTGTTCATTGTTTTTGTCGAGTGGCTTCATTAGCAGCAGTCTGTGCGCCCTGGAGGGCAGAATTCTGTCCAGATATTACTTCCCAAAGGCAGTGCAAGGGACAGTTGTATGACTTGCACTCAGATCTGCACATGGATGGAAATAGATAGGCCGCAGGGCTGAGCTCACTTGTCTAGTCCCACTGGTGCACAAGCAGCACCAGCTGTATCCAACATTCCGAACCAGCTACGCTCCTCCTATTCGCATGAACACGCAGTCTGAGCAGGCTTCAGTCAGAGAGCCCCCAACAGTAATGACAGCACAGGGAGAGAGGAATCAAGGAAAACAGGGGACAGAAAGCAGTAAAGCAGCAGGAGCCAGTCAGCTCAATTCTGCCTTTGGATACAAACACACTCACTGAGAGCCAGTTGTTCCTGATTTTGGCACAAAGGGCTTAGACTCTGATCACAGAAACTTTATATTTTGTGGAAGGGACATTATAAAACTGACCTCTGTTGCCTTCCTCTTTTCAGTGTCAGTCCATTCCTGCCTTCCCCAAACGGACAGCCAGACAATGAGGTTTTAAATCTGTTAGGGTGACCACTAAGGATGCTGGGCAAGCAATGTAGTGCCTGTCTTTCTTCAGGAACGTGGGGCACCTTCAGAATACACCCCATTTTGGATGTGGAAGACAGCTGAAACCCTGGGTTCCCGATCCAATGGCCTTTCTTGTGATGGACACTTTTCTTTTAAGTGAATGGGAGTATTATTCGCTTTCAGTATAGACCCTTACAATACACTGGACATGCGTCATTTTCAAATGCGTAACAGGAGCAGGAGACACACTAATGCCAAACTGGCTTTCTAGGCTTCGCACTGGAATGGTATGCCTTCAGCACGCTTTGTTACAGACGCTGAATCCCTGGAAAGCCAGAAAGCTACTACCTCTAACAAAAAATGAACATAACGTCTGAATTAAGACTTACCACAAGGCCTATAGGAAAGAGAAGAGGAGACATTTTTGTTGTTGTTAATTACCTGACGATTCCTGTTGTCAAGATACCCCTCGCAGTAGGAGGAATGTACTAGTGGCCTATAAACCAAGATCTCTAACCTGTAGCGGTAGTTTACCCTCTGCCATTCATTTCAGTGTGGTGCTAATTTCAGAGCCAAAGTAGGGCCATTTAGTAATGATCATTCTCTCACATCGCAGTTTTCATCTTCAAAACACTTCACTCACATTAGGGACACTTTCCACCCTCCTTACAAGATAGGCAAGTAAAAATCCAAATGTCTCTACTAGTGGCAAAGCCCTTTAAATATTGGGCAGTTGTGCAGACAGCGCTAATTGACTACAAACCCTTTTTAACACAACTACATTTGGCCAGTCTGCATGGGTAGCTCAAACCTTTATTTTAAGAAGTGCTTTCAATGACAGTCTGGCTAGTATGAACTGGGCCAGAGCAGTGAAATCTCTCCCCGAAAGCCATCTAATTTAATCAGTGACTCAGCTGGGATAAAGAACTCAGGAGATTGTGGTTTGAAGTCCCTTTTTCAGACCAGTAAGCTGTGTTGCCTACTAACACTCCAGTTCTAATATTATTAATCATTCTAAGAACTAGACTCTTGGTGTGACGTTGAAGAACGGCTTAGAAAAAGAGAGAATATTAACTAATTAAACTAGGAGAAAATGGTATTTCCTCTGCCCCGTGATTGTTTGGAGTTTTCTTTCATTTCTTTATTTTTCCTCCTTTGTGCCCTTTAACCCAAACAATACGCATGTCCCTCCTTTCAGCAGCAGCTGGTACGAGGAGATGATCATTTTGCCTGGCCAGGGCACTCACAAGGCAGGGTATGGTCCATCCTTGAAACTCAGCTACCTCAAAGCACATACCTCCATGGGGGCACTATGGACGGCTGAATCCAGAGCTAAGCGGAGGTCTCCCATGTTGCTGCCTGACGTAAAAACAAGGAAACCCAGAGTCAAATTTTCACAAGGGACTTAGGAGCCTAAGACCCAGTGACTTTCCATGAGATGTAGGCTCCTAAATGCCCTTTGGGTGCTTAAATGCCTTTAAATATGTGGCCCTCGGTGTCGTTTGAAAATGGAACTTTGCCTCTCAAATCTCTGAGGCCCTTTTCACATATTTGCCTCAATCCACTGCTTTGCAGAGCTGATTCTTTTTCATCTGCATTCAGTTTATGAATTTTAAAGGTACCGTAACACCGCCGCAACGAATCAACTCTGAAGGGCTCTGCTAATGAATTAGAGATATAATAGCTATAATAAAACTGGACTGTGAACTAAGTCCGCACAGCCAAGTATTGAGGCTTATGGACTTGGAGCCTGGCTAAGCTAAAGCCATGGCAGGATGTAAGGAGCCTACTTATTGGAAACCCAGCTGCTTGTTTGTAATTCTAGATCTCCAAGAGCAACCATTACAGATCCAAGCAGTTTCCTTGGTACTGAAATTAGCCAAGAACACACCACTCCAGCTGATAATAAAGGGATTTTTTTTTAAATAAATAAAGTGCCTGCCTTCCTTCTGCGCTGCTTTTCCATTAGTCAAGGTCTGCAGCTGAAACAGAGAAACACTGCCAGTCAAAAATCACAAATTCAGCATAGAAATTAAGTGCTGACTCGACTTGCAAGAGCCAGACTTCACCAGGAGGCAAAAGGCTTATCTTAGTCACACTTATGCTGAGTTTCTCTGCTCTTTACACTAAGGCTACGTCTACACTGAGCATTGTTGCGCAATACGATATGCAAATGAGGCACGGGGATGAATATCGCCACGCCTCATTTGCATAGCTAATAAGCCTCCATTTTTCGGCACGGGCTTTTGCACAAGAAGGAGCTGTCTGTACTGCTCCTCCTTGTGCAAAAAAACCCCTCTTGCACAGAGCCTTTCTTCCTGAAAATAAGCGGCAGAACGGCTCTGCGCAAGAGGGGTTTTTTGTGCAAGGAGGAGCAGTGCAGACAGCTCCTTCTCATGCAAAAGACCGTGCCACAAAAATGGCAGCTTCTTAGGTATGCAAATGAGGCGCAGCGATATTCATCCCTGTGCCACATTTGCATATCGTATTGCGCAACAATGCGCAGTGTAGACGTAGCCTAAGTGTAAATGTAAATGCACCGCTGACCACAGAGAGCCATTCGGCCTTCTTCACCTAGACCAGAGGAATGTCATTTTACTTGCTTAGCCCTACCGGCTCGGTGCTAACATTTCACTTCTCTCCCATATCTCTGCTCCTGAAGATGGAACCCAAACGTCTGAAGAAGAATCTCCCCAAGATCCTGAAGAATGTGAAAGCCGAGGACAGAGTCCTGATTGTGGGCACTACCCGACGGCCCTTTGACGCCGACCTCCGACCTTTCTGCAGAGTTTACCAAAAAATCATTCTAATTCCCAGGCCAGACTATGCGTCAAGATTTGGCAAGTATATTAAATCCGCGTGGCAGTTGCTCTTTAACAAGATCAGCTGTTTATATGAACACATGCTAAAGGACTAACATGACACTGGAGGGGATGCCTTTTTCCAGCTATTTTCAGAACATGAAAATCAGGACTATATCAGGGCTCAAAAAAGAACTAAATCAATTCATGGAGGTGAGGTCCATCAATGGTTATTAGCCAAGATGGGCAGGGATCGTATCCCTAGCCCTTGTTTGGCAGAGGCTGGGAATGGGCGACAGGGGAGGGATCACACGATGATTCCCCGTTCTGTTCCCTCCCTCTGGGGCACCTGGCATTGGCCACTGTCAGCAGACAGGACACTGGACTAGATGGACCTTTGATCTGATGTGGTATGGTCGTTCTTATGTTCTTATGATTTAAACTGAACTCATATACAGTGTGCATTTATAACGAGAAGTCCTGTGGAACTTTATAGACTAACAGATTTATTGGAGCATAAGCTTTCGTGGGCAAACACCCACTTCATCAGTGTACATTTAGGTACCTGAGATTTTCAGTTAACATTATGATATAAGACAATTTTTTAAAAAATCAGCGTCATAAAAAAAGTTTTATTCTCCTGTGGCTGTGCTTCATATTATGTACTGAGATGTAAGATATATTGAATCTGGACTTGGACTGTTATTTTGGGCTCTCTAAGGGTGTGTCTATACAGCAAAGTTATTTCAGAATAATGTCTGTTATTCCGAAATAACTATGTGAGCGTCTACACAGCAATTCCGTTATTTCAAAATAATTTCGAAATAACGGACAGCTTATTCCAACTTCTGT
This sequence comes from Rafetus swinhoei, assembly GCA_019425775.1. Lineage (NCBI taxonomy): Eukaryota > Metazoa > Chordata > Testudines > Trionychidae > Rafetus > Rafetus swinhoei. The sequence continues at coordinate 74,978,286 of CM033439.1, forward strand.
AAACTTCATTCTATGAAGAATAATGCTTATTCTGAAATCGTTATTTCAGAATAGGGGCTGTGTAGATGCTCCACTTCTGCTATTTCAAAATAGCCCCTCATGAGGGCCAGTCTAAGGGTATGTCTACACTGCCATCCTAGTTCGAACTAGGGTGGCTAATGTAGGCATTCGAACTTGCAAATGAAGCTCGGGATTTAAATATCCCGGGCTTTATTTCAGCGGCGCGCCATTTTTAAATGCCCGAGTTGAACTACCTGCCCGCGGCTACACGCCGCACGGACTAGGTAGCTCGAAGTTCTAATTAACTACCGTTACTCCTCATTGCAGGAGGAGTAACGGTAGTTCGAATTAGAGCTTTAATTCGAGCCACGTGAGTCCGCGCGTGTAGCCACGGCAGGTAGTTCAACCACGGGCATTTAAAAATGGCGGCGCTGGGAATACAAATAAAGCCCGGGATATTTAAATCCCGGCTTCATTTGTAAGTTCAATGTTTCATTAGCCACCCTAGTTCAAACTAGGTGGCAGTGTAGACATACCCTCAGTTATTCCTCCTGGGGCTCTAAATCGAGATAGCACGTCTACATTAGGGAAGCCTGCCTCGGAGGCTTCCCTGCAGGGTAGACGTGCTATTTCGAAATAAGCTATTTCAGAATAACTATTCCAGAATAGTTTATTCTGAAATGACTGTGCAGTGTAGACATAGCCTTAATGACAAGAAGCCGTTTTTTACAGGAAGTAAGGTCTGAATGGCTGCTATTTCTAACTGGGGTCCACATTTTAAAGAACATAATTTAGGTCCTGTTCATACTCTTCCATCTTTGGAAGACTGTGTTTTATCAATTACCCAAAAAATGTTTTGGGTTTACTGATCAACTTTAAGATTCCAAAGCAAACTTGACAGATACCAGAAAAGTCACAATGGAGATTTCAGCCCTCCATCCATCTTAAGCTTTTCCCCGCTCTCCCTCTGTCCATAGAGACACCAAAACAAAGTCGCATCTTTAACAGTGATTTTCTTGGAGTTTTGGTTCCTTAAAACCTTACCAGTTGCTTGTTATTTACCTATTCACCGTCAGCCATTGTGGCTATCGATTCTGTGGGCACGCACGTAGTTTACAACCACAAACCAGAACCACACATGTCCAATGCACATTTTTTTAAAACCTCCCTAAAAGACTTGCCCGACTCCACAGCCATTTGCTCCTCGACGTTCACTCCTGAGTCCCCCTGGCTGTTGGTAAGATCACCCCTCTTCCTCTGATATCTTGTCACAGCTCGGAGCAGCTGAAGCACCTAAATTGATAGCTGTCTGATTGAACTGGGAAGGGCCTGGTAACAGAGCATGCTCAGTTATGTGGCTTCACCTTCTGAAATCACTTCCCCAGTGGGTTCAGAAGAGCCCACTTTCAAACCCTGGAAAGCTATTTTGGTTCATTTCGAATTACATACACCGGGGTACTTAAACGGCCAATCAGCTCCCCTCGCACTCCAGAAACCGTCTGGGCAGACGTGCTGTGCTGAACGAGAGTTCTAAAACTAAGGATCTTTCCTCTTCACTGAGGCTATCCTGCCCCGTGATCCAGGAGCCGTTCACCCGATCACCTCCGCTGATCCCACTTGCTGTGACAACAGACTTCCTTCATGCTCTTTTATCCCTTGGGGGTGGAAGTCCCAGGCAGAAAACAAAATTAAAACAAACCACTTCAACCCCAGCTGTACCACCATTCGTCATTTCGGCACACCCATTGCCAACATGATTGTGCCCCAAACAAAGGACTCGGGATGGCACCATAGCTTTACCATATTACCCAGCACAGCTCTGCAAAGTCCCCCATTGTACCACCGTTCATGAGCTTGCCCACGCAAGCTTGGCACAAGAAACAGCAAGTTTTTAACTGTGGTAAGGGGTTGGTCTATGGCAACTCTGTCCCATATGCCGTCACTTCCCTAGACAGGACCAGACCAGATCATCACAGTAGGACAACCATGGTGCAGCCCTGAAAAGCTGATATCAGACAAGGCTCTTCTTAAGTTAGGAGAGGGGGGACGTGGCTAGGATGTGGAGAACCAAGATGGAAGGAAGTTAAAGTAGTTCAAATAACTGCTGCGCGCTTACCCACTATGATAGGGGTTTTACTCATCATTCGTTTAGAATCCAAAGGAGAGTAATCCTGAAACATGCAAGGAAAAGCAGTCACCACCACCTAAATTCTAGGGTGGATAAAATTGGGGCCTTAATTATTTGACACTGGCCCTTTAAAATGACCACACACATTTTCACCTACATTTATTCCTAAATTTCTTGGATCTGGACTTCTAACACTCTGGTCATCTGAAGAAGTGGGCTGTGCCCATGAAAGCTCATGATCCCATCTGCATGGTTTGTTAGTCTTTAAGGTTCTATTAGACTATTTGTTTTTTAGTTTATTCGTGAGAAACTTACAAACTGTAGGAAATCTTGCAACATGCTCAAGCACTTTCCTGCCGCCTAGCGTCCTTAATTCCCCATTAACTCCCGCATATGAAGAAGTTACCATATTTCACAGCTGGTCCCCCCGTTTCAGAGCTCACATGGAATTTTGACAGCTGATTTCTAACAGCCATAAAACACCACACGTTCACAACTACAGCTGCTCACACTGCACATGTGCACTATAACCCGTCCACTTTTCTATTGCACACGAGCTTTGGTTTATACCCCGTATGGGAGCAGCAAACACACAATAGCCGTCATTACATCTGGAGATCTCATATTAGCCATGATGTGTATCAGTTTCATTTCTTATCCATGATCCTCACTTGAGATACAAGCTGTGTTGCACAACACAGGGAAACACAATAAGTGTTCTGTGCTGCATGTACCAATTTCCCTATCATGAATCAGTGATTCAGCCAATAGTTATGGAGACTAGATATAAATCAAGGTGAAGAGCACAGTTTTCTAGAACGAAAAAGGAAGTCAGTGGTTATGAGACCAAGTCCATAATAGCTCCGTTACAATAGAAGGAGAGGTGAAGCAACTTTTCTCTTACATGGTCTCATAATTGTAACTCTCCCCACGCATATGATTATGCCATGTACTGTCTTCAAACACAGATCCTGGATTTGACAAATACTGCACTACCATACTGCACTACTACAACTGCAATCTTCAGCATGCAATTTTTCTAAGTCACTATTTTCATTTGTTTCACTTTTCAGACAAAGGACATATTTTAAAAAGACTTTCTAGGGGTATATGTAAGTCCTGGCTTGACAGAGCCCTGGCTGGGATGACTTAGTTGGGGTTGGTCCTGTTTTTAGCAGGGGGCTGGACTTGATGACCTCCTGAGGTCTCTTCCACCCCTAGGGTTCTATTATTCTAAGAATCTGTGGAATCTATCGGTGTATAGGAAACAGCATGATTTTGGGTTATATGCGATATTTTCCTGGCACCCACAGAGCACTAGGCCCTTTCTACAATACGAAAAATATGGTCCCTGTCTGCCAGAGGCTGCACACTAAGCGTATGTCTAGACTACATGGCTCCGTCGACGGAGCCATGTAGATTTGTTTATTGGGCAAAGGGAAATGAAGCGGCGATTTAAATAATCGCCGCTTCATTTAAATTTAAATGGCGGCAGCACTGAGCCGACAAACAGCTGATCAGCTGTTTGTCGGCTCAGCGCGCTAGTCTGGACGCTCCTCGGTCGACATCAAAGCCCTTTGTCGACCGCCCCGGTAAACCTCATCCCACGAGGAATAATGGGGCGGTCGACAAAGGGCTTTGATGTCGACTGTGGAGCGTGCAGACTAGCGCGCTGAGCCCACAAACAGCTGATCAGTTGTTTGTCAGCTCAGCACGGCAGCCATTTAAATTTAAATGAAGCGGCGATTATTTAAATCGCCGCTTCATTTCCCTTTGCCTACAACCCTAATCTACATGGCTCCGTCGATGGAGCCATGTAGTCTAGACACAGCCTAAAAGACAAAGGCATGAGAGTAGTGCACCATAGAGTTTACTGAAGAGCCTCAAGCCTGCAAAGACACCGATGTGTTATTTTAGACATGTGCCCAAGTCTTTGGAGGATCGGGACCTTGACACCTAAAGCACAGCAATGAGCCCTGGTACCTCTCATGGACAGTAGTGGAATTTGCACACTTAGCGCCTATTCAAGCATGCTATAGATGTAGGTGACTAACTTTAACCACCCGGGTTTAAAAATCTGACCATGTTATGTTTATGCCTAGATAGATGCACACACAGATATATAAACAGTAGATTAAAATATGCTTATTTAAATTGTGTATTTCCCCCATATACACAGAGTGCATATAGGCTACGTCTAGACTGCAAGCCTCTTTCGAAAGAGGCTTCTTCGAAAGATATTTTCGCAAAAGCCTCTTTCAAAAAAGAGCGTCTAGACTACAATCAGTATTTTCAAAAAAGCAAGCCGCTTTTTTGAAAGAGAGCACCCAGGCAGTCTGGATGCTCTCGTTCAAAAAAGTACAGTTTGCATTACATAGCACCTTTTTTCGAAAGAGCACTTCCGAAAAAAGGCGTTATTCCTTGTAAAACGAGGTTTTCCACGGTTGAAAAAACTGCCGCATTCTTTCAATTTACTTTCGAAAGAACACGGCAGCAGTCTAGACGCAGGGGAAATTTTTTCGAAAAAAGCCACTTTTGTGAAAAAACCCTGTAGTCTAGACACACCCTAGATAGATAGATAGATAGATAGATAGATAGATAGATGTATGTGGGAGGAGAGAGAGAGAGAGAGAGAGATGTGGTGGATAGATAGATAGATAGATAGATAGATAGATAGATAGATAGATAGATAGATAGATAGATTCAAATCTTTTGGTTTTGTTGATTGCACTGATGTTCTAGATTTCCATTTTCCTTCCCAGAAAGCACTTTCGGTTCAAAGCGATTAGCCAGATCCCTCTTTTCCCACTCCTTCACACATGTTTTTGGGTTTCTCTTCCCTCTCCTGCGGGATGAACAGTCTTATGGAAACACATCATCCAGCAGAATGGCGGGGCAGTCACCAAATCATTGAACATCAGCTGCCTGGCAAAGGTTTCTGACGGGTTCACCCAGGGCCACATCATCTATGCCGTGCAAACCATCCTCAGTGAGCGACGCCTCCGGCAGATGAATCACAAGCCGCTGATAGCCGCTGAGTTCCTGAGCTCCCTCGCCAGGCAGGATCCAGTGTACAAAGAGGAAGAAGAAACGTACAAGGTGAAATTAACCCCATGTTCAAAGGGCCCCTTTGGCTCTCCCTTTCGGCGTTCTCACTCCCCTCCCACGGGTGTGTCCTCTAATTCCAACCCAGACATGGCCTGTCCAGGTGCATCTGACACTGTGTCTGCACCGGATTGGGATTGGCGCTGAGTGTCTGTCTGGATTAGAGTCGCTGTGTCTCCTCATTGCTCGTGCTGGCCTCACCAGTGTGCAAAGGGCTCAGCCTGTTTTTGTGCCATGGCACAGGGCGGATGATTATCAAATGGCCTTCCCGGGACCATTCAGAGATTTGTCTCAGCTGGTCCTAAGAATTCCATCACCCACACAGAATTTCTTCAGAGAAGTCAAGGCTTCAAGGGGCCACCCCTCAAAAGTTTGTCCCCAGCCCACCAACAGCCCTTCCCCGCCAAGTACAGGCCAGGCAACGTATTCACACCCACCTCAGTTTGGGTTAGGGATGCAAAAATCCCATTGAAAATGTCAACTCTACATTAAACCAGTTAACCAGCCTGCCCGTGGTGCAGCACAGCGGGCCCAGCCCCTCACCCACAGCGGCTGCTCTGGCCTGACTGGGCTGGAGCGGCTCCCGCCTGCGGCACAGCGTGGTGGGCCCGGCCAGGCTAGAGGAGCCACCTGGGCCGAGCACCGGTTAACTGGTTACCCCAGTATGCTTAGTGGGTAATCAGCCAACTGGTTATCCCTTTACATCCCTAGTTAGGGGGAGACACTGTATAATGCCAGGGCAGCAGAGAGAGTCGGAAAGGGAGGCTTGAAGAGCAGGTGTTCTATTCGGTCAGAATGGCAGGAGTGTGGAGCACATTATTATAGCTATTCCATCGCTGGCTACGCATGTCGCTACTGAGGCGTTTTGTTTACCTGTTTAAAGCGTTTAATCCACAAGACACTCCAAGCCCCACCAGGGTGAATGGAGGTGCTGCAGGTGTAAGTGTGGAGGCAAAGAGAGATGGGAGCTGACCTAAGTAGGATTCTGAGGTGAGAGTTAGAAGTCAAGCCATCGGTCCTTTGAGAGGAAAAAAGTCAAATCCAGTCCAGGCAGAACGGACCATGACATTGTTAACACAGACACAGACACTTCAGGTCTGGGGAAAGGTTATTTCATGTGCACAACTGATTTTCAAATAGTAAACGGTCAGCCATTTTTTATTATTTTAACATATTGCAGAGAGCTCATATTGACACGCCAGTCCAAGAGCTTCGCAAGTTTGCTCAACCCAAAACAAACCCATTTACAAGACACAGGACTACGAATACGCACATGAAACCAATACATGGCTTTTTCAAAATTATTTATTTCGCTTTCCCACTGAAATTAAAATCAGCGCAACACATTTGGAGAACTACTGGAAAAAGTATGCGCTTGGATACTGCCAAGTTTCAGATCAGAGGCAATTTTGCAGGACCTACATACCCTTGGAAATAGAGTTGATCATAGAAGTTCTACCATTCCTATAACCATAGCAACACAAATGACACACCATTAAGTATTCATGTTAATGAGGGACTCTGCAAGCAGATGATTGCTGCACTTCTTGTTATAAGAGTGTACTCAAGAGTTCTAAGGATCTTGTTTCAGCTTCTCTGCAAGCCAACCAGGGTTGTAAGGTTTTTGATAGGAACACTCCATCGTAGATGCAAAAGTTACTTAAATGTTCTTTCATGCTTTTTTTTCCTCCCCTTCCTTTTTTTCCTGGGGAGGCGACGGACAGGCCTGTTGAATTGCTACTCCATCTAGTCAAACCCCCTGCTTTGAACAGATGATCTCCTGAGCGCTCTTCCAACTCTAATCTGATTTGCTTCTCCAGGTTTGGTATGCCAAGACACCCCTGGGGAAAGCTCGAGCCCGAGAACTGATGGAAGGTGAGGAAGTCGAACAAGGGAAAGGAAAAGGGAAAGGAAAAGGAAAGGAGAAAGGGAAAAAGAAGGAAGGAAAGAAAGGGAAAAAGAAGAAGAAGAAGAAGTAATTTATTTCCTTGAGAAGGTCTCACCTGGCAATACATCCCAGGAAGCTTCTTGATTCATCCCTCTGAAGAGGGAAGCATATATCTGTGTGTTCCATGAAATCACAGTTGCCAACAGGACGAGACACCAGTGTGACATTTAATTCCCAAGAGATGACGAGCTAATGACCACTGACTTTCTCAAGTTTCTAAAAGCTATTAAAAGTTACTTAGGACTTATACCATTCATGTCGTAGGCAAAACTCCTTACTGATTTTAATGAGGAATTTTGCTTAAACCCTGATGTTGTGTTAAGAGCCTTTAATTATTTTTATTTTAATAACTTAGATGCTTTATGACTTAGATGTTTATAAAACTAACTGCTTTCTGTACCTGTATGTCTAGTGTATTATAATTCTAAATAAACCCGTTACAAAGGCTCTGTTCAATTTTTGTCTGACCATGGGCTGTTACCACACACGCCACTGTGGTCTCCCACAGTTAGTTACAGAGTCACCATGCACAAACATTCACCCACACAAATGTGGCAGAAAACACAAAAAGCATCATACTCCAGGGAAATTCACTTTGGGGGGTTTTATTTCAAAGAGCGTTGGTGAACACTGGCTCGTGGTATTTGACTAGCTCAAACCACAATGCTGCAGTATTCAGTTGCTAACACTTGCAAAGAAAAAAGTCTTCTTGCAAAGGTTGGAACTTTAAGAAGCCATGGAAATGCTTCTATTGGTGCTTAGGGTTGCAAGAGAGTTTCAACAAAAATACCGGACACACTTGACATTACATCACAATCTACATTACATCTGATTTAGAAAATACCGGACATTTCTATTTTCTCATTTCTATTTTCTCAATTTCTTTCCCGAACAGAAAGCTCAAATACTGGACTGTCCAGTTCAAAACCGGACACCTGGCAACCCTATTGGTGCTAGTTTTTAGGCTAAATTTGGCCTGGCCTGCACAAAGTTTTTCAAAAATATGCACAGTATATAGCACGGGCCCTCGCCCTGCAAAGACATTATACGCTTGAGGAGGTCCATTGATTTTGACAGAACCAATCCATTGTCTTCAGAGAGACGTCTCATTTGTATGACATCATGACATGCACTCAAGTCTCTGCAGGACTGGGGTCGTGCTTTGCGTACATGGAAGCTTGCAACAAGAAAACATGCGTAAGTCTAAAAAAGCTTATGTGAGAAACTAACTGCATAAAGGAGGATTTGGGGGATCGTATCCCTGAGCACACAGGGAAGAACTGGTTGATTCTGGTTTAATGAACCCTCTGTTTCCTTCCACAGTGATGGGGGGGTACAGGCCCATTGAGTCACTGCTACATCTAGTACATCTGCTTAGAGCAGGGGGTTGGACTAGATGACCTCCTGAGCTCTCTTCCAACCCTAGTCTTCTATGAATCTACAGCTGACGACGCTTCAGAAATAGGCCTCATTTGGCCCTAACCACTACAGTCCCTGAGTAGCTCCCATCATTCATGTATTCTTAACCTGATTACTTACCCTGTGAGGAAATATCCCCAGGTTTACTAGTGGGCATTGAGATATGGGGAGGATTGAAGGACCTACCCAAGTTCCCACAAGAATTTTGTGGCTGAGCTGAAACAGAACCCATGTTTTCTGAGACTCAGTTCACCACCCAATGCACTGACCCATCTGTCCTACGACAGGATTTGCGCTCAATGGAAATGAAATAATTCCTAGTAGGAATCTGTCCGAGCCTGGCAATTTTCAGAGCCAAAACCAAGCTCTGTCTTTGCGCAGGCTTCTTTTTTCCCACCCTATCTGGAGCAGTTGGAAGCCCGTTGGTAATTAGCCCCCTGGCTGCTAGCCTCTTGACACGTAGTGAACAATGAGATTCTATGAGCATGACCAGTGTCCTTTATTTAATCACTTGCCCAGAACAACTGCAACATTTGGTGTCGTTTTTTTAACCGACGCTCCGCTGCAGCCTGTTGATAGGTTTACCAAGTCGGGCCTCCTGATTTTAACACACGCCAAATAAAAGAATCTCCACCTATCCTTCCTGAAGAGGTCCCGCCGCAAAAAAAAAAAAAATTACATTGCTAATTAATGTAGCCACTCTCTGTAGTTACAACTAATTGGAACAAATTTTGCCCTCAGCTCCACCAACTTCTCGCAACAGTCTAGTTATGTTCAACTTCAGCAGCGTAACACAATCCCTTGCTGATTTCTCCATTTTACGACTCCCGACGGAATCCCCGTGCAAACATGTGCTGCTGTTCCACTGCGAGAATTGTTCATTCTGTGCCGTGCAGGAAGCTAAGCAGCAAAGCAGAGGAATGGAGCTGTCATGCTCATTTATAGATGTGAGTGATCTACAGAGATATCGGTTAAATTATTTAAGTGTCCCATTATTATTAAATTGCTGGGCATTCATTGTAAGAACAGTCATGATACAGTAACTAATTTGGTATTAATGCGACTGTCAGAGTTTCATTGCAGTTATTCTGTAATTCATCATGGGATAATTTACCAATAAATTAATTGGCTTAATTGCTTGCTACAAACCCAGGAGAACTACATATGATGTGACTTTTTTCAGTGTTCCTATTTCCTTCCTATTTCTCCTTTAGCGGTCAGTCTCGTCGGGTGAAAATTGTGCTCGGAAGTTTTCTAAGTACCTCGGTGCCACCATAAGTAGGGAGCCGAATTGAACTATTCTACCCCAATGGACACAGAATACCTGGACTGGCCCTTCCTGTTGTCACAGTGTTTTAAACATAGCTTTGTGCAATTTCAGTGTGTTGAAGTGGAAGTCGGATATTTCAGGGTAGTAACAAATCGGGATGTGGATGAGTAACCAGGCAACCGGTTACCCGGTAAGCATCACTTTTAACAGCTGATGCTTACCGGGTAACAGTTAACCATTCAGAGCAGCCCTCTGCCCCTGTTTAATCAGTTAACTGGCTAAAGGTTAATGTTTAACCAGTTAATTAATTGAACAGGATTTTGCATCCCTAGTAACAACCCACTAATTTTCACATAGTCTAGTGTTTAGAGCTGAGGTCCCACCCTCAGAAGCCTTGAGTTGTGTGCTTGGCTCCTGACTAATTGTAGGAGTCTGGCTGCAATTTTCCAAGGAGACTCCTACAATTCATCTGAGTTCCCAGATGCAGATTCTTAGATGTTTACACTGTGCACCAAAAACTAAGCTTTCCAAAACTCCTGGAGTGTAGGACCTATGTATCTGTGCTTCAACTTCTCTGCGTGTGAAATAATTCTTCTTCCAATCAATCTCACCGGGGAGTTGGGAGTCTTGGCTAGTGTCTGTACAGCATTTCAGAGATCGTGGGCTAAAAGCTGCCAGTAGAAATGACAAACTATGTTAGATTTGTTTCTGTTACGATCAGGCAATGTGTTTCTATTTGCGCTGAGGCACTTGCAAACGGAATTACACGCCCTTTCCTAATATGCCTAAAATGGCACATCATTTACTAGCTGTATTTGGAAAAAGGATGGAAAAGACGCGGAAAGTATTTTGCCATTGCGCTGAAAGGTTTAGGCAACTAACGTCAACTAACATAAAACAAATGTTACCTTAAAGCATAAAATATAGTCTCGGATAACAAATGCATGAGCTCATTCTCCTGGCTGGTAAATTCATGGTTTGCATTTTAGAAACAAAATTTCTATGAAGGATTACAATTAGATAATTGATTAGATTAGATAATTAGATTACAATTAGAGAATAGTACATGAAATCAATTTCACAGAGCCGGGAAGGCAAAAGACATATCTTATTATGCTCCAGAGCTACAAATAAGTCATTTATATCCACTCATTAATTTCCATCCAACGTTTATTAATCGAGAAGAAAATATTGGCGGGGAATTAAAACATTGAAAAGGTCACTTCTAAACCTAAGTCTAACAGAAGCCCCAATAAGGCTTTCTACTGTTTGCAAGACAAATGGATTGTTTGTAAATACTCTCAGATATGGAAAGTATTTCTCGAGCTATTAAATGTCTGAAGGAAAAATGCCAGTTTTTCATTTGCCTTATTTATTCACAGGTTGTACTGGTTTAACTCGCCTGGCACTCTGTGTGGGCTCAAATATACCTATAAAACTTATTTCCGTAGGGAAAATAGCTACACTAGTATAAGCCCATTTATATCAGTCTAACTGCCGGTAAAATAAATCACACCACTAACCAAAATAGTTGTAGGTTGAACCTCTCTAGTCCTGCAACCTGGGGACCTGACCGGTGCCAAACCAGAGAATCTACCCAACTATGGGAAGTCAATATTGTGTAGCAGCATTACCCACATTTCCACTGCTTACTGGGCTCTTAGAAGACATTTAGGGGTAAATTAGAGCTAAAGAACAGCACCGAACACTGAGAGCTAGGACTGGTGGCTGTAAACAAACTTTATGGGACTGCGGGAAACTTGGCCATACCCACAATAAGTGGACAGCCCAGCTAACTCAAATCATGCTGGACCATGGAGGTTGCCGGACTAGAGAGGTTCAACCTGTAGCATCACCATCTGGGTAGACCAGGCCTTAACACATAAACCAAGAAAGGCTGTGTAACTCCTTGCGGGTCAAGTATAACATGCATGCAGTCTGCTTGGCTTTTACGTGGTGCCACTCTTTTACAAAGAACGTGAGGAGCTATGCAAGCACTGCTCTGTTGAATGGACATCAGCAGGTAAAGACCAGAGGAGGGAGTTATGGGATTCCTGCTGTCGAGTGTCAGAGCATGGCAAACATGTCGTCAAAGCACTTCAATGTCCTGTGGCAAGAATTGCTCCTGAAGGTCAACATGAAAGTTCTCGATCAACCCATCCCTAAGCATAGATGTAGGCTATGGTTGTGTGTGTCAAGCAATGACTATCACAGTGCAAGAAACAGAAATCACTCATAAAAAAGGTGCCTTAGGAAAGGAATCAACACAAATACGCCACCAACTAAAGCCATTTGGGTATGTTGTTCTTGAACTGTCCTCAACAGTACTCCCTCAACACATCGTCATGGAGTTCTTAAAAGCACTTGCTGCTAGTCTAGCTTTGCTTCCATTGAAGTTGGTACAGGTTGAACCTCTCTAGTCCGGCATCCTCGGGACCTCACCCGTTCCGAAACAGAATTTTCCAGATCACGGGAGGTCAATATTATCGAGCAGCATTACCAACACTGCTACTGCTTGGTGGGCTCTTAGAAGACTTTTAGGGGTAAATTAGAGCTAAAGAACAGCACCGAACACTGAGAGCCAGGACTGGTGGCTGTAAACAAAGGTTATGGGAGAACGGAAAACTTGGCCACACCCATGAAAAGTGGACGTCCGGCTAACTAAAATCATGCCGGACCACGGATGTTTCTGAACCAGATTGTTGTGGACTAGAGAGGTTCAACCTGTAATAAAGCTCCCACTGAATTAAATGAGAGAACAGTGAGGCCTATGTGCTAGAGAGAAGTCCACCCCTGATGCCCACAGAGTACAGTGATGGGTGCTTCATTGAAGTAATCTAATGTGAGATGGGGAGGAGGAAACTGAGAATGTATGGGAAGGGGTCAGTGGGGCAAATATTGGGAGGGAAATTAGCTGAGGCCAACTGGTCATGGACTTTCCAGTTCTGCAAACATCCTCAGAACCTATTAAACCCACACATGGGCTCCGACTTCACGTGGAAGTTTTGCACGGTCCTACTACTGCGTATTTTAGGCTAGAAGCCAAATTGCTCTTTTGAGGAAGAGCTGCTTTTGGAAGGAAAGTCAGCGCTAGCCCCATGAACCAGCATTCGGCGTTAGACACAGCTTGCAGGACTTCATTCGACCTTTGAGTCGAGCCCAGAAGAAATCCCTACCACACATGCAAACAGTCTCTCCAGCAGATCCTATTGGCAAAGAAGGGACATGGACATTCCAAGCCCTGGTCTAATCCAAGTACAAGACGTTTATTAAAAACCAGAGAAGGCTAAAAGCACTATGAAGTCATGTTTCTACAATGTATGCCTGGGGTATTATTAGAGAGCTGGTGTATGTCAAGCTCTCAGGTTCTGTTGTTAGTGCCAAAGCCCTTTAATCAGACAACGCAGCTCCTGTTCTATCCAGAGCCAACATTCGCCTTTGATCCTTGCCCGTTTCAAATGAAATATTTTTTCTTGGTACTCTTCACTGACCAATGTGGAGATAATGCAGCCGGGATGGCAGTTGCTCTCCAGAAAGAGCTGACTCCTTTCGGATGTGGGTTGTACAGAGAGCCCTTTCCTGTTCAATAGCAAGACTCCAATCTTTTTCTGCTCCCTTGCAAAATTCCCTTCTCTAGCAGAGCAATACAAATATATTGCATTGTCGCCAGGCAGAAGAAAAACGGTGCTCCGAAGAAGAGGTGAGATGCCCCAAAACGCTTGTGTTTTCGAACCAGGGCTCTGCTCTGGGCAGAAACTGAATTGTCCATTACGAATGGACTGTCCAGGGTTCTCCCAAAAGCAGCAATAAGCCAGGCTGCTCTCGCGTGTGCGTTAGGGCCAGAGAGGGAAATTCACCACAAGGGCAAAGTACTCACCAGTCCCTGCACATGGCTGACGCCTCTCTGTGAGACTGAAATGAGATTTAGGGGTGCAGATGTGCTCCCCTGTAAATGTGCCTCCGTGAGCCCCTCTCTCATTTCTTCCAATGTACTTACATCAGGAGCTGGGAAACTTCCGATGGTGGGCCTGATCCTGAGAGCTCTTAGCACGCCGAACTCTCACTCGACACAAGGGAGGAGGAAGTGCGGTTCAGTGGTTAGGGCTCCAGCCTAGGACTTGGTACACCGAGTGTCAAGTCCCTGCTCTGCCACAGACTCTTTGTGTGACCTTGGTCAAGTCACCTAGTCCGGATCCAGAAAGATGTTTAGCTGCCTGGGTGGATAGAAATGAGGTAGTGCACTAAAAATTGCAGCATGGATGTTGTGGCATCAGGGGAGGCTTGGGCTAGGCCCCTTGCCCTGCGCTAGCGGGGGCTAACTTCTGCACAGCATCCACCCCCTACTCTCGGCTCAAGCAAGCACAAGCCTGTCTCACCTGGGCTGGGAAGCTCGCAGCATAGACAGCGTCTTTGTTTCTCTCTGCCCCCGTTCAGCCCCTGGAAAATATAGGTAACAACACTTCCCTGCTGCTGTGAGCACAGTGGCCCAAGAGCTCCCTGCATTGTGCTTGCAGGATCGAGCCCTCGGCAAGCAACGTGAAATGACCAAGAGCCACTGAAGGAATTTTGTGCCTCTTCAGAGATGGCTGAGGGGAGAGAGAGTTCCTGACCCCCAAAGACACTCCATCCACGTGCTTGCGAGCCCTCCTTTTACCCAGCCCGGACGGCGGTTTCTAATGGAAGAAAGTTGCATTCAGTCTCAGCCTGCTTTCAAATCTGGACTCCACGGATCTGAAACGGGCACCAGTCGGCCCTGGGGTGTCTGCTCAGGGGAGGCCTGGACTTGGGAGACCGACCTTCCTGGAAATGAAAGCACTGGATGACAGCTCAGGACTTCTGTATTGCTCATAAGCAGTCTGCTCATAGGCACGTCCCTCCCCACTGACTATTTTCGCTCCCACCCCTCGACTGGTTGGAAAGGAACCTCAGCAGGACATGGCCTGTCTTTTCCCCGGAGCAGCAACCGCACAAAAGGACCCAGATCAGAGCGGGGTCCTCCAGCCACCGCCCCCGTAAACAAATCGAATATCAACCCCATGCCTCCTGCCCCACTCCAGGCCCCCACCTGCCTCCCATTCATGCACAGCCGGTTGCAGCGGATTGTCTAAGTGGCCATTAAAAAATAGACCCTGTTTCTCCCCAGCAAAAACAAAATCCGGTAATACAAAGTGAAACTGACGGTTCTATTAACTCCCATCCTGCCTCAGCAAGTTTCTAAAGTGTGGAAATGTTATAATTGACTTTGCGGCTAGTAGCAAAATGTCACTTTTTCTTAATACCTCATAAGTCAGTGAGACGTTTCAAAGGCCTCGAATGCGACTCCCACAACAGGACTCACAAATTAGCACATTTTTAGCTTTTCATTAGACACCGTACAAAAGCCGGCTGATATTACGGCTTCTCTTCACGGTATTGAAAGTAGTGGCACTTTGGAACTTCTGGTAGCAAATTATAATGCACTCCGCGAGGGCCTATTGTAAATCAGCACTTCAAAAAGTGTCACGGACTGGCGCCGCTTTCAGCACTGAAAATATCGGAGTCTATTTGAAAAAGCCTTGTGGAGTCTCTCTCGCTCTAGCCTTGCAAATCATCACAGCCCGATGTGGGGCTTCCTTTTATTTGCTCGCGGGCATCCAGCCAGTTTTCGGAGGACAAAAAGGAGGATTGTTTCTTGCTGGGATGAAACAAATCCCGAAGATAACAAGCTGGATAAAAAAACCCCAAATCATTTAGGCCTCTGTTCTCTGCCACCTTTGTCTTCCCTGCGCCTGGCAGGGCTGCAGCCAGGGGGCTGACCTGGCTAAGCTCCTGAGGAGATGTGGCCAGATCGGACGTGCTAGCCCTGTCCCGTTACTCCCAATCGGGGTTCGGGCTACACGCGGCCCACGGGGCGGACACCAGGCGGAGGAAGCCGGGCACGGGCTGCCTGACAGAACCACTGCCGCAGAGCCATCAAAGGCCCAAGTGTACGGGGGCTTGTCTGCTTTCCCGCTCTCCTTCTAACAAAAGGGACGGACGAGGCTCAGCAGCGAAAAGCCCGGGCCCCGGGAGGACCGCTTTCCGCTGCCAAAGTGGGGCGGCGGCACCTGCCGAGCCAGCGGCCGCTCGCTCCCTTCGGCCTGCCCGCCTTGCGTGAGAGGACACGGCCTGTCCTCCAGCGGGCCCTGCGGCGTTGTGACCCCAGGCCACATTCCTACGGCCGTGGGAAATGGCTGGGTTTGTAGAGGCCGGAAAGAGCCTTCCCGGCCCACAGCACAGCCTTCGCCGGTGCCTCTCTCTGCTTAGAGCGGGGGGCGCTTTTTTGGGTCGGGGGGCCGCTGACCCACAGAAAAATCAGTCGGGGGCCGCACAAGTGAGAAGCAAAAAAACCCCCCAAACCCTCACTGGTGTGGCCCCTGACTGAGGAGAAAGCCCTTCCCCACATTCCCCTCACACACCAGAGCTCGGGCGGCCCAGGCTAGTAGGTTTTGTGCACTCTCACCCCACGGGGAGACAGTGTGAGGGGCTGGGGCACTAGCGCAGACTCCCCAATGCTGGGGGGAACCCCTAGCCTCAGGGCCCAGATCCAGGCAAGCCGGGGGCTGCATCCAGCCCCCAGGCCTTAGGTTCCCTGCCCCGGCTTACAGGCAGCTGTCTCCAGCTAATGGCCAATAAACAGTCTCTGATACAGAGGCAGTGGGGGGGGGTGTAGTCGATAAGATTAACCGATAAGCCAACGCTTTTCGGTTAATCGTGCAGCGGACCACATGTTGACATCCCTACCTCACCGAGAACCGTTTTGTAGCCAGAGCCTGCTCAATTCAATCTCTCAAGGATCCAGCCTTGCTGAGCACAGCTGATACCCGGAGACAGGTTTTGGTGATGAAATTCTAGCTGTGCACAACTGGGAGCTAATTAGAAAGCAAAGCAAAGCAAAGCAAAGCAAGCCCAGCCAGCCAGTCCGAAGGTGTCTGGGAATACTCATCCAAAGCCATCCTCTGCCACCGATCTGCCGTGTGGCTTCAGGCAAGGCACCATCTCTGCCTCAGTTTCCCAATCTAGACAACGGAGCTAATGCTTATCTCTGCCAGCAGAGGACTGAGCACGCTCTGAGCATGTCAGTCGCTATGACCAGTTCCCTGCCCCTTACTCCATGAGTAATCCCATTTACACTCAGCGCGCATAAACTCAGGCCTGAGGCCTCCCGCCTCCCGCCTCCCGCCTCCTGATATCAGTGGCCGAGACACGTTTGCCGGTTTGTCTCCCTCGTTCATTTCCCCCGCCCCAGGAAGAGGCGGGTATGATTTTTTTTTCAAGGCAGGATTCCACAGCGTGAGCCACTGTCACATGCTCCAGCGAGCAGTTTCATCACTTGGAGCTATTAGACTTTCCACCCCCGGCCTCGCTGTTTCCATCCGCCTCGCCTCCCGTGATCCGATGACAGCCGCCGCATTCTCTGCAAATTGTGTCACCCGCTGGCTGTCTCGCAGGGTTCCAGTTGGACAGGTGAGAGCTCCTTGAAAGAGAGAGAAGCCTTGAAACGCGGCCACGCCAAGGAGACAGGCTCCGAAGGGCATTAACCCGCCACACTGGTGCCTGGGGAAAGGGGGGGCGTTTTCAGGCTGAGTGGTGCAGCATGGTCTTTACCAAATCCCCTGTAACTGCAGGGCAGGGTAAGACAGAACCTGCCTGGATTTGGAGCTGCAAAGCCAAACCTGTCCGCTGCGACCAGTGCTGAAAGGGTGGAAAACGCAGCCTGGCCGGAGTTTGTGCTCACCCCGGTACTTGCCTCCTGGAGTATGGGAGGGAGGGAGGGAGGAAAAGCACGCAAATGGAAGGGGACGTGCGACTTCTGGGGAAGGGCAGCTGCTCTGCCCTCTCTGTCCCTCTGGGAGCAAACTGCCAGGGCGCCTTCTCATGCTGCATCCTCCGCAGGGCTCCAAGACTTCTTGTCTCCCGTTTCTCTGAAAAGCAGGGAAGTCCAGCTGGGTTGCCCCATGTGCCCTGCAGGGATGGACAGGGAAGGGCCCTGAACTGTGGAGACCCCGTCTGTGTGCCCCCTTCCCCGAGAATGCCCCAAAGTCCCAGGTCTGGACGCAACAGAAGCCCTTGCAGATCGCCCTGTTCCTGGTGGCTTCCCAGGGGCGCATGGTCTGAGGGCCAAGGCAGGAAGCCCTGCCCCAGAATCAGGCTAGCTAAAAGCAAGCGGGAATGCTGATCAGAACCCAGCTCTCCTTAGCGCTTGGCACTGCAGAATTACCCGCCCGAGGGCGCTGCCCGCAGAGAGACTCTTTACACTCCATCAACAGGCCTGACAAGATGAGACCTTCCTGTTTCCAGCGCTGTGTTCCTACCAACACTCCCCCCAAGCCTGTGCCAGCCAGCCAGAGAACAGGCAGCCTGCATTTAATATCTCCTGCAATTGCGCCTTTAAACTGCCAGGGTGGAGCCCAAAGGAGTTGCAGGCCTGCCGACGGGGGAAGGGAACGATTGCCCCTGGGATCCAGTGATTCAGAGGGACCCAGGTCTCTGGCTAACACACTATGCTTGAAATCCACTAGCCCCTAGCCAAGAATCCTGGGATACAAAAAGTTTCTTCCAGTTAGAAATCATGTGATGCTAACACCTGTTAAGAAAGGCTAACTTGGTGTCCTTTTCTCCCCCTGAAAATACAGGGCTGGCCTACAGGCATGCTCACGAATACACCCGCACACAGAGATACAGGTGTGAAGTGGACGTAATGACTTACCACCGTACTGACTGGCCGATCCTCGTTTCCCACCTCGAAGTGATGGGTGGGCGAACTCCAGAAGAAACCAGCCCATCACATCTTGCATGCCTCATGCAAGGATATGGAAAAAAAGTCTTGTGTCAAGTAAGTTCTGGGGTGCATGGGCCCTCTTTAAGCAGAGAATGTTAGGGTGCATCTACACAGCACCCTAAACTCAAAATAAGATACGCAATTTGCACTACGCAAATTGCGTAACTTATTTCGAAATAGTTTATTTTGAAATTTGGCACGTCTGATTTTCCGACGGCTCCAAATGCTGAAATAAAGCACTATTGCAAGACATCTCTTAAACCTCGTGGAACAAGGGTTACTGGGATGCTGAAAGAGCACACCTGTTATTTTGAAAAATATTTCGAAATAACAGGCCGCTTTTTAAGACGCGGGTTAGCTATTTCGGAATACCAGAGGTATCCCGAAATAGCCGTGCAGTGTAGACATACCCCTGGAGATTATCAAGGGTTCATACTAATCTATAACCACCACACAGAGCATCGGAAAGAGAGAGGGGGAGAGAAGAAGGTAGGGGATTGCTCTCTATCTGTATGCGGCTCGCTCAGCCCTGCGAGGGACATGGACATGTGCCTGGGGAAGTCGGTTCTTTTGGAAGGACTTGTTTCGTGGCTGATTACTCACCCTCGTCTTAGTCAGCCATGGAAGGGTTCCGGTGTTCAGGTTCGCCTCCTTGCCCGGTGAGATCTCACCTCCGTCTGAGATGCTGTTTGCTGGTTTTCAGGAGCCATGGGAGGCCGGATTTAAAATCATCCCCACTAGGGGCAGTTGAGTGACTTTTCCGCGTACATCCTTAACTCCTTCAGGCCCAGCTCTCTCGCTCTTTTGACGCTAGCAGCGACATTGACGCCGTTCATGCGCCTCGCTGCCATGGCTGCAGCTAGCGGAAGCACGGGCGTTGAAGCTGCTTCGGTAGAAGAGAGGCTGGCAGGACAATCCGTCTGACCACGACCGACCTTCAGAACTCACTTCCTCCCCCGGCCTGTAACATTGTGTTAGTCTGTAACTTCGAAAACAACTAGCAGTTCTGTGGCACCTTAGAGACTCACAAAAATGCATAGGGTCATGAGCTTTCCTGGGCACAACCCACTTCCTCAGATGATGAGCTGGAGAGGAATAGCAGAAACCAAGTATTTTATATCAGAAAAGGGTACCTGTCCATTGTAGGACCGGTGCTAATGAGGCTAATTGAGTGGGCTGAACGTGTCCCATATGTCACTTGTGATGTAACAAGGAGGTGTTTAAGCTGGGGAGACTGGCTTTGTAATGCGACATCTAGTTAATGTCTTTGCTCAAGCCGAGGGAAACAGTGTCACGTTTGCAGATGAATCTCAATTCTGCGCTCTCTCTCTATAGCTGGCTGGTGAAGTTCCTTTATAGAAGGATGGCTACTTGTAAATCCATGACACAGTGCCCAGGCCGGTTCAAATGTTCCCTTCCAGGTTTCTGTGAGTTACCATTCCTGCTATCTGACTTGTGTCCATTGTGGAAGATAACGAGCCTTCACTCTGCGTTGTGTTTAAGGAACAAGTTGCCAGAGGCAGTTTATTCGAGCAATATTGCAAGGGAAGACAGCATAAGCGGATCTTCAAAAACAAAACAATTAAAAACCAATATATATACCTTTCTGTTACATATAACATTAAACAATTACTTCCCTGCCCACTCAGTTCCCATCGGACACTGTCTTATCTCCAAGGTTCTCACTGAGGTCAGCATTTCACTTTTATCTTGAAAAGCGAGGCAAAGAGGCGAACGCAGCGTCTCTTCTAGCTCTCGCGTTAGCAGGAGTCAGAGTAAACCAGACTCTTGCTCTGCTACTGACAAACCCTGAAATGGCCACCCAAATCCCTTCTTCCTTAGTCCTGCTTCCACACCATTTATCCTTTACCACAGAGACTGTCCAGTTTGGCCAATATACATGGCCGAGGGGTATTGCTGGCCCTTGATGGCATAGATCACATTAGAGGGTGTGTGGTTGTCTGGGCAGAGAGGTTGGCACCCAGGAGACAACTATCTCCAGAGCATCCAAGCAGCCAGGTGTTGGGAGGGCTGGGGTAGGGAAGGTATGAGACTTTGGGGCTTGTGTGTTGGGTTGATTGATCTCCCTTGTGTTTACGTTACCGTCTCTGAGTTGATCTGGGGGAACTGACGGCTGTTTCCTTGCGTGTATTTCTAAAACATTGCCAGTGCAGCTGGCTCTGAATGAGTAAACGCTCCCAGAGGCTGGGTTCTGAGCCTGACTCACGGTGGGCAGGACCTTTCTTTGTACGGTGCAGGTGAAACCAAAGGGACTATTCTCAGGGTAAGGGACTGCTCCGCCTGAATCAGCGTGTGCCGCACCAGCCCCGGAGTAGGAGTAAAGTCGACTCTTCCATCGCCCCAGCTCGACTACTCCAATCCCCTCCTAGAACTTCCTTGTCTCCTGTGACTCCCAATGGCAAACCTCATCCAGGAGATCCTGAAGGCGGGACCAGGTCTGCTAGGTTCCCCAAAGGACAAAAACATACCTACGAACCCCCGCGTCTACATTTGACTGCTGTGGAAGCAGCTTGAATGCTCCATGTTGGACCTAAGTGAGATTGACAGGTACATGGACCAGCATGAAAATGGCTGGTTTTGTATTTCCTCCCCATCCTTATACGTCCAATCACGAGAGAGAGAGACATACCAACACATGCATATAGCGTCATTCCCACCATATGTCCCACCCTGTCCGTCTGTGTCCATCTGTCCTTTCCACACGGGGCAGATCCACGGGGCATTCCAGACCGCCCGTCGCCCTGACAACCCCGGAGAAGTTGGGAGGTGACCCCAGCCCAGTGCGGGGAATCGGCTGGCACGGGATAGAGACCGTGTGGGGTGGGGCAGGTGTAGAATGAGATCGCATAGGTAAGCCACACTTTTGGTTGTTTATTTAAGCCAAATGAAGAGACATGTTAAGTCCCGCCCCCCATGCTCCGTTGTTTACGTTTTTCCAGGACTGCCTGACGATGAATGTTTTGCGCAGTGAGGCAGCCGCACGGTGCCCTTCTAAGCAAACGCGGACTTTGCATGCGCAGTTAGAAAATCAAAGCCCCAAAAGCAGGATGAGACATTAAAAGGGAAACAGCAGCTTTAGCAGCAGCGTGTAAAATCATCCTGTTTCTACACATGCTGCTACATCCACACCCAAAACAAAGGGGTAGTTTCCCTCCTGTGAAGCCAAACCCACCCCGGCCCCTCCCACGTGGTCTCAGAGGAAAATCTCATAGGACAGAAACCGAATATTCCACACAGGGGGAAATGAAACATGGTACAATACATTTTTCCAACCTGTATTTTGTTCAATTTGTCAGGGCTAACCCCGGGCTCTTCTGAAAGGCGCCGTGAGAGTTTTAATTACAAGAGGTCAAGCCCTTAATTATCCCTCACATCCAAAAGCTGTGAGTTAGAATCTCTCTCGCTCCTCCAGCCCTCCCCGGCGCTGATGTGCATTCCAGCACAATGCGTTCCGATTTCTTTCTCTGGCCCTCGTCTCTCATCCCTCCCGTCGGAAACGCTCTCTAATAGAAGACAAAGCCTCTGGCGCTTTTGGAAATCCAGAATCCTCGCTGGGAAAGGGGGGCACTTCTGCCCCCACCCTCGACTGTTCCTGAACTCTGTCCCCTTCAGCACCACCGACAGCTTTGCCCAGATCAGATCCAATCATTAAGACTCAGCTGAAACTCTGCAAAGCAACAAAAGGTGCAAACCGGTAGAAACCTCAGCTAATAAGTAGGCTCACTCGGAAGACAATAGGACTTGCTATTCGCACCAGCATGTATACATGGCAAACATTATATCTTCCAAGGGAGATATTAACAGGGAATATTGGAAACTTTTTCCATCGGGACGTTGATTCTTTATTCTGTGAAAAAGCTAAAGGCGTTCTGGGAGCTATTTAAATCGGCTTCCAACCAAGATGATAGCCAAAGCGCAGTTGCTCAATGTAGCCGGCAACTACTTACTCCCTTCTGCAAAGGGAGAGTAATTAAAACAATGGTTCCTCTGCCTGCCTGGATCTGTAGCAAGCATAGGCAAGCAGGAGGGATAGAAGATGAGATTCAGAGCAATCGTCTTTCTTTTATGCAAAGTAAGAAGCAAAGCGGATGTCAATTACTCTTGACTCATAACCAAACTGATTTAAAAGAAACCATAAAAAGACAATCAGGTATATCTTTCTTTAACAGACCAGGCTATTGTAAAAGCTAGATTGTATTTACTTGACAAGTGGATTCTTCATAAAATCACAGAATCATAGAACTAAGAGGGACCTCGAGAGGTCATCAAGTCCAGTCTCCTGCCCTCATGGCAGGACCAAGCACCGTCTAGACCATCCTTGACAGATGTTTATCTAACCTGCTCTTAAATATCTGCAGCGATGGAGATTCCACAACCCCCCTAGGCAATTTATTCCAGTGTTTAACCACCCTGAAAGGCAGGAAGTTTTTCCTTATGTCCAACCTAAATCTCCCTTGCTGCAATTTAAGCCCATCGCTTCTTGTCTTATCATCGGAGGTTAAGGAGAATAATTTTTCTCCCTCCTCTTTGTAATACCCTTTTAAGTATTTGAAAGCTGTTATCCTGTCTCCTCTTAGTCGTCTCTTTTCCAAACTAAACAAGCCCAATTCTTTCAGCCTTCCCTCACAGCTCATGTTCTCTAGACCTTTCATCATTTTTGTTGCTCTTCTCTGGACCTTCTCCAATTTCTCCACATCTTTCTTGAAATGTGGGGCCCAGAACTGGACACAATACTCCAACTGAGGCCTAATCAGCGCAGAGTCGAGCAGAAGAATCCTGGAAGTGAAATCAAATGGCTTAACTCTGCTCTGTGCTAAACCCATGTAACTAACTTCAGGTGGATAAACTTAAAAAACAACAAATCGTCCTGCAGCATCTTAGAGACTAATAAACATGTATATATGGTCTCATGAGCTGTCATGGGCATAGCCCACTTCCACCGACATGTTTTGTTTTCTCTAAGGTGCTGCCAGACTATTCGTTGTTTTTTCCGTTTTTCCAGTTTCAGACTAACACAGCTACCCCTCTGAGACGTTTGAACTTCAGGTGGTTTACACAGATGTTACAGCCGAATTTGGTTCCTTACTGTCTTCCTTTAAAGACACTTTCGCTATAGCACAGTTCTTGAGCTGGAGTTCTCAGTAGAGATGAGTGAATAATTGATTTTTTTTTCAGTTCCATCACTACACCGAAAAAAACCTGTCACCGTTGTTTCAGGTCAACCCAAAATGGAACTATTTGGAGGTTTTTTCACAGAATGAAAAACTGAAAATCTTTTGTTTTGGGTACATCTATGCCGGCCTGGCGGTCTGCCCCCGCGGAATACCGCCCTCCGCTAAATTCAACCACCCGCTATTAGTGGCTGCTTGAATTGTCCGCCTCCCTCCACGCGGCTTGTGCTAGAGCACACGGCTCTTGTCAGGTGTTCATCAAGATTCCACGACCGTCGAGTCTGCCTGGGGAACCGTGACAGATCCAACCAGCCTGCTACATTCCCCATGGACTGATGCCCCGGGAAACGACACCCTGGGCCAAGGCGAAGGGTTGCTTGTGTTCAGGGGAAGAATGCCCCTGCTGGAGATCCAGGTGTGCCACCATGGGGTACGGCCTCTTTACCATGCGGGGGTCCTCAGCACCACCGGGAGCAGACGTAATGCCCAGTGGCCGAGGCGGGGGAGGGGGTAAATCCAGAGCAGTGGTCACGTATGTGGGGTAGCCCGGAGGTCAACTGATATCAGAGGTGATGTCCGATGTTCTCACAGGGGTCAGTAGCAAAAAGATCCAACCGAGAGGCCAAGTCAGATGGGTTGAGGTCAGATGAGGGTCAACTGAGGCAGCAGGGCAAGGTGATGGAGGCAGCAATCATTGGCCAACAGCCTGTTCCTCAGACACCTTTCTCTTTCCCCCGCCGGGGTCTTTATATAGCCCAGTGACTTCCATAACTTCAGGAGGCCCTCAGCTGCCTGGGCCTCCTTGTTGGCTTGCTCGTACACCCAGGCTCAACAGCGTTATTCTCTGACTCAGCCAGTGTTACCTCAGCGATGCGCCAGCCTGGCCTGGTTTCCTCGCCACGCGATGGGGCAGCACTGCAGTCACAGATCGCCTGGGTCAGCTGGAAACTGCAATTTTCGGGCAAATAATTTGCCTGCCCAAAAGCTTGCACCCAGCGCTAGTCATCACGGCGATTGTTAGGTCTGAGATATGAAAAAAAATCTACTGGCTTCTCACAGATTCACTCCCAGAGAAATCAAGATGTCACAGGCCATTTTTCACAAAAGCAAATGCATCGAGTAAGCACAATTACCACCCTGCAACACTGTCAAGTTACCAATTACCATCTGGTTTCCAATCCACTTCCATTGCATTTTCTAGAGTCTCCCACCCTCTGGTATCCCTTAGTTACCAGTAACAAGCCGCTGTTGACGTCCACCCTGCATGCTTCCAAGATCATGCATCTAATAAAGGGGGTTCCAGCCCGCAAAAGCTTATGCCCAAATAAATGTGTTAATCTTTAAGGTGCCACAAGACTCCTCATTTTTCCCCCCAATATCATGGATAAACATTCCTGAGCTGTCATTTTATATTCACCACTCAATACAATTACCTGAATTTATTAGGAAAATCGTAAACTGGATTTTTTTTAATCTTATTCTTAAATGGTTTGTGAAAGGAGGTAGAAACAAATACCAGACAGGCAGCATTTCTAAGGTGAACAATTTGGTAATTATCAGGTACAGAGGCTGCTTCCCTCTTGACAAATAGTTCACTAGTAGAAACAAAAGTTCAGCGGCAAAATGCCGAGAGCTGACAAAATGATCTATCGAACCAGGTGTGGTGCCCCGCCCAAGGAATCTAGCACATTGCTCCCCAGAGTTCAGCACCCTGTAATTTAGAATGTGTCATCGCCCAGATACATTTTA
Organism: Rafetus swinhoei; assembly: GCA_019425775.1. Classification (NCBI taxonomy): domain Eukaryota; kingdom Metazoa; phylum Chordata; order Testudines; family Trionychidae; genus Rafetus; species Rafetus swinhoei. Next base: position 75,003,897 of record CM033439.1, read on the forward strand.
GTTCAAATTCAGAAGCTGGTGCTCACAAGGAATAACCCCGTCCTTTGCATTATTCCTCGCGGCCCCAAAGACGCAGGGAATGAAGGCAGGGAAACTCGAGAGGATCCCAAGAAACCAGATGGTTCCCTCATTGAGATGTGCTCAAAAAATGGTGTGTCCACAATTACAAAGGCAGAGTCCCCGCAACCTAATGCCGACAAGTGACGTTCAAATGTATCCACGGATGAGGAATAAATCAATCCCCTAGAAAAGCACACGTGTCAGAAGGCTGGGCACGTTTATTGGCCTGCATCCCGGAAGGTAAGCAACTACCTGCATGACTTCCCGACAGCAGGGACCTGGAGAATGGCCCCATAAATATGCTATTTTGGGTGGGTTTGTCCCACAACTGATGGTCACTTTCTTCCCTGAAAAAGGGTGCACCTCACAATTCCCTCTCTCATACCCAAATTCCTGCAATCGTCTTCCCATTAGCCTGGATCTAGATTGTTATCGATGCTTCAGACCCCTGCACAAATGTCACCGGCATCTTCACCTCTACGGACTGGATTTTCCTGGTGTCAAAGTGCCAGAGCTCACCTCTCCGAGAAAGCTTTATAGCAGCCTCTTCCTGTAGGCAGGAGCGGCCCGAGGCCGGCTGCAGCAGCTGGCGCCCCAGGCGGAAGGTGCGATCGGCGCCCCCACCTGCACGGCCGCCAATGACCGTGACGTCATCATCGGGCGCCCGGGCCGGCGGTGCCCTAGGCAACTGCCTAGTTTGCCTAGGCTCACGGGCCGCCCCTGCCTGTAGGGTTTCCTGAATTGGGCAGCTGAAGGCCTTTTGAATGTTGCCCAAACATGGCAGATGGGCTATTTATTTGCTCCAAAGCCTGCCAGCCTCTCCCTCCCTGTCTTTTCACTTCAGCCTCACTCCACCTGCCCTTTGCACTCTCTTCCTTCCGTCCTCTTTCTTCCTCCTCTCCCCACCCTGCAGCGTCCTCTCGCCCTCTTTGCCTCTCAGGCCACGTCTACACTAGGGGATCATTTTGAATTTACTAAGTTCAACTTCTGGGCACCCGATTTTACAAACGCGAACTAGCGTGTCCTCACTACAGGGAAGCCTCGAAATTAGTCCGAGGCAGGCTCCGTTACTGTGGATGCGCTACCTCAGACTCAGAGCCCCAAGAAGCAGTCTGGGGAGCTGCGGGAAGCCTCCTGTAGAACAATGAGTTCAAATTAGCAGCACTGGAGTGTTCACACTAACGTTATTTCAGAGTAACCTCATGTTACTCCTCATGGAAAGCAGGACTACAGAGTTTGAATTGCACAGCTGCTTACTCCGGGAGAACGGTGCTTGGTCCTGCCGTGAGGGCTTGGTACTGTGAAAATCAACCTGGGAGTGGTAATTTCATACCAAGGTCCTAGCGTAGACCACGCTCAGATTAAGGAAGACGGCCCAAAAACATCACTGGCTTCTCCGTTTATAGAATCACCGACTCATAGAACATGAGAACTGGAAGGGACCTCAAGAGGTCATTGAGTCCAGTCCCCTGCCCTCACGGCAGGACCAAGCACCGTCTAGATCATCCCTGACAGGTGTCTGTCCAACCTGCTCTTAAATATCTCCAGTGATGGAGATTCCACAACCTCCCTGGGCAATTTATTCCAGTGTTTTACCACCCTGACAGGAAGTTTTTCCTAATGTCCAACCTAAACCTTCCTTGTTTCAATTTGAGCCCATTGCTTCTTGTCCTATCCTCAGAGGCCAAGGAGAACAATTTTTCCCCCTTTTCCTTGTGACACCCTTTTAGGTACTTGAAAACTGCTATAATCTCTCCTCTCAGCCTTCTCTTTTCTAAACTAAACAAGCCCAATTCTTTCAGTCTTCCCTCATTGCTCATGTTCTCTAGACCTTTCATCATTCTTGTTGTTCTTCTATGGACCTTCTCCAATTTCTCCACCTCTTTCTTGAAATGTGGTGCCCAGAACTGGACACAATACTCCAAGGCTGTGTCTAGACTGGCAGGTTTTTGCGCAAAAGTGTCCACTTTTGCGTAAAAACTTGCCAGCTGTCTACACTGGCCGCTTGAATTTCGCAAGAACACTGACGATCTAATGTAAGATTGTCAGTGTTCTTGCGCAAATACTATGATGCTCCCACTCAGGGATAAGCCCTCTTGCGCAAGAGGGCCAGTGTAGACAGGTAAAAACTGTTTTGCGCAAAAAAGCCCCGATGGCGAAAATGGCGATCGGGGCTTCTTGCGCAAAACCGCGTCTAGATTGGCACGGATGCTTTTCCGCAAAAAGTGCTTTTGCGCAAAGGCATCCATGCCAATCTAGACGCTCTTTTCCGCAAATGCTTTTAACGGAAAAACTTTTCCATTAAAAGCATTTGCGGAAAATCATGCCAGTCTAGACGCAGCCCAACTGTGGTCTAATCAGCGCAGAGTAGAGCAGAAGAATGACTTCTTGTGTCCTGCTCACAACGCTCCTGTTAATGCATCCCAGAATCATGTTTGCTTTTCTTGCAACAGCGTGGCACTGTAGACTCATATTTAGCTTGTGGTCCACTATGCTCCCTAGCTCCCTTTCTGCAGGACTCCTTTCTAGACAATCGCTTCCCACTCTGTAAGTGTGAAACGGATTGTTCCTTCCTAAGTGGAATACTTAGATGGCAACCACTTCAGGGCAGGAACTGTTGGCTATTCTATAATGGTCCAGTGCCTAGCACTGTAGGGCCCAGTCTGCTGGGTCCCTAGCCACTCCCACAAGAAGCATAAATAAAGAATGAGATCTGAGATCTCATAGTATCCAAGATTGCTACCCCTCATTCCTATCAGCCCTTAAACTTACTGAAACAAAATACAGGACTATGTAGCACTTTAAAGACTAACAAGATGGTTTATTAGATGATGAGCTTTCGTGGGCCAGACCCGCTTCCTCAGATCAAATAGTGATCTGAGGAAGTGGGTCTGGCCCACAAAGCTCATCATCTAATAAACCATCTTGTTAGTCTTTAAAGTGCTACATAGTCCTGTATTTTGTTTCAGCTACACCAGACTAACACGGCTACATTTCTATCACTATTCTAAACATACTGAGACATTCTAGGACAGGACCCTCTACACTCTGAAGATAAGAACGGCCACACTGGGGCTCAGATCTGGATTTCTGGCTTCTTTCTTCTTCCTGTTCACAGCCTGCACAAGTAAGTGGGGGGTCTGCTGTGTTAAGGGGGGGCTGATGTGGGGGAGCCTCCTGGATGGGTGGGCATGAGGCAGGATGTCCATTACTACGTAGATCTCAGCACAAAGGGGGGGTACATCTGATCTGAGTCTGCCGTCCCAGAGACCACTTCAGTCATGGGGCAAAAGCAGCTGCTACCACCAGGGGTGGGGGAAGATTCCTGACTACATCTCCCAGTGGCCAGTCCCCACGCCACCTAGATTTTAGCCTGGGGACACAGTTTAACCACGAGGACTGCAGAATCTCTAACCAGCTCATCTCGCTAATGAAAACACCTGTCCGGACACTCAAGCATTTCTTGATTCTGCCCTGACGCACAATACACAAGGTCTTTCCTTAAATGCAGATCAAGCCCTCCGAAGTGGGATGCGTTGTGTTATCGGTAGCCTTCTTTCTGAGCACATCCTTCATTTGGTTGTCTTTCTTCAGATGGTTATCGTCTTTTCTGCAGACAAAGGCGGGAAATTGTAAATGAAAACAAAGTTTGGGTGAAATGTACACCAATCTGCTGAGGCTGGTCCTCTGCGGACTAGAATTGATCTTTCAAGTCAGAGGAATATCAAAAGGATTCTCTCCTGCCGAGCAGAAGTTTTGAAACTCTAATCTCAACAAACTGTTTAAGCATTTGATAGAGGGCTTTTTTGGGTTTGGGGAGTGGGTTGGGTTCTTTTCCCCCCGTGTGACAGTTCTGCATGCAACACCTTTCCTCGGGAAGTCCTCTGGGAGGACTTGTCATGGTTTTTGTACACACACCAAGTTAAAAAATTCCCTCCACCTTGCGAACTCTAGTTTATTGTGTGCGACTCTTTTCAGTGGCTCCCTTACATCTGGCTCCTTCGCCCCTTGTAAATCCCAATGGGTGTAATATGAGCCGAGCGCGGCCTTTTTATAGCAAAAGCACACACACGTCTCATTTACCACCAGCTGACTTTGGACGCTGTATTAAAAATAATAGAACGTGCTTTCCCAAGGGCAAAGAATTGAAAATGTCCGGCGCTGACTGTATTCCTGATCACCCCGCCAGCTCCAGCTTGGTGAAGAGATTAAAGTCTGCCCTGGAAGTCGGGGATGAGAACACAGTGCTGGATTTGATCTGTACGGAGCTTAAGCATGTGAACGCCACCATAGAACTATCAAATGATGACTGGATGAAGGAGCCAGATGCCCCGCTGCACCCTTTAGTGCTAGTAGGTAACGGCGACATTTTTTTTTAAATGGCAAAAACAGATCCTTAAATTATCCTGAGTGTTTTAATTCTGTAATGAAGCAGCATTCATGCGAAGGAAGAAACTGACCAATGAAATGTTGTTTACCTGAAAATTAGATATAGTCCAAGGGCTTGTCTTCATGACACGGAAGATCGCCACTGCCGCGATCGATCTCTCGGAGTTTGATTTAGCGAGTCTAGTTAAGACTCGCTAAATCAAACTGTGGGGGCACCCCGCCGGTGGCCGGTACTCCTGCTCTTGCAAGGAGTAAGGGAAGCCAATGAGAGCGTTTGCTCCTGTTGGTCTCCTGCTGTGAGGATGCCCCCAAGCTTGGCTTAAGGTAAGCCAACTCCAGCTATGTATTTTATGTAGCCGGAGCTGTGTACCTCTAGCAGAGTTGCCGGGTCTAGTGCAGACCTGGCCTATCAGGCACGGGTTTTCCATGTTATGAGTTTGCATGTTAGGCTCACTCCAAACTTGATGATTATCACACTTGTTTCTCCTCTTTTCTGTATTCCAGCCTGTGCTCAGTGCTGGCCATGTTTAAAACAGTTGAATACATTATTCTAGCAGACAGGCCTCCATAAGTGCAGCAATCAGGTCAGGATCAAAGATCAATTCGCTCTCCACGGTGAAGAGCGTTTCTCAACCCTACCTTGCATTAGAACAATTTCCAGGCAGGCGACGTTCATAAATGGAACTCTGTTGGCGTCTGCCTTTCGCTATAAATTAGGGTTTGGACGAAAGCCCGTCTAACGGAGCTAAGCACTCCATCCCCTCCCTAACTGGACTAATCACAGGAATCTTTCCTATCCTAGCACTCAGGCCTCTAATTGCCAGGTTACTGAGGTGTGCTGGCTTCTCTGTCTGCCTGGTGTGCCCAAGGGTCACTGTCACCTCCCAAGCACTCACTCGTGGCTGCGTGTGGCACTGCTGGGGCCTGCCTCAGTTTCCTCTGTGACAAAGTAAGACTTAGGTCCCTTTAACTGCCCTGTCCAGAAGAACCCCAGCTCTCTTGGCTAACTTCAGTACAGCTCTGTCTAATGGGCCATTCTGAGAGGAGCACTTGCCCATGGTTTGAAGGTGCTTTGCTCACAGCCCAGGCAAAACTCAAAAGTCCCAGAACAAATCTCTTTAGGAAATGCTGCAGGGAGCAAGGAGGATGCGTCTCCCTCGGTAGCTCAGCAGCTTCTTGGGCGCTTCGTCTCAGCTTCCTCTAGCAGCTGCTGCTGCTACTGTAAGCACCAGGCTTCTCGGCTGCCAGGGTAGTTCCTGAGTCTCTCTTGGAGAGTCCGAGTCTCCCCCTGGCCTCCCTACCTGGACACCTTCGCAGTCCCGTCTGTTGGTTCAGTCTCCATCTCCGGCTTGCCTGGTGCCTTCTGTAGCATCCCCGCCTTAGCTTGCAGCTTCCCTTTTATAGCCAGCTGAGTACTAGCCACTTCCCCTTTACCCGGAGTGGGCAGGCTTTTTGGTTTCTAGGCCTCTGGCCTTAAAGGGGCAAGCCACAATCATGCCATCTCTCAGTGGCTGTGTCTAGACTGCAGAGCTTTTCCAGGTATCCAAGGAACGCATCTGCTTTTTCGGAACAGTTTCTGGAAAAGTGGACGTGTTCTTTCGGCATCCCTGTATTCCCCTCGGTGAGAGGAAGAAGGAATGTTCTGAAAAAGGAATTCTTTCCAAAATTTGGCCCCGTGTAGACAGGCCAAATTTAGGAAAATCCTCTTTCGGAAAAAAAGCAGAAAAGGATATGCAAATTGTGGTTCGCAATTTGTGTATCTTTTTCCAACTTTTCTTGGCAGTCTAGACCAGTGGTCCCCAACCTTTTGGGGCTGCTGGGCACCCGGGGGCAGCACCGCGCATGCGCCGCGCGCCCGGGGCGGGGGCCGCACATGCGCCGGGGCCCAGGGCGCAAGAATGGCTCGGGCCAGCCCTGGTCACTAGGCGGGCGCATATAAATGCCCCAGCGGGCACCATGGCACCCACAGGCACCGCATTGGGGACCACTGGTCTAGACTTACCCAGAGTGTGCCAAAATGCTCCCAAATCACAAGATAGAAGACAGAAGAGAATCAGTCTCAAGAACAATGTGCTTATGTAAGCCACACACGTAGACTTTGACTTGAGCCAGGCAAATAATTCATAACGAAAGATTTATTGGACAAACTTTGTCTTTTTCTCCATTGCAGTTGTCTCACATTAATTTATTATTCAGCATCATTTCCTGATAATGTTGGTGGTACATTCTTAGTCTGTACAGCGTGAGGAGACAATCAACTGCAAGAACTCAATGTGTAATTACAGGTTGAACCTCTCTAGTCCGTCACGCTCGGGACCTGACTGGTTCCGAACCAGAGAATTTGCCGGACCACAGGAGGTCAATATTGTCTAGCAGCATCACCAACACTGCCACTGCTCACTGGGCTCTTAGAAGACATTTAGGGGTAAATTCGAGCGAAACAACAGCTCAGAACACTGAGAGCCAGGACTGGTGGCTGTGAACAAACTTTATGGGACCACAGGAAACTTGGCCACACCCATAATAAGCAGACACCCAGCGAACTAAAATCATGCCGGATCGCGGATGTCGCCGGATCAAAGAGTGCCGGACTAGAGAGGTTCAACCTGTCTGAGCTGTTGTAACGGGACATCTAAGTCACATGAGTAATTTCCACAGGTAAATAAGCCTCGCGGTAATTATAAACATATCCGCTCTCTTGCAATAAAGCAAACTGTCTCTGGGAATGAGAAAAGGGCCTTCGGGGGAAAGATGCCATGCTTTGTAACAAGATAAATGCATCCTCCCTCTGTGTGCTCACCGCCTAAGAATGCAGTGCTGACAGAAGAATGGGTCTCTTCCTCCTTCCCCGGGGTGAGCTGTCTAGGACAGAGCGGTTTGAGAGGAAAACGAAGCGAGGAAGCAGACCCTAGAAAGTGCATCCTTACCAGTCTGGTTCGAGCAGACGTAATTCTCTGAAAGAGCAAGGGAAAGGGAAGCCTCAGTCAACCCGCTTTTAGCAAAGCATGCTGGGAAGAGAAGTCTCTGCGCCTATCAAATGCGGGTTCTTCTACCGCAACTTTCATGCTGGTAACAATAGCTCAGGATGGACTTCCCTGGTCCGGCGCCCTCGGGATCTGACCAGTCGTGGATGAGGGATTTTGCTGGAGCAGGGGAGGTCATTTCTGGCCCCCCTGCCCTAGGCCAGCGGCCGGCCTCCTTGCTGGCTCCCATTCCCCCAGCCCCGCTGCCAGCACCACTGCCCTGGCACCACCAGGCTTCCTAGCCCCACTGTGGCGCACCGGGCTCCTGGTCCCACCGGGCAGCCCCGGGGTCATGCAACAGGATCCCTGCCCCACTGGTCAGCCCTGTGGCCATGCAATGGGCTCCCTGCCCCGCTGGTCAGCCCCACGGCCATGCAACGGGATCCCTGCCCCACTGGTCAGCCCCACAGCCATGCAACAGGCACCCTGCCCCACTGGTCAGATCCACAGTCATGCAACAGGCACCCTGCCCCACTGGTCAGCCCCACAGCCATGCAACAGGCACTCTGCCCCACTGGTCAGCCCCGCGGCCATGCAACAGGATCCCTACCCCACTGGTCAGCCCTGTCACCATGCAACAGGATCCCTGCCCCACTGGTCAGCCCCACAGCCATGCAACAGGCACCCTGCCCCACTGGTCAGATCCACAGTCATGCAACAGGCACCCTGCCCCACTGGTCAGCCCCACAGCCATGCAACAGGCACCCTGCCCCACTGGTCAGCCCCGCGGCCATGCAACAGGATCCCTACCCCACTGGTCAGCCCTGTCACCATGCAACAGGATCCCTTCCCCACTGGTCAGCCCCACAGCCATGCAACAGGCACCCTGCCCCACTGGTCAGCCCCACAACCATGCAACGGGCTCCCTGCCCCACCAGGCAGCCCCACAGCTGCACTCTGGGCTCCAGCAGCCCGAGGCCCTGCCAGCCCTCCATCAGGACTCCCTGGTCTGACAACATCCACGGTCCTGCCGGACCAGGGATGTTGCCGGAGCAGAGAGTCCCAGTGTAGAGAGGTTCAGCCTGTACTAACAGACGAAGTCCATGTCTGATAAGAATGCTAGCACATATGCTCTGGGGAGATTCTTCTGCTTGAAGCATTTTCATTGTATGTCAATAAGGCTCAGATTTATAACTTCATGGCCCACGTGATGAATATTTTCCAATATTTGCTCCATTTCTTGTTTCCACAAAAACTCCTGCTGCTCTTGCACCTGCTTAATACTTTCATGGACCTCAAGCATCAGAGCTAAGATAAGGAGTCTAAAAACCCCAACATGTCTATGTAAAAATCTCCTGATTGCTAAGCCAATCCTGCGATTGTGAGTCTTTGGGAGGGACAAAATTGGAGGCTCTCATTTGAAGCCTCTACAATGTTATAAACTAACGAAGCTGTGATGAGGTGGCTTCAGGGTAATAAATTAGTAAACATGCTCTCAATTTACTCTTTTTAGTGTTGCATATGGTGCTCTTTCACATGACAATAATGAGTTTTCCTAATAACGTGAAATCAGCTCAGACACTTTGAGTCATTATTAATAGACACACTTGATCTGAAGACGTAAAATTGCTTAATGTTTTGTTAAATGAGGTGTACTCTACAAATATTCATATTCAGAAAGCAGGATAAGATACTACAGCATATTAAAGATTAATGATTGTAAATTCCGTTGCTAATGGAGCAGGCACGTTTGGGTACGATACCTTTATGGGCCCTATCCTGCAAATACAACCATGAGTTATCTTAATGGATTTACTCCGATCTGTAGCAGAGTTACTTGCATAATTATTGCCAAGATCAGAACCTAACATGAAACCCTGTTTGCTAGTCTGCAAAATAATAAAGTGAAACTTAATTCAAGGACTTTCTTTTGGGGGTACGTCTAGACTGCATCCCTCTGTAAACCTCCTTGCAGGCGGCATAAGGGATCTGTCGAAAAAGGCTTTCTTTCTCGACAGATCCCCCTCTAGACTGCCTCTTTTTGCCGACAAAGTGCTGAGTCAGCAAAACGCAGCAGCCATTTTTATGCAAATGAGGCGTGGGATATTTAAATCTCTGCCTCATTTGCATTGTCTACCTGCCTAATCTGCATCCCTCTGCCGACAGAGGGGATGCAGTCTAGACATACCCTTGAGGACTAAAAGGAAGAATGACAAAAACATTGAAACTAGGAAGATTTTGGGACAAATCATGGTGCGGTAAGGAAGCATTTTACTCACAACTAGTGCCATTCGTTTCAAAGGAACGAGACAGAACTAATTTATTTCAATTGGGCAACATGGTTTACTCATTTTTTTTAATGGAAAAGGGTGTTTGGGAGGGCCCAATCATGTTTGCCAAATTCCTGTTGAATTCAAAGAATAGGTTCAGTTGGGGGAAAAAAATCAGAAGAGTCAAAATGTTTCTTTTTCACATTTTTGTTTTGGTGTCGATTTTTGCTTTGAAATGGCATTTTGATGCCAATTTTGACCAATTAAAAAAAAACCACACGCACACAGAAAATAGATGAAAAACACCCAAAATGGCCAAATCCAAATGGAAACCTTAATAATGTTTTGGTCCATTCAAAACAAAAAAAATTAATTTGATCAAAAAGAATTGTTTCAGTTGACTCAAACCAGCGTTTTGGGCAGTGTTTTGGGGATTTTTCAGCTTAGCCCGCAAAGACTAAAAATGCATTATTTGCTCAGCTCTGCCCATCCTCATCAACTAATCAGAAACTGATCTCCTGTGAACATCCGTTCCTGCTCTCCATACTAATAGACTGATGCAGAAAAGAGCATCAAAATCATAATATTTAAAGGCAACCAAAAGAACACAGCTTTATCCAGGGTCGTGGAGCGATCCTGCATCATCACTAATGTAATTCCTGACCAAGTCATAGCAAAAATGAATTTTCCCATGTCAAAGAGCAAAAGAACTGTGTCAGTCTTGAGTATTTATTTTTTGTTAAGAAAAACAACACAGAAAGAACGAAGTCCCAGGTGTGTCTAGACTACAAGGATTTTTGCGAAAAAAGTGGCCTTGTTTGGAAAAATCTTTACCTGCGTCTAAACTGCTGCCGTGTTCTTTCGAAAGTAAATCAAAAGAATGTGGCAGTTTTTTCGACCGTGGAAAACCTCATTTTACAAGGAAGAACGCCTTTTTTCGAAAATGCTCTTTTGAAAAAAGGCGCTATGTAATGCAAACTGTGCTTTTTCGAAAGAGAGCATCCAGGCTGCCTGGGTTTTCTCTTTCGAAAAAGCGGCTTGCTTTTTTGAAAGTACTGATTGTAGTCTAGACACTCTTTTTCAAAAGTATCTTTTGAAAAAGCCTCTTTAGAAAAAGGCGTGTAGTCTAGATGTAGCCCATGTTGCAGGCAGGAAGAGAATCTTGTACTTTTAACGATGAAGTTCATGGCATGTCTACAGCCACATTCCCTATAAGCTGAGGGTGTGGTCGGCTGCCAGGAGAGATTCAGGTGCTACCCAGCTGATTAGCAGAGCACCCAAACCCACCAGCAAGTGTTTCTACTAGTGGTGAAACATCTGCACGCACCTTGGTGCACATAAAAAATATTCCGCACATTGATCTACATCTCATTTAAGTTCCACCGAGCATGTATTGGTGGTGGTCTATTGGGGAAGCAGTGTGGCCTACCATGCAGGGTGCTGAATTGATATACTTAGAAGACACTGTTCTGTGCCCGGCGTCTGTAGAACAGCATAACTACTTGATGTGAAACCCAGTTGCCGCTAATGGTTCTTTTGTGCTCAAAAGCATACGAGAGAGTGGATAGCACTGGAAATATGGATCATCATCTCAAAAAAAAATCAGACTCCCAGATAAACCATTGTCGTTTTACACAGACTCCAGAGGACTACAAGGGTGGTCTAGACTACAGGGTGTTTTCGAAAAAAGTTCACTATTGCATGCAAACTGTGCTTTTTTGAAAGAGAGTGTCTAGACTCTCTTTCGAAAAAGCGGCTTGCTTTTTCAAAAAATCTGCTTGTACTCTAGACGCTCTTTTTCAAACGAGGCTTTTTCGAATGTATCTTTTGGAAAAGCCTCTTTCGAAAGAGGCTTGAGTCTGGACATACTGCAAGTGATGTCAATTCATACAGCTAGGAAAAAATAGAAGTTAAAGGCCTGTGGGGGGTGGAGGGGTTTCTTTTAGTATGGGAACATTTTCCTCCCAGACTACGCCGGTCTCTTTCTCTGCCAACCTGCTGTCTGGAATTAAAAGTGGGCATTTAATCACAGAGGTGCTGACACAAACCCGCACTGTGAACATTTGACCTTCGCTACCACCTTGTGATTACATACATATATATGTATGTATATAGAACTAGGCATATGACCATCGCTGTATCAAGTAACCATTATCATCTGACCCGCCTGGAGTTATAAATACCACAACAATAGAGCCCTCGATTACAATTGGACAATGGTGCCGGGACAATGGAAATAACTAGCTATAAAAGACCATCGCTCCTCGCAGCGAGGTCTTGCACGAAAATAAGCTGCCATGGATGAGCTGCCAGGACCCATCACGGAGAAGCTTCAGATCCTGCCCAGAGTGGAATCAGAGACCCACTAATGGCTCATGCTCCGGCAGAGAAGTACTACACAGCCCTAGTCACGGGAAACCTGCGAAACCTCCAGGTCCTGACTGATAGATACTACGAAGACGTCAATGTGATTTTTGAGATCAGCCAAAACGAGCTGGAATGGCAGGTGAAAAGCCAGGCGTCCTATGGACTGTCAGGTACTCTCGCGGCTTCAAAAGCCAGCAGGCACTGACTAACACCGACCGAGAGCCAGGTGCCCTGCGTGCAGAGGCAATTTGTGACCCTCTGGTTTTTAAGGCGCTTGCTAATAGGTTGCAGAGGGGTCTGATTTCTTCCGAGACGGATGATACCGTCTGCTCAGTGGATGCAGCCCGTGTGCTAAATGTTTGCAGTCTCACACTGTTTGCAAGTGCTCTAGACAGGGCCTGGTGCTGCAAAGTCTAACAACTCTAGGCTAAAATGCTTGGTGATTTAGGAGCCGGAAGGGTTTTTAAGAGGGCACTTGGGGAGGGGGGGTTGGACCATAGTAGCCATGGTGCTTCGTACCAAAGAGAGTCCCAGATCGTGTTGCTCACAAGCAGCGTTGCAGGCGGAGCGGGGGGAAAAAGGGGCGCAGAGCCAATCCGCAGCAGGGGGCGCTCGGCAGAGGGTACCTGGGGTGTCTGAGGTCACGTTGACATCGGGCACACAGAGGGCAGAGCAACCGGCACATTTCTGAGGGCTGGCTTCACCCAGGAATGCGGAGGCCGGGAAGCCAGTCACCTGAAAGGAATGCACACATATCATCCTTTGCAAATCCCAACTCCAGCCCTGCCAGGGCAGTTGTCCTGGGCAGGGCCATTGGGGTGTTACATTCCCTCTTGGCTCCGTTGCTTCAGGCCCGGGATGTGTCCGGCCAGCGCCGGCTGCCCCCCTGGATGAACAGAAAGCTACCTGGGGGCCAGCTACCGCTTCCAACAGGTTCCAGATCGGTATTGGATGCAGGTGGGTAATTAATGAGCTGTCTTTGAAAACTTCTCAGTGGGGGCTCCGGGGAAGAAGTTAAGCTGGTGAATAAGGGACCCTCTGCAGCTCATTACAGGCACAATATCGATTCTTCCATCATTATAAGACGGTATTCCTGCCATGTGAAATCCGGCCCATTGATGTGCATTCACTGGGGAATTTTCTTTTCCCCGATAGCCACCGCTGCTCGGAGTGGCTAACAACCTTCCACGGGCCTTTTTGAAAGCCCCCGTTTTCAGAGCGCGGAAAAAATGTACAGCGTACCGCTCGGTTTTATTTAGCAAAAGAGCAATGGCTCCACGCACAGAGAACTAAAAAAGGGGAGGAGAAATAAACCAGAATCGTGTTGAATGAGGAGCCAGGAATCCTTCCCCCAGAGCAATGTGCATAAAAGAGCTGCGAATGCTCAGGCATTTTCCGCAGGCCAAAACTTTCTCAACTTCCTTTTCGTGGGCACTGTGAGCCAGGCAGGGGAGAGAACCGGCGGGTGCCATGTCTCTTTGTTTTGCTTTGTATTTTAATTGCTCAGGTCAAGTCAACCCCAACATGGTTGGATCGACAAGAGTCGTCTTACGCTGGCTATGTCTACGCTTCTGGGTTTTTTCCAGAAAAAGGTACGCAAATTGCAATTTGTGTACCTTTTGCCGATTCTTTTTTCGGAAGAGGCTTTTCCGACATTTGGCCCGTCTACACGGGACCAAATGTGGGAAAAAACTCCTTTTTTTCGGAAGAGCCCTTATTCCTCATATAGGGCTCATCTAGAGTACGCGGAAGATTCGCAACAGGATATGCAAATTCCATGGGAATTTGCATATCTTCTTCCGATCTCACTTTTGAAAGCGGAGCTTTCGAAAGTGAAAGTAGTCAAGATGCTTTTTTTCGGCAACCCCCCCCTTTTTTCGAAAAGCTGCTTTTCCTCCAAAAATGAGGTTTACACAGCTTTTCGAAAAAGGGGATGTGCTGAAAAAAACGTGTCTTGACTACTTTCATTTTTGAAAGCTCCACTTTCAAAAGTGATATCGGAAGAAGATATGCAAATTCCAGCAGAATTTGCATATCCTCTTTTCGAATCTTCCGCGTAGTCTAAATGAGCCCAAAATGAGGCATACAGGGCTTCGGAAAGCGCATCTGCTCTTCTGAAAAAAATTTCGGAAGAGCAGACGCGTTCCCTGGACGCGGCGAAGTGTAGACATAGGCCTCACTGTGAAAGGGCCCTCACTTAAATTTGGCTCCTATTACTGCAATTTCCTTGTCTATGCTGAAGTCTTTACACCACTTCCCAGTGTGGTGCAGAGTCACTGTCTACGTATGCAGGTGGACACGGCATCATTCTAGACACAAGAGTTGCTTATGTCAACTTTGGCTGCCTTCCGGGAGTCACACCACAGTGTCCAGCATGGTCGGTACTATTGATAAGGGCGCTCTGGGGAGGAAGCAGGAGCTAAGTGTGAACACACAAGCGATTTTATAACTGCGGCAGCTGCATGCCGCCATAAGTTAGGGTGATAAAATTTTGTAGTGAGATGTGGCCTTTCTACAGCTGCAAAGTATAATAGTTACAGGAGAGCAGTTTGCAAGGACCTAACAGGGGTGTCAAAAGGAGGAGGGAGAAAAAATTGTTCTCCTTGGCCTTTGAGGATAGGACAAGAAGCAATGGGCTTAAAGAGAGGGTTAGGTTGGACATTAGGAAAAACTTCCCACCTGTCAGGGTGGTTAAACACTGGAATAAATTGCCCAGGGAGGTTGCGGAATCTCCATCCCTGGAGATATTTAAGAGCAGGTTGGACAGACACCAGTCAGGGATGATCTAGATCAGGGTTTCCCAAATATGGGTCGCCGTTACATTTCAAAAGGGTTGCCAGGTGTCTCCCCAGGTGGCTCTTAAGGAGCCATTCACACATTTTTTTTGAATTTTTTTTGAATTCACCAAGGCTGTGTCTACATTGGCACCCCTTTCCGAAAAAGGGATGCTAATGAGACACTTCAGAATTGCAAATCCGCGGGGGATTTAAATATCCCCCGTGGCATTTGCATTTACATGGCTACCGCTTTTTTCCGGCTCGGGGTTTTTGCCGGAGAAAAGCGCCAGTCTAGACGCGATTTTCCGGAAAATAAGCCCTTTTCCGGAAGATCCCTTATTCCTACTTTCAAGTAGTTAGCACATATTTCATCCTTTCAAACCTGTATTTAGTGCAGAGAACCTGTCCCAGACATGAGGACGAGTTCTGAGTAGCTCAAAAACTGGTCCACTCACCAACAGAAGTTAGTCCAATAAAAGGTATCACTTCTTCCACCTTCTCTGTCTGGTGCAGAAGGGAAAGTCTCTGACATCTGTGTCTGTTACTGACCACACTGTAATGACCACAGGAAGGGAGGCACGGCTACCACTTTGCAGATTGGAAATGGAGACACTTAAAAATTAAGGGACATGCCCAAAGCCACACAGGAAGCCTGTGGCAGAACTTAGCTCTCAGGAACCCCTGCCCTGTGCCCTTCCCACCAGTCCATCCTTCTCATGTTCTTCTCTCTCTGCCCGCCAGGCCTGTGGTCCCTAGAGTACAAGAGGGAACTGACCACCCCACTGTGCATCACTGCCAGACACGGCCACGCTGCCTGCCTCCGTCACCTGCTGTTCTGGCGGGCAGATCCCAACATGGCTCCGGGAGGCCGGAGTGCCCTGCACGAGGCCTGTGAGGGGGGCCACACGGACTGCGCGGAGCTCCTGCTAGAGCACAAAGCCAACCCCAACCTCCTGAGCGACGACGGCTTGGCCCCACTGCACCTGTGCACCGACCAGAACACACTGGGGTAAGAAGGGGCTGGGCCAGGTAGCCTGCACCCTCCACCACCTCCTCCCCATTATTAACCACCACCAGCGTTCCCTGTAAGCTGAGCACTTGGGCGGCCGCCCAGGAAATTCAGGGGCCGCCCAGCTGATCAGCAGAGCGCCCTTAGTCGGCAGCACGTGTTTCTATTGGTGGTGCACATTCCTCGGTGCACATAACAAAAATTATTCCACACACTGGTGGCAAAAAACAGCAGGGACGTTGAGCACCACCCCCTTGCAACTACAGCATTCATTTAGCCTCCACCAGGCCGTCAATTCTTCTCTCCATGGGCCTGGTCCAGTGCCCCTAGGAGCCTGCCCGAGGGCCGCTTCGAGGCATCCTGCCCCAAGCAACGTGCCATTCCCTGAGTTGCAAAGTGACAATGCATGGAGGTGCAGGGCAATTCAGGTCGGGAGAAGGCAGATAAAATCGACTGCTCCTTACACGCCAGCTGGACACTCCGGGTCTAGTCAGCACCTTCTCTCCTGGTTCTCTTAATAACGGGAATTCGGTTTTACTACGTGATAGCCCCCAGGGCCGCTCCACACACTAGACAGGCTAGCCACCCCCACTGTCTAGCCCCGCCCCCAGTAACGTTCGGTTCGGTTTAGGAACAGGCTATACTATTGAGCACAGGTCTAGTTCTGCATGGGTTCACAGGTCTAGTTCTACAAGTCAAATATTGTGACTTGGGGGTTAGGGCTCAGAGGGGTGGCCATGTTAGTCTGTAACTTTAAAAACCATGAGGAGTCCTGTGGCACCTATCACCTGGTCGACACGAGGGCATTATTTAAAAATAACGCCGCCCCCCCAGGTCGAATTAATAAGCAGCGTATCCACACAACCAAGCCCGTTCTTTCGAAATAACAGGCCACTTATTTTGAAATCGGTACTCCCGCTTTCCTGGGGGAATAATGACAATTCCGGAATCGTTCTTTCAAAAGAGTGGTGGAGTGGACGCTCTACGGCCGCTCTTTCGAAATAATGACTCCCCGGCGTCATTTGAAGTAATGACTCTGCAGGGCTTCCTGGGGTGCTAAGCCGGAGGTAGCGCGTCCGCATGAACAGAGCCTGCCTCGGACTGATTTCGAGGCTTCCCCGGGGTGTGTTCGAGTTTGTAAAATTGGGAGTTATTAAGTCGAATTTAGGGATTTCGAAATAGTGCCCTAGTGTAGACGTGCCCTTAGAGACTCACCAAATGTGTGTGTGTATATATAGGATCATGAACTTTCCTGGGTAAAATCCACTTCCTCGGGTGCGTGAAGGTGGTAACTGTGGAAAGCAACCTCCCTCACCCACACCCAATGGGGCAGGTACGGCCAAGGAACATGCTAATGATTCAGTGCATTCTCCGGGTGGTCTCAGCAAGCAGAGCCCGTAAGGGTCCTGGCAGGTTTTCAAGCAGCCATCTGCTGGAATCTCTACCGCAGGGATGTGGTAGTGGGAATACTGCAAATCTTCTTGCAGGAGTGAACTCCCTTAGCTATGGTGTGGCCCCATGCATGGAAGGAGATACCCATTTTGCCCTTTCCGTCTTGCAACAAAAACTCTACTAATTCTAGCCCGATCAAGGAACATCTGAAACCTCAGGAAGAGTCCACGTGCCCTGGGTTGGTGCAGAATAGATTAAGACATTCAAAAAAAAAATCCCATTCGTCCCGGCTGTGATCTAAGCCACGTTTCAGCTCAGTCTGACTTGACATGTCTGGATCATTAAAACTTGGAAAGCATTTTTTTTTAGAAAGCTGAGCTGCCTTGATATCTTGGCAACGCGGCTTTGCAAGTGCAGTGAACTTCGTTACCTGCCCATTTCAACGAAGGGCTACCCTGGTTTCAAACCCATCCCTTTTCGACCGGCAGAGACATGACACAAAACGAGGTTGTGGGTCTTGGATAACCAAGGTGTCGAACAAGTGTGTGAGTAAGACTCCGCAGGAAAGGCAGCATCCGCTCGGGGAAGGTAGTTTGCAAGCAGAAATCTCACAAGCATCTCATCAAAACAGGAATCTTTACAAAGCACCGAAAGGGATTCAACCACAATCTATGGGTGGATCAAAGAACAACTTGATGGGGCCACTTGATGATGTCTTGTGAAAACGACTTTCCAAGAGGGTAGCTGGACGGATGTTGTGTTGTGATACTGAGCTTCAATCGCTAAGAAAGGGCCGGCGTTTTCCCCCCATGCATCTCTATCAGAACAGAATTAGTCCTTAAATTTCCCTTTTTCATATTTTCTCTCTTAAAACCAAAAGTTTGGTCCATAAGCGCATGAGTGAAAATAATGGCTAACTCCAGTCTTCCGATCATAACTATTTATTTGCCCACATGCCAGATTCACTGTCCCGATCATAAAGATGCTGGAGACGAGGGGAGAGTTTTACTTGCTGGCATAACACGGAAAAGTCTCCTGATCAGCTCCGTAGTCGCTCTCCAAGCTGAGCTGATGGCCGTGCTTTTTCAGGAGCGGGGAGGCAGAAGGGAAATGGCATTGGAACGGCACACCTGCACTCCAAGTTCCAGACAGAGGCAACGTGGACCCAGCTGAGTTGTAAGCCCTTGAATATTGGGGCTTTATCATGGAAATGGTGGCAAGCCCTCAACTAAAGCAGTGCTACCCGGGGCCTCTAACTCTACCTTGAAGGATCAAAAATTATTAGACAGGTTTTGAGGTTTCGCCCACAGCTTTTCAATTGCAAAGACTTTTGCTAAAGTTAGACGCTGC
Source organism: Rafetus swinhoei (assembly GCA_019425775.1). Classification (NCBI taxonomy): domain Eukaryota; kingdom Metazoa; phylum Chordata; order Testudines; family Trionychidae; genus Rafetus; species Rafetus swinhoei. The sequence goes on from CM033439.1 coordinate 75,022,474, forward strand.
CGGGGTCACGCTTTGGGTAACATAAACATTCTGTCTGATTAAGAGACTCTACTTTCCCTGATTTTGAGTAGTAGGATTTTACGTCGTCCTTAATTTTTCACTGACAGCAGAGAGCAGGTCACTGACCTACATACAGAGCTATTTTATTTTGCTCCCTCTTGCTAACAATGGCCAGAACACCGATGTGTCGGGTTCCTCTGTATTCCGGTATAGTCGGCAATTCACCATGGGGGCAGGACTTAAAACCTTTGAGCCTCTGAGTGACTGGGATAAAAAAAAATTATCTGGGCTTCCTTCCAGCCATTTGAGCTTCAGAATCCATGAGAATTCAACCAAAAAAAAAAGGGATATCAGAGCTTTAATCTAGGAGCTTTTTGAAGAGATTTTTTAAAAAGTTCCAGTAAAGTTCACTCTTGCCTTCTTCACTTTAGGAGCCAGGCATGCCAACTTCGCCCTATTTAGTAGAGAGTTCCTCTCCTTGACCTCCTTTTTTCAGCCGAGATAATTAACATGGTGGGGTAAGCCGAATCTCTAAATTTACTGCACTCTGTCTTTTTTTATTCCCCTTTTGCTAAAGGTGGGATGATTAAAAAGAGGAGAATTGAGTTGATTTTTTTTTCTCTTTCAAAGAGACTCAAATTGAGGGGGAGAAAAGGGCCTTTGCTTCTAAACATTGTCTGAAGCGCAGGGAGGAAATAAACACAGGAGCCTAGGAAGAGTCAGGTGCGCATAAGAAGGCCGGGGCAGGACTACCGGGTTGATGGGACATTTCTGTCAGGTCTGGAGACCCCATTGCATGAAATGACAAGATCCATTGGTTTCCTCGAGGAACATGAGCGTTCTCGCTGGGCGGGCGGGCCCGCGTGTGAGGTTGGGGCCTTCCAGTCACACATCTCCTGCTTTCCACATGAAAAGAGATTCTGCCATGCCAATGCCTCGCTCCACCCCATTGCTTCGGGAGCAGCACCATGGACTGGAGGCCAGCAACGGGAGAGGATGGAGCTGGGGTCTGGACACTCCCCGTTCTAGCTTTCCTCCTGGCTTTCTGAGTGGTACTGATGCGCTGGGACTCCTTCCCATGGCCAACTGCAGCTGAAGGTTGGTGCCATCACAACCAGCCACATCACCTGTCATGGTGGCTTTTAGAGACCCCCCATAGTTGGAAAAGGCTGTAGCCTTCCAACACCCCCTCCACTTCCTTCCCAGCAGCAGGGACAATACCAGGAGGATCCAGGAGAAAGCCACTGTTGCGTGCGTCCGTGCCAAGCGCAAACAGACCTATCCAGTGATACAGTCTAGAGAAGCAGGGTGAGCAAACCATTGAATCACAGAGTTGTTATCGACAGGTGTCCACCAATAAGGGGCAGATACGCCTCTCCTCTCTCAGGGAGCTTACAACGTTTACCCTCGTTTTCCCCCCTCGATGTTTCCATAGCTGTTACATTAGTCAACTGGACTGGCTGATAATCACTTTTGGCTAATTTTATTTACGTAACTTTTCTTTAACGGCAAGATGTAGCAGGAACCCCTTGAAAAATAGGGTGCTGAACTCTGATATGTGCAAGGGATGTTATCCAACATAGCTCAGAGTTACACATTGGTTCACTGGAATAAATTGCCTAGGGAGGTTGTGGAATCTCCATCACTGGAGATATTGAAGAGCAGGTTGGACAGACATCTGTCAGGAATGATCTAGACCAGTGCTTCTCAACCCGTGGTACGAGTACCCTTAGGGGTACTTGAGAGAAGTCTGGGGGTAGGTCAACACGACTGGAATAAGGAGAAAACTGCATTTTTGTTTTAAGTTTTACAATGCTTTATGATTTTTGTACTTTTAACCCCCAAAAACTTCATCGCCCGCTCAGCTACGATTAAATTGTTTAAACAAATGTGTTGCAATGGTAGAAAAAAAATTTGTGTGTCTGAAAACTGTAGGTACAGGGGGCACTTTTTTTTAAAGGGATACTTTATAAAAAATAAAGGTTGAGAAACACAGATCTATACAGTGCTTGGTCCTGCTGTGAGGGCAGGGGACTGGACTTGATGACCTCTCGAGGTCCCTTCCAGTTCTAGTATTTTATGATTCTATGACCAGGACTAGGAGGAAAAAAATTTACTCTTACCAATATAGCTGGTCAAAAAATCCCTTTTTTCTCCCGAAAAAGAATTGTAAGCAAAACATTTGTCATTCAAAATTTTGATTCTCTGATGCCTATTTTTGGAAATGGCTTGAATGTATTATTTTAGGTTTTAAAATAATCAGATTTTGATTTATTTGCCCTTTCTTTTTCACCACAGAATGAATGATGTCATGGAATCTTTCCCCTTTTTCCTTGAGGTTTTTTTCCCCCATTCTTTTCCCTCTCTGATTTTTCCAAAGTCGGAGAAGCTGTAAAATGTTAGTGTGGCAAAAGACAGTGTGGGGAGAGGAAGAGTATGTTGAGGGAAAGAAAACTTGGACATTTTTCATATTGTTGCAGCTCATCAAAAAGTGGGGGAGAGGAAAATTCTAAAATTCAAATATATTTTCATTTTTTAAAAACCTAAACCAAAATTTCAAATTAAAACAAAATGAAAATTCTTCTTCCGTCCAATTAGTGAGACAAGGAGGGCGAAGTAATAGCTTTTATTGCACTGACTTCTGTTGGAAAGAGACACAAGACAGTGAATGGAGACGGTTGAGCATAGGTGGGCTTTCTCACCAACAGAAGTTGGTCCAATAAAAGATTTTACTCACCCTCCTTGTGCCATTAATATCCCGAGACCAGCCTGGCTACATAGACGGTACATATTGCATCAAATGACGTTTTCCCACAAAAATCTTCCTTTTGATTTCAACCCCATTTTTACAGTGGAAGGTATTTTCAGTGAAAAAATGTTGGCCAACTCTACTTCCCAGCAAGTCCCAAGTCAGACTGTTTCATGTGTGGACCATGCAAGGGCTTGGGCTTAGAGTACAATATAGACACACCCAAAGTGAGGACCCTCTTGTGGAGAAGGCAGCTACGCCACCTGGCAAACTGCCTAGAAGGACGTTCAAGGCAGTGCCAGGATGGCAGTGACCTTTGGGAGGTAAGAGTTTAAGAACATAAATTAAAAAATAGGAGGCCAGAAACATTGCTTGGTTTTTAGTTTTTGTGCCTCCACACCAAATATTAGGGGCACATACATGTGTCCTAAGGGCCACTGTAGACTCAAGTTAACCCCCCGACCAGCATCCAGGGGTTTAAAATAGATGGAAACAGGAAGGGGCATTCTCATGGTGTTCCCTCAATGCATTCTGGGAGAATACACCCAGTGTGAGTTCAGTGTACAGCTGTGGGGCGGGGTTCTGCTCTCTTAGGGTGCATCTACACTGCACCGTTATTTCGAGATAGCTAGTGTTACTTCAGAATAACAAACCGAGCGTCAACACAGCCATTCTGTTATTTCAAAATAATTTCAAAATAACAGATGGCTTATTCCGAAATCTGTAAACCTCATTCTACGAGGAACAGCTATTATTTCGAATAACTATATTGAAATAAGGCGTCTGTAGATGCTCCACTGATGCTATTTCGCAATAGCCCCTTACCAGGGTCATTTTAAGTTATTCCTCCCCAGTGCCTCCTGGGGCTCTAAATCGAGATAGCATGTCTCCATTAGGAAAGTCTGCCTCAGACTAATTTTGAGGCTTCCCTGCAGTGTAGACGTGCTATTTCGAAATAAACTATTTCGGAATAACTATTCTGGAACAGCTTATTTCGAAATAAGTGTGCAGCGTAGACGTACCGTTAGAGGAGAAGAAGGTGTGGGTACCCCGTGGAAAACTTTGATGCACAGCAACAGTTCTGCAAGGGGTTAGTTTTCACGCAGGTAGTTCTGGGAGAGGGTTTCTTCCTCTTTTTTTTTTTTTAAGGCTTCAGACACTTGCACAAAAACGGCAGGGAGTCCAGAGAAGTCCATCAATCCCAACTACCTGCATCCTAATCCAGTCGTTTCCATGGCTAGTGTCACAAAGGAGCACATTTGCTAAACTTTGAGTGAGTGAATAGTCCTGCTGGCTTTAGTGGGAGGAATGGCCTTGCGGTCATGGTGTTGATCTCGGCCTGACTGTGCTACAAACGCTCTATTTCCTTTGTCTTCTCTATTTAGATTGTAAACTCCTAAGCACAGACTGTCTTACTCTCAGCGTACACCGTGTTTATCACAAAGGGGCCCTGATTTTGGTGGGGTCCTCGACCATAATACAAGTACAGTACAACCTCGGTGTAATGAACCCATCAAGATCCAAGCCATTTTTCATTATAACCAGAGGTTCATTACAGTGAAAGAACAATCAAAGCAAACGATAAACTGCTGCAGTAAGTTAATGAAGTCGCCTTGGACAAAGGCATTCGCTAAATTAATTAAATATCGTAAGGTTAAGATTTTGTCCTGGATATTTTTAGTACAAGTCACGGAGAGGCAATAAACAAAACTTCACGGAAGTCTGTGGTCTGTCTGTGGGAAGGTAGAGACAGTCCGGGGCTGGACTCAGGGGTCGGTTTCTGCACACTCCACAAATCGTCTGCAGGCTTCCGTGAACTTTTTTTCATTGCCCGCAACCTGTCTGTGACTTGTACTAAAAATATCCATGAGAAAATCTTAACCTTACACATGTGCCGCATCCTTTTTTTATATACAGTACAGAAAGTTGGGATCCAGGTACCGGGTTTATTATAGTCAAGGTTCATTATTAGGAAAGCCATTTTAGCTAGAGCAGGCTGTAGTAATATTACACACTTCCTTATGTGCTAGCAGCAGCAGCAGATGGATTTTAAGGGTGACCTGGAAAGGAGAAATTAATCATGTTTGCTTTTGCCACTGACCAGGTTGCAGGGAGCTATTTCCCACAAGTATAACCTAACTTTTTTCCATTATTCCCCACAGGTTTGTTAAGTCAGCCAGCTGTTTCCGTGTTCATTGTAGATGGCCCAGAATATATCATTCTGGGATGTCACCCCAATCCAAACACACCACGCTTGCACTGAGCCAACCCACAGAGTCACTAAGTCACTATGGTTGTAATTCCGAGCGTGGGCACTGTGCACAGCCCCTACCGTTAAGGCTGCCAAACGATTTGGATGAAAAAAACAAGCAACAGCTGTGAAACTGACCACGTACTCATCCATTTCATTCCGCTGTCACAGATGCTCCTCAGACAACAGTCCAGCCTCGCCGCAGACAAGCAGCAGAACATGTTTTCCAAACCAAGTCTAAGGCAGAAGGGGGACCTAGTCCAAAATTTTGGAGTGCCCCCCCATCAAAAACTATTGCCCACTCCTGCCTGACTGTATCCAAGCACGTGCCTCTCTTGGACCACTATGGCAGCAAACAGCACCCTCCTGGCTATTCCTAGTGCCTCCTGTGTCAGCGGGAAGGAGTGATGCCTACCTAGATTGCCCACACAGGGGTGGGCATCATTTGGCCTCCCAAGCATCAGTAACGGGGCAGCCTTAGAGTAAAGCAAGAGATCCAACGGAAGAGCAAGGCAGTGAAATTCATCTCCTGCCACGTCACGTCTGTAGACAAAAGAGGTCCCGGGAGCTTGCAATGAGGAAACAGGGAACTATCAGTAGGATCAGAGAGGCCCCAGTACAGCCGCTGTGGGACACACAATTCAAGAAGGAGGATGAGCAATTGGAGAGGGGCAGAGAAGAGCCCGGAGGATGATGAAAGAGTTAGAAAACATGGCAGAAAAGATGAGTGATGCACTCTGAGGAGCTTGGTCGATTTAGCTTTTCAGTGAGACGATTAAGAGGCAACTTGATGACAGTCTACGAACACACACAGGGGGACAACTACTTCAATCGAGCGAGAAAGGATAACATGATAAATGGCTGGCCGTGGCAGCGAGACAGAGTCAGACCGAAAAGGAGGCATACGTTTTTATCGGTGAGAGCACTGGATCTTTGGAGCGACTTTCCAAGACAAAACAAGGAGCAGTCCTGGGGCCCTGTGACGGGGTGAGTCTCCCCCGCGCTAGACAGGAAGGGATTAACTCAAGGGTAGGGGAGGCCACACCCCCTGTAGCTGACTGGGCACGCTCCAGCTGCTCCGTGATAAAAGAGGGCTACACAGGGCAGTCGGGGCGGACCACCAGAGGGGAAGGAGCTCGGGAAGGAGCTCCTGAGCAGCTACCGCCGCAGCTGCAGCCTCAGCGACAGCCCCGGCTCAGGGGGACGGCTACGAGGCCCCAACGCGCCGAGCCCGGCCCCGCGACCGGGACCACGCCCAGGGACGGCAGGAAGGAGCCCAGGGCGGGGGACTGACCCCGGGAGCGGGGGGGAATCCCCGCCGAGCGAGCAGCGTGCACTATCGCCGCCAACAGGGCCCTGGGCTAGGACCCGGTGGAGAGGGAGGGCCCCCTACGGCCCCCACCCCATGGCAACCTGGCTCCCAGGCCCGTCGGGAGGCCGACCTGTGAGCCAGGCCTGCCAGGGCGTCCGTACCCTGGGGAAGGGGAGCTGTGTTTGTGCCTAGGCTGGAGGAGCCGTATTTACCCTAATAGGGGTAGACTAGATTTGTGACTAGATCAGAGGGGCTGTATTTACCCTAATATAGGGGTGGACTAGATTTGTGACTAGGCCGAGAGGCCATATTTACTCTAATAGGGGTGGACTAGATTTGTGACTAGGACGGAGGGGCCGTATTTACCCTAATAGGGGTGGACTAGATTTGTGATTAGGCCCAAAGGGCCGTATTTACCCTAATAGGGGTGGACTAGATTTGTGACTAGGCCCGAGGGGACGTATTTACTCTAACAGGGGTCAAAGTAAGACAGCTTACAGTATTACTATTTCAAAATAACTGCCGGTTGTGTAGACGCAGACTAAGTTAGTTCAGAATAATGCTAGTTATTTCAAAATAGTGTTGCAGTGTAGACGTACCCTAAGTTGCCACAGGACTCCTCCTTGTTTTTGCAGCTACGGATGCACATAGCAACCTCTCTCAGATGTTCCAAGGGTCACTGTTGATTCTCCATCACTGGCCATTTTCAGACCAAGAGTGATACCTTTTCTAGAAGAGCTGGCCTAGGAATGATCCTGGGAACGTTCTCTGGCCTGTGTTACACAGGAGGTCAGACTAGATGATTATGTGGTCCCTTGGAATTGATGCACTCATACGACAACTGGTCACCTCCAACCACCATAATGTCCAAGACTTGATTTCCTCTTTTTTGAATGGGACAAGTAGGCACTCCAATCAGGTGGCCCAACCATGCAGACACATCCCTCTTGCAAGAGTCCACGTATAGAAATCTGGTCAGCCAAGCTCTATAACGTGGTGTGGTGTTTTTACACCACTTGCTCAACTATCGCCTCAGACTTATACATTCGTTTGCAAATATACCCACATCAAAGGCGTGTGCATGAGTGGGAGGGGCTGGGGGGGGGACAGAACATGATTCACCTGAGTCCCTGGGAGCCGGCTCACTGCCCATCAGAATTTTCAGCTAGCTCCTCTGTCCCGCACAATGCGTTCACCAGCGCCACCCCGCACCTCAGAACCAGCCAGCTGACTTTGCGAAGCCTACGAAGAACTGGTATTTTAGTCGGTGAGTTTGCACGAACAGGCGAGTTTGTACTTACGTCAGCACGGAATTTCTCCCTTAGAAAGTCAGCAGGAAAACTAAACTCATCCCCCACAAACTCAGGAAAGCATTTAAGTAACACAGAACCGTCCCCCATCTTAAGCTACCAATCCCCTACTCCTGAGTGAAAAAGCCTCGAGCTGAGAGCTGCAATGGACCTGTATGCTCTGTGGGCCAGGCCTGGAGGCTGGTGCCTAGCACACTAACCGGTGGGTTACCCACCTTCCCTGGAGAGAAGACACGCATCCTCAGCCCCTCAGCAGTTGGATTCGTCCCTGCTGTGCAATAGCCACCATCGTGACTACTCGTGGCAATTGGAGCAGGACCTTTCAGAGCTAAATATGGGAGTCTCTAGAGCTCGATTTACACCAGCTGAAGATCTAGCTCTTATATCCACTTTCCATGGAAATATAAAACCAATTAATGAAAGAAAAATGAGAGAGGAGAGGAGCCTGGGGGAGCTACGGGACATGTTCCCTGAAGGATCGCCAATCACATTTGGCATCTGGTAGTCTTTCACACGGTGGCAAGCAACGTTCCCTGTCAGCTGTGTGCTTGGGCAGCCACTCAGGAGAGATTCAAATGCTGCCCAGAGGATTAGCAGAGCACCCTCTGTAGATTTTTTGTTTCTACTGGTGGTGCGCAGCTGCATGCGTGGCAGTGCACATACAAAATTTATTCAGCACCTGGATGGAAAAGAGGGAACATTACAAGTCCGATTGTTTTAGGCACAGAAGCCAAACAGGCGACGCATAAGGAGAGCTGGGGAGAAAAACTGCTTGAAGCCTGCATGAATCAGTCTAGATCTGAGCAAGGGTCATTTCAGGTAAGTGTCAGCCCTGAACATCACTATACTCTGCAGAAGCACACTTGAGCAAAAACATAGGTGCCCAGTACATGTAAGAAGGTTTAGACAGGTTTTTACTGGCCAGGCCACAAAGGAGAATAAATATCTCCCCAGAACCCAATCCATCAGAAGTAGGCAGTATTTGCGAGGTAGGCATGGCTCTACAGCGGAGTCCGGGACTGTGCCATTGGTCTCTGTTTTGAAACCCACATCCCAGAAGAATATTTTCAAGGTCTTGCCTTACTGCTTATGAGTCTCCCCTCCTCTTGGCTGCCCTCCCTGTTTTTACCTAATCTCAGTCCTCATCTCAGCCTGGCCAGTTACCCAGCCAGTGACGCCAGGTGCTGCAGAATGTGACGTTGTTTTGCCACCCTGTCACTGTGCCAACGGTGCCAACGTCAGCTTCCCGTAGGAAAAGCAGCCGTCATTTTGATTCGTGCAGACTGGCTGATCACATTCACTTACGCGCCCTAAGCAGCCATTGCTGTGGACTGTTTCTCTTTAATCCCCCCTCTGTGTGTTGAAAGGTGATCTGTGTTGTACATACAACATTGCAAACGAGTGTGTGTGTGGGGGGGGGGTCCTTTTTATGGCCAAGGCTTCATGACAGCCTCCCCCGGCCTCGGATCGCTCTTTTGCAGATTGCCAGGATGACTTGTGTGACAGGAGTGGTTTTGTTTAGATTCAAACTTTTGAATTAGCAGGTGCTGTCACGTGGGAGAGTCCCAAAAGCCTATGCACTGATCGCCACCTCCGTTCCTTTCTGTGGGCTTGGACCAAGGGGGAGGAAGTAGTGTCCTCTCGCAGGGCACGCAAGGGATGAAATCGTGCAGTCCTTACTCGGGCCACACTCCCATCAGCATTGGTGGGATTTCTGGCTGGATGTGGAAAGGTTGCCGAGCGTGGCCAAGGAAAAAGACACCCCGAAAAGGCCATTCTCACTGGGTAATTGCCACACAGGCCCCGATTCTCTTCCAGCCCCAAGTTTTGACCTTGCAGCGCAAACATCTGCTCTCCCAGTCACGCCAGGTGCATCTGGCGAAGGGGGTTTTACCCACGGAAGATGTTGCCCAAATAAATCTGGTCGTCTCTAAGGCCACAGGACTCCGCGTTGTTTTTCCTTGTTGTTTGGGTCCCGTCAATGGCAGAGTCAGAGAAGAGCGGAGGAAGCCGTTTCCATGCCACACGCGGCCGAGTACAGCACCTCTCCCTCCGTGGCTCTCAAAGCAGCCTACATTCACACGTTACGTAGCTATCACTTTTTTACTCCCTTTCAAGTTATTCGAGCTCAATACCCAGCCTTGACCACCGGCAGGGTCCAGACGGTGGGTTGGACGTTTTCATTCCCTGATTCGCTTTCAGCCGCCGTCTATATAAAGAACCTTGCCTTTCCCCGCTGCCTCCCACCCCTGCCTACACACAGGCCCTCAGGCCTGCGTGTCAGACAAGCCTTGGATCACAGGGGTAGCCTGCATCACACTCCGGGCATGTTAGCCCCGCCAGGAGATGAAACGACTGCAGACACACCCGCTGGTTATTGTCTCCCCCGTCCTTGCGATGGTTGACTGGGTCTCCAGAGCAGGGCTGATTCTGACAAAACCTTTCTGGGACGTGCACCCGCCGTACCTGCCTCTCCCCGGGTCTCCCAGAGCCCCTACTGCGCAGCGCCCAGAGACTGGCTGGAGCGCTGTCGTTTTCTGGCTTGCGTCTCTCCATCCATAGGGAGAGGAGACAGCAGCAGGGCCCACGGACACAGCCAGAGCCGACCCAGCCCAGGCATTGCACGCCGGCACTTACCCTCATGCGTCACGTGCCGGGTCGGTGTCGCATGTGACCTTTCCCCACCTCGGGGTTTGCCCTTGGAGCAACCGGCCAGGGTCCCTTTAAAACAGCCAGGGACGGCAGGCTCTGTCACGAGCCAAAAAGGACCGCCTCTCTCCCCGCTCCCGTGCCTGGAAAGTAGGCGTGGGTGGCTGGGTGGACCACCGTCTCCAAAGCTGGGGAGATTGGCTCACCTCTAGCAGCAGCCATGGCGTGCGGGGTGCACTCACCTGGCGCCTGGCTTGGCAAGATTTGCCGATGCGGAGGATGATGCAAATAACACCCGCAATAGGTCTATGCAGTGAGTAGGCATGACCTCATGTCCATAATCCTCTCTATCTCCCTCTTCTAGTTTCACCTTCTCTCTCTCATGTCTCAGTTTCTTGCCTTGCCCGGGGCAACAAGACCTTCCCCCCACAGCTCCGGCAGGGCGGGAGATCCCCCCTTTCCTCCAGTGGAGTGTTTTCTGGGGAGGGGAACCCTGCTCCCTCCCCAGCCTGAGCTTCCTGTCGGCCCCCTTCTCTGATCTGCAAGGGCCCCACAGCTGTGGGGTAGCTCTGCCAGGGAGACCCCAGGTCCTCCTTCGTGACAGTCCCCTCCCCTATGGAGCCATGGGTTAGAGCCTCTCCTTGATGCAGCCCCCCGCCCCCTTTACAGGGAGAACCGCCCTGCACTGCCCCATGGCAGGGGTGTGAGGTCACATGCGTCCAGCGCTGAGGTGCGGGGTGTCAGGGAAGCACCTCAGGGAGAAACAGGAGAGGGACGCTAGGAAGCCAACTCTGAGCTCATTTCCGGCTCCCGAGAGGCTCCCTGAAAAGCCCAGCAGAGCAGGCTGGAAACGGGGAGCCTTCTGAGGAGACTTAGCAGGCCCGGTGACGTCCAGCCTTCACCCACCCTGGCGTGAAGGCGCTGGCTGCCGGTGTGTTTGCCTGAGGGTCGCGGAGCCCCTGCCGGGCTGTCCGCCGGGCGCGGGGAACTCTCCCGGCTGTGCTGGTCCTGAGCAGGCTCACTTGTGAGGGAAGCCCCTTCCAGGCGCAGCGATGTGGGGCTCCCGAACCTGAGGGGAACGGTCCCGGAGACCCTTTCACGCCGCCTGCTAGATTGACCGCAGCACCATCGCCTTGTAACGCCTCCACTGTCCCCTACCACGTCAAGCAGACCCTCCTTCCCCGTAGCGCTCTGTCTCAGACCCCCTCTCATGTCCTTCTTCACGTTCCACCACCAGCTCCTCCACCCCTCTCTCCACCCGCAGGGGGCCCACCGGGCAGCGGTTTGCTCCAGCACACGCCAAAAATCACACGGCTTCTGCACCGGCCAGCAGTAGCGGGCTCAGAGGGCGTTTGAAAAAAGCACCCGCCCCATTTCTCCCCCTCCCGGCCCCCGTCTTTCTCGCAACTCAGACAGAGGCTAGCGATCATTCCGTGCACTGCTCCGAAAGCAAACGCCATTCCCGGGACACCGGGGGCCTGTTTTCAATGAGGGCTGCACGTCCGTTTTGGCTGACCCCATCCAGGTGAAACGCCTCAGCTTCCATGCCTTCAGTCTAGTGTCCCCTCATTCCAAGAGCGCCTAAGTGAATTAGGAGCACACGACCCACTGACGCCATCGGCAGCCCTCCACGAGCTTACGGGCTGGGAGGTCTGCTATCTCTGGTGTGAGGGATAATCTGTGTGCTCTCGCTAACGCATCGCGGCAAAGGTAGCCCAACAGCCAAGACAAAGCGCTGGGCTGCCTTTTCGCCGTCAGTAAAGGGCTGTGTCACTTCATTGCAGATGTGCCAAGCTCCTGGTGAAGTACGGCGCGATGGTCGAGCTGCCGAGCGAAGCGAGCCAGGAGACCCCGCTTCACACAGCAGCGAGGCACGGCCTCTCCGAGCACGCGCTCCTGTATTTGAGGTACGGCGCGAGCGTGGACAGGAAGAACAGCCAGGATGAAACACCGCTCAGCCTGGCTTGCGGGCAGGCCCAGGCACCGACAGAGCAAGGCGGCTACCTGCGGGTGTGCCGGCTGCTGGTTATGTACGGCGCTGACGTGAACGCCACCGATGAAGAGGAGAAGAGCCCGCTCCACAAGGCCTGCAAGAACGCTGACCTCGGCTTGGTCCAGTTTCTGCTGCAGAATAAAGCCGACGTGAATGCCATCGATTACAACGGAGCCTCCCCCATGTCCTGTGTCCTACAGGCCGCAGCCTTCAAGCAGCAACGGAGGCCGCATCTCACAGTGCAGACGCTGCTGAACCATGGCTCCCAAAAAATCTGGCCTATGGCCTTTGGGAAGGTACTGTCTCACGGGCTGGCTAGAGGCAGAGTCAGTCCGCCAGCTTAGGCACTGGAGAGGCTGTTCCAAGGGACCAGTAAAGGGTGACAGGAAGGTTGGATAATTGGTTGTTTGGTCCAGGCCAGGCCAGTAATTGCTGAGGGCAATTAGCATTCCCGGGCTGGGCGTGAAAAGCACGAGGTGGCCTCAAGCAAGTTGCTCTAGCAGATAGGGGCTGGAGGAATATTGCCTACTTTAAAAACAGCAAATCGTCTAGCAGGTGTGGTCACCTCATCTCCAAAAAGATCTCTTGGCATTGGAAAAGGTCCAGAAAAGGGCAACAAAAACTATGAGGGGTTGGAACAGGTGTCATATGAAGAGAGATTAAAAACACTGGGACTTTTCAGCTTAGAAAAGAGAAGACTAACATGGGATATGATACGATTATAAGAGATATGGAGAAAGTGAATAAGGAAAAGTTATTGACTTGTTCCCATAACATAAGAACTCGGGGTCACCAAATGAAATTAATAAGTAACAAGTTTAAAACAAACAAAAGGACGTTTTTCTTCATGCAGTGCAGTCAACCTGTGGAACTCCTTGCCAGAGGAGGTTGTGAAGGCCAGAACTTTGACAGGGTTTAAAAAAGAACTAGATAAATTCATGGCGGTTAGGTCCATCAATACTTATGAGCCAGGATACGTAGGGATGGTGTCCCTAGCCTCTGTTTGTCAGAGGCTGGAAATGGGCAACAGGGGAAGAATCACCTGATGATTGCCTGTTCTATTCATTCCTTCTGGGGCACCGGGCGTTGGCCACTGTGGGCAGACAGGACACTGGGCCGGATGGACCTTTGGTCTGACCCCGTCTGGTTGTTCTGGTGTTCACATCACAGCCGTGGCCTCCTTGCTGGCCACCTCCTTGCCTGAGCACCAAATTCACTCGCCGTTTTCTTTAAAGAAGGGAGGAGACAGCTCTTGCGGAAGGACGCCGCCGCCACGCGGCTGGCTGCTGAGGGAAAGCTGAGCAGGTCTGTGAAATGGAGGCCCAGGAACAACAAGCTAATAGCGCTCCACTCAGTGGGTAACATTTGTGAAAGCCACCCAAGTGACTTAGGCTCTGACGTCCCGTTTTCAGAAGTGACTTAGGAACCTGCCCTCCGTGGCCAGTGACTGGAGCACGGGAACCCTTCGGAAGCTCCCTGGATTTGCGAGGAGAGGAGGGTCCCGGCATCACTTTGGAAAATGGGATTGAAGAGCCCGAGTCAGCATAAAGTTCCCCAGTGCGACAACCGCCGCTGTCGGCTTCCGCTGGGCGCGGGGAGCATTGCTTGCGGCAGGGGGACATTGCTCTCCTCCGCGGCTCGCTGGCTCAACACGGCGCGGGACCCTCACCTGGGAGTCCCTGCCAACGTGTATTCAATTAACCTCCGCGCTGAGGCCAGACTGTTCCCATGGGGGAGCTCCACTAGATAGTACCTGTGCTATGCATCCCGCCTCACGCCCGCAGGCCGCTCTGGGCTCACCCGCGCAGAGGCAGCTGGCTCTAAGCACCGCCAGGCCACAGCCGCATGGGAGCGTCCCGCTAGCAAACTCTGAGCCGGTGAGCAAATTCACCAGATCAATCTCTCAGCCTGCGGCAGAACATCAGTGTCTTCCACAAAACATTAAACCAACAAGCCATGTCCGGCTGCTCCTTTCTGGGACGTTCCTTCTGAGCGGGGGGCCTGGTACAGGTGCCTACCTGCTCCCAGTAAGCAGCTAAAGCTCTGCCCCCATTTAGCTGCTTGTTGGCCTTAGATCTAAGAACCAGGTGACCTGAAGCTATGACCTCAACCCTGGGAGGCAGCTAATTAGTTCCACTGGGGACCTGAAGGGCCATTGCATTCGCGGACATAAACAAACCGTTCTGGGTCTGGGAAGGAGGCCAGGTGAGGCTGTGCTATTTATCCATCCCTATGAAAACCTGTGATGTTGCTCCCTGGGCTAATGTCACTGAAGTCAGCGCAGTGACACTAAAGACGACGGTGTGCGGTGCGATTTTTTTACCTGCCCAGCTCAGCGCCAAGTCACACAGAGGTGAATCATGCGCCGTGTATGTTTTTTGCCTTTTCGTTTGTGGCCCGGCCTTGCAAGGAGCTGCGCGTCTCTCAGGACAGGGCCTTAGAGTCACACAAGATGTTGCATAAAAGGTCGGTGCTGGCTTCAAATCACATGCCTGGGCACATGAGGGCTCCTTGGGGACAGAGGGTAAACTTTTCAAAAAGGGAGGGGCTCCCCTCTGGGTAAGTTCATTACAGACAGTTTGCACGCTTGTTTCAACGACCACAGGGGTTTCGATCCTAGGCTATGTCTACACTGTGGTTTTTTTGTGGAAGAGGATATGCAAATGGCGTGTTCATTTGCATATCTTCTTCCGATTCTTTTTGCGGAAGAGGTTTTGCCGCTAAAAAGCCCCGTGTAGACGGGAAGGAAAAAAACCTTTTTCGCAAGATCCTGTAAACTTCGATTTTTGAGGAATAAGGGATCTTGCGAAAAAGGGGTTTTTTCCGACAAATGGCCCTGTCTACATGGGGCTTTTTAGCGGCAAAACCTCTTCCACAAAAAGAATCGGAAGAAGATATGCAAATAAGCATGCAATTTGCATATCCTCTTCCACAAAAAAAATGCAGTGTAGACATAACCCTACTGAGACCGTGCCATTGGCCCTAGACACTTAAGTCATTTGGGCACTTGTTAAAATGTTACCCAGGGTGCTTTGCTTTGGAAAAGGGCAGCTTGTTGAAAGTGCCCAAATTCAAGCTGGCTTGAGTGGGGGCGAATCTTTCACGGCGACTCTGCTACCTGGAGTAATGAACATGAAAATGTGAATGAAATGTTTAAGGAGGATGAGTGTGTGAAGTCTCTAAGGGTATGTCTACACATCAAAGTTATTTCGGGATACCTCTGGTACCTCACGTCTTCACAAGCCACCCGCTATTTTAAAATATTTTTCAAAATAACGGGCGCGCTATTTCGGCATCCTGGTAACCCTCGTTTCACGAGGGTTAAGGGATGTCTCGAAATAGCACTTTATTTCGAAATTTGGTGCTGTGTAGACAGCACTAAATTTCAAAATAGCCTATTTCGAAATAAACCCGAAATAAGCTACGCAATTTGTGTAGCACAAATTGTGCATCTTATTTTGAGTTTACAATGCAGTGTAGACGTAGCCTAAGGCTACGTCTACACTGCAAGCTTCTTACGCAAGAACTGTTTTGCGCAAGAGTTCTTGTGCAAAAGTTCTTGCGCAAGAGTGCGTCCACACTGCCATGTGCTTTTGCACAAGAGATGTGCTTTTGCACAAGAGCATCCATGGCAGTGCGGACTCTCTTTTGCACAAGAAATCCATGTTGCCTGTCTACACTGCCTTCTTGCGCAAGAGCTCTTGTGCAAAAAGGCTTATTCCTCGTGGGGAGAGGAATAATTCTTCCGCAAGAAGCCCTCTTTTCCGACGCTGTACTGTAAATTTACTTGCACAAGAATGTGCGTGCAGTGTAGACGCTCTGCAAGTTTTTGTGCAAGAACAAACGTTCTTGCGCAAGAAGCCTGCAGTGTAGACGTAGCCTAAGAGTGTAAGGGGGAAAGGATTAGGATAGGCTGAAACTAGCTTTACTGTGGAGGCTAATACTAGAGATTCCCGGCCTGCCTGTCTGTCAGTCACAGAACCATGGCCTATCAGTTTGCAATTTTGACCCTCACAGTAGTCTTGCTGTAGCTTGGCCTTGCATTGATTTTACTTCAAACCATAAAGGGAATATGACCCCGGCTTATCATGCACCGTGTGTAAACACAGTTGTGGTGCCTCCAACGAAAATAACACCACAATAAAAGCAAGACTTCTCCAGGCTTTTTGCATATGAAGGCAATTTAGGGACTTGCTCCAGAGCAGAATTTCTTTGAGTATTGTTTGGCCCCGCCCCAAGGACTGTCATTGATGGACCCTCTGATCCTTTCATCTAGCAACATGCTGAAAAGGGAAACCTCCAGTCAGCCACACTGAGGTTTTGGAAGAGCCTCAGATCTGGGGATGGTCCAGGACCCCTTTGTGAAATCCCCTCATCTCCTCCTCTTTGGGTTCGTTCTAGGTGCTGAGGTCTTGTGCAGCTGTGCCTGAGATCATCGAAATCCTCTTCAACTCCTACTCTCAAGTGCCCATCTCCGAGCAGTGGCTGGAGGCTATTCCAGAAGAGATATTTCAGGTAGGAAAGCGGTGGGCTGGTGTCTTAGATATGCCCCTAGCCCAGGCGTGGCCAACCCATGGCTCACGAGCCGCATGCGGCTCTTCCCACCCCCCCCCCAGTCAGTGCGGCTCATGAAGCCGCCTGCGCGCCCCCTGAACACGGCCTACGCCTCCTGGCTCCCCTGTGCTCACTGGAGTAGAGGAGCTGTCCGGATCAAAATGGCAGATCCAATATGCCTGCTGAGGCCAAAAAGCCTCCAAAAACTTGCTTAAAGGGCCAGTCCTTTTTTTTTTTTTTTGCTCTACAACTTTTTTGCCCCAGCTCTTTGCGCTGGATCCAGCTGGATCTTGGCTCTTCATCTGGAATGGGTTAGCCACCCCTGCCCTAGCCAATGGCATCATTTGGCCTCCCAAGACACAGGCAGATATCTCACAGTGCCCGGGCCGCACCACCACAAGACTATGAGCCATATAACTTCCTTTCTGCCCCATTCCCACCATCCAAAAGGCTGCCTCTTACACCTCCCCTGTGCAGAGGTAAATAACCAGACCAGGAGCAAGGCCCACAAAAGCTCAGGATCCCGCTCCAAAACTGAAAACAGCCGAAAGGCACCAAGGACAAGTACCGTGTCCAGCCGACAGTGCAAAGGGAAAGGAGGAAGTCCAAAAACAAATGTGACAAATTGCTAAAACTGACCTTAACAAGCATTTTTACTCTAGGAATGTGTTTTATACAGCAGACCTCATTTTCATCATTGCAGCTGGACCTCGGATTGACGCCATCCATTCAAAACGTGTTATTCCTGATTTACCTCCCTGTGAGGGCACAGTACTACCCAATGGGGTAACCCACCATGCGTTTGTGCCATCACTTCCCTGTGGGGCTGTGCTGATGACACAAAGATATGTGTTGTGATGATCAAGGCAAATCCAGCCATGCGAAGCTATAAGCAAAAAGGACCAACTGCCAGCACCTAGACTCCTTAACCTGGAAACAGGTTTCAGTAACGATGCTACCCTACTTAATTGAACCGTGCCATTGATTTTCAGCCTGAAAAGTCTCTGTTTTGTCTAGCCAAAGCTGAATTCAGGGTTTACTCTCTCTTGCTTTACAGATGCACCTGCCCTTTTATGAATCCTTTTTCATGCTCTCCTGCACCCCTCGGAGTCTGCAACATTTGTGCCGTTGCGCCATTCGGAAGAAGTTTGGCGGCAAATGCCACTACCTGATCCCCTTATTACCCGTGCCCAAACCCCTCCAAAACTACCTGCTGTTGGAACCCGAAGGAATACTGCTTTGAAAGGCTGTCCTTCCGTTCTAACTGCTCCTCAGCACTCTTGACAATAGCTTTTGTTTGTGCCTTTAAAGTTAAGAATCTGTCGTGTCCGTTACAAATGTTTTCAGGGATTTACACTGCAATTTTCAAAGTTGCTTTCAGTTGAAATATTGTATAGAATTTTTTTAAGCACATTACTTATTAAGGTTACACTGATCAATTGTCTAGAAGGGGTTAACAAATGAGTAATAGCAGTTAGAAGCCTATTACAGACATGAGTAGCATGTGTTATAAAATCTTAATTGAAGTCAATGAGATGACACACATGCATAACAGCCTTGTGATCAATGGCTCGATGTCAGGTTGGCGGTCGGTTTCTAGCGGAGTGCCCCAAGGATCTGTTCTAGATCCTTGATCCGGTTTTGTTCAACATCTTTATTAATGACCTGGATGAGGGGATGGATTGCACCCTCAGCAAGTTTGCAGATGACACTAAGCTAGGGGGAGAGGTAGATACGCTGGAGGGCAGGGATAGGGTCCAGAGTGACCTGGACAGATTAGAGGATTGGGCCACAAGAAATCTGATGAGGTTCAACAAGGACAAGTGTAGAGTCCTGCCCTTGGGACGGAAGAATCCCAAGCATTGGTACAGGCTGGGGACCAACTGGCTAAGTAGCAGTTCTGCAGAAAAGGACCTGGGGGTTACAGTGGATGAGAAACTGGAGATGAGTCAACAATGTGCCCTTGTACCCAAAAAGGCTAATGGCATATTAGGGTGCATTAGGAGGAGCATTGCCAGCAGATCCAGAGAAGTGATTATTCCCCTTTATTCGGCTCTGGTGAGGCCACATCTGGAATATTGTGTCCAGTTCTGGGCCCCCCATTATAGAAAGGATGTGGACGCATTGGAGAGGGTCCAGCAGAGGGCGACCAAAATGATTAGGGGGCTGGAGCGCATGACCTATGAGGAGAGGCAGAGGGAGTTGGGTTTGTTTAGTCTGCAGAAGCGAAGAGTGAGGGGGGATTTGAGCAGCCTTCAACTTCCTGAAGGGAGGTTCCAAAGAGGCTGGAGAGAGGCTGTTCTCAGTAGTGACAGATGGCAGAACAAGGAGCAATGGGCTCAAGTTGCAGTGAGGGAGGTCTAGGTTGGATATTAGGAAAAACTATTTCACTAGGCGGGTGGTGAAGCACTGGAATGGGTTACCTAGGGAGGGGGTGGAATCTCTGTCCCTAGAGGTTTTGACAAAGCCCTGGCTGGGTTGATTTAGTTGGGATTGGTCCTGCCTTGGGCAGGGGGCTGGACTTGATGACCTCCTGAGGTCTCTTCCAGCTCTATGATTCTATAACATTAAACGTGTATAAGCATCAGCAGGATTTAACCCATGAGCAGTCCTAATGATTTCAGTGGGGTTACTCCCGAGTTAAGAAAGCCAAATTTGACCCTGGATAGAATCACTCTTCTAACCTGTGGCAGAATGCTGGAACTGATAAGAACACCCTATCACATAGAAAGGCTTGGCAGAATTTGATTTTTATTTATTTATCATTTTGACAGATGTCAATATTTATTTTAAGCACCCTTTTATCTATGGCAATTTACATGGTTAACCGAATTATGGCTTGTAAGCATTTGTTAACAATTCAAATTTTCAAAGTTGCAGGAAATTATGGGGAAGGCAGACAATTAGCTAATGACAGTGGCTTTTAAAATTCAAAGCGCCCAAAGCTTTATAAACCACTAAAGCACAAACTGCCAACATCACATGTCAAAATATATAAAGCCTTAAATTAGGATCTCATCCCTGGTTTTACTCTTCATTCACTAGTCTATTCAACAAGCCTAGATCAAAACTTTACTTCACTGCGGGTTTTTTTGTCTCTAATAAGTCCTCAAGCAACATTCGTCTTACTTTGCCTATCTGTAAATTTTTATTATTATCAATGGAAATATTTTGCTATCACTTTGTATGTGTGTGGTGAAATCAGCGTTTATTGACAATGGCCAATCAAAATCTAATTCTTCCAAGCCTCAACAGAGACAAGCCCCTATTCGCATTTTAACTGTCCTTTAAAGAACAAAGCTGGCTACTCTACATATACACAGGAAGATTTTCTTTGATTCATACATTTAAAAGGCTCCATCCAACCTCTGGCAGCTTGCAGCATCTCCAAAGATGTTTTCAGGAATTTTTAGCTCTGCTCTGAGCACATCATGATGCACTGAAGCTAGTCACATGTTGGGTTTGGTAGCTGGGGCTACCATGTTCTACGCACGAGAGAACAGAATGGCCACAGAAATTATTAGGCCCAGATTTTGCAAAATATCTAACCCCATGCCTGTCTGTAAGTACCCCAATCATCCTCGCAATTCATAAGTGTCCATGACTTCAGGAGGAATCGCCCAAACCGCTGCCCATCATCCCCATACTATCGGCGTGCCTGCCACGTAAAATCTATAGCAATACCGAACTCTTTGGGGAACTACATTGAGTCTCCAGGACCTTGTCTCCAGGTAAAAAATCCAACTGGTGGAGAGTGTTTGTTTTTGATGTGGAAGATTTCCTTACACTTTTGTAAAGGCTGATTATTTGGTTTTGGGGGGAGGGTATTTTGGGCTGGGTTTATCTGGAGGCGTGGAGAGGTTAGGCATAAAGGGTGTCTGCACTCCATTCCACTGTATCAAGCCAGCAACGACAGGTCGAGTTTTCAGCCCTGTCTTATTTTCCATATTCGACCCACACAGCTGCATATAGAAAAAGCCATGTTGACTGCAGCATTTCACGCATCCTATTGGCCCTTTTTTACGGTCACATATATTAGCATGGCAACTTCTCAGAGGGGCGTCCTCAATATAACCATACAGAGCTAAGCGCAGTGTTCAAAACATAATTCAGAATGAAAGCTCAGGACACAGCAGTAAATTGGCAGCCCAGCGTATAAGCCATTAGAACATATAATGGAAAGGTAACCTGGCCTTCAAATATAAGAAACATGGTCTTCAAAATTTGTGCTTAGCAAGGAAAAAAGGAGGCTGACGTGACCTGTAACTTATTCTGGTTTATTTCAAGCCCCCTGTTTTATCATCAAACTCCCCCTGTCTTGGTTGACCAGCGCATCCAGAAGCCGATAGGTTCCTGCCCCTGTCTCTTTAAATAGCTCTTCCCGTGTCATCAGTGCCAGGGAGAGAACGGGAAACCTGTGTTAGCTTCAGATCTACGGGCATCATCAGCTACAGCAAAGCAGTAATGAGAAGGTGCCACACAGCTTTCTAAATCAGTGAGTTTCAAAGGAAGGGCCGTGGCCCAGTACCAGGGCACCAGCAGGGGTGCTAGGCAGGCTTCCTCCCCATCCTGCCCTGCAGATCCTGCTGTGCCCCATAAGCAGCCAGAAGCTGGTCCCGGTCCTAGGGGGGCTGGACGGGGCTCCTTGCGCTGCCTCCACTCTGGGCATTGGCTCTGGGCACCGGCGCCCGTGGGCGACAGCTGCACACAGAGACACTTGCGTGCCTCTGCCTAGGAAGCAGACCTGCTGCTGGCCACTTCCGGGGCGCAGTGCCGCCCACAGAGCCAGGACAGGCAGGAAGCTGCCTTAGCACCCCTCCCTGCACCACCACCCGAGAAAAGCCCAGACCCAAATCCTGAGCACCAACCCCCGCCCCCAGCCCTGAGCCTCTCCACAGCCAGAGGCCACCCCACCCCCACTGCAAACATCTCATCTCCGTCCCACCCCAGACCTACCCAATAGCCCTCACTCTTTTCAAAGGATAGAATCCTAGACCACTAGAACTGGAAGGGACCTCGGGAGGTCATCGAGTCCAGTCCCCTGCCCTCACGGCAGGACCAAGCACCATCTAGATCATCCCTGACAGGTGTCTGTCCAACCTGCTCTTAAATATCTCCAGGGATGGTGATTCCATAACCTCCCTGGACAATTTATCCCAGTGTCTCACCACCCTGACAGGTAGGACGTTTTTCCTGATGTCCAACCTAAACCTCCCTTGCTGCAATTTAAGCCCATTGCTTCTTGTCCTGTCCTCAGAGGCCAAGGAGAACAATTCTTCTCCCTCCTCCTTGTAACACCCTTTTAGGTCCTTGAAAACTGCTCTCCTATTACGGTGGGTCGCGGGCATCAACAATTTTCTTCAACTAGGTGGCGAGGAAAAAAAGTCTGAACCCCCCTGTTCTAAACCCAGTGAAATTGCTGGTTGCTACGGTTTAAAGGGATCTTCCCTACAGCCTCCAGGTGGCGCCATGTGCACAACAGTCCTATTATTAGCCTCGCTAGTGGTAGTTCCCTACTTTCCATCCGAATTAAGGAGTTCGTGTGGGGAGTGGATGGTTCTCTGTTGGAGGTAGATAGCAGTCTTGGGGTGTGTCTACACTGCACCCGTAGCTCAAAATCAGCTGCGTAATTGCACAGCTTTCTAGGAGTTCATTTCGAAATAACATTTCGAAATTGGGCGCTGTCTACACAGCGCCCAATTTCAAAATAGAGCACTGTTCCAAAACGTCCCTTACTCCTTGTGGAATGAGGTTTACGGGGATGTCGGAATAGAGAGTCCGTTGTTTCGAAATAGTGGGCTTGCTCAAAAGATGCGGAATAGCTATTTTGGGATACCGGAAGTGTCCCAAAATAGCCCCGCAGTGTAGACGTACCCTTGGTTAGCCACACTAGAATACAGCACTGTACTACCCAGCCCAATCAAAGAGAAATTCAGTCATTCAAATATTGATTATTGGATTATGCTAGCGCCTTCGCTGTACGATTCACGAACATTGTATGGGTTATGGCTTTGTCCATAAATGCAGTTCTCAAATGCCTCTTTTTATCATGATGCTCTAATGACAGCATCCTTCTGCACCGGGCAGAATTATACACTTCCCTCTGGGGTGTAAGTACATAGGCGTTGGTTGTTTTTTTCAGGAGTCATCTTTAAGAATGGGCATTTCAGAACTACCGCAATCCTAACAGTCTTTGCTTAAGCACTCTACTAAAAGGCAAAGGAGACGATTTCTTTTGTAACGTAATTTGTAAGCAATAAACATGATTGAAAATGCAGGCTCTGCTGGTGCCTATGCTAAATGCAGTGGGTTTTTAACGCTCTGGGTAATTACTCATGGGGGAGGCAGTTTTCTATCCATATTTCGTACCCATCTCTGAGCAAAGTTAGCAAGTTTCCTAAGAACATTCTGAAATGCACATTGCAGGATTTTCCTACCAGCCCCTGGTTTTGATGCAGATGCTATGGGAAAGGATCATTTTTTTCATCAGCCAAAGACAGGAGGTCACATTAACTTATAATACAGAGACACATAAAAATGCGATTATGCCTGCTAAACAGAACACAGTAGGCTGCTAGTTAACACAATGAGATTTCTAGGAAGTGATGCATAAATTCTTCAAAAATGACACATTTTCCACGTTTCATTCCAATTAAATTACTGAGGCAGCTAACCCAGCAATGAGCACACAATGCAGTTGGGTAAAATGAGGGTTTTTCTGGTGGTGGGGTTTTGTGGGGGGGCGGGTTTCTTCTCTCTGATGCGCGTGTATTTTATGAAAAGTGGTGAATGTGCAGCGGCTACTATAGATGAAATGTCAGTGACCTCAGCGAGTTGTGTGTCCAGTTTGTGCCTTGTGACAATAAAAAAACCAAAATACCCCGCCCTGAGCTTTGGCGAACAATATGCCAAGTTGGGCTGAGTAAATAGCAAGGATGAGGGAGGGAGAAAGGGTTTTACAGACACGAAGCACGTTTCAGGAGTTAGATGCTTCCAGGAAACTTTACAAATGTTTTTAAAGTGTGTGTGTGTGTGTGTGTGTGTGTGTGTGTAAACTGGACAGGAAGATCTTCCTTTTAGGTGTGTGTGTGTGTGTGTAAACTGGACAGGAAGGTCTCCCTTTTGGGGGGGTGTAAACTGGACAGGAAGATCTCCCTTTTAGGGGTGTGTGTGTGTGTGTAAGTAAACTGGACAGGAAGATTTCCCTTTTGGGGGGGGGGGTGTGTGCAAGTAAACCGGACAGAAAGACCTCCCTTTTAGGTTTGTGTGTGTGTGTAAACTGGACAGGAAGATCTCCCTTTTAGGTGTGTGTGTGTGTGTGTGTGTGTGTGTGTGTGTGTGTGTGTGTGTAAACTGGACAGGAAGACCTCCCTTTTAGGGTGTGTGTGTGTGTGTGTGTGTGTGTGTATGTAAACTGGACAGGAAGACCTCCCTTTTGGGGGGGGTGTTTGTGTGTGTGTGTAAACTGGACAGGAAGACCTCCCTTTTGGGGGGGGTGTTTGTGTGTGTGTGTAAACTGGACAGGAAGACCTCCCTTTTAGGGTGGGTGGGTGTGTGTACACGCTGGACAGCTATTGTTAGCCCTTCGACCTTAGGGCTGCTACTTCTGAGCAGGGCCCCGAACCAGCCCACACACACACACACACACACACACACACATAACCCTGCAAGACAATGGCAAAACACTCATTGGAGCCCTGGGGTTCAGGAGCGGGTCCTCAATTTGAGGGGGCTATATTGTGAGGACTCACAAAATTATCTGGGGCCGGGTGGGCAAAACCCTTTCCCTCCCCCCCAAAAATACCCCCCCTGGCCATGGTAATGAAATAGCATCTGATTTTCAAAGCAAAGCAGCCCTCCCCAAGCTGCACTGAGGCGGGCGACCCACAAAGCAATACAAATCAGAAATGAGATTTCGGAGTCCTAATGAACCTGATTGCCTGCACATTTATAATCCCCCATGGCTTTAAATGAAATCAGATCTAATCAGGAGCTATGGGGAAAGGGAGTGTTTACAGGCAGAGACTGGGAAGTGCTGCAGTATTAGCGAAGATGCTGCTCCTTCTATTGATGTCTAAAATGATGGATAATGTGAGAATGGCAAATATACTATTTGTCTAATGGCTCTGCAATTAAATTCCCCTGTAAATGACCCATGCCTCATTTCATCCTAATCTATGGAATTTTGATTGAATTCGTCAGCTCTAATTGAAAAATACTGCACTTTAATGTTTGCATTGCAGTTTCAGGACCATGGTGATTTTAATGAGACAGTGTCCCTCTGACCTGGGACTATTTTCGGTTTTTATTCGGGATTTGAAACCAGCAGATGCTTCCGCTCTGTTTCATGCAGGCGTGGATGCAGATGCGGTTTTGCACAGGTCGATCTAGAAGCAGGGAGAACGAATTTTGCAGACCTCGGCTTTACTTTTCCTGCCGTCTTTTTTACTTTTACTGCTTCCCAAGAGTGGACTGAAATAGATTTCCAAACCAACTCAATGAATTAAACTAGGAACGTAAATCCAGATTATTCAACCCGGCTCTCGTGTTTCTGCCAGCCTCTCATCTTTTTTTAAAAAAATCTCTTTTTTCATTAAGATCAGCATCGAAGGTTCCCTTTTCTGGTAGCGAGCAGGAATTAAATAACCAAGCTAGGGGAGACGGTGGCTAGGAGTCATGTAACGCAGGAAACCGACCACCCTCCCCAAAAGACATAACACGGAGTGCAGCGTTCACCGATAGGCTTTCTATGCAAATAGGGAAAGCAATCCGGGAGAAATTAGCTAGTTGTTGAAGCATAGTCTCTAGATTGAAATGAGGGTTTTTTTTTCTTTTAAAGAAGAAACATGCGAACGAGCTAATTGGATTAAGCATCGAATGTTTCCCCTTTTCCTGAAAAACAAGAAGAAAGAAATCTCAATCTAAGAGGCTGACAAGCAGTGTGATGGGGGAACTGGGGGTTAGCTGCCCCCTTGGTTTGTAATCCCCCCCCACACACACACATATTGCTCCAGCTCTCCCGATGGGGAGGATGGAAAGAGCTCATTTTTCAACACTACTTATAGTATAGTAAGTTTGATTTGTAACACCGGTGGAGAGATTGTGCAAGGATCCCACTATTTTGGGGGGGGTCAGGTTCTGCTGGGAGATCTCCCAATGTCCAAGAGCAGCCCCCCAAAAATATGTCTGCAATCTTCCCTCAAGCAACATTCCTAGTGAACTCCTAAGGATAGGAGCTGCCTCTCTTCCCGGTTTTAAAGTCCTCCATGATCACATGTAAACTGCCCAGCATTCAACATTGCCCTGGCACGTGATGTTATCCGCCCTTCCCCCCGAAAATTGATTTAATTGCAGGTCGTTTGCATATTAGTGTGAGGAGCTCTAAAATGCATGTGCTGTGTAATTACAATCTCCCAGCTGAAGGCAGGGCTTGTTTTAAATGAGTGCCTTGTTAGGGCCTTTGTAAGGTCCTTGTGCTTTATAATTTGTTAATTCATTTTTGCAGTATGGGGGGGGGTTAACTCCGCCTAATGCCAGGAATTAACCCTACTGGGTTTTTTTAAAAAGCTGCTGTTATATACATCCAAAAAATGCACAGCTCTGCCCCAGGGTGTAACAACAGAGGGGTGTTCACCCCACAAGCATAAAACAAAGCTTTCCGGATGGTCCCCAAAGGCTTCAGTCCTGCAAAGCTGCTGAGCCTGATCCAAAACTCATCAAATCAAACGTGAGTCTTTCTGTGGGCTTTGGATCACCCCCAGAGTTCGGAAGGAAGACTTGCTGAGGACGGACCCCCGTGCAAGTTAGAATCATAGAGTCATAGAGCTGGAAGAGACCTCAGGAGGTCATCAAGTCCAGCCCCCTGCCCAAGGCAGGACCAACCCCGCACACATCTTCCCATAGCATAGCCCTGCTCTTCATACAGCAAAAAGGTGAGTCTCCCAATATGGAGGAGTTGGCCCTTTGCGTCTTGCAGATTGTGAGCATGTTCCTGCATGAGCGAGGCCTTGTGGGGTCCCTCGAGCCCCTCGCTTGCACCCCCCACCAGGGCACCAGGGCCTGGTTTGCAGGGGTCTTTCTAACCGCTGGCTCATCTAATCTCGCAAAGAGATTGCCCAGTGGAGCTTACAGAGCCTCTTCGCCCTCTTTCCTCCCCACCCTGCCTGTGCCGTAGAGGCAGCAGTGAGTTGGAAAGGAGGCGGGCTGGAGTTCAGCCCAATCGGCTCTCCATGCTGGCTATGCACGGCCAACGCACTGCCAGCCCCTGCGTGAAACGTCACTCCGTCTCCGCGGACATGGAATAACAGCCCACGTGGGCCTTCTGCGGTGCCCTGCGCTCGGGGGCCGCATTGCCTCTGGGCAGCTGGATGCGAAAAGAGAAAGAGTCCAGTTCACCTCTCACATCCATGCAATTCCCAGTGCGGGGACTCCACATGTATTCTCATGTTAGCATGGGGCACGCAGTTAAAGATCCAAGTGCAGTATAATTCCAGGCTTGGCAGTGCCCTCCGTCTTGTAGCACTGAGTTTTGTCTACATTTAAAGAGGATGTGTGCCACTTCCCTTTCGCTTTTAGTGCTCGTGTCTTGCAAGTTGCCCTTCTCAGAACCCTAGAACGCTAGAACAGGAAGGGACCTCGAGAGGTCATCGAGTCCAGTCCCCTGCCCTCATGGCAGGACCAAGCACCATCTAGACCATCCCTGACATGTGTCTGTCTAACCTGCTCTTCAATATCTCCAGTGATGGAGATTACACAACCCCCCTGGACAATTTATTCCAGTGTTTAACCACCCTGACAGGTAGGAAGTTTTTCCTCATGTCCAACCTAAACCTCCCTTACTGCAGTTTAAGCCAGTTGCTTCTTGTCCTGTCCTCAGAAATCAAGAAAAACAATATTTCTCCCTCTTCCTTGTGACACCCTTTTAGATATTTGAAAACGGCTATCCTGTCCCCTCTCGGTCTTCTCTTCTAAACTAAACAAGCCCAATTCTTTCGGTCTTCTCTCATAGGTCATGTTCTCTAGACCTTTCATCATTTTTGTTGCTCTTCTCTGGACCTTCTCCAATTTCTCCACCTCTTTCTTGAAATGTGGTGCCCAGAACTGGACACAATACTCCAGCTGAGAGTAGAGCAGAAGAATGACTTCTCCTGTCTTGCTCCTGTTCATGCAGCCCAGAATCATGGTTGCTTTTTTTTTGCAACAGTGTCACACTGTTGACTCATGTTTAGCTTGTGGTCCACTCTGACCCCTAGGTCCTTATCTGCCGTACTCCTTCTTAGACAGTCGCTTCCCGTTCTGTATGTGTGAAATGGATTGTTCCTTCCTAATTTCTATCCATTTTCCTCCAGCACTATTTCCAACTTCCCCCTCGCCACCTTTTGGGGAAAAAAATGGCTACAATCTTAATCAACCATGAACTAATATGGAGACGCTCGTCTCTGGCCCCCTCACAATACATCCTTCTCTTGCTCCCCATCTGAAAGGTTACAGCAGTGCAAATCTGACATGAACCGGTAGCCCCCATGATTCTCAAAGCAGACGAGAATCGCTCCCCGGACAGGAAGTCCATCATCGGAATGGGTTATTATTTAATACTGATGTGCCCAGATTAGGGTTGCCAGGTGTCCGGTTTTGAACCGGACAGTCCAGTATTTGAGCTTTCTGTTCGGGAAACAAATTGAGAAAATAGAAATGTCCAGTATTTTCTAAATCAGATGGAATGTAGATTGGGATGGAATGTCAAGTGTGTCCAGTATTTTTGTTGAAACCATCTGGCAACCCTAGCCCAGACAGTCCAGCTGTCTTGGTTACTTACGGCGACCTGCTCTCTTTCCTGTTATTTTCTTCCTGCCTTTTCAGGTTCCTCTCAAATTAAACCTCCCCTTCTAAACTGTGCCCTACTCAAATGTTTTTTTTTTTCCTTTTTACCTTGCATTTGCTTTCATGAAGGGTGACTTGAGCAAATGCTTCCTAAGTGACTTAGGAGCCTGGGTCCCAAGGAAACTCAAAATGGGACATCTGCTCTTAAGTCATTTAGGGGCTTTTGGAAATGTTACCCTCTGCCATTGTTTACGCCCCGCTCACAGGAATTGACAAAGGTGCCTGGGTAGTTTGATCCTCCTGTGGCAGACAGCCCCAGTGCTGTGCATGTGGCATTACGATCACTTCCTTGGGAAGGCGCTTGGAAGTTCTAGGTCTGTTGTCACTTGACGGCAGCTACAAAAACAGGTTCCAGATTGTATCTGAAGAAGAGACTTTCCCCTGAGATCGACCTTCCATGGCTGAGGGCCAGCTCACCTCTTGGGTAGCTTAGTTCAAAGCCCAGTGATGCAAATGGGAGAGTCCTAAGTCCGCGGGAGTACTCGGCGGGAGCCCTTAGAGAATTCTGCAGGAAGGACTTGCAGAGTTTGCAGCCAAGCATTTCTCCAGCTCCTGTTTCACACGAGGGAGAGGCAAGGGGACAGGATAGCCATGAACCAGGAGCTCCACTAGGCCCCAAAACTCGCTACGGGAAGGAACAGAGCCCCACACCCCTCACTGCAACATTGCAGAGAAGCCGTGGGGTGGGGCTATCAATGCACATTAACGCTGGCTGCTGTGGTGCAGCAGGAATGCCCATGCGGCCAAAGTAGGGGATCATGCCAGGGCAAGCAGCTGGTCTCCCGGCCTCTCTGTGAAGATCCATTCACCCGGAACGTGAGCTCAGGGCGACATGTGATCATCCCAAGGGAAAACAGCCTATGGAAAGACGGGCTGCTTCCTGCTCTCCAAAGGAGGTGGGACTTCCTGTCTCACAGAGGAGAAAACACCATGGGCTATCCCTTGTATGGATCTGCCGTCAGATAGAGGCAGCAAGGGGAGGAGAAGAGGAGGCAGTGCCATGTGGAGCCCGGGATCAGCTGGGAGCCCGAGCCTGCTGGGGCTCGTGAGCATTTCAAAGGCGGAACGGAAGTGCCCGTCCACTAGTCAATGGAAATTCCATCGACTACTCGACTAGCACATGAATGGCAACTTAACATTCCCACTCCAGACCAGATGCTGCAGCACCTGTGCGCCCTGAGAAAGGGACAGGGAGCTGCGCTCCTCGGGCCAGCATGGCTCTCTGAGGCACACCCCTGCCACACTCGCCTTCAGCCCACGAGCAGCTGGCAGGGTGAGTTCATGGACGGACGGTGAATTGCTCTTGCCTTGTGGCTACCTGCCATGTGGTTCCCCTGGCTGGCCTCTGCGCGCTGGCCATTAGCGAGGGGGTGACGCTGCAGCCTGAAACCAGGCCTTGGCCCCTTCTGCAGAACATGCCAGTGAGCTCCAGGAAGCCAGGGCAGCCCCGGGGAGTCCAATGCAGGACACAGGCAGGGGGAAATGCCCACCCAGCCAGGGGGAGCCTGGCCCAGAATCCACCCCGGGAGAGCTCACCTGGGTCCCATGAATGGGGGAGTCCAGCACTTTAAGAACATAAGAACGGCCATACTGGGTCAGACCAAAGGTCCATCCAGCCCAGTATCCTGTCTGCCAACAGTAGCCAATGCCAGGTGTCCCAGAGGGAGTGAATCGAACAGGTAATGATCAAGCGATCTCTCTCCTGCCATCCATCTCCACCCTCTGACAAACAGAGGCTAGGGACACCATTCTTTACCATACTGGCTAATAACCATTAATGGACTTAACCTCCATGAATTTATCTAGTTCTCTTTTAAACCCTGTTATAGTCCTAGCCTTCACAGCCTCCTCAGGCAAGGAGTTCCACAGATTGACTATGCGCTGTGTGAAGAAGAACTTCCTTTTATTTGTTTTAAACCTGCTGCCCATTAATTTCATTTGGTGGCCCCTAGTTCTTATATTATAGGAACAAGTAAATAACTTTTCCTTATTCACTTTCTCCACACCACTCATGATTTTATAGACCTCTATCCTATCCCCCCTTAGTCTCCTCTTTTCCAAGCTAAAAAGTCCCGGTCTCTTTAATCTCTCCTCAGATGGGACCCGTTCCAAACCCCTCATCATTTTAGTTGCCCTTCTCGGAACCTTTTCAGAGAACTTTGGAGAATGCCACCCTCTCCTCCCCCGCCATCTGACTCCTAGGCACCAGCCTTTTCCTGGGGGTGGAGAAGACATAGCTGGAAATTAAGGCTGGTCTACAAGGCACTGCAGTTGCCACCCAGTTCTGATTCCCTCCTTGTTCCCCCCCATCTGGCGCAGTCCCCCCCCTAAATCAACAGAGCCCTGCCACATGCTCAGAAGAAGGAAGACCCCCCCATTCCTCCTGTTTAGAGGTCTCCCCACTCTCTCTTGCCCCCTGGTGTCCTCGCTGCGCCGTGGAATGGGGAGAGCCATCCGGTGCCGGCGTCCCATTCCACCACACCTGCCCCACGCCCGCAGCAGCTAGAAATCCCAGCGGCTCCCGTGGGGGGAAGCCCAACCGCCTCCTCCAAACTCACACGCCCCTCTGACAGGTCGGCTCCTTGGCGGGCAGGCTCTGAAGGGGCCAGGCGACCAGACCGCCCCGGGAGCCGGAGAGCTGGCGCACCGGGCCAGAGGCTGACACGTGACCAGGTCTGCGTAGGCCCCGACGGGCCGACAAGCCAATGCCATTTCCTGGGAGCTTTTGTAGTTGGTGATGGAGCCATTGGTGCTGCTTTCCTGCTCTTCGCAGCATGCTGCAGTCCCCGTCCGGGAGCCAGCCGCGAGGAGGAAGGACACACTGGGCCGGATCCAGGGCTGCAGACAGAGCCGCCCAGGGAGAAGAGACAAAACAGGTGGCTTAATGCAATTTTGGCGCTAATCCTGGGCTTCAGCAGGAGCCAAAGGGCTGCTCCAGCTTCCAGCACCCTCCTCAGGGTTGTCTATGGCTGCCAGGGATCCTTCCTGATGCCTGGAGAGACACCTGCACTGGGCCTGACAAGCCACCTGCCCCAGTGAGGGGACTGGCTTCCCTTTTCTTCTGCAGCATGCAGAGCCGGGGGGAGGGCCGAACTTACACCGATCCTTTGGATTCACCGGAGCATCGCTGTGATGGACGCGCTTTCCGCAAGCGGGGCCTGAAAACTGGGCCTGAACTTGGGCAGCTCTGTTAGCAGCCGGGTTTCCCAGAGTGCCGCATGCCCCGGGGGGGGAGCAGCACAGGGTGGGAGCCAGGAGCGAGGGTAGCGACCGGTTTATGAGATGATGATGCCTCTCCTAATTCAAATGGCTCATACGCTGCTCCTTGTTGTCGAGAGGTCTAGACAGGGCTGGGTCATCAAACACGCACGCAAAATGAGCATGGGGGGGATCATGCAAGTCGCAAGAGAAAACAGCTGAGGGAACCAGCAGCGGGCACGGCTAACAGACACCGAGGAGATCAAAAAGTTACTGCCCCGGCCTCGGGGAAGTGGCCGAGCCCTGAGGCATTGCACATCTGGGAGCATCGGTACAGGGGGGCCAGAGCGTACGGAAGTGAGTAGTGAACGGAAACCCGAGCCTCTGGAAGTCCCGCCCCCGACGAGTGAGGCTCTTTGGTGCAGATGTTTCAGGCAGGGAGATGTTGCTCCGCTTTGGAAGTGGTGAGATTCGGCCGGCTTTGGAATAGAATGTTCTCGTGTCAGCACAGCGGTGCCGGGAAAATTATTCTACTCTGACTACGCCTTTTGCTCTCCCCCATGTAGACAAACCCTTCCCCGCTCTGTGTCTCACCTCCCCGTCTGAGAAACGGGACAGGATGTGTCCTCTCCCCCACCTTTGGATCCGCTTGCTTAGGTTGTAAACGGAGAGCCCCTTAGTCGAGATTGTAACAGTAGAGTCCATGTTGACCTGGCTGGAACAGGGGCAGCTTCTTGCTGTGTCTGCGCAACACAATGGGACCGCTAGGAGCTACCGTTCACCACGTGACACTGAAGAAACTGCAGGAATCTGGTGGCCCTCCCGCCATGTGTTGGATAAGCCAGGGCCAGCCAGCCCCAATTGCTGAGCCAGGAAAGGCCAGGCCCTCAGGGAATTATTCCATAGGTATAAAAATAGTTCTCATGAGAGCACTGCATTGACTGAGCATCAGCTTGGGGCACAGGGTGGTAACTGAGAACCAAATTCTCTCATTGTTGTTGAGCTCCCGCTAATCGCCATGGATTGAAATGGGTTTGGAGAAGGTGATTCTGCCGTCCCACCCTTGCAAGGAGCAGTCCTTGTCCTTTACGCTGTGGTTCCAGGGGCAGCAGCGACAGTCCCTGTCCCCAGCTCCTCCAGCATCCCTGGGAAAGGGGCCGTGGTTTGAGTGTGCCATGGGTGGTGTCATTTTCCAGAGCATCCTCCCGAGGAACAGCTCACGTGGCCGGTGCACAGAACATGCAGGCAGACGGCTTGCAAGCGGCTGCGCTTTACAGCTGGCAAGCCAGGGGAGCATACGGCCCAGACCCTTGGGCGTGAGGAGGGCCCCATCATGACGGATGTGCGGCCGGACCAAAGACAATCCAACCTTCGCCCGGAAAAGAAATCCTACCACCCGATGAAACTGCCCACCTCGGCCCCGCTGCATAGCGCTAGCCACTCAGAAATCAATGGACGTTCGGGGCCGTTGGGCCTCCGTTTGTTTGCGCCGGTTTTGCTTCCTTTCCCCCTCCACCTGTCTTGACAATGTGGATGGCAAAGTCTCTGGGACTAGGACAGTCGGTGTCCAAGGATGCTCAGTGTAAGGGTTTGCACAGAGCCTGCCCTGAGCTCTCCGGAAGCCCCTCGGGGCGGCCGCGTCACAGATACAACAACAAGACGGGGTGGGGAAGGAACGAAAGCACAGCTCCCCCCCGGGAAACTGGAATCCCTTTCCTGACATGTTGCCGGTCCCGAGGGGGTTCTCCAGCTGAGTTCTGGCCTGCTTTATAAACCTCTACCCGACCGGTGCCTGAGCATGGACTCTGCCTCCGAGGAGGCTGCAGCAATCTCAGAACTCTTTACCAGGGCTGGATTAAGACGGGCTGAGGCCCTAAACTAGGACAAGTGTAAGAGGCCCCCCAAAAATATTGTATTATTATAGAATCCTAGAACACTAGAACTGGAAGGGACCTCAAGAGGTCATCAAGTCCAGTCCCCTGCCCTCACGGCAGGACCAAGCACCATCTAGATCATCCCTGACAGGTGTCTGTCTAACCTGCTCTTAAATATCTCCAGTGATGGAGATTCCACAACCTCCCTAGGCTACTCATTCCAGTGTTTAACCACCCTGAAAGTTAGGAAGTTTTCCAGTGTCCAACCTAAACCTCCCTTGTTGCAGTTTAAGCCCATTGCTTCTCGTCCTATCATCAGAGGCCAAGAAGAACAATTTTTTTCCCTCCTCCTTGTGTCACCCTTTTAGATACTTGAAAACAGCTATCATGTCCTCTGTCAGTCTTCTCCTTTCCAAACTAAACAAACCCAATTCTTTCAGTCTTCCCTCATAGCTCATATTTTCTAGACCTTTCATCGTTTTTGTTGCTCTTCTCTGGACCGTCTCCAATGTCTCCGCCTCTTTCTTGAAATGTGGTGCCCAGAACTGGACACAGTACTCCAATCAGCGCACAGAAGACCAGAAGAATGACTTCTCGTGTCTTGCTTACCACACTCCTGTTAATGCAGCCCAGAATCACGTTTGCTTTTTCTGCAACAGCGTCACACTGTTGACTCATATTTAGCTTGTGGTCCACTCTGACCCATTTCTGCAGTACTCCTTCCTAGACAGTAGCTTCCCATTCTGTATGTGTGAGACAGATTGTTCCTTCCTAAGTGGAGTGCTTTGCATTTGTCCTTATTAAACTTCATCCTGTTTACCTCAGACCATTTCTCCAGTTTGTCCAGATCATTTTGAATTTTGAGCCAGTCCTCCAAAGTACTTGCAACCCCTCCCAGCTTGGTATGAGCTGCAAAGTTAATAAGAGTCCTCTCTATTGTAACAGAAAGGAGACTGAAATTAGCAATCATGTAGTAAGTTTTATATTTGCATCTATACCAGTACATAGGCGAGGGTGCAACTTTGTATGCAGAGGTCTCTCATAATCAGAGGCCTAAACTGTCGCATACGGTGCGCATAAATCCGGCACGGCTCTTAAGCTGCATTTTGTTTGGAAAAAATCTCACGAAGCAATGCACACGTGCTAGTTATCCCTATTGCCTGACCCGGCTGCT
This sequence comes from Rafetus swinhoei, assembly GCA_019425775.1. Classification (NCBI taxonomy): domain Eukaryota; kingdom Metazoa; phylum Chordata; order Testudines; family Trionychidae; genus Rafetus; species Rafetus swinhoei. The sequence goes on from CM033439.1 coordinate 75,057,418, forward strand.
TCGCTCCCATCCTTCAGCCCCCATTTACTGTCATTTTGCTCACCTTTCTCCTCCCCCGGCCCCGTCCTTTTCAGCTGAGTGCCAAACATCTGTCTTGATTTTCCTTTCATTTCCCCAGAAAATATTTGATCCAATTATTTATAAATGACTGCCATGTAATTAAGACCTGCCCGGGCACAGGGGCCAATTTTTTTTTAATTCCTTTTGAGCAACAGCTCAACCACATTGGCGTGTTTCATGTTTCTTTCCTGGAGAGTCTTTTCAAGGCCCTGTGACCCAACCTGGCCAGATGTGTTTATTAAGCTGCCTCAGCGTTTGGTCTTAGGAGATCAACTGGCTAGTGAGGAATATTAACAGGAGGTGAGGGGTTGCTAAAGAACCAGCAGCCCTGAAAGGCAGCCAAGAGGAGTCACAAATCCATAAACACAAGCACACAATGGAGGGCTTCAAGCCCCCTTCTCCTGTCCCCGCCCTTTGTTTACAGGTACCAGGGATTAGCATAGCTGTGATCCCTCACACAATACTGTGTGGAAGCCAGCTACAAAAACCAGGCTACTGTTCTAAGCGCCTTTGAAGTTCACAAGGCATCAGGGGCTTTGTTTAACAGAGTGGCAGCAGCAAAACAAATCTCCAGGGCCAGGAGATAAGGACTCACCTGGCCACTACATTTCTCAGGGCTTCCTGCCTGCTACAGACTCTTGTCACAGGCCAGTTCCTCTGCCTGCTTCAGTCCAGATGTCAGGGGTCCTGAGAGCAGCCCGAGCGCTGGGAATTCAGTCCCCCCTTCGGATTGTCATTGATTTCCGTAGCCTCCAAAGAGGAGCATGATCCAGCTGACTCTCTGGCCAACCTCCTTCGGGATCAGGGTTTTCCTGCTCTCTGGATGTCCCGGCCCTAATTTGTCAGTTGTTCAGTCTCCCCCTTTTTCGGTCCTTTCCTGAGCAAGTGTGGTCTGACACTTCCCAGCGCAAGAAAAACCGGGCAGCCTCCATCCCCCTTCCGGCTTGCAGGAAAGTTTCCTGCGGGCCAGGGGGAGGGCGGTGGGTGTGGAATGAAACTGACGAGGAGCGAACATCTGCCTCCCTCAACTTTGCAGGCAGCTGGTCTCTAGCCGCTGGAAACAGGGGACTGCGCCTTTCGTTTGTTTATTTACTCCGGGGGGGAAGGGGATATTTCCTCGGTCCTCGGATCATGAGACTGCGGGGGGAGCGGGATGTTAAATCAAGAAGCGTTGCGCAGAACCGTGCAGAAGCAGGGAGGAAATTAGAAGAGGAGAAAAAGGTTAAAGGGGGGGGGGGGAGAAGACAGGTTATTCATTACCCCAGTGGTCATTCCGTAATCGGTGGCTGCCAACTCCACCCCAGCCATTAGTGAAATACCGAGGCAGAAGTAGTGGCTTTGGCAGAAGCAGGCATCTTTGTCTACTCGTACGGAGGCAAAGGCGCGCCGCCCAGCAGAACGCAGAAGGAAACAAAAGCTTTTAAACGCATCGTGAGCGGATCCTAGCGCTATGTCAGTGTTTTTTAAAAACAGAGACATCCTCATTAAAATGCGGTCATCGTATAATTAAAAAAAAAAACCAGCAGCACGTGTAAAGCCACCACGTCCTAACCCGCCCGAGAGTGTCAGGAATGCGTCGTTGTGTGGCAGAAAAGGGAAGAAGAAAAAAGTCCTCTGGCTGGATGCAAAGTTGCAAATTCTTTCCAGCCCAACTTTGCAACCAAACACCAGGATCCAGCCGCTAACTTTCCTGGATAAAAGCTGCCAAGGAAATAACGTTTCTTTGCCCAGCCCCTCCACCAGGGATGTTTGAAACAGAAGGGGGGGGGGGGGAATTTGCTGCCTACATTTCTAAATTGCACCGTGGCAGAAGAGACTCGCAGTCAAACTTTATGCGCGTTGTATTTTGTAAAGCACTTGATCTTTGCTTGGGAAACTCTATTAATTGAATGGGTTTGCCTTTTTGCCAGGTCCCTTTATCATTATTTATGGGCTTTAAATTGTTTAAAGTCCCTGACGTTCAATTTACAAGTTGGGGAAGGGGTGGGGTTTTTTTTCTGTTCTGCCTTTTGTCCTCGAGAAAGACTTCGCGCTGGAAGCGCTTTGAATCGCCAAACATGAGAGGTTTGCCGGTGAAAAGGGAGCAGGGTAGATCGCTTTTAATTCCACCGTGTTAGTTGAATGGCTCTTTTACATAATTGCAGGCGCTGTTTCAAAGCCAAGCCAGAGGCTGACTTCACTTAGAACCGCATGGAGTCTATTTTGGGCTTTCAGATTAAAAAAAGGGGGAGGAAGCATGAATAAAATCGTTTAAAAAAAAAAAGACCAGGCTTCAATGCGTTGCCACTTGCAAATTGGTGTGTCTGATGGGGGAATGTTACACAAGAACTCCTTTGTGAGCCCATCTCGGACACTTGAGGGAATCTCCGAGGTTAGCTGCAGCCCGACGCGTTCCCAGGTGGCGAGAATGCGCGGGCAAGCCTGGCGCTGGAAAGGAAAGTTGCGCATCCAAACATTGCCCGGGCAAATGGCAGTGCCATAGACGCGCAGTGCCACGCGGCGGGCAAAAGAGAGCGTCTAAAGCTTGGCATTCACCCGCCTGCCCATGGCCGGGGTTCACTGGGTTATTTCCTCTCGCCTCCCTGCCACAGCAGCAAACGACGCCTCTTCCACCGAAAACTACAGGAATACACATGAAAAGTTCCCTAGCCCTGCTTGAGCGGAGCCATACACCGAGCAGGACACGCTGCCAACACCTGACATTTGCATGCCCACTTTAAAAAATATGCTCACGCTGAAATCTTAAACTGCATCTAGCGGTGCCGGGAGGACTTCGTTGCCCGCTTCCCCGCTGCTTATGAATGTTGGCGAATCATGGACTCTCCCCGGCCTAAAATTAGTGTCGGGAGTGTTTTCATTACCTAGAGGGCTGGAAACTTGCTTTGCCAACCGAGCTAAACGCGCGCCTCGCTGGGGGAAGCGACGGTGGCTTTCCTGGAATGATTTTGGCTCTTCCTTCGCTGACCGAAGTTGCAAAGAAATATATGCAAATTGGCTTGCAGGCAGTGCCCGAGATGAATAGCTGCGGCCTTCTGCTAATGATGATAGATAGATAGATAGATAGATAGATAAGATTTTAAAAACAACAAATAGTTTTGCAGCACCTCAGAGTAACAAAAATGTAGACGGTCTCATGAGCTTTCCTGGACACAATCCGCTTCTTCAGATGACTGGAGTTATGAAAGATCCAGTTTTCAAATAAATAGCACAGAGAGGGAGATGGGGGGAAAGAGGAGGAAAAATAAGAAGAAAAGAGGAAAGAAATTGTCAAGTAGAATGTCCATGCTAAATAGCATAGATAGCTAGATAGATGGGGTGTGTGGGGATAGATAGATAGATAGATAGATAGATAGAGGGTGTGTGTGGGGATAGATAGATAGATAGATAGAGTGTGTGTGTGGGGATAGATAGATAGATAGATAGATAGATAGAGGGTGTGTGGGGATAGATAGATAGATAGATAGATGGATGGGGTGTGTGGGGATAGATAGATAGATAGATAGGATGTATAGGGATAAATAGATATTATTAATCTATACAAGGAGCAGTCTAAAACTGTAAAGGATTTTATTATCTGCAGTTCTCAAGCCTTCAACGCATTGCAGATAGTTGGAGATGTCTGGAATCGATCGTGTTAATCGCTACCAAACTCCAGGATACTTTGCTGGCACGCACAGCTTCTTCTTCTTCTTTTTTTTTTTCCTGAGCAGTTCAACATTCAAGGAGAAAACTGCGCTTTAGGAAAAGCACCCCGGTAAATAAATCCTCCCCGTGACGCGACAGTGCCAGAGTCCCTGCTGCAACCAGCCCTCGGCAGTGGCTCGATTCAACAGCCCCGGGGAGATGCAAATCATATGCCAGCAAATTACTCCTCCTGTGGAGGTACTTCTGGAGCTGTAACACCGCCGGGTGGGCGCCCTGTAAAACACGTCGAAAGGGCCCCCGGGACACTGGACCGTAGCACTAGGAAGTCCGGTGTCAAAAGGAATGCTGTGTCTGGACTGATTGGTTGGGAAATATCTGCTCGCCTGGCGGGGTCAGAAGCAACCGATGGGCGAGCACCAAGGGAGGAGAACCCAGGCAACTTGAGAGATGAAGGGGCTGCTGCCCTAGTTCGTAGCCGACAGCCAGTGAGCGCCTTGCGGGGTTAGCCAGCGTCCTGCGGGCATCAGCGTTCGCATGTGGATTGTGACCCAGGTGACAGCAGTCGATTCTGAAGTAGTTTTTCATGGGAAATGTCCGTCTTGACGGCTGCCCAGAGAGTCATGCCCCCCCGTTTCGGCACCTGCAACGAACTGAGGCAAATACACCGTGGATCCCCCGGCATACTTACCAGGTGTCTTTAAAATGTGCCGGGGGGTAGAGGTGTCCCCCCCCCCCCCGATAAAGTGCAGTGAGGTCTTCAGCCTGGTGTGATGCTAAGTAGATTTCCTCCCACCCTGGTCCCTGGCTGTCAGAGCTACCCTGGGATTAAGATACCCCCCACAGCGCCCTAGAGTTGGGAGCCTGGCGAAAGAGGAAAAGACAGACACATTTCCCTGGAGTGGGATCGATACATTCATACGTATCGATTTGCCTTTATCTTCCAATTAAAAGCACATGTAGAGAGACTCCGTGGCTGGGTTCACCGCACCCAGCTCCCGGATCGCTAGCTGGGGCAGTGTTTCAAAAGCATGACACACACACACCCCTCACACACACACACGATCTCTCCCCCCCACACACACACACACACGTCTGTCCTAGTGCAGCTGAACAGCAACAACAACAAAAAGGCAAGCCGGTAGGGATCTGGCCGGTTGATCCGTGCGGCTCGCACCCCGGTGAGACTCGTGTTTCCTCAGCCCTTAGGTTCCCCCTTGGAATCTTGTACATTTCCATCTTTGAGACAGAGAGAGAAACTTTTGATGGCCTTTTAATGACAGAAAATCCGCCCGGTGAAAGACACTTGCTCGTAGGGGCCCCCGCTCAGGATTAAATCTTCGTTTCCCCACTAACTAATGGGCTTGCTTGCTTCTCTCTCTTGTTTTCGGAAAAAGATCCCCTAATTAGAGCCTCCTTTTAGGGGGGGGTTCTTGGAGCAAAAATCGTAAAGCGCCCATCAGGCCGGAGCTGTAGACTCCAGGCGACCATTTCAAGACCCCCTCACCCCGCCAGTTCTCCCTGAGGCCCGACCACATCAGGGAACCCCTCGCCCTGCTCCGATGACGGGTCCCCCCTGCGGTCACTGCGGGAGGGTGAGGAGGGGCAGGCAGAGCGTCCAGCTGTGCAGGAGGGCTGTTTAGCAAACCGAAGTAGAGAAGAAGGCGAAAGGGGGGGGCACCAGGGACCGGCCAAGCCCCCTTCCCCCGTTGGTGACCCGGGCAGAGGATTCACCCAGCCCCCTGCAGAAAGGAGCCACTTTGCCGGGGCTCCCCCCACCCCCGCTTCGCGCAGCGGAGACGCGCCGCTGGCCCGGCAGCGGGGCGCTGCTTGTGAATGGGGGAGGCCCCTGTGGGACATGTGAATGGCCGGTCCTCGCGCCCTCCGCAGCGCTGACCCCGCCCCGCCCCTTCGGCTGCCCGCTCGGGCGGGGAAGGGGAGGGGGCGGGGCGGGCCGGCGGCGGCCAATGGGGCGCCAGGCGGGCGGCCACGTGAGGCGGGGCAAGGTTCGGAAGCTGGCAAAATGTGAATGAGAGCGGCGAGCGCGATTTAAAGGGGCTGGCGGCGCCCGGCGAGAGCCCCGCGCGCTCCCATTCACAGCACCCGGCCCGCGCGGCGGCGGCAGCGGCAGCAGCAGCAGCGCCCAGCGGGGCCCGTGCAGCGTGGGTGCCCCCGATGCCTGCCTGCAGCACCGGCCGGGCCCCCCTGGCCTGACTCCGGCCTCGCTGCCCCAGCCCGGGACGGGGCGCCCCGGCTCCTGGATCCGCCCGGCTCTGGCTCTGCGCTGGGGCACCGGCCTGCTCCTGCTCCCCGCGGCGCTCGGTGCCTGCTCCCTTCCTGCTCCGCCGTCTGCCTGGCCCGGCGGCTCTATGAGCGCAGCTTTCCAGCCCTCCCTCATGATGATGCAGCGCCCCTTGGGAAGCAGCACGGCCTTCAGCATAGACTCGCTCATAGGCAGCCCCCCCCAGCCCAGCCCGGGCCACTTCGTCTACACCGGCTACCCCATGTTCATGCCCTACCGGCCCGTGGTCCTGCCCCCGCCGCCGCCGCCGCCCCCGCCCGCCTCGCTGCAGCCGGCCCTGCCGCCCGCCCACCCCCACCACCAGATCCCCAGCCTGCCCACCGGCTTCTGCTCCAGCCTGGCCCAGGGGATGGCTCTCACCTCCACGCTCATGGCCACGCTGCCCGGCGGCTTCTCCGCCTCCCCGCAGCACCAGGAAGCCCGGAAGTTTGCGCCGCCGGCTCTCCAGGGCAACTTCGACAAAGGCGACGGGATCCCGCCGGAGCACGACGAGGGGAAAGCCTTCCTGGGCAAGGAGAGCTCCCTGCTGGCCTTCGCCGCCGCGGAAGTCGTGCCGGCTTCCCTGGGTGAGTGGCCTTCCCTCCGATACCCCTTCCCCGCTAACGCGCGCAGAGTTAGAGCAAGTTTCTCCTTGCGGGGAGAGCGGGGGGAGGCGATCGGCAGAGGTTGCGTGTCCATAAAAAACCCCCAAAACGTTGTAAATTTCACAGACTTTGAAAGAGGGGATCTCCCGCTATTTCTGCTAGGAAATGACCCCCGGCCCCCAACACTGGGGAGGGGGAGGTGACGAATCCCCCCAATTATTTCCAAAGGCATGCACTCGAGCCGTGTTGAGGAGCTGGGCCACTGCACGGCGCAACCTTCTCACACCGCAAACTTAAAACCCCGGCCCCATGCAATAGCATCCTTCTCTTTGCAACCGCCTCGGCTGGTAGGATCGTGCCACGGCGGGGTTTTGGGAAAAGGATCGCACGCAGGAAAGAGTCTAATCTCTGCACGATTTAAACCCCGCCTCCCCCAGGGCAAGATGCGTTTCCCAAAGAGAAGGAATCTTGGTTTAAAAACACCGTCTCTTCCCATTGTTCATAGTGCTACCCACAGCAGCGAAGTTTTAAATACTTCCCAGGCAAATCAAGTTTCCTTTTCTCTATTGCTGAGAAGTAAAAGACCCGTTCCCTGCCCCCCTCACTGATACAAAAATATTAGCAATTAAAAAAATGCATAGCTGCGTGCAGAGATGTGTCTGCGATCTTGTGACAGAAGGTAACATTTCATAAATCGGTTTGACGTGAGGCTGGGGGTGCTGATCCGACAGCCCTATAAAGATGAGAAAATGTCAGCCAGTGCCGAAACGGGCAGTGCGAAAACCAGCCGATTGGAAACAGCTCTCTGCCCCGAAATGTCACCGTGTATCCGCCGAGATCCGGTGTCTCTTTCCTCCCGTGGAAACCCCTCTGGCTTGCCTCAAACTCGGCTCGATCTTCCTCCCCTCGCTACACCCCGCGGTGTAAAGGCCGAGGAGGGTGTATTGCAGCAGGAGGTGGGCTGGGAAATGGGGCTCCCGGTTCCCGTGCGGAGTGTAACGAAATGCCTGTGGTTTGCTTGCAGGGGGGGCTGCCCGGGGTCCAGCCAAGGAGGATGCCAAAGCGGAGGACGACTCGAAAGGCAAGGAGGAGAGTTTCTCCATGGACAGCGATCTAGATTATAGCTCCGACGACAATCTCCCCAGCCAAGCCGCCCACAAAGAAGAGGACTCTGGCAACGTGCTGGAAGAAAACACCCAGAGCACCAATAACTCCAGCACCACCACGTCCACGGGCAAAAACCGCAGGAGGAGAACGGCCTTTACCAGCGAGCAGCTGCTGGAGCTGGAAAAGGAATTCCATTGCAAAAAGTACCTGTCTCTGACCGAGAGGTCCCAGATCGCTCACGCCCTCAAACTCAGCGAGGTGCAGGTGAAAATCTGGTTCCAGAACAGACGAGCCAAGTGGAAAAGGGTGAAAGCCGGCAACGCCAACTCCAAGACAGGAGAACCGTCCAGGAACCCCAAAATTGTGGTCCCCATCCCAGTCCACGTCAGCAGATTTGCCATCAGAAGTCAGCACCAGCAGCTGGAACAAGCCAGACCCTGATGCATTTCTGCTCCCCCTCCCCGCCATCCAAAAGTTTTGATCACTTGGGTTTAAAACAAACACGGACAAACTTCAGGCTGAATCCAACTTATCAAGCCAAGCAAGAATCTTCGCGCAAGAGGCTCAAAACTGTGTTTTGTTTTGGAGGCGGAATACCAAACCCTTGAAGAGACAGAATAAATATTTATTATACTGTCCTACTTTGTATATAAAATGTGGGATCTCAGCTGCAGTGTTTTGACTCTTATGGGACCAAGTAACCCGTAACATGAATTCTTACATTCCAGAAGAAAACAAACAGCGACAACCATTTAAAAAAAAAACTGCAATGCCTATTAACCATCTTTGGGGTTTTGTTTCTTATCATTTTGAAAGGTAAAAATGAAACAGAACTAAGAGGTTTGTTTTTCCCTTTTTTGGGGTTGGCTGAGTGGCAGACAGTGGGGTGAATTATTTTAATATATATATATTTTTTGCCTGGCTTTCTGTCGATTTGGGTGGCATATTCTCCTAAGCCATGTTTGGCGAGCGCTCCTCTTTGTTGTGTTTTAATTTATTTCAATGTAGCCTCTTCCTGATAAGTTATGACATTTTAAAAAGAAACTCAGTCTTGTGAATAAACAAAAAAGCAGAAAACGAAAAAGCAAAACCTGACCGGCTTCTGTACAGAATTTCTTGTGCGACAGAGCGTTCACCCCCTCTTAGGACTATATCGATGTAGCTATGGGTTCTTAAAGGTGAGGTTTGTTGGCAAGGGAAATGTTTAGCAAAATACCTACAGTTTAATAACGCTGGGGGAAGGGAGAACTTGCTAGCAAGCTGCTGCTAGGGAAGCGAATTTCTTTCTAATCAACTGTAAACAAACCCCGGCGGAAAAGGGGTGTTCTGGCATGGAGGGTCACGGCAGTTATGGCTGTGATTTTAGGGTCCTTGAATTGAAAAGGATCAGACAGGCCTCCCCTCCCCCAGGCCTGTAAACAGCCCAAGACAGACGCACCGCCACCAAACTATCCGGAGCTTTCGGTGCGGAGAAGTCTGTCCATGAATTATGCGGGTTCGAGTTCTGGCAGGGGGGATAAATTACGCCCGTCCGGAGCTGCTACCGCTACCCACTCATCGTGTGCAGGGCTACTGGGGAAGGGGGGTGTCCAACCAGGAGAGAGGGCCGGGCAGTTTACGCGTGCAGTGTGTGGCTGACGGAGGATTGCTTTCTTGCCCTGCCGCGCCGGATCCGAGGAAGGCTGCGCTTGTCAATTTCCGCCAAGTCAGTATCTACTCGCTGCCTACCATCTCTCCGAGTAGGAGGAAGAGAAACTGACAACCCCCCTCCCCAAAAGTTGTCAGAACTGTGGACGGTCTTCAGTGCTATTTAAAAAGCAAAACTCCCCGTCCTCCAAGTTGTCTGTCATGCCACACTCAGGGGTAGGTGCACAATGCAATCATCTGTCAGGGCATGACGATATTCCGCTAAAAATTCCGCCAAGCAAACCCCATGGGACTGGGGGAATTTTTCTTTTCCATGTGCTCCTAGGATTAGGAGAGCAGCAAGGGAGGTTTAGGTTGGACATTTGGAAAAACTTCCTACCTGTCAGGGTGGTTAAACACTGGAATAAATTGCCTAGGGAGGTTGTGGAATCTCCATCACTGGAGATATTTAAGAGCAGTTTAGACAGACATCTGTCGGGGATGGTCTAGATGGTGCTTGGTCCTGCCTTGGGGGCAGGGGACTGGACTCGATGACCTCTGGAGGTCCCTTCCAGTTCTAGTGTTCTAGGATTCCCCACCCAAAGCTTGTTTGCTACCAAAAAAAAATCTGATGGTTAACCATCACTGAAACTACTTACTAGCTTGCCACTGAAGCGAAGGGACAAAAAATATGATCTCGATCGCTGCCCTCTAACGCATCTCCCGCGGGCATCAGAAACAGAGGGGAGCTACGCATAGAAAGGCCGGAATTAGAAACAAAAAACCGTTTGGCTAAATCAAATTTAAACCAAACAAAAAACCCCCCAGCAAGCTCCTAACGGGCTGCGATCGCGCATAATTAAGGCGAGCTGCAAGGAGCAATTTGCTATGCAGAGATTTTCCAACGAGGTTTCCCGTGGAAGCTTCAGTGAGTAAATCAAATGGTGCAGAAGGTCAATACCAATATTGACATAATTTATATCAGTCGCACTTCATCGTGTTGGGTGGGTTGTTTTTAATGCGGGGGGTTTAAATCGCGGGAGCGGTCTGGACATGGAGCTCTGTAACCAGCGCGCGTAGGGGGCCCTGCTCACCGCCCCTAAAAATATCCCACCGGCGTAGCCCGATCAACCCCCCACCCCCTGCACGCCGGGCTCTATTATTGATAACGACTCTGAGGCACGGCCCCGCTGGATTAAAACAGAAAGCTCAGGAGGGCATCAGCGGCCGCTCGCTTGCTCTTGAATCGGGGTCCCTGATTCAAGGCCAAATATTTCGGCCACAGGAGGGACAGGCTGGTCCTTTGAGAACGATTCTACGGACGCGGAGGCTTCCCAAGGAATCCAGCCTGGTAGCAACGGAGCCGAGCCGCAGCGAAGGGCTGTAGCGGGGGCATCGCCCCGGCGGGGGTAGGGGGGTTAAGGGAATCAAGCGCAGAAGGGAAGTAATTGCTAGCAGGCACCTGCACTCAGGAAGGCGGGGGGGCTGGTGTGTGGTGGCATTTTTGCGCGTGGGGACGGGCTGTACCTGCAACCCACGTGCAGCCCCCCACCCTAACTTCCCCACACGCCCAGCTCAAGCAGCCACACCCGGGAAAGCCTGGGGAAATGTACTGAGGGGCAGGCCCCCGCTGGGTCGGCGAACCACGCCAGACGCCCCCTCTTCCGCACAGGCTGGGGGGCTCTCGCTTGGCCCTTCCTAGGAAAACCCCGAAAATCGCCGCTTCCCTGCCGAAGTTTCCCAGGCGGCCTTCGCGGGGAGGAATGCGGGACGGGATAGAGTCAGCCCCGGGGAGGTGGATTTCAAGAACAGCTGTTCTCAACCCCTTTTTCCGCCGAGGAGGAGCTGGGGGGAGGCCAGGCCCACGCGCCAGGGCAGGCGAGACAAGCAAGCAGCTGCCAACCGCTTAGCAAAGTTACTTACGAATCAAGCCCCCCCAAACACACACACACACACAGTGGGAAAGCGCTGGCCAGGGCCAGGAAGAAGAGAAGATAAACAAGCGAGGGGGGTTGATAGCTGTCATCATCACCCCCATCATGGCTTTCATTTGGCTGCCTAATGAGTCAGATCACAGGCAGAGAGAAAAATTGTCAATCGCCCAGGCTCTAATGAATTTTTTTGCAAATTGTAATCAAGCCAGGCCGTCTCAGCTCGCTGATTAATGAGCCCCAGGAGGCTTGGCCGGCACCTCAGCTTTTTATTCCATCCCGTCCTCCCCGCACTAAATTAACAGCAACTTGTCTGAGCTTCAAATTAACTCCCAATGATTAATTCTGATGGGGGGGCCTGAAGAATAGCTCCTCCTAATAGGCGCTGGCCTGGGATGCTGTTTGAAATTAATACACTTCCCCTTTGGCTGCCTGCTTTAATCCACGGCTGGGCTTTGACATCACTATATTTGTTGTTACAATAAATTCCACTCGCAGCTGCGGATCAAACCACGACAAGGGGGGCAGAGGGCCGGGGCCAAAAGTTGGAGTTTTCTCCGCCGCCTTCGCAGCTGATTGGACAGTGTTATCAAGATTCGCGTATTTTTCTCCCCCAAAAAGTCAGCGTAGCGCTAATTTTGATGCCAGAAAACAAATCCAATTTTTTTGTAGGATGCTATTCTATCGGGTCAGATGAAATTCAGTTTGAATACACGGCTGGTATTTATACACTGCTCTCCTTAATAAAATCGGAGGAGGGGGGGGTTATTTTGGTAGAACATATTCTCCCCCACCACTGCCACACACACGTGACCCACCTAAAAAAAACCTACAAGAAGAGGCTACGCTAGCTGTGCGTAACTGACCGGGTTTAAACTTGGCAACTTTCTTTGCACGGCGGTTAGGAAAACCTGGGAAAAGCGAAGCGAGGTTTTGAGAGGCGTCCTTCCCAAAGGAAAGGCACTACCAGGCTCCCATTGATCAGGGAGTGGGTCTGGTAAATTTGGGTTTACTCCCCTCCCCCTGCAACTCTCAATATTTCTTTAGTCCTCGGATTTGAATTTTTTTTAATATATAATTAACACGACCTCCCCTCCTTGGTAGCGATCTTTTAAGTCCCCCCGCTGGCAGCGTTTCCCCCTGGTGTTTTGATAGCTTTGATTATCATGATTACACGTTGTATTATTGTAAACTCATCGTGCTATTCCCTGTCTTGCCTGCAATTTACCACGACACATATGTCTCTGGGGTAAACACATCTGTTTTAAGAAGCCGAGACACCTCCCCGTCCCCGCTCCTTTGAGGGGTCAGACCGCTCTTCCATCTTGTTTCTGTTTGTATTGACTTAATTGGTTTAATTATTTCAGCTGGGATTGGCAATCCGCAGCATTGTACCTTTTTAACTGCCCCAGGGGTCTGCCAGTGATCTCTGTCGGAAGGGCGAAGCTTGCTTCGCGAGCCTGCAATTTACAAAAGTCCCTTTGTGCCGAAGAAGGCAGATACGAGTGGGACTCTTGGCTGTCCAGGGGGGCTTGTTCTCCCCCGCACCCCAGCCCCGGTGGTGTGGGAGGGGAGATTCGTGCTTTCGCAATGAATGTATTATGATCGGTCTCCGATTGTCTCCTGAGACCGGGAGGGGGGACTTTCGCTGCGTAAGGCACTGGGTTGGACATTTGGAAGAGGTCGTTTGCAAAATCATCGTGTTGGTAAACCCAGTGGCCGGACCGAAAGGGGAACGCAGCCCGGCCAGAAAACAATGGCACGTAAGAACCACAACAGAAATAACGCCGAGCCAAACTGGGGGGGCTTAATGTCTTTTCCCGAGAAAGGGGGGGGAGATACATTTGGAAATATGAAATCAGGCGTTTGAACTCAGCCTGTTTTAAATACGGTGCGATTCAAACATGCATTGTAACAATTACTTTGATATCGATTTTAAAAACCACCTGAAAATATCCCCCAAATCCTCCCAAGGGGCTAAGCGAGGAGTATTTCGAGAGAAAGTTTATGCCTCTCCAGGCAGACCGAATAAATTGGGTCAAACAGCATGCCCGGGAAGGAAGATGCCATTGCACTTCAGAGGACGACCTGGTCTGCTTCGGTAGAGACCCGGATAACACCGATCTGCCCGCAGGATCTTGGACCAAGCCACATTTCTATACTGGGAGGGAGCAAACCTAAGCAGCGAAATCAATCTTCATAAGCCGGCCCTTCTGGTGTAAACAAGAGACATATGAGCCGGGTAGCTGAACATGAATGCAAATCACACTGTCACCGTAATAAAGCACCTGAAACACTGACACACAAAAGCAACACCATATGCATGGAGACAACCTGGATGAATTATACATTGCATCATAAAAACGGATGGCCCATTTCCATCCCTCCGCAGCGCGCACACCTGGGGGAACATGCCCCCTCTTGCTAAAAATCACGGGGCCTTTTTTTGGTGATAACCCCCCTCCCCATTTGACGAGACACTCCAGCTGGCAGGATCCAGGGCGAAGCAGCATCAGGGATGTGCCACACCCACCCTGGGGAGGGCCTCCGCTTCCAAGTTGGCGCACAACTTTCTGATCGCCCTCGCTCCCCCCTCTCCGGCACTCAGACAGACAGGCGGACACAGACAGACACTTTCGCCCCCGAGCCTGGCCTGCTTCCCAAAGTTGCGCCCAACTTCTAAAAGTTGCGCTCAGCCTGCAGGCCAGGAGACCAACAGAAGCCCCGGGGGGACCGTCCGCCAGCGTCCCCTGCAGGCCGCGTGGACAGGCCGCGGCGCCAGCTGCTCGCAGGCCCGGCAGCGGGCGTGGAGGGGCGAGGCGCCGGGGCCTCTGGCCGGAGCAGGGTCTCTGGCTGGGGGGAAGCCATCTGCCCGGGGGCACCGCCTGGCCCCGGGGCGCTGTCCTCGGAAGCTGCAGCTGGGGCCAGCAAGCCGCGCAGGGCGAGCCCCGACGCTCCCCGGGAGGGGGGGCTGGCAGAAAGTGCCAGGGAATCACACACACCCCGAAAAGTTGCCACCAAAAAACCTCAATCTGCTGCACAACTAAGGGGCCAATAAACTGGGAAGCCCGTTTGGTTTTAGCTCTTTTGAAGGCTGTGCTGAGTGTAGCCCCCAGCCCTGGGCTTATGGGGCGCTTTGTTGGGGGCTGGGAAACTCAGGTACCACTCTCATGCCAGGGAAGGAGAAGTGTTGAAAATAGATTCTGGTCACCTAGACCAGGGCTACTCAACTTTGGAAGCCCCGGGGGCCACAATGATACAGCACACGCCGAGGGCCACAACTTCAGTGCAGTTGCAGGTACCTGCAAATAGCATCTATGCAAATAGCTTCCTTCACACTGAGGCATGAATATAAAGATTATGGCAAGATTACACAACATGCAGGCCCTGTTTAAGTCAGTTCTGCCGATATTAATAAAAGACCATATTTACCCGATTTCCACCCATGACAGCACTTTTAACAAGCAATGAGTCCAGGAATTTAACCACTAAAACACATAGCAACAGAAGACCATTCTATTGGCTATTTTTTTTGTTTGTTTTGGCTCCCATGCGCATGTTGAACCCCACGTAAACCCAAACCCAAACCGCACCGCAGGCTGCAAATGGACCGCCAGCCCTGGGTAGCCCTGGCCTTGAACAATCACCTCACTCACGCTAGAAATATTTTCTTCTAGGGGCAACCACAAGGGTGTGGATGAAAGAAAGAAAGAAAGAAAGAAATGAAGTGTGTGTGTACACCCACCACCAAATTTAGGAGGCACATACTTTCCTTTTGATCCAGCCTTTCAATAGGTTTCCCTCTGATCTTCCTTAATTACGTTATTCTCTAGTTTCAGAGGGGGAGCCCTGTTAGTCTGTAACTGAACAAGCGCAAGACACTTTGCTGTTGGAGGGTATACGTGACTCTCTGTTCTCTCTGGCTTGCTCTCCCCATCAACAGTCCGTGTACTCCTGGTGCCTGTTGCGAAGACCCACAACCCTGCCCCTCCCCCACCCCAGAAAACGCCTGGGCTCTGACAAGTGTCGCCCGGCCCTGGGGAAGGAGGCAGGGCCATGCAAAAGCAAAGTGGCATTAGAGAGCCGAGTCTGCATGGCCGGCGGTTGCTCTTTTTCCCTGCTGAGCCTGGCCCATAGAGAGAACTCTAATCTATTTATTTCAAGCCACTTCATCCACTCTCCTGCTTTTGTCCCGGCCCCAGCCCCCGGCTTTGTGGTGTGACCACTGATCTTTTAAAAGCCCCTTCCCCTCTAGTTTGGGGTCTCCGTGGCTGCCTGAATGACAATAGATAAAACAGGATTACACTGGCCTGATCCTATTAAACGCTGCCAATCGCTCTGCGGTGAACTCCCGCCAGCATGCTCAGCAAACTTACTTAACTTTTCTCTGGCGGTTTCCCCTCGCGCAGACACAATCAGGGGCCAGCCCAAGCCGCAGCAGGCCAAGACTTATTTTCCAGTGGGGTCCCACATGGTGTTCCGACTCCTCCGAGCCACGTGCGTCTTAATTCTCTCTCCCCTCCGCCTCGCACGTTCCACTTACTTTACAGCACCGAGGAAGGTGCTGGTGGTTACCCTGCTCCACAGATTCCAGCGGGGGTATCCGTGGTAGCAATGTATTGAATCAGGCCAAGAAAAAGCGAGTGCTCCATGCACAGAGACCTGAATTTGTCCAATGATCCTAAAATTCACAGAGGTTTGCACATTTCTGGAGGTCCACAAGATCAAAGGGTCAAACCCCCTCCTCAAAAAAACATGGTTCCCAGAACCCATGGAGGTGCAGCTTCGTCCCCAAAAACGTTGCCATTTTTTTCTTTAATCTGGGGGCAGAGATTAAGGTCTCAATACCACTCTCATCAAAGTGAGGGACAAAACTCCCATGGATTTAAATGGATACAGGTTCTGCCCGGAATTTATGCCATAATAAAATGGCACTGGACTCCTTGTTGTTTTTGCTGAAACAGACTCACCCGGCTACCTCTGAAAGGAGTAGTTATTGTTTGTGTCACAAGAGCAATCCAGCTCAACGCTACATTGTGCTAGGTTTGACACACATTGCAAATTCGGAGTGGTCAGAATTCTCTTACTGTCTTGGCCGACAGGACAGATAAAGTGTGGGGGAAAGAACACACGATCAGAGAACTGAGGCAGAAAAGGGCTAAGTGCCTTCACCAAGGTCACACAATCAGTGGCAGAGCAGAGAAGGAAATTTGTGAAATTGATGGAAAGGCTGCCGTTGCCTTGGCAGCAGCCCTCTTTGTCGACAGGCAATATTGGACGTAAAAACTGTATTTGCATCAAATAAGCATCTGTTTAGTGATATTTCTTGAGCTTTGGCTAATCAGACAAAACTCCCTGAGTCCCATTATCCATTGCCACTGGAGGCTTCACTGGTTAGGAAATAAGCTAAAAAACTCGGGGGGAAATATGGGAAATCGAGTTAGTGAAATCAATGGGGGTTTGGCACCTAAATACCTTACAGGTATCTGGGCCCAAAAGGCCTTAGCCTTGTCCCATGCACAGTGAAGACAGTTTTGCCACTGACTTTCCTGGTGCAGTTTCAACTCTCAAGCAGGGCAATTAAGATACCTGAAGAGGCCAACGGAGGGCTCCTATACACTCCCTAGAACTAGCGAGGAAACTGACTGAAGGATGTAAATACACATTGCAAAGTGTCTGAAGTCGCGGCCATTCCAAAGCAAGACAAAGGTGAGAAAAAAGAAACAACAGAAAACATTGCTATTTCCTCCATGCAGATGTGAAACATACATTATGAACAAGTGGCTACAATGAGTCCAGAGAGGCAAACGAGGCTCATCCGAAGTCACCTCAGTGACGTTATTAAGAACCTCCTCCAAAATCTCCGGAAGGGGCTTTTCCTTTAATTATTTTTTAAAGCCGAACAATGAAATAATGTACAGTGGCAACCAGCAAGCCTTTTCAGGGACAGCATCCCGAACTTAGATCCTCCGAACAGGCACAATTAGAAAGGAAGCCAACCAGGGATATCAAAGTGATGAGGTAATTATGCAAATTAAATAAGTGTTTCTCCACGGGCCGATTCAGCGCCTCACCAAAAGGAGAAGCTGAAGGGTTTGGCATCAGTGACATGAGACAAAACAGAATTCCTCCCCATTGTTTGACTTTGAAACACTAGAACGTGGAGGTCACAGATCCTCCCAGGGGCCAATTCCCACAGTTCTTACACAGGCACCATTCCCAACTGAGTCAAGATGAATGTCAATGGGAGTTCTGCCTGTGAACGCTGGGTAAGCAGGGACACAAAACACAATAGTACAATCCAGTCAAACAAGAATGCCTGAAAAAAAAAAAAATCTTCACAGCAAAATGGGCTGGTTCCTCCTACCTCCTATAGGAAAGGGAACTGATACAGTCCAGAAAAGCCCTGTTTATCTGAACCCCTTTAATCCACACTTCTCTCATGCACATTCTGGGACTGTACTTAGATTTGCATCTCTTCACAATACCCCACTCACTCCAAATGCTATACAGCCCAATGTCTTGGGATTCTAAGCAAACAGAGTTTTACTATATATGTAACAGACCAAGTTATGAAATATTCCTGGTGGCTCAGCAGAAATAAAATCCTAGCGAAACATAGAGGGAACGTTACCAACAACTGGCAAAGGTAACTTAGTGGAGCCAGCAAAAATGGCTTCCCAGACTCATGTAGTGCACCCTCACCTTAGTTTCAAAAGTTCAGAATGTCAAAGGGATTTAGGTGCATAACTTCCATTGAAATCAACAGCATTCCCTTTGAGGATCTGGGCCAGAATATACAATATAAAAGAACTTGGAGAACCACTGGCAGCTGGATAGCTCTTCATGGCTCAAACACACACTTGTGCTTTCTTTGTGAACATCAATCTATTCTTAGTTTCGTAATATCTGTCAATAAGCCCATTGCATTCCACCGTCAGACTAATGGTCTTTTTAATACACCTCTGTATTTAAGCAGATGCCCTGCCCCTAGGGCTAAAATTGCTACATTTCTCCCTTCTCTCTCTCTCTCCCTCCCTCCCAATTATGCTCATATTTCAACATTTCCAAAGCTGTGATAAGTTGCCACAAAAGAAGAATAGTAGTAAGTCTCTCTAGGAGAAATGGTTAATTTGGGATTTATAAAGGACTTTCCGTAATGAATAATAGTTGAGACGGATCTATCTTCCTGATTCATTTTGCAAAGCAACATTTGTAAAGTAAGGTGAACCCAATTACTTCTTCTAACAACTCTCAATTCAGAAGGAGGTTTCACAGTTTTGCCGAGGAAACCCGGGGAAACCAGGTCTTGTAATACCAAACCCATCGCTGTATCAACAGGACTGCAGCAAGTAAGTCAGGACACCCCAAACAACCCCTCCCCCCCGCCTCACTGCATAGATGCCAGCATCCTCCTTCCCCCACCTACCCCTATAATCTGAATGGTGGCTACTGTTATGAAACTGTTTTTGTTTTCTGTGCACTGTGCCTTTAAATCTCCAAGGTCTGCTCTGGCCACAGAGACTGGCAACCTATTTTGGATGAGATCAATGCAGATTGTCAAAGAGAAGGCATGCACACACTGTGCTCTCACCTATGGGGACTTCACATTCCAGATGATCTGGTGGTCCCTCCAAACCTCGCCCTCTACGACTTTTGTTTCTCCTTGCCATGGTCTTTCCTTAAGCTAAAATTAAATTAACCACACACCAGACAGGTACAGTTACAGGGTCTGCTCATGCAAACACATAACTAGAAGGCAACACTAGTGAGTTTTGTATTCCACAAGCATTTCTTCTACAGTGCTCACCCCCTTATTACGCACAAGCCTTGCAGCCTTTATGCCAAGTTTGCCCCCTTGTGGGTGAATTTTCTCTTTCACGAGCCGTGGCTTATCCGAGCGTGACAACATCCTCCGTAAACACATTCTAGCCTGCGCCTCGGGATTCATGTATTCCACATACTAAGCAATTCTGCCTTTGTGGTACAACTTGCGTTCCCATCGTAACGCACCTGTATTTGCTTCCAGCGTCCCTGCTTGTCGTGGGGGTAGCTCTTCCCTTACAAAGTAGCTGCGGCCTTTGGGTGCTCCATTGGCTGGTGGCACTGGGTGGTTGAGGAGGTTGGAGATGGGAGACAAAGTGGAGTCACCCACAGGAAGGCAGCCCGAGGATCCATTTGCCACGTGCCGACTATGCCACAGCCTGCGGGAAAGAAATTGGTGTTCTCAGTGCACATCCTGGAGACTGTTTGGCCACAGGGCTGGGACTCAAGAGAACTGGGGTATGTGCCCAGCTCGGGCAAGTCACATAGTGTCTTTGCATGCGTTTCCTCTCCTGCCTTTTGTCTATTTACACTCCAGATTCTTGGGGGAAGGGACTGGCTCATACCACGGGTAGGTGCCGCAGCTAAAACAGCGGCGCTAAGGCAGCCGTGGCTACAAGCGGGCCGCACGAGTGGCCCTCCATCTCCCTGGGCCCCAAGATTGTGGTAGCCAAGATGGCTGCCCGGGATAGGGTCGTTTTGCTAACGGCACTGGTGCGCGGTGGCGGAGCTCCAGTTGCGCCCCTTGGGTCCCGCGCCTCCTGGCAGATTTTTAGCACGCCTCAGAGGCTCGCGGGGACCCTCCCACAGCCTCTCGTCTCCCCCAGACGCGGGGTTCCCCGTGTAACGAGCCAGTCTCAGCACAGGCAAGTCGCTGGCTGCGGGGGGGGGGGACACTTCCGTGGTTCTAGGCTCCCCTTTTCTTCCCCCATTGTGGCCCACTAGGCATGGGGAGGAACCAGTCCCTCCTACTTACTCTGGGTTCTGGCCCCAGGTAGGAGCTGCTAGTGGGGCACTTGCCCTTATCCCCACAGAATAGCAGCCTCCCCCACAGCCCCTTCTCCTGGCAGAAACCTCCCCCACTTGTCACCTTCAGTTCCCTTCCACACTGCACGGCCTCCTCTGGGTCCGTCCCTTTTCTCCTTCCCCCCTTACCTGAAGGGAGGCCTTTCAGAGTGGCCCCCCCCAAGCTGCTGGCTGCAGGTGTCCCGTTAGCCTGCTGCTGCAGGCCGGCTCTTAATGAGTCCCAGGTGCCTGCCTGCCTGGCTTAATTGCTGGGCAGCACTCTCCAGCTGCCTAGGTGGGGAACAGGAATCCACTCAGCCATGGGTGCTGTTTGGGGGGCTGCAGCCCATGTTCCTGAGCAGCACCCTTTAGCGGGGAGCTCAGCTGACTGGCAGGGGAAGGGGCCACTGAGCAGTTTCTGGAGCTGCTGCTTCCAACAGAGACGCTCCGAGAGCAGGTAAGGAGGGGCAATAAAAGTGGCTGGGGGGAGAGTTGTGGGGTGGAGGAGGGAGGGAGTATTTGGCTGTGGGGAGTCAGAGGGAAGGGGAGTTTGGGGAGCCCTGTCTGTGCCAGAGGTAGAAACCCAGAACTCTCCTCAAGTCTCCTGGGCTGGGAAGGGGGGACTGGGGAAGGGAAGCTGACTGCAGGGGGTAGGTGGGGAAAAGAGGGGGTGGCTGGGTGCTGGTATTGGAGTGAAGTGCAGCTGTGTGTCTTGGGCTGAGGTGAGGGAGGGGTGAGTTCGTGCTGGGGCCTGACTCCCAGCTAGACTGATCCTGCCTGGAAGCCTGAGAAGCAGGGTT
This sequence comes from Rafetus swinhoei, assembly GCA_019425775.1. Classification (NCBI taxonomy): domain Eukaryota; kingdom Metazoa; phylum Chordata; order Testudines; family Trionychidae; genus Rafetus; species Rafetus swinhoei. Next base: position 75,078,299 of record CM033439.1, read on the forward strand.
TTATCCCAGACCCCGGCTGGGCTGGGCTGGGCGGTGGGGGGGGAGCAGATTGCATAGGGGTAGGTGGGGGAAGGAGGATGCTGGCATCTATGCAGTGAGGCGGGTGGGGGGAGGGGTGTTTGGGGTGTCCTGACTTACTCGCAGCAGTCCTTGCTGGCTGGCTGGGTTGGAGGGAGGAGGGAAAAGCAGGCTGCATGGGGTGTTTGTGTGCCAGGACATTTGCATACTTGCATTTCAAACAAAGTTTAAACCTATTAATGGCTTAAGGTAAGAAAGAGAAGGATTCTTGTAACAGCTATTTTGTGGAGTGTTGCAGATAGCTAAAAGTCTGATCTGCATGAGTTTGTTTTTAAATTCTGTGTTGCTAATTAATACATGGCATGTTGTATTGCATTAAGGCCAGATCTTTACTATGTGGTCGAGTTCTGGCTCTTATGAGTTAGAAGTAGCAAGTGCTAGGTGTGATGCTCCTAGTTTAGTGGGATTCAACTGTGTTTGCAAGCTCTTTGAAACATGCATCTGTCTCCAAACCCTGAAGCCACAGCGCTGGTTTGTTCTGGGGCTTCTACTCTGAGCGTCTGAGGCACACAAGGTAAAAGTTTCAAACCAGGAGAACTTTTATCTGTTTTTATAGGTCTCTGTTTCACTTGTTCTTGTACAGCATGGATCCTAACCATTCTCCAGAGCAACTGAATAAGCCTGAGTGAATATCTTTTACCCTCCTTTCCAGTGTCAGTAAATAGCATATTAGGATTTTGCAAGGAGGAGCTTATGGGTGGATAATATGCATTTTGGTGTGTTTACTAGCTTGAGTTGCTAGAAAGGAGGATGATACATGTACTCCAAGGAAATGTGGATTTTTTTTTATGATTTCATATTAAATATCATAAGCATTGCTTCTTGTGAACTATCCCTTGTTTTAATGTATTTTCTTCCACACCTATGGCTTGTTGGAAAAATGTATTTGTATGGTTTTGTTTGTACAGATCCACGCGCTACCTCAATATTGGTGGTGCCCATAAGAAATTTCAAACTGCCCAAGGATAGAAAATGTTAGAGGGAATCCTGGTTGCAAACCTTTTCCAGCACCAAACCCCCCAACTGTGTTACCTCCCATGGCTTTCTAGATGCCAAAACTCACAACTGTCCTCTTACCAGCTGCCAAAACACTCAGCCTTCCTCTGACAAGTTCTGTATTGCAACTCTCTAATTTCAGGGCCAAAAGGCCATGTCATGCTGGAAATCTTAGGTAGTGCCAATAGGGTTGCTAGGTGTCCGGTTTTCGCCCCGACTGTAGTTATTTGGGTCCCCCATCCAGTTAAAAAAACCCAGAAAATACCGGACATGTGAAATGTCTGGTATTTCCCGTTTCCCTCAGACAGAAGCCTGGCAGGGACAATTTCCCCCTGCTGCATCTGGGGGAGTCAGGGGCAGGGGAGTGAGGCATGCAGAGCCATTTAAAGGCGCAGTGCTTTTTTTTTTTTTTTTGCTCAACTTTTGTCTCCTCCATCTCCCCCCCCCCTTTTTTTCTCAACAGAATTTTTTCCTGGTGTGTGTGTGTGTTTTGCAGGGGAATGTTGGTATTTTTTGTTAAACCATCTGGCAACCCTAAGTACCAAATAATCTCACCATCCGTTCCAAGGGATAGGGTACAAATTGCAATGTATTTTAGCAGGGGGTGGTGCAGTTAAGAGAGAAAGGGCCACTTAAGTGTAGGATGCCACATAATGTAGATTCCATGTGCTGCTAAGGAGAGACAGCCCTGTTAATATGCATGCACCCATTGCAACACCAGCCCCACGCCCCAGATAATTTCACATCATCCAGTAAATGAATACAGCAGCCTACTAGGTTGGTGCCCAGTGCCCGAGCACATCTCTGGGCGCACAAGTGCGTGTGTGTGCAGCTCCCCTATTTGCACGTGAGCGGGGCTAGAGAAGCGCGCCTCCGCAAAAGGCTGCCCGTGTTTGGGGAGTTGCACAGAGCTCAGCAAACTCAAAGCTCTGAGTCTGTCTTAAAAAAAAAAAAAGACAAACACCCTGATTAAACATACACACCTCAGTCCACAGGGGAGTTCCCCTCTTCTGTACACAGAGGGGACATCTTGCAAAAAGCTTTGGGACCCAGTGGGCTCCAAGCACCATGATCCTAGGGTCTCCCGTTCCGACAGGTCTCGAGATGTCAGATAAAGCACAGAGCATGTGTAACATTCGGTCACCTGGCAGGGCAGTGGGCAAACACTCTGGTTTTTGTTCTGGTCTCTCCGTGCTTAAGGCGTTTGCTTCCCTCTGCCGCTCTCTCTTCCCTTCTAATGGCCTCTTCTTTCCCATTCTTTCTCCCTGCAAACCTTTCCCTTCCACCTGTGGATTTGTATCGCGCTGAGGGACCCACATGGCTTCCTCCTTCCTCCCTACCGCGGTGTTCTCGTCACACCCAGATGCTGCCCCGCCTTCCTGGGTCTCACCAGTGTTTCTTTCGGACTCCTACTCCGGCGATGCAGGAGAGGATCTGAGCCCCTTACCAGCATTAATGGCAGAGGCTCAGGGTTCCTCCGTGGAACAGGAAAGCAAAATCCCCCTTGGAAAGAGGGGGAAGCCAAGCGCACAAAGGGGGTGCGTCTGCAGTAGGTATTTAACCAAGATCACGTATGTACGCGGTGGCTGAGCTAAGACCTGAGTCCAGATCTCCTGAGTCCTTTCTGCATGTAGGGCCTCGCCTTCTGGGGTCTCTTTCTTTAGCATTTCCTCCCTGAGATGTCTGTTCTTCCCCCCCAACACTCTCCCTGTCCCCACCCTCTCTCTCTTCCCCTCCTCCCCCCGCCATCACGTCTCCTCCTTTATGGTCTCTCTCTCTCTTTCCTCCAGTCTCTCCTTCATGGGTGTCTATCGTCTCCCTCCCCCGCTCTCCAGTCAGATGCTGGGAATGCACCCAGTGTGCTGGTATCCACGAGCCTTCCCTCCAAAATGTATCCCTCCCAGATCACCAGAACCATCTGACTGCTCACCTTCCTCCTTGTGCTTCTCTGTGTTCCCCACAGCCCTCTGCACCTCTGCCATCTGCCTCCTCCCCGCCCGTGCTTTATGCACAAGCTACGTAAACTACAGTTTGGGTCCTCCAATTATGAGGCCTCTAAATAAAAAAAAAGACTAGTTTTTGGTTGCACCTTGCCTATGCACTGGTATATATGCAAATAGAAAACTTTATTAGTGCTTTTTGCATTGTCCTTTCTGTTAGAATACTTTTTTTTTTGTTTAATGTTCTGGGGCCTCTTTAAATTTGACAGTTTAGGGCTTCAATGGGTTTTAATCCCTGTCTCTCCCCAATGTATCATCCCTTGCCCCAACCACCCCGTGTATTCTCCTCCGCCATGTTTCTCCTTCCTGCCTTCAAGGTCTTCATTTTCCTGGAGCTTTGTGGAGCCCCCTACTGGTGCTGTGTGGAAGTGGGGGGGTTGGAATGTCGCATACCATTCTGGGGCGCAGCACTTCTAAGGGGAGTGGAGAGAGGAGAGCGCGTGCAGTGGAATATCGCCAAGCCTCATTTGCATACCTAATGAGCCGCCATTTTGGCAGAAGAGGCTCTTGCGCCAGAAGGAGCTGTCTACACTGCCCCTTCTTGCACAAGAAAACCCCTCTTGTGCAATGCCGTTATTCCTGAAAATAATCGGCATAGCGGCATTGCACAAGAGGGTTTTTGTTGTGCAAGAAGGGGCAGTGTAGACAGCTCCTTCTGGCGCAAGAGCCTCTTCTGCCAAAATGGCGGCTCATTAGGTATGCAAATGAGGCTCGGTGATATTCCACACTTAGCCTCATTTGCATATTTCTGGCAGAAGAAGCTGCGAGTGTAGACGTAGCCTGTGGGGCTAAATTTAAAGGGGAGGTCATGTGATTGCCTCACGTGTCTCCTGCCCCCAGCCAGATGCTAACTGCATGGATGGAGGGGCTCTGGCATTTTCCCATGGTGCTGCCTTCCCCATTGGGCCTCTCTCTCTTAGCCGCCAGGCCTGGGTGGGAGGCGGGACAGCTGCTCCTGAAGACTGCTCTGGGCTGCCTGCCAGGGCCGGCTTTAGGAAGTGCGGGGCCCAATTCAAACAATTTCAACGGGGCCCCAGAGCAATTTTGGTTGAGCAAAAAAAAAAAGCGCACAAAAGTTTCAATGGGGGGCTCCAGGAATTTTTTTTGAGGGGGGGGGGGAGAAGCACAAAAATTCCCCCGCCAACACACACACACACACACACACCCTCCCGTGGCACAGGAAAATCCTGTGCTAAACTCACACCTCCCGTGACACAGGCAGCCGACGCACTCCTCCAGGGCCGGCAGATTTGTATAATTTTTGGTGGTGCCCCATTAGCCAGACCCCCTGACCCACATTCACCAGGCCTCTGGAGGTAACATGCTCGGGGCAAGATGGACACATGACCAGAAGTAAAAGGTGTCATGTCACCCCGCTCGAAGGGCTTTTCCCACCATCCTTCTACCAACAGGGATTAGTTTGGCCCCCACCAAACCCCCGCATGCTACTATCCTGCAGTTGCATTAACTCAATGTGTGTGACATTAACTCGGGGGCACAGAGGCTGGGAGAAGTGTTCCCTCTAAGGCTATGTCTATACTCGCAGCTTCTTACGCAAGTACAGCCGTTCTTGTGCAAGAACCCGCAGAGCAACCGCACTGCCCACCTGCTCTTGTGCAAGGAAATTTACAGTATGGCGTGGTAAGAGGGCGTCTTGCGCAAGAGCTACGCTCTTTTCTAACAGGTGTAAGCTCTCTTGCGCAAGAGGGCAGTGTGGATGCTCGGCAGGTGTTTCTTGCGCAAGAAACCCCTATGGCTAAAATGGCCAGTGGAGCTTTCTTGCTCAAGAGAGCGTCCACACTGCCATGGATGCTCTTGCGCAAAAGCACAGCTCGCACATGGCAGTGTGGATGTGTTCTTGAGCAAGACTTCTTGTACAAGAAGCCACCAGTGTAGACATAGCCTAAGAGTTTCCTCCCATGAGCAGAATGGATTTTGTGTTGTGCACCAGTACTGAGTTCATGTGGCTTGTTTGGATGTGCCACGTGGCACCCAAGTTATTAATAAATATTTTATAAACCTTTACCTTTTCCCTCTGCTGCCAAGTCTCCTCCCCATGCTCCATCAGCTCCCCTGGTGCCTGCTGCCCCCAACTCCTCACCCTCCTCTGCTGTCCTGACTTCTGGCCTTCTCACTGCCCTGAGCCCTCCTGCAACCTGCCCCCCTCCACCAGCCCTTCTCTCCTCCCTGTGCCCACTTCTCCAGTAGCCCCACTCTGATCATGTGAGCTACCCCTCCTCATCCCCTCTCCTAACACCTCCCTCTACACACCTGCCCTGCCTCTCTCCTCTGGTGCTGGTCCGTCCCCTGCAGGTGTCTGCCCTTCTGCTTCACCCCCAGAATCCCCTGGCACCTGCACCTTCCCTTAGCCCTGCACCCCCTGGTGCCTCCCCCTTCCCTTACTGCCCCTGCCCCTTTTTCCCTGATGCCCACCCCCTCACCACTCTCTGCCCCGTTCCCCTCCTGCCCCTCTGTGCCCTCACACATGACTTGCTCCATCCCCACCTTTCTCATGCCCACCTCTTCTTTCAAGCCTTCTCCCAGCACCTCCTCCTCCCCCCTCTAGCCCCCAATGCCCTTCCCCTTTCCTCTTCTCTCCCAGCATCACCCTGTCCCCCCTCCCACTGACATCTCCCCTCCTGCCCTTTTCCTCATTGTCTGCACTTGGCCCCCTGGCATTTGTCTCTCCTCCACCCTCTCCCTTGGTGCCTCCCCCACCCCTCCCTCTCCGCACAAGCCCCTTCCTCCCCCTCCCCTACCTTCTGCCTTCCACTTTGTGGGACCGGAGTCTGCGCTCGGGCCCCGGACTCCGAACCCGGAGCTAGGCCACATGACGCAGCGTGACTCCGAGGAGTTTTAAAGTCCTGGGCCGTGATGTCACGTCACACCCAGGTGTCCTCCTCGCTCTCATGCAACGCCCTGCATGGCGGCGGCGGCAGCAGCGAGGGGGAGGCGCACTGAGAGCGGCGCACAGCGGGGACGCTCTGGCAGCAGGGTGGGAGGATGCGCGGGGGAGCTGGCGGGTGGGGGCCGGGGCCCGCTCCAGGCAGAGCTGGGGGAGAGACCCAGCTCCACATATTGCTGGAGCAGGGGCCCCGGCTCTGAATATTAACTCACCGCCCATGGCCCGGCACACTTCCGGGTTCAGGGCACGGGGCCCGATCCGGGGGAATCGGGCGAATTAGCCTAAGGCCAGCCCTGCTGCCTGCAAGAAGCAGGCTGGGGAGGATGTTGACAACGGCCTGCTCCCTGCCGGGGGCTGGCTTCCAGGCCCCGGGGCTGAGCATCCCGAGGGCAAAGGGAGGGCTCGGCTGGCTGGGCCCCTGTGCTCTGAAGCCAAGCCCTATTAGGGGGGCAACCCCCGCAGCCTGGCTGTCTTGCAGCAGCTGGCGTAGGAAGAGGCTCTGGTCCCATCTCTGGTCCCGTCTCTTCTGCTCCCGTCAGAGGGGGAGGCCGCTGACGAAGGAGGGGATTGTATTCGCTCTGTTTGCTTTACGTTGCATGCGATTTCTGCTGTCCTGTGGTGCCTCAGTTTCCCTGGCACTGCACCAATACCTAGATGGTGATGGGAATTGCAGCGTGACAGTCCCCACTGCCAAGTGCTCCACTTAGGGAGGAACAAATCTGTTTCACATATGCAGAATGGGAAGTGACTGTCTGGGGAGGAGTCCTGCAGAAAGGGATCTAGGGGGCATTGTGGATCAGAAGCTAAATGAATCAACAGTGTGAAACTGTTGCAAAAAAAGCAAACGTGATTCTGGGCTGCATGAACAGGAGTGTTGCGAGCAAGACACGAGGCGTCATTCTTCCGCTCTACTCTGCGCTGATTAGGCCTCAATTGGAGAATTGTGTCCAGTTCTGGGCTCCACATTTCAAGAAAGAGGAGGAGAAGGTCCAGAGAAGAGCAACAAAAATGATGAAGTGTCTAAAAACACGCCCTCTGAGGAAAGACTGAAAGAATTGTTTAGTTTAGAAAAGAGAAGACTGGGAGGGGGACAGGATACCAGTTTTCATGAATCTAAAAGGGTGCCGCAAGGAGGAGGGGGGGGGGAAATTGCTTCTTGTCCTGTCCTCGGAGGCCAAGATAAACAATGGGCTTAAACTGCAGCAAGGGAGGTTTAGGTTGGACATTAGGAAAAACTTCCTACCTGTCAGGGTGGTTAAACACTGGAATAAATTGCCTAGGGAGGGTTGTGGAATCTCCGTCTCTGGAGATATTTAAGAGCAGGTTAGACTATCTAGACGGTGCTTGGTCCTGCCGTGAGGGCAGGGGACTGGACTTGATGACCTCTCGAGGTCCCTTCCAGTTCTAGTGCTCTAGGATTGAGTCTCCCTCATCTACATAATGGCCGATGCTTTCTGTAATGTGAACCTGGGGTGGGGGTGGTGTAACAAGGTACATAAGAACGGCCAGACTGAGTCAGACCAAAGGTGCATCTAGCCCAGTGTCCTGTCTGCCAACAGTGGCCAATACCAGATGCCTCAGAGGGAGGGAACACAACAGGTAATGCTCATGTGATCCCTCCCTTGTCACTCCTTTCCAGAGAGACAGGGGCCAGGGACACCATTCCTACCCATCCTGGCTAATAGCCATTGATGGACCTAACCTCTGTGAATCTATCTATCTAGCTCTTTTTTGAAGAGCTAGGATCTGTTAAAGTCCTAGCCTTCACCACATCCTCTGGCAAGGAGTTCCATAGGTTGACACTGTGCTGAGTGAAGAAAAACTTCCTTTTGTTTGTTGTAAACCTGCGGCCTATTCACTTCATTTGGCAACCCCTAGTTCTTGTATTGTGGGAATAAGTAAATAACTTTTCTTTATTCACTTTTTGCACACCAGTCATGATTTATATAGACCTCTATCCTATCCTCTCTTAGTCTCCTCTTTTCTAACCTGAAAAGTCCAAGTCTTTTTGATCGCTCTTCATATGGGACCCTGTCATGACCATGAGGGTTAGCCAGCAGCCTGGAGACTAAGGGGTTAACTATGTCCCTTACCTAAGCCAGGTAGAGTCAGCCAATAGGAATTTCAAACTGGGACAAAGGAATTTTTCGTTTTTTTCCTTCCTTTGTCCCTGGGCAGTTCTCTCCAGCTACTGAGGGGGACAGACATGTCTCCCTCTCCAAGAAAAGACTCTTCACTATCTGTAAGTAGGGTAAAGTTTAGATAAATCCGTTAGGTTTTATTGTTTCATGGTTTGGGAAATGGGATATGATGTCTGTGCATTTAAAAAAATGGTTTTTTGTTCTCCTTTGTAATTAAGCTCCTGGCCCATGGTGGGGTTCCCCCCATGAGTGTATTAGTTTGTGACTTTTCCATGTAGTCATTATGCTTGCAACTGGAATAGTGTGGTGATAAAAGTTCTTTCTTTTTTCTTTTTATTAACCTGGGATTGGTTAATTTGTGTGTCCTGGTTTGTACTTTAGGGGTGAAATTTCCCAAGTGATCTCTCCCCTGATTTTCTTATCATTACTTGGGTGGTGGCAGCGGGGTTTTTATCCCCAAAATCTAGGTTGTTAAGATTTTGGGGGGGAAGTTTTATACCAAAGCCTGGAAAGATAAGGTTTTGGGGTATTTTTGCAGGCCCCCACTTCCGCATTTATCATGCCAAAGTGGGAAAGAAGCCTTGACAGACCCGTTCCAAACCCCTAATCATTTTTGTTGCCCTTTTCTGAACCTTTTCCACTGCCAAGATATTTTTTGAGATGAGGGGACCATGTCTGTGCGCAGTATTCAAGATGTGGGCGTCCTATGGCTTTATATAGAAGCAATAAGATATTCTCTGTCTTATTCTCTATCCCTTTTTTAAATGATTCCTAACATTGTTTGCTTTTTTGACCGCTGCTACTCATTGAGTGGATGTTTTCAGAGAACTAGCCACAATGACTCCAAGATCTCTCTTGAGTAGTTGTAGCTAAATTAGTCCCCATCATATTATATGGATAGTTGGGATTATTTTTTTCCAATGTGCATTAAATTTAATTTGCCATTTTGTTGCCCGATCGCTTAGTTTGGTGAGATCTTTTTGAAGCTCTTCAGTCTGCTTTGGTCGTAACTATCTTGAGCAGTTAGGTATCATCTGCAAATTTTGCCACCTCCCTGTTTACCCCTTTCTCTAGATTAGGCATGTCAAACTTGAAGCCTGCTGAGGGCCGCACAAACAAAAACCGATAGCTTTCAGGGCCACCACAGAAAATGTACTTCTATTGGAAAGTTGTAATTTTTTATTATAGATTGTTTTAGGTGTATTTTATAATTTTTCAGGTCTTGTTTTAATACAATACAATAATTTGATGTGTAAAATTATTTGCCCTTTATAAAACGTTTTAATTGAAATATAAATTTAAGGTACTCTAATTTTTTATATGATACATAACTTGTTGAAATAAAAACAAATATAGACCGTGGTTAATCAAATAGAACAGGCTTTTGTGAAAATTTCAGATACTTTGTAAGTTTGCGATTTTGCATAAACATAATATTCATGCAGTTGCAATGCAATTGCCAAAAAATGACATTTATTGATATAAAATTAATATACATTTTTGGGAATAAACAAACAAACAAAATATTAACAATATCCCCCTCCTCTCCCTCAGAGCCAGGCACTCCCATACCCCTGTTCTAACCCAATCCCCCTTGGCTCCCCCAGAGCCCCCTCACTCTCTAACCCAATGCCTCCCTCCTCCCCCAGAGCCTGGCCCTCCCTCCCAACCTAATATCTCCTCCCTCACCCAGAGCCTGGCACTCCCAGCCCCCAACCTAATGCCTGGGTCCCGGAGCTGCTGCCGCCACCACACATTTCTCCCTCGGGTGCTGGGGTGGCGTGAGCACAGCGACCAGCTCTGAGCAGGTTCTTGCTGCCTGTGCAGAGTGGCCCGGCCGGCCGTGAGCAGTCGCTGTGGCACCGTGTGCAGAGCAGCCTGCAGGCTGCACTTTATTCTTTTATAAAAATGTAGTGGCAGGCCGCCAAAAATTTCGATCAGGCCGCATGCGGCCCGCCAGAGGCCTGTTTGACATGCCTGCCCTAGATCCTTTATGAATAAGTTGAATAGGATGGGTCCCAGGACAGACCCTGGGGGGACCACGCTCGTTACCTCGCTCCACTTGGAACACTGACCATTTATTCCTACCCTTTGTTTCCTGGCTTTTAGCCAGTTACCAATCCACGAAAGGACCTTCCCTTTTAGCCCATGACCGCTCGCTTTGCTTAAGAGACAGGTGCGGGATCTTGTCAAAGGCTTTCTGGAAATCTAAGTACACTATAACCACTGGATCCCTCTTGTCCAATGTTCGTTGACCCCCACGAACTCTAGTTGATGAGTAAGGCAGGATTTCCCTTTACAGAAACCATGCTGAGTTCCCCCCAATAAATTGTGTTTATCTACGTGGCTGACAATTTTGTTCTTTGACACCTTTTGCCTGGGAAGCTGGACCAAGGCCAGAGGTGGGGCTGGCTGCAGGGCTGGGGCAGGCTTCAGACTGTGAGTGAGTCTCGGCCGGCATGGGGTGCCGGAAGAGAGCCATGGCCCTGCTTTGGGGCCCCTCCCCTAGACAGATTGTACTGGCTGCGTCTGGTGTCAGTGCCGACTAGTCTGTTCTACGCTGTGTCCCCGTGGCCTAATAATCCTTCTGTCTCAGCTGGCAGGTGAAGTCCTGTCTCCCCTCAGTGAGACTCCCCACACCTCAGTGACAGCCACCAGCCTGCCCTATACGTCCCCTCGCCAAAGGGTCCTCTAACCTAGCCGACAAGGGCAGGACCAGAACCAAAAATGGAAAAATAAGGCATCCAAGAATTAACAAACTACCAAGGGACGTGGGGGCGTCTCCTCGGCCTTCCAGGAGGGTGTACGGTAGCAGTCAGAACGTTTGTTTTAGTTGAACACAAGGGATTGGGCTCAAACCCAGGATAAACAGGGTGACGGGTAATGGCTTTGGTCACACCCCCAATAATGAGCCAGCAAGCTTCATTACTGTGTCTTCACCAGGAGATACAACTCTGCCGTGCTCCTCCTTTGATTTAAGTTAGCTGATTACTTTACAGCTTTAGCAAGAGATTGAGGGATGAGTGCAATAATTGGCTGGACCCTGTTTTTACTACTTTACGATCGATAAAGCAGGCCTGAAAAATCTCTCCTTCCCTTTCGTATTTCCATTAGAAACGTAGGCCCTGTTTAGGGCTGCAGGATTCTGGTGCCTGGAGGTTTAGTGAAGACAGGACCTCACACAAGAGCTAAAACAATAAACACTGGCGCAATTGAGAAGGGATTTGTTAGGCAGAGTGTTTAACAAAGACACCCTTTCTCCAACATGTTAACTAGCCATTGGTGTAGAATTGAACAAAAACAATTTTAAAGATTCAAACTACCTACCTTTTAAATGCCAATGAAAGCATTAGCAATGTGCATCCTGAGACAGGTATTGGATTGGTATAACCAGAGATCAGGAACATGCATCCCCTGACACAGGTATTAGATCGGTATAACCAGCGATCAGAAATGCCACCTTCTTTCCTTCTTTGAAAGGGGGAAAACCCTCCTTACTTCTCATGCCATCTTTATCCAAGATAAACAAACTGAAATGGATACATGACCAACGAAGGAAAACACGCCTATGTTGTAGGTGACCATTAAGAGTGTTGACAAGAAGGTGATGGAAATTAGGAAAGAAGGGTATTTCATTGAAGTGTCTTCTACATAACAAAGCTACACAGTAATTTCATCAGGTTTAAGTATTGTGCACACAGAGCAAAAAAGGCCCCCTTTCTGACTAGATGACTTTTACTTTGTCAGAAAAACCACTGCCAAAGAAAGAACGAATACAAAGTCTCCACCCAAGCGATCACAGCAACTCAGCCATGCTTCTGAACTGAGAAACATTGTGGTAACTTCCTCAGGCTGCCTCCGCAGCTGGCAGAGAGACCTCACCACATCGGGAGGGGCAGTACACAGAAAACAGAATATCATCGCCTTTCGGTTACCTAACGAAGGTTACACATCACATTCATGACCATTCGCATTCAGCTGGGCATCCGAGCCATTACAGCAGGCCTTGGCTTGTTCAGGTTCCCCCACTGGTGGGAGAAGTCATAACACGCAGGGGCACGTCACATGTATGTCGGGGGGCTTTTGAATTCTGTTTTGTGAGACTGAGCCTTGCTTGGCAGCCTGTGAAGTTTCGGCACCTTTTCGACTTGACCACAGAGAAATTGGGATTTTCCTTACCAGGCCTTTCCCACCTGTGGGGGTTACAGTTTGCCACTGGAAGAGGATTGCTTGTGACTTGCAGCTACACTCCAGCCCCACACTCTATAAAATCTAAGGGCAGAGGCTTCCCAATGGCTTGTTTGCCACCCCTGTTCAAGGCACTGCATGGCTGAATGGGCAAATCCTGTTTTTATTTGTTCACTTGGCACAAAACCTCAACTTTGTGACGATTAGCTGGCCAGGCCAATTTGTGGGATGCCAGCAGCCAACAAATAAATTGGAACCAGCTCCCGAGCTGAATGGCTTGCTAATTAAGTTCAGTTACAGGGAAATCTGCAGTCAATCAGCCGGCCGCTACCAGTTGGAACGGAGCGTTGTTGGCAGCAGGTTGGCGTTAGACTCGCGTTCTGTTTTGGAGGGTGGGGTTCACGCTGCGGGAGGGCAGGAACAGGGCCCTGACGTTCTCTTCATCTGCCACTACACCCAGGAGATCATCCATCTTGGGGATCATTAAAGAAAGGAGAAAGTACAGAGCCTAAGGGATTTGGCAACACGTCCACTATCCACTGTGATCCCTTGGGTGGAGACTTTGTATTTGTTCTTTCTTTGGAAGTGGTTTGTCTGACTCAGAGTAAAAGTCTGAGCAATCAAGGGTGAATACCACACAAATCTGAACATTGAGAAGGGAAACATGGCACTTTATTTTATTTTGGGGGTCCCATTTAATTTTTTCACCCCTCCACGTGCTGCTCAGTTTTCTCTGCCAGACTCCAAATTGGATCTTCCTCTCCATCACCCAACCGAAAGCTTTTAGGACCAGACGCTGTCCCTGACACAGTCTTGATGAATGGTGCAGTGACAGCCCAGTGTGGAAGAGCAATAAGTAAAAGATTTTTTGTCTGGATTCATCACATGCTGCATTCATAGTGTCTGCGTGGTGCAGCCTCTGTAGGCAGAAACATGACGACTTTGCTAATACCCAAGCACAACAGAGCAGAGCAAAGATTTGTGGTGATCAGATGGGAGAACGGCAAAGTGTTATAATTGAGATGCAACTATAGAACACAGCTTATACAAGAGTCGTGAAAATCCCATGGCGACCCCTTATCTCCATGTTGATACTTTCTCGGGTCTACTCGATGGCAGGGAACATGTTGGCACAGCTGTGAGATCTGGGGAAGGGGGGTTGTCCTGGCCCACAGCCTTAACTTGCAAGGTGCTGAGTACCACCAGGGCGCAGCGATGTCCATGGAATTGGAGGGCATTCAGCACCTTACAGGAGAGCATGGAATACTCAACCTGGAAGGGACCTTGAGAGATCATGGAGTCCAGTCCCCTGCCCTCACAGCAGGACCAGGCACTGTCGAGATCGGGGTGGGCAGGAGGCTGCCAGCAGGGCAGATCCGGCCTGCCAAGCCACCGGATCCAGCCCTCGGCCGCCTCACTGGGACCCTTAATCCCACCGCAGCGACGACCACTTTAAATGTGGCTGCTCTATTCTGGGAGGGAGGCCTTGTGCTCTGCCCTGCCCCTCAGCAAAATCGCTCAGCTCCCATTGGCCAGTTTCTGACCAATAGCAGCCGAGAGATTTTGCTGGTGACGGGGCAGCCAATGAAGCCGCCTTCCCTGCCCCTGCCCGGAGCAGAGCCACATGGAGCGGCTTGCAACTGCAGCCTTCAGGTTCCTGCAGGGCTGCTGGCTGGGAGCTGCCTAAATAAGTGCCTCCAAGCCAGAACCTGCCTCTGCCACCCCCACTCTTTCATCCTCCCCACCCCCAACTAGCTCCCTCCCAGACTCTGCCCCCCTCCTACAGCCCCTCTCTCAGGCCAGAATGCTCTCCTGCACCCAGACCCCCTCTGAGACCCTGAACCCCATTCCCCTGCCCCAAGCCATCACCCAACCCCCCTGCACCCCCTTCTCCCAGGTCACAACTCTCTCCCAGATCCTGCACCCCCTCCTAGAGCCCCTCCCTCAGGCCAGAATCCTCTACTGCATCCCTACCCCCTCCTGGACTCTGCACTCCAAGCCTCTGCCCCAGATCACAACCCCTCCCTCACCCAAACTCCCCCTCAGACTCCACACCCCCTCCTGCACCCCAGTCTATCCCAAGCTCCCTTCTGCACCCAACCCCCAGACCCCAACCCCCCTCGTTAGAAATGCGGCCCTTGAGCACTTGCCAAAAGCTTGGAGTGCCCCGAAAAATGATTGCCCACTGCTGATCTAGATCATCCCTGACCGGTGTCTGTCCGACCCGCTCTTAAATATCCCCAGTGATAGAGATTCCACAACCTCCCTAGGCAACTTATTCCAGTGTTTAACCACCCTGACAAGTGGGAAACTTTTCCTCATGTCCAACCTAAACCTCCCTTGCTGCAGTTTAAGCCAGTTGCTGCCAGATATTAGGACAAGCAGCATCTCCAAAAATGAAGCCCCAAGGACTCCAAAGAATGATGCTGTCCCACATGCTTCAATACCAAGAAAAAAACCCAGTGTCGGAGAGAGTTGGTTGAATGTGTTGTCCTACCAGAGCTTGCCACTTACAAGCCCAGCCATGGGGCGCTCTGCCTGGATGAAACCGATTTAGTGTCGGTTGCTGTTCAGCCCTCGATGAATGTGTCACAAACCTGAGACTGGGTAATGAGGCTGAAGCCACGATAGCTGGAAATGGTAACTGAGCAGCCAGGTCTGATAGCGCCCGAGTATACAGTAATTCCTCCTTTAACACGATAGAGGTGTTTCTAAAAATGTTTGTGCTCAGCGAAAACGTGCTATGCAGGGTCGATTTTCCCATTAAAAATAATGGAAAAGGTGGGGGTTGCATGTCAGGTGGTGGTGGCAGTGTCAATTTTTTGTTGGTGCTGGGTCATTAATACCATCTAATGTTGATGTTGACCAGTGTTTCTTAAACTGAGGAACACCAAACAATTTTTTTTTTTAACAAGGAACATCAAGGATTTTTTGTTGAGCAAAAAAAAGGGGGGGGAGGAAGTTATTGAGCAAAAAAAAAAAAAAAAGGGCTGCCTGCTCCTTTAACGGCAGCCATTTTGAACTCTGTTCTGTGCCATGGAACACAGTTTAAGAAACACTGATGTAGACGGAACAGGGCTATCTTGTTCACCAGCTGATGTGTTTTTAGGTTGAACACGAAAAAACTTTCGATAGAGCTGCTTTGCTGCTTTTTGTTTTTCATTGTAAAGTTGCTTGTAGCAAGATACGGCGCTTTCTAAGCTTTTCGCTACTTTTGAGCGCTGTTCATGATCAGTCTCATAGAAAATGTTTATGCTATCACTTATAAACACAAGTTGCCACGGTTCATTAAAACACAAAGATAAACACGTGAGTGAGCGGTGGAGCGCTGTGACCACGTGTATTCATCCACTCATGCGTATTCAACGTATACGGCCGCGCGATGTAGTCCGCCACTTGATTATTTTTGTGTTATTTCAGGGACGGTTGTGTTATTCGAAAAACGTTCCTTAAAAAAAAAATCGTACTAATTGTGAAAATGTGTTAAGTGGGCACATGTTTAATGAGTAATTACTATCTGTTCTCCCCCTTCCCCTAAAGGGATGGGCCCCCCCCTCAAGGAGAGGACTGAGTGCATTGATAGAAAAGGTTTGGACTGCACCCCGCCTGTCGGAGGCACATGGGAGAAGACTGATCAGGAGGTCCTGCCTCCAGCGATGGCATTTCAGACAAGCAGCATGTTTTAAACCGACGGGCCCACTCCGACCCAGCGAAGCTCTTCTGCAGTGCTGTCAACAAATCATAGTCCTTGTGAGGAAGCTCCTTTTTAGTGCCTTATTAATCCATGTGCCTCTTTCCCTTCCTCGCAATAGAGGAATGTGAAATCTCAGCAGCAATTAGCAACTTTTTTTTTTTTTTGGAGGAGACTTTGCATTCAGCGCCAGCAGAAAATTAATTACAGAGATGCTGCACCGTGCCCAGCAGCCAGCGTTGCAAGGCCAGATTCCTTTATCATTCCTGCTTACTGGGACGGCGTCACCTTCTCCGCGGTAGCTGTTGTAGTTTCTCTCTCCTTCGTGGCAAATGAGGTTTCCTGGCATCCAAACCAACAGATCTTGAAAACGAGGCGAGCTGGAGATCGGTCAATATCATATGCAAATAAATAAGTGCTAATTGCAGGCAGTGTCACTGTGTGTCAAGTGCAGTTATTGCGACCACATTTATTGGCCAATTAAGAGCTTTACTGGACTACAGACGAGATAAATTACAGCTTAGTGGGTTCGCCCGTCATGTCATAGAGGGAATGCGGTTTGTGGTTTTTACAATGCAGTTAGTGGTTTCCATCACAAGTAAATGTATTTTCTTAATAAATTCCACAGTCCCTTCCTAGTAACTCCTCAAAACTCGGGCTTTCTGGCGCACCACTCCAGCTGTGAGTGGCAGAAATTGTAACAGAGCAGCACTATGGATTAGAGATACTGCACCCACTGGAAATCATGCTGTCTGCAACCCGTTCAGAAGAATCTCAGGACCTAGAAGTAGGAGGCAGGGGTTGGGAAAGGAAGGGTTCTAAAGGAAACTTTCTAAAGCAAGGACATCTTTTGCTCAGATCTTAACATGCCTCCTATTTCTGTTTGTATTTGCCCTCTCTGGGCACAATAGCAAACTTCCAGCCAACTTCCGTAACAGAACCGGAATCTGCAGATTTTTTTTTTTTCCTGGGCCCAGCTCTGCCGCTGATTTATCTGTGCTACTTTGGCCCCGTGACCATCTCTCTGTCTTAATCTATTTGTAAAATAGGGCTAGACAGGTTCATGCAAAATATAATGCAACAGCAATATAGATGCACAGTGCTGAAATTGCATGTGTATACTAATGAAATATGGTGCACACGGAGTGGTGGTTTCATGATGACTCCGTGTAACCCACACACCTAGTGTGGTTCACTGTCCCATGAAGTGGCACCTAGACCACAGCAAGAGATAAGACCAAGAGACCTCTACCGCCTGGGCTGAGAGCCAGCTGGCTTTATAGCTCAAGCTCTAGAGGCTCCTATACCAGAGGGGGGCAATAATTTTTGGCCAGGGCCATCCTGGAAGGGGTGGAGCCAGGATGCTTCTGGGCTTCCCCATCCCCAGACCGTGATTGGTCTGGAGGTGGGGGAGCCCCTTCCCTCCCTCCCCGCACTAGGCACCCATGCCCTTGGCAGGGCAGGAAGAGGTTTCGCATGTTCCCCAACCCCCAGGCCAATCAGGGCTTGGGGGAGCTGCATGAAGCGTCCTTCGCCCTGCCCCCACCCTGCGCGAGCGTACAGCACTTTGAAGTGCCGCGTGCCCCTTGCAGGGCGGGGGGGAGGTGGAGGAGCGCGTGACGTCTCCTCCCACCCTGCAAGGAGCACGTGGTGCTTCAAAGCACCACGTGCTCCTGGCAGGGCAGGAGGAAGCTTCGCGTGCTCCCCTACCCCCAGGCCCTAATTGGCCTGGGGTGCAGCGGAGCAGCAGGGCCTCTGTGGGCTGGATCCACCCGCTTGACTGGCAGGATCCAGCCCGCGAAGGCCCTTTGCCCACCCCTGTGGTATACTAAGCTCCAGAGGTCCCAGGTTCAAATCCACCTGGTGGCGGTTACATCCGCATTAGTCTATTTGTAATTGGCCCTTTAAAATGGTCTTTGTAGTGAAGGATTCTGGGGTTCTTTTAGGCCCCCCTCATTTATGCTCTGAGCAGGTTTCTCAGCAAGGTGGCATGAGGCTGATCTTTTCTGTAGGAGCAGAGTAGGTCAACCTTTGTAAATAGAACCCTGCAAATCTGTGGATATCCACTTGATATCAGTGGGTATTTGCACCTGCAGACGTGGATATCTGCGGATTGTTTCTGTGGATGCAGATACCAGTTTTGTATCCACTCAGGGCTCTATTAAGGCTCCTTCCCTCAGAGCGGGTGAGAGAGAGAGCGTCAGCACGACCGTGAAAGGAATGGCACCTTGATTTTACAAACTCACCGCTGTCGTGTTCTAAGAACAATTTTTTCCCAAGATGGAAAAGAACTCTGCTAATGAAAGTGATGTCAAAGAAGGAGTCACTGGCCTTTCACATTTCAAGGCCTTCAAATGCACCGCGTGTCGCTTCGAAGGACAAGAAAGCAATGCAGTGCACCATCCTGCCACGGAAGCACCATGTCTACTGTAAGGCCACATCTATACTTAGCCACGGATCGACGTGCTGTGGCCACTTCCAGGTGATTCAGAGAAAGATGCAAGAAAGCCATCAGGCTGGGAAAAAGGATAATCTCTCTCCCTCCCCCATGTACAGACGGAAATGGTTCGGTGTAAACCTGTAAGCATAAAATCTTTTTAAAGTCTTTATTGCTGTAATTCTAAATATTCTTCATGTCCACATAAATGTCCAGTCTCTCTCTTTGAATCTTGCAAAAAGTTTGGCTTCATTAACATCATGAGACAATGAGTTCCACAGCTTATCTATGTGCTGCATGTGTATTTCTGCTTCACCGTTTTGAATATGATGGCTTTCAGTTTCATGGCATGTCCGCTTACTTTTGTTGTGACCTTGGGAGACTGACCAAATTGTACAGTTTAAGGCGCAATCATGTAGTCTGACCTTTTGTGCATCACAGGCCACTAACACAACTCAGCACGCGCGCGCACTGTCCAACAACTGAAATTAGACTAATGGACGTCAACCCATGGGCGACACGGCTACTAAGGGCCATTTTTTTTATACCCATCATTATTTGGAATAATTATCTCCCCTTTTTTGGTCCCTTTCAGGTAAACGGTTCCAATCTTTTTCAGTCTCTTTGACGGAATAGCTTTTCTACGGCCTTGTTCCTTTCCTGGCTCGTCTCTGCCCCCCCACCCCCCTTCTTTCTGCAGAATATTTTTAAGATGGCATAACTGGTAAAGTATTCCAGATAAAAACCAGGACCCTTTCTTGGGTTGGTCATTCAGTTATTGCCCAATGAGGTGCCCAAGTAGTTTGTGTTTCCTTCCAACTTGTGCTAGTTCAAATTCAATATTGATGAATATAATCTTGTATGGTGTTACCCCTCTACCTACCTTGATTAGATCCCCGAGTCATCCAGTGACTTGACTAAACAAATGCAAGATTTGCTGCCTTCTTGCCCTCCTGTGGTGCAGAGTATTAATAAAAACAGACAGACGGGTATTGGTAACGAACCTTGTGGGGCGTCCGCTTTTAAGTTTTTGTCATGATGAAAACTTACCACTTATTACTACTCTTGGGCTACGGCTACACTGTAGCCTTCTTCCAGAAAAGCTTATGCAAATGAAGTGCGGCGTGGAATATTGCTGCACTTCATTTGCATAATTAATTAGCAGCCGCTTGTGCGCAAGAGGCTTTTGTGCAAAAGAACTGCGTAGATGGCTCCTTTATGAGCAAAAACCCCCTCTTGCGCAAGAACCGTTCTTCCGCATTTTTTCAGGAAGAACGGCTCTTGCGCAAGAGGGTGTTTTGCGCAAAAAGGAGCCGTCTACACAGCTCCTTTTTGTGCAAAAGCGGCTGCTAATTATGCAAATGAAGCATGGCGATATTCCACGCTGCGCTTCATTTGCATAAGCTTTTCCAGAAGAAGGCTACAGTGTAGCCGTAGCCTCAGACTTTTATGCCTGCCTCTGTAACTTTCACTGCATGCATCTGACGAAGTGGGGTTTACCCACAAAAACTTATGCCCAAATAAATCTTAGTCTTTAAGATGCCACCAGACTCATTTGTTTTTACTCTTAAACCGTTTTTGAGCCAGGCCTACTTAGCATCAATAGCTGTTGAGGCACCTTGTCAAAGGACTCTTACAAACATAAATGATGTCAACCAGTTGTCTGTGCTTCTTTAGATGATCGCTTGGGTTTTTCTTTTCAGAGATCGTGGTGAACAGACCCAATCACATCCTGATCTTCTCGCCTTTTTTTTTAATTTTTTTTTTAAATGTGGAGGAATTAGAGAAGGTCCAGAGAAGAGCAACAAAAATGATGAAAGGTCTAGAGAACATGAGCTGTGAGGGAGGCTGAAGGAACTGGGCTTGTTTGGAAAAGAAGACTGAGAGGGGACGTGAGTGGTTTTCAGGTCTCTAAAAGGGTGTCATGGGGGCAGGGAAGGATTGTTCGCCATGGCCTCTGACAGGACAAGAAGCAATGGGCTTAAACTGCAGCAAGGGAGGTTTAGGTTGGACATTAGGAAAAAATTCCTGCCTGTCAGGGTGGTGAAACAGAGTAAGTTGCCTCAGGAGGTTGTGGAATCTCCATCACTGGGGATATTTCCGAGCAGGTTAAACAGACACCTGTCGGGATGATCTAGATGGTGCTTGGTCCTGCCAGGAGGGCAGGGGACTGGACTCGATGACCTCTCGTTTGCCAGGTGCAGATGTAACATCTAACTCCCTGGATCACTTTTAAAGAAAGGAGTGCAGTAGTCACCAACCACTAGGTTGAGATCAGGATCTACCAGTAGATCTTGGAGCCTCTGACAGGGGATCCTGACTGGTTTGGTCAGGAAGCGATCAAGCGCTGGCACTTCAGCTGCTCTTCCACCCAGTGTCCTGCTGCTCCTGCCTTGCAGCTGCCCCCCCGGGAGCCTCCTGCTTGCTGTGCAGATTATGGGAGGGAAAGGGCACTGATGTCAGGGGTCCCTCCTCCTCCCCACCCCTGTACCCCATCTCCACTCAGAGAGAAGGGGATGGAGGGAGCTTGGCAGTGCAAATCTGTCACACACACACTGTCCTGCACTCTCCTCTCCCAGCCCAACACACATGGGGGGTGGTTGTTACTTTCACTGCTTGCAGAGCGGGTTAGTTGTGGGTTTTGACTGGTCTGTGCATTTCATCATTTTCATTTCTCTTACGCTTTCTTTGAGTGGCGCGTTCTAAAATGCCGAACTTGCTGTGACTGGAGTCATTACCCCTGTGGTAATTGCTGCTCCTGGACGTGGCTAGCATGCCCCTGCAACCCCTGAGAGAGGCAGAGCAGGGGGTCTCCACATGCAGTCCTTGTCTGTAGGCACCACTTCTGCAGCTCCATCGAACTGCATGGCCAGTAGAGGCTGTGGGCTTGGTGCCTGTAGCGGAGGGGCAGCTCATGGCACCATGGAGTCATTGCTGTACATGCCAGCTGCTTTCAGGAGCTGTGCAGGGCCAGGGCAGGAATAAGCCGCCTTAATCTTACTGCTTCACTACCCGGAAGCCGTCTCAGTTAAATGGTGCCCAGCCAGAGCCTGCTTCCTGAACCCCTGTCCCAGCCCTGAACTTCCTCCTGCACCCAACCTCCTGCCCCAGATGTGAGTCCCCCAAACCCAAACTCCTTCCCAGAGCCTGTACCGTGACACCCCTCCTGGTCCCCAATCCCCCACTCAGGGCTAAGCCCGGAGCCCCTCCCACACTCCAAACCCCTTGGCCCAAGATCAGAGCCTGCACCCCAACCCCTATCCCAGCCTGGTGAAAGTGAGTGAGGAGGAGTTGGAAGGGGGTTGGAGTGAGCAGGGGGAAGCCTCGGAGAAGGGGCGGGAAGGAAGCAGGGCAAGGGGATTTGGGTTTGCGGTAGCTCTCGCATTGCACTTAAATTGACAAAGTGATCGTGTGGTTAAAAAGGCTGGAGAGCGCTCATGTTTTTACCTCTACTTCAGCCATTTGCCATTCTTCAGGGAGAGCAGCTGTCACACAATGTGTATCCTTTTCAGTCATTTCGTTCGTAAGCTCCTGCAGGACTCGTGGACGTACACCTCTCTAGTCTGGTGGTTTTAGTCTTTAATTTAGCAAATTGCTCCATCACCAGCTCTTCTGAGATCTCAGGTCCCTGTTAGCACCTCCCCCCAAAGTGTGATAACCATCTCGGGTCATTCATAACAGGGTGGGGTGGAAGGGCCTTACAGAGGTCATCTCCTCCTGGGGAGGACTGAGTACACCTGTACCAGCCCTGACCCGTGTTCTGAGTAGTTATCTCCCACCATCCTCCGTGCTGAAGATTCAGACAAAGAACCAAAGCCATGAGAGATTCGTTTCCTTGTCTTTATTAGAAAGAGACCTATACAGTATGGCAGTCCCTCTCTGTTACTTTACATTTTTTTTTAAAACTCAAAATACTGTACAGCTGACACACAAATCTCAAGGTGGAGCAAGGGTGGAGGGGAAACATAATACAAACTGGCATATTTAATCAAAACAAGATCATATGAAATAACAAGCCAAGTGAAATGTCTGTCCATTGTTTTAATTACAGTACAAACAATATAAATAAAGCATCATCGTGCCATTGTAAAACAAACTTGCTGAATGAGGTAATATAAAAAACAGAAGAGACTTTTTTTTCTTAATAATTTCCACACTGTTTTGTCATTTATACATTACTATTTACAGGGAAAAACCCCCAAACGCACTATAAAGTCTGCCGTGTGCTAGGCATTTCTTGCCTCTACCCAAGAAATATTTCTCAGGCCTCATCATTTACCTGCTCCCTTCCTCTCCCTTCCCCTAAACCCCACTTTAAGAAACATGCCAACGTGACAGTGCAGGGAAACTAAAGGGTGTGACAGCTGAATGGGACAGAACAGCGACACAGTTTAAAACTCTAAGGTTTGCATTCAGGCAAGGGGTAAGACACAAAATTGAACCACCACAAACCAGTGGTCAAAGGGTCTTCCAAAACAAAGGGATTTCACAAGCCATGCTGGCGGGCCAAATTCTGATTTCAGACGCAAAACTCCCCGTGACTTCACTGAGTCCGGCCGTTGGTCCTTTGTCACTGATCCTGCAACCCTTACTCAGCAAAGTACCTAACGTCTGCTTACCTCCCACTGGCCCCAATGGGAACATGGCCAGCGTCAAGGCTGCAGGATTGGGCTCACAGCACACATTAAACCTAGACGAGACACAGTGAGAAACTACGAAGAGCTAGTAAATCTTTCCTACACAGCACCGCGCCCTAAGAAGCGTATAAAAAGAGACGCCGTCCCCTCTCACTTTGTGCATCTGTCTATACACACTGTGTAACCATTAAACGCCATCTTGAAGCTTTCTTTAGCTTAAAAAAAATAAAGTTGCCTAGACCAATTTGCATCCCGCATTCTGTGCTCAGGAATCCTCGTATTTCTGCAGAGGAGAGGGCTGTGCTTTTTAGAGGACATGATAATCAGACTTGAGCTGTGGATTGGCAGAATGACCATGAGTAGTGATCACTGAAAGCAAGGATGTGAAGCACATGAACTAGCATCTAATTTTGTTTGGACTGTCTCCCCTCTCCTCTCTCCCCTCCCCCCCCCGTTATGCAGTGCCTTAACATACCCTAGACTCCATGTTTACAATCTCTTCAGGAACTAATAGACTGCCACAAGTTAGCTAGCGAACACGTGCAGATAGGGCTCTTTGAAACATCTTCCTTAGCATATTCTTCAACTATCCTATACCCCTGATATAAGTGGCAGCAAGACTTCAAATGTCATGTATTTAAACAGCTGCAGAAGTTTTTAAATTCAGACTGTCAGAACTGAATCCAGTCAGTTAGCTGAAGTTCTCAGCACTTTCCCCCCTCATTATACATCTCAAAAATGGGTGAGTCCTCCTGTCCTGCTCAACTTTTGCCTAGACCAGAGTAGTTAACACCCTGCGAGCTGACTGTGCCATTTTGACTCATGGTAGAGTTGGCATGCGGGGGGAGTATGGGGTTTTTGGATAAAGACACTGTGGGCACCTTCATCTTTGACAGTGTTGTCTGAGTGAGCTGAATCCATGCTCAGAACCAGCTGCCTTCTTCTCCGTCATCCGAACAAAGTGTCCCATCTGTTCAATAGGCACCCAAAAGTACCTCTGTCTGTCCATACAGAGTGTATGCTGTTCACTGAGGAGCCACAGGTCTGTGCATGCCCTTTATGCTTGCAAGCACCTGCACAGTTATGTCAACCTAACTGAAAAGCTGGCATTCACTGCAGATTTGCATATATGTAAATATATGTACACACATTGTGCGTGTGTGTGCGTGCATATATAACCATATAGCATGTGTTATAGCATATACATATTTA
Source organism: Rafetus swinhoei (assembly GCA_019425775.1). Lineage (NCBI taxonomy): Eukaryota > Metazoa > Chordata > Testudines > Trionychidae > Rafetus > Rafetus swinhoei. Next base: position 75,102,584 of record CM033439.1, read on the forward strand.
CTAACATATGTACACACAGAGTGCAAAATATTTTTATGCCACATTTAGGAGTATCCATCTATCGCCTTTATCTTGCAACTGCCAATTTCTCTTACTCTGCCCAGTAACAATCCAACTCGACTGGGTCTCAGATTCCAAACCACTAAGCTGCCTGCCAAACAACCATCAAAACAATGAACTTGCCACATGTTCCTCTCACCCTAAGGGTGGAATTAGCCTTGAGAATTACACTGGCCTTACGTACAGGTTGGGCAATATTAAGCCCTCCACCAGCAGTGGGTTTCAAGTCCCAGATCTTTTGGTCCATCAGGACCAGGAAAGTCTTTTATGCTACTGGAAAGAAGCAGGGAGTGACTCAATGTTCTATTAATTTTAAGAGGTTTCTAAAATGTATTTGTTTTCCCTGTCCTCCACCTGTACAGCCGGACTTGATAGCTTAGTGTTAAAGGTGGAAGGACACAAGAAAAATTGTACCACTGATATTGGTAGAAACTGGAAGTCCTTGATCAGTTTGTCTGTGAAGTATGTGGTGTTTGTAAGATACCCTGACGGTGTAATCACTGTTGGTCAATAATACAGTCATTCCAAATTCAAACAAATGAAACCTTTATAACACCCCTTGCCACCTTCTCCCTCACATCGTAATCCAACATACACACTAAGCTGAAAATGATCCTCTGGAGCAATAGCAAAACCTCAGCCATTAGAACTTGGAGCAGTGGGCATTCAATACAAACACACAGACTCGTGGCCAAGAGAGGAGAGGGAAGACTGAAGTTTTGCATCTCAGTCAATCTCACCATTGTCACGTGGCTAGGCCAGACACGTTTGACATAAATAAGAAAGCCCAACACGTTAAAACCTTGAAAGATGTTTGTTTTGATCTGCCCATTAAACAAGTCCCTAAAATGCTCAGAGGACAACTACAGGGAAGGAATTCCTCCGTGGACTGGCATCATCCGAATAAAACAACAAAAAGCCATGATTTCCAAAAAAGTAACCAGTGATTTTGGGTGTCCAGTCTGAAGGCCTTATATTCAGTTAGCGTTAAACTCTAAACCCTCTGAAATTCTGTTTAGACACCCCAAATTACTAATTGTCACTTATCTCCTCTGCTTAAAATATGACAGACTCAGTCAAAGATTAGTGTCCATGAGATGGGAGCACTAAAGATTAAACAAAAAAACCTGGCTCACAATAACCAAACAGAACATGGTCATACAACAAATCTACATGCCTATGGCTTTTTCAAAGCTGCTCTGTAATCCAAGTCTTTTCCAGCAGGGAGATCCCCTTCAAACTAAAACAACGCAACCAATCTTCTTGTAGCTCAATATATAGGAGGTAAACCCTGATCTTAAAAACACAATTTCAAACTTGAGATTTATTAGTGTTATTTTACTCTTTCTTCTAAAAGATTTGTGACCTGGAGTGCTTTTACAGTGGAGCACGCAGATCAAACGCCAAAGATTAACTTTCTAAATGATACATCTACAAAAATGGAGTAAGTTAAAATAAATCAGGGGTCTGAGACTAATGAAGCCAAGGTCAGAGATCTCACACACTAATGACAGTAATAGGGCACTGTGGGAAAATAAAGGTGCTTTATCATAAAACAACAACAGGGGAAATATCAGCATTTTCCCAAGCAAGAACTAGCTGCCCAAAATTTGGTCCCCTGCATTTGCTTTCTCAAAGTCGAGTAGCAACAGCTTGAACGAACACTTGTTCCCCTTGGGGTGCAAACACGACTCCCCAAGACAGTGGTGAAGGAATCCACTTCAGAACTAGCTTGTGAAATCTGTGCCCATCATAGCTACTGCTCCATTAGACCCACACATTACTTCATTTTTTCCTGATCACTTTACAAATATAAAAAACTAACTTAGCAACACGCTGGACCCTCAATGCAGACCCAATGAATAATGGTACATTATAGTGCTAGATATACTCCTACAAATAAACAGCATGAATGTTGATACAGCTGTTATACACTGTCCCTCAGTAGTACTGCCTAAAAATCTTCCTTTCCCAATGACTTAACTTTCTCAATGGTGCCTGAACCAAAACGCACCAACACTTGTGGGATACATTTTATTTGTCTGCCCCCACTCAGTAATACAGTTGAAATCTATTAAACAGCGAGAAGCCTTGACCAAGCCCCTTCATTTGAAAAGGACCGAACTCTCCAGAAGTTTGGATCTGACCTCTATGTCTACATGATGAAGCCCAGCTTGCCAAACTCTGGGAACCCCAAACGTTGATGGTCCGGCTCCTCTCTGGTTTGACAGCAATTGGATTAAAATAAAGAGAATGGAAATGACAACGCTAACAGCAAAGATGGCTTTGATTTTAGTGTCTTAGTACTTGCAGATAAACTGCAGAGCAGATAGGAAGGAAGGTAAGTGGAGCAAGAAAAGGGTTGAATGGTTGACCTCATGGAACTCAAACAGATTTAGCTCCCCAGCATGTTTCGTTTGGGATTTCTTATTGCCTGGTTTTCAAGTTGTTCCCAGCATGCTAACATTCTAGTAAGTGGGTTCTAGAATATCAAGAAGAGGGGCTAAAACCCGAAGTGGGGAGGTTAAGAGAGCAGACTCATGGTAGAAAATGACTGAAGTTGTACTGTATTCCTTTGTGATTCAGTGTCCTGCTGGGTTCAGGCTCCCTCTCTACAAAATGCTACCACAGTCCCTGTAAGTGCTTAGTGTCACCAAATCCCAGCTTCTAAAGCTAATCAATGTCAGACTAGCTTGGCTGGATATCTGGGAGATGCCTAACATGATTTGTTAAGCATCAGAGCTGGGCACCTTGTACCCTAGTGTGTGAAGGAGATCAAAAGGGGTATATCTTACAAAGGACAACACTAGACTTTTCTTAGTTTTCAATTTAGACAGACTGGAACACCAAGTGAAACGATCTCTGTTGTTCAAGTACAGTGCATATTAATTACACTGTACCAGGCAGCTAGCCACAAGCAGGGCCTGTATTTATACTGGCCTGATCGTGAGTCAATGCCTCTCAGAGTATGACCTGACTTATGGACCATTACGCCCAAGTAGAGTCTTACGACTTTCCAGACACTTCTGACCAACTTTTCTTGAACACGTACACGAGGGAGACAAATGTACCTGAATCTGCTTGTGCTTACACAATGGGAGGGGGAGAGAATGCTAGGTATGATATAAGCCAGCACAAAAAACACAGGGCTGTCAGGGCCTAAACCACATCTAGTGCATGTTACATTGTCTCTTCCCAGTCATTCAAAGAGAATGCCACCAAGTGGATGGGTTGTATATTTCCATGCAGACATCCCTTGACTTTTGGGCTGTGCAACTAGATAGAGGTAAGCTAGCTCGTATTCTACAAAAGCACTGGTCCACGCTTCTATTATCATTCCTTACTAATCTGTCTATGATAGTTGTTTCAATTAACACGTCTTTGTGTTACTGCTTTATCTAATAGAACATGTGAATAATCTGTCTGGATGAACCATCCTCCCTAGGATGTAGAAAAGTTTTATTTTCTAAAGGCTCCTTTGCCACAACCTCTGAATGTTCTCTTTTACCAGAGAAGGCTATGATGGACTTCTACAATGTCAGAAACTGGTTACCATGTAGCCTGGGTCCCCTTATTTCTCAGTGCCCTTTTGCATTTCATGCTAGGAAGACTGATTTAAAGAGATCATTGAAAGGTGAATGGAAAAGCATTTTAAACTTGGAAGAATCCCAGCTGTGAAAGAGAACGAGTGCTACAGGCATAAAAATGGCAATTTGTTTTAAAACAAAATATTTCAAGCGGAGGGGAGCCGGTTCTGGAAATCAGACTCCATTCCTATGTTACCTGCCTGGCAAGAGACTTGAGATCTGGTTGTGTGTCCCCTGCCTCAGTTGATGAAATCACCAACACCGAGAAGCAAAATGCCGAGTGTGCCGTTCCACATTCAGTTGTAGACGTAAGGGAAGTCATCCGAAGTTGGAGGAAGACTCCTGTCAGGATCTAAGCCCAGGAGGCAGTGCATAAGTGAAGAAAGCACCATTGAGCAATCTACTTAAAAACCAAAACACACAGCTTTGTCATTTTGCACGCACGATGCTGCTGGTTGCGGCTGGTGAAACAAACACAAAGCTGCTTCCGTTCAGCTTTGAACGGCTCGATTGCCACAAAGTATAAACCCAGAATTACAAAGGACCAGGAAAACCCATCACTGTCCACCTGATTGCACTGTAGGGCCTTCTCTCACCTGATCATGTGTGGACTATGGCTTTCGGGCCAAACCTGCCGCTCTTGGATTGTTTGCACATCCGTGAGATGTTAATTTTTTAAAAAATGTTGTCCACATCATTTATTATTACTTCCTCTTCTTACTCTGACCTGAATAGACAATTGGAGCTCCAAGATGGTCAGAAATTAATGAAAAAACACGAGGATCAGGTAGATTTGCACCTGCCCAACTTCATATACTTCTGCTACCTGATTCAGATCAGATTTCAACTTTCTCTGAAATATACCCTTCTCCCACCTTCACATTACCATATGCCACTTAAAAATCACTTCTGTTTTCGGCAGAAACCTTACCAGCTGCTTCTCCGTGCCACAATTTCAGTTTTTAGATGGCTTCTGAAACCAGCATGCTACCAAAATATCCAATCAAGTATTGAAAGTGGTAGATGAATGAACGGCCCAAACTTCTTCCACAGATCATTGTTGCTCCACAAAGCAGCAAGTTTGGAGTCAAAGGAGCCGGATCATGGTCACCACAGAGACCGATGTTAATTTAGCTATTAGACAGATCTGATTTCCCCTCCTGCCTCCAGGCTGTGTTTTGGTCTGTGAAAGCATCATAGCGTCTAATGCAAAATATGTTTATGCCACTGAGACATCCTCCTTTCCTCCTGTGCACCTTTTTTTGTATGCCAAATATGCCATTAGCTCATTCCGATACGTTCTTCTGAAGGTTTGCATCAGACAAATGGAAACACAGTTCACTGCGGAGAACATTTTCAATGTGCAATTATCTGTAAACCTCAGATCCTAACTACTTGCACATTATTTAGCTCCTATCCATTACGGTTTATAAATTAACAGAGGTGTCATTTGTCTGTACAAAAATCAATGCATATTTATGAACTTGTTTATTCAAATAGATTTTACATACATATAATCTAAAGACACAATACAAAATCTGTATAATTTAGGCAATGCATCACAGGAGTGACCAAAATCTCAACACATTTACTTGGCAAAATGACATATTTCTTGTGACTGGGAAAAAAAAAAGTAGCTTTTAATGCATTTATTTTACTAAATGTACTTGAAATGTTTTTCCTTAGCAGTATTAGCTATTTCTTTGTGTTTCATAGTTATTCTTATTTATTTTTTCCATTTTGTTTTTACACCAAGGAGACTGCAGTCAAATAACACTCAGCAACTGATTTCCTCTCTTTGGACTGAAAAATTAAACAGATACTAAATTATGACAGTGAATTTAGAAAGGAGGGCTCCAAGGGCTTGAAAGAACATGTCTGAGATAATATGATGCTTCTAAGAATATTGCAATCACATCCAAGCAATCACCGAAGCGTGCCATGTAACTACCTCCTCAGCTAATATGCTTTTTTCTCCATGATGACTAATCATGTTCTATTAAACAGCGGTAATGCTGGAAGAACTCAACTATACAAGTGTAATGAAGCCAGTATTCTCCCTGGACAGATTAGCTACAACTGATTTGACACATACCATCATAGGAGCTTCAAACCTGACAAACTCTGTGCTTGCTTCTGATTTATGCCGTCAAGCTCTTCGGAGAAGAGAATGAAATCCAAGTGTTCCGTGTGGTAGAGGTGAAATGTACTGATGTGCTTAACTGTCAGTTAAGGAAAGTTACCGTTTCTTCTTTCTTCTCCTCTTCCTCCTTTCTTCTCCCTACAGGCCCCCTTTTCAACACTTGTGGAGCCTTTGTCTAAAGACAACCCGTAAAATGGTCCCATGTCATGTGCTATAATTAGAGACCTCCCGAATCTCACCCCCCTCCCTTTTTTGAGACCCTGTCTTAGAGTAAGTACGTTCTGTGATCCCCTTTCCTCCTCCTCGCCCCCTCACACGGTCCAGAGGTGATTTTTCTGGAGAGGACAGAGACTGAGGGGAAAAGGGAGACAGGGAGGTATCAGACTCACAGGTCAGGGCTGTGAAGAAAATGGAGCACTAGGAGGTGGCAGGCGGCCGGTACTCAGGTCAGTGACTAAAGGAGAGAGTTCCTCAGATGATGGTAGGCATTCTTCCACTGCTGTTGTTCCTGTTGTTGTTCTTCCTGGACAAATTGGGAGTAGCCATCAGGACAAAGCGTTCATCGGGGCAGCCATATTGCAGCAGAACATCGATGCATTCCTGGCTCGTGGCCTGCCTGGCGTAGGCTAGTGCCGTGTTCCCCTGGGCATCGCGGGCCATCACGTCCACGCCATACTGTGGAAAAAACAGATGCCATTTGACACCCTGCTGCTAACTCAGCGTAGGAACGGCGGGAACGAAAACAGCCTAGTTAGGGCTGAGTTTAAAGGCTGGGACACCCTGGATGGATGGAGAGAGCAGTTTGTAAATCCGAATGTGACAAATATGCATCCTACACATCCAGCTTTCTCCTGCAAGTCCCTCCTCTGCTGCCCGTCACACACACAATCTCTCACCTCTGCATTTCATCTTAATTTTCCACACTGTGCGCACCCATCTCTCTCCCCCCATCTCCCAGGCCTCACTTGACTTTCTACATTTAATCAGGGGTGAAGAAAGACCCGTCTTGCAAGAGTTCTCCAAGCAGGGCCAACTGCCATCATTGCAAGCCAGGACTACGACCATTGAGACTAAGGAAAAAAAGGGAGATACCTTGAGCACCCCACTGGAGTATGCTCAGAGCAATCTTTTGAAAGGCCACACTGAAATAACATCTGCCAATGCCTCACACCCAACACCACAAGGCAGGTTACTCACCCAAATTAAGAGCTGAACTAACACAACATTTCCCTTCCTACATGCCAAGTGAAGGGCTGTACGCCCATCCCCATCGCCGCAGGTCTCATTCACTTCTTCCCGTGTGCCGTGGGCCAGGAGCAGGATGACCGTTCGCAAGTCCTCCTCGGCTGTAGCTCGTAGCAGATGCTGGCCCAAAGACACTTCCAGCCACTGCAGCGGGGCAAGGAAGAGCTTTTGTTCATACTTGGCACGTATCCAGCGCTCTTTTTCTTCCCTAGAGAAGCAAAAAAGAAACACACCATTCAAAACCTGGTCCCACTGCCTTTGTGTGATGCTCTATGTTCACCTTTGGAGAGAAACAATCCAAAAACCACAGCCAGGTGGAGGGGTTAATTAGCACGAAAACACTTTTTTCTTGTAAATGGTAGTAGACAAGCTTCTCTCAAATATTTCCTTTGCACCTTATACATGTGACACAATGCATGCCTCCCACATGTCTCACCTGGTTGTACCTGGCCAGAAAGGTACGTTACATACCCGATTCACATACTAGTCCTTCACCTCTAGAAAGACAAGCTCCTCGTGGAACAAGTCTGGTGCCATGCAGTTTGGCACAGGTCAGCGAAACCTGCCAACTCTACTCAAGAGAGGCCGAAGACTGGAGCTGACGAATGGGGCTCCAGGCCGGATTGGTAAAGCTAGACAGGTGTAGGGTGCACGTAATGTGCTTGCACTGGGCCTAGGCATAGCCAGTGGCAGCGTTATTTTCCCCAAAAGTCACTGCCATGAATAAACTGACTTGCATCTAAAAGCGAAATTAACCAAAGGGACTGTCTAGCTTGTCCGGTGTTTTTTCATTCAGCCACTGAACAGCATCACCCCACTTTGTTTCTCCATGGGACAGAGGTTGGGGAGTTTTTTTTGTAAGGGAAAGCTCAGTACTTTTGAAGCATTTCCTCACAGAATTAAGTATCAGAAGCTGCCTACATGCAGTTGTATGGTGGGATAATGCCACATTTTACAAGTGACGCTCCAATTTCTATTAACCATTTCAAAACCTACTAATGTGCATTGAGGGACCTGGTTGGTCACTAGGAAACTTTGTATTTATAGGTTCCCGGTGCCCAATACTTCAGGTATCTACATGGTAATCTGTCTATCCCGTGACAACCACATACAGCACCTGGAAAGAGAACTCCTTATTGGTGACTTTTTCCCCCTCTCAGATACAGAAAGAAAAGCTCTGTTTACACCTTTCAGCAGTGTTTACGCTACTCCCCGTAATCTTGTGTCAGGTTAGCCTTAATCTGTTTTTAAATACTTATGTAAACAGGCAGTTCTAACAGTAAATCTGGATTAGTTTTGCATCACTTCCTGGTACATGTGGAGTGACCTTACAATGACCTCTCTGGATGCTTTCATGCAAAGCTCCCCAAAACATGCACAACTGACAATTTGACCTATAACTAGGCAATAGGCAGTCATTTCTCTCCATAAAGAAAATTAAAAGTTTTCAATTTATTCAAAAAATTAAGCTTGGACAAACCTTCGAATGACCACCATACTCTGAATAACACTGAAACCATCCTAGGTGCTGATGCTTCAAAGTACAATTTTAAAATATTTAAATTTGAGGAAAACACTCTGTTGAAGTTGGGACACAAACAAATGTTGCCCGGGAAGGTTATTACTCCACTTATCTGTGCTGATATATACAAATAAAATCAAACCTTCCCAGTGACAATAGTATAGCTCCAGCCACCTAAAATGTCATGAATTTTGTGGCATTTTCACATGATGCTTTTTTCCATTTTATGCACTTTTAGGACATGTCTACACAGCAGGGCTAAAGCCGAACTAAGCTACACAACTTCAGCTACGCCAATTGCATAGCTTAAGTTGAAATAGCTTATTTTGGCTTTTGGCGCAGTCTACACAGCAGGACGTTTAAGATAGAGCACGCTTGGTCCGACTTCCCTTACTCCTCGTAACATGAGGGTTACAGGAGTCCGAGTAAGAAGTCCTCCAGCTCGTCATCATTTCAACATCATGTTGAAATAACTGCTTGTAGTGTAGATGTGAACTACGTCAGTTATTCCGAAATAACACTGCTGTGTAGATGTACCCATGCAAAATAATCACAGATGTTTGTAAAACTTTTACGTATACTTGTCTTGTACATCTCCATGCTAATGGAGTTAGCAGGTGAAGTGCTTAGGTAAGCCTCATTTAAGTTAAAATTTTCATATTTGTTAAAAATAATGTGCAGAGTGTTTTATAAATATATAATTAACCCATCTGAAATGGGCAGGAATCCCCAGTGAAGTGCACTTAACAGCGTGTTTGTGGGACAACTGCTGACGTCCAGGGACAGCCAATGTCTCACTCTCAGAATCATACTTCCAAAAGGGGGAAGAGGGGAACAAAACTTTTCAAACAATGCTTCTACCCCTCTGCTCCACAACAAACTTTAAAATCTTAAATGTAAGGTGTGAAAGGGCACCGGGCACCAACAGCAACTTCCAACAATAGGTGGACATGGGTCCAACCCCAGCCGTAGCATCAGCAGAGGGAACTAGGACTTGAGCAAAAATTGCTCGCTGTTCAGGGAAACAAGCTGTTTTACACAAATGTTCTATTCTACTCATAAGCCAGGCAAAAGAGATTTCTGTTAGTAAAGATGAGCATAACTTGAGTCAGAGCCCTGAGAGCTGATGCCTCAGTGTGTGTAGAAGCAGCAACTAAAAGTGCCAGGATCAGCTGGAACTTTTCAGATCCTTAGGTTGCCAAACTTTTACAAATTCATGAGAATATATTTTATGTTTACACTATGTAAGTTTATTTTTCCTCCAGAGCATTTACATCAACTCTTCTAAAAATGTGTATCTTACACAAGGGGAAAAAAAAAACCATGTGAGAATGATGCAAAGGCTTACCAGACAAAGAGATCTTGTCGTTTTTAGGCAGGGTGGGGGAACCAGGAGTGAACCATGAAGCTCTAGACTGGGACCCCATCATCAGCCCTGTCTTGAAAAGGGTAAGGAAGGGCAGACCACAAACTTGTAATTATGGGTGATCCATTAATAGGGCTGTCTGTGGCCACCAGTCCCTCCTTCAAGATTTCTACTGCTACACACCCTGGTCACTCAAACCACTGTGTCTCTCTCTGAATGCTGGGATCAGAATGCTGTACAACCATAGTACAGCTGCTGCAGACCAGGGCAAAGGCGGGAGTTACTGGCAATCCAAGTGATTCAGGAAATGGTACAATTTACTTTACATGCAAGAGCTAGAGTCAGAATTCTGTACTAGACTCTGCCCCTATATCATGTCATGGGCTTGCTCTGTGACCTTGAGCAGGTTACTTAATTTACTTCAGTTCAATCTCATGTGTAAAATGGGCATAATACTCATGTACCTCTGACATATTGAACCTTAATTAATCAGGGCCAGATTCTGCCACCTTTACTCACAAATCAGTGGGATTATGTGTAGGGTAAGCTACAATTCAGTACGTGTAAGCAAGGCAGGATCTTTTCCTTACTCTTTGTAAAGCACTTGAATAGAAGGTACTTCAAGATCAATAACTGTTTCTAGCGCTCCAGACTATTCAAAAACGCTTTCAGGCACCACAGTTACTGGGGAATAGACCGGCTAGCGAATGTCAGCCTGTTATCCATCTAGACAGACAACAGCTATTGAAGTACATGCCTAATGAATAACATGGAAACGTTCACCTAAATACCACATGATGTTAATGACTAGCCTGGAATTCCACTTGCAGGTTCTAGGGGAAGCCAGGGAAGAACCATCAACACAACACACACACAAAAAGGCTTTAAATGCTTAGGGAACCTTGGGGCAGCTCATTTCTGATGGCAAATGAGAATCAATGTTGAGAATGGGGCACAAGTGAGACATTCCATTTGGGAATTCCCATCGGAAACTCTTTCTGATGAGCTGATCATGAAGAGTCTGGAGCTGGCAGTGTGTTCTCCAAGCTCCCCTGGGTTGGTCTGTTCAAACTTCAGAATTCTTACTCATCCGAGTGAAAATCCAGACAGCTTAAAAAATAAGTTTCCCAAACAGTCTCTTCTGCTGTATGTCCCCCAATCTGATGTGAGGGATTTACATTTACAAGTTGTCAGGATTTTCCTGTCAGAGTATTTTGGCTCCACTCTCTCTGCTCACTCAAGGAATTATGACACTAAGACAGAAACACTGTCACTGTTTCTCTGATGTCACAATTTCATTTCTGGGATCCACAGCTTGTCTTGGTTGAGCTTACATTCCCCCAAAGGAAGGCCAGTCCAAGAGCAGAGTTGTCAGCAGTAGATCACTTAACCTCGTTCCAATCCCCCGGAGGACCACTGTTCACCTCCCCCGTTAGCTAATGAACTAAAAAATGACTGATTGGAACGGTCAGCAATAAGCAGAAAGAAGAGGCACAGTACTTCATTTCAGCCTGTGCTGACATACCTTTACATAAATCAGTGGCATAAAGTGAGAGGAAATGAGAGAGAGCGCAACTCATCAGGAGACAGACACTGAACCAATCCCTAAAAATAAAAGAGATGTGCAACCGAACATCTGCTAGTGAATATTTTTCTTCTTTTCACCTGTAACAATGTTAACCCCTTTGCTGGGTAACCTTGCTTGTACTCGGCACCCCTGATGTAGCTCTTGCTTGCCAAATCCCAGATAAAATTAGCCTGCTTGTTCACTGTGACTTCCAAAATTCATGAACGTGGCTTTTCTCTGGATCAGAGCGCAGGCCACAGCCAGTTCATGGGAGATGTTACAACATGATGTGTCTGGATCTTCTCTAGCTTGCCTGACCCAGAATGCATGCACTGCCTCTCCTAGCATGCACTGCTTGAGAAGGACACAGCTGTTCTTCAATGACCTTGCTGGTTCCAAATACAGCCCATTTGCACAACACTTTTTTTTTTAAACACACATGCATGGGGTGGATTAATAATCAGCTACAAACTAGTGGATACACAAACAACAAGCAGAAGTACAGTAAATTGGATAAGGTGGTGTTGCACCTTTTCCCTTCAGTAAGGTACATAACAAACCATTTCAACCTAGTTTAAGGATTATCTGTATCCGTGGTGTCCAATCAGTTCCGATGTTGGCTACTGCTATAGCCAACCAGCCACACTCAACCAGCCACGTGTTTAGTGGCTAGGGTGCTGGACTCCACGGATCTATAGAAAAGTCCTAACACACCTGAATAATCATTATCATGTTGCCTTCTCTGTGACAAGGAAGTGATGTCTTGACCCAAAAGCATGCCAGTTTTCTTACTTTAGTCTGCATCTCCATCCTCACTGAACTCTAAGCCACCCTATTGTGAATAATGAAAACTGTGTTTCTGATACTGTATATGAGCCAAAGCTTATGAGAAATAGAACAAAACTCAACCCTCCGTTTATTCTGATCTAATTAGGTGCTTGCTTCTCAAGATAACGTCCAATTATTTAAATTACCCTGCCAGCCACATCAGATCACTATTATGGAAACAAACACCAGGGCTGGAAGGGAGGGGGGCAGAGAAGGTAGGATAAGAGGGCAGAAACAGCAAAATTGTGTTGCTTCATGAAACCGTGTTGTACACTTGCATGTTGGAGCAGAAAACGCTCATTTGAGAGTTCAAGTCTGACTCACTCCTACTGCATCATCTGGCTCTCTCTCTTCAATCAGGAATGCAAGTTTATATACCTGACACAGATCCAGGTAAAAGCTTAATATTGCTGGCATCATTTCTACTCGCCCTCCATACCATTCACTTCTACCCCCAACCTCATTTCCCTTCCTCAAACGTACTAAGTAGAGAACTCGGAAAGCTAGACGAGGAAATAACACGCCCTTCAGAAGCAGAAATAGCGTTCGTATGTGAATTTACAATTCATTGCTTAGTCACCACAGTATAGCAGAGAAGCGCCTCGAGAACTTGTCATGAGAATTCACCAACCCAGGCACAAAGTCTACTTGCTCAGTCTCGTTAATCTGATAAGAAAAAAATTATATCCTAGTCACCCATTTACTCACCCCAAGTAAGCAGATGAATGGAATGTTGCAAGGTTGTAACAGAAATACTGCAAAGCTGGTTAGTGCATCACCTATTTCATGTACCAGCCAAAATATAGAGCGAGTCTGCGGAGTCCACATTTTACAGAGTATTTGTATTCCCTTGCCAAGATCAATGTGCCCTTACAAAACTACTTAAACAAAAACCCTCCATTGTCAAAGATAATGCTTTAACGGAGAACTCACAGCTCTCACTATCTTTTTTTTATATTTGATAACTCAAACCTCAGTACAGGGTGCCTGCCTCGTTTTTTGCCATTTCTGGCTGTATATTTCAGGCAACTAGTTTACTAATGTTTTAACTTGTTGTAACCTGGCTATCTCTGCATGAGTACTGCCAGCCTGTCAGAGGCTGACAAGGTTAATAGGCTGGCTCCAAGAAAGTGAAATAACTCCCCCGACCCCTTCAACAATCCCTAGAACTAGTTTTGCATGCGGCTCCTGTAATATTGCAGGAGGCGTCTTTAACTTAGTGATTCAGCATGTAGGGAGTATGCATCATACAAACAAAGCTGCAACCCCATCATAAACTATACTGGCATTCGATTATGCTGCCGATTTTTAAAAAAGAAAGCTATTCATGACATTACATTTCCGTATTCGAGAAAAGATGCCCTGGTTTTGCAATGCAGCATTTTGGGAGGGAAAAAGCAATGGAACAAAGACATTTGGTTGGAAGGGCGAGGAAGTAGGAGGCATTTACAATTTTTTAAAAATTGAGAGTGGAAAGGAGGGGGAAGAAGAATGGGCTAGCAGCAAGGAATTTCCAAAGTGTCTTCCTGCCTCTAGCAAAGCAGGAACTGGGAGGAGAGGCATGGAAGAGGAGCTAGGAACAATATGCAGAGAAAACAGAGGGGCTTCCTCTCTCTGCAGGAGAAGACCCCACTCTATTGCAAAGTAAGTGCTTAGCAGTCGACTGCTTCCTCACATGCATGCCTTCTCTCCCAGGCTGCGTTGCTAAGGGGGAAGGCGCACAGGCCCACTCGGGATGCAGGCCCCTGGCTAACAAGGGGGCTGCAGACAGCAAACAAAGACCGGTGGATATTTATTCCTTAATTGCCAAAAGCCTTTAAGAAACTGGCCACTGTAAATCCCACCTGCCGAGAAAGGGAGGCAAAGGACACGGATTTATGTGCACCAGAGCAAAGAGGAAATAAATATCCCTGTGGCTCTTGATCAATACCCTGAGTATTTTGCCAAGCTGCAGGGTGTTTTATGAACTTTCAGGACAGCGAAGGATAATTAATGAAATAAAGTCAACCTATTAAGCTTATTACGTCTTACAAATTACAGTGAGACACACCGGGCTGATGAAATAGGGCCATACAGAAAAGCCGGGGTCAGGACGACATCCAACCGTATTGCAGCAGTAAGCAGACAAGCACGGCCTACAACACTTGGCCAGGGAGTTCAGGGCCAGGAATCTTGCGGAGAAAGGCGTTTATTCTCTGCGGGGGGCAGAGACGCTATCTGGATGAGAATGGGGTTCTATTGCCCTCTGACCAGCAGCGGTGCTTACTTGAAAGAGGTGTAAAACTCATAATGCAGTGTTATGAAATTACTCCAAATTCAAATTAATGAGTATGAATACAGGTCCTGTTTCTTATAATTTCCCCGACTTCTCCCCCCCCCAAACAAAGGGGGCTTCACACCAAAAGGATGCAGCACACACCTTTCATGATGCGTGACAGGGCATCTGCCCGGCACTGGCCCTCACAAGGAGAGGGCGGAGGCTGTGGAGTCAGCAGCTGCGTATAGAGCAGCCAATTAGGGCCCAGCTGAGGGCTGTATAAATATGGCCTTCTGGGGTGGAGGAGAAAACACTCTTGCTCCAGCTGTGGAGCAGGAAGGGCCTGGCTGCCAGGGAAGCTACCGAGGGTCCCTGAGACAGAGCAGGGCTGGGGAAAGGCAGGCAGAGCTAAGGAGCGCTGGCCAGGCAAACTCCCAGGCTGAGGCATTGCTCTCAAGGCCTAGGGGTACTAGGGCTGCAGGGGGGCAGCCTGGGCAGCAGCACCCTTTCCAATGAAGAGTGGCCATTTTAGACAGCCGTTTGCCCCGAGGCAGGGGCTAGCTGACAACTAGCAGCAGGGTTACTGAGGCAAGGTGGGTATAGGGGGCTGGGTTCCCTGGGAGGCGGTGACCCCGCAGTGTGGGGGCATTGCCATAGGGCAGTACTGTGAGGAAAGGGCAGTGTGGACTGGGAGAGACCCGGGGCCTGAACGAGTGCAGAGGAGGGCGAGACACCAGCCAGCCGTTTTGGAGGCTGAAGAGGTAATTCTCAGAGTGACCCGCAGGAGGCGCTGCGACGGTGAGCCTAACACGTTACACGAGGTTTTGGAAATTTCACCTGACATTTAACAAAACAAAGTAACATTAATGAGAGATTAAGTAGCCTACAAGTGAAAAAGTGTTTCTATCCGTAACTCCAACTGCTGTCCTTAGTACTGTAGTCGTACTGTTAGAGACCTTGCATTCCAAAGCTCAGGACTTCCTAATAGCAGTGATTTCCTACACAAGCATTCCGACTTGAATCAGTCTATCAAATTAATCACTTATTGAAAGCTACTTATAATTGAATAATCATCCTGTAGAGTTTATAAAGACACCAGGCCCCTCTCCACCCACTTTTATCTATTCCCTTTCTTACATTCCTCCACCACCTGGGTCTTTCAAATAGCTGCATTTCATATATTTTCAAGAGCTGTCTTTCAGTGATGCCATGAAATAACTGGAGCTTCCCCTCAGGTGCTAGACACCTGCTGGGGTTATTACTGTATAGCATTAATTACTAGCCTGGCCAGGACATGAAGTGAATTGGATAAATATACTGTAATTGTAGACTGCTATACCATATAAATCAGCGGTAAATTTTATGTTTTCATTGCACCCCACTAAACCTAATAATTTTTAAGGCATGTCTGATAAAATACATCACATCCGAGCATTACTCTGTATGTGGTTAAATAAAAGTTGCCCGACATAGTACAGGGAATACTGCAGATATCGAGGAAAGCTTTAAGTTATCAAAGACAAATGACATGGTTGCAAGTGTCAACTATAAACCCTACAAGTATGTTAAGTCTTTTCCTGTTTCAAATCTAACCATATTTTCTCTGACACGCTCTTCATAAACGGGGTGAAGAAAAATAAAAAAGTAGAGCAGACTTGATAGAAAGCAGGATGCTTTCCAGAGCTTGCATCTTCTCGCTGAAGCTAAAACAATTAGGGCACGTCTACGCAGCAGGCCTAAACCCGAAATAAGCTACACTAATTGCGTAGCTTAAGTCGAAATAGCTTTTTTTGACTTTTGGCGTTGTCTGCACAGCAGTTATTTCCAAATAAAGCACTCTTCCCCCAACGTCCCTTACTCCTCATCCAGCAAGGTTACAGGAGTTGGAGTAAGAAGCCCGTTATTTCAAATTATTTCAAAATAATGGGCTTGCTGTGTAGACGCGTGCTACATTATTCTGGAATAACGCCAGTTATTCTGAAATAACGCTGCGGTATACACATAGCCTTAGTAATTTTCAGACAGTACTGCCAATAGCTGCAAAGAAAGGAAAAATAATATCGTGAACTGTAAGACTTGTCCATGCACCGCTTGGAAAAACTTATAATAAAAGGAAACAAAGCACGGGGGGCAGGAAGCAAGGGGGGGGGGGGCGCGCATGTGGGACCTCTAGTAGGCCATGGAATCATTCACTCATTTGAATTGAAATGAACAAAAGTTATCTTCCAACAGCTGTTTGAAGGCATACAAACATTGAAAAGAGTTCCTGGAAGACAGATGTCCCCACCCACAACACATTCCTGAGCCCAGCCACTCCCTCTTCCCACTGTATTTGTTTTTCTTGCAGGCAGTGTCAGCATTAGGAGGCAATGGATGTAGTCAAGGGACACAGAGTACATTATGTCATCTCTCAGAGACGATCCCCCTAAGAACAGGGCTGGGGCATGCTCTCACAGCAGCATGGGGAGATTTACATTGAACCTATGCAACAGTCCATACAGATAGAGCATTTCCATTCCAGGCTTGCCCATTGACAATTTTTAAGCATAAATACTATAAATTACATAAGAAAAAGAAGGTCACAAAGTTATCTTACAAGGGATACACAAATTATAAATCCTGTAGCATTCTCAGGTGATTCCAGTAATCTACTATGTAGTTTAGAAACTAACTGTCTGTGTGTCCGTCCTCTGTCTGTGAGTCCATTTGTTCAAGAACTCCTCCTAAACCGTAAGAGCTAGGACCACAAAAATGAGATGCCGCTTCCTCTTACTGTAACTTAAATCAGGGTAGAGGTTTGGTTGCGCCAGGACAAAGAGATGTGCCCAGAATTTGATTATTTCTCATCCAATGGAAAGGGAGGAGTCAGGCAGAAGGGACAGTTATGCTGTAGAATGACCACAGGGGGGCAGCAAGGGGCCAGAGATGGGGACCGGGACAGCTATAACCCCACTGGATCAGCAGTGGGCAGGGGTGGAGAAAGGGACAGCCATCTACTATATATTACAGAGAGTTTGTGTTGTCTGTCTTTCTGTCCCCCAAGCCAGGGGACATGCATCCTGACCCCGGATGTGCCTGTTGCAGCTGAAGTGGCCACGGAGAGGCACTTCTCACCTGGCCCCAAGCCAGTACGGTGAGAGAAGGCTGGGGTTGTCCTCTCCCCCCCGGGCAGCCTGCTACTAAACCCTCCTCCCCACCTCCACCCTAGAGCAATGATTTAAATGAAGAAAAACAAGACTTATTTGAGTTAAGGACCCGAGCAACACCAGGTAAATCTTCTAGTGTGTAAATAAAGATAATATTAAATGAAACAATACGCCCATTGCATTTCATCATACATGGATAATCTGATCTATCAAGACATGTAAATAAATGTCCATCGTGTCTTTTCTTAAATATGGACTGATTGGAAAGTTCTGTTTAAAATGTGTTATATGTCACTATAGGGCATGTCTAGACTACGTTTTATTTTCAAAAGAGGATATGCAAAATTCGGCAGGAATTTGCATATCTTCCGATTGCTGTTTCAAACGCGAGCCTTTCAAAAGTGAAAGTAGTCCGGACGTGGGTTTTTTGGAAAAAATCCCCCTTTTTCGAAAAACCGCGTAAACCTCCTTTTTTAAGGAAGAGTGGTTTTTCAAAAAAGGCTTCTCCCCCCAAAATGCATCCAGACTACTTTCACTTTCGAAAGATCCGCGTTCGAAAAAGTGATCGGAAGATATGCGGAATTTGCATATCCTGCTTCGAAAATAAAATGTAGTCTAGACGTGCCCTTAGCGTTGGAGCATTCCATTAATTTGCCAGTTGCTAAGTGTCTCTCTCCCCCATATGGAGAGACAATTACAGATTCAGAAAAGAGGAAGAATTTTTTTCAAGTTCAATTCAAGGGGTTGCAAAAAAGCATTTTCTCTGGTTTTGTTTAAAAAAACACCCCAGCATATCAATTTCTAGTCTTCTGCTGAATTTGTCACTCCAAAGGTAAGCCAAAACCTGCAGACTTGCTTTGAAAGGACATTTCAATTCAAAAGGAACATGACAACATTTTGTGCAAAGGTAGTTTTTCATCGTATTTATCTATGAAAAAGAGTGACCACTTGAATCTAACGTATACCAAAATCCACCTTGCTTCTGCTTTCATGTTCATATCAATGTGGAGGTTTTGTACAGTATTTAAGCAATAGAAAAAATGTGACACACCACTATGTCAATGCATAAATCTCAATAAATCGGTGCCAGGTGAGAAGCAGACCGAGGTAGTCAAGTGAGCTTCTCATAGACTCAGTGTAATGTGGCATATAACAGGGATGTACATCAGCAATGTACTTTACAGCACTTCTTTCTGTGATGCGACTATCACACTGCATTAAGGATACCATAACAGTCGCTGATGTGATCTGCTTTGGAACATATCGCATCATAAACAGATGAAAGAAAAGAAATGGGGCTTTTCCTTTGCTTGTAATACTGTAAAGTAGATAAGTATCATAGCGCCGAGTGCGCCAATGCTTTCCAAATAACGAAAGGGAAAAATCCAGGCTCCACCCAAGAACTAATAAACTTTTGAGACCGACACAGTTAAAAAAAAAGTCTCCAATAAGGATTTGCCTACAACCAAATGGACTGCACAAGAGTAGTTGAGTTGAATTGGAGAGACTTATTATATAACTATTTGGGCTACAAAAGAAAAACAAAACCTTTACTGTGTTAACTATTAGGCTATGTCTAGACTACAGGGTTTTTCCGAAAAAAGTGGCCTTTTTTTGAAAAAACTTCATTTGTGTCTAGACTGCTGCTGCGTTCTTTCGAAATTAAATCGAAAGAACGCAGAGGTTTTTTCGACAGCGGTAAACCTCATTTTAGGAGGAAGGGCACCTTTTTTCAAGAGCTCTTTTGTAAAAAGGCGTTCTTGAACGCAAACAGGGCTTTTTCGAAAGAGCGCATCCAGATTGCCTGGGTGCTCTCTTTTGAAAAAGCGGATCGCTTTTTCAAAAAAAGTGGTGGCTGTCTGGATGATCTCTTTCAAAAGAAGCTTTTTTGAAAGATTATTTCGAAAAAGTTTCTTTCGAAAGAAGCGTGTAGTCTAGACGTACCCTCAGAGAAACAAGGGGATGAGAGAATATCTTTTAATGGACCAGCCAAGTTTTCGAGCTACACAGAGCTCTTCTTCAGCTCTGGGAAAAGGACCCCCAGTATCTCAGGAAAATGCATGGGGGAAGAGATTGTTTAATATATGTAGTTAGCACATACTGTAAGGGATTATTCAAGATAGAGTGCCCCATTACGACCTCTGCAGTCTTAGGACATAAGGGGGGTGGGTGGGTAGTGGGTTACAGACTGTTGTAATGAGCCATAAATCCAGTGTCTTTGTTCAGCCCGTGATTTTTAGTGTCCAGCAGAGTAATGAATTTGAGCTCGCCGGCCCCTCTTTTGAAAGCAGGCTCCCTTTGAGGCTGAGGACTGATAGGTCAAGACCTGGCGTGATCGCTTTGTGAAAAGTGTGCCCCCACAGGTGATAGGGTGTGTTGGTCTTTTATCATTTTCCTGTGCGAGTTCATTCAAGAGTCACGACTGTCTGGTTTCAGTCACATAGTTATTGCGGCATTTTGCCCTGGATGTGGTTCACTACATGTTGCAGAACGGGCCACGTTACCTTGAATGGCCCCCTAATAATATGTGCCAGTTACTTGTGCTACACACTCTGTTCCACCTCATGTTTCGCTGTGGTGCGGGCAGTACCTCTCTCGGACCTGAGGAAGAGCTCCGTGTGGCTCAGAGGTGTGTGTCTCACCAACAGAAATTGATTCAATAAAAGGAATTACCTCACGCACCTTGTCTCTCTACTATCCAGTGTCTGACACAGCTATAATTACAGCGCGCTCCGTTCCCCATCTAACAACATTACATCTGGAAAAAAATTAGCAGTGAAACCATCACTGCAGATACATTTGTTACACCTCCATAGAAAATAAACACACGCTTTGGGACTAAAAAGGATTATATTGGCTCATACATGTGAAATTATAGCTAAGCAAAACACTTCAGTAATAAAACTCAGAACTTGATCACAGATTATGCAGAAAAATGCATTCAGAGCAAAAAATAAAAAAAACTTCTGATATTGTCAATGTCAGAAGCAAAGAACAAAGCTTCTCTCTCTCCTCTCTCAGACACTGTAGTCTCTCCTCTCTCTCCCCCCCGCCCCCCGCCCCAAAATATCCCTGTCTACCACATCATCTTTCATCTTTACTTCTTCAGCCACTCTGGGCCTCTCTTCCCTGCATCATAAGTTCTAGAGCTAAACCTGATAGAAGTCTGGCGGTGTCTTAAAGTTTCAAATGTCATTTCACTGACGACCACATCATTTTGGGATAAAGGTCTATCTACTGGCGTGGTAGGTCAGCTGAAGGAATGCCTTCTTTTCAACACCAGATCATGTTTCCCCTGTAGCTTAAGAGCTAAATTAGAAGCTAATGGAGTTCAGATGCTCAGGACTTTGAAAAATCAGGCCAGAGGTAACATTTAAAATTGGTGTTAGGAAAGTGTATCATCGGACATTTTCTGAAAGTTACAACATCTCAAGAACTTCCTCTAGAAACAAAAATCAAACAATAGCATAAAAAAAACCATGGAATCTCAGGTTCTTAGCAACACAGAACCTGTGAATTATTGAATGGCAGAGAAGTAAACAGAAGGCCTTGGGTAAATGCCTATCTAGCTCTGTCTGCTCAACACTCCTATTTCATGCACTGGTTCCAGACAGTGACATGCAAATAAAATTCAGCCGAGTTCCAGTGAAGAACATTCACAGTAAGGGCACGTCTAGACTACGTTTTTTTTCCCCCCCGAAAGGAGATTTCTTCCGATCGCATTTTCAAAAGCGGGTCTTTCAAAAGTGAAAGTAGTCTGGACGTGGTTTTTTCCGAAAAAAACACACCTTTTTTCAAAAAACCGTGTAAACCTCATTTTTTAAGGAAGAGCGGTTTTTGCGAAAAAGGGTGTGTTTTTTTTCCTGGAAAAAACCTCACGTCCAGACTACTTTCACTTTCGAAAGACCCGCTTTCGAAAATGCGACCGGAAGAAGATATGCAAATTCGTGCCAAATTTACACATCTCCTTTCGGAAAAAAAATGTAGTCTAGAGATGCCCTAATTTAACAGCTGCTGACATGCTTGTATGCATCACAGGAAGGGGAATGAAAGGGGCTTCATTCTGAATTAGTTACCTGAGATTTCAGGTGTGTGACTCCCATTTACTTTGAGGGGAATAATACACCTAAACAAACCTGCACAAGTCTTTGAGAATGCTCCCCTGGCTGCCTCATAAGCCATCTCCACAGTGTGACTGAGTTTTGCAGGCTCTCTGCTGCTCTTCTGGTCCAACATCAATGGAAAATTGCCAGGAACACAGCCAGTGGTCAATACAGCCTTCAGCCCATTATGCAGCAAAACTGGGACAGTCTTGGGGCATTTCAATGTAACCATAGCACCAGGAAGAAAGCGAGGAGGGAGATGTTGGGGGAAGAGGTGAGAAGAGAGAGAGAGAGAAAAGATCTGCTAATTTAAAAAAAGTTAGAATAGTTCCTTGGCCAAAATTTTTGGATGTCCAATTGAAGACACTGGATTTTCAGCAGCCAGGACCTTCTGAAAGCAGGTCTCTTGTAGTTGATTGAAGTTGGGCACACAAAGCTTTTAGTCACACCTGGAAACGCTTAAGCTTTTATCATTTACAGCAAGAGGCTCAGAACCTGCAACTGTGAAATATGAAAAAACTCTCAAAAAATCTGATTGCGTGTAAGCAAAAGAATATTTGCACAGATGATGTACACCAACTGTAAGGACAAGAAGTTCCTATTGTACAGAGACTCTATGGAAATATCTACAAGAAATTTCAGATATGCACACAACAGATTAGTCAGTTCCATGTGCCAAAGCAGTATTTGCTTAAACGACCTTTTTGCTGTTGTTGTTGCTGCCGCTTTCCTGCATAGCCTCTTCGGGGCACATTTGGAAATTATTTAAAAGCGATAAAATGTCTCTAATCTGTTACCAATTAGAGGAAACATGTGAATATTATTTTCTAATTTGTGACTCTTAAGTGTGTCTCTCAAAACCAGAGCGAAGTAATTGAAATAATTATGTCTGCTCCTGAATATTTCTATTATGCTCTTGAAATAAGAGGGTGGGTATGTCTTCTTTTGCTTGATGTGCCCCAGGGCCGAATGTATCAATAAGTACATCAAAGTCCTGAACATGAACTGCCACAAAATTGTAATTTCTACAAAGTACATACATTGGTGCATGGCAGCTACAGCCCAAGGGCTGCCAATCTGATTAGTTAGTGTCTAATGGTCTTTGCAAAACTTGGAGGGGGGAGGGAAGTAGTAAGAACGGAAAGAAAGTTTAACAGTAAACACTTAGCCTTCCATACTATTCAATAAGTCTGTTAGCACAACGACTGTTTTCAAAGGACTGCTGATGTACAAGCTATAACCCCGTGAATTATAACAGCAGCAAAGGAGATTTTTTTTTAAACTCTGAGGCAGTGTGACTTGAGTGACTAACTCCTGAAAATTGGTAATTTCCTGGTGGTTAGCAGTCGAGGGCCTACCAATGAGAAAGCAGAACATGCTAATAAATTTATAGTGCGTTATATGCCAATTAGATCTCTTCAGCCATTCAAGAGGCAGTGCCACCAATCAGGTTATCATTCCA
Organism: Rafetus swinhoei; assembly: GCA_019425775.1. Taxonomy (NCBI): domain Eukaryota; kingdom Metazoa; phylum Chordata; order Testudines; family Trionychidae; genus Rafetus; species Rafetus swinhoei. The sequence continues at coordinate 75,125,870 of CM033439.1, forward strand.
TAAATGTACTCGTTAGAGCTGATCTCATCCTGCATTTAGATTTCCAAAGCATAATTCCCATTAGTCTTAATTCAGAAATGTATTAGTGAAACAACACATTGGGTTATTTTTCCCCTCTAAGGGCCCACTTCCTGTACAAAGTTCTTCTTCTTATGTACAATCATGTCTGTACTTCAAATGGTAAATAATAATTCTGAATACCACATTAATTCCGCACAGAACTAGATTTATTACAGACTTCATACTTGGGAGTTTCACCGCCATTCACAAGCGATCCGTGAATCTCTTGGTTAAATTACATCCTTATATTTAATCATGCACCATGTATTACTCTATCAATACAGTGACTCATATTAGATCCATCATCTCTCACTTTTTTTCCCCCCACTATGACACCCAAAAGTGCCAGATATCCAATAATGGCTTAGCTTGGCATCAGCAAGGGGAAAAAAAGTCAAGTATAGAAAGAAAAAAATATACACCAGGTCTTTGGTTTCAGCTGTTTCGATACGTTTTCTACTCTGGCCACTGCTGACGATACCTCTTTTTGGAAAGTATTTTGGATTACATAAATCATTTCCTTTCCTCCATCTCTGTTGAAAGACAGTAAGGATTCTGGTTTTTAACTCGGATTCAATGCAACATAAGTCAGCATTCTAATGTCCAAAACCAAGCCAGATTCATCAGTCTACCAGGTGCACTGCATTGACATGGATCAAGATGGTAATAAGTACGGGCTGTACCAGGCATCTTCAACTATTAATTTGGAGCGCATTTCCTTCACACCGCCTTCTTTTTTTTCAGCAGTCTGAGATCTGACTTTGACAAGGGTGTCATGTAAACATGCCGTTATCTCACTATGTGGGCCGTTCCATGTTTCATTTCAAAGCTACTTGGCATTTGTGCTAGCAATTGATCAAATCGGATCTGATTGTACTAAATGTTACATGATTTGCTTTAGTCAGCTGCCTCAGTACGTGTAGCAGTGAGTTCCGGCGCATGCTAGCAGCACCATTAGCAGACAAAAACCTATCACTGTTATTGCATCTCATTAGTTCTCGTAGCCATGACAAGTGGAGGCTCAAAGTAAAGTCTGTGAAACTTCGGAGCCTGCTTGACTGACCTGCTACCAAGGAGAGTGATGAGCAAATACAAACTCTTTCTACCATCTTCCTCTCTAACTTGCAGTAATATGAAAAAGCTGCAGGATAATGGCAGGACCCACAAAGGGCACTCATCTCTCAGAACGGAGTGAATTATTTTTTTGGTGGCCATGCTGAAACATCTGAAAAAAAGGTTTGGTTCCTGCCAAAGCAAAAAACTCAGTTTTCTTCATTTTGTTTTGCTGTAACAAAAGTGAATTTGAGAAATGAAATTGTGAAGCAATGCTTCTTTTTAAACAAAATACCAAAATGATTAATTTAGAAAATGGTGAAATAATTCAGACCTTTGCAATTTTTTCTCCCTTGTTTTCTATTTGGTTGAAACTATTTGCCAAATTTGATTTGACCTCTTGAGTAGTTTCAGTTGCTTTTTTTCCCCCAACAAATTTGCTATTTGCTGAAAAAATATTTCCCAGTTCTACTCATGTGGGCAACTACTGTATAATTATAGAATTTATATCAAGCAAAATGGAGTGCACTTTAGCAGGGACTGCATGGCTTAATGGTTTAGTGATGGATGGACGTTTCACTGGTTCAGGCTGATACTGAATTTAAGTCATTGTAGTGGGTGCAATCCACTGTTTGCCTCTCAATTATTCCCTAGAATCCATGTTGTCATGAAAAAAACAATAACCAACAAGCTGGTGACGAAGTCTTGAAAACATGGGGAGTGTGTATCAATTCAGTGTTATCTTCTTTAGAAGTCAAGCCGAACCAATAGCTACGTGAGGTGCAAAGTGTCCCATTCTTTGTTTACTCTGAAACCTACAGATGACAGTTTAAATGTTATTATCTAATCCACTGATAACTTTAGAAGAATCATCACATTCAGGTGCTTATCCCACAATTCCAGGCTACCTTCCCCAACGTCACCTGGTGACAAAAGCTCCAGATGTCTCCTACCAACTTCCCCAATGTTTATAACGCCAATACTAAGCTCTGAGAGTATTGAACAAAAATTGAAAGTGTGTGGACAGCATGAAACATGTTCAATTTATTGTCAAGGTAAATAACACTGGGGCAATTTTGCTGAATATACTCATTTCTGAATTTGAACCTCATTTTAAAGTTTAAATAAAGCTGCAGCAGATGTCATTCTGCCATGCCAGAGGGCTAGCTGCAGGTGGCTGCATTGCACAACAAGTTTTGGTCATAACATCTCTCGTGTTCTGTGGCTTGTAGGAAATGAGTTGTTAGTTTTAGTCCCATTCCTAGGGGAAAAAGAGGACATTAAAATAACCCTAACGTGACATCCATATGATATCCTTGTTTGCAGTCAAAGACCATGAGCTGGCTTTCCTGGGAGGCCATATTAGTCTCCTTTGCCTATGCTAGAAAGTCGAAGTGAGGATATGAAACTCATTAGCAGGCAATGTGAAGACGCCCACATTTCTCACAACCTACGCGGTGGCTATCCTATAGATCGAGAACTTCTGGTCCCTTTCATGAAGACAAACTCTGAACATTACAATTCACTGAAATAAACTACCATCCGGAAGGAAGAAATGGACTCTTTCCTGCTCTCTTGGTTTGGGTGGCTGGATGCACTAAATTTCAGTCTTACTAAGAATTTATTTTACTTGCTACAGAAAAGCTACCCCTGCCGTCGCCCCCTTTAACTCTTGCAGAGCCTTTCCATATGAAGGGTGTCACCAAATGCCTCAGCCTTGGGCTGTCACCTGCATTTTATTTCTACTTAACCTCTTAAATAACTTTGGAATGCACTTTGTCCCCTGATGGGCACCGTAATGAGATCCAACTGTCAATCACAGCTCCATCAGCGTGGACAGACTTTCACTTCCTGAAACAATTTATTGGATTCCCAGAAGCAAATGGGCCTTCTTCCTTTTCAGCTCTGTTTTTAGGGGAGCTATTCAGAGGGAGTGGGTATCCCTTCTGTTCCTGCTGAGCTGCCTTTGTTTCCTCCGTTTACTCATGAAAACAGTTTCCTGAGTTTACCCACCTCTTCTGTCCCGGGTAGGCCGAGTGTTTGCCAACACTTTTTCCCCCCCTCTACTGCTCAGTTCACCAGCGCTATACAAAACTATACAAAACCCACCAGCTGTTTCCAGCTCCTGGCTCAGGGAGAAAGTAAATGTTACTTTACTGTTAACCCCTTCCCAACATAAAGTTACTTCCAGAATAGGAACATGAGCGGGTAGTGGTTTAATTTCACACAGAGAATTATGAAAAACTGACAGAAGTGTGATTCTCATTTTTAATGTACCGCTGCTCCACACAATTTTAGTTTGATGGTTGCTTTTTTTCCCCCTTATCCTCTCCTGGATAAATTCAAATTGCAGCTCAAAGATAATCTTACCAATAAAGGATAAAACCACACGATGTGAAACATCATCTCTCTATTTCACTGAACGTGTGCAGTTTTTATGGGGTTTGTTTGCGATCTGTGAAACTGTTTTGATGAGATAATAAAAACTTATTTTATTTAAAAATATTCCAATTTTGCCCCAAAGGATTTTAAATGGTTAGTTAATCTTTCTGCTTCAAGAACAACACACTGAGTAAACAGGAGGGCTCAAGATGATATAAAACAATATTTTTTCTTCTACCACTGGTCCTGCAGAATCAAATACGCTTCACAACTGCCGTTCAGCATTAGCAGTATGCCCTTTTAGTATAAATCAGTTTAACTTTTAGCCTGGGAAAAAAATTTGAAACAAGAGGATAGTTATCTCTAGCCTTCCGTGATTCTCAAGTCAATAGTAAATTGGGGGACTCGTTAGTGCCATAGAGATCCAATCAGGATGAAATTATGCAGTCATGTAAGAAATAATATCTATTAGGCTAATTTAATCAACGAATACTTTACAGATGAATTAGAATGCAGAATCCAATTATTTCAAACATTTGGACTGTCAGCCACTGTGTTTTAAGCAGAAGGGGACGGAGGGGAGGTTTAGGGAACCTTTTAAAAAGGCGCTGAATGAGGTGCACTTATAACAGGAGAGCTTATAACAGCAGAAAACTGACAACTACAATCAGCACCTTCCGCTGATCATACAGATCGCACCCAGGCGGGCCTAATCTAACCATTCTGGGCAAGCCACTGCAGTGCATTTCTCCTGTATATTGGCCCAGACAGCTTGATTTGCTGTCTCGGCGACTGATAATTACTGTCTCAAGTCTTTATAATTTCTCCTTGCCTCTCTCCCTTTTTAAAAAGTCTTAAATTCTTTTGCTGTGGTATTTCTCCTTCTTTGGCTTGCTTTAAAGGTAATATGCATGTGAGAAGGGTGTCTGGTTTGAAGGGACACAGTGGTTTGCAATGCCAGCTAAAGGGAAGTGATGTACTCCTAAGGAAGGAAAGGAGGAATTATTTCAGAAGAAAACCTGAGTCAAATTGGGTCTTGCCACACAGTTTGGTCCACATCACACGGGACGGCATGAAGCCCTATTCGCAATTGTTATAGGGCTGTATACACACAATCCATACACGAGGTCCAATATCTGTAACTCAAACAGAATAATCTACGTTTTGCCCATACTTCACAGGAAAAGCATGTTTTCCTTACCCAAAGACATTCTTTTCCCTACCATTTTCTTTTCTCTGAGATGAGACATTTGAGTCCTTAATCAGAAATCTGATCCATTATGGTAAATCTGGTGTAATATTTGGTCTCCAACAGTGGCTGTCTGGCAACATGTGTTACAGATGAAAGTGCAAGAAACCGTACAGGATAGGATGTGGGAGAATCTATTCCCTTAAACAGTTCTCCAACTTTTTGGCCCATGCCCCACCCCGCTCAATACAAACCTTTCCGCGGACCACCTGCCAACCACCCATGATGACAAAATGGGTATAGGACTGGGCTGAAGGTGCAGGGTTTGGGCATGAGGTGGTGCTTACCTGGCTCCCGCCCCCTGCTGCTCCCATTGGCTGGGATGCCAGCCAATAGGAGCAGCGGGAAAAGCCTCCAGGTGAAAGGTTTCCTGCTCTGTCTTTTCCCCAGCCGGGGAGAGTGGGCGCGGCAGCACACGGAGCTGCTTTCTGTCCCCATGAGATAGATCCAGCCTGTGAGGCTCGGGGTTCGTGCGGAGGGATGCAGGGCTGAACTGCCGGTGCAGACTCCCTGCTGCAGGGGGGAGGCCAAGCTCTGACGTCATGGCCCACCTGCGAGACAGTGGTCTGCGGACCACATTGAAAATCGCTGCCCTAAAACAATCCTCTTATAGCCCTTAATAGTTAGAGATTGGTGTAAGCCCCAAAAGAAGATTTGCTTAAATTCCTTCTAAAACTGAATTCTGGGCTATTGAAAAAAGTCACAGACCTGTCTCCCAGCAGCGTTCATGTCAGGAAGGACCATCCACTGCATTAACCACAGAAAAAGTTCTTCCATGGCTAATCAACTAGTAACTACACTCAAGAGAAGTGATGAATAAATGTTGCCAATCCCTCACTACAAATATGGGTAGTAAATCTGACTTGTTTTTGGAGAAAACATTTAATTAGTGGACAAGCTTCTCTTGAAAGCCTATGTCCTCTGGTCTAACACTCGTGGGAAATGCTGAAATGCTAGCAAAGAGGAAAGGAAATACGCTCAGGAAAAAAACTAGAAAATTGGACGTTGAAACAGTCTGGAAAACTCTGGGAAGTGGAAAGCTTATCTTGTGGTGCTCTCTTTCCAAAGGCTTTTCAAGCGAAAACTGAAAGTTGAAGTTGCTCTCTGTGAAGGTACACATACTGGAGGGTACTGCTGAATTTACATATTTCTTCTCCTGGGCCACTCACTTTTTCAGCCAGTGACAGACACACAGATGCTGTGAAAACCTTTTGTTCTTGTTGCAGCGTGGGTGCTGCTGTTCCTTGGTATGGGTCAGTATGGCAACTGTCGAGTTGTCTAGCTGGACTGCTGAATACTGGTTTGCTTGGACATCTGAGCAGTTAGCAGATTCACTTGCAGAATGACAGTTGATCATTTTAGTCTTTAATGCCCTTCTATACAAATTGTATGAATTCACATGATGAATTAGCACAGGATGTGGGAGGGGCACCTTTCTGCGATCTGTGGAATATCCTATGCTCATTGCTTTGGGAAGCTGAAGAAAAGAATTAAGTAAACTGTTTTGATTGATAAGAAGCAGAAGGCTATTTTATGCAGTGGCTCAGTGGAAGCCTTGAGGACTATCGTGAGTATTCACTAAAGGCATTCAATTCAGTAGCACGGGAAAGACTGAAGATATTTATTGCTCAACAAAAATGAAGGAGCTGTGTGGGTGAACTGGGGTGGGGCGATTTATTTATTTAGCGTGTGCAGAGTCATCCAGCCAAGTGATGGCATGTTCAGTGGTGTGTTGCACTTTTTCGAGACCAGTGGCTCCCAACCTTTTTGAACATACGGATCCCTTTCAATCTAGTAACATTTTGCGGACCCTCCCCAAACAACAGAGCCGTTTTCAAACATTCCATCACTTGATAATCATGTGATGTATTCATGTAACACGATCACGGAACTAAATATTTAATATATATTTATAATTACACAATATATGAATATTTATTAATTAAAATACATGTTTTTATACACTGTACATTTAATTTCTATTTTAAACTTTCTGCACACCCCCACAGTACCATCGCAGACCACCATGGTTCCACAGACCCTCTACAGTACCATCGCAGACCACCAGGGGTCTGCAGATCCCCTACAGTACCATCGTGGACCCCCTATAGGACCATGGCAGACCACCAAGGGTCCGCAAGACCAGCGTTTGAGAACCACTGTTTTAGACAGCCGGCATTCATCGACAATATACGTCGGCTGTGCTGCAGCTGCACAAAGGGCTGTCACAAAGGCCCCAGTGATACAGGCTGGCTGCACAGTGACCTTGTCCAGTCCAGAATTTGTTCAACAAGCATCAGTGGTGATGGGGCAGGTCCAAACCAGGAAGTCACATTGTGGTGTTGGTGACAAGACTGGTTGGGGATTGTAACAGATGCCCATTCCTCTTGCCGGAGTGTCTCCACCCTGATATCCAGGCGTGGCGGATGGGATGACTGGATTCTGTTGGTGAGACTGAGTGTAAGATTGACACTGGTCATTTTTGCACAGCTAAAACTTTCAGGCTCTGCTGTAGAATACGTAAGATGTTGGCTATCTGCTTTTCTGACCCCACTGAGAGAAATTCATTCCAGAATAAATTCTTTGCAGCAGATGTTCTTCTAGATGACATCAGCATTTCTTCTGCTTTGGAAACAGAGATTAAATTCTATCATTTCCATTTTAGCATCAATCCTGATGCCTACAGAAACTTACTGAAAAAGCCCCCCAGTGAAATTTAGACCAGTTCTGAGAATCAGATCTCCCGGGCTAACAGAAGGACTATTAAAATGACTAATTCTATTCTAATTCATGAGCCACTGGGGCAAAGGGGAGGCTGGGTCACCAATTTCTCCTGTGTGAGGAGAAATTCAGGAGATGCAAAATTACGGTCTTAGATTTAGAGATTTTTTCCAGTGGAAATGTGCATCTAACTTTGCTCTCTGCTGAGGCAGAGGCGTTAATCACTGAATTTCCTAATGATCTATTGCCACTTGGAGCAGTTTAAATTCTCTTCTTCCTGGTGGACTGTTTGGAGACTGTGCCAGTCCATGTTTGTTGCTGCACTTTTTTTTTTAAAACTTGAACAGATGTAATGGATAAGATCCATCTACTCAGCCAAAGAAAAATATTGTTTCCGGGTCCGTCCTTTGCACCTCCTGGCATGTTGTTCACTTGTCTAATGTGAACTAGACATTGTCTAGAGCAGGGGTTCTCAAACTTGTGATACCGCGACCCCCCTCTCAGTTGCTCACGACCCCCCCCCCATTGCTGCAACCAGCCTCTTAGTTGCTCGCGACCCCCTCTAAGTTGTTTGCGATCCCCCTCCAAGTTGCTCGTGGCCCCTTGGGGGGTCAGGACCCACAGTTTGAGAAATGCTGGTCTAGAGGTTTTGGATCGTCAGTAAGAATCAAGCTCTAATGTTCTCATGGCTTGTCCTTCTAAAAGCAGAATCTTCAGGGCATAAACCCTGCAAGGCTGAAGAAAGAGTTCACGATATATTTTTTGAGTTAGCAATTATTGTCTGCTGGAGTTTGCTGAAAGTCACCACACACAAAGTCATTCATTCTTACTTCATAGCGAGGAAGACCTGAATGTGTAGAATTTTCTGTGCAGTATTAGGCTTCTTTGGGATATGTTGATTACAAAACCTATTCCACCCAGGGGCTCAGTGGTGACTTGGGTGTTTGTTATTAATATTTGGGGGAGGGGTTCTAGGCTTGGTAAGACAATGGGATATGTGCAGTCTCTATGACTTCAATTGAGACATGACTATTAACTGCATCTTTGAGAAAAGTCTGGAACCTGGGAGATTTCTGGTACAAAGTTCTTACGTGAGTGTGTATACGGGCTTCAGGGAAGTAAGGCAGTCACCAGGGCAAGCGCTGATGTTGTTGAAGTGAGCTTTTATCAGGAATGTCATTGTCTTTCTAGAAACAGAATGTCGACACAATTACTCTTCTATTGACACTGGCTCAATTACACTCATTCATTTGATGGAGACAACTGATCTCTTTTATCCTAATTTTTTTTTCTTGGTGTGTCTGATTGTTTTTTTGGGAAGGTTGTAAATGGCAGAAAGTATTTTGGAGTGCTTGCTAGTAGTTCTATAGCAAATGATTCCTCAGACAATGACCTGGAGTACAGTCCGGCTGTTCGAGAAGGAGGACGGGAAAACTGCCAACCAGTTCAACGGTGACCTATATAGGGTGCAGACTAGAAATACCAGTCAGTTACTGTGGTGGGCTGGACTTCAGATTCAAACTTTGTTAAAACTCTTAACCAGTTATTTGCTGTGGCTACTACTGAGCGCTGCAATTAGCTTTACCTATTTTTGGCGTTTCTAGCAAACTTGCTCCAAAAGTCGAGGCTGATACAACGTTACACTAAATTAAGGGAACACTGTGGATTTCCTGTCATCCCAAAGGGACAGAAAGAACTCACATAGAAGCTGGGGTGTTTCATAATATTGTTCTCAGGGCCTGGCCACTATGGAGTTTTAGAGATTGAGCTGAAAGTTCAAAGCAACCTCAGGATACAAGACAAAAGCCGGTGGAAAGAGATGTAGTTGGTGTTATCCTAATACATCATCCCAAAGGAGGGAACTAGTATTTATTTATTTTTAGTGGCCTTTGAGCTTGTTACTTTGAAGCCTCTCAGACCAGGGTATCACATAATGGCTTTTTCTGTTTACATTCAGCACCGTGATTCTTAATTTGAATACAAAGTGATTAATACAAATTAGTTTGCATAACATTATGTAAAAAACAAACACCCTCCACCCCTGGGTTTTGCTGATCATTTTCACCTCAGAAGACAACAACACAGTCCTACTGGATTATTACCATGATTGTTTTCACTGAAAAGACAAACCTACAATTATACTTCTTTTAACTGTGAAAAACTGCTTTCCCTTTCTGAAATAGGAAATGTAAGATGCACTAGTTGAAATCAGATCAGCTCCCAAAACTAGATTGGAAGAGAGGTTTTTAGCATTCAGGTCCTAATATTTTGGGGTGGGGGCTAGAGCGGGTGAACAACTGGTGGGACTGCAGGCAGTCTCCACACCACGCATGTCTCTCAAATACAAGGTTTTAAAACATCTTAAAATACTGCGTGCGATAAAGCCCCCTCCTTTTCTTAGCCATGCCAGTGAACTATGCCAGAAGTCACAGCAATCATGTTGTTTTCTCCCAGAACATCATCTGGGAATAGCCTTTCCTTCTACAGGGGGTACAATAATGTGTCAACCCCCTCTAATCCTGCCTGGATGCTTAGAGAAAGCTATCACTCCCTTAGAGATCAAGTGGGCAGCAGCCCCTTAACAGGAACTGGTCTATGAGCTACCGCCACATGCCTAATTAATGACCCTGCCGGTCGCAGCTGGAAGAGCTGAGCTGGGGGTGATTAATTAAATTAGCTGGCAGAGGAAATTACAGTGGAAAAGCCAAAGTTTGATTGCTCCATAATTAACCGCAGTGCAAATAATATCTGCATCTATAACTTCCAGCTATGAGATCAGAAGCCAATTGAATTTGGCACTGATTGAAGCTGTAAATATCCCGTGGTGAAAAATGATAGGTTTGTTCTGAAGGGAAAACTTACAGAAATGGACATCTAGCGGATGCAAGAGGGGAAGAGGGCACACACAAGAGGAAAACAGCATTAAAATTAGACCTTTATTTCAGTGGTATCTCTCCTTGCCATACCTTTCAGCTGCCGGCTTGCTTTTTGTACACAGCTTTTGTCTGAATGCTCAAGGATACGGTACAAGGCAAACAGAAAATCTGAAGAGTGTATTGTTAGTCTATTTCTAAAATTCCTAATCCTAGAATCAAGAGTCTGGATCCTTCACTTCCTCTCCTTACTAGTACAGGATTGTTCCCTACTGTATGTTTACTTTTGATGGGGCGTCCATCATTTCTCAGGGAAAGCTACTCCAGCCTAACAATCTAGCTGCTAGGAACATTTTCTTGATAATCAGCCTCAATATTTCCTCTCATCCCCTTATTGCCAGGTATACTTCTTTTTATTGTGCCAATTCATTCTTTGCTGCTGCGTACATCCTTCAAATATTACCCAACGGTTCTGTTCCCACAGTAATCACTTAGCCAAGATATACACAGTTAACTCTTAATACTTCCTCATGAGTCATTCAATGCAGTCTTAATTTTTCTGTTGTCTGTTAATGACATGTCTAAAATGGAATAAAACCTAAGCTTGGTTTCTCCTTAAAGTACCTTCCCTGACAAGGCGCACGCCTATATTTTGATCCCAAGGTCAGAACACACATTGTGGCCCCCAATTCCTCCACTGCTCTACTTAGATTTCTATCCCTCACCCATCCTTGTGGCAGCTTTGGCTTCAAGATAATTGAGGCTGGGAAGGTCTGATGCCAAAATTATCTAGACCCACCAAATGGAACTGGAATATTTACTTATTTGAAATAGAAAAGGTTCCAATTTATAAATTGTTCTGCCCATCTCTTTCCTTGTGTAACGAAATCATAGATTCTGAACAATATGCCTAATCTTTGCTTGGTTTTTAAGTGTTGATTCATTTTCATGACTTAGTAGAGCTAACAGCGTATGAAGAAGCAGATCAGGCCAAGGACATGTAGACCACATGTGATGAAAACCCAATGGCAAGAGGAAGTGGCCAGAAAATAACACTATGGATTTCCAATCTTGTGAAGGTTGGTCTCAAGCAGTGAATATAAACCTTCAGGTTTCTCTGGTGTCAAAATCTACCAGCAAGATGTTCTGATCCCTAAAAGTCCCTTTATGTGGCAAGTGAGACCCAGCTAGGCACATTCTGTCTGAAGGTCCCATTTTTGTACTATCGTAGAAATGGACAGCACACTGAATTGGCTGGACACTACACTGATGTGCTGAGTGGTAGTGTCTCAAATTTAGAATTTGAAAATATGAAGTGGAAATTAAAGATGCAATTGTAGGATTTTAACATAATCCTTGAAATGGAGATTTTTAGGGACAAAGAAAACATCCTAACGAAACATCATATAGGAGGGACCTACTTAAGAACCAGCCATATGTGCTGGAACTTCCTGACAAGGATGACAGCCTGCATCCTCCATTGTTAGTGTGGTGGAGGGAAGAGTTTTTTGGAGAGAAGAAGGGGGGTTGAGAAATGATCTAATTGTGACAGATGACCATCTCATCACCATGACACAATAAATATAACCAAAGTGGTTCTACTCCTAAGACAAAATGTAATTGTATATAATTGGTGACTACCAAGACAAAGAAAAAGGTAGTACTTTCAGGTCATAAGAAGAAAGGCTATAATACAAAGAGATGGGTTCTTATTTTTTTTCTAAATTTGGGACCATCAGCTTAAGAAAGATGCCTTCATTTAGCTTATCAGTAAAAACATCATCCACCAACCATCATACAGATATGCTTTGTTTCACTCAAGATGTGGATTCACACAACAGAGCAAACAATGTATTTACTAGGTCAAAAAATCAGCTAAAATTAATAGCAAAGAAAACAGCAACATTATTTCAAAATAACTTGGTCCACGTCTACACAGCAGGCAGTTATTTTGAAATAATGTCGAAAACCTGTCAAGCTGGAGGACTTCTTACTCCAACTCCTGTAACCCTCATTGGACGAGGCGTAAGGGAAGTCGGAGGAAGAGTGCTCTATTTCAAAATAAGTGCTATGTAGACGCTCCCAATTTTGAAATAAACGACGCAATTGACGTAAGCTACGCAATTTTGAGTTAAGCCCTGCTGTGTAGACGCACCCACAGAAAACCAGAATAAGCCTCACGTTAATTAAAAGTTTGCTAACCAATATATACCATATGAATGTCATGATGGTGTCTGCCTGTAAGATGGGTAGAACAGGATTTAGAACTTATTTTCTTAGATTAAAATCAATAGTTTTCTGAGTGTGTACACATATAATATAAATATATATATTCTTTCAAATTTAGTGGATATCTTTCAGATTTGTTGATACTTTTATGTTCCTTGTGATCATAAAATGTAATCAATAAGATATGACAAATGGAATGGGACTTTTTGTATGTCAAAAATCAATACTGCTTGTTTACCGACACACAGAGGGACATTCACAAGCTTATCTGATTTGGCTTCACGTGCTGTCCTAAGAAAGGGTGATTAAACTGGAATAGTTTCATACAATTATGTGTGTTACAAAATATAATGAACATGCTACTTCACAGTTTAATTTATTTACATACTCTCAGTAATTGAAAACCTCCCTCTTAAAGGTAGTTGCTACAAAGACAGAAGCTAACCACATACCTAACTGCCACTGAAAATCAAAAGGAGCTGGACATGCAACTCTCCTTTGTACTTTTGAGACCCTCCCCTCTAAATCCAGACAGCACTCTTCCTCTGTGCCACTTAAGGCACATTATCAACAATTATATATTAAATCTTGCAATATTGGTGTGAAGAACGTACAAATTATGATGACTTTTAAAGAGAGTAATTAATAATGTAGAATGGACATTTAATGGTCTTGAAAAGGAACTTGAAACAGCACAGCTTATTTAGCCTCCAAAAAGCTCAACTCTTAAATCATTCAGAAATCAAAAAGCTGTACGCCAGATGCACAGCAGTAGTGTCCGAATGCTGATCTGTAGAGGATGCCACATACTTCACTAAGAGTTGGTTTCAAACGGAGCTGCCTGAGATGTTAGAGGGAGAAATTCCACAGCATAATTAAGAAACATGTTTTTTTTTTTCTTGTTCCCCTTCCCATTTTTAAATTCTCGTCTGACTTTAATTAAATTTGCCTTCAAGCAGTGAGCCTAGCGAGGGTGAAGAACTCTGCGAAGTAAAAAGCTAGCTAGCTAGACAGGGAGAATGTCCAGAGCTCTTGTCCAGTTCCTATCTGAAACAGAAAGAGATACTCTTTTCCTTGATCTTGTTCTATGACCTTTAAAATAAGCTTAATATTTTTTTTACAGTGTATGTTAATGGGAAAAAAAATCCATGGCAGTTGGGATCACGTCTGCAAAGTAGTAGCTCCATGGGATTTTTGATTTATGCTATTTAAAGAAATACAAAAGAAAGGATACTACCAAACAACAGTCCAACAAATTCATGAGGTACAATACACTGGCCCAGATTTTCACAAGTGACTGGTAAAGCTGATTGGGTGTCCAACAGGGGCTTGATTCTCAGGGGGTGCATGGTATTTTGGGCACGCAGAATCACTCATCGCTTTGACAGGCTTTGTTCAAACTCTAGACATCTGTCTGTTGTCAGGAGCTTCAGTGGTGAGCTAAGTGCACAACAGTAGCCTAAGTCAAGGCTTTGTAAGAGTTAAAATGAAAAATCTAGAGTTGTAGAACATTTAATGATAAAATTCTTTAAACTGGTTGATATCTCCTTTTGGGTTTCCTTACAAATCTAAAACTCAAGCTAGATTTAATGAGACAGTGAATCTTTAAGCCAATCAAAGCCAAGTTTTGAGGGAACATTTATTTAATAGGACAAAAATGCTTGGAGTCAGTATTTAGCACTGATGGTATAATCTAAATCAGTGTTTCTCAACCAGTGGTATGAGTACCCTTGGGGTACTCGAGAGACATCTGGGGGGTACGTCAACAACTGAAATTTGGAGAAAACTGAATTTTTGTTTTACATTTTACAGTGTTTTATTATTTTTGTACTTTTTACACGCAAAAATTTCATTGCCCGCCCGGCTACAATTAAGTTGTTTAAACAAATGTGTTGCAACGGTAGAAAAAAATTTGGTGTGAGAGAAACCTGTAGATACTGGGGTACTTATTTTTTTTTTGAAAAAGGGGTACTTTATAAAAGAAGGTTGAGAAACACTGATCTAAATAATGGGAACAGCAGAATTTCATTTCATTGCATCCCCAAATCCTACGGAATGCTTTACTTACCTTCCTATAGCTAATCAACTTTAAAAATTTTTTAAAAGCTGACATAGTAGTTGTGGTGGTACCTTTCCCAGAGCTGAAGAAGAGCTCGGTGTGGTTCAAAAGCCGGTTTCCCTCAGCAACTGAAGATAGTCCAATAAAAGAGAGCATCTCACCTACCTTGTCTCTATGACAGGGTTCTTATTTTTCGGGTAACTTCTCTTTGCAAGGGCTCATCTCTGGGTCTTTTATCACACTATGTGATGCACACACAGGCAACATCTGCATCATACATTATGAGAAACAGCTGTCTAGAAAGGAGTACTGAGGAAAGGAATCCGAGGGTCACAGTGGATCATAAGTTAAACATGAGTTAACCCTGTTGCAAAAAACCACCCAACACAATACTGGGATTTATTAGTAGGAATGTTGTAAGCCAGATAGGAAGTAATTCTTCCGCTCTATTCCATGCTGATTAGGCCTCAACAGAAATACTGTGTTTAATTCTGGGTACCACACTTCAGGAAAGATGTGGACAAATTGGAGAAAAACCAGAAGAAAGCCACAAAAATGATGGAAGGTCTAGAAAACATGACTTATGTGGGAAGATTGAAAAAAAATGGGTCTGGTTAGGCTAGAAAAGAGAAGACTACGAGGGGACATAATTTTCAAGTACATGAAAGGTTGATACAAGGAGGAAGGAGAAAAATTGTTCTAATTAACCTCTGAAGATAGGATAAGAATCAATGGGCAGTTTAGGTTGGATATTAAGAAAAACTTCCTGTCAGGATAGCTAAACACTGGAATAAATTGCTTAGGAAGGTTGTGGAATCTCTGTCATTAGAGATTTTAAGGAGCAGGCAAGACAAACTCCTGTCAGGGATAGTCGAGATAACTTAATCCCACTATGAGTGCAGGGAACTGGACTAGAAGATCTCTTGAGGTTCTTTCTAGTCACGTGATTCTAAGATTATGTGTTACAAATTTACAGAGTTTTAAACCTGCAAGAAGACTGCATTTGGAATGACAACTCAGAAAAAAGTTTTGGTCCAGTGACAAGCCAGCACCATCTTTTCATTGCAATCTGCTGCCCTTTTCACTTAGTTATTTCTCATTGAAGTCTCATCTTCCCAGTCTCCTGCCATAGGCTCCCAGCTACCCGCAGAGCCAGAAGCAAAGCTCAGTCTTAAACAAAGAAAAACAGGAAAAAAAATCACGAGAGAGAGAAAGTTGGTCACAGTTACTATCATGGAGCCCTGCAGATGCTGTGACCAAAGCAGATGCATGCTGTTGCTGCTACTTCTACGCCCTGTGTCACTACAGTACTGACCAGCAAAGCAGTGAGTATCGTCTGCAAGAAGTGATATTACCATTGCCACGACTAGCTCTCTCTTGTAGGTATCTTCCTATTTTTGGTATGGCACAAGCACACACAAAGCTGCTTACTGTCTTGAATTACTACTGAGTGCAACGCAACCCGATGAAGAACAATCTTCAACAACAACAATTCTTGGCCCTCGAAACACAAAATGCTGAGGAACAAATTTAAGGACTAAAGAACGTCTAGCTACAGTCATGTACAAGAGTAATCAGTGTGGATGTATCTACACTGCACCCATAGGTCAAAATAAGATGCACAAATTGCATATCTTATTTCGAAATAAACCGCTATTCTGAAATGTCCCTTAACCCTCGTGGAACGAGAGTTACAGGGACGTTGGAATAGCAAGCCCATTATTTTGAAATCTATTTGGCTGGTTCAAAAGACGCAGCATAACTATTTCAGGATGTATCCCGAAATAGTGCTGCAGTCTAGATTTACTCTCCACTACCTGACTCCAGCCAGTGTATTACAGAGGCCTTGCCAACACAAAGTTGCATAGATTTAACTAAAATTGATTTAAAAACATATTTAGTTCGTTAGTTAGCAGTGTAAATCTGTTATGTGGACACACAAACCAATGTAGCTGAAGTCAATTCATTACTCAACTAAGCTAACAATATAAAACACCATGGTTCCCTGCCAGATTAACAAATGATTTTAGCTCCTTCAGGTAAACGGATGCAACTTTGTTATTTAAACAAGTGCTGAGATACAGAAAGAAGATACTGCAATCTTCAGTCAAGGGCAATGAAATGTAGCAGCTTCAGCACTGAGTATAGGGAAGGAATTGAATACATTTTTCTCAGAGTGTTCTGGTGAGCTGTATCCACTCTTAAAAAAACCTGACCATTGCTGAATAGCTAAAAAGCCCAAACCCTCTATCAACTACCTGTCTTTGATACGTAAAGTTGTATGTTGAACAACAATCCACTTCAGTGTCAAAATGCAACCAATCTCAAACATCACACTTGGGTTGTGAGTCTTTATAAGCTGATGTTTGGTACTAAGGCTTGTCTACAGAGCACGTTCATGCATGGCAAGTCACAGCATAACCTGAGACCACATCAGCTTGCTGTGCAGTAAGTCACTGTGTAGAAAAGCCGTTGGCATGTTCTTTTTCTGATCACTGATCAAGATTTTTCCTCTTGTTGCAAGCGTAAGTCTACCAAAGGTCTCCAAGTTAGTACTGACAATGCTGGTCACTCAAACTCTTTCTTTCAAGAACTCATAATAAAATAACTCGGGTATTAAAGGTTGAGCTGGCAGAAATCCCTACACTTAAGGATGCCTAACATTTTACACTGCAAATGCCCATTTTCAGTTGCCTTTAACTTTGTCAGGCATTAACTGGTCAAGTGGATGTTTTTCCATGCACGCTTCATACTGCAGGCTGATGTTTTAACATTTCAACCAAAACGATGAAGCTGTTCATAAAAACCAAAATACGGATACATCGCTATTTTTGTAAATGTAAACATTTTCCTCCAACTGTTCCTTTGAAGAGTTCTAGCATCTTTTTGTTTTGCTTTGCAGGATCTTTCTAGCATCTTTATGCTATGCTTTGCAGGAGCTAGAAATTTGGGAAGTAAATTATCCTGGAACCCGAAAGGGACCTTTGCTGTCCCTCCCCAATTTGACATAGTCAAAACCTTCTGAAAGCCATCATTTTTCACATGCTCAGTAGAACTTCTTGTTGCTAAAATTTCAGAGGATTTTATCTGTATTGAGCATGTTACAGCCCCATGGAGCTTCTTTGTACAGGTGGAACCTCTCTAGTCCAGAAACATCCATGGTCTGGAATGATTTTTGTTAGCTGAATGTCCACGTATCATGGGTGTGGCCAAGTTTCTCTCAGTCCCATAAAGTCTTGGCTCTCAGTGTTCGGTTCTGTTAGTTAGCTCTAATTTACCCCTAAATGTCCTCTACAGCCCAGTAAGCAGTGGCAGTGTTGTAGTGCTACTAGCTAAACTATACTGATCTCCTGTGGTCCGGCAAATTCTCTGATTCGGCACCGGTCAGGTCCCGAGGGTGGTGGATTAGTGAGGTTCAACCTATATCAGCTGCACTAAACTTACTCCTAGGTCCAATGTCTTAAACCTAAAATTCCGTGGCTCACTTTGGATTACTGGATTCTAAAAATTACTGGTTGGAGATATGAATAATATTGGAAGGCCATTATGATTTTTTTTAGCGTGAAAGTCTCATTAGCTAATCATCTGAACCGTCGCAATATCTGTGTCTTAACGTTCACTAAAGCTTGTCTACACAAACATTTAGTTTGAGGAAACTGGGGATGTGACTCTCCCAGCATCTATCACAGACTTATCGTCCATGTGAACTCTTCGGATGCCCATTAACAGTTTGCTAATGTGCATTTGCTCCTATTTCAGAGAGGACTAGATCAAGGTGCACTAAGAAGTGAAGAGGGAGTCGCTGTTGCCTTAACACAACTGTTGTGTGTTCACAACAGTACACGGGTTCAGAATTCTGAGAGCTGAAACTGTACATTATTGGGAGCTTCTGCGCAGATTTCAAAGACTAAGCCCAAGCTAGAGCATATTGTGCACATCTAGCCAGGAGGTAAAGGGACGCATGACCCCTGAAAGCTGGATGCTTGAGAGGAACTGTCTTCTGATCAGTTATAGGAGGTGAGACGTTATGTGACAACCTCGCCAGCTATGAACCCTGGTCCAAATATAGACCAACAAGGAGTCAGGCCACAAACCAGAACTGCAGCCTAAGGCAGGGTATATGGTTGCAGGCACCTCTTTTACTTCTGAAAATCACCTCGTGTCTCCTTTCAGGCTGGATCATAGATAGTTAATTTACAACCAGGTTTTCACCCCTGGCAAGGGTGAGTAATATTACAGGACTGGATTTGCTGAAGAGATGGGGAGCGGAGCATCATTAGCTAACTGGTGACACTGCAGCAGGCCTGCTGATGGGGTTGGGGGAGGAACCCCCCCCAGCGCCTGGCGATTCAAAAGGACTTGGGGTTCCCAGCCACTGCTGCTATTGCGGCAGCAGTGGAGGCCGGAGTCCCGAGCCCCTTTAAATCTCCCCCTAAAGCACTGTGCGGCTCGTAGGGCTGCCTGGGAAGTGGAAGCTGGTATATGGTACAGTTCACTCTGAGTAGCTCTCTCTGGACATAGGGTTGCCAGGTATCTGGTATTGACCCAGGCAGTCCGGTATTTTCGCCTCCTGTCTGGTAAAAAAGTTCAGAAAATACCAGACACCTAAAATGTCCAGTATTTTCTGGGTTTTTTTTCCCTGCCAGGAGGCGAAAATACCGGACACCTAGGCAACCCTATGACACACTCAACAACTGGGCCCAGCCCCCCCGCCTCTGTCCCTGGACCCCCTGCTTACCTGGTTCCGCGCAGGGAAGCTGCTTTCTGGCTTGACCAAGAAAACAAGATGGCCGCTGGAAAAAAGCCTAAAGACCTGAAGCAAGGGGAAGCAATGCCTTCTCTGGGTCTTAGTGCTCAACCTCTCCCCTCTTCCTATCCCTATTCTGACTCTGCACGCACTTGAAGGGGCCATGCTGTCTTAATGCTGGTGGTTTTTTTTTTTGGCATAACAACTCCAGGGTTTTTTTTTTCCTCAACAACTTTGGTCTCCCCCCTTTTTTCCCCATCAACAGAATTTTTCCGACGGTGTTTTTTGGGGGGAGGGGTGTTCAGTATTTTTGGTTAAGCCATCTGGCACCCTATCTGGACAGTGCTGAGGGTTGGCTGTCACCAGCCGCGCCCCATCCACCTGAGGCCCCGCCCCTTCTGGGAGTGCAGAGCCAGCCCCCCTCACCTTGCCCAGGGGCCTGGCAAGATTGTCGGCCTCCCTGCACTGCAGTGTGGAAACCTCTCAGCCTCCCCTGGCGGCTGCATTAGAATATGACACAAGAGGAGTGCCTTGTGAGTTGCAGGCCTCCTCAAGATGGAAGATGAGCAAGAATAATTTATTTTTGCTGAATTATTCTCAGTAGGTGCATTTTCTGAGACTCACTGAGAAGAGACACTAGCTTTATCTGAAAGCACTGCCCCCCAACATGTCGGAACTGGTTCATTCCTACAGAGTGGTGTGGACCGATAAGCTTTTGGTTTACAAGCAGTGACAAATTAATACTTCTTATTTACAAGTATATCTTTTAAAAATTCAGTACCCCTGCACTTCTAATGTATGCATAATAGACGGAACGCCAACAATGAAATATCTGCATCCTAATGCACAGCTGAAGTCAAGTCTAACATTCTCAGAGCAGGGTCCTTCAGTCATAAGAGGGGGAGCGCCAACTCACGGTTTGATTCAGAGTCTCCTGGCTAATAGCACTCGCTAAAATATCTTAAGTAAAACCTTAAGTCCCCTAGCAGCTGTTGGGTCTACAGAAGCACAGCTGTCTAAACTTTATTGGCAGTAAATGTCATCCTTGCACACAAACAGTGTGCCTGGAAAACCCAAAGGCACCTCTTGGTCCGTGAGTGCTATCACATATAATCACGCTCCCCGACGAGATGTGAAAACTGAAATGGAAAACGTCAACAAACTCCGGCCGCAGTGCGGACTGGGGCATGCCCGCTGACAAGCGTGCCGCAATGACAGAAATGTACTTTGAGTTGCAATTAGTAGCACTGTCATTTTGGGGCGCTCCTGCCAATTAATTAAGCCTGTCAAATGGAAAAAAACAGCAGCGTTCACATGATAATTTATATAGGGAGAGACGAGCCTCGCAATGTTGCTGCTCAGCCAACAGAATTCCCTTGGAGCACTTAAACCAAATAAAATAGAATGTAAAGAAGTAGCAGAGGGTTGGGGGGGAAGAAAGTTAAACTGTCCTTGTTATAATTGTTAACTCTGATCGCTCAAGTAGAAGCCGGGCTGATTAAAACTCCAAACGAGCCCCTAGCTCGGTTAAATCTCAGAGTCCGGAATGATAGAATCAGAGGAGTTTATTCATACCATTAAGCCCCAGAGAACTTAATTGAAAGAAGAGCATAGCCCGGACCTTGACAAGCGGGAGGTCACAGTAATTGCTGCCGGACATATTTAACATTAAGATAATCAGGCCATTAATTACCCTTTGGATCATTAAATCAGCCAGTTGCAAAATGAAATTTCTGCCTCTATTACTCACTTGAGAGACCACAGGGGTGGCTTTTAATTTATCAGTGAGCTTGAGATACAAAGGACCAGGCTTGGGGAGGGAGGAAAGGGGGAAGTAGGGGGCTTGCTTCAGCAGAGGCAGGAATATCAATCCGCCATGCTTGGTGATCGTGGCAAATTAACTAGGTAAGATAACCCCGGCTTCTAAAGGCAGAAGCTGGGGGTATGTAAATAGATGAGGGCAGACGGGGAGATCAGAGCCTGCACACCACTTAGCAGGATAATAAAGGAAATCATCCTTGATTATCAGTGCTAATTTGGACACTGCCGGTAGCTTGTTATGCGTGTTCTGAGTAGCATTTAATTAATTCAATTGCTTGTTAATGAGGGAAGTGACATGTGGGGAGCAGATGCCACCCAACTGCAGATGGGCTCTGGTCAGCTCATCACAATAAAGACTCCCCCCTCCCCCCCTTCCTCCCAGAAAATGGGAAAGGTGTCAAGCATGAAACAAAATTCAAAAGGGACAAAACACTGACCTCATCAGGCCAGAAACTGTTAAGAAATAATAAGACCTGACAATTTTGGATATATGGGTACTAATGCTCCCTGAGGCTGCATTTGCAATGGGGCATCCTTATGCCAGAAACTTGAGATCAGCGTGGCTTTCCTGCGATCTGAGGAACCAACTGAACAAAACAAAGAAAGGCTGATTTGGGCGCTCTTTACAAATTCAGACTCAGCAATAGGGCTCCGACTTCCCTCAGTCCTGACAGATTTGCCCTTTATCAATATTCACCCCATGTATACAAATAGGAATGAACTAATATTCTAAGCCATCTGAAGAAGTGGGCTGTGCCCACAAAAGCTCATGATATCATCTACATGTTTTGTGAGTCTATAAAGTGCTACCAGACTATTTGTTGTTTTCTAAGAAAAAAGGGAAGACAACTTATTTAACCTATAAATCAGCTTCTGGTTAACCCCATGGAGCTGTCAGTATCGGGGGCCAACACATCTCCTGCAGTGGCCATTATCTTGGTATGGTAAGGAGATAGTTTAGACTTTAGGTTGGAGTTTGGAAAATATATCCACTAAATTATATCTGCACAATGTTTTCTCTGAGACCAACTAACTCCACTCATTTGAGAGTGGGGACTCAAATTAGATTTCACATTTTGATGTAACGGACAATTTCAGAAACTCTCAACTCCTAATTTCAAAGTTTTCAGACTGAATTAAGAACCTTCCCATGTTTCCTTTGAGCTTTGCCAAACAGAAAAAAAACCCATGATGTAAACAGACATCCTGAGAGGAACTCCAAGAGAATGGATGCTATGGGCAGCAACACATGGTGCTAACTTTAAAGCTGTACTATATTTCTAGAATGCTTGTTGGAAAAGACGAGGCATGTACCGCGTAGAGGATAAAGTTAGCTATATTCTTCCCCACCATCCCAAAGAACTTCAGCTAGGACCAGACTGGACTAAAGAAAAGGCTGTATATTTTAAAGCAAAAATTCCTCGTCAATCTTCTAGCAGCTGAATGTGAAAAGTGGGTGGCAGAGTCCAACATGTTTGTACCCACGTTCAGAAGTGCGCACTACGCAGAACACCACCAAACTCTCTAAGGCGTCTAGACTACATGCCTCCGTGCGAGGCATGTAGATTAGACAGATCGGCATAGTGGAAATGAAGCCGCGATTTAAATAATCGCTTCATTTAATTAAATGGCTGCCCGCTCTGCAGATCAGCTGTTTGTCGGCAGATCGGGGCAGTCTGGGCGCAGCGATCGACAAGAAGCCTTTGTCGATCACCTGATTTCACGAGGCATGCGAGCATGACTGCCATGTATACTGGTGACACAGGCCTGCAGTCGTATGGGCAAGAATGCTGTTTGCAGAGAGTTCACCCTGATACTCTGCTGTAACTTCAAAACGCTGACCGTGTCACATACAAAAATCACGTGCAAGTTATTCCAATGCTGATTCGAAAGGCCGCCTTGCATTACTTGCCTCCAACAATACCTTCACAGCCCTTTGTGAAGTCGGTTCTGCCCACCTACCCCACTGCTGCCGTCCTATCCACAAACCACTTCAGTATCACACCATCCCAAATCAATTTTTTTAAGTGTGTGCTTAAACAGTATCAATAGCAATTAGAGAGGAAAACCCTGATTTCATCCTCAGATCCGGTTAATTGTTGCAACATTGATCTACTCTAATTTGACTTCTCACTCCAAATTAAACCCACATTACTGAGGGAGGGCACATCCCCCCCCCCGACAAAATAAATTTAATATTGAATACACTTAAAAAATTGAAGTTGTGCAGGATCCATACCAAAAAGATTTTTTTCTTTTTTTTCCCCTTCCTGGGAGTAATTAAAAGATGCTTTTCTTGACTAATGATCCCCCCTGTTTAGAAATGGGAAGTCGATACTCCTTCAGCAGCACTCTGCTTCAATTTGTCACAATGCTCCAGAAGTTTGAACGACATTTCTCAGGGCTGCTGATAATTGCTGGAACGAATTACAAGCTTTCTAAAAGCTGGCCTAATCAGGGGCCCAATGGACAACAATCAGAGGCCAGCTGTTCACATTTTCTTTCTAGTTTCACAAATTCTACCATACTGTTTTTTCCTGCTTAACCAAGTTCTCATGCTTACTAGTAACTCACAAGTCTTTCTTTCCCCAACATTTTAACACAGCTGTTCTCAACCCAAACTTTAGCTTGTACAGACTCTGGCTGCTTATTTGCTCAGGAAGGTATCTTTTTAGAAGCACATTACACCTGTTTTCCATCATCTGCACTGGCTTCCAATTTGCTTCTTGGTGCAAACCAAGGTGTTGGATTTGACATACAGCCTCTAAATGGTCTGGGGTCTTTCTTATCTCACAGACTGTCTCCGACCTCTCATGATACTGTAGATGTTAAAATCAGCAGAGGTATTCCAGCAGACAGCCCCCCCGGTATGAAAATGTCCTGCCATTGGTGGTATTTAATCAGGAGTCCTCAATGTTGGAACTTGTATATAGCCGGTCCCCAACTTACGAACGGGTAATATACCAAACACCTGGTCGTAACTTGATCTGTTTGTAAGTCGGATTACATTCACTTACGTATGGCCGCGCTGTTCGTAAGTGTGGATTTCGTTCGTAACTCGGGTTCCGGCTGTATAGGAGATTGGTCGTAAATATGAATGGTCGTAAGTCAATGCGTTCGTAACTCGGAGACCGGATGTATCTCAGTCTGATAGAGTGTCTATTTCCAAAATGATCTTAAAACAAGAGAAAATCTGCCTGGTTTCTGAGTCTTCCTCAAAGGGAGGTTTGAATGGATTGAGAAGGAAGAATTTCAATTAGGAGGGTTTGGGTTTGATATTGGTTCATCTCAGTTTAGCATTTGTATCTAAACATTTACATGCAGCGAGAGCCGGGGCTAGCAACGCTTAAACAAGCCATATACAATGAAATGTTTGGGAGATCACAGTCTTGCCCTTTACCACTTTCTGGGAAATGGCTTTCACATTCTTTGTTTTACTATTGACCCGCCTACAATTCTGCTGAAAAGGACCAGCCTCTCTCACCCCTCCCCATACTCTTTCCACAGAGGACAAATACACGGGACTCCATTTATAGCCAATGATGCTTCTTAACATGGTGGAAGAACCATGCTTGAAGGACATCCAGCATTTTCAGCTTCTCCTGGTCTAGGGTAGAAGAGACTGGCGAGAACGTCTTTACTACAGTACTTCCTAAAGCTTTTACCTCGGTGCTGCCTTGAGCATCCTTGCGTGACTGACTCTGGCCCACAGAGTACCTAACTCGCCCCCTCACTTACCCCACGGCAGCAGGCAGTCACCGGTAGCTTCACTCCCTATAAAACATTGAAACCCATGCAACTGATCTCAAAACTAACCCTTCCTTGTGCCATTTCTTCTGTAAGTGATATTATTTTGGGAACCATGTCATGTCTGTTACACACGCGCTCAGAATTTAGGTTTAGTTTCTCTTAGTTAGGGATTTTTTGGGGGGAGGAGGGATAATCTCATAGACTTTAAGGTCAGCAGAGACTACTGTCAAAGTGAGAAGACAGGGCGGCTGTGGCTGTGGGGAGCTAAGAAAGCTTTCGCTGGGGCTACAGAGGTTCAAACAAGAGACTTTTAGCAGCGGGGAGGGAAGAGAAGGGTGTCCAACTCCTCCATACTCTCTACAGGTTCTTGAACTGCCCTCATCCACCCCCGTGTCAATGCACCTTCCGGAAGGGCATTAAGTGATATGAGTGATACTGCATACATCACTGACATCTGTCTGTTCTCTCATCTGGGGGAGACGGGAGCGCGGTAGAAGATTTTCTTTTTAGTTACAAATATTTATACATATCCGCACACATGGAGTGCTATCTGTTTCTGTTCCAGCAGGGTTTCTCAAGCTTCATTGCATTGCGACCCCCTTCCGACAACAAAAATTACTACGTGACCCTAGGGGGGATGTCAAGGTCTGAGCCTGCCCAAGTCCAGATGGGAATGCCAAAGTCCAAGGGCTGAAGCTGATGAGCTT
This sequence comes from Rafetus swinhoei, assembly GCA_019425775.1. Lineage (NCBI taxonomy): Eukaryota > Metazoa > Chordata > Testudines > Trionychidae > Rafetus > Rafetus swinhoei. The sequence continues at coordinate 75,151,521 of CM033439.1, forward strand.
GGGCCCCGAACTCCAGCAAGTCGAATGCCAGTCCTGGCAATCCCATTAAAATGGGGTCCCAATCTACTGTGGGGTCCCAACCCACAGCTTGAGAACTGCTATTTTAGAGACAGCTAAAGGCAAAAGAAGTGTGCCTCTCAGTCGGAGCAGAAAGCGGTGATGAGGTTTGTAATCATCCTTCATTTGCCACCTGATTTTATGGGCTATCAATGGATAATGTGTGTTACAGACTTGCTAATTCATCTGATCAGAAGATAGTAAGGTTCCTGTCCCACAATCAGGCTACACAGCATTCAGGGGCACGTGGGCTGCATGACACGGAAATAGGGTTGCCAGGTGTCCAGTTTTGAACCGGACAGTCCGGTATTTGAGCTCTGTTTGGGAAACAAATTGAGAAAATAGAACTGTCCGGTATTTTCTAAATCAGATGTAATGTAGATTGTGATGTAATGTCAAGTATGTCCGGTATTTTTGTTGAAACCATCTGGCAACCCTACATGGAAACTCACACTGAGAACAATATGCAGCCTTAAGCCCTTTGTTGAGATAAATGTAGTAGCAATCAAATAATAAGCAACTAATCAATCAACTATAAAAGCAATAACAATGTTCTAGCAGCACATGGGTACTATACACTATAAAGGGTTCTCCATTAATATCCTCACACCCTTCCTCGATAACCTGCTGAGAAGAGACAAAGAACCAGCCTTGCCTCCGGCATGCCACATGAGTTGGATGGGCCAGGTTCAAGTCTTCAGTGAGAGGAGAGGGACTGAAAGAAGCTGGAGCGATGAGCTTTAGAAAGGCCACAGAAGCTAACTTAGAGTTTATACGAAACTAACAATTATGAACTATCAAAGATGAATCGTCCACGATTGAGGCTGAACCTACCCGGCATGGTAGGCTGCCCCTCTAACAGGGCCTGAGCTCTCAGCGCCCTTCTTCCATGTCCAAACTTAACTTCCTCACCCACAGACACGTTAGGGCACACTTACTCATCAGGGTGCCACGCTTGTCGTTACCACCACATCATTAATGTTAAAGTGAACAGTAGCTCAGCCTCACCTCTTATTTCTGTCCTAACTGGTTGTTTCCATGTTCTTTGTGGTGGACCTGTTAAGTCTGAAGAAGGGGGGGGGGGGGGGGGGAGGAGGGGAGGGCCTTACCTACCAACTTGCTCTAACGACTCCATTTATTTGCATTTAAGCTCTCAAACATAGATGCTGTATGTTTTAGCTCACCCGCCTATCTAGGGGGAAAGGTCTCGATCAGATGTTAACTTGCCCTAGCTTAACATACAGATTCCTTGCACTGTAGCCAAAATATTCTAATACAAACTGATATACCCATTATAATAAATAAGCCTGTAATATAACAAATAATTAAACTCTGCTGCCAGCCTCCAGGCTCTCCCAGGGGCTGCTAGCCTGCCGGCCTGCTGGCTCTGACCGCGCTTCCAATCCTTGCTGTGCCACCAGCCCCAGCCCTGACTGTGCCACCAGCCCCGACTGCTGATGTAGTGCCAGCCCCGACCGTGTTCCTGGCCACACTCCTGGCCCTGGCTGCCAGCCCCAGTTGCACTCCCAGCTCTGGCTGCCGACTGTGCTCCTGGCCCTGGCCGCCAGGGCTCTCTGGTCCAATAACATTCATGGTCCCATGGATTGTTTCTGTTGGGGTCCCATAATGTTCTTGGCCTAATGCTATTCAGTATCTTCATCAAATATCTGGAAGCAAATATGAAGTATGTTTAGATGACAAAAACTGCTCCAATACTCAACTATGGGGACAGGTCAGATCTACAGACTGGCCTGCAGAGCTTGGTCAAGTAGACTCATTTGACCATACGCTTTAATACGCTCACATACACGGTCATAAAATGTGTGTCACACTTACAAGGAGGGAAAAAGTTATTCTTGAATTCAGGGACACCTGGAAGTTCTTAGAGGCTCATAGGAGATAATCAAATGAACATGAACGAGCTCCCACTCTAGTACTGCAGCTACTGGACCATGGATGTTGCTGGACCAGAGAGGTTCCACCTGTATAAACAAGGAAGAAGGCTAGCCCTATAGGCGGCACACCGCTGTGTGAATTAGTTCCACAGTTGTGGGCTGACACCCAAGAAAGCCCTGTCTTGAGAACAAATAAGCTTTACAATTATGTAGCAGGTTCCACTGTGCTAGAGCAGTGAAGTTGTCAGCCATGGTCCTCATCCCCTACCTCTCCCCAGACAATTTAGACCCACCTGTTTTCTAAAGGAAACCCAAGACACCTTACCAGGAAGGGTGGAGGGGAAGACGACACTACTTATTCCTATGCTATGCTTATTCCCAGTCTTATTCTCTCTTCCTGCATTTCCTTGCATGTGTCTGCAGTAGGGATGTTAAAATGCGATTAATTTACTAATCGAGTAGTCGATAGATTTTTTATCGATTAGTTGATAAGGGTAGGCCGTTCCAGTGCGCAGTCTGGCTCGTGCCGGTTCATAGCATAACCTCCCCAGCTGCCATTCTGCATTCTGTAGCACAGGGAAGCCAGCGCAAGGAGAAGCTCAGTCAGTCCCTGCTCCACGGGCCTCTTATGATTCAGCATACCACCCTCTCCCCTCCCAGCTGCCACTCTGTATTTTACAGCACAGGGAAGTCTCTTATTAAAAGACCATCGGGACAGGGACTGATCCAGCGTCTGCGCACGCCAGCAAGAAAGAGGATGGGGGGGGGGTCAGTGGGCGAGGTGAGTGGAGAGGGAAATGCAAGAAATGAAGCAGATCAAGCAGGTCTGTTGGAGAGAAAGGGAATGAGTGGGATGGGGGAGTGGAAGTGCAGGAGAGGCCTTGACACACGAGTGACCATGTTGGGGCGGAGGACGAATGGGTAAACGCATGAGGATGAGAAAGCAGGGAGGTGCTAGTGATTCCGATCCCCTCTCCCTGGTGGAGTTTCTATGGCTCACCCGGATGGAAAGCCACCAAGCTGTGAGGATACGAGTTGCTGGCTCTTGCTAGACCAGCCAGCAGATCTCAGATTCTGGACAGTTGTGCAAAGGACCACAAAGCCTTCCTCTGCGGAGGGGAGCTCATGCAACACTTCTGCTGTGATTCAGAGCAGACTTCCGTCCCTTCTCCCCCCAGACTGCAGGCGGGAATGTGAGTTGTTTCTCCTTCTGCTTTCAGTCTCCAAGCCACATGATAAAGTCACCTAGCCGCTATAGTAACATCCAGTTCTCCATCTATATTTCTGTTCACCCCTCCAACACCAGAACCTATCACAGCACTTTTTTCTCAAGACTCCATGTCCATCGTAGAGTATCCACCCGTTGGCTTTCTTTTGTGAAACTCAACTCTGGAGAGAAACAACTATCAGGTGAATAATTTGTTAAACATAAAATTCTAGTGCCTATCTTACAGCTAAATGGTGGGGAGTAAAACTTCAAGTATGATCATGATTATTTTATGCCAGATGAACCCAATGAAATGTCCCAGAACAGGACACTCAAAACTGGACGATTTTAAGCTGTTTCTTGTGGAAAAGTTATTAAATATTTTATTAAAGCCCATCAAAAATTCAATTGTTCCACGATGAGTTGTTCCAAATTTTGAGAAAAGAAATCATTCATTCATTATAGTGTGTAAGCGAGCAGCGAGCGAAGTTAGTTTTGCTTTAAGTTAAAATTTCAGCACACTCTTAACTATGCTGTTGCTACCAACACCTACATTACATATATTTATACACACACAGAGCCTGAAATGAGCATTTATAAATGTGCATATTACTGGGTTCAAAAGAATTTACTTTTTTTTAAAAGGGTAATAAAGTTACTGACAAATACAAAAGATGTTGGAAAACGACATCATGTACAAAATACATACATGAAGGAATTGTGTTAATGCAGTGACAGTTTAAAATAAATTCTAAATATGGAATAGGAGAGAAAATGAAAGCATCTAACCAAGCCCTAATTCAAACGGTCAGAGAACTGAATTAGTTGACTTCAACACTAGTGTTTTCCTTCCACAGAGATCCTTTTTATGGCATAGGTTTACCAAGAACTTCTTTAATTTACTATATCCAGTCTTGCAGTAATCTTTAAAAATATTGTGAATTGAAATAGAGTGTAACCTATCTTTAATATTCAGAATCGACAAATCTTTCCAATGCTTCATTATTGAAGAGCGGTAGTCAAAACAACAAAACAGTGTTTTCAGTCTACAGTTTTTACATAATGCTGATGAGTTAATAACTATTTTACATTAGATCTAGTTTAATTTGTGAAATTCTTAATTTATTTGACCTAATAAATATATGCACACGTATACAGGATATACAGGTTCTGTGCATATGAACTTCATGGGTATATCTGAGTGTGCACATATTTAAATGGACAGTTATGTGTATAAATAGCCTGATTAATACACTGCCTTCATTCTCTAAGATGAACCAAAGGTGGCACCACAAATTCATTTTTCAGTGCTAACTAAATAATGCAGTAAGATATGGTTGACTTTACTACAGTCAACAGAACAAATCTATTTATCTTCTGCAGTAGAAGGCCCAGGTATAGATTTTATGTCCTTTCAGTAAATATGGTATTGGAGAGAATAACTCCAGAAACGAAGCATATGCATTTTACAAAAAGTACACGTGCCCTTTTGTTTTATTCTCTGACATCCCGGACGCAAACACTGAGAGCAAGTGCTAACCCTCCATCATAATAGCTGATACCTGGGGATTAAATGGTGCTCAGAAGCAGTCAGCTCCACATGCTTGCCCCCTGACGTGTGGCACCACGACAACTGCAACACACGCACACCTGCTGAAGGCAACTTAAAAGCCTGGACTAGCTGGGCAAGATAGTCCAGGCTCCTCCTCTTGTCTGAAATCTGCTCTACTGAGACTGCCAGTGGTCACATTGTTTTCCCAAAGCCGGTATTCCTTAATCGTTTGGTGTGAATATCAGCTCCTCCATTAACACCCAACATGGTTAACTTGTTTTTCTAACTCAATGCAACTTTTTTCTAAGACATTTGCCACTGAGAACATGGATGCAATGCAAAACCAACTTCCGTTTTCTAACCAGCCATCGTGAGAGGATCTCTGACCTAGCATTTGTAGATAAAATGTTATAATAATTATGAAAAAACACACACTTACCCATTATATTGACTCCTTTACATACACTGCATAAGGAAATTAGGCAGTCTCATTTTGAACAGGTCTCTCAAAACAATCATAATGTATAGCCCCAAGAATTCAGTTATGGGTAAAAGACAACATCAGTTTGCTGGGCCAGCTCATGATTATTAAAGGCACATTGCTAGTTACAATAAAGCATTCAGAGGGTCAGATGTATTGATTCATCAAAAGATAAACACACAATACAGTCTAATGAAGATGAAGGAACAAAACTTCAGGAGTCTTATATATTTCCCATTGTATCCAAGACTTCTAAACTCTGAGACAACCTTGGCAAGTACAAAAGTTACCAAGCTCACTCAATTTTTGGCACTTTGTGAGACTAAGTTCGGCATGTGTCAGGTTAACATACACACCTAGCAGTTCTAAAAAATGATGCCTGAAATTTGGCTCCTTGAAGTCCATATGTAGTAAAAAGTGCTGAGACCCAGCAGACTCCGCTTGAAAATCAGAACACAGATTTAGATGCTTAAATACGTATTTGTGTGTCTAGATTTAGATACTCATGGTTTTGACATATGGATGCTTATATGCGTTTGTTCAAAGGGAATAACACAGCCTACCTTGTGGAGTCCAAAGAGGGTTTCATATGTCCTTGGCTACTCTCCTCCCAGACGCTGTTTGCTAACTCGTTCCCGATGGATGACATCACCTTGATGAGTTCTATAGGCCAGTCATCCAGGTCAAGTGACCGGACACGTGACAAGTGTGTGCCAAGGTTCCGGTGAATTCCTGAGCATTCGATACACATGAGGGCTCCCAGATTCAGACTAGCCCAATCAGGGTCTACAGGAAGACAGATACAAGCAATCAAAACAAACTCCTTGTGACACATTCTAACCCCCTCTCAGGCCTCTTGACATTTTCCTTAAACATTTGATTAATTGAAAACCCACTTTTACATTGAAAAAAGTAGACGGAAATGTTTTGAATAGCCCTAAAAAGAATATTTTAAAAATGTAACTCAAACGGAAGAGCAGAACTATTTACTAAAGGTTCATTGTCATGCCTAGCCCTTGACTAAATGTTGAGGAAGCGCTGTATGACCCTTAGATTTCACAATGTAGTATACTGACAGTAGTATTTTGAACAAACAAAATCCATATTCAGGCAGTTTTACCACACTCATAGAAATGGGTCATTTTTGTACACATAGTTTATGTATTTCACTTGAGCTGTATCAGTCGCTGAGTAAATCTCAAGGGTGATAACCATAATAATGACAAGAAAGATGCTTTAATAAACAATTGTTTTACTCTATGATAGAATATATCCTAAAGCCACAATCCCATTCATTTATCATACGTATTCTTCTTTGCTGGATTACTGGCTTATGTAAAATTTACATCAAAGATCTGTGCAGAGCATGTCAATGCGCTGCCTCGATGATATCTGAATGTGGCCCAGAGTTCTAGTACTCAATGTCCAAGCCAACAAGGACAACACTACAGAACCTGCAGCATGCTCAGCTCCTAGGGTACGGAGCAACTGGCATTGCTCTCAACCCACCTTTAACAATCTATGAATTTCTGATAGATTTCAATGGAAGTAACATCAAACCTGCCTTAATTGCAAGGGCATGTTGGCATGAACTGGGCCCTCTGAAGGGGCAATGGATCTTAGTGGAGTCTACTCACCTTTTTAACCAGTAAAAAATGGTTGGATGTGAAACACCCTTCTAAAGAAACAGGACATTTCAATGTTCTCTTTATACGCTGGCCTTCTCTCTTCTACATGCCTGGGAGTCTTTTGCTACCCCTTCCCCTCCAAACCATGTGAGGAAAAACATGTGGACTGGATAGGGCTGTGGTGGGTTATTGAGACCAGTATTGTTCATTATATGGACAGCGAATTAAGTGTCTGAAAACTTTTGCATTTTTTGTATGAATTATTTTAAGGCTAGGGAGGATGCTAAAATGATTTAAGAAGATGACTACATAGGCAAATTTATAAAACAATGGATCTATAAAATATCAGTTCAGATAAAAGCACAAAAAAGCAACAAATGACTACATTGTCCTTTTTAGTCCTTGTACAGTTAAAAGAAATGAGTATGATTTTCAAATATAAAAAATAAGAATTGTCATGTACCCTTTCATCCTATTTTTCCAGCCTGCACCTTGTATGCTAAGTATTAGCCCTGAGCTAATTTTTATAGCCAACTTACAAACCCCTAAATGTAGGGATGTAAAATCCCATTTAATCAGTTAACCAGTGAAACATGACATTTAACTGGTTAACTGCTTTACCAGCCCCTTGCCCGCAGTGTGGCTGCTCTAACCTGGCCGGGCCCACTGCACTGCAGGCTGCTCTGACCAGGCTGGGTCGAGCCCACTGCGGGCAGAGACTGTTCGGTTCGGGCCAGGTGGGCCCGCCACACCACAGGCTACAGCTGGGCCCACCACACCATGCTGCACAGTGGGTGGGGGTAGGGGTGGGTAGGGGGTTTCTCCAACCCAGCTGGGCCGTTGGTTAACCAGTTGCTGGTAAGCATCACATGGTAAGTAGTGGAATGCTACAAAACTAATTTTGTATTTCTTTCCTGTAGTTTTTTTTTTTAATTCTGAATTTGTTTTAAATATATGGACTAAGTTAGCAAAGAATTGCCGATTTTAATTTCAGAGGTGCTATTTTCATTCTCTTTGTAACCCCTGCTTCTAGGTAAGGATGTAGCTAGTGATAAGCAGTTACCCGTAAGCATCACCTGTTAACATTGGTTACATCCCTACCTAGAAGTAGGGTTAATAAAGTAGTGTGTGCGTTTCTTTAAAGAACGGCAAGAACAGCACCTCTGAAATTAAACCCATCAATTCTTTGCAAACTGTTAGTCCATATATTTAAAACAAATTCAGAATAAAAAAACCACTGAGAGAAAGAAATACAAAATCAGTTTTGTAGCATTCCACTTCTAGCGAAGGTTTTATTTTGCTTTGCAATATGAAAAAAGCAGAAAGCTCAGGTGAAGCTTCACTGCTAGGGCACAAGATTTTTTTTCCTTATTGGAGGAGAAAAGTAGCAACTTATGTTGAAAAGACATAAGAAACAAAACCATTTTTATCCCAACTTTCAAGGCAGAGTATATGATCTCATGTTTACTGTGACAGATGAAATACTGGTGAAAAGTTGGGTTGATTATAACACATCAAGTATTAATAAGAAATTAATGTGAAATAAACCTGACTAATCAACCTTCATAACGAACACTAAGCTTGCAAAGGGATATGGAATACAATACCAAGAGGGCAAGAACCAGAACAGTGTTCACATAACCCTGACCAAAGAGAACGTGCAAGCTTTAGAAAGCCCAGGATAACAATTTTTCTATAGCAATAGTTGTACTCACCTTGTGCCTCACAGTCCACACAGTGAGAATTGCCTCTGATGTTTCTTATTGACTGAAGGGCCATGGCCTCATTCTGACTTGTCAGTCGGGACTGTGTACATTTAAAGAAACACACACACAATAAGAACTCAATGAAAAGGTTTAGACAACAAAATTGTCAGCTGTGTGAAAAGCAAAAAAAAAAAAAAGTTCAGCTCAGGGTTGAATGAACATGATCAGGGAATTTGACATCTTTGGTTTGCTTCTCAAAGAGTTGTTCCTTTGGCATCTTTACGTACAGAAGCTCAGGGTCTGACGAGCACAGCTCCCCATTTTCATCCCGAGCTCAAACAGGTATTGAGGCTCCCTGCCTAGAACACAGGAAGTCTGTGCACTCTGAACAACAGCGGGATTGGGCAGAGGAAAGCGGAGCACAAATATGAAGCACACCATTCACGATCACATGGAAGGTGCTTTTTGGAGATAAAATTGTAAGATGGTATTTATAAAACCCATTGGTATTGGTATAGATCTCTGTGCACATGGATGGTCTACAAAATTAACTGAAAGCCTTTTAACATCAAAAGGTCAGATTTATGAAGGTGGCGAGACAATTGCCCATGGAGGGGTAGCTCAGCCTGCACAGTAACTAAATCCTGCAATATCTCCTAGGCAAAAAGCAATCACTGCACCAAATCATTGCCACTAATTTAAAGGCGAGCTGAATCAGGTCTCATGTATGGCTATTAGCCAGGATGGGCAGGGACGGTGTCCCTAGCTTCTGTTTGTAAGGCGACAGGGGAGGGATCGCTTGGTGGTCTGTTCATTCCCTCAGGGCATTGGCCACTGTTGGAAGACAGGACACTGGGCTAGATGGACTTTTCATCTGACCATTGTGGTCATTCTGAAGTAGTTTCAGATAAATACTACCGCTCTGTCAATAGGACATTGAGTCCTGAGACAATTTAATTAATTTCACTTATGCCTTCCAAGTGCTTCTCGAGCCCTGGGTGCCAGAGGTGGATGGGAGAAGCGTCTCCTAGAAACCTTTTCACAAAACTTCCCCCATACAAATGCAGGTTGAGCCTCCCTAGTCTGGCACTCTTTGGTCCGGCAACATCCCATACAGTTTGTTTACAGCCACCAGTCCAGGCTCTAAATGTTCTGTGCTGTTAGTTAGCCTCAATTTACCCCTCAATGTCCCCTAAGAGCCCAGCAAGCAGTGGCAGTGTTAGTAATGATGCTGGACAATACTGACCTCCCATGGTCCGGAAAATTCTTTGGTTTGGCCCCAGTCAGGTCCTGAGGGTGCTGGACTAGAGAGGTTCAACCCATATAACTTTTAAGTGGTTTCTTTTTTAAAAAGACTCTTGCCTTTATCTAACCAAAATGCAATTCTCTCTTCAGTTCATGTGTTCAATATTCAAACCAGCATTCTTTACCTCCTATTACATTAACATTGTGCATCAATCTGATTTCCATGGTCATCTTGTTGTAATGCATGTCTTGCAGTACGACACTCAATGAAGACAGGCCAAAGAGAAATAAAGGGGCAGTGATTTCTCTCTGCCTCAGTTATAAAAAGTCAATTTAAAAAAAAAAGGGCAGTAAATTACATTGTGATGTTAATTACTCTGGTCTGGTTTACCCCGATTAGAGAGGTAATAAAAGAAAGCAGTCATTTCAAAATATAGGCCTTCTTCTTGAACACAGCCTAAATCATTACAGAAGTTTCTTTGCATGGATTGCAAAAGCATCTACAGGTCTGTGAAAAGAATCTCTCCACTCACCTCCTGTTTTCTAGTTATGAAAATGTTTGAAAAATCAAGAAGCTCAAGAATGGCCAACTGCCAGCTCTCTAGAGAAAGACTCTTTGGGTCGGAGAAGTATCGCTGTACAATACATTGTTTTGCAAAGAAAGCGGAAGAAATTGCTCTGCCAAATATGAATGGGATGGGGGAACCCTATTCCCTTGGACACTTGACCAAGCTTTTGCTTCCTGAAGGGTTACCCCTGAGACTGGCTTAATCGCAAAACTACAAAGAAAGAATTACATTTAATTAAAGAGAAGAAAAACTACACTGTAGCTTCACACCAGCTTCTGGACACAGGAAAGATCACGACTTCTGAAATGTGCACCGCCTCATACACCAGTCTGCTTCTACTCACAGGGAGAGCAGTGCACATTGCTATTAAGTGAGCCAAGCATTTAATGGGACATTGCCATATAGAAGCCCAGTGGAGACTTAGCTTGTACACAAGCTGTTCTTTTCACAGCCCTTAAAGGCTTTCCTATAAACGCCCCCAGGACAAAATACAATTTGTATTGTTCAAGCTCATGGTTCAACCATAAGATTCACATTCTACGTCTGACATTATGAGAGCTGGAAAAGGCAAAAACCCCAGTTTTAATTATTTAAATATAAAATCAGAATGTGTACCAGGATAAAATGTGTCTCACATTGAATACAAATCTGCATTGCTTAATTTTCCTTAGTTGCATCCAAAGAGTACATGGCTCTTGCTGAATCATAGAATCATAGCGCACTAGAACTGGAAGGGCCCTTGAGAGGTCATCAAGTCCAGTCCCCTGCCCTCACAGCAGGACCAAGCACCATCTAGATCATCCCGATAGATGTCTGTCTAACCTGCTCTTAAATATCTCCAGTGATGGAGATTCCACCCCCCCACCCTGTAGGCAATTTATTCCATTGTTTAACCACCCTGACAGGTAGGAACTTTTTCCTACTGTCCAACCTAAACCTCCCTTGCTGCAGTTTAAGCCCATTGCTTCTTGTCCTGTCATCAGATGCCACGGACAACAATTTTTCTTCCTCCTCCTTGGAACACTCTGGATATATTTACTTTTCACAATAGCCTAAGATTCTGAATTCTCTTTAATGATCAGTGGCTTTTGCTCAATTTCAGAGTCATGTTGTGCACCTTACCTTATTCTTACTGCTCTCACATGATTGTAAACTGGCCAGGATCTGACTCTCTATGGCTTGTACCCACGCATCTCTTTCTTCATATGTGGTAGCTTCAAAGTGCCAGGTTTGGCCAGTGAGGGAAACGATGATAAACTCAAAGTTTTCTTCTTGTTCTGAAACACAGCAGCGGGATGAAGAGTTTACGTTTAATGAAACCAGCAATCAGTTCTAAAAACCATCTTGACAGAATCTCGATGGTGTGACAGACAAATGTAGGTTTGGACAGCTGATTCTAACACAAACACGTCCCTACTCTATGCTTTGCCAGAAAATGCCTGTTGTAAAATCTGCTGAAGCACTTAACAAAATAACTTAGTAAGATGAGTATTCTACTGAATATCATTTTCTTAATTCAAATCCTCTGGTATAAATTTTTCTCTCATGTATTTGTTATATGCATGTATCATATATGTGCGCACACACACACATAGCTGATAACTGTTGTATCTTTTCCCCACAACTCAAATAAACTGCAATACAAGATTAATGTTAATTCAATACTTTCTTCTCAGCAGTGTAGGGAAACTAAAGGAGCAGTGAAAATGATCTGAGGAGCTAAAAGAAAAGGTCACTGGAATATCCAAGAATAACATGAGCATAAGAAAAACACTTCCACGCAAGTGTAAGAAAGTACAGGTTGAACCTCTCTAGTCCAGCAGCTTTGGGACCTGACTGGTGCCAAACCAGAGAATTTGCCGAACCACAGGACGTCAATATTGTGTAGCAGCATCACCAACACTTCCACTGTTTACTGGGCTCTTAGAAGACATTTAGGGGTAAATCAGAGCTAAATAACAGGACAGAACACTGAGAGCCAGGACTTACGGCTGTGAACGAACTTTATGGGGCTGCAGGAAACTTGGCCACACTCATGAAAAGTGGACATCCGGCTAACTCAAATCATGCCAGACCACGGATGTTGCCAGACCAGAGTGTGCCGGATTAGAGAGGTTCAATCTTTATCAGCAAAATCTCAGGGACGAACACACAGATTCCAAACACACTTGGGATACTCCAAACCAAATAAAAAAAATTCAATGGAGCCGAAAAAAGCTCAAGGAAGCATGGAACGAATAGAATAAAACAGTACAATGTAACGGTAACAAAGTATAATGGGTTTGCTTTAGAGAGAGAGTTAATGTTCATTTGTTGACTAATGACATACATTTACAGGCAAGAAACTTTTGCATTATTTTGTAATTCAGACAAGTCGAAAAACTAGTCAATTTAAATATAACTCTAGTGCTCACTGGATGTCATTCTTTCAGTTTCTGGGACAACAGTTTCCCACCCCAATAAACTCAAACTCCAGTCTTCAGGCTGAAGTGTTCACTGGTGAAATTTGGTGGAGCACCACTAACTTCATTAGAGCTTAGATATTTTGCCCCCAAACTGAAGATGCCCAAGGATTAGTTTAAGTTAAACGACCTGTCCAGGAAGACATCCATCAAAGGCAGGACAAAAGGTTCCATCTGGTGGAGATAAGCCCTGTGATTTCAGGGGGCAGAGAATCCAAACATTATTTTGTGGTGAATCCGGACACCTGAAGTTGGCCTTCTAAATCAAAACATAAGAGGGGTAAAACTGGCCCAGAAAAGGCTCATGAAAGCTATGGTTGTTTGGCAGGCTCATTTTTGTAACCAGCTGCGGCTTTTAGAAGTACTCCCCTGGGGCTGGCCTACACTTTGTATCATATATTGCAATTATTGAGCGTGATGGCACATCGGTGAATTACAAGGAGCCCTAACTTTGTAATTGATTGGTTTGGCATCAAAATATTGTGAATTACAACTTTTAAACGCATGATTAAAGAGAAAAAGAAATGCAGCCCCTCCTAGCCGTGCAAAACAATGCTAGGCTGTTTAGCCAACAGGCAAAGCACAAGGGATCACTATTTTACTCTAACATGTGCATCACATAACAGTGCACTACCCGTTCCCCCCTGCACCCTAAAACAGTGTTGTGGAAAACCACCACTCAGGAACCCCATGACCATGTGACACCACGCTCCTCTTGTTATGTGAGCGCCAGGAAAATAAAATACTCTAAGGCACAGTCAGCTCTTGAGCAGAGACTCAGCCAGCATGAGCAGACCCCGCAGCAGTGGACTGAAAGTTTTTAGAGTGCTTTCTACTGTTTGTTCTTTGAACATTTTTCCCCTCTTTAGTTTTAGGTGGCTTATTCCAGTCCCTCCTCCATACCTAGCTCCTCCTGTCTCCATGCACCAGCTGTTCTTTTATTAACTCTTCTTACAGAATCTTCCCACTTCTAAAAAGTTAACTACCATGGTGCTAGGGAATCACTCTATTATGCACATTGCTTTCTTATTAAATTCCTTTGCTTCTCACCTTTTTCTGCCTTACTTATTTTGATAGTAAGCATTTGGGGGCAGGGATGGTCTCTTACTCTATGGTTATGTCTTCATTACCAAACAATGAGTTTTTTACAGCAAGATAACTAATGTATATGAGCCATCCTACCGTAAAACCCTAGTGCTGACAAGGCATCTGGAGTTTTTAATCACAAGGTAGCTAGGTGAGGTCAACATCCTGTCTCATCCATAGTTGACTAACAACTTCAGATACCGTATGTGCCCAAGGGTTCGATAGCAGCACCGCTAAAGCACATTACGTATTTGGTTGTACGAACATTTTTTCCAGCAGTGAAGACACATCCTATATTTGTACAGGCTCTAACACAACAGGCTCTACCATCATAACAAATGAATTTACATTAATACTGGAAGGAAGACTTCATAATCTACATATTTGGCACCATATAACTTCAATGGGAATTTGCCCAAGGAATGAGTAAGAATGGAAAATGAGCATAAGAATTGGCCCAGAGAACTGTAAGGGACAAGATCAACAGTTTTTCTCCTTAGTTTAAGCCCTGGATCCGATAAACATTTGGGTATGTAAGTAACTTGACTAATCCAGAGTAGTCTTATTGACATCAGCAGGACTACTCAAAAGAGTAAGGTTATGCATGAATGAAAGCATGTGAAGAATCTGAAATTCAGCCACGTTTAACAGTAGCTCTCATCAGGGTTTATTTATTTAAACTTTCAGTAAGAAGATCCAATTTGGCAGTCTCCTAGCTGGACATGTATTTAATTACTCCTCAACCAAAATAAGATGTATAATGCCAAACTACACAGCCAGACTCATGTTACATAAAATACTATCGTTAAACCAAAAAGAAATCAGCATTTACGTCTCACAGGTCTTAGTAGCATCAAAATCCACTTGTGATTATGCCATCCACACGGCTTTAATTACCAGATTGTTGTTCACATATACAACGCATAATCTCTACCAAAAACGAAAATTACATTAACAAAATAAAATGACCTTACAAGCGCAGATGTGGGGAAAGAGGGCCAGAACAAAGAACATGGAAGGGAAGGACTTAGAATTTGTTTTAGCAGCCTCCATTACTGAGGAGAGTTTGAGTCTTTATCATTATTACTGTTTTTAATTGTCTGTTAGTGACTAGTAGAATTTTCCTCCACACTTTCAAGTATTCAAGAAGGATTTCTATAGGGCCTAACTCTGCCATTTACGAAAAACCTCCTGGTGTAAATTCTATAAATAGGCTCCCATTTATTTGTGCAAGAGAAATATTTCTGCTCCGACGTGCTGCATGAGAAGTGAGAAGTAACAGCAAATGGCAACATTTTAGTATAGCCCCTTTCAAGGTGAAAAATGAATGGTTTGACCAATCCCCAGAGATTGTTGCTTTACATCAGCAATAATGGAAATGGAAATCTGACCTATGAAATTCACAAGCCCAACAAGTGCAACCAACAGACATGGGAATGCTGCCTCTGAGCATTTCCAAGGTAATCACTCCATGGTACTGGCACAGAGCAACTCCTCTGCTAAGTATAGAGAAAGCCCTATGGAGATCCAAGAAATATCCACAGAAAAACAAAACCCAAGGAGCATAATGATGCAGAGAGGAGAACCCTTCATACATTAGAAAAGATTGATTTTTGAACACACATAATTTTGTAAGAGCTGTGTGAACTATAATCCTCGTAATTCAGCTGCAGTTTATGGTATGGATCTGCTCATGGCTTTCTGACTCAAATGAACATTAAAAAACTATGATTAAATTCTCCTACCTTTTCATTGGTTATAGCCTAGCTCATACTATGGCTAGAGCAGCTAACTTCATAAGTGGGAATAAGGGATTTGGGATTAGGGATAAATTCAACCTGTTTATACCCAGTAAAATTTGGCATCAACACTTGATTATGTTTTGGCATTTTATCTGATTTTCTGACAAAGCCAACTGTTCTCTTCATCACTAATTACTCCTCCTCTTTCCCCGGTCCCAGTACGCTATCATAGTCAGCTTTGAACATCCATAGTCAATAGCAGGAATTTAAAATGGCAGGAGTTTACAGGCAGAATTTAGTCTTCACACCTTAGCAGTCACCCATCCTCTTGATCTGCATTAAAGAAATGGTTTTCAAACTGTGCGCAGTGGGGTTCGGGGTTTGGTTTTTCTCCTCTCCTCACATGGCAGGTTTTGGGCTGGCTCAGGCTTTGCTCCCCACTCCTAGGGGGAATTTTTGTTGTCAGAAGGGGGTCACGATGCAGTGAAGTTTGAGAACGCCTGCATTAAAGACTTTACAACAATTCCTGTTCTATCCTAAGCAGGCATTCTTGGCATCCAAAGCCTTTGTGTTACTGAACACAAAGTATCCCCTTCTAGACAACCAGAAATTAGAAACTCATTTGGGCCAATGAGATTTCCCATCAACATGCATCTCAACTGCCAGTTTTGCTTTTCAGGAATGTGTTAATCAAATTATACAGTTTTTCTTGTTTACAGAAATAGCGACTAAATCTGTTATAGCCAAAACAATCTATTAAGAACATTGCATGGTGTTTTACAAAAACGCCTTTTGAGAGGTCTTATTTTTACATACAGACTATCAGGCACAGAGGAGATAGATAACATATTACATATACTCCCTGTCATGCCCACCCATGCCTTTTGAAAGCTGGCTTATGAATATGAATATGCGTAAGTCATACTGAAACAGCAGATTTCAAACAAACAAAAGGAAGTATTTCTTCAAATAATGCATAGTCAACCTGTGGAACTCCTTGCCAGAGGATGTTGTGAAGACCTGGACTTTAACAGGGCTCAAAAAAGAACTAGATAAGTTCATGGAGGAGAGGTCCATCAATGGCTACTAGCCAGGATGGGTAGGGATGGTGTCCCTAGCCTCTGTTTGTTAGAATCTGGTAATGATTATCTGTTCTGTTCATTCCCTCTGGGGCACCAGGCATTGGCCACTGTTGGAAGACAAGATTCTGGGCTAGATGGACCTTTTCTCTGATCCAGTATGGCCGTCCTATGTTCTTACGTAACTCAAAGATGCTTTATGCAAAACACGTCATGTAACACAGCAATTCTACAGTTACAATCTGCTGAATTTGTATATCCTATTTTTGTACATGTATCACTCTTCCATGTGAAGTTAGAAATATGTTTACAGTTCTAAAATGGCCATGAATGACTAGTGAATGGTCATGTTCGTACTAGAAGCCTAAACCATGGTTGGTCCTAGAAAGACGTGTGACCATGCCATCTGGTACTGGAATCCATCTTGAGCTTGATATTTTTCCATGGGGATGGGGCGTGCAGAACAAAGGTTTCCCACCTTGGGGGGAAAGTCTATTTAAGCAATGGGAAGCAGTCAGCTTTTGTCTTCAGATGGCCTTTGAAACTTCCTGGCACACCCTACCAGGATACTAAGAACTCTGAAGAAGTTGTAGACCCAAGTGGCAGTAAAAATCAACTCTAACTTGAAGCTTTTACCTGTGATAAGAGCAGCTGTTAAGGGTAAGAATTTGCATGTAACAAGTTTCTTATTGGATTAGAACTAGCTAAGCATTTTTTCATTTCAATTTAGTTAGTAACTTTGATCTGACTTTTTACTTGCAACCACTTACAGCCTGCTTTTTGTATTTAATAAAAACACTTTTGTTTATTGTCAAGCCCAGAGTAAATAATTATTACCTGGGCGGGGGGAGGGAGAGAGAAGGAACAACCACTGTGCATAACTCTCTTTCATTGATAAAGAGGGCTGACCGTATAAGCTCTCTCTGTATGAAACTTTTACATGGGGTAAGATGGATTTATTTGGGGTTTTGGTCCCTGCTGGGCCCTTATAGCTGAGCCCTCCAAGAATTGAACTGGTTCACGGCTGGAGGAGACCAGAGGATCTCGCTCAGCAGGACACAGTGGGGAGTCCCAGAGAGTTGGAAGGCAGGCATCAGTGGCATCATCAGCACACCAGGTGCCAACCCTAAGGGGACTTTGGTGATTCACCCCATCATACTCCCATCTTGGTAAAAGGGGCTATATAATTCTTTTGGGGTTGGGCTACAATGCTGTTTTGGTCTGAAAACTTGCCAAAAAGTTCACCGCTACTGGCTGAGAGAGGCGGTCCATTAAGGAAGTGGAAGTCTGTATTTTTTTTCTAATGCTCTCCACTTTTGAATTTGCTCCCCACCTTAAAGGGGGAAGCTAAAAACAGACGATCCGAAATAACTGTACCAGCTGAAGAATGGTCTTATAATAATACAGCATATTATGTGTTACTGAGATTACACAAGGCAATGTCTGGAAAGCAAATGCAGGCACTGCTGGGCAGTGTATGTTTAATATATTTAAATACATGGATTATTGTGTGCGCGAAGTAACAAAATACCACAAAATTGTTTGGGGTTTTTTTTTACCCAGCAATATTATATGCTGAGCTGTTTAAATCTCTCTGAGCCTAATCGCAAAATGTTATTAAACAGTTTTCCATGTTTAACAGTTATTCATAGAAAGGACCACTATAATAGTATTTTAGCACCATCAACCTGTCGAAATCAACCTGCCCAATTACTCCAAACTACATTAATAACACCGGATATTACACTAATTGTGTCCAGTTTCTATGCAGACGAGGTCCCACGGGGCTAATTTTGCATCCTCAGGGGCAAGCAACTCAGCCATCAAACTGATTTCATAAGGAATCCCTCCTCATTACACAAGTCCAGGCTGTCAAACATTTTTTTTTTTAAAAAGGTTAATGGGCCAATCAGTCATCAATTATTTCCTGGAAGCCCAGCCAACAAAGGGTTAAAGAGCTACCAAACAGCTGAGATTGTTTTACATTTGGAAGAGGTTACCAACAGACATGTCCGACGAGAAGACCTTTTTTTAGACGTGGAAACAGGAGCGGGAAAAGGCAAAAAGCTGGAGGGAGACACACATGTATGGATTTCACTGCATCAGAATTAGAGTGTAACGCATCACTGGTGATACTTTTTCAAAGAATCAATGAGAACTGAATATCCGACAAGATACGTATTAAAAAAACCTGCTGAGCTCTTTTAAAATTCAGTGCAACAGCTGCCCCATTTCAAGTTACCCCTTACATTGGAGATCTGGCTATTACGATTTTCCTGCACCATCACCTTGGATTTTTAATTTTGCTTAATTCACCCTGAGTTATACATCCTTATTAGTTACTTTCCTTGTGACAACAGGAATGTTACTGCATCGACAACCCACCCACCCTAGGAAAAAGAGAAACATTCCTAATATACCAAGTATAATGCACGTGAAAACAAACATTGGTACATCACATAAATGGATAATGCATCCCATGAAACCCATTGGGGTTACAAAACATTATTTCAGGTTACGTCAGTGGATGGATTCCTCAACACTCTCCGTTTTTGGGTAAGTTTTATTCTTTGTCAAGAGCGCTCTCTGATATTCCTTCTGTGTGAGTTTGTCTATGCTAAGGGAGAAAGGCATCCCAATGGAAAACAGACAACAGCAATAGGCCCACAATGAATGCCATTGTCTTACCACTTCTATATTCATAAGTTATATTAGACCTGGCCAAGGCATAGGGTTGACTCAACTCACTTTCTATTCATAAGAGCTTCACCTCTTCCCAGAAAACTTTCCAAATGTTAGTCAGCTTTTTATCTCAAAGAGAAATTCTGAAATTGTGTGTAGCTCAATGTGTGTGTCAGAGCCACTTCCAGCACTGTCTACACTAAATGACAGGAGTTACATCAAACATATGCTGAACTATGCATCCTTTGGGGGTGGTTTGTTTCATAGTAGCTCCTAAAGGCCTCACCTCTCAGATCAGCGTAACATTGAATTAGGCATCATGCAAACAGATAGAAACAGTTCCTCCCTTGAAATACTTACAATCTAAATGGACAACTGAAGACGGAGGGGCGGGGGCAGAGGAATTGTGTAGACGCATGGTGGGAGTAAGGGACATGTCATGGTCACGGGTGAATTCGGGGGAAGAAAAAGGAAGTGAAAACAGTCTCTCAAGTTCCCGCTCAGTACCTTAATCATAAAACTAATCATCTTATCACTGGATACCAGGTGTTATATTTTTGGGATTCTGGGAAGCCCAGGGGTCAGCAACCTTTCCAAAGTGGCGGGCCAAGATTTAACCCTCCTGCCCTGGGCTGTGTCGCTCTCCCAGTAGGGGGCTCTCTCCACCGCACACCCCGCTTGGTCTCCTGCCCTGGGCTCCATGCCAGCTTTTCCTGTGGGAAGGAAGAAGCAGCGCATGTACGCTTCCCCACAAGCCAAATCCGGCACGGAGCCTCAGGGCTTCCCCCAACTCCCTGAAGGAAGCTGGCGCTGGCTCCAACCTTGCAGGGGGCGCGATGCTAGATTGCCAGCACGGGTTCCTCATCGCAGGTGGGGAAGGGGGGGGCCCAAGAGGGAACCCGTTCATTGCTCAAAATCATCTTGTGTGCCACTCATGCCGTACATCGCCAACCCCTGAGGTAGCCATTCCCACAAACACATCAAGCTGGCTGCTTACTTGGTAATTAACAACACTGCACATTTAAGAACATAAGAATGGCCATACTGGGTCAGACCAAAGGTGGCCAATGCCAGATGCCCCAGAGAGGGTGGACCGAAGACAATGATCAAGCAATTTGTCTCCTGCCATCCATCTCCAGCCTTTGACAGAGGCCTGGGACACCATTCCTTACCCCCTGGCTAATAGCCTTTTATGGACCTAACCTCCATGAATTTATCTAGCTCTTTTTAAAACTCTGTTATAGTCCTAGCCTTCACAGCCTCCTCTGGCAAGGAGTTCCACAGGTTGGCTGTGCGCTGTGTGAAGAGGAACTTTCTTTTATTAGTTTTAAACCTGCTACCGGATGAATCCACTGACTCTGCAACAAGGGACCATGTACTTTTCCTTTAAATAGAGCCACAACAAGTGATGTGTAAGAGTAAATATACTGGTATATTTTTAATCATCCAACAACACTTTCACCAGTTGGGACTGACGCTAGAAACTCGTTCTATTACACATGCCTGAAATAACACTGCAAGTTTAGGTTTTAGAACAATGTGGTATCAGACTGATTTAACCCCCCCCCCCAAATTCCTAGCAACCCACACTTCTGAATCAGTCATTTGAAAAACCTTAAGGTTACAGCAAAAACAGTATTAATAGGCTGTAGATATTTACGCCCTACCCATGTAGTTGTGAAAGCAGCATAACACCAAAGGTATTTGTTTTCATTTGTTTAGGTACTTGATAATCTTCGCTATCATTACCATTTGTCACTCAGTGTAATTTATCTTCATATCTTGGAAGATGGTAAGTATGTTTATTAGCAACCCCAATTAAGGAAATATATTTGTGCCATGTCCCACTGGGCATGACTATGCTAATACTTCTCTCCCCTCTCTAAATCCAGTGGTCTAAATCTAATTAGTTTTGAAATTGAACCCTATCAGGACAATGTGGCTGTGCCATTAGTCACCCACAGGTATTCAGGGCCACGGCTCTTGGGAAAGACTGTGATCTATTGGATGAATGATACCACCACCCTGAGGTGACAAACTGGAGACCAGAACCTTGCGTTTGGCTCCAGGCAGCGGGTTATTTTGTTGTGGGCTTTTGGTTTTTGTGGGCACGTGGGTTTGAAGGAACCCATGAAATCATCTTTGGTCAGTTCATGCAGGATGCTACGTCACTACTGGTCGGAAAGCCTCCTAATCCTTTTAAACCAATTCTCTGTTTCAGTTGGCAGCTCTATCGCTTCCATTCGGGGGAAAGTAGTTAAAAAAATCTCCCTAATACAGGGGCCTGGCTCAGGGGCCCTAGAAGGAACAAGGCCTCATTCTGAAGGGTGGGGCTGCGGAACAGCCTCTGCCGCCAGCTATTCAGCGCTGTCTGGTGCACCCCAGCCGGGGCTCTGGCAGCGATTTACAAGGCCCAGGGCAGTGGCCAGGAGCTCACTGGCCCTTTTAAATCACTGAGCCCCAGGGCAGCTGCCCCCTTTCCCCCCCTTCCCACTAGTGGCCCTGCGGGGGGGGGGAGAAGAAGGGGCAGTGATGTTAAAGCACTGCCATGGCACCATTTTAATGTTGGCTGAGTATGAGCCAGTACTAGCAGCCACTTCTTACCAGCACTGGACCCACTTTCGCCTCCGTTTGCCTTGTACAATGTCCATATAATTCAAACACAAAGACCTTTCTTAACACTCAAATACATTTAAATACAACAGCCAGAGCATCAAGACAGCAAAGCCCTTATTGCAGCTGAAATGGCACTTCTGTATTGCTGCTTTAGAGTGATCGTTTCATAAAGAACGGTTCAGGCATCAGAGTTAATGAACAATGTTGTCCATAGTCATAGGATTAGACATTTTTAGCAACTTTTTAAATACAGTAGACTTCCGATAATCCGGCACCTTTGGGACCTAGGTGGTGCCGGATTATCAGATATGCCAGAGTATCAGGAGGTACTGCATACTCCCAACCCAATCCCCCTCCCCCCAACCTTATGCTCAGGTCCCCGGAGCCGCCAGTATAGCCCCACGTCTCCCTCCAGGCACTGGGGCACGTGCACTGAGTGGCCAGCTTTTCAATCAGCTGGCCGGGACGCCGTGAGTAACCCAATACCCTTCCCCTTCCCCGGAGCCAAACACCTCCCCTGCTGTCACCCACGTGAGAGCGGCTGACCTGAACGGTTCCGGGTTCCGTCCCGGTTCCGTCAGGAGCGCTTGCCATTTTGATGCCAGACTATCGGGAGTGCCGGACAATTGGGTGCCAGACTAATGGAGTTTTACTGTACTTGGTACCTAAGATACAACTTGGGTTTAACACGGGAAACGTGTCATGCCTACGGGCCTGAAGACTAGAAGAAATGTGGTTTTGCTATAATTATGGATGATTATCTACTGAACAAGCACAGCATTTTTTAAATTATTATTAGAACGTTACACCAGCACACCACGCTCCAAATACAAAAATCACATTTGTATTCAAACGGCATAACTATGATAACTGAAGTAACACTGGTGAGAGGAGTCAGGTGTCTTTTATAAGCCAAGTTTTTATATGACATACCCTTCCCATGGAACATTCACCAGTGACCATTGCTTTGCCTGTAGTAAGAATCCAACTTGTCACTTCTCTATGGCAGAATAACACCAGGAAGCTCATGTTTGCAGCAAATCGTAATAATGGCCTTGCAAACCTAGAACTAAGTCCGTGAATGAATGTCTAATGGGAATCTCATTAAATTGCTGGCAACAGGGAGAGGGCAATTCCTCGAAGACAGATGACCATATTGGTCTAAATAACCTTGTTCTTTTCTGATTATAAAAGTTAGGCAAATTTAGTCCCTTTTATTACTTGGAATGGTATCTGTGCCCAATTTTGCCTTCAGTTACAGCCACACAACTCCCAGTGAAATCAGCATGCTGAGTGATGTCTCAGTGATGATGGAATTTGGGCCCTGGGGTGTAAGGCTGTGGAACTGCCGAGATTCTACTGGTCACTTTTGGCATATATTATCTATGAGATATTAATGACTTGATAGTACCACACTAGGGAGTGAAACCTCTAACTCTAGCTTCTGTTACCTCACTGTCTCTGTGGGACTTCTCTGCATGCCCCCAAAAAAATCAATGGTGTAAAGCAATGGTTTTCACCTACGGCCCGTGGACCCTTGGGGGGTCACAGACTAAGTCTAAAATTTCCAAAGGGGTTCACACCTATATTTGAAATTTTAAGGGAGTTGCAAGTGAAAAATGGTTGAAAATCACTGGTCTAGAGCCATACTGTCAGACTAGGATATTGACAAGATGACAGTTAAGAAATTCTGATTCTGGTCAGTTTGTTGATGTAAGATCTCCAACAGATGTAATTTTTGTGCTCAAACATATACCTATGGACATGACCTATGAGGGAAGATTGAAAAAAATTGGGTTTATTTAGTTTGGAAAAGAGAAAACAGATGGGGCGTGATAATAGCTGTCAAGTACATAACAGGTTGTTACAAGGAGGAGGGAGAAAAATTGTTGTTTTCTCTGAGGATAGGACAAGAAACAACAGGCTTAAATTGCAGCAGTGGTGGTTTACGTTAGATATTAGGAAAAACTTCCTGTCAGGTTAGTTAAATATTGGAATAAATTGCCCAGGGAAATTGTGGAATCTCCATCACTGGAGAGTTTGAAGAGCAGGTTAGGCAAACACATATTAGAGGTGGTCTAGATAATACCTAGTCCTTCCCTGACTGGAAGCCGACTGGATTAGATGATCTCTTGAGGTCCCTTCCAGTCCTATGATTCTATACACAGCAACATGGACTAGCTGCTTCACTACATACTTAAGGATTACACAGCTCATGCTACCATGACTTCACTGCTGTTGTTCACTGCTATTCAAGCTAGCTAGATCAAAGCTAACTCAAGTCTGTCTATATTTGCTGCAGTCCGATCAGTGATTGCAGTGTAGACATACATACCATTAGTCTGGGAACGCGGTGGGACCCATGGTGTGGAGAACATACAGAGCTCCATTGCTCATGGAAGCTGTAGCCACCAAGGTTTGGGTGTGCCGATGGTAAAGGTTTAAATGTAACTGAACAGGCATAATCTAAAGAATCTGCTATTCTAAGATTGACATTTCCTATAGCCATGCCCATTTCTGAAAGCAGTTCTCTTAATATGATTATCCTAGCTGTATCACTTTTGTATCTAAAGTCATGAATATGGACCCTGTATTAGAATTTCAAATGTGTTTGCTCCTAAGATAACACCCACAAGATAATGTACATCCAGTCTGGGCAGTGCATTGTGAACCAACAGATGGATGGCCCATGCAATCACACTTAGCTTGCACAATAGACCCTGGAAGCAGCCTGCCCCCCCCGGGCCTTCCCAGGGACGTTTTAAACCAAAATATGGGTAATGACGGTTTCTATGGCGCATCAGAGCATGCAAGGGCATGTGACTAGCTCAATGTGAGCCTGGACTCCTTGTGCCTGTAATTTTCCAGAAACTAAGACAGAGCAGTACCTCCACATAGGAGAAGGTATAAAAAGACCTCTAGACGCATCTACATTTGGCCTCTTTCCTGCTCTGATCTCTGGACTACGCAATTAAACCGAGAGGAACGTTCTACTGATGGACTAAGTACCTTCCAATCTTTTGGAAGCGACCGGACACCTTCCACGCCAGTCATTTATAACATCACGGCTTCAAGCCCGACACAAGAACTTTGCAATGACTGTGTGGATTTGTTTTCCTTGACCATTATAACTGTCTCCTCTCATTTCTCTTATAAACAAAACTTTAGATATTGGATTCTAAAGGATCAGCAACAGCAGGATTATTGGATAAGATCGGAGTTATATATTGAGCTGGTTATGCAGCTCATCTCTTAGGATTGGAAGAACCCTTTGTTTGATGAAATTTGTTTTAAATAACCACTCATTAAGTCTAATGTCTGGATGGGTACACAAGGGCTGGGATACCCAAGGAGACTGCATTTCTGACTCCTTAGTAACTCGTGTGGTGAGACAAGTTTACTTTCGTTATTGGCTTAGTATAGCTATTGGAGGAATAACCTCCAGGTGTTTTTTTTTTTTTGGGCGGGGGGAGGGAGGTATTCTCAGCTGTGACCCACTGAGGCAAGGTGACAGACTCTCATTATGTATACTCCTGAAGAAGTGGGTTGTGCCCACGAAAGCTCATGATGCCAGCTACATATTTTGTTAGTCTTTAAGGTGCTGCTAGCCTATTCGTTGTTTTTTACTTTTTTTTTTTTTCTAAACTCCCCGGTTCTGCAATACCAGCCAGTATCCACAGACTATGTAGTAGCTCAAAGATGCATGATTATGACTCATGATTTTCCTGGACACACACTTTCCCATGTGGTAAGTACTTTCGAGAAAGACCACCCTCTTCCCCTTGCCTATTTAGTTAAGATAGAGAAAGTTTCATTGGGGCTGCTAGTCACAAGTCTTAGGAGTTCAACTTTACAGTTACTTTCTCTCACAATGGGCACACCCCAGCATACCTCTCTTATTAACACATTCATATCAGTAGGTTAAATGGCACCTAAGGTTGAAGAGACCCCATGAATCCCCCTTCTGTAAAATATATGCAATTATTTCTGTTTATTTTATCCTTAAAAGTTTAGTAAAAACAGAACAATAAAACCCCTGGTCCTCAGGAGTCACCCTATAAGAGCAAACATGCCTGCATGTCTGATCTGGGGAGGGGGAGTACCAAACAAGTCTATAAGAGATTAACAGTGAGGAAAAAAAATAAGAAAGCATTTTGTTGCAAATTACAAAAAAGCATCTCAGAAGTTTCCTTTTAAATAGCAAAACGCTTATTTATTCATATTAAGCAACTTGTATTTATTTCTCTCCAATTCAGTTCCCATTTTGCGCTTAAGTGCTTTAAAAGGTAACATGGTAAGGGTCACAATGGATAAGCTTTGTTGTTGTCGTCACTTAAAAGGTGAGAATTTGATGTTTACAATGAAGAATGAAACAAGATTATACTAAAAAATGTTTCCTTAACAAGCTGCAGTAAAACCACACTTTTGTTTTCCAGACACATTTTATCTGTCATTGAGAGCAAGGCATCCAACAGCAATATGGTAGTAATTGTGCAAAAAAAGGATGGTGATATAAATCACCAAAGGTTAATGATCAGGATGTGAACGGAGGGACTTGTTTACAGAAATAGCATGCAATTTAAAATTTACAAGAGATTTAATGCCACTACTTGGCAATCGCTAAAATCAACAGCCCAGAAAACAGTGACATTAAGAAAAATATTACGGTTATAATCATTCCAAAATAAGTCAATTAGTGTTAGGGCATGCGCTTGCGATTACTTGACCCATTTGGTTCGCACTTAAGTGAAAAAAGATTTCCCCCCTATTATACCAAGATTACAGAGATGTGACCTATTTGCATTCCATATTTCATACACCAAGCCCTCTTACTCGCTGTCTGAGATGGCGGTTGAGGGTTTTTCTCCTTGCCCGGCTTCCAAGTAATTCTGACCTCTAACATTTGCAATAATAAAAAAAAATAAGACAGTTTATAATTGTGTTGTTCAAATGAAGGTGGGGAAAAATTCAATCTGCTATTATACAAAAGGCATGACGGCTGTCTTCAGTGAAAAAAGCAATGTAAGTCAATTTGTGAACTTTGGCACCAGGCGACCTTTAGAAATACAACAATATACAGAATTTACAAGCAAGAGTAGCACATGCAAATGACCTGGCTCTGTCTCGCCTTTGGATTAGAGCTGCAAAGAGCATTATGGAGAATGCTTTCACAAAACAAATTAAGACTGTTACTTAAATGTCACGGCACACTATTGTATTTGGCTACAGATCATTACACCTGATACTAACACTTTTAAAAACTGTAATAACTTGGGAAATATTACATTGAGTGGCCACATGTATAAAGGGGGAAAAAAATAAATAAATAAAAGAAAATGGGTTCCCGAAGTAATTTAAACATCACCACTCCACGACTAGAGAGAAAGGTCAGAATTTAAGTAAGCTGAAAGGAACATGAATGGCAAAATAAAACGCACAAACAAAAAAGATGAAAAGACCATGGGAATGACTCTGCAAACAAAAGATGAAAGCACGCATGCTTTGGGCAAATTTGATTTCCACTCCTGCATTTGGAAAGTGAGAGGAAAGGGGAACAAGTCTGGAAAGGCAGGTAAAAAGGGGAAAGAGGGTATGGTGATCAGCTAAAATGTGCTGTTTTAATTTATTACCTTCAGTGTTGGTGCTGCTGCTGCTGTATATATTTCGCAGGCTACCAACACGGTTTAGTTTCCATGCTTTGCGTTTGGCTGCATCCAGAGAGCAGAAGGGGAAGAGAAAAAAAAGAGAAAATAATAAAAAATAAAGAAAAGAAAAAATATGAAAAAAGGGGAGAAAAGAAATGTCAAAGTAGCATGTGAAGTAAAATACCAACACAAGCCTGTTATATGTGAAGCAGCTACAGAGACACGGAAAAGGCACACACAGAACCACCACCAACATGCAAGGCCTTGCTCTCTTTTTTCCCACTGACACAGACACTTTCAAGACTTTACAACATGACAAGACTTCTCAATAGTATTTGACTCTAAAGAAGCAATGAACAGTAGACTACAAAAGTACGTCTTGTGTACGATGCACTATTAGAGACAAAACAACAACTGAGGTATAGTTCACAGCAAAAATGACCAAACAAAGGATTTCCCCTTTTGCTAAGAGGGAGCACCAGATGCCTGTAAATCTAAAACCTTTAATTCCAGGTGACGATGCAATCCGTTGAAATAATCTAAACCACCATAAACATTATTTTTAGTGTTATGCTTAGCTGTTCTACTTCATTATTATTATAAATGTCAAG
Source organism: Rafetus swinhoei (assembly GCA_019425775.1). Taxonomy (NCBI): domain Eukaryota; kingdom Metazoa; phylum Chordata; order Testudines; family Trionychidae; genus Rafetus; species Rafetus swinhoei. The sequence goes on from CM033439.1 coordinate 75,179,784, forward strand.
TAGATACAGTTACTATGCACATCTTGGTTTTTTTCAGAGGCAGGTTACTGGCAAAGTATAAATTTGTGTTTGGAAGGTAAACGGTATATTTTCTTTACTACAAAGATGCCATCATTGCTTTATTGGAATCATATCAAACTTTTAAATCTCTCTCAGTTTCAAGCTCCCATTTTGGGCATTAATAGGCAGAATTGTACAAAAAGCAACTGCATCCTCTGCTCATTACATGAAATTAATTCTCATGGTCTTTTAGCAGAATCTATTTATTTCTTCCCCAAAATGAATTCAAAGCATGAAAAACACACTCAACTAACAATACATTTCACAGCGGCAGGAACTGTATCTATCTTTTCAACACACCACCCGGCACAAAAACACACTGTTGGCTTTTAACCGCCACTGCGCATTGGTCAATCTTATCTGCTATTTATCCTCCAAACTTCTACGTTAGGGCCAGTAAAAGGGCAAACTTCTCCAACTTTCTTGGAAAACAGGACTCAGATGTGACTAGTGGGGCCACTTCTCAGCAGGAGGTGATAAAGCAACGATTCATGGCTGCACCACTTAGACCCTGTGGTTGTCAGGTCAGTGTATGCATGCCACATGGAGAAGAAACTTGGAAATACTAACAACAGTGATGAAGGCAAACCTCCATCAGCTGTCAGCAGTATTAGAGCTCATACTTCAAGCCAGAGAGAAGAGAATGAAACAAAAAGTGCCAAGTGACAGATACTTCAGCAAACCTTGCATTCCACCCGAGTCTCTTCCCTTACTCCAACCTGGGTCTAAAGGCTGTCAAATACTGCACGCTTAATTGCAATGGTGCACAGCAGTGCACACTTTGGCACTGGTAAGTCTACAATTTCGGTCAGCGTGGGATCTGTTGGTAACAAATCTATCACAGGAAAAACTTAAAAAAACAACAAATAGTTTAGTAGCACTTCAAAGACTAACACAACACGTAGATGGTATCATGAGCTTTCGTGGGCACAGCTGTGCCCACAAAAGCTCATGATACCATCTACGTGTTGTGTTAGTCTTTGAAGTGCTACTAAACTATTTGTTGTTAAGTTTTTCCTGTTACAGACTAACTCGGCTACCCCCTCTAAATCTGTCAGCTAGGTGAATATATTGTTTCTCCCACTGCTGCCCCGTACGTCTCCTTCAACCTTTGAGATAATATGCACTCAACAAATAAAATATGCGGAGTCTGGAAAAGGGGCTTTCTTGTTTTCTTTTCTAGCTGTGTATTTTATAATGCCAAGAAGCGCTGCAACCAAAAGATTGTTTCTATGGAAAAGGAATTTTACAATTAACTCATTCAAATGTTTAACCAAAAGCTGTATCTTGGGTTGTAGGGCTAAGAATGGAAAAATACTTGCTCTTCCATAATGGTCAAGTAGCTTAATCAGAAGATTTAGCATGTAACCTGCTTTGTACAGTAGGTGATGGGAATCCAGTTTAGTGCTGAATGGAGAAACCCTGCCCTACTACCTGTATTAGAAAGTCACCTATTTGGAGCAATTGCCCACGTACAGCACTGAGAATGATAACTACCATCTGCATGCAACCTGTAATGCTATTATAAAATGGTAATTCACTGTAACTGAAAGAGCAGGACTGAAACACCGCGGAATGTTAACAACCTATGCATTCTTTGAAGGTAGTGCCATTCTGTTTTTAATATTATCCACTGTTAAGAGGGGAAAAAAATGGAAAACTGGACCGTTGGCTGCTGTCACCCATCCCCTTTACTTTAAAAATATATATGACTGAAATGAAAATCTACAATATTATCTAGGAGACCAACTGATTCAGTCAGATTTAGCTATACATTTAAGTTGGTCAAGTCTAAAAGCCTTTATATCTACTGTTTCCTTTAATATTACAAACCTTTAGTTCTAAGAGAAATTTAGCAAGCTGCAGCAGGAAGTACCTAAAGAGGCTCACTCGCCCTGCTGAAAATTTACTTTTCCTGAAAAAATTTACATATAAATAGGCAAAGTCTAGACTTAGCACCCCTCTGAAAGGTAAGGCTGCCTCCACTATATAAAGCTACTTTCCAAGGCTGCTTTATGTCTTTCATTTTTCATACACTAATCGCACATTAGAGAATGGATGTATAAGCAGGAAGTGAACTTGCATCCTGATTTTCTATTAACCTATTGATGAAATAATCAATTTTAAATGTGTTAAATGTCATGCCTCTTTCTTCCTTTAAACAAATGGACATTAGTTGGGTGAAGCTGAGGTCCCAATACATCCTTGTGTGTCTTGAAGCATTAATTGGACTCCAGTTGACTTTTTGTGGCGCTTCAGATAATAGGATACTGTTACCATCGCCAGGCGTTGGACGACGATGCCAAATGCAGCATGCATGATTCTGGACTGATATGTGTAAGAACACCCAGGCCCACCTAAGACAGCCTACCTTAGCTGACTTCACAATTACACACTGAGAATAAATGTTTGCAACTTATAAACAAGGCCTTAAAAGGCACTGCAGGTAGCTATGTCACTGATGGACATTCCAGGACATTGAGCCCATCTAGCCTGGACTCTCTTTAATTCAAAAGCCAGATCAATGCAAAACGATTAATATCTCCAACCTCTGATGTGCACTGCTTATTACCTCCCCTAATTAGCTTTCAATATAAAGAATCTAAAACAAATATTTATTTTGTTTTTAATGGTAACTCATCTTCATATTTTGAAAGACTCTTCAGAGAGTTTGATTTGCTAAAGTCTTTTTCTCTAGACAGTGCCTCCATTTAAAATATTAGCCTTCTTTTGTAGCCTACTAATTTAGTAAGAAATGCAGGTTTTAATGCTTCAGCTTGCCCTGATATATCTAGCTTTCTGTCTACATTGTTGAAATATCATAACCTGCATTATTAATGTAGTATTTTAAAGGGCTTCCACAAAGCCTTTTATTAAAGTCTTTCAACTCGTTTTGAATTTGATTTCAGTGCATATCCAAAACAAACCTAAAACCCCCCAACATTCCAAACTGAGCACACAGCTAGATTACAAATATAATTTTGATCTCATCCAGACTAATTAACGTCTAAAATTTAGACTGCTGAGATTAAATTCCTATCCCTTCATTACGAAAATTGATTTATGCTTTTTGACTCTCAATCTGGACTGGTACAATAAGTTATTAGATGTAGCCTAGCAATCCAGAGCAATGTTATTAACTACAGAGCACTAGCTTGCATGACAATGCTACCATGCTACCCTGTGAAACAATAGCATAGATTATTATATTCTACTTCAGCACAAATCATGGCCTAGCCATTGCTGTTATAATTATCACGGCAAGAGATTAGACAATGATAAGACAGGAAGACTTAGAACCCTTGGCTCTGAAGCATGTTTCCTAAGATGAAGGGGTCAAAAACATTTCTTGAAATCTTGCAAACCAGCCACTCTTGATGAAATCATTCCTTTCTGTGATTTGATTTATTGCTTCGATGTGGCACAAACTTATTTGACTACGTAGGTCAAATATACTGTTTAAATCCAGAAGCATGACTGAGCCATAAGGAGGGAAGACTGATGTGTTTTCATAAACTGTCATTTGTCTACAGATGTTTTCATGTCCAAAAGAGGTAGTGAGTGGTTCTTTTACTGCATTTAGGCATTTTAAAAACTTCAATATTTCCTTAGTTAAGTTCAGCAACCGTTGTGACCTATATCCTACGTGAACAACAGTTCCCGAGGAAAAAGATAAAGACCATTAATATGCCGTGTTGTAGCATGCCACGTGACCGCGTACTTCATGCAAATGCATCGGTCTTCCCTCTTTATGGATCGTGCAATGTTCTATCCTTCGTCTAATGCTCAAGTTAAGAACCTCTTCTTCTCTTTCCCCAAAATGTCTGCTGCAACTCTCAAGGCTTAGCAGTGCCCTCAGCACACGGGTAATCTCCACATTGCAGCCAGTAGCATAACGTCTGACTCGGATAGACCCATGCCTGCTAACTGACAGCTAGTGCGCTAAAACAGGAGCCTATGTCTGCCTGCAGGGGCAGCAGCAGAGGCTAGGATACATGCCTGGGGGAGGGGTTGCGTGAGATTGTACTTGGGGCACTGGTATTTTTGATGCACAAGCTTGATTCAAAAGCAATTGTATCTACCCAAACTGAAAACCACATACTCCTGGCTGTAGTGTAGATGTAAGTTCCAGTGTTCTACTAATTGTCTGCTCATTTTCTGCGTACCTAACTTGAGACAGGTAGGGCGAGATGCACACAAGTACGGCGTACACATCTGCCACCAGCGTCAATGGGACCTGTAGATACTCAGCCTTTCTACCTATTTAGCAGAGTAGTGTGGAGAACGTGCACAAGAGTGGGAGTCAGGAAGGCCTGAATTCTAATCCTAACTCTGCAACTGATTCGCTGTGTGGCCGCAGGTAAGTCACATTTGTGTCTGTTTTCCCACCTGTAAAATGGGAATAACTCTCACCCAGGCAACTTGGAAGCAATAATTAGTTAATATCCACACAGAACTTTATACATGAAGTGCTATACAAATACGAAGTCCAGGGGATTTCTCAAGTTTGGTTATAATCACCGTGCCCCCTCTGCCCCAAATTTGTAAAGACTAACCTTTTGGTCTGTCTCTTTCTGCATCAGGTTCCTCTCCGTGAAATGTGGATAATAATTCTCTGCTATTTCACCAGTGTGTTACAAAGATAAATTCTTGAGTATCTATGAGGCAAAGGCAACCTTACATCTGCCATTCACTAACTTTCAAGTGCTGGAGTTTGCAAACTGAACAGGCGTATTTTGTATGTAGCATGCGTGTCTATATTTTAAATTACACATGCATACACTTAAATATTAGATACAGGGACTGTGTCTCTAAAAGAGGCAAATGCTGCTTTTGCCAGGATATGGAGTAATTGGGAATAATTTAAACTTAATTACTCACAATTACTGCCCATCTTTGTATTTGTTTAGTCAACAGCTTTACATCTGTGACCATCCCCAGGGCAGACAAGATTTTGGTGTGTTTTCTCTTACCTAGGGATCCTGGGTATTTTGCTTCTGTGCTTATTCTTATCTAAATAATACAGGAAATATGTTTAACCACTGGTACTATTACTGTATGATGCCAAAACCACAGCACCACCTGGGAGCTTGTACAATTCATTTAGTACCTGGAACCCTCCCTAATGGAGTCTAAGAAAATAACCTCCTGCAAGTCTTATTAAAAAAACTCATTAAAACTCGTTGGGTTTTTTCGGGGGGAAAGAGGGGCAGAGAAATAAAAACACACTTCCGTTCTTAGGAGTGTTCTAATATCTATAGTTGGATTCTAAAATCTTCTTCCATCATTGTACCAAGAAATTACAGACTTGTTAATGTCACCTCTGGTCTCCATCTGACAGAGCTCTTTGTTGATTAGATAAATAGTCCTCAGATAGCTGATTAAAAAATGATGCAGCCGGTAGGTTGTGTGCCCAAGCCTTGTCAGCCATGTTGGATGTTAAAGTGTGCATGAATTACATCCCTGGAGTGTGCTGAACAGTGCTGATTAAATGAGGCACGCCAGAGCCCTCAGCATCAATTATAAGAAATAATAGGATCTTTTCACCTACACGGGAGGAAGGGGGATGGGGATGTAGTCGGTGTGCCACTCATTTCTGAGAATCTCTCCTCATCACTAGCACAAAATAAATAACCCTGTCCAGTCATGTACAGAAGTTTTCTTTTTTATGGAACAAGGTAAAGCAAGAGGAAATTGTAAGAGAACCTTTCCAGAGAACACATACCAGCCTCATTTCTGTATTTTTAATATCTATGCTAGGCTTACACGAATACCACCTCTGCAGAAAGGCCGGCCTGCATGGCAGAGGGGTGTTTCAGGGTGACCCATGCTCCTGGACAATCTGCATAAAGCTAACACACCACAGCAGGGATTGGATTCTCCTCTTGCACTTTTTAGTGTGCTCTGTCACTTCATTGTGAAGCTGCAGATTGGAGATCTCTTTTAAGCCGGTCATCTGAACGCTCATCTGCTCAACAAGCCTGTGTAAATGTTCTGTTCTTTCATAATAGGAGTAGAATTGTTTCATAAGATGCAACCCAGAAGAACTCCCTACTTCAACTGCAAAGGGGCTTGACACTGCGGTCTTTTCCTAGAAGATTCCATACAGGGAAGTAATAATGTTGAAACAACCATTAAAAGGCCTTTGAAAGGATTGAAAAGACTAAGACCAAGCAAGTACAACACAGGACAATACATTCAGAAAGTAAAATACTCCGGCTGAACTGAGTTTCTGACCCTGAGTAACATTACAATACCTATAAATTCTACTAAAAAACTGACCTGCTTTAAACATATTGAAAACAGTGCAAATAACTTTTAACACAAAGAATTATTGCAATTTTTCTGCGTTTTCCAGGAAATTATCAGAGTTGCGCATTTTGCAGTTTATGCTGAAGTAGATTTCCACAGTAAAATTGATTTAAAACACTTGCAAGAGATTTGAAAGCTTCAAAAGACTTCTATTTAGTGGGGTAATATGGATTCTAAGTGACGTCCCACCTTGAGGCAAGAGCTAAAAATAAAACCAAAAGCAAAGACAACAGGTACTTCATTAAATCAGAAACCCAAACTTGCAGGGTGCTGCACTCACTTACAAATCTGGTCCTGACTATTTTTGGAAGGCTGGTGATTGAGAAGGTAAATTGGTAGGAATACTTGAATTCTGGATTTGAGGATTGCCTACTCTCAAATTTCATATCTGACAACAAAATGGAAATTGACCAGCCGTGCTACATTTTAAAATCATGAAACAATCCAAGGATACTAACTGTATTCATATTTTAATTAAATGTGGTTTGCAGCTTTTTCATCTTTGTATATTTCAGAGAGAGGAAAAAATGAAAATTGGGAGTTCATCTTGACCACTTAACACAAATTTAAAGTGTTCTATTTATGCATTTACAAAATCGTTAATCTCAAGCTAATATTAATAAAGAAGGTGTTTATATAAACAATGATTAATTCTTTCCGAGTAAGATTTTTTTTCCTCACTGAAACTTCTGCAGAAGGTAAAGCTTTGGCACAACTATCCAGTATGTTAGCAATGTACTATAAACATTCAAGATTCACAAAGACAGAAATAGATGTTAATTGGAAACATTTTTATTTTTTCTTAGCTTTTTTGTTTCCTGCAGCTGAAAATTACAGGCCTTTTATATACACACACAAATCTTTTTCAGTCACCTAGAAAAATTGTCTTTTAATAAAAGCTTTAATTTGTGCTATCATATTTCAAAGGCAAGGAACAGCTAAAGCAGCTAATCAAAGGTATAATTATTTAATGACTAGTACTCATTCTATCTAACAGGGACATAATTGCTTGGCTGTGATCACTAGACCACCAGCTTCTTTACTCAAAAACAAGTACTTTGCCTATAGCATTTGATTGACCAATTTTTTAAGCTTAGTTTCGACAACTGGGTCGGCTTCACAAGGCTAACTGAGTTATTATGAGATTAGATAATCAGTTTCTAACTTCACCTCCATTTTGCATATATTTTAGCTAGAGAAAATTGGTGGGGAAAAGAACACACACCATCAAGGGCATATGGCCCAAAATGGCCTTAAAGGAGAGAGAAACAAAGTATGAAACATAGGTGAACGTGTTTGTAATAAACCGATTTTATTTCCTCTGTTTAGACTCAGTATTGATTCATAACGAAGAGAAAATGCTAACGCGCGTACACCACAAAGACCAACTACTTTTATGGCATGATGGATTTATTCTTGGTTTGGGCCATCAGTTTCATCTAGAGAGAGGGAGCCTGCAATCTCACCCGTTATAGGCTGATAAACAAGAAGCATTTAAAGCCATTACCCAAAGATGCATTGTTCTGTACTTTCTCTTTGAACGAAACACAGACAATGTTTTGTTGACAGTGCAAGCAATTATTGTTGAGAAAACAGGTGCAAAACAGCAGAAATATGTTTCTGCTCAAAGGAGTTTTGTGCTCGAAGCAGGGAACCCAAATTTTCTGCCATTTTTTAATGATCCTCCCCTCCCCCCATGTAGAATAGGTGTCAATGTGAAAAAAAATTGTTTCATTGGGCTGCTATGACGCAAACAAAGCTGTGAAATTTAGAGACAGGTCCAGGGCACCTATTCTGACGTGGCATGAAAGTAACATACTGTGCAAAGACTGACAAATATTTGTGTACAGTGTGAGTTAGGAACAAGCTCTCTGAACTGATCTATAGTTTTCCTGTAGATTCTCTGCTAGAGTCCAACTCCTGTCATGGTAGCTACAAGAAATAAGGCAATGCTTAATGTTGTCACAGAGGACCCATTCAGGCAGGCAGTTGAAGAGAGAGCAATACACGTAAGAAAAAGTTGTAGTTAGAAGGTTATTTAATCTCACTTCAGTCCTGTTTTGAAGTCTAACATAAAAATTAAGTGGTGGGAAAGACAGCCTTGCGTTGGCCCTGTTTGTAGCAGAGAGTTTCACCCTAAAAACATATAAGGGGTTTGATGGCTCCTATTAGTCAAACATGTTGCAAAATCTACCATTCAATACAGCACCATTAGTATGTTCTCTTTAGGTGCCAGGCTGGAGTTCTTTCGCAACAGACTGAGATGCACTGGAAGAACTTTGTGAAAAAGCATGCACAAAACTAGTCTGGACTATTCTTTATGGAAAACCACACCCATTATTTTTGTCATGACATACTACCAGCTTCCACTGGCTCTGTATTAACCGTTTCTGAAGATCATTTTTCTTGTTTGTCAAGTGAACATAAAAATACCTACCCCTCACTTGAAAAGTGCTTTCAGCTCTAAGGATGAGAAGCGCTGTATAAGAACTGCTATTGAACCATAACTAATTTAACATCTAAGAACAGGGATGCTTCACATAAAAACTCTCTGTAGGAAAGATCTATTTTGGCAAGGCCTTTTCATCTTACAAACTTACTGGGATTTGTAACAACTACTTCCCTGTGTGTGAGATATAGTATGTAGTCAACAGCAAGTTTAAGGTAGGTGTGAATTGTTATGGATGCTTATGTGGCAATGATCATAAAAGTAGAAAGTCTAATCACAGCATGTTATTGTGCACTTTTATAAATTATAATCTGTTTCTAGGATACATGAGGTCAAGCTACTAGCTATTCAGGTAGCTAGGACAGAAGATAAACTTGGGGAATGAAAACATAGGAGTAAAGCTGAAGTTTATGTTAACCCACTTGAAAAAGGTAATATTGTAAATTGGTCTCTCTCAGGGAAATCACTGGCTTCATGGTGCATTTGTCTAGACGTTCTTCCTCAAGGTGACCAGTGAAGAGGGAGACACACTGGGGAGTGATCGTAGCACTTAGCAATAGACATGTAACTAGACAACCTTGTAATAAACCATAAATCCAGTGTCTAGAATCTGTAACCCACTAACCCTCCCTTTTAGTCCCGTGATTTCAGAGGCCACCTCACCTTGAATGGTCTCTTACAATGTGTGTTAACTGCTCATGCTAAACAATCTAGTCCCCCGTTGCTAAGTGACGTATGTTACAATGACCTAAGGGCCGGGGTAAACAGTTCTATGTTCTGGCTACACCAGAACAGCTGTGCCACTGTAGCAATTTAGTGTAGACCAACCTTAAGTTCCTCTCTCAGACCTCTGTGTAGTGGGTCCAATTCAAGATATTGGCTGCCTTGTTTCTCTAATATCCTGGAACCCATATGGAGACAAGGCCATTGCAAACAACAACATCCAGTGGAGATCCAGTGACATGGTTCTTACTGGTAAGTGTCTAAAAACCCAAGTTTCCGTGGGGAGGAAAACCGGGAGTTTGGTTGCTCCTTTGTAACCGCTGGGATTTTTCTAAGGTTACAGACTCAGCATAAAATCGATTCGACTTTGTGGTTTCCATTAATGATGCCTGTCATTTTAAATTTTGTGCATGTATTATTTAGGGTTTATCTTGAATAGGACGCCTCAGCTTTACTTAGTGTTGGTTCTCAAGACCTTGCTGGTGACATACCTACAAGAAGCTATGATGAAATCAGGTGAGTGTGAGGTATTACACAATTCCCAAGCACAAACAGAACTCTGAGTAATGTGTGAGATGCAGCATTTTCTCTCCACTCAGTATTTTCAACATTAATATCACATTAGTAGTGTTAGACCTTGGTTTATACGGAAGATAACTGGAATGGCTGAAAAAAATCTCCAACACCACCGGCTTTGAACAAGTTAAAAAAAAAGGGAAATTACAACACCAATTTTATATGCACATATTTTTGACATATCTTGTCAGAACATTTACATGAAATGGGATGTTTGTAACTGAATTCAAAATAGTCATTTGACAAAGCACAACCACCATAAAATTAAGAGTCTCAAGTCTAGGGTTGGCTGTCTTTAATCTGTCAAAAAGCATTAAGTAATTGACCAGCAAGTCCAACTGCCTTTCAACTGTATATTAAAACTTCCTTTTACATCAGATGCTAGTGTCAACCAGTTCTCTTACTAGCCAGAAATCTGAGTTGTTAACTACTAAACAGCTAAATGACAATGGCTGTTACTAATCGCTTATTGAATAATGAAACTGACACAACTGATAAAAGGTTTCAATCCTGGAAAAAATGATTTATAGTATTTCACTCTCCCGGCACTGTTATTTGTATGACAAATGGTTGGACAGACACCAGTTAATCTCTGCACACCTCCAACTCGGATGTGGCTGCTTCTACTGGAGCGTCCAAATAATCAAGAACAGCTAACAATACAGCTATGATGTTGTGAGGGGCTGAATACTGGTATTTTATCAAGGCTGATCCTCAAATCAATTTACGCAATGGATTTTTTTTGGTTATGGGGAAGGGAGAGCGTGGAAAGGAGGGAGTATCATAAAAACGATAAGCCGCAGCTTGCAGCTAGGTATCTAGGCCTCCTGTACCGGAGAAATGAAATCATCAATACAACTAAGGCATTAATGATTTCAGAAAGCTCCGTATAGTTTATAGATTTCCTTGATGGCAAAATCTGAACTGCAGCATCATACAGACCTGTCAAGGCTGTTTGTTATGTTGTAGTGTAATATTACATTTCCTGCTGTGAGCAGCAAATCCCATTTTCTCTCTGGTGGAGGAGAGGGATGTGGCTTCTTTTGAAGGTGTTACAATGTGTGTGTGGGCTTTTTTGAAAAATGAATAAAACGTTATATTTACTAGCAGCACACCAATAGAAACTTTATCAGGTTGGTACTATAGCCTCATTCTATCTCCTGCCAGAGAGTCAAATGTATTCCAATCACTTTTCCTTCTTTTGAAGAACTAGCAAACACTCAGTCAGTTATGATGTTTTTTCTCTTATTAGAAGCACACTTAACATAAGATCTGATATGCCTGGCCAGACTACAGGTCACCTAGCCCAGTAACCCAGCTTTCAATAATGGCCAATGCTAGATGACTTGGAGGGAATGAACAGAACAGGGCAATCATCAAATGATCTTTCCTATCATCCAGTCCTAGCTTTTGGCAGTCATAGGCTTAGAGACACCTGGTGCATGGGGTCGCATCCCTGACATCCTGGCCAACAGCCACTGACTTAACCTATCCCCCATTAAACTGTCCAGTTCTTTTTGAACCCAGTTTTGGCTTCACGACAAACATGGCAAGGAGTTCCACAGGTTGACTGCACATCGTGTGAAGAAGTACTGCCTTTCATTTGTTTTAAACCTGCTGCCTGTTAAGAACCAGGGGTCTCCCAATTAAATTGTGTCATGATAGGGTAAGAGGATGTTACTTACCTACAATTGAAGCTTCTTCCAGATGCATGGCCCCTATCTGTATTCTACCATGGGTTATGCAAGTGCACTGTCAGTGGATGACAGTTACTGATTTACAATTACTTTTGTGATCTATTGGCTAACCAATTTGTAACCCATTTAACATGGGCTATGTTGATTTTGTTTAGAGCAGCGGTTCCCAACCTTTTCCAGATGGGGACCCATTTTGACAATTCAGGAAGACTTGGTGACTCGAGGCAATTCAAAAATGGGGGGAGGGAGGGAAGGGCCGGGCCACCTGGGGAGACACTTGGAGACCCTTTTGAAATGTAATGGCGACCCATATTTGGGTCCCGACCCATAGGTTGGGAAACCCTGGTTTAGAGTTTAAATTTTTACCAGGATGACACATGAGCAAGACAGGAGAAGTCATTCTTCCGCTCTATTCTGCACTGATCAGGCCTCAATTGGAATATTGTGTCCAGTTCTGGGCACCACATTTCAAGAAAGATGTGGAGAAATTGGAGAAGATCCAGAGAATGAATAAAGGTTTAGAAAACATGAACTATGAGGGAAGACTGAAAGAATTGGGCTTGTTTAGTTTGGAAAGGAGAAGACTGAGAGGGGACATGATAGTGGTTTTCAAGTATCTAAAAAGGTGTCACAAGGAGGAGGGAGAAAAATTGTTTTCCTTGGCCTCTGAGGATAGGACAAGAAGCAACAGGCTTAAATTGCAGCAAGGGAGGTTTAGGTTGGACCCTGAGCCCGAGGAGCTAGCAAGGGAGCATAAAGAGGTCCTGAAGGGTGGCCTGCTAATGAAGCAGTATTATCAATTTATGTTACGTGAGGTGTTAGATGACTTACAGAAGATTGACTACAACATAGATTCTTCTGAAGAGGAAATGTTAATGTTGAGTAGGAAAAAAAGAGACTATTTTTGGTGTTCTGGTAAATTGGTTATTATATTCTATGTGTTACCGGTACAAATCTAGTATACATTTGCCTGAGTCTAGGCCTTGGGATTATTTCTGATTGCCCATCTTTAGCCAATAACTGTCTAGCCTGCCTATATCGCCTTTTTATTTTTTAATGGCAATAGTGGTTATTGTATTAAAAGATAAATTTTACCAAGAAACCAAGGAAAACAGTTTTGTGGGTAAGTTATGCACACTGATACTGAGACACATGCGGAAGCAAGATTCTCTGAGAACACCAGTATTCTCTGTAAGCTGAGCACTTGGGCGACCACTCAGATTCAAATGTTGCCCAGCTGATTAGCAGAGTGCCCACAGCTGGCAGCAAGTGTTTCTACTGGTGGTGCACATGCCTTAGAGCACATAACAAAGTCTAACCTTGAACGTGTTTCTCAAAGGTTACGACCTATAAAGCCTTAAATAGTTTGGGACCGGGGTACTTCAAGGACCGTTTCCTCCCTTTAAGTCTCCTCCTTTCTACATCTATCAGGGATGGTCTAGACCAGTGTTTCCCAAATGGTGTTCCATAGAACCCTGGGGTTCCGCAAAGTGAAAATAAGGGTTCCGCGACAAAATTCCATTACAACAACATTTTATGATTTAAAAATAATAATTATTAATAGTTAAGCATTTATGAATTTTATTTTCATTTGTGTTGATCTCATGAACTTGTTTAGCTTTTGTTTATTATTATCCTTACTTATATATGGACCTGAAAAAGTAGACCACAAGTAAGACTGTTATTAGGGGTTCCGAAAAATTCTTTCAAATTTAAAAGGGTTCCGTAACCAAATAAAATTGGGAATCACTGGTCTAGACTGTGCTTGGTCCTGCCGTGAGGGCAGGGGACTGGACTTGATGACCTCTCAATGTCCCTTCCAGTTCTAGTGTTCTAGTATTAGGAACAACTTTCTGCCTGTCAGGGTGGTTAAACACTGGAATAAATTGCCTTGGGAGGTTGTGGAATCTCCATCTCTAGAGATATTTAAAAGCAGGTTAGACAGACATCTATCAGGGATGGTCTAGACGGTGCTTGGTCCTGTGTTGAGGGCAGGGGACTGGACTCGACCTCTTGAGGTCCCTTCCAGTTCTAATGTTCTATGATTCTATGGGCTAATATCAAATGACTCAGAGAAGCCTAAGTATATTTTGCCAATAATTATTTTTATCACCTACATTTGTCATTTGACTAAAACACACTCATTTGTTTTATAAGACATATTTTTCATATTAACTGGCATTAATTATTCTATCATCTTTAATTCTTCAATGATTGTGTCCAATGTCAGACTTTGCATGATTTTATCCAGGATCCATGTCAGCCTAACTGGACTACAAATTTCTAAGGCATTCCATTTACCCTTTTGAAAAAGTGGCATCGCATTGTTATTCCAGTTTTCTGGAACCTTCAGAGTGTTCCAAGATTTGTTAAAAACAGAATCAATATTCATGGCTCTCAGAATCCCTCAGCCAATTCTTTCAATACTCTTGAGTAAAAGATCTGAAAAGTCTGTATATTAAACAATAATTCACTTTAATAGATGTTTACTACCCTTCCTAGTTATTTATGGTAGAAAGTATTTCCTGTAAGACATTGATATATCATTCTGCTTCTTTCTGAATACAGAACAGAAATATGTAACATACTTCTGACTTTTTTGCATCATTATAATTTCACCATTAGTATATATTATTAGATCTACACCATTGTTAGGATTCCATTATCTAGTGGTTTTTTGCAAATAATTCCTTTTTATTGTCCTTAACCTGATCTGCCTCAGATTTTTTACCGATACTTTCAGCACTTTCTCAATTGCCTACACTTCCTAACTGCTGATTTACAGTCAATGCTGTCACCTTCTCCATTTTTGAAATTAATATTATATATATGATTTGCTTCTCACTTCTCTTCTTAGCACTGTTGTTTTAATCTAAGAAGCCTGCTTGCCAGAGTGCAGAATTGTGGGTTATTTGAACAGCCAATAAAGAATTCCTAGAAAATTCCCAATTACCGTTTACATTATGTTCAAAGCATTTCTTCCCACACAAGTTTACTCATGCTTGTTTTCATCTTTTTAAAGGTCTGAGTGCATAATATTTCACTGAATGAGGCAATCTTAGCTTTAAGTACATGTTTAAGTGCTTAGATAAAATAAGGCCTTACCTGATAATTCACAAATTCATTCCTTTACAATGGCTCTGGCATTGCTAGGAACCAGGGAGATTCTAGTGTATTCTAGCCCCTCAAATGGCTATTTTGACGTCAAGTGTAGTGTTTTCTCATACTGAGTCAATAAGGATTTGGACAGGGGTACTAAACAACAATACTACATAAAAACCCAAAGACCTGTAGTAGTACAAGATCAATGTCAAAAGATATTAAAATCAAATATCTATTAAAAATACACTTAAACTGGGAAACGTCTATTATATTTTATAAACGTGCCAACCTCTGTGTGTTGGTGGATGACTGATTACTTGTTGGGGGGCTGAGAGCAACAAGGGGTTGTTAAAGAAATCAAGCAGGAAAGGAAAAAGCAATAAAAAATATAAAGTGCTATCACAAAGAATACTAAGGCTCCTTACAGGAACAATGGGGGGAGCTAGTAATTGGAGAACGCCTCGGTCTGGCTCTCTCCAGGCTGGCAAAGTGCACTCGAAGATCAATGGGGATAGTAAAACCTTCAACCTGCAGACAGCCAGAGGGGAGAAAGCCTCACCTGCTCACCCACCTACCATGCAGACTCCGAGACAGAGAGAGCATCATGCAAACAGCAGAGTTGGCTCCTCCCACGAAGAGACGGAAAAAGCTGGACCTACCTGAGTAGGCCACAGAGAGGTTAAGTTGTTTTCTTACCTTTGTTTTAACCCACAGACTCTTTTAGCAAATAGATGTGACTTGCAAGGGAACATCTTGAAAAGCAACTGCAACCTTGTGATACAGGAGGGAAATGAACAGCAGAGCCAAACACGCCTTTGGATTGGTGGGGGCAACCCAGTTGGGAAGCTAGGCAGAGGCGCTGAGATCCAGCTTAAGAGTGTGTACAGGTGACCCCCACACTTATGACCTAATTGGTTCCCGGGGAACCGTCGTAAGTGGAACCCTTATTTCCCATAGGCACAATGATATAAATGGGGGTTCCGTTCCTGGTCCGCTTTGCCTCCTGGGAGTTGTAGTCCCCAGCTGTGCCGGGTGGAAGCGGCATGGCGCGAGCTGTTCCCATAGCTGGCTGGGGCTGTGCCAGGAGGAAGAAAAGGACCTGCGTGGAGAGCTGGCTGAGCAGCCGTAGCCAGCTGGGGCTGTGCCAGGTGGAAGCGGCGCCGTGTGAGTGGCTCCCGTAGCCGGCCTGGGGTAGGTGGGATTGAAAGGCTGAGCCTGAGCAGGGCAATTATAAATGCAGGGGAAAGGGTCGCAAGTTGGGCGGTCGTAAGTCGGGGGTCGCCTGGATGTGCTCAACATTCCGTATCACAGCATGGATAGCGCACACGCTACATGCCTCCCAGTACGGCAGTGTAGCCAACGAGGCCCTGCTTATGTGAGGAAAGGTGCCTTGCATCTGAAAAGTGCATACCCGACAGAGCGCTCTCGGGTACACGCCCCCCCCCCCCATTTACACTCCTTCATCTAACGGCCCAGAAGCCTTTCCCCACTGCAGGGGAGGGATCCGGCAAGGGAGAGGCAGCGGGCAATAGCTCTGGTGGCTCCTTGCTCCTGGAGACTTTCCTCGCTGCACAGAACGACTCTGCCAAGAGGTAGGCCGCGGGGAAAGACTCCGGCCGCTCCCTGAGGTAGGAAACGGCTTGAGCCTTTCCCTGCCCAAATGAAAGACTCCAGCAGTGGGGGAATGGCTCTGGCGGGAGGAGGCAGCAGAGAACAGCATCAGCAGCTCCCCGCTGCAGGCGCCTTTCCCTGCTGCCCTGCTTTGCCAAAGCCTTGAGTGGCCCCCACAATCGTTAGCAATATCGGCAGATTGGAACCCGGACCCAACCACGTTGCCACTGGTTTTACACATCAAAACAGGCCTAAAAAATTCCTGTGGTTTGCCCAACAGGAAGATATGAGAAAACTATTACTGCTATTCTTGGGGGAATTCGGTGCCACTGCTCAGAATAGGAACCTCATTGATTTTTTCCTCCCTGCAGAAAATCGATTCAGCCAGGGAGGTACTCACATGACACCTTCCGCCCAGCAGGAGCTGCTGTGGTGCCGGAAGAGCAGGCAGCCAGCTCAGGCTCCTTACTCAAGTAAAGAAAGGGCTCTCTCAGATCTTCTAATACACCTTAAATGCAGCTAAAGTCCTTATAGGCACTAAGCATTCTGCATTACTGAATCTTTGCTTCTCCTCCTTTTCATAGAATCATAGAATACTAGGACTGGAAAGGACCTCGAGAGGTCATCAAGTCCAGTCCCCTGCCCCCATGGCAGGACCAAATACTGTCTAGACCATCCCTGATAGACATTTATCTAACCTACTCTTAAATATCTCCAGAGATGGGGATTCCACAACCTCCCTGGGCAATTTATTCCAGTGTTTAACTACCCTGACAGTTAGGAACTTTTTTCTAATGTGCAACCTAAACCTCCCTTGCTGCAGTTTAAGCCCATTGCTTCTTGTTCTATCCTCAGAGGCCAAGCTGAACAAGTTTTCTGTATTAGGAAATCCCAACGAACCCCCATAAGCACAAATAATCTAATAACTCACATGGATTTTGGCTTGGTGAGATGAAGTTGACTAATGCACAGGAATCCACAAAATATGTCTTTACTATTTTGGGATTTTAGCTTGGAGGGGAGGAAAAAAAAAATCAAGTCAAGTATCCACCTCAAAAAAATATTAGTTGAACTCTCCTCTAGTAATTATTTTGGAACATAATGTGTACATAACTGTTGAAGTGCAGTGTAATTCATAAAACATAAACCTGCTATAATAACCACAGCAAGGTTTGTCCTAATACAGTTAAACCACTTGTATGTGCCCTCCCCTAGGAAGCAGAAAAATTCAGTTTCTCTAGCAGATGGTTTTTTGAACGTAACTGTTGGGAACCTGGAGGATACTTGGAAATGTTTTTTGTTTATCCACACCAGGAGAGTTCTTAGGGCAGATTTCAGTCTGAAACATTGTATTTTTGCTGCAACTTCTCTAAGATTCTACTTTGATGATGTGCACATAAAATCAGTTTTCCACTCAATCCTGAACACTAGAAAGTCAGTGTCATAGTCTCATTGATTTTCATTTACTAATATTAAAATTCAAAACAAGTGAAACTGAGACAAGGGGAAAACACATTTCACACATAATTTGCAACTGCATCTATAGGTTTTATATTTTATGCAATAAAATGACACTTTAATTGTGGCATGGTGGAGTAAGTCCAGAGACCCCTTGCTGGAGACCCCATGGCCATGCATCATACTACCCCAGAACAGAGCAGTGAGAAGTCCTCCAGGCAGCCTAGAGGAATGGCAGAGGAGCAGCCAAGAGAGGAAACTGGATCAACCAATAAAGGAGCCAGCAAAGGCAAGCAGCATAGCAGAGTCTTCTGTTGCTGTGTGGAGCTCAATGGGAGGACTGAATGTCTGGCTGGTTGGACAGACTAACAGTAGGACTTTGGACAGCTCACTGCAGAGAGCTCAGGAGACCGAACTGAACCCAGCAAAGGCTGCCAAAGACCAGGTGCCTGGGTGTCTGGACACAAGAGCAGCAGGACCATCAAAATGTCCATGCAGGCAGGCTTTAGCCTGAACACAGAACCTTGCCACACCAAACGAGGGTACTGAAATGGGCCCTGCTGGCCTGGTTCCAAACTAAGCCAAGAGAAGACTGCTCAAAAGCACAGCAGCTGAGGGTACCGAGATGGGCCCAGGCAGGGTATCTGAAGGCAGTACCTCTGGGAAGAAGCCTAAGAGCTATGACCCTATACCGGGCGATAATAAAAACTTGAGACTGTATATCCCAGAAAGGGGGGAGGAGAACAGTGTGCGTGGCTTAGCCAGAGAGCTGAATCGCTGAAGATCCGCTGAGAAAGCCATTGGGGTGGGAAGAAACACCTTTGCCACACCCCCACTCCTCCCAGAACAAAAACAGGCCCACAACTAAGCAGAAGGGGCTGCCCAAGAGAGATGGTGCCCCCCAATTGAATATTGTAGGCATATTTGATCACAGAAAGGAAGTGCACATGAGAGGCGGATGCCAACCTCGTTACAGTAATATTCTGGTATTTGTCAGATTCTAATAAGATAACACTGCTCAAGTCTGTCTTAATGTAATTTGCAGAAATATACTTTTATCTATCCTAGAACAGTTTTGAATAAATTTTCATTGTAATAACATAACATTTAATAACATAAGATTGTAATAACATAACATTTTAAGCATGTGTTAAATTCTAGCCATTCCCAATAAAGACTCTTGTTCATTAATCTCAGCCATTATGTACAAGATCTCTCTCAGTGCACTTCTATATTCAATTAACAATATAGAGAATAAAGTAATTTCACTCCTGCTGTAAGTAGAATCATAATACAAATACAGAGTCAGTAATGATATCTGTACAATAGGTATATACACACCGGGAAATGGGGCAGAAAGAAACAGACTCTCTGTACGGTAGAGAGGGGAAGGTAAGATATTTTGGGCTTAACTTCCTCCAACCGCATTTGGTACAAGGATTCTGAAAAGACCAATAGAGGATATTAAACATAGATCTCATTAACGGAGTTGCTTGGCCAGAAAGGCAAATTTCACAGGTTCACTGAAGTAGCTGGGTTCTTGCTTATTTAGGCATATGTACAGTAGATTAAGTATCAGCGACTTGAATTTCAGCTAGTCGCTTAATGTCAACTTCTGCCATGTGCAGATACATAGATTCCCAGGCCAGAAGGGATAACTGTGATCATCTACAGGGCTGGCCTTAACATGAGGCGAACTGAGGCAGCCGCCTCAGGTGCCAGACTGGGGAAGGGGAGAAGGGGGGCGCCACTAGGACCCAGAGTGTAGAAAATTGTGTCTGCTGCTGGTGCAGATGTATTCTCTTTGCTCTAGATGCACAGAGAATTTTTGAACAAGGCATTTTAAGTTGTTAGTTCTCCTTTATTGGGGTAGGTAGCAGAGCAGTACCATGAGAGGAGTAGAACAGGACGAACGCAGAATTGAGACCTTTCAAAGTTTTGGCCCAAGCGAGGGGACATGGGGGCGTCATTTGAGCTCCCTGCCTCAGGTGCCAAAATGTTGTGGGCCGGCCCTGATCATCTAGTCAGATTTCCTGTATAACAGAGGCCCTGGAAAATAATTCCTAGAACAGGCCTTTTTAGGAAAAATATCCAATATTGATTTTAAAATTGTTAGTGATGGAGAATCCACCAGATCCCTAGGTAAATTGTTCCAGCAGTTAACACTATTACTGCTACAAAGTGACGAGGCACCAAGACCATCACCCCCTTCTCCTCTTCTCTGATCTTGCCACACAGCCAGGTTCATGAGACAGGCTGACACCTTCTGCAAGGAGGTGAAAGTGCCCAGTAGCCACTCATTCCAAGTACACTGGGGTTTGGCAGCCGTTTTGGACAGCAGAAGCATGTGGATGAACTAAGTGAGACTGACATAAAAAGGAAAAAACATCTGGCCTGCCAAAGACAGCATTAGGTGTTTCAGGGCACGGCTATCTGGCAGTCTAGGAAGATCAGTCAAGGATGACTTTAAGAATACCCGCAAATGGGAAGAAGATGGGAACTTGCTTTGGAATGGGGGAATAGGAACAGACCATGCAATTCCTCAATACAACGCTGCTTCCCCTTTAGCACTATTCTGAGTCAGGTCCAAACAGAACTTTATCCAAGTTCCTTCTCTGACCAGTAGCTGATACAACAGAGAAACTGCTTTTTAGAGCAGAGACAAGGAGACAGAACCAAATGTCTCAGAGGTACTGAGAGATGACACGATCCTCCATGGACTACACCATTACAGCCCACAGACAGAACCATTTATGAATCTGGGTTATCATTTATGAGCTATCCATATCTGTGCTTTCATATCTGGACAGCTGGTTTCCTTGACAAACTAAAATCAGCGAGTTACAGAACAGGTTGCAAAAAGAAAATAAATATGTCCCTATTTCCCTCACACAATAGCTGTCTGGTTGATTCATTTAGAAGTGTTACAAACACCCAGCCCTACCATGGAAAGGTACACTCTCTCAGTTAAATACGACAGTGAGAAGTGAGGTTCTGAGTTAAAGCTGGTGGTCAAGTCACAGGAAGTAAATCTGCATTTCTTTTATAATCCAAATGTATTTGATGGATTCTGAACAACGGAGAAGGCAGTGAAAATTAACAGAAAAAAATCACTGCAGTAGCAAACCTACCAATATTTTGCGGTCATAAGGTTCACCCAAAGAAGCAAGCTTAGTCAGTTAATAATGCTTGGCAAGTATACATAGACTTCGGGGTGAGAACTCCACCCCAAACTCCATTCCTTACACTGAATACACCTTTACGTCCATTCCACTGCAATCTTATAGTGAGCTCCCATGAAGCACGTCTCACCATACATTTGAATTGGTTTTTGAGAAACAAGTTATTTATAACCAACCAGTCAGCCTACTCATTGCTAGCCAGCCAAGCAAAAAGTAATTATGCGTGTGACAATGACAATATTAAAACCCTATGTAATGGGATAGCTTCCAACCAATTTCACTGCAGGTTAAGTAAACCGTGAACTGAACTTTTATATATAAACCTATACTTAAAAAAAAAAAATCATTATTAAACCATAAAAAAGTTGGTTGGAAAACAGATGGCAGACTTCTACATAGTTATCATTGGTGGCATTTGCGCCATTATACTTTCAGAAATCAGGGCACCACCAATTAGAGCCTGAGCCTGCCAATTTATGTCTAAAATAAAACACTTGGATTTGTGTTCCAACCCAATAATGTATTCAAGAAGGGGTTGCATGACATATGCCATGCACTGTGCACAAACACAGGAAGAGGAGGTAAAGGGGGAGTGGTTTTTGGGGCAGAGCTGCAAATTCGAAGTTAATTTAAGCATAACCGAGTCACAAAGCTGAACTGAATGACTTCTGGTTCCTGTGAGCTGCAGTAATTCCAACGCTGCCCAGAAGAGGACTGAAAGGATTAGGGGAAGTGGGGTTAGAAGGGAAGCACACCTTCTGAGCGTGCGAATGAGGCAGATGAAGGTGTGGCTGGTGAAGCACTTCTCTGCCCAAAATGTTTCCCACCCCCTGGCTTTTTTTGATGCTGGAACAACTGCCTTTTCTGGAAGTCGGAGGATGCTGGGTAAGGTCGACAGTGTCACAAGGAAGAGGACATGAGTGCCATTCACTTCTACACTGGAACAGAAATCTCCTAGTGCCTTTCATTCTCCTCCTCCCTCCGCCCAATCTTGAGGCCGAACACACCCTCCTGGCCGAATGGGAGATTTTCTATATGGATCTGAGCCTCACAGAAACCTCTGATGCCACCATATGAGCCGGCGTATCTAAAACATCACACGACAGAGAGAAGACAATGAACAGTATCTGCTCCACAGTTGCATTTTTTCTTTGTCCGATTAAAGGAAGCACCCACTCCCAAATAGCAAACTTGTGCTAGGTTGACAGTTCAGTACCTGACAAGGAGATGCTCAAAGTACCAGAGAAGTTGACTTTCCTCCCCTAAAATTCCATCTTTTCAGACCCTGTTACACTGCAAGGTCTGACGAGCCTCAGAATTTCTCACTTTTTCACCATTTGTATCCACCGCCAGTGGTTTGGGAAATGAGCTCCTGCCAATTCCATCCGATGAAGGATTTTCTCATCCACTTTAGGGAACATGGAAAACGATGCATGTTGCTTAAATCCATCTTTCTTTCAGGGTGCTTGAAAATCTGATTAGCAATGACCAAAAATCCTGGGTCCCTATATCCAGAATAAAAACCTAATTGACTTGCTAGAAGATAATGGATTTTTGTCAAATCCCCCCCAAAATTGTTTGATTGGGAGAGAAGGAGACTAACAGCTAGAGCTGGCCATGCAAAGTAAGTAAGTGAGGTGGCTGGACACTGCTAGGTCTCCATAACCTGTGCTTTTAGGTGTCACAGAAGGGTGTTGATTTGGTTCCAGTGGACCTTGTTTTCCAGAAGGTTGCTGACTCCAAGACCCACATGCTGGAATATGCAGAGGCCACCTAGAAGGAGAGGTCTTATTTTTCTTTCAAGCACAGCTTTTGGGAGAAGATTTCTCTTTCAAAGAAAAAGGAACTATGAACCCTTCTGGCCTGCATAGGAGCAATAAAATGCCTTAGGTTAAAAAACAAAACCAAACCTTAGCCTACAAAGGCATCAGGTGCACCTCAAGTCCCTAGAAGAAGATTGAAGGGCTCTGTTTTGAAAAGCTTGAAGAAAGGAAGCTACTTTGATGACCTTGCTTAGACTCGGCTCTGAATTGTTCTCTAAACAGGAAGTTAAGTCACAATTGGCCTTGAAAAAGAATAGTGGAAATCTACAGAAGTCAACGAGGTTTGTAAGGGCTAAGGTTGGTCGATCTACGTGCAATTTTACAATGCACTCTATAATAACGACAAAAGTCTGATGCACAATATGCAGTGCTGTGCTTCAAAAGGGAGGTTTGTTTTAAAACTTGAGTTCTGAGCTTTTGTTCACAACGTATCAGTTTCAGGAGCCCGGTAGATTCTGATGTTCCATCTCTTTTAGTGGTGCAGTTCCATGATGGAGGGCTTTAAGGAGCACACAACCCTTCATTTACTTGCATCATTTTCACTTTGCGGTTGTGGGGCTGTTTTATTTCACAGCTACATTCTTTAAGCTGTTGAAAGCTGGAACTGAATTAGACTCAAGAACTGAGATAGAAAATGTTGGTGCTTTCCAGATTACTGTGATACCACATTTGCACTGATCATCACTCCCTGACTGGCAAATTCAGAGGATGGGCAACATCACTGCAGATTTGATACACTGGTGCAAAAACATCTGTCTAGTCCCTGTCTCCCTACCTCTCTCTTTCACACACACACACTTTGTAGAGAGTAAATGTCCACACTGCCAGAGGATTTATTTCTTCCTCTGTTCCGGCATATATTTGTTTTTCTATTTCCTAATCCACTGATCATATTTTTTAGGATATTCAGATATAAAATGCCAGCTTCTCAGTGTTGGAAACTTAATACTCCAGAACAGAAAATGGCTCAGACAGATTAAATATTTGAAGTGTGATAATCAAGCCTCGATATAAAATGATCAGTGATCTTCTGATTTTAGGAGTCATCTGTATCAGAGGTATTTTTACTTGTGATAAATTAACAAAAGTCATACGTTTCTACTATATAAGAATCTAAGCCAAGAACAAAACATAGCAAACAGACAATATTTGCCCTTGATTTTCAAAAAATATACAAAATTACCCGGAGATTAGAGTTTGTTCACTCTAAACAATCAAGTAAACTCTGTTACATGTGTGGCTAACCCAAATACCTACTAACACAGACACTACCACACATTTGCTTGCAGTTTCAACGTTCAACTGGACTAATTTGGAAAAACCTGAAAATTGAGATGCTGTAATTTAACATGCGCTCAACATGTGTGCTCAGCAGCAACTGAAATGAAATATCTCAAATATTATCAAATGTTACATCATTAAATATAAATTAGATGGAAACAGTGGAAAGCTAAAAATTGACTAGGAGTTCAGATGCTCTAAATGGCTAATATGTCCATTTTTCACCTGAAGCCCTCTCCAATGCAGTTTTGCTATTAAGCAAAACCCAAAGAAAGGTAATCAATTCCAACTAAAAAGCACTTATCCCGGAATGACTGTGCGTAAGGCACTTCAAACCCCTGGCTGGCTGCCAAAACCCAGACAACAGCTATCAATGTTTCTGACTATCACAGGAGCACAAGGGGCCATGCATAATTGACTAGAAGATGGGCTAAAACTGTGCCCAATCAGTGTGTGATCAAAAACGCGTGGAATATTCAGCGCCACTTGATTACATGGAGGCACGTCCTTTCACTCTCCTCATGAAATCTCTTCAAGGTCCAGAGTACTGTAATAAGATCATTACTGTCAAGCGGTACGAATCGCAGGCAATGAGTCTTGGGATAGGAAGTCATACTTCACAAGCTCCTCTGGTCTTTTTTTTTTGTATTTTACTGCGTGTTGAGGCAGCAAGGCGACGAGGTGACAGATAATGATCACATCACTGTGTGGCAACTAGAAAGGCACTTTTAAGAAACAGCAGAGAAATCAGCTTAAGAGAAACTCAAACAATTTTTCTTTGCTTTTTTTCTTAAAAATTAAATAGAATTAAACTGTGTGCTGTATTCTCTTTTCATGAACTCTGATATAATGTCAGTGAATTTAATCATTTGATGGATTTTCATATTATGGCAAAGCCTATTACCTCACGCACAAATGGCCAATGTTCTTTATTTCTCACTTACAAAAGAAGCCTTTATTAATTTTTTTTTGGAGTGGGGGTAAATGGCAGGGCCTGCTGAAGTTTTCTTTTTACCTACTTTTATGGAGATACACCATGCATTTAATGCCTGGTGTCTATTATAAGCAATTCAGATCTAGGAAAGAACAGGATGCAGCGGTGGAAAAGGAAGACAAGTAGATTAATGAACAGATTACCAAGCAAACATGCAGCAGGGAAGCCAAACCCACATACAGCTATGGGATGAAAGGCAGACTGCACGTAGATTGAAAAAGTACCGTGGGTTGCATTTGACAACCAATTTAAGGGAAGTCGTTGATTAAAACTTAGAACAACAATGTAGTTTTGAAGTGACTGAACAACCATGAGTTTGACATCAACAACAGTGATGTGGATTTTTTTTTTTTACAAGGTTGTCTTGTGACTGTCTCCCTGTAATGACAACATCAATAGCACAAGAGCTTCAAAACTGGAATTGCTCTTGGGCTGCATTTCTCAAATGGGGAGGTTGGTCTGCCTAAAGAAGCACCTATTGCTTCTCGGAGAGGCACAAGTCAGAACAAGGAACATTTGGGGAGGAAAAAACCAAGCAAGCACAAAATATTGTTTTTCCTGTTTGTTTTCACTTTAGGTAGAGACAACACAGAACTCTCTCTCGAACAGTGAGCATGGAGAAATCCATTGTTTTCCTACCTCCTGAGCCCACTTTTTAAAAATACAATTAGCTATAGATATATAATAAATCCCACACCTCATTCAGGACATTGGATGCTACCCTATCACAAAGCTTATTTATTAATGTGACACAATTACAGAAATGAATCATACTCAGGCTCTTCCCTTCTTAGGGCAAGAGGCGCTTAGCATCTGCCACCTTCTAAAATGTGCCAAACTCCCCCAAAATCACAGCATTCGTTCTAGACACACTCAGCATATTGGAACCACACAGTAATACATGCATAGGGATATAATGTACAGTCATCCAGCTTCGTGCACCATGCTGAATGTGACACTTGTGGCCCATAAAAGGCTGGTGCATCAGCCTTAGTACACCCACATTTATCACACCCTTGACTCTCCACAAACTGATTCACACAACCAGATGGGGGAGAAGAACACTGAATGGATGCAGAAAATGTAAGTGCTCAATAAAGAATTAGTCATGTGGAGGCATCAGAACGACAAAGATGGGGGAATAAAAGAGAGATACCAATGGGAAAGGGAAGAAACTCTACTTGTCTGACCAAGGGAAAGAGATTTTGACTGTGAAGGCCCAATAAATCTAAGTAAATTGCCCATACCTCTGTCTTCAGTTGACACTACTGGAATCATATGTGGACCAAGCAAATGTAAGACAGAAGTTAGGAACATAGCGGTAACTGGTCTCTCCAGAATGCCTCTTCAATAAATCAACGTGAGTTTCAGATGAACTCTAGAGGGGGCAAGAGACTGGTCTGCTTCAATATTTATTCTTGGTTAATAACTTATTTGGATACAGACTCATCTTGCTCAATTTAGGATCTGATCTGCCTTCAAAAAGAAATCACAAACCAACTGAATGGAAAGAGGAGTGGAAAAGGACAGTCGACTCCTTGGATCTGAAGGCTACTGAATTTTGAAGCCAAGGAGAGAAAGATGCTCAAAGCAACCCCAGTCAGAAACACCCTACTGGAAGGAAACCTGGCTGGAATTGCTGAAACCTGAAGAAGAAATCAACCTACCGGGCAAACCAAGTCACGCTCAAAGACTGTAAATGCCCTCAGGATGGTACTAAACTAGATATTGGAGCTGAGGGGCCCTGCCAATACTGAGAACGTATTTGCTACACAGATTTTTGAATCTGATCTCCTTGAAAACATCTTCATGGTCACCACCCTAGAATCTAGGTGACTCCTCTGTAAAAGGGAGGCCTGCTCACAAGACATGCTTGGAACGATTTTAAACATAGATGATAGAACTACTGAAGTGATCTGGTACCCAGAACAGACATATCCAATTACTGTCTCTGATGGATCTATAGACGTTTGATCATACGTTGTTTTGGTACTAACTGAGCACAAGAGGTTTTTTTTTCAGAAAGACCACCTTCAGGTAATGCTCTCACCAGCTCCTAGCCCAAGGGCAAGTTGAAGAGTGCTGCTCACGAAGGCATCAAACACACATGAACTTTAGAGTAGGGACAGTGCATCTGACTGTCTGAGTCCATTTATTCAACAACTACTCCTAAGTGGTAAAAGCTAGGACCACCAAATTTGGAATGCAGCTTCCTCTTATCATAACTTAAAGCAAGGCCAGGGATTGGTTGTGCCATGACAATGGGATGTACTTGGAATTTGATGGTTTCTCATGAAATGAAAAGGGAGGGATCTGGTAGGAGGGAGTTATACTTTAGAATGACCACAGAGGGGCAGCAAGGGGTCAGAGATGGGAACTGGGAGAGCTATAACCCCACTTGACCAGTAGGGGGCAGGTGTGGAGAAAGGGAAAAAGGGAGAAAGGGAAAGCTATCGACTATATATTTCAGAGAGTGAGTTCGTGTCTGTCTGTCCCCCACCACGGTTCTCACCTGGCCCCAAGCTGCTGCGGTGAGAGAGGGCTGGGGTTGTTCTCTCTCCCCAGGGCAACCTGCTACTGAACTTACTAGCCCAATTCCAAACAATGATTTAAATGAAGAAAAACAAAACTTCTAGGACCCAAGCAAGGCCGGGTAAGTCTGAAAAATATAGAGAAGGTCATCATTATTAAACAATTGTGAGTATAGATTTTGTAGAATCAAAAGACCACCCTGCTGGTTTAGTTACTTTTACATTCAAGAGGACTTCTCCATAGTCTGTTAGGTAGGGAATTACCTTCTCCTGAATGGGTCACAGCAGACAAAATAATAAATAGGAATAGAATTTGCGGGATTTTTTGGGGGGCTAAGATGAAGATTTACTTATTCACATGCTGGTCACTTTTCTTCCATAGTTCAGATTCTGTTACCTTATGTGTCTCCTATTTAAGGAATCTTTTGAACATACTATAAAATATGTGCTTTATAAATCCAGAGTATAATTATTTTTACCTCTCTCACCTAATTCTATAGGATTTCTACATAATGGTATCAAACTGGTCTCTTGTGTCCAGAAGGACAAAACAGGGCACATTGGCAACGTACTGTCCATCTTCCTGAAAAAAGGCAAGAAATCAAATACAAAGACTGCAAGTACTTTTCATGGCTTTGAACAAATGTGTTGCATCATATTAGGTAAGCAACTATCTAAGAGAATATAAAGGTAATAAATCACTACCTAGCCAGCCATCCCTGGAAGGGACCTTGAGAAATCCAGAAACCCCTGTGCTAAGATAGGACCTAGACAATTCCTGACATGAGTTTGTCCAACTTTCTTTAAAAAATATACACTGATGGGGATTCCACAACCTTCCTTCGAATCCTAGCCCAGAATTTAAGAACCCTTAGTTAAGAAGTTTTTCCTCAATATCCACCCTAAATTAAGCTCATTACTTTCTGAGGAGATGAAGAACAATTGAACCCTATCATCTTTAGAACACCCCTAAGAATCTTCAAATATATCTATCACCTGAAAATATTAACCTTTTTTCAGAAATGCATCACATTAGTGATTTATATAATTTGTGATCCACTCTAACCCCAGATCCTTCAGAGCTGTACTACCACCTAGCCAGTTAATTCCCCATTTTGAAGTTGTGAATTTGATTTTTTTCCTTCCTAAGTATAGTACTTTGAACTTGTCTTTACAGAAGTTCATCTTGCAGATTTCAGACCAGTTCTCCAATCTGTCAAGATTCTTTTGAATTCTAACCCTGTCCTCCAAAGTGCTTGCAAGCCCTCCCCCAATTTGGTGTCATTCACAAATTTTATAAGCATCCATCATCCCAGTCATAAGTGAAAATGTTGACTAGTATTGGACCCAGGACAGAATTCTGTGGGACCATTCCCAGTGTGACAGCAAGCCATTTCAATGACTTTGCGTACACTTCTCACCAGTTCTGCACTTACCTTACAGCTCTTCCCTAGTTTGCTCACGAAAATGACATGTGGCACTGTGTCAAAAGCCTTATGGCTCGTCTACGCTAGCAGCCTGCAACTGGTGCAGCTGCTCCAATACAGATGCACCTCAGTAGCGTATCTGATGAAGATGATCTATGCTGGGATGGCTGAACTTACCGACCCGCCGAGCCCTCGTACGATAATCTTCAGAAGTTTGAGAGCTGGGCTGCACCTGCCAGGGCTCAAGCATCAGCCCTGTGGTGTGTGCTTTTCAGGGCTCACAACATCAGCCCTGCTCCTGCTGAAGCCCAGAACCAAAGCAGGTGCCTCCTCCGGGGCTGAAGCCCCAACCCCCTACCTTGTAGCAGAACCGAAGCCCCGAACTGCCCTTCCCCCAGTCAGGTCTGTCGAGGATGGGGTGTGTGCGGTCAGGTTTGCAAGACTCATTTGAACTGTAGAAGCCATGGTTTGGCCACTCCTGCTCTCTGTTTCCATTGGCACAATTATTCCACAACTGTGAGAGGCAGAAGCTTTGTTGGGGAGAGCCTTTCCTGCCAAAACAACGCCAGCGTGGACAGTGCTTAGCTTACTGTAACAAGCATTGCTTTGGAGATGGCTTTTTCACATCCCTGAGCGACGTAAGTTATAGCGATACAAGTGGTAGCACAGACCTGCCCTTACTACCGCCAAGATACATGAGGACTGCGGCTTTCCTCCCAACCTAGACTCTGTGAAAGGAGGAAATTGGGTTTGTTGAGCATGATCTGTTCTTGACAAATCCAGGCCAGCTCTTCTTTCTAACCCTGTTTTCCTCTAGGTGCTTACAAACTGATTGTTTAATAAAGTTGTAATTGTAACTCACTGGGATACTGCTTACAATGAATCATTAAACCAATTAGGCAAATGTATAAATCAGAAGTATAAATGTATACATTGGAAAAACACTCATCCATTACTGACACTAAAACAAAGTTTTTTAACACATACCACTCTGTAGGAACGAACGAATTCTGACGTGCTAGACTCCAATGCTTTCAGATGAAACTATTGTCACTTCTAAATAGTTCTCATGAAATGCACCTACTGAGAATAATTGATCAAGAAAAAAGTTATAATTGCTCATCTTTCACCTTCGGGAGGCTGCAACTCACAAGACAAAACGAAGCAAACTACTTTATTCTTGTCAGCATCTAATCCAGTAAAACATTAGTGCCTAGATACCACTGTGATTGGTGCATGTCTGATAAAAAAGACACGCTGATGCCCAGTTCAGATGGCTATCACACTTCCGATTACACATTTATATGTTCATTTAATACAATTCACATTTAATAAAGAGGGAAGGCTCCATAAAGCCAAACTATAGATTACACAACAGATGCAGTTAATGTATATATATAGCATGAATCAAAGAGCAAGGTTCTAGTCAGCTGGCATCTGCCAACAAAAGAGGCCACTGTGTGACATCAGAGGCAAGTCTGTATTAAGTAGACTGCAGCGTATGATCAGTTCCCAGCAATGTTAGCAGCTTGCAATCTGCACTGACTACCTGTGTGGTTCTGTGTAGATGAAGGCATTCATTTTTGACCTATGAAAACCTAATTAGTCTGAGAGCTGCGTACGTTGAAGGCTGCTTCTTTCCCATGTCTCACTGCTACAAACCTTGTGCTGGTTTGCACAAGGATAAAACAGAGGAAGTTGTTGGCAGGACACCACCTCAACTTTGCAACTAGATCCCTTGCTTAGTCCAAGATCAGTTCATCTGGAGTTCATACTGGAAGATCCATCTTTTGGGGGGATGGGTACTGCAGATTTTGTGGGTACCAGAAAATGTCAGGAGACGGAACATCCCCTAGCAGGTCTCTGCATCAGGCTGAACAAAACAAATGATGTAAAATGGATCTATACAAAGAATGGATGTACTGCAAAATTCTAGATGTATCCAGATCATAAAAGTGATGAACAGCGTAAGTTCCATGTTATTCAACTTGTAACTTTTTAAGTTACTGCAGAGGCTGCAGTAAATGCTGGAATGTGAAAACAGTATTCAATAAGCCCTTCCTTTCTGTGGATAGCAAAGTTTATGTTGTTACCCCAGTCCAGTCACAAGTAATCTTATTCTCCACAAGGGGAGCAGATTTTATTTATTATCGTTAGTTTAATTGCACAATTTTAGTTAGCCATGGCTGTACACTGAAACACTGCATCTTCTCCATCTCTGCTGGAAGTTCAGGGTACAGACAGAGGTTTACCTGGGACAAGATCCATAATTACCATGAATATACACACCATGTGCTCTTTTCCTACCCAATAAATTGGCAAGGAATACTGTGATTTCCAAGAGAAGGCAGGAAAAGGAGCATTATGGGAAATACACTGATCCCTCTTCAATAGTAAACTAAAAGTATATGTTCAATTCCCATTTGAAATGCTTTCCCCTTTCTCTTCCCCAGACTCCTATCCTGTGAATACTCAGCATCAAATTATTTCCTGATCAAGGCTACTTGCCTTTGACTGACAGAATAGTTGTACACCAAACTGATGCATAGTTCCTAATATGCCAACGGGATACTGGGATCACTTCTCTCAGACAGACAAGTGATTTTTTTTTATTCTGCATCTTTTGGAGCTATCCAGGAATGAAAGCATTTGCAATCACCACCAATTCATCCTGGGACTCGCCCTTCCCAGAAGTCTCTTTTCTGCCCACCGCCACTGTGACACTTTTCCCTCCAACCAGGGAGGCGGAACGTGCAGCCTCTTCTGACCCTGAAGTTAACTTTTAAAGACCAGAAGGAACCTTTCAACTGATATGGTCCACAATGAAGTAGGTTAAAACAATAGATGAGCTTCACCTCCCTTGTCTTTCACTCCTCAGCATCAACTGCAGCAAAGCTTTCATGTCAGATAGGCTCTGACAACTAAGACTGAAGGTTTCCCAACGAGTGACCTTTGCCCCTTGGTTAAAAGTGAATCTCTGCTGATTCAGTCTAGATTTTATTAATTTCTGCCCTCCTGTTTCACAGGTGTGCAGTGATAGTCCAGTGGCTGCCTCGTAGAAGACATAACACTGCAGTCATTGATGAGCACTTGAATTATAGCTAGCACTGAACCCCGAATAGTTGGAGAACTTTGGAGACAGTTGCGGTACTCTTAAAGGTACATGCACATTCAATATCATAGATTACAATTATAGTCAAATGCTGTTTATGCTGCCTAAATGTCTATGCAGGCATTGGACGGAATATAGACTTAAACCCTTTGCTACTAACCATTTCTTTTTCAAATGCATAAGGAAAGCCCTATTTTTATCTCATAAGACATCATACTTTCTGCACAACTGCAGAGCAAAACCTCTGGCCCAGAAAAGAATGATAAATGTTCTTAGACAACCTGTTTGACAATGAAACAAACCCCGTGAAATCTGTATAGTATAGGGTAAAACACACAAAAGACCAGATTTCATGGGGCGGAGGCTAGATTTCATGGTCCATGACACTTTTTTCATAGCTGTGAATTTGATAGGGCCCTAGGGCTGGGGATATTCATGCCAAAGGCAAAGTTATATGGTGCCATTTTAAGTTAGAGATGCACAGTTTAGTGAAATGCATAGTGGTAGAAGTGTAACAAGTTCTTCTCTGGTGTGGCTCCCTCTGATGGCAAGTTTCTGATAGGGCCTGTAGTCTCCTTGAAGGAGGGTTTGGATGACTACGTTGGTACCACAGAAGTCCAAGTGGCCTCATGTTACACACTCAGACAGTATTATCAGCATGGACATCATCTGTAAGGGACTCATCAAAGCAGATCTCTCTCTGGTATCCATTATCTCACCCGGTACCACCAGTTTAGATTCATGGTCACCAGAGTTGCACGTCTCTCCAACACTGCCAGATTCTTTACCCATTTGAGAGCTAGACAGGGTTCCCCTTCTGAACACTGAGGATAATCTGGGCTGTCGGGAAAAGCAATCATCTTCTCCATTTGTTCCTCCTCAGCTTCCTTACTTGCAAGAGGAAGCCTGGGAGAAGCAAGACGCCAGAGCGGATAAGCAGACTGCTCCAGTAACCAACATTTCCTCATCTTCCTCAAGTGAAGCTGTGATGCTTCCTCCACGTTCCCTGGCTGCCAATCTTAGGTAGTTCCTGGATCTAGTGAAATGGGTTGCGGACTCTCTTAGCTCTCTTTCCATGGAGCTGCAGTATCTCACTGTAAACTTTTGGACATTCTGCAAATGTCACCTTCTATGTAAGAGGTTCTGCCCATAAACGAGCCCCTTCTACAGCCTGCCAAAGCAATCTGGCAACGCCCAGAAAAGGTACCACCCTTGTTTAAAAGAGCTGAAAAAAACCAGCAGACAAAGGTTCCTTGATCAGCAAAGACCTGGAGTTCAGAGATGCATTTGCATGAGTTCCTCTTGTGTGTCAGTGGGGAGACAGAGGAGAGGTGTCAACCATGCCTCAGCTGCCGCTGCCGTGCTGTTACTCCACGATGCTGCCTGCTGACATCACTGCGCCATTCTTTACTCTGCCACTGGTCACTCCACTGCAGCGCCATTGTCACAGGCCTCCTTGGGAAGAGGCCATGCCACCAGGCACAGTATTTGTCCCCACCGACTCCCTTGGGCACCCCTAAACTATGCTTAGTAGGTGCAGACCCAGGAATGCCAAGTACAGATCTGTGGCCCTTTACTCACCCAAGGGTAACACTACTTGATTACCCCGGAACCCGATTTGCAATCCAGTATCAGTGATTGTTTGTAAAGCCCTGTGTGGGTATCGTACCCACATCTGATACAGCGTTGCCCAAATTGGGGGTCCCGACTCAAAAAGGAATTGCCAGGGGGAAGGAGGAGGGTGTTGCAAGGTTCTTTTAGAGGAACTATGGTACTGACACAAGGCCCATCCATTTACAAAAATAAGAGACTTTTTCAGCAATGTCTCTGCATCTGCTCCTCCTATCCAGTGAATTTAAAATGACTGATGTTTAACTACTAGCTGGAGTTACCGGCGTTGCTCAGGAAACCGGAGGAACAAAATGTAGAAAAACAGTAGTCCATTATCTTTCTTTTTGAATGGTAGAAAAGTTGCACTGATTTCTATAGGGATTAAAATATAGGTCTGTGTCATCCCCGGGGGGGGGTGAAGTGGGGGGGTGACCCCGGGTGGAGGGGAGGTTACACGTGGAAGGGGCACCTGGGGCTGCAGGGCAGATGCCCGAGCCGTTGTGCGTGTGGGGGTCAGGGGGGAAAGAGGGTCGCTTATGTAACCTCGCGGGTAGGAGGGGATGAGTCCTGGACGGCGCTGGGGGCGGCAGGCACGGGACCTAGGGTGGGCGGGGCAGCCCCTGCAGCGCAGCGTGGTGGGTTACTTTTTGATTTTTACAGCTTAAGCCGGGCCCGATCGGGTCCAAAAGTACCTTAAAACCTTCTCCTGGATGAAAGGTTATCCCATGCAAAGTTTGGTTGCGGTAGCTCTTATAGTGTCCAAGTTATTAGCGCACAAACTTACAAACATTCTCCTTTATATATTAGATATGGAAACAGTCCCTCTCAACTGGTAGGAAATGACTACAAGACATAACTTTTTATTGTCTGGAAAATGATGATTTACCTATACAAATCACAGGAAGGGTGTGTCTAGACTACATGCCTCCGTCGACGGAGGCATGTAGATTAGGCTACCCGGCATAGGGAAATGAAGCCGCGATTTAAATAATCGCGGCTTCATTTAAATTTAAATGGCTGCCGCGCTCTGCCGACCAGCTGCTGATCAGCTGTTTGTCGGCAGATCGGGGCGCAGTCTGGGACGCCGTGATCGACAAGGAAGCCTTTTGTCGACCGGCGCGGGTATGCCTCGTGAAACCAGGTTTACCTGCGCGGTCGACAAAGGCTTCCTTGTCGCATCAACTGCCCGATCTGCCGACAAACAGCTGATCAGCAGCTGTTCGGCAGAGCGTGGCAGCCATTTAAATTTAAATGAAGCCGCGATTATTTAAATCGCGGCTTCATTTCCCTTTTTCGAGTACACTAATCTACGTGGCTCCGTCGACGGAGCCATGTAGTTTAGACGTACCCTAATAGTCCAGATGGGGCTAATCTGGAAGACCTTCACATTTTAAACGTTAATAATGGCACTCAACTTTAGGCACTGTTACTTTCAGCAACATCATCCAGACATGAACTTGGCCTCTAAGAGATCGGAGCCCAAAGGTTAGAGATTCTTTCCCTAGTGAGCCGTTTTCCCCTTGTATAGCAACAGGTCAAGCCTCTTTCTTGTGAAAAGGGACTTTTTTGTGCTGCAGAGATTCCTGAGCCGGACATCATGCCGTCCCCTGACAATGGTACCGGTCACATTCTGCTGGGGGTCAGGGGGCTCCTCCCCACTACGAAGGAATGAGAATACCGCTCTTTCCTCTCCACTGTTAACCAAAGATCTTTAGATTCTGCATGCAGAATTTTAACCCTTCAGTGTCAGAAACTGGAGTTTTCTGAGGCTAGCTGCTAGTGCAGGAGAATGAGCTTGAATAGTCAATCATTAAGTACCACTGCACCAAGTATAAAGATGCTGAATTGTGAAGAGACACCAGGTGGGTGACAAATATCTGTTGCTTGACCAATTTCTGTTGATCCAACAAAAGATATTGCCTCGCCCGCCTTGCGTCTCATACCGTTTTCACTATGTACCTCACATTCATCGACACACATATACCAACTCTGCAAATGTACATGGTGTAGGAAGGTATGACCACTTTCAGCCATACACTTTCCCCTTCTTTTAAGTGAAGAATTCCTTCTCCAACCACACCCACCTAATACTGCTCCTGTTAGAAAACCGCAATGGAAGAGGACTCAGCCTCATCTGCATTGAGCTCATTCACATACAGTTTCCTTGTATGCCTTATTGTAGGGGTTGGTTTGTTTACTTTAAAGCTATTCTAGCTATAACAGACTTATTCATCCTGTGTATCTCCTGGTGAATGTATTAACTTTATATTCATCGTAGAACTCCCTATAGCAGGGAATGCCTGCATCTTCCATCTTCTACAGAGCTAAGGACACTTAGCATATAAATAATAGCATTACTGAATGAATATGGTAAGAGAAACACCTGGGGCCAGTGTGACATGGAAAGAAACATTTAGAATAAGAAATATTTCATATAACAGTTGCATTTGTTTTCTAAACTCCTCCTTCTCATGTATATGTGAATAAATAGCAGTAGTTTTAGTTTGGGTCATCACTGTATTGTACAGTATTAGGTATCTAGGTCTAGTTTGAGGGGGGCATTTCCCTATTCCCCCTTCC
Organism: Rafetus swinhoei; assembly: GCA_019425775.1. Classification (NCBI taxonomy): domain Eukaryota; kingdom Metazoa; phylum Chordata; order Testudines; family Trionychidae; genus Rafetus; species Rafetus swinhoei. The sequence goes on from CM033439.1 coordinate 75,216,313, forward strand.
TCTGTGAACCATTTTGGTTTGAGTATGTGTGTGGGGAAAAGGGGGAAGATAAGTGTTGAAATACATGGGTTAATACATACTGCAAAGACAAAAACTGAGGTTCTTACCAGTTGACTGGGGTTAGAGTTAGGCTATGAGGGGGCTACATGTCACAGTATCAAATAAAAGCTCTAAAGCAGTATATAAAGGACATCACTCTCTGCTTGGGAAACAAGTTCTGAAGAGGGGGGATGAATGAACACCAAGGGTGAATTTGTGGAGGAAATATACTGAAATTGAAGTTCTAATTACTGATTAATAACCAATCCCCCCCACACACATTTCCTTTCATATATCCCCACTGTTGGCGATTAAACCAGAACCAAACGTATCCCAGGAGGAGGCAATTTCTAACACACTTACGTATAAGTTGGACGTCATCAAATTTTACAGGCAACAAGTCTAAGTATCTTAGGTCAGTTCCCCATTGAAGGTTTTAAGTGCATCTCTATGAAGGTGGGGGAGGACTAAGGAAAAGGACCCCAGCCACCCTTTAGAATACTGGATAGGAAAAATGTCTAGATAAATACTGGGAAAAAATCAGACCTTTGCTGAGGCTATTGAATCTGGGAAGATATTCAGGCCTGAAGAGGATACATTCTGAAGCTAGCAGAAACGTGTACGATGCATCAACTGACACTGAGGCACAATAAAATGGGGACCACTGTTGACGACTGAGTAATTGAGCAGGTTGTTCCAAATCAACAAAGTTGTCCAACAGGACAGTTCTACAAAGATAAGCAAAATGAGACGTCATTTACCAGTCAATAGTTCAAGAGGACCACTCCTCCTCCTTTTTCATCTACTTCTGACTGGCGAAGGGGCTGAGCAAAAGAGTATCACAGATTATTTTACGTTTACATGTAGTCTGGCTTGTCTTTCAACATGCGAAAGACCCACAGAGTGCCACGAGGGTAGGTGTTTGGATGAAGGGTAGAGAGGACTACCTCTGACTCACGAGGAGGGTGCTAAGGAGTGCTGCCCCACTTTTCAGTTGATGCTGAGGGACAAGTTTATGCTTTTGCTCGGAAGATGGGTAAATGTGTCAGGTCCTAAATAGCTGAAAGTGCTCAGTGCCAAAGCCATAAAGAGTGCCCACCTGAAAGCAGGACTAGATAGCGTAGGAGGAAGTGTCAGGAACAGACAAAACGTGTTGATGCTTCACGGGAGAGGCATGTAAAAGCTGGTGTCTGCGCTAGGTGCTATTTTTATGAGCAGCTGTCAAAGATATTGTAGCATCTTGTAATGCTGGACAATCACTTCCTGTCCTTCCAAATGTGCTTTAAGGCCTTCAGACAGGAGGCAGCAAGACTTGTAACTGTCCTCAAAAGGTTGCAGGCTAGGAAATTAAGGTACCTTCCTTCCATGGGACATTTTGAGGTAGTTCTCTTGCATAATCATGAGGGTAAATCAGATATCCCTTTTGTGTATAAGTGAAACATGTTCCCAGGCCAGACTTGCCTTCAGCCATCATGAATCCTACAAACTGAGAGCAAAACCCAAGCTCCCCAGTCTCCTAACTCAGAAAACAATTATGACTAAGATCTGAAAAACAAGAACAGAAAAACCCCCTCAAAATTTGGAGCTGATGTAAATCACCTTCCCCGCACCTTACACTTGCTGAGTGGCCAGAAGTGCTAGCTGCGTGGATAGGAAATGGACAGGAAATGTGGATGAAGAAGTCATTGACTCCTTTACAACACTGATCTTCCTCACCAACGCACATGGCTCAGGTGGCTCTTGGAACTCTGGGGACCTGTGGAGATGATATTTAACTTTTTGTCCTTCCTTGGAGAAATTTAGTGTGCGATTTTCAAATGCCTTTGGCACTGGCTAAACTCAATTTCATGGAAGGCAATGGTAAAACCCCCTAATTAACCTCAATAGGATCGAGCTTTGAGCACATTTGAAAAATTCCACCCTTAATCTTCTTCTGGGCATGCAAATAGGGTTGCCAGATGGTTTAACAAAAAATACTGAACCCCCCCGCCCCCCTCAAAAAAAAAACCACCAGGGAAAAATTCTGTTCGGGGGGGCGGGGGAGGGGAAAAGGAGTGGAGACCAAAGTTGTTTGGGGAGGGGGGGAAGGACCCCGAGAGTTATTAAGCAAATATAAATAAATAAAACCCCAGCATTAAAACAGCATGGCCCCTTTAAGTGCATGCAGAGTCAGAATAGGGATAGGAAGAGGGAGAGGTTGAGCACTAAGACCCAGGGAAGGCATTGCTTCCCCTTGCTATTGCTTCCCCTTGCTTCCGGTCTTTAGGCTTTTTGCAGGCGGCCATATCGTTTTCTTGGTCGAGCCAGAAGGCAGCTTCCCTACGGAACCAGAGGGTCGGGGGGGGGGGGGAGAGAGCCTGGGCCCAGTTGCTGAGTGTGTTGTAGGGTTGCCCAGGTGTCCGGTATTTTCGCCTCCTGGAAGGGAAACCCCCCCCAAAATACCTGACATTTTAGGTGTCCGGTAAAAAAAAATTCAGAAAATACAGACAGGAGGCGAAAATACCGGACTGTTCAGGTCAATACCGGACACCTGGCAGCCCTACATGCAAATAATGTGTCAAGTGGAGCAGAAAAAGAACTCAAGTAAAAAAATGAAAATTTAAAATGAAATTTGGCTTTCCATGGCCATAAACAAGGGGGAATCCAACAGTAAAGATGACACAACTTGGAGAGCAAGCAGCACAAGTTGTTATGGACAAAGTCCAGGTTTTCAACAAAGAATTCACATTTGCAGTTATGGAAATAAAAATAATCCAGAGATGACAGAAATTAAAATGGAAAACACGAATGACTATGTGGTATTTCACATGTCCCCGCCCAGGTGTATACTATTATCCTAACTCTACTGGAATGTCTCTGCAGATGCCTGCAACTGTCATCCCTTTTCTGGAACTTGCCCCCTCGTTCTTTGATATTGATTCAATTTTATCCTTTAACAGTTTTCTTCACACTCTTCTTCCACCTTGTTATTCCATTCTTGCCCTTTTGACACTCCAGTTCTATGCTTTCCCACTACCCTGGTTCTTTTCTTTCCTGGCGCACAATCAGCTGAATTGTAAAATGTTTCTATTCTTTTCTACAGCTGTAAGTATATTTTTATATCATATCTAGGATGCGTGTATTTTCTCTCTCTCTCTCTCTTCATGTATATGTATATATACAGAGGGAGATGCATTGGAAATGTTAAGATAAACTAAGGGAACATAACAGGTCATTTGGCTTTTTCCATCTAGTTCTTACAAACAATAGCAGGCATAAAAAGCATTGATCTCTGGCTCTGGAACATGGGGTATACTCAATGATCAAGGATAATGTAGGATTTAAGCTATGCTTATTGGATATGTTTACATTTTAATACAATACACTTGCTACTGTATACATGTCAACTTACTTTTGGCCTTATAAAAAGGCCCAAACCTCATCTGTGCTACCCAGAATGCCAGACACACATGCACATGACTATCTAACAGGTTGGGTACATCTCTAAAAAGCAAACACCATTTGATGAAACAAGATTTTAAGATCACAGAAATTTGTCTCTTATGATGTCTCTTTTGCTATTCAGCTTTTCATGAAAAGGTTGGATTGCTGGATTTCTCTTTACATGTGTTTCTGTTGACCTTTAAAGATACAAATCTAGCAATCAAGTTAAAGTCGTATCCAACAATGGAGATTCAAGATAGCACTTGGAAGTTTTCAGGACAATGGAAGACCGTTGGGAATCTAGATTTCCTCACAGCATAGAAAGCTTACCTTCAGCAGCACCTGAGACCCCATCAGCTTTAAAATTGCTAGTGCTTTTCTTCCTACGATGTTTCTTTCTGTTGGCATGAGGGGAGGGAGGAGGATCCAGCTTGGGACTTGTAGTACTGGATATACTTGGACTTGAACACACAGAATCTCCCAAACCAGTATCTGCAATTTGACACAAAGCAGACAAAAAGTGAAAAACAGTATGAACAATGCGTCATTTTAAAGAAATGCCTGAAAAATCCTGTCAAAATAAGAATGCTGAAAGAGATTAAAGTTCTGTACTGCCTAGTAATTATTTATATTAGGGCATATTCAGGTTCTTTTTAATTTATCCAAAGATGACAGGAAAAGTCAATACTTTTTGCAAAAAGTTTTCACTACAGGTTGAACCTCTCTAATCCGGCACACTCTGGTCCGGCAATACCTGTGGTCCGGAATGATTTTAGTTAGTTGGATTATCCTCTTATGGGCGTGGCCAAGTTTCCTGAGGTCCCATAAATTTTGTTTAGAGCCACTAGTCCTGGCTCTCAGTATTCTGTTATTTAGCTGTAATTTATCCCTAAATGCCTTCTAACATTCCAGTAAGTAATGGAAGTGCTGGCAATGCTGCTAGACAATACTGACTTCCCGTGGTCTGGTAAATTCTCTGGTTCGGGCATGGTCAAGTCCTGTGGGTGCCAGACTGGAGAGGTTAACCTGTAGCAAACTGGTGAAGGACTGATCCAACTCTCACTAAATCCATGGGAGTGTTTCCACTGACTTTAATGGACATTCCAATGGGACATAAAGGTGGAAGATTAGTTTAATAGTTCCAGGTATTCTCTTCACCACAGAGAACTTAACTACTACCCAAAACACTCAGTTCACACTAGGAAATTAAAAAATATATGGGAAAAGGTGTCACTACATGCTTCCATTATCACTGTTTATTTGTTTTTAACAATGCTAATCAGCGAAAGATAAAAATAGTGCGGATGGCCAAAAATAGAACCATTTCCTTTTTAATGTGAATAATTATTAAAAATATAAATTTGATTAAAATATCAATTCTCTCACATCCATGATGATGGGGTATTTGGTTTGTGTATACTTACAGATAGCAGATGCATTACAAAGATAACATTTTTCACACTGCTTTCCCACTATTATTGTTTTCTAGGATAATACACAGTTTTCTGAGCAATAATGAAGGCAAACAGTTTTTCTCTCTATTAAATAAATCATTAGATGCAGGGGGGCAAGGTGATATCTTTTATTGGACCAAATTTTGTCAAAACAGAAATCAATCCAATAAAATGTATAACCTCACTCGTTTTGTCTGTCCTAGCCCAGGACAACACATCTACAACAATACAAACAGAAATCAAGTCCTCCCTTTTGTATTCAGCCAATCCAAGGTAAGATTACTAAAACATAGCAGTTATGCCATCTCTCATACCTTCCCGAATACATTCCTATTCCTGCAGGTCTATTCTGTAGCCCATACTTAGGTTCTGAGGGGTAATGATGTGAAACAGAATGATTCATCTAAAATGTCCTATTATTCTTAACACACACGTGCTGTTAGTGGCTTATTTTGTAGCATACAAAGCTCTGCAGGCCCAGTTTCTCGACAGGAGCTGGCAAATACAGAGAAAGGGGACAGTCCCTCCAATTTGCTAGTTTTGCAAGTCAGTGCAAACATGGCAACAATATAATGTAAACATTACATCATCATGACCACACATTTTATTCATTAGAAGACCCCAATTAGCACAACACTGATTCAAGCCAAAAAAGCACTAGAATCTCACCAGTCACAAATGGTAGGAATCTGTAATACCACCCAGCTTTGCCCTACCATCGAAGTGATGCCATTTTGGATTTTCAACTGACATGACACTTGCATAGGCAACCTGTATTTTGGTATTTCTTAACTTCTGAATAATTGCTTTGTAGCTTTAATCTTCTTTTAACCTGTTTTTATAATGGAATATATAAATATGCCAGCAGAAGAAATAATCCTTTATAGTAATATCCTAGCGATTGAAATGGATTGTAAAATTCCTCTCTTGAACAGAGCAAAATGATATAATCTGTGATTCACTATCACTGGGCCATAGTCTCATGGCACAAACTTGCAATCGGATCTGTTAACGAGGACTTTTCTGTCATGTGCAGTTCCACTGAAGTCCAAATTAATCTCTTTGATAAAAGTATGGGACACTGCACTAGAAGACCCATTAAAGAACGGAGGTCCTCTGATTGAATGGAGCAACACAATCAACAACCAGCTGATGTGAGATATATAAGGAAAATAAGGCAGACTATATGTTCTATTATTTTGTAAGTTCGTTGACAAACAGAAAATTGAAAAAAATATATTGGAAATTAGTCAAACACTAAAATACTAATTTCCTCCTTGTAAACTTCATAAAGAATCTAAAATAAACAAGGCCAAATATGACCCCGCAAGAATTTTTGAAAGTTCAAATTAAAATATTTGCTAGCTCCCTCCCATCTGCATATCCGCCTTCAAAAATAAAACAGGAATATCATTTAACCACAGTTTTAATTATATGATGGGATCCCGTGTTGAAAGAAATACTTCCACTGTACTGCTCCTCTGAAATTGTAGGGTTTTTTTAACTGAGGAGGTACTCCTTATGAGTCCTTCATCCAGTGTCTGATCAAGGGCAAATACGACTTCAGTTTAATAGCAATTCATGTGTTGGTAAAGAAGAGAGTGCTATATATGTACAATTATTTTATTTACTCAGTATAGCATCCCACACTTTTTAAAAATACTCTAAAAGATTAAAGAAAATTGAACTGCAATTTCTCAGTGTTCAAGAACAAAGATGAATTCTTTTCTACTCAATGTTTAAAACTGCTTACACCTGATTTGACACACAGAACGTGGGTGAGGCAATATCTTTTACTGGATCAGCTTCAATGGGTAAAAAGGACCCATTTTTGAGCTCCACAGAGCTTTGTGCAGCTCTAAAGCTTGTCTCTTTCACCAACAGAAGTTGGGCCAATAAAAGATATTACCTCACCCACCTCTCTCTCATAAATCAATGACCAACACAGGCATAACACTGCATACTGCTCATTTGATACCTGAAAGAAAAGCATGGGGTATATATTTACTGTATAGTAGATCTAAGTATTTGTAAAAAGAGGTGCTTGAAGCAGGACACAACTTAAAAAAATCTTGACTTCTCCAAGTGCAAAGAAATAAGAAAAACATTGAATTAGAATAAGCTGCTACTCTCCTCTATTGGGGAAGGGGCTGTTTTGTCTTTTACTCTCCATTCGATACTGAGAGAAGGTGCAGCAAAAATTACATGGATGAAAAAGATGAGAAAGATACAGATATGAGACCAACTTAGTGAAACAGACAGATCATCACTTGTTTTGTATGTTTTCCTGTTTAAGGCCAGGAAGGATTCTTACTTAGGACACTGTAAGAACAGGACACTGCCAAAAAAAGAAGAAACTCCTATGTTTAAATGACACGACTACTCATAGCATAAATGCGGCTGTTAACATTTTCTAGTGCCTGGGTGGGTGCACTCATAGAATCCTAGCACACTAGAACTGGAAGGGGCCGAGAGGTCATCGAGTCCAGTCCCCTGTCCTCATGGCAGGACCCAGTACTGTCTCGATCATCCCTGATAGATGTCTATCTAACCTGCTGTTAAATATCTCCAGAGATGGAGGTACACCAATGATAAGGTGAGGAATAATTGTTCATTTTCCCTTGCTTGCTGAATCAAAGATCTGCTAAAAACATCACATTGTTGAGACTGCTGAACCTACGTACTGGAGAGTATTTTAAGACTGCAAGGCCTGTTCGTATTTCACAACATGCCCTTCTGGGAATGCGAGGATGACTCTCTGGGGGACAAGGAAAGGCCTGATAATTCTCCAGAGCATCAGCGTTCATTCCAAAACTAGGTATCTAGTTATAATTGCAAAGACAAATGTTCAAAAAGGTGACCTGGTAAGAGATTCACAATTTTCCAGGCTGAGTTTGCAGAGAGCCTGAACCAATAGCTTTGAGGCATGAACTGCCATATTCCTCTTGGTGGATAGTGGCTCAGATGCCAGTGACATTTTACAGGTTGACCTTTAACATGTTAATGCAACAATATAGTGATATAAAATGGTAAATGAAGGATTAGACTCTGTATTCAAATATTTTTGAACCATCTTGGCTGGCTCTTTGTAAATGAGGACTGACTCCTTCCCCCCTCCCAAATTTAGCCTGGTCCAATACAAATTTTGATTGACAATCTAACCCTTCCCTGTAATAATCAAAAAGGACTATTTCACTCCACACTTTTTTTAAAATGCAATTCTATATACTTGCTTTGCCTTAGTTTAATATCTGGAAGACAGGCGAATTACAGAGAAGGAATTTGTTACGATGTAAAGATTATTTTGTTCCGAAATACACATAACCTAACATCTCTCGCATACGTCACCCGGGGAATTAGCCTCAGATGGTAAAACCTTAAAATCCAACAATCCTTTTCAGATAACAACCTACCATCCGTGAGCCAAACAGCTCTGAAGTGAAGAGTCTAAGGTATTTCCTCCTCCTCAAGCAGAAAAGAAACGTGAATCCTTGGTAAATGGATGTTGAGCTTACATTGTTAGTGTATTAAAGCCCTATATTCTGGTTTCAGAGACCACCTTTTGAAGATGAAAGTTATTTAACATTCTACTGGTTTAAAATATGAGCAATCAACATGTACTAGGCTTGCATGCGATGCTTTCCCGTAGCCCACTACTTCTCTTGCCTGACAAGGTATTCTTCAAATTGAAAAGAGGGCTCCTGAAAACCCGGCTCCGGAAAACTGTAAATGAGTTCAAGCTTCAGCCCACTGCATACAATTTCGTACTCCTGACTGAATACAAATAATGCATTTTATTTGGTATCAATTACCACGGGCGAGAACAGACGGCCACTGCCGAGGCTCTTAAATCGGAAAAAAGGGAAGGAAAAAGGCACGCCAAATTTAAAAAAAAGCAAGCGCCTCATTACTCCACATCTAAACCAGCTTTGACAGAGGCACTAGAACTCATAAGATGCGTTTCACTGAGTTGGGATGGGCTGTTTTGCAGCCATCCTGTACATTCAATGTCAGCCATTAGTTCTTCCCAATCGGGCATCAATGTTCAACGCACACCCAAAAAAATATATAATACTAGTAATAATAATAACAATCTGCAGCCTCTCCGAGCTTCAATACTTGAAGTATGAGTCAAAGAAGCAGTTTCACTTTTCACTCGGGAAGCTGACAAGCATGACTAGAGGGGGAATAAAATAACATTCAGTTCGCATAAATATCAAGCAGGCTGCTTGAGACTGATGGGCCAGGAATGTATTCTTAGCCATCATTCTGGCAGACAGGCCCAAGGACACTCATAACTTATTTTACAATCATTTAGTTTCAGCTCAAGTGGAAAACGTGACAACTTATCTCTACTGACAAGATGCCATATCGAACCTTACAATTAACTCGCCCACGATTATCTGCCCAGCCCATCATTAGCTCCGCACTTTTGATGGACTGCACAGGCAGCTTTGCCTGATGATGGTCATCATTTTCAGGAGTGTCTCTCTATATTAAACAACAGGAAGGGCAAAATCCAGTCCTGTCCACATGGCTAGAGAACCTGGCATGCTGGCCAGGGCATCCTTTGCTCTGGCACTCCTATGGCAGATCTGTAAATGGCACGAGAGGTAAACTGGAACACTGCTGACCACAACATACACTAATCAGCTGTAGATGGATATGCCCCATATCCATGCTCCTTAAGAATATGTGATACATGGGCTGGTGCAGCTGTTAGCCGTAATCAAGCAGTAGTTTGAGATTTGAGACAAAGAGGATCCTTACAGGTTCCTCACCATAATCTATCCATGAAGCAGAAGGCAGGATCTATACTATACTACAGATGCGTGTCTGGGAATCTTCCTTTACCAATGATACACAACTTCCATTTCTAGCTCTACACAATCATGAAATAATAGGAACATTATATCAAAGACAAAGGTAGAATCATCTCCCTATATGGCGCACAATAAAGGCTTCTAGCCACCTTAAGTCCTGCAGTATTGAACTGTTTTCTACAAGTGTCTCAGTTATTTTAGGACATTTTTATAGTTTTTATGGCTGCCCCTCAGTATTGTACAACTGATACTTGGTAGCCAAAGTCCCTGACTTACCAGGCAGAGGGAAAAAATAGTCCCAATGATTTTTATAAAAGTTCTTACACTTTTCTATAAACAATGACATATGTTTGAACTGGCTTAAGTTAGACACAAATAGTATGGCTCACTTGTTATGATGAAGAATAAGATCAAACCCAAACTCAAGTGGGTAACACCTTTATTGTACTCATACTTCATACCTTTCACTGTGTGTGTGTACAGTCAACACACACATTTAAGTAACTATTAATTATCTCATATGAGAAAAAAATTAGGTGGAAGGGGTGAAGTGTACTGCTCACCCCAAAGCACTGAACAAAGGACACCGACAATCAACCAATCCTCTACAGATTATACTCGTTTAAGCATTTGCATAGGGGACACCTGTGGATACCACATAGGACTTTGGCTGTTGAGTTGCACTCCCAGGTTAGCTGCTGTTCTTAGGGATTTCTGAGACCCTCTCCAAGTAGAGTTGCGAAACAGAAAATTAAAAGTAAGTCCTCTGTATTACTTTTTGATGTATTCTATTATTCAGAACGGTGTGCGCTGCAGAATCAGGAGGAAAAAAAAAGACATTTCAATTTTCACCAGCCAAGGACAATACAAGAGCCCTCCTATGGGATTTGTGGAGGGTGAGGAGGTTAGTTCAAAGCCATCCCCCGCCTATTGTCCTCTGGTGCAGGTGTTTGAAGCACAGTGAAATTGACTTGAATCCCAAGCTCTGAAGTGTCTGCATAAAGCACTTTAAGGATTGGTATGTTAGTCATTTTTACAGTGCTGCTAGCAGCACACACAGAGTGGGGCTGCAGAAGATGCTACTGCAGGAATGAGGGAGGGGGAAGAAAATGAGAAATTATTAGGCGTGGGGGGAGGAGTGCAACCACAGGGAGACAGGCGACATGGGACGGACAAGAGAGAGTCAACACAAAGGATGAGCTGAGAGATAAAACAGGAGAATGGAGTTTCTTACTTGGACCATAGTTCCCATTCACACAATCTTGTCTCTGCCATGTAACAATTTAAAATGGAAACAAGGATACGCTGACCTTTGCTACCCATTTATCTTTTGATTTATTTTATATTTTTGTCAAATCACCTATTTACAAAACCTGAAGAAAAAAAAAACTCAACAGGTGATGCTATTCTCCACAGACCAAAGTCTGGCTTGATCTGGTTTACATTTTCCTTGCATCTTCTTGTTAAAATTTTCCAACAGGCTTTCAAAGTGAAATTAGACTTTCTGTCAAACCTAGCTCCCCAATGCGGTCTTATTCCCAGGAGGCAGGAGATTGATTAATTTGGTTTTTGATTTTCCAAAGTGGCAAGAAGTCAGATCTCACAAAAGCAGAAACTGTGAATGGGATCAATTAAAGAGCAGAAACGGCAACACAATTAACGCCACAAGGTTCAAGAGAAAAAGAAAGGACCGATGGCGAAAACAACAGCAACAGCTTTGACTGCAGCAGGAACCTTCACCATGAACCAAGGAAGGCAGAATCCAAAGAGAGCATTTCAGAACTTTTACTATGCTATTAGTGTGGAAGACCAAAGACATCTCTAGCTGTTGGACAGAATAATAATAAAAAAAAGCTAGACACTTTCATCTACTGTGTGTGTTTTAAATAAAGAGGTGAAAACAGCAACCCTTTTATTGAAAGAGGGAAGAACTAGACTAAAACCATCTATAGTTATATTTCAGACCCATTTTCCTGAGCTGTGGTTTTCTGACTGAAATCCAACCCTCTATACTCTCCCTTTACAGTGATCACCATAAATGTTCTATCAAGCTCTTTATAGTCCCATTTTGCTTCAAACTTGAGTTAAAGGGATGTGGCAATGATACAAAGATTGTGCTCAAAGGAGATGCTGAAGTCAGGCAGAGATGTATGGGTGTCAGGACTTGAAGAAGGAACCTGAAAAAAAGGTCCTTTGGTAAAAATCATGATAGCCATTTCGCTGTCTTTTTGTGGGGCAGAGCAGGGGGATTATAGGAGGAGAAGGAGACAAAGAAATAAGGTGAAAATATTTTAAGAAGGGTGGAGGTCAAGCCTGTAATGGAATTAGGAACTCGGCAGCTGGGCCTTGTTTAGCTGAATGTGGTTCCACATTCAAGCTGTGCAGAGTTTAAATTAACCTGCCGCACTTGAAGAAATTAGAAGAGAGCTCTGAGCTTGATGGAGATGAAAGAGCCTCAGGAGTATTCTCTTTCCATTGCATCTCCCATTTTTCCTGTCTCATGCCTAGAGCCTATAAATCACAAAGCTATCCTGTCATGTGCGGAATGCCCCACTGAATGCCCAAGTTACTGACTGCCTTTCCTTCCTCTCATGGCAATTCCAATTAAATAAGAAAAACAAGGATTTCTCTTTGACAACACAAATCTCCCTACTTTTGTGGCTGTAGCTTTTGAGATATTCTTGCATGCCTACGCCAAAAGACACAGAGTCAAGTTTAGAACACAAGGATCATTTACATATCGAAGTATAGTGTTACTTTGTTTGCAAATCTGTGGGAGGAGGAGAAGTCTTTTAATTAAAGTACATGCATTACAATGACTGTCTTCAGTGATTTTTGTGGAGGATGACCCTCATGCAAACTATTTTACGTGTAGGGAACACTAAGCCACTTCTATGTAAGATCTCATTTCCAACTGGCCTGTGATTTCTGAGACTCTGAAAGGATTAATGAAAATAAACAATGAAATGTGCATTTTTTTTTCCTCTTGGTAGATTAGTCTCCTTCTCAAAAGATAAATTTTTACAGCACTGGTATAAGACCACTCGGCTCCTGGAAATCTGAGTGTTCGCAGGAGATGATGGAGATTAAAGACTATAGCAGTTAAATTGGTTTAAAAACTCCTTTCCTCGGCAACAGGAAACACACCCATCCCTGCTAACTTACTCTACTGTATCGAGCTATTGCAACAAGCATGAGCAGTGAAGATCAGCCACGTTCTGGAGAGCCTGTGGTTCTTAACATCACAGAGATGAATAAGGACAGAATTCCAACCCTTCACTCTGAATTACTACCACACAGATGATTTCGTTCAGATCCTTAATGTCACATAAATCATCTCTAAGAGTTGAGTTTGGAGACTTGTCTTATTCTATATCCCATTCAAGCATTTTTGTGGTTGCCTTGTTTGCCATTCCGCGTTGAATGCTCCACATGGTGAAATCAAGCATGACAAGTGATTTGGGTAGATGAGGAAAATGAGCAAGTAGTGTGATTTTCTAAGGAGAGGTAAGTCTCAGATGTTCTGAGGATATGCCCACACTGCATATTAGACACCCACAGCTGGTCCATGCCAGCTGACTTGCATAAGAAGGGCTCAGGCAAAGGGGCTATTTAATTGTGGTATTAAACCTAAGCTCTAGGACCTCCCACCTTGCAATTAAAAAGCCCGTTAGCCTGACCCCCACAAGTACAAGTCAAATGCCATGGACCTACTGCAGGTTAATTACAATGCAGACATACCCTAAGACACCATAGCATCCCAAGGTAAATTCCATGGTCCTCACACAGACCGTTAAGGGATAACTCAGATTCCTCTTCTATGATATTTTGATTGGTCCATGTCAGATCTGTTGTGAATTTGTCCAGCGCTCTTCATGAGTCCATCACAGAGTGCTACCTGGAACATTTGTTGTCTGGATAAAAGACACTATAGGCATAGTTTGCTCTGGCCACCAACTATACACAGAACAAAGAGATGGGAAGTTACACAAATGACGACTAATGGTAGGGATTCATTAATTCAAGTAACTATTCTTCCTCATGCTCTTAGGCAAAACCAAAATGTCCGGTCCTGCTAATATATAAATCATGAGGTAACATACAGTGTTTCAGAGCTGAGCATCTGAGTGGGCGCTGGCACTAGTTTTTGAGTTGTTGTGGAACACTGCCCCGAGGTATCGATGCGCACACGATATCTGCTCAGAAGGACGAATACACATCTCTCCTGAATGTAACTGACTGGATTTCATCTAAGTGGGCCAGGAGAGAGGCCCCACAGGACTGACCTTTCTTACTCTGCTCTCTGAGAGTCTTGTCTGATACTTGATGTCCAGGCCACCTCTGGGGCTGGGTGGTCCATTCCCTCTGCATTTCATTGGGCTCGACTCCCCCTCATTTAAAACCACATCATCATCTTATACCAAAAGATGCCCATAAACTAATGGGGATCTGCAGAATTGGATCACAGATGGAAGGGATGCATCTAGGACATTGCTTGGTGTTGGAACATCTTTAAGTGTATAAGATTACATGGCCATGACCAAAAGACTTGTCCCGTCCGTGGCCCACAGCTCTGTAGGCAGTGTGTTCCTTCAAGAGATTATTCTGACAAACTTGCTGTGCGTTTTATGGATAACCTAGATCATTTCCAGGTTCTTTGTCTCTGAGAAGGGTGGGCTCACAATGGACTACTTCTGTTTAACCTTGTTGGGGTGTCTTCTGCATTCCTTGAGATCTGCCACTTGCAGATCTGACCTTTGCCCACGGTCCGCACGTGCAGGAACTGATGGAATTGCAAAGCAATTCCTCACAAACATTATTAACCCTTTGCGTAGTGAGACAATACCGATCAGCCTCAAGTATGCAGAGTTCAGTCTCCTCCTCCTCAAGAAATTGTCTTGTGCTGGTATACATGCCAACACGGCCAACTCATAAGCCTCTCCTTTTAAGGGAAGATGACTGAGAAAGGAGCGGCTATTCAATTCTAGATGTGCATGGCATCAGAGAGCTCTTGGAGGTTGGTTGAATCTGCTGTCTTCTGTACTATTGATTTCCCACAATATGTTAAAGAAAACAAACTTCATGTTATTTTCTTTAAAGACAATTCTAGAACATCAGTTACCTCTAAACCCTGCAAAAAATTTTGTTTTGCCTTCCTTTAATCGTGTAAGTATCTGAATGCAGGGAAAAAATTCTGAGTGGAAACCTTAAGTTACTAAAGTTGCATGCAAAACTCATTTTGGAAGTGGGTTTTATCCACAAAAGCTCATGATTCTATATATTTTGGTTAGTCTTTATGGTGCCACGGGATCACTCATTGGTTTTTAAAAAGACGGTGTTTATAATGGCCACACTGGCATACTCCTAACGAAAAGCAAGTCTTGTGGGGTCTCTCTTGTAATACAACAATTGCTGTCACAGCAAGCACTTTAATAACAGCAATACTCATTCAAATCAGTTGAAAATATTCCTGCACGCCTTACTAAATCATTTGTTAGTAAAATACTATCCTTACATGACAAGATGGGCAAATAAAGCAGAAAGAGATGAAGCCACTTTCTCTAGGTCACACGGGAAATCAAAGAGTTGGAACAGACCCCAAGTATCTTGACTCCAGAGCTATTCCTTAACCACAGGATTATCCTACCCTCCATATAACCTATGGATAACCTCCAGCATCACAAAATGCATTGGTGATTAAGAAGAGGTTAGGACAATCTTAATTGTCAGCCCACAGGACTTAACATGAGAAACCCTTGATGCCAGTGTTTCAAAATCAAGAGGCATTTACTATTAACATGTTACAATTAAAGCTGAGCAACTGCTATATAACGAACAGGCAGCTAATTGCCTCATGCTAGGTAGAAAAAGGTTAAGATCCTTCTGGTAATGTATGTCAAGAACATAAGCATCAGAAAAGAAAGGAAATACGGGAAGAGACACCAACTGTACTCTTTGCAAACTAGAAAACAAACACAGCTTCTGTGCCAATGTACAAGCTCCAAAACAGCTGAGCAGGGATGGATTCGAACAACATTACGCTTTTAATTAGAGACAATTAATTGATTCAAATTAGCTGCACTTTGTATTTTACTTTTCATTTATAGTGTCTTGCTTTTAGAAGAAAGATGTTGAGTTTTACTGATATGACATCCTTGTTCGCTTTCTATAAACGTCAGATGCTGTATGAGTGCGCAGAATTGTCACTGGCAAGCCGGGTGGATTTTTTTGTGTGGACTGAATCAGGTATTTATTCTACCCTTGCAGAAATTACTAGCTCTTTTGAGTGTTTGAATTGAAAAATGTGCTAGCCCTGAACTCCCAGCCCTCAGGAGTTCCCTCCTTGCTCTCACGAAAGCCCTGCACCAGGAAAAACAGATGCACAGTATGTCTGCTGAGAGATGCTGAAATTGGATATTTTATCTCTTGCGCCAGCCCGGATTGTGGGTAGCACACCATGATTGCGGAGTTAAGTGATGGTATCAATTGCAACAAATGAAGGGTCCAGCAACTTGAAAAGAGATGCTCTTCCATCTGCAGGAAGTCCCAATCTCTGTGCTTCCCCTGTGCCCTAACAATCACAAGGTTGTGAAGGAGCAGTGTATCAGATTTAGCACACAGGTCTCTTTCCTTCCTTGAACTGTATACAATATGAAGAAGCTTTGAAGTGTTGGATTCCATAGGTAAGGTATACATAGTGACCTTCCACCTAAAGCTCTGTGATCTAGACTGGAAAGAAACTAAGCCTGCAAAGAGGCATGCCTGATAAAACAACTAGTCTCTGGGACGAAACTTCATTAAGTTTGGGAGTAAAGAAATGCATCAAATATATTTGTATCATACTTAGAAACTAACAAAAGAAAGTGTTGCATTATATTATATTATTAGGATGCTAATCCGGCCTACCATCTAAAACATACCTATAACTATCAATATGCAAAACTAGGGCCATTAAAATACGGAAAACGTCTTATGCTTTATAATATTAAGATTAGGAATTTACATACCATCAGAAATGAAATCCTTTTGCTCCCTGATTTTGTGATATTAAACTTAAACTTTAACTTTAGACAAAATTTGATATTTCATTTTGTTGTATTTATTTCAAACACAACAGCTGATGAAAAATTCAAACCTACTGGGCTGGAGAACTTATTCATTCCACTGGCAAATATGAAGGCAAGGTCATTGAACCAAAATTGCTGAATTTATGGAGTTGATAAACTCCACTTAAATCACCAGCAGAGTTTAAAAGCCCCACATTTTCTTCTTATGATAATGATTTGCTCAGCAGGGGGATGTGAAATTTTGGCCTTTAGCTTATACAATCCATGACTACTCCAAATACCTTCTTATTTAAAAAAACCTATATAATGTCAGTATTCTATGAAGGAGTTCCCCATACTTATTTTCTTCTGATTAATGATTTATAAAGAGAAATTCCTTTAGATTGCATTTTTATATCCTCAGGGGAAAAAAAAAAACCCAGTCCTATAATATTTAGCTGCTATTGCCAAAAGACTGGTCTTTTCTACTGTTGATGAATTTAAACACCACAATGAAACATCTGCTACTGTATATATAATGGAGGGAATTCTAGAACATAGTTGATTTTTATTCTTAAGAGGATGGGGAAAAAACCACCATAGCTGAAGCTACAGCTCAGACTAGGTGGTGGCTGACCTGACAGTGGCACTGTAATAAAACCATATTACAAACTATGGCCATATCTTTAAAAAATTAAAATGATACAATAAAAAAAAATAAAAATCAAATCATCTTTTAAAATGTTCCCGTTGATAAAAGAATACATTAATGGTAAGATGGTAAGTAGCTCTATTACCTTCAATACTGAGCTTTAACTTTTGACAAATACTAATACAGAAATTGAAAACTGAAGATATTTTATAATCTTCTAAGTGCCGTATCTGTCAAACGCCAAGTGTCTGAGCTACAAAGAACAATCTTGTAGTTGAAGTCAGACAAGCAGACAGCTGCTTTTACAGAACTTGAAGTTAAAAGTGCTCTCTCTTTCTAGGGATATCAGTGCCAGATTTCCACTTTCCTTACTTTATAAGTACTAAGTTTTGGTGGTGTTTAAATTGCATGCACAGTATACTGCAGCACTAACCTTTTACCTGAAAGGTCAGAATCCTATGATCTCTCTGGGATAGAAACTTGAAGTCCTGGTACAGAGAACATTCACTTTTCTGACTAAGTCTTGGGAAGCAATATTCTCCATAATAAAAGGAGTAATTTTTCTGAGGAATGGAGGGAAAAACAAATTTAATTATGTGCAGAACACGGACCAATTTACTGCGCAGATCTAGATAATCAAGTCAAATTAAATCAGTATTAATTAACAATCCATAGGAAAAACAAACAGGATACTTTTCTAGCCAGATGGCATATGCCACACCCAATTCCATCATTTCTATTTAAACCTAAAAGGTAAAATAAAGGCAAAAATCTACTTTAAATCAACAAATGAGAAATCAAGAAATGAAAAGCTTTAAATCTCTAGTTGCAATGTTGATTGGCCACATTGTAAATAACTGTTAAACATTCGTCGGCCTACCCAGGAAACAAAATTTGTACATATGCTCAAGATGGCCAAGAGAAAGCTACTGCAACATATTCACATTTCCTGCCTGTTTTGTTTTCAAATGTACAGCCTGAAAAATAGATTGTTTAATGTAATTGTCTAGAGTGCTTTAGAGGACAAAAGGGGAAGGTATGTTTTGGTAGCACTGTGAAACTGTAAAGAGCGGTGTGGTGCAATTCTATATTTAAACTGCAGCACTATGAAAAGTTACAGAAAAAGTCTAGTTTCAGCACTGTGCAGCGGAACAGCCAAATGCCACAGGGGAGAAGAAACCCACAAATCCCAAACGTTATTTTTGAAATGCCAAATGCCCCAACAGCGAGTCAAACGTTTCCACATTCAGGTTAGTCTAGACTCAGTTCAGACACGTGGCAGGTGGCAGCTCACTCCTGAAGGATGTGGCTCACTCCAAGTCACGGAGGTCTTGGAATCACAGAATCTGGGACTTCCAGAGACCTCTGTGACACTGAGGCACTGCAGTGGCCCAGCCGCGATGGGCAGCAGCAGAACCTCCTGGGCTCCCAGCCCTGCAGGGGATCCCCTCCCAACTCCCAGGGCAGCAGAGGGACCTGCCAGCTGCTGCTGGTGATGGGCCCCTCTGCAGTTACCAGTTGCCATGGGCGGTGGGGGACCACACAGAGATCCTAGCCCCTGGGTAGGGGTGAGAGATGCTGCTCCCAGCTGCAGCATATAGCAGTGCAGGGCGCCGGACCTCCACCTCCACCCCCCCGCATGTTGTCAGGGATGTTTCCAGTAGAAGTCAGGGACCGGACACGGCTTCCCTGAATTTCTATTTATCGCCCATGACCGGTCCATGATCTTTACTAAAAATAGCCATGACAAAATCATAGCCTTACTTATAGTATATTAGGAGGATCTTTTCCCTGCCACCCACGATCGTTGTGGTCCCTAAAACTTTTTTCACATCACTCTTTTGAATGAGATCATGAGGTAAACACGCACCCCACCATTGATGAAACAGAGGGGCAGAAGATGTTATCTGCCAAGTTAAAAGAACTGCAGTAGATTCGGCCTAGAGAACGTGATAATATGTCTATAATGTCCGATGATGAGATGTTACAGAAAAGACTTCATTTGGGATCCCATGTTAACAAGAGCAATGTTCAGCAAGATGTTCTTCATGATTACCAACCTGGTAAATATTGATTGGCTGCTTCGGCTCAAACAAATCTTACTGGAAGAATTTTTCGTCTACAAGATTAATCAGATCAGACCAGGTTTTCCTCACGATAGCAGCAACAGATTCACTGACTCTTAGAACCACAAGGTTAGGAGGGACTGCCAGAGTCCTCTAGTCTAACCCCCTGCCAAGATGTGGGATTTGTGGTGTTTTAGCCATCCAAGACAGATGACTCTCCAGACTCCTTTTGGAAACCTCCAGTGAAGGAGCTTCCACAACCTCCCTAGGTGCCTGTTCCATTCTCCTGCTGTTCTTACGACTGGGAAGTTTTTCCTGAGATTTAATCTAAATCTGCTAAATAGTAGTTTGAGCCCCCTGCCAGCAACCACCTCTCTCTGGCCACCCCGCCCTGAAGGCAGCAGTGCAGAAATAAGGAAGGCAATGTACAGTATTGCCACCTGTACTTCTGCATTGCTGCCGGCAGGGCAACAGAGCTGGGTGCGTGGGAAACAGCCGCTACCCTACAGCCACCCAACTCTGAAGGCAGTGCAGAAGTAAGGGTGGCAATATCACTATCTTCCCTAAAATAACTTAATGACCCTTCCT
Source organism: Rafetus swinhoei (assembly GCA_019425775.1). Taxonomy (NCBI): domain Eukaryota; kingdom Metazoa; phylum Chordata; order Testudines; family Trionychidae; genus Rafetus; species Rafetus swinhoei. Next base: position 75,236,404 of record CM033439.1, read on the forward strand.
GCAACTCCCTTTTGGGTCAGGTTCTCCAATTTGACAAACGCTGGTCTCCCCCATGAAATCTGCCCTACTTACCAGGTTAGCCAGTCTATGTCCAAAGATGCTCTTCCCAATATCTGATCAATGGAGCCCCACCCGCCACAGTAATCCTCTTTCCTGGAACATCAACTCTTTGTCAAAAGCCAAAACAGTCCCTCCAACACCATCTGCACAGACATGCATTTACTTTCAGGATTCGATGGACCCAGTCTGGGCTTTTCCATAGGCGGAGGGCACAAATACAGCATTTACACTGAGTGAAACTGGCACACACTCTTGAAGGAGACTCTAGCATTTCTCGGGGAGTTTAGCATTCAACCTGCCGGATGGATCAAGCATCTTCAGGGCTTGTAAAAAGCAACTGGGATTTCCTGATGGCTGAGATTATTAACATTTTCCTGTAGACCAGTGTTTCCCAATTTTATTTGGCCGAGGAACCCTTTTCAGCTTTTCAAGAACCCCTAGGTTTCTCAAGCAAAAAAAAAAAAAAAAAAAAAAAAAAAAAAAGGGGGCAGGAGAGAGGGACCCACCAATTCATGAAAATCACATTCCTTCCCTAGGTTTGTCAAGCAAACAAAAAAAGGGGGCGGGAGGAGAAAGGGACCCACCAATTCATGAAAATCACATTCCTTCCCCGACACCACCCCCCCCATCTCCCTTCTGTGAGGCCTCATCCGCTCTGTTCCCCTCCTCTCCATCACTTGCTATCCCCAGCCCTTATACCTCTGTCAACCTAGTGAGAGTGAGGTGTGGGGTGGGAATGAGGGATTTGGGTGTGGGAAGGGGTGAGAAGTACAAGCTCTGGGAGGAATTTGGATGCAGGAGAAGGGGCTGTTGGCTCGGGAGGGGGCTCTAGGCTGGGGAGTGTTGGGCTCAGGTGGAAGGTCGGGGTGCTGAGCAAGCCAGGGCTTGTGGATGTGAGGGTGCAGGAGTTTGGGCTGGATATGAGAGGACTCAGGGCAAGAAGGTTGTGAGTATGATGGGCTCAGGACACAGATTTGTGATGTGTGGATGGTGGAGGAATGTTGTGGCAGAAGACTGAGGATGTGGGGATGCAGGAGTTTGGGGATGTAAGAGGCTCAGGACAGGGGTTCCAGTGTATGATAGGCTCAGATTTGGGGTCAGGTGGTGCAGGAGTGTTATGACGCTGCAGTGAAATGGGGTTTGGTCCCAATTGGGGCTTTTGGCCAGGCTTCATTTTTAAATAAAATATTATGTCAAACTCAAAAGGTTTTAGCATTGTCTTTATATATGAGAGGGTGAGGAACCTGTTTTGAGTCAAAGGTCACTGACCCACAGAAAAGTCAGTTGGGGCCACACAAGTGAGATGCAAAAAAACAAACAAAAACAAACTCTTCCAAAAACCCCCAAGCCTCACTAATGTGGTCCCAAATGTGCTGGTGGGGGTAGGGGACAGAGTGCTAGTGGGTGCTGGGGCTGGGGAGAGGGTGCTGCTGGGTGGAAGATGCTGGCTCAGGTGGCAGGGTGCTGGGGCAAGCAGGTGGCAGGGTGCTGGGGTCAGGGACATGGTCCTGCTGGGCACTAGGGTGACTGGCAGGGTGCTGGGACAAGGAACAGAGTGCTGCTGGGTGCTAGCGTGGATGGCAGGGTGCTGGGGCCAGGGCCAGGGTGGTGCTGAGTCCTGGGGTGTGAGGCAAGGTGCTGGGGCCAGGGCAGTGCTAGGGTGGATGGCAGGGCTGTCAAGGAGCGGGATAGGGATGGGGTGCAGGATCTGGGAGGGAGCTGGGGGGCGGAAGGGGACAAGGTCTGGGTGGTAGGTAGGGTGCAGAAGCAGGCTGGATGTAGGGTGTCTGGCTACGAGGGAGGGTGCGAGGAGGACTTGGGTAGGAGTTGGACCTCCCTGATCTGGCACCCTCTAGACCTGACTGGTCCCAGATGAGGAATTTTTGGACCAGGGGAGGTCATTTCAGGGCTCCTGGTTCTCTTCCCCCGCCCCTTTCCCACTAGGCTTCTTTGCACCTCTATCCCCTGCAACCAAACTAAGCTGCCCACCCCTGCTGGTTCCCTGCACTTCCCCCAAAACCATCCCTCACAATCCAAGGGAGTGCAGCACCAGTTCCTGCAGCCCCTCACAGCCCAGCTGAGCTGCCCATCTGTTCTGTATGCCCTCCCCCATCCACCTCAGCCCAGCTGAGCCCTGCACTGGTTCCCTGCATGCCTCCCCCACAGCACAGCTGAGCCCTGTTTCCCTGCACCTCCTCCAAGCCCCAGAAAACTGCTGAGCCAAGAGCAGATTCCCTGCCCCTCCCTCCCCTTGAGTCTAGCACCGGTTCCCGGCACCTCCCTCCTCCTGCAGCCAAACTGAGCTCTGAGCTCCACACACACACACACACACACGCCCAGCCCAGCCCAGCCCAGCCCAGCCCCCAGACCTCCCCACTCTGCAACCCAGCTGAGCTCAATTTCCCTGCACCTTCCCCCAAACCATGTAGACATGCTGAGCCAGTGCTGATTCCCTGCCCCTGCCTTCCTCCCTCCCCTTGGCTGTGTCTACACTGGCATGATCTTGCGCCGCGGCGCTCTTGCGCAAAAATTTGCTGCCTGTCTACACTGGCCGTGTGTTCTTGCGCAAGTACACTAACGTTCTCATGTATGAAATCAGGGCTTCTTCCGCAAGAACTACGATGCTCCTGCTCAGGAATAAGCCCTTTTGAGCAACTATTCTTGCGCAAGAGGCCAGTGTAGATAGGCAACATGAATTTCTTGAGCAAGAAAGCCCTATGGCTAAAATGGCCATTGGCACTTTCTTGGGCAAGAGAGTGTCCACACTGCCATAGATGCTCTTGTGCAAAAGCACAGCTCGCACATGGCAGTGTGGATGTGTTCTTGTGCAAGAAACAACCAGTGTAGACATAGCCTAAGAGTTTCCTCACATGAGCAAAATGAATTTTGTGTTGCGCACCAGTACTGAGTTCATGTGGCTTGTCTGGATGTGCCACCCAAGTTATTAATACATATTTTTAAACCTCTACCTTTTCCCTCTGCTGCCATGTCTCCTCCCCTTGCTCCATCAGCTCCCCTGGTGCCTGCTGCCCCCCCACTCCTCACCCTCCTCTGCTGTCCTGACGCCTGCTCTTCTCACTGTCCTCAGCCCTCCTGCAACCTGCCCCCCTCCACCAGCCCTTCTCTCCTCCCTGTGCCCACTTCTCCAGTAGCCCCACTCTGATCATGTGAGCTACCCCTCCTCATCCCCTCTTCTAACACCTCCCTCTACAAACCTGCCCTGCCTCTCTCCTCTGGTGGTGGTCCCTCCACTGCAGGTGTCTGCCCTTCTGCTTCACCCCCAGAATCCCTTGGCACCTGCACCTTCCCTTACCCCTGTACCCTCCTGGAGCCTCCCCCTTCCCCTGCCCCCTTTGCTCCATTTTTCCCTGATGCCCACCCCTCACCACCCTCCGCCCCCATTCCCCTCATGCCCCTGTGCCCTCTCACATGACTTGCTCCATCCCAGCCTTCCTCATGCCCACCCCTTCTTTCAAGCCTTCTCCCAGCACCTCCCCTCACCCCTCTAGCCCCCAATGCCCTTACCTTCTCCCCTCCCAGCATCACCCTGTCCCCCTCCCATTGACACCTCTCCCCTCCTGCCCTTTTCCTCATTGTCTGCACTTGGCCCCCTGCCATTTGTCTCTCCTCCACCCCTGTCCTTTTGGTGCCTTCCCCTTCCCCTCCGCCTCTGCACAAGCACCTTCCTCTCCCAGCCCTTCCCCTTTCCCTCTGCACAAGCCCCTTCCCTTCCCTCTCCCTCTCCCGTACCTTCTGCCTTCCACTTTGCGGGGCCGGAGTCTGTGCTCTGTCCCCGGACTCCGAACCTGCAACTCAGCTGCGCGGCGCAACACAGAGCCCAGCAAGTTTAAAATCCCGGGCCGTGACGTTACGTCACGTCCGGGCGTCTCCCCACCCACGGGTTTGAGCACGCTGCGCAGGGCAGCAGCAGCCAGCAAGGGGGAGCTCAGAGAAGGTTGCGCACGGCAGGGACGGGTCCAGGACGGGGACGGGGGAGAGACGCTCTGGGGACGGGGTGGGAGGACTCGCGGGGGATGCGGGGTCGGGACCCGCTCTAGCCCCAAATATTGCTGGAGCATGGGCACCACGAGCCCACACAACTCGCCGCCCATGCCTCTGCTGGCTAGCCGGCTCTCTCTCTCTTTTTCAGAGGGGCCGGGGGAGCGCCCGCTCCTCGCGGAACCCCTCGTTTTGCTCCGCGTTTTGCTCCCCACCAATTGGGAAACACTGCTGTAGACAGACAGGCTGCATTGCTTTTTGTAATTAGGAACTTACTCAAGGAACCATCCAGTGATGCTGCCATTAACTAGTTTTTCCATATCCAGACAGATCATGAGAAAATTACGATCAGGCAACTGCAGTGCTGTTTGGAGCTTTCAGATTTCCTTCATTTATCTCAGTCTGTGTTTCGGCCTAGACATGGGACAAACTGCATTGGCCCTCTTGGCTGATGATCTCCTGCCAGGTGTCCACAATGACTTTCCTTTGTATGTGCGAGCCAGCTTTGATTCTAAGTAACCTTCAGTGTGAACCAGTCCTGTTTCTTCACCCTCAAGCAGTTCTACATGTTGTTTTTGGACTTCTTTTATGGGTTTCTGCAAGGCTCTATCGTGTGGCCGCTTCAGTTTAACACGTATGTGATGCTGCTAAGGGAGCAGATGATGTATTATGCGGCCAAGACCCCGAACATGCAAAAGATATGAGTTGCTGTGTGTCACTCCCATAAGAACACAGAGTCCAGGGTCTGGGTAAATCATGTAAGTTAGAGTTGGCTGGAGCATGAGATTCACTTGCCTTTTGGAAAACGTATTCAGGCATCCAGAAAGAGCTGATTTTCAGAATGTGCCGAGCACTGTCTCACTAGTCAATATGGAAAATGTAGCCTCTAGTCCATGGTGATCTTAGTGGAGGGATTTTGATTGTAGAATTGCCCCCCCCCGGACACTGACTTTCTGCAGGGAGTACAAATTGAACCTCTCTAATCGGGCAACATCCATGGTCCGGCATGATTATAGTTATCATGGGTGTGGCCAAGTTTCCCGCAGTCCCATAAAGTTTGTTTACAGCCCCCAGTCCTGGCACTCAGTGTTATGGGCTGTGAGTTAGCTCTAATTTACCCCTGAATGTCTTCTAAGAGTCCAGTAAGCAGTGGAAGTGTTGGTAATGCAGCTAGACAATACTGATCTCCAGGAGCGGCTCGAGGGGAGCTGCCGGCAACTGGCGCCCTAGGCGAAATGCGCAATCGGCGCCCCCGCCTCCATAGCCCTCAATGGCGTGACGTCATCATTGGGCGCTGCGTTAAACACGGCGCCCTAGGCAATTGCCAAGGTTGCCTACATCCACGGGCTGACCCTGCTGATCTCCCATGGGTCAACAAATTCTCTGGCTCAGCACTGGTCAGGTCCCAATGGTGCTGGACTTAGAGATTTAACCTCTGCTTTGCCTTGCAGTAAGAAGGGAATGTGCGTGTATAGATTCTTACTTTGCATACTGTTTCTTTCCTTTTTGTTTAAGATGAACAATTTAAAATTATTTTTAAATCTGTCTATGCAGTGATGTAAAGTGAATTTTGTTAAAGTTAAATTAAATTAATTAAGTTAAATTTTAATTGCACAGAATTCTACTTAACACCATCTCATTTCTCTAAAGAGAAAGAAAATTGACTTTATATTGTTGGAAAACCAAGAAAGATTTCTTTCAGATGGAATGATAAATACTCCATGGCAATAAAACTAGCCACCACTCATCTGCTATTAGATGAGCAGAAGGAGAAAGTCTTTCTTAAGAAGTGTCAGATACAAGTAAACTTCTTTCATTAAGGCCTTAAACAAGACACAGCACTTTTAAGCAAGAGTTAAGCATTTTGTTTAAATCATTCTTTATATCAGGATTAACTACTTATCCTACAGTAGATAAAAAGCAAAATAAAGTAGAGGAAGACATGGGCACTCAGCTAGGTCATAGCCCAACCTTAAATCTCTGGCTTTGTTGTTTTTGTTACCACAGCACAATATTGCAACGACGATTTGAAAACGTATGATCAAAATACCATTTGCAGCCTCATCTGGCGGGACTGACCAAAGCTCGTCTTGTTGATGCTACTACATGGATTGATTGAGTCATGACAGGTCCCTTCAAATGTCAAAGCTGTTACTGTGATGCAACAGTGACAGCTACACACTGATAGGCTATTAGAAAGGGTTCTTCTGCACACAGGCTTGCTTTATGTTCCACCCTTACAGAAGGTGTTCTGCCAGTGTGGATGATATTAACACCTGAAAGAGCAATCCCAGCATTATTTTAGAGGGTTTTGTATTTATACCAACTCTTATAGAGAATATGCTGAATCTTGTATGCCTCACTTAACAGATAAGTGAGAAGGGAATTAATTTGGGAAAGCTTTGTGAATGCATTACAAATACAAGTCTACCTTACCAGAGAACTTTGTTAGTGGCTTGGGATTATAAGTGAGTCTTTAAAACTAGAATCTTTCCAATTCACCTTCAAAATTGGATTTTGACCCCACTGCTAGAAGAAACTTCCGGAGTGCGCACACAAAGCCAAACCTTTCTCTTCAAACGTACTGCAGATCAGTGGCGCCCGTAACTCACTCATTCTATGAGACAATGTGATTGCCATCAGAAAAGTAACCGGGAAAGGTTTTCAAGACTCAAAATACCACTTCTATCCCTGGCACAGCAGGATCTTAATTTGAGGTTGATAAACCCTGATAACACCAAACTGCTGGAGACTGAAGAGAAACCAGGTATTGTGCTTTCCACAAGTTACTGACGTGATGGCACCGTAAACACAATAAATCATTTTTTCAGAGATCAAATATATGCAGATGGCATTCATGAAGATTACACGCAACAATATGGTAATCATTTATACTAGCAAAGTACATCATGCTTCATAAATGCAGAGGATGCCTGCCTTGAAGCACGTGAAATAATCTAGTTTGAGGCAGTAGAAGTTATGCAAGAGTAAGGTATTATCATTACTATTATTTACATATAAAACATTTGTTAAGCTTGAAACAAAAAGAGCATCTAATATACTATTTTGGGGACACATTCTAACAAATCAAACCTCGCATTCTAACTTCTCAGAAGAGAGGATGAATGAACTTCTGAGAAGAGAGAACGAGTGCACTGCATTGCATATCCTGGGATGGAAAAGAACGTTCAGCCTTTTGTTAACGAGGTCTGGAGAATTTAGCTTCCTGATCTTAGAAAAATGGCTATGGTCACCTTTTTTAATCAAAAGCGATGGTCCTATTAAGATCATGGTATTACTCAGTTAAGATATATAAATTGTATGCAAGAGAACAGATGTGATCAGTATTCCCCAGTGATTGTATCAAGTGCTAGTAATAGCAACTGGTATTTTCCTCTGGAAGACTGAATTTCCCATGCAAGCTTGATATACTTCATAATTTGATCCACAGCTAATGACTGACCAAGAAGACATATGCCCGGCAAAATACAGATACTTCCATTTTTTCCTATATGAAATAAGGCAACATGAACAACTGAAGTCTAAACACTAACAAGAGAAAACTATAACGAAACTTTTCCCTGTTTAATGGGTTAACCAGTTAAACATAACGGTTAACTGATTATCCGGGATTTTACATCCCTACTTGCTATGTCAAGAAAAATGGAAATGATGGTTTGATGAACAGAGAATATTTACTCCACTAAAAGCATGTGTGAAGCGCATAAAGGATCTTCTCTTAAAGTAAAGTTTAACAACTAAGCAAGTTAGAAATAGCTCCCCAGAGACCATATGACCCTCCTATCCCCCCAGGAGTGGGAAGCCAGAGAGTACACCTTAAAAGAAAATTATCCATCAAGAAAACAATTAATCAAAGAAAAAAATCACAGGCTTCCAATCAGATTCAAGAAAACCCATCAGCCATTAGTTGTTGCAGAGGTAATTGTTCTAAATCTATCAATAAAGCTAAGCTGCTCCTTCATTGACTGCAAACAGCAATTTCTTTCACAGAGGATTATAAGTTGATGTTCATGGTCTTACTTCTGCCATTAGGGTGATAAACAGTTTAAGCTACATCAGGACCTGACATGTAGATCAATTCTAGGTCCATAAAGAATCTATACAAGAGGTTCCCAGACAGGGATTTACTGCCCCAGTTTTTATTCTCTTGCTGCTAAAATTACTTCTGTCAAACAAGAGTAAGAAAAAATGTATAAAAATTAATTTTTCATGTAGTCCTGGAAGAGTCTTTTTCAATTCAGAAACTTAAAGCTGAACACGCTACCGCATTTAAAATTATGTTGAGCAGCATGTGGTATTTAGCTAAATAGCGATCCAAACCTGTGATTTGCTCACTATCAAGCAGACAGCAATCTGAAACATTGAACTAAGCCGTCTAGCTTTTCTCTAAGGGCAGTCACAGGCTTCATGTTACCAGTGCCAAATTATATTAGACATTTAATTTTAAACCTCAGGTACTTAAATGTAAAACCTTACAACAGTAATAGTCATAAAGCAGTGGGGCATTCCATTTCAGAGAATGGATTTTTCTATTTTTTCCCCTTTAATTTAACCAGCACCTCCTGTTTTGTGGCTCTGCCCACTACAAAGTAATTTATCTAATTAGGAGATGTTCACAGCTGCTTAAAAGACAGAAGCCCCAGGAAACCAAAGGTCTGGAGAGGAAGACTTTGAAAAGTTCTGCGGAGCCACACAAAGTATTAATTTAATGTGAAAAAAGGTGCAGAGAAAAATTGAATCCCAATATGTTATTTTGTCTACAATAAAACCACGTGATAATAAGCAGGCATATTCGCCAGTACATTGGCATTTGAATTCCAAAAGATGCTTTGCTTCTCCCTATCCCTGCTGCTTTCACAGCACTATCTTTTTATGATTCTAAAATTCAAAACCTTTTATTGGGGCAAAAAAGATGAAATTAAAAAGGGTTTTTCATGTGTCAACTGCCAGTATAAAGGATAAAGTTCTACAAGCTAAGTGAAAGAGGATACACTGATGGAGATGAATCGTGTTTCAGTTTTTGAAGTAGTTTGATCAATCACAATAGTTATTATTTATGTTGTCATTTGTTTGTCTAAGACTGTCCATTAGCATAGACCTAGTGAGAAGTTCTCCCAATACTTTCAAAGTGTAAAAGTAAAGCAGGACATGTTGCAAACACCACGTTTCTGCCATTATTTACTTTTCAGTAAGTGTAGCACAGCTGACGGTAGCTGTTGTCTCTTATGATCCAGAAGTAATTACGTATGATGGCCAAGTTATAAAACAGCACTAAATGTCCTTAATGTAAAGGAGCATAAAATGTAGCTGGGTGTAGGTGAAAGGGAAGGCCTCTCTTTCGTACCAGCATAGATAACACACTCACGAGTACTGTAGGGCTTGCCAACATAAAACCCCAAAAGTTAAGATCAGCAGATACAGCCAAGGTAGCAACAGCTGAGTGTGTACACACACACCACAAAATGCGTCCTGAGATCCTTACAATCACCGCTATTTTAAGGAATAGCCTTCAAAGCTGCAGTTCCTTTTTCTCTAATTCTCTTTCACAGTCACTTCATTCAGTCTTGTCCACGGGTGTTCCCAGTTTAGGGACACCCAGAGCACAGAGGATCAAGTGTAAAACAAATTTTGCACTTGATAGGGCTTTACAAACATTAATGGAATCCTCAACTCTCCGTGTGAGGAAAGTAGCATAGACCCATTTTACAGACGGGACTACTAAGGCAGAAAGTGACTTGACTAAGGTCACTAAATTATGTGATTATGTGAATAATTTATTCCAATTATTCCTAAAATTGGAATAAAGTACTTCCTTGCTCTCAATCCCCACTGAACCACAGCACCTTTCATGCTATTCAGATATTCCCTCTTGAGGCCAAAGCCCACAAAGTGTGTGTGGTAGAGGAACAAGCTCAACTACAGTTTGTTGCAAATTTGTAGGGAACATGTAGCAGCTCAGGCAACACCTTTGATGCAACATCAAGTTGGTCTGGGATCTTTTCAGAAATCAAGATATCAATGACAGCTGATTTGTTTGCCCTACAGGCTACCCTTAGGGGGCTGTATGAAAATAATCAATATTCACTGTGATTTTGTTGGACAAACCACTGTGACAAACTTGCCACCCTAGTGACTAGTCAGCATTTTCAAGCCTCTCTTCACAATAGAGATGACTAGAAAAGGTTTTTTTTAAAAGAGGAAACAGAGTAGCCTTGACATTTACAAATTCCTCCAGTCCAGGTTATGGAGACAGGATTCACACATCCCAAAGGTGGGCTCTGCCTAAGATAACCAATGCAATTACTACAATAAAAATATAATAATGAATAGTTCAAAATTTAAGACCAGGAACAAAGGGAATAAGAGGGGATGAGAACTAGTTGCCTCCTTTCACAGATGCAGTGAAGATGTCTCGGAAGCTATGCACATAGAAAGCAACTCTAGCTTTGCTTTGCTTTTTGGGCCTACGTGCAACTTCTAGCTTGGGGTAGATGACAGCACAAGGCATTTCCTTCCTGGTACAGTTATGTTTGCTGCCTCCACAGCATGGCTAGCCTCTGCATCTCACAAGAAGAGACGTTCTTTCTCGTTTCTTATCCTTTTTCTGTTTAAATGGCTGCAGCTTTGCTTAGGACAATGTATATAGCCGTGGATATCCATGGCCCATTTTTGTGGCTACAGATGCGGATACAAATTCTGGATCCATGTAGGGCTCTAGCAACGTACCCAGAGGAGTGACATCAATCCTTAGGAAGCACTCTAGCACAAAACCTCAGCTTGTCTCTTACCACTGCTGATGCCAGAGTTTGCAATGACTGTCGCCTCGCTCCATTGGTCAGCACTGGAAACTGAGTAGGAACGCTGATGCATACCATCGGGGCGACTGTTGAAGGAGACCAGACTGATCCCGCTTGCCATCTGAGATACAGACGTGCTAGTAGTCACATTTCCTAGAAACAACCAAAAACCATGTTACCGTACAAGAGAATGCTGATTTACACCAAGGAGAATAAATCTGATATTGCCACAGAGACCGTGCCAATTTCATTCACATGGAGAACAAACACTTCACTGAATGCAAGGTTCCCTAAACTTTCAGAAGCTAAGCTCCCTTGTCTTTTTCTAGAAAATAAAAATATTTGCAAGCTCGCCAGGGCATCCCTGACATATGCTGCTTAAAGTCTACACATCTTAGTTTAAACATCCTCTGGATTGCCCTAGTTAGTCCTCCAGACATGCCTAGCCAGCGTGTGCCTCACACTTTGGGAAGTGTTGGCTTAGTGCATAAGAGACATGTTAAAATAACCCCAATCCTTAAAAATAAGCAGCAAGCAGACCACCCAGTGTACCCTTACAAATACAAAACTTTCTATTTTCATTGCCCTTTCTGTTAGAATACACATTTTTTGGTAATGCTCTGGGGCCTCTTTACCTTGACATAGCTTAGGATCAGAGCTGGATTAAGCCCTGCGGAGATTTTAAGAGTTTTCATATTTAAAAGCTTCGGACATAAAAAATTATTTGACTCACTTCAGGTCAAACCCATAACTCACTCTCTTTGGAGAAGCAAAACAGCAGAAATAGACTGTCATTTAGGTTTAGAGAACAGCTACCCACTTTGCCAGTAGATGGGGTGAATCTGCTAATGTTGTAATATCTGACACTCCTCAGTTGTCCTTTGCGATCTCTTCTACAGAGCAAACTATAGCACAGGTGAGCCAGTAGCCCAGCTGAAAACAGTCTCAAACTCACAGACGGCATACTGATCAGGGTGTGGATCAAGAGCAAATGTTGCTGCTCATCTGGTCCCACTATGGCGTCAGTCTCAGCAACTGACTCATCTGCTTTAATGTTCCAGGAAGGCTTATTATTCCCTCCCCTGGTGGCTGACTTAGATTCTGAGCGCGGTACTGCAACGTTTTCTGTCTTTAGGCCACAGCTAGGAGATGTGTGGCCTTATGCATCTCAAAGAATAGAGTATGATCACACTACAGATATTTACGATCTAAGGATTGAACAGCCTACTTGCCTGTGGAAGTGCGTGTATTATCATGCCTCTATTAGCTGAATTTGGGATCTTAGATGTTGCACATTAGAAATGTTCTTATTGTTTGCTTTTGGAATCAGGTAAATTCTGTGATGGTTTACCTGACCAACTGAGAAGCAGCTGGATGAATATGTTAGGGCTTTGAACGTTTTCTTTTATCTGAAAACGAAACAATACTACTTGCACTTCCTTGATCTCAGAAACCACATTTGTATCCCATTAAACTCTAAACTTCTCAACTATGCTTACCTTATTAAAGTCCTCACAACAAAACGATACCCTCTTCCCTATCCACATATCATTTTGGGTTCCCTTACTTTTAAGTTTGGTCTCTGGAGGAGTGTAAAGATGCTTACATGTATTTCATTGTATATTTTACTTGGTTTAGGCCTTGTTTACCAAATGTATAGCTTTTTTTCTAGGCTTTTTCTCAAATTTCTACATTAGTCTTAAATTCCCAATTGGCTTTATTGAGCAAATCCACCTATTCAGGGTGACAACAGAGTGATCCCACATTTCTGTTCACTGTGGCATCTATTTTAGCACCTTTAGAATACAAAAGGTAAATGCCTTTGGCAATACTTTATTTTTCAGAAGTGGAATTAAGTTTCCTATTGAGAAACTCCTCGAAAGGCATCTCCAACTCATTACAAAAGGCACCCAACATACGAGACTGAACAGTGATGGTATGTACCTCTCACTCCATGCCAAGTAAAAGGAGAAGAGATATTTTTGATGAATTCCTGAGAGAGAATCTTCATAGCAGAGACTTGACCTCTTCTCATTCTAATCACTCAACAGAATCATATACTAATTGTGTCAGTTCAAATTCACGAGGAATTTTACAAAGTTGGGAACAAATATGGTAGGACCCGGGAAGTTAGTCCTTAGTGACCCATAATGCAACCCAACTGAGCTTTGTTTTGTGTCCAGTGATACAATTTATCAGCTTTCTGATTGATCTTGCAACCAAAGAGCTACTTAATCCATTGCAAGCATTTATACAATATTCAATCTTGTTTGAGGTCACTATATTTTTAAAATAAACCAAACTCCATAAAAGTCCCAATGTGGTCACTGACCTATCAAAAAGACTGATCTACCTAAAAATGAATTAGAGATAGATTTCTCCAACATACTCTGAACAGACACTGGACCAATCGTGTGAGTGACAACCTTATTTATTTGAACTTAAATACATTTTCAATCTATGGCCAGGTTTACGCTAGGGGAGAAAAACCAATCTAAGATATGCAACTCCAGCTATGTGAATAGCGTAGCGAGAGCTGATGTACCTTAAATTGAATTTCCGCAGCCTCCCTACTGCGGGAGGTCAAAGAGAGAAATTATCCTGTCAACTTCCCTTATTCCTTGGGACCTAGTAGAGTACTTGAGTCGATTGGAGCATGATCAGCAGTCGATTTAGCGGGTCCTGATTAGACCCGCTAAATCAAACTCTGAGAGATTCATCTCCATCAGCATCTACCTCCTGGCAAGTGGAAACAAGCCCTATGGTTAATTTTTCACTGTTCCTTTAGGTTAAATGCCTGGACATGTCTATCCAGACATGTTAAGTTAACAACAATGATATTATACTCGCATCCAAATGGAGCCTTATTAATCCCAACTGCTATTCTTATGGACTTGTTCTGCCACACAAAGCTTCAGGAAACACTCCTACTCATTTTTCTCCTCCAGGAGGCAAACTCCTCTTCCCACCTTCAAGAAGCAATATTTCTTTAATTTTACATGTCAGGATACAGCGCCAGTGGCAAAGAATCATAGCAGTCTCTTAGCAGACAAGACAGCCAGCTCAAAATATGAACCCAACAATGTTCACTGAGAAGTAGATTCTGCACATTATGGTAAGATACATATTATGAAGTGGTTCTTATAAAGCTTTCATATCTAAAGACCTTAGAAGCTGTACTTGCTGTACTTTTACATCTGCCTCCCTCTCTGTCTCTCTCAATATAGCAACATTAACATGAAATACACGGTCAACTACATAGTCCATTCTGTGTTCTGAAAAAGTGCTTCTTCAAATACATCATATATGCATCAGCTGGTTGCTTAAGTTGATTAGCAGGGGGCAGTTAAATTACTATGCTAATCCATGTATTCTCAGCACTATTTCCTTGATATGGATATGTGTATATGCTTACTGGGAAGCCTTGATTAGTTCAAGCTTCAATATGTCAAAGGCTCCAGTTTCTTTCCAAAGAATAATTTTAGCTGTACTCACAACCCTAAAGTGTAGGAGCTGATTTGAAAAGGTACTTACCTCTACCATATGCTATTTTTCTTTAAACAATTTGCATTTCAAAGTGAACATGGCATTTATATTTGAATGAATATCAGTATGTTGCCAGAACTGGGCTCAAATGAGCAAAAAAGATGCTGGTTTCCTATTGAACAAAAATGTTTTCATCTACCAAAGCAGCATCAAAAGAAGAATTCCTCTTTCTAGCTCTAGGCAGCTTTAGAACATTTAAAACCATCTTTTCTGATATTATAAAATATCCTGTTATGATACAAGTTAGCCGATGATTCAATTACACTGTCACAAACATGCTTTTCAAAGACAAATCACAATTAAGATTCTAGGCACAGCCCCAATTTTAGACAATTCTTTAAAAAAAAAAAATCACCTTTCAACAGAGAGATTTTTAATATGAAGCACTGGTGCATGCATGAGGAATAAAATATATGCTTTATTTACTCATCAAGCCAGTGTGGACAGCATCAAATTGCAAAGAGTTCAAAAGGGTTACTTTCCCATATAATAGGCCCCATGTAGCTGGATGAAAATAGGGTAGCATTGTTCCCATTGGTGCCTGTGTGAACAACTCATCAACAGAAAATAAACATCTGGATTGTGGCGAGAAAAGACCCCCATTCACATGGAAAACACCGCCCCAATCAACACGATCTTCCCAAATATGTCACAAAATCACTAGATCCTACAGAACTCAAGCATATTATTTTTTAAAAGTATCACTAATGAAGATTTATCCAAACTTACACTGTCATGCAAGCCATTCAACGCCTATCTGGTACCACCTATTCAATTATCACAAGAGCCAATGAAAATTGTACCTTATGAAATTTTTCAGTAAAGATTATTAAATACAGAATGAGGAGAATAAAAACATTTTTATTCTGAAGCAGCAGTTTGCTCTGCAGGGGTTGGTAGTTTGCTTGCACAATTTTAGGATCTACTGCAATACTAATGGTGAGTGCTTCTGTAACTCCTTCCTTTGTCCAATGCATATCATCTTAGCCAACATAAAACAACACAGAAAGTGTTCTCGAGAACCATCACTGGGCATCACAGGTCATTTTAATGGACACATCACTTCCAACTAAGCCTTCACCATCTGTTCCACCCCCTAATTACAAACGCAAAAAGAATATAATTCACAACTGTACCATAAAAAAGTAAGCTACAGATCATTGAAATGCATGCAAGAGGCCTTGGTTCATGGCAGCATGTGCCTTTGTGATTTCCCCCCACCCTCCAGGCGAACAACCGAGCTGTAAGAGGTTTGATTCTGGGTGCCCCCACTGCACGATTTGCGAAGTAAGAGGTGATAGGATTATGCACACCGTGATACATTTTAGCAAGGAACTCTGTGTATGAGACCAGGAGAGAGATTACATTAGAACACAAGAAGGCAGGGCACAGGGTGAACTCTAGCGCATTGCTCTGCCTTTACTACATTCAGGGTTTATTTGTGCTATGCTCTTCACGATCACTACGAGTTTCTCTTCCAAAAGGAAATAAACCTCTCAAGGCCAGAGGGCTCAGCTCTCCAGCTGTTAACACTAATGAAAAATACATTAGAGCAGAGGGTCAGGAAATCCTGACTCCTGGTAGCAGAGGGTTAATTGTACCAAATCATCTTGGGTGAATTTATGTGGCAAGATACTGCATATTCCTGAAATGCCCTCTAATTCATTAAACAGCACTGTCAAGCAGATTACACCAGCACTTGGCCTGCTGTTATAAAATCATGGCCAAAAAGCATCTGTACTTGGGAGTTATTTTGGGGATGAGGATGTAGAAGAGGGGAGGGGAAAGATACTACTTTTGTGAGAAGTTCTGTACGCTCCCCTTTCTTTTAGCAGTACATCATCCCAGGGAATCCAGGTAGGCAGAAATCACCTGTGGCAGGCCACCTTTTCTGGGGAGCAAGTCATCTTCCAGTACCCTCCCAGTTGCCTTGCACTCTCTTCAGTGCCTACCACATACATGTGCTGATGGACCTTTCCCTAGAGCCCTTGGAAAATGCCCTGCAGGAATGTGACAATGCGTCACCTAGGAGCCCATCATGACTCTCTCAAAGAAGATAAAAGGTGCTCCTTTCCCTTCCCCTGCTGGCCCAAGTGCAGACTGTGTGCCCAGTGCTGAAATCGAGATGCACCACTGTTTCTTGCTAACCGGACAGCATCCCACCAAAGCCATTGAGAATGAATCAGCAAGAGTTGAAGAAAAAAGGCGCATGTAGTGCAGGGAGCATCGCTAGTTGGATACCATAAGCAGCAGAAACAGGGACCAGAGCCAGATGGCTATCGGCGGGGATTCTGAATGGAGAAAAGCAAAGGAGTAGGTTTTCTTTCCCTGTTTCCTTGCTGTGAATTCCAGCAAGCAGAATTTTACTCAACCTTACTAAGGGCCTTACATAGGGCCTAAATAACTCCCAATCCCTCCATCAAAATTCCTGACACTCATTTTCAATAATCCGTCCAAAAGCTTTGTTTGATATGGTTGTCTACTGCCATTTTCCAAAGCGAACTTCTTTGTGCAATTTCAGGACACTTTTCTTTCCTAGTCAGCAATCACACCACTACAGTAATGAAGACCCGGAGCCCTACTACCTCAGACTGATTTCACCGGTAGCCACAAGCTAGGTGGAGTCAAATTTAATGAATGGATGGAAGGACGCCAAGAAAATACTCGGGTGGTGCAGATGGGAAATTAATGATTCAATAGGAGGGCATGCTTTTCTTTCAATCCCAAATACGAGGGGGGAAATTATGTTTTCACGTGTGCCATCTTTTGGATGCAAACCCAACAAACTTGTCCAACTGATTTTCTTCAAGATCCCATGGCACTTTTTCCAAAGTAAGGGTATTTCTAGCTAAACCGTCCAGACCAAATTCTAATTTGCTTGTATTATCTTCCCTGTTTCTAGAGGACAATCCATTCATTTTCAGAGCAAGTGCTGTTTAATATTACTGTGCGCTGTAACACCCCTGAGGAGGCTATGCGGCATTCCTTGCGGAGTTATTTTTGTATATTTAAATATTTGGCCCCAAATCATGCCAACAATTATACACGTGCTTAACATTCTGCATGGGAGTAGTCTCACTGAGTTCAATAATGCAACACCAGTAAATACAAAGAGAGTACAACTCCCATGTGTGATGCTAAAGACATGTGGAAGTATCCGCCAACTTGGAGCTGTAGTTTGTAAAGTGCTTTGGGATCTTTGTGAAGACTTACGGATTACCTGTGCATTAAATAAATCATCTCTAAATGGGATACAATAAAAATATGATTACGAAATAGGACAGAAACTAACTGTATACTTTCTATATCCATAAAATAGACTTCCCCAAGTTCTCATCCATTGGGGGCCCAAAAAAACTTCAATTAGTGTACAGAGTAGACTGTTGTTAAAATATTTCTAGACCATTTTAAACTAAAACAAAGAAACTTTCTTTCTCAAAGACAATAGCTTCGATTTGGATGTTACTTTTTTTTATAGCTATTACCACTGTAACAGCAGCTTAGCAAATGCATGTCTGCAGTGTGAGCAGTTTTGATAAACAGCCTCTGCGGGCCACACAACGGGGATAATGTATCCTTAAGTACTGCCAATGAGCTGCCATTCTGCACAGCCAATTACTTCTGTGCGTCTGTCACTCAAAGGAAAAATGACTGAGCCCATTAGATCAAACCTTTGTCACTGTTCCTAATGCACTCTTAGGCCTCATTAATCTGAGGGAGCAGCAACACAGCCGCCGGTGCCTCATTGCCTCCCCCACAACAGGACCACGTGAATCCTCTCATCTCTCCCCCAAGTGCACCACGTTAATCAAGCTCTCCTTATTACCCCAGTCCCTGTCACGGCGGAGAGCGCTCTCTCTCTTAAATGCTCTCATTATGGCCCATCTTTAGAGCCGGCTGAGTGGAAAAAAAGAGAGCAAGAGAGAAAGAGAAGGGGAAAAAGCAAGTCCGATCACATTAATATTCATGACAATAATTAGTATTCTAGGTCACTGAATATTCATGCTATTAGTTTGGTTTTTTATGGGTTTGCTGGATGTCCTGATTGCTGGAGTGTGGAGGAAAACAGCATGGTTAGGACTTTAGATGTCAACGGCTCTTCAATACTCCAAACACATTTGTGCATTTTTTCTCCTTTTGATAAATCAGCTTCAACCCCCTTGATGGCTTTAATATTTTAAAATCATTGGGGGGAAAAAAGAGCTAGCAGTTTTGCAACGGTCTGAACAGCCAACTAGTTAGTACTACAATATGTAATAGTCAAAACTTGACAAGATCACATCAGTGAGTCCGTACAAATTTGTGATTTTATCCAGGCTATAGTGCAAGAGTACAGTGAGGCATACAAATCAGTCCTCCTGGAACAAATGCCCTCCGATCAGTAAATGATCTCATCAAATCTACACCTACATTAAGGTCCAGGAAGGTTCAGAATGTATTTCTAATGTTTGTCTTGCTAATTGTTATTACGCTTCGGCCCTATTTGTGAACTGAAAGAAGGAATCCCAAAGTAAACAGAGCACTTCCTGACCCAATCAAACCTCCCGCACACTTAAAATCTAAGCGAGGAATTTTTAAATCAACGCCAAAGTGTTGCATGCTGATTTAAAACCATACCCCAAAAACATTTACTCATGCAGCCCTGACTTTTCCTCCCTTTTCTATGAGGCACAGAATACCGAGAGCAAGAGTATGTTTATTTCTCTCTAGTACCAGTGAGGGGCAAACAGTGTCATGAAGGAACTGCAAAAATGACCTTGAAGGGTCACCCTCTCCTGAGATGAAAGGGTAATCTCCACGATATTTATTACTTGGCCTTTTTTTGTGTGTGCAAAGTGACAAAAATGACAATTTTTTTTTATTTGTAGGATGCCTGCATTTTGTTGGCTTATCAGCAATGGAATTAGCAACAGAAATAAAATGATTCATCTGCGAGTCTTTTGTAGAAACCCAATAAAAGTAAAATAGACTTTGGTGATTAATGGTAAAATTTGAACCAAGTGCCTCACAAACCACTGAGTTTACAGTCTACAGCATAATCACATCATGTGCACAAGTGAAAAAGGAGAGAAGAGAGTTCACATTAACTGCATAACGCAGTGTGGAGGCAAAATCAGTCACATCACTCTTACTAATCTAGCATATTGTAAGTGTTACATACTGTGTATTAGTTATTTTAGACAAAAATTAGGTGTTGCTTTAGAAAATATTTTTTCCTGCTCCTTTTTCACCTCCTCTCTATACAGCCAACACTATTCAAAATATGTTTTTAAACTGAAAATATTCACTGTTAGAATACCCTAGCACTACAGGCCACATACTTGCATTACTGATCATTTATATCCAGAACAGATTCAATAATTTAGGGACCGAGCCGTAGAATATTTACTACCTGGCCACTGCTTACTGGCTTCGGTGCAAGTGCTTGATCATAAAAGCGAAACCCACACAGTACCACCAATTTCAAAAAGTTAACCAAAGTCAATTAAAAGACTCATTGACTTCAGGTGGCTTTGTATCAGGCCAAAAATTATACCTAAGAGATAAATGACTTTATCCATGTATTCATTCGGTTTTATTTTACGCTTCCTCTGCCCCTCCGCCTTTTCATGAGCCCCACAATGAACTTTAGAGACTATTGCCACTAATCTTCAGGTTTACTGTAACAAAATATTTGTGGAAACTATAATGCTCAGAAAAAGACGGCTGTAGATTTCATTTCAGTTTAAAAGGAAATAACTTTTAGTTGTAAGGGAAAACTACCACTATTAGAACCCAATGATACCATATTAGATATTTAAAAAGTATATTAGTCTAACTTAAAAATAAATTCTGTACTTAACATTTTTTAAATAATGTCTGGAAGGCAGTTCATTACAACTTAATCTGATTCTAAGCACTTCAGTGTAAAATAAGATTACTTAATGGCCACTGCATAGCTTTGATAGATGATCAAGATTATTAACAGATATGAAACTCACATTTATGAGAACAGCATCTTTACACTTCTGCAACACGGCCAAAGTGTCAAACATTGTTAGAAGATAATAGTATTTAACAAACTTAACGACAGCTGTGCAGCTAACGAACATTTCTGAATGCTTCAGCATTATTAAAATAGCATAGAATGGTGAATATATAGTCTTCACTAGCTAACAGTGTTAATCATTCAACAATGTAGTGGTACAGTAAATTTTTCTAGGGATGTGAACTTTCTACATCAGTGACTAACTATGGTGCAGTTTGGTTTTGTTTGTAAGAAAAAATGGGGGAAAAATAATCAGACACACAGATCACCAATTCATGTCTACCCCGGGTCAGTAGTAATTGAAAACTGGAACTGGGCCTGCTCCATTTAGAGTCACAGAGTTGTGCTAGCAAGGAAGAGGGCTGGTCAGCAGATGATATAGCGGGTACACACATCTAATAATATTCCCCAGAACTGGCCCTTTTTTGGCAGTATCTCTGGATGCAACAGGAGCTGAAGGGGTCCGGAAATTACCCCCTCTAGAAGCAGACCTGCATTGAGACTAAGGCACACTGACTGGGCAAGCATGTTGAAGCTTGTCTATTTTGTGTCCGTCACAAAATTTAAAATAGAATTTCACTTCCCTTTTAAAGTTGGATATTAGGAAAAACTATTTCACTAGGAGGGTAGTGAAGCACTGGAATGGGTTACCTAGGGAAGTAGTGGAGTCTCCATCTCTGGAGGTGTTTAAGTCTCGGCTTGACCAAGCCCTGGCTGGGTTGATTTAGTTGGGATTGGTCCTGCCTAGAGCAGGGGGCTGGACTTGATGACCTTCTGAGGTCTCTTCCAGCTCTATGGTTCTATGATTCTATGAAAGTTAAATAAATAAAACACTGTGTTCTCTTCTGTTATATCCCACAGCTTGGACTTGAGGATCCATAACACCAATACAACTTTTTAAAAGGGTGATCTGAAGGAAATGAGCCTTGCTAATGCTAAGTGAAGTGAGAATGTGTTCTATCCCCCTCTCTCGTCAACCTAGCGTGCAAGTAGCCTAGCCCGTGGGTAAGTCTGTGCAAACTCAATTCCTGAATTAAAATCTGCTGTTTGGATTGTAGGCATTGCAAACAAACTAGCTTTGCAACTTGGAAAACTATGTACTGCTTGAACCGCTAAAGGGATCTTCCCATAAATGGCACTTCACAACAAACAAACAACCAAACCACCAACCAACTCTCCTTTCCCTACTTGTTGCCGTAGGGCTTGTCTATACAGTGCATTAGACCACTCTAGAAGGATGTAAAATCCAGGGCATGCTAGAATGTTACGTACTAACTGGACTGAGAGGTTCCTGCTGATGTACACAAAGTTCCCTAGAGTGCATTAACGTAGTATTGTTTGCATTGGGACTATATTAATGTGTGCTAGAGAACTTTCGGTATACCCACCATGGTCCACACCGGCTCCTTAGTGAGCACCAGAATTTAGACCCCTTTTGTGGGAATATGCAATGTGGCCAAGCCCTGAGATGTCTTGAGGTAGGGTCCTAGGACTCGTTAGTGAGGGACAGGGAAAAGGAAATGATTATTTTTCTTTGCCTCCAACAGGTGAGTTGCCTGTCCTAATTAGAGGTGCATTCCAGGGCAGGGGGAAAAGTTATTCTGCAATCAGTTTTTATTGGTTCTGGAGACAGTGATAGGCAATATTCAGAATTTGCCTTTCATACCTTCACTACGGGATTTATTTTCCTCCTGTAAATCAGAGGATCCCTAAATTAGAGCTAAGGAAGGGAGGAATGAGAACTTGATTGTTTTCGGTTTAGGATGTTAATTTATTTCCCGGGCTTACTCTCAGATGCTGAAAATGTGACAACCTGGTGAGAGGTGAAAATTATGGACAGTTCGATCTGTGCCCTTAGTGAAGCCTTTCAAGCCAGGAATACAAAAGGCCAGTAAAGATTCTGCTGGGATCAGGATGTATGCCTCAAGCTAAGGCGAACCCTTTATTCTCAAGAAGAACGGGTGAGGTGGACAATAAAACACTTAAGTATTATTTGAAGAAAATGTCAACATTAACCTAAGAGTTAAACACTTTTTTGGCCATGCTGTACTCGGTATAGATCTTTTTACAAAGCCAATGTAACAGATGCAAAGGTACTTTTAGCTCACAAATTTTACATTATGGGATAACTGCTGAGCTGCATAGCAATCGCACCACAATTAGCCGGTTTCCTTTTTTTACTGCAAGACTACCTTAGCAAACCTATACTGTAGTGCTTGGTCATGCTAGTTCATTAATATATTTTCTACAAGGCTGGGATATCAGTCTCAGAGTTAAATAAAATGTCAACAGTGATACTTACGGATAAGGAACGCCAGTTGCCATTTTTGGATAGTAGCATGCAGAAGTGGCAAACAAATTTCCATGGTATTTCACAAAAAACATCCTGCTATTTCTTTGCATGCTATTTCAGATGCTGAAATTTTGCTGCGCACAATTCGGGCAGCACAGAAAAAGACTCTGTAAGGCCCCACTAAAATTTTCAGGCAAGCAGAAAGCCTGCAGCTTTGATATATGTCTTCGCTAGATTTTGGTAGGTGAGAAATGAGAGAGATTGCATGTGCAATAAATGCACATGTACAATAAATGCACATGTACAGGGAGGCTTTTGAGATGGAAGGTGAGAGGCCAGGAAAGAGCTGGGCTGGGACAGCATTACAGAAAACAGTGGTGGCAGCGAACATGTCACCTCTTTAATGACATCTTGAAATGGAGCAGTTACGGGAGAAGTGCTACGCTCTGTATATGGAGAACAGTAAACAGAGGTCACTTTGAGGCACACATCTCAACCTGTGTCTTATCGGATACGTGGATAATGATTCAGAGAGGCCTGTGGTGTCCAAGAGGCAATCTATCAGAAAAGCAGGACTAGGTGTTGGTTAAGCATGTTTGTGGAACAATAACGTATTGGTGCACAGCTGTCTCATGACTGACGTAGTTGTAAATGGCCACAAGGCGGTTGTGGCCCCGAAGGCACTAGGGTTGTCAGGTGTCCAGTTTTTGGCAGGACAGTCCGGTATTTGTGGCCCCTGTCCGGTAAAAAAAACCCCAAATTTTTCTGTTTCTCGGATGGAAGGCTGGCGGGGACATTTTCCCCCTGCTGTGTCTGGCGGCGGGATTTAAAGATGCAGCGACCTTTTTTTTGGCTCAACCAATTTTTTCCCCCACAATGTTCGGGATTTTTTGTAAAAGTATCTGGGAACCCTAGAAGGCACAAAGCATAACTCTGGACAATTAGTGGTGGGATTTTGCCTTCTTAGGAAGGAGGCAAATATCACTCCCAGCATTTTACAAAAAAGGAAATTCAAATTGCACAAGGTCAGTGCTGGCACGGCTCTGAAGAGCCCAGTGGTACCTACTGAGCTGCAATGTTGTTCAGAATGAGGAAGTCAAAAGCACATGCTCTGCTGAGAGCAACCACCAGATGACACTCCGTTCCCTAGCGAGTCCAAAAGAAAACTCAGGATTCCAGATTCCCAAATTCTGCTGCTGTTTAGCAAACAGCTGTATAAGGCACAGGCCAAGTGCATGTAGCATTCCTCTCCAGTGGCTGATTCTCACAAAAGAAAATAGCCTGTTACTGCTGCTGTTTACTCCTTGAGCACGAGCAGTGAAGGTCTGTGCTGTGGATGTTATGCCCTGGATTAAAATTCTGTTGACCTACAGAGGGGGCACCATGGTTTACTTTTTTTTCCAGTTTGTGTAAATTAACCAGGACATTTCCTAGTAAAAACATTAAAAGAACATTATGGTTGCAAAAGCAAGCACTCAAGGGTCAGAGAAACCCCCAAATTAAGATGCAGGCTTAATTCTGCCCTCTTGTGGAAATGCATTATATTACAGAGTTGTTCATATGATCCTGTGTTTATAGGATCCCTCCCTGACAGAGTGTGCAAAAGGGTCGGGGAATGGGGCACAGAATTGCCAAATAGGAAGTTACGGTTTCTTGTGTTTAAGACACTGCACAGAAGTGCTGGGTTCCTTTCGCCACCCTATGAGATGTTGCCCAAGACTATCACAATGCATAAGTGCAAAGGAGCTAAATTGAAGTTGGACGGGTGCCATAAGTCTCACATTTTCTAAATGAGTATTAGACTTCGTAACCTTCATGTTCTTTTACAGTAGGTTTTTTTTCAAGGATGTAGTTATGTCACAAGACCGAGAGCCAGCCAGGCATGCGTTTTTGGTATGAGGAGCTCTGTCATGCACTAGAGACATGAGGCCTACAACGACAGAAGCGTGTGTGCGTGCTCTCTCTCTCTCTCTCTCACACACACACACACACACACACACACACACACACACACCCACCCACCCACCCACCCACCCACCTAAGGATATGGCAAAAACTGTGAAGCAATAAACACAAGGTAATATCAAAGATAGGAAAATAAAAACTATTCTGTGCCTGTGTAAAATGGGGGGATTAAATAAGGAAACAGCCAAGGAGAGTGCAGAGCAGATCTCTCAGCTTTCTCAGAGGGCTGCCTATGTTTCTATGTTAAAATCATAAATAATATTCAAAACCAATGTGGAGCTAATGGCCTCAAAAATTTTAACAGGACTATAGCTCCCAGATATACTTTTAACAAGAATTCATTCCCTGGCTAGACTGTTTAATTACTATTGATTCTAAAAAAATTGGGGAAATATAATTTTCTGTCTACCTTTTTAGCTATAGATTCTCCCTCAAAGAAATTGAGTTTAAATATGATTATAAATAGATACATACCATTGTGATAAGTGTTTCAGAAATACCCAAGTCAAAATAGTATCTGCTTGTCCTTCCTGAGGATATAAAATCTAAATCTAGGGACAATACCAGGTGACATCACTTAGCTAATTACACTCAACCTGAAGGCAACTTTTTACATGCATTACATCATTTTAATACACAGATGTGGTTACATCTGTGCAAAAATCCTGCTCTTCTGGGAAAGCACCACAAACACGACAAAGATCAAATTACAAATGTTTTCAGTTGTGACACAAATATTTTGCACATTTTAGAATAGGCCATTCAATTTTCCCTTCCACACTACCTCAGAACAAGATTTTCTTTGGTGAACCCATATCCTGACTCTCCAACTCTTATTAGCTACACACTAGCACTGCTTTTTAGTAACTATTTCCAATGCAAAAACAATCTTTCATGGTTGGGCTCTACAAAGTGTTCGACCCTCGCCACCACTACTAGTTTTCAAATAAGTTCTCAGATGTGGAATACCTACCTCAGATTAGCGAAACACACTGCATATAGGTTTCCTGTACTTCAGACGTATTTATGTGCATTTTCTCTTCACAGTCAATTTATACTCAAGTGTGAGAAGTCATAGTGAGAAAGCTTTTAAAAAAAATATTTTCAGCACAACACACATAAAGACCAACCAAAACATGCATTCGGTTGTATAATTTAAATATGTACAGATTTTGCAACCTTATCTGCTGTGCATGGAAGTTGAACTGTACCTGAATTGAAGCTGTGATCTTCTATCAGTGTGAAGGTTTCCCAGCATCCTTCACCATTATGAGGGTCAGAAGAGCAAACCAATTTATAGACTGTGATGTAATCATCTATCGTACTAACATTTCCATAGTATCATTTAAAGCCATTGCTCGGTACGTACCCCCTCCATTTTATTTGAGCTAAATGTTACACTGTGTTGAGACTGACACCCTGCTTTACATTTGGCAGACAGCACAATCAGTTCAAACAGGTACCATCTTTCTTTTTAAACGTTATCTTGTTTTTAGTCAAGAATTGTGGCTAAGAGTAGTAAGCGACAGTTGATTTTTAAGCTTTGAACCCATAATTTTTGCTCATGGAAGGAATAAATGAATTCTCTCTTTCCCTGACAGACTTTGTTCTGTCCAGATCATTTAACAGCCTGACAGGCCTACTAGTAAACACCACTTACTTCTGTAACAGTCAGAAGGACTGAAAAAGAGCTGTGATGCCTTGATTTCAAATGGTAAAAAGAAACAACTGAGTAAAACTTGAGACAATAAAAAACTATCAAGTCAGTCACTGGTTCAAAGACCTGTTCATTTTCTAGCTGGCTATAGGGAACAGGATTAGAGGACAGTTTTTTCCACTGCCATGGAAAATCATAAGCTGCTTGAGACTTGGGTCTCCTCCACACACAAAACCAAAAGCGATGAATGTAGCTAGAGGCCTCTGTAAGAAAGGTGCTGGGGTGTCAACAATTCCACCGCACAGAAAAAAAAGGTACGTACTGACCGCTGCTGATTTTGGACACATTTTAGCATTCCAGCATTTGAAAATGTGTAGATGTGGCATTGGCTTTGGATATAGTCTTTCTAGATTATAGGAAGACATCAACTAACTGCTTAGCATACCCAGAGTCTTCAAAAGATTTGTCCTCAAGATCCAGCCCCTCAGTTCGAACCTGACAGGACCCTGGCAACACTGGTCCTGTATGTCTCTGGACAGAGGTTACTTCCAGGGGTAACAGGCTGATGTTTACACCAGTCAAGAAAATCCAAGCCTGTTGGCCTGATAGGAAAAGGGGAGGGACCAGTGTTGTCCTGAGAGTTTGTGCTCATTCACCTTTCATTACCTGGTGCCAACTCCTCGGAATCCCCATAATCTTTCCTGGATACTTAAAGAAACTTGTGGAAATTCAGGAGGTCTCTTTTGGCAATCTGAGGATTCAAGAACCTTGAAACAAAAGATTCAAAAAGCCCCCAGAAGAAGTCAGATTCACAGCGCTGACATAAAGCCTCTCCAAAGGAAGAGGGAGAAGTCCCTCCCTGGGGAGTTGTTCTGGTTTCAGGTTTTTAGCCAGACTCTCTCAGACTAAACTGAGCTTAAAATGTAGGAGAGTCCTCAGATGGAAGACTCTTGTAGCTCCTCACCCTTCAACTATGGAAATTATATCAACCTTCATAGGCATTAGGATGCAGCTACTCTCTCAACACTTGATATTGTCTTTCTTCTCTGAATGGAATCCCAAGGAAGGCATCCTTGGGCCCGGAATCAGATGGATAACAAATGATGTACTTTTTGCTTTCGGGGAGCTCTGTCGACAGAAAACCCTATCATGCCATGGCTACTGGATTTTGGCTCACACAGCACAAAAATAATACATTTGGTTCTGAACTTAAGGCTGTCTATGTGCTCTGCTATCTTTTAAAATGCACCATCTTCTTTGCTCTGTTATCATACAAATTGACCATCCTGCAATCATAGCGCCATGCCCGACAGGCGGAACCGAACCTGGGACCTCTGGAGCTTAGTGCATGAGCCTCTCCAGCTTGAGCTAAAAGCCTGCTGGCTCTCAGCTAGGACTGTAGAGCACACTCATTCTCTCTCTCTGTAAGTGGTCTAAGTGTCACTCCATTGCCAGAGACAGACGTAAACACAGTAGGTGTGGGGGTTACAATAGCCTACATTCAAAAATAAATTGGGGATCCACATGAAGCAGTGTCCTAGCCAAGGAAATCAAAGCGTTGCTTGTCTAAGGCCCACACAGGCTAAAGAATGGCTGCATGACCAGAGTGATGAAAGTGAATGCCAAGCCAGTGTAACTGTGTCTTGAATATAAACACACCCGGACTATAAAGACTCTTTCACTTACTACGTAACTTCACTGTTTCATACATTTTTAAAAAATTTAAAATATGGAAGGGGTTTGTTTATATTTTTTTAAATGTATGCAGCCACAATCCATCCGCTCTCTTCCAATGAGTTGTGCCAACCACATGCAAGATCATAAATATCCACATTGTTTGCTAACTCGGTAATAAAAGGGAAAAGCCCTCCCGCTGAGCAGCAGTGTTTTGATAAATTGGCTATTGGGGTGACTACAGAAAGAGGTGTCTGATCAGCAAGAGCAGCAATTTTTTAAAAGTACATCAGAAGCAGGAAGCTTGCCAAACCTATCAATGAAGCCACTGGACAACTGACCCCAAGCTTTGGGACTCACTAAAGCCACTGACAGCCAGATGCAGGGAACTGGCCAACAGGGGATGGATCGCTCAAAAATTGTCCTATTCTGCTTACCCCCTCTGAAGCCACTGGCTCTGGTTACTGTCAGAGACAGGATACTGGGCCAGATGGTCCATTGGATTGAGTCACTCTTATTTTCTTAAGGTCCCTCACCCAAAGACTCTTAAGCAATTAAGCAATCATGGGGGCAAGAGGAAAGGTTCTCATGAGTCAGTAACTGGTTCAGAGATAGGAACCAAAGGAGAGGAATGGTGCATCTAACGAAGTGGGTTCCAGCCCATGAAAGTGTATGTCCCAAAAAGTGTGTTATCGTCATTAAGGTGCCATAGGACTCCTCGTTGTTTCTAATAAATGGTGAGTTTTCACAGTAGAAAAGTTAAAATAGCAGGATCCCCATGGATGGATCAATGCAGTGACCTGGAAAAAGGGATAAACAGGGAGGTGCCCAAGTTTGTAGATGATTCAAAATGACTCAGGGTAACGACATCGGAAGCAGATGGCGAAGAGTTACAAAGAGATCTCGCCAAACTGGGTGACCGGGCAACAAAGGGCAGACTAAATTCAGTGTTGCTAAATGCAACGAAAGGCATAATGGAAAACACAATCATAACTATATATACAGAATGACAGGATCAAAATGATTGGTTACTACTCGAAAAAAAAGATCTTGGGCTATTGTTGAAAGTTCTCTGAAAACACTCTCAATGAGCAGCAGCAGTGCAAAAAGCAAACAGACGTAAGGAACCATCAGCAAAGGTACAGATAAGAAGACTGAAAATATCATGCCACTATATAATCCTTGGTACGTTTACACCCTGAATACTGTGTGCAGTTTTGGTTGTCCTGTCACTGGCGAGATACATTAGAATAGGAAAAAGTACACAGAAGGGCAACAAAAACAATGAGGGGTGTGAAACAGCTTTCATATGAGGAGAGATTAAAAATACCGGGACTGTTAATCTTAGAAAACAGATTACAAAGGTGAGAGAGAGATGACTGAGGTTTATAAAATCAGAAATGCCATGGAGAAAAGTGAATAGGGATGTGTTATTCATCCCTTCACAACACAAAAACGTGGAATTCATTTGGGTGAGCCCAATGGGCAGTAGTTTAAAACAGACATAAGGAAGTACTTTTACACACAGTGTATGGTCAATCTGTGGCACTTGTTGCTGGAGACCTTGTGAAGGCCAAAACTATACTTAGTTTCAGAGAAGAAGTAGATAAGTTCATGAAGGACAATGAACATGGTCCAGGGCAGAATCCCATATTCTGGGTGCTCTCAGAATGTCCCACTGCCAAAAGCTGGCACTGGCTAACAGGAGACAGATTAATCAATTGCCCACTTTTGTTCCTTGTTTCCTCTGAAATATCTGCCACTGGCCATGGTCAGAAGACAGGATACTGAGTTAAATGGATCCTTGGCCTGATCCAGTATGACCGTTCTTAAAGCCTCTCAGAGAAGAGGTATCCACCCTCACCCACTGTTCCCGCTTCGGGTTGGAAGGAGCATAGTATGCTTTGAAAGGGAAGCTGCTCTCTCACTTTCTCTAACATAGCGTAAGGGAGGGTTCTGCAAATGAAGTAGTTGTTCTTCTGAGCCTGACTTCACTGGAATATTTCTCATGAACCTTTGTGTGATTTTGTGCAATGTCGGTGAGAAATTGGCTAAGCACATCAAAACAAATAAAGATGGCAGTTAAAAGGTGCTCAGGGTTTAAGCTCTCTTGTGGTAAATGGATTAGTAGACAGAGGGAAAGTTTACCAGGAAAAACTTAAACAATGAATAGTCTAGTAGCACCTTAAAGACTAACAAAATATGTAGATGGTATCATGAGCTTCTGTGGGGAAAACCTACTTCTTCAGATGACTGGAGTATTAGAAGTCCTGATCGAAGAATAAATAAGGGGGGGGAGGGAAGAAGGAGATGGTGAATAGATAGTTCAAGTAGTTACAAGAGGCTGCTAAGAACAATTAGCACCTCCATTGGTTGGGTAAGTCATTAGGATGTGGAAGGTAGCATGCGAGCCAGACGATGTCTCTATTCATTCCATTTGCATAAGAATTAAACTTGTAAATGAAGTTAAGTTCCAACCCTTCCCTCTGTATTTGGCTTGTGGAATTGGCCTGAACAACACGGTGACTTGGAGATCATTAATGAGTGTCCAAGCAGATTAAAGTGTTCTCCAACAGGTCATTGATGTCATTTGTCACATGACTTTGTAATTTATTTCACAGCTATCATTCCCACATAGGTGGTATACATGTATGGACATACGTATGTATTCACACACACTAACATATCTGACTGGAGGAGAACATCCGCCCTTTTATTTTGCTCAACGTGCTAGTCTCTTACCTGAATTTGGAGAGATGTGTAAACTGCTCATGTCTTTGGACATACCATTGGTTTTTGGACTGGAGATGGGTGCACAAGCAGACGTTGCTCGGGGGGGCCTCTTTCCTGGCACTTTCACAGTAGTTCTCAAAAGGTCGATTTCTTTTCCATGCACATTCTGCATATAGTCCTGCAGAGAAACAAACAAAATCAGAAATGTACAAAAAACCTAATAGTTAGAACAGCATAGTAAGAACTGGAAACTTAAGAGTGGAAAAAGCTTTTTGTAATTCTTGTTTATCAAACACACAAAAACACAAAGGGGACAGATCCTAATGCAGAAAGAGGTTGGAACAGTGGCTTGTATAGAACCAAACACCTGTGTACCAGGCTTTGGCAGCACAGCAAGTTACAGTCGTATTCTTTCCGCCTGTACAGAGTCTCCAGAAAGAGGCTTTTGCATCTGTTCTACAAAGAGAATGTTTAGAAAATTCTCCAGAATTATGTGGAGTGACCAGCATTTTTCCCTGTAAACTGTCCAGATGATTAGCAGAACACTGACATCTAGGTTTTTTTGTTTCCACTGGTGGGTGCACTTACACATGCCTCAGTGCATACAAAAATTTATTCTGCACATGGATGGGAAAAACACACATACAGATGAAAAAGATTAGAGGGAACATTGGTGACCAGTGTAAAAGTATTGTCATGTTCTGAGACTTACCTAAATTAAGAGCTACTATATTTGGAGCTTCAGATATTTCAAGAATAGGGCCAAGAATTAGGTGGTTGTTATGACAGTAGCACAAAATGACATGTACAAAACCCAGAGTTGCACATTTTTGAGTTCCTCAACTCCATAGGTAATTGCAAATAACATGGATTGAAACTACACTATATTGTTCTCTGTTTTGGAAACAGTTGTGTAATTTTTAAATGACCAGGCTAACATTTATTTTTGTGATAATGACAATGTTCTCTTTGGGGTTGCTTCCCATTAAATAATGGAATTGATTCCATAATGTTGGGATTCAGAAGGTTGAAAGATTAAAATGGTTTGGCAAATAGGCCTGTTATGGGGCCAAATTAGTACAACTCTTATATGGCTACTATTTGGTAGATTATCAGATTGGATAGTTCTATCAAAAAATAAGCATTGGCCCAGTAGCAGAGTTCAGCTTGTTTAAATACAATCTGAAATACGCATTCTAACATTTGTGTTGCTAAATCAATGGAGAAGTACTGTTTGTGGAAAATAAAGAAATTATACACAGGCTTCTTTGGATTGCTTGCGAATATCTACATGGTATACAGAGGGAGTTAGAACAGTTCACTGGAGATATTAGAGTGCCAAGCAACTCCAAAAATTATAGAACCATCCCTTCACTAGTTTCTAGATACAAGATGAAAAGAACAGGTCCCTTTCTAAAACATCAACTTGGTATAACTTTCTTGTTCAATGTCAATTCTTCACAAATTAAAATACAATAAGAGGAACATAATTGAGCATTTATTGCTTATGGGCTCTAAAATGAGGCTAATCAGATAGTGACTAAACCTCAGCAGGGGCTCTTTTAATAGACACATTTTATTTAACATACAATAACTAATGTATTCCATTTCAATTTGCTCATGGAGAAGTTTCAACTGTTCTCTACAAATTCTAAAACTGGAGAGCACACACAAATCACCTTTAACCTTAGGTTGGGAAATGATGCGAGAGCAGATTAAATTGCCTTAAATAGAGAAGGAATCAGGTCTGAAAGTGAGGTATAAACTTAATGAATGAAGTGTAAGTGAATGTTGGGAGCAGGGAATAAATATACTCTATTTTACTACTGAACAAAGAGGTGCAAACAAAATAGAAGCCTCACAAGCGCTGACTGACAGTACACACTATTGCTTTCTATGGCTGTTTTCAATGCAAATGACCAAGACGACCCTGTCATTCTGTGCTAGGTGCAAAGCAATAATCCTGTACATTTCCTCAGAGGAAGAAAGGAAAGCTCTGAGCTTCCTTCCAGTAGGATGTCAACGCCCTCCGAGCCCTGCATCCTACCCCCTGAGATCTGTACTTGAGGAATTAAAGTTACAACTCCAACATAACGCAGCATGTTCAGAAGCGCGATGTATGATTTGATCAGATTAGAACAGATGAGGGTCTCGTTGTCATCTGGAATATGCTGCGTTAACGAGAAGACAGCAACTCCGATTTTGATATGCAAATGTTACAGATGTAACTCCCCTAGATGTTAGTTGTAGAAAATGCTGATCTGAGAAAAAAGGGGAAAAAACCCTTTAACAAGGCATGAGGGTAATTCAAAGCCAAGTACTTTTAAACAGCACTTAACAAGTCCCTGGAGTCCACTCAACAGCGGGCCACCCCAGAAGTGCCATCTTCTGCCCCTCAACAGCTTGAAAAAGTAGTAATTGCAAATCCATTTGCATTTTTCTTCTCAAGTTGTCCATGTTCATCATTCAGCACGGTGGAAAAAACAAGCACCGGAGCAAAGGGACCCCTCCCCACATGTGTCAATAACAAGACGGCGGCGTGCCTGAAACCCCCCCCCCCCCACTCCTGCTCTTGCACCTTTGCCATGGCTTGTTTTTCACATTTCACTCCTAATTATGTTGCATCTATTGCCATACACTTAATTAGCTGCATTAATGTGATTTCTTTTCACATAGTCAAGCAATTAAGAGCTATGATTGAGTTTCATTCAATTAGCCTCAACAAACATGCTAATTGATGTCCCAGATGCAAATGAGGTGCAATGAGAGAAACCTGCTAGCAATCGAGAGTTGTGTCAGGGAGAAACACAGCTCTCAGCTTGCTGACAGAAGCACGGCTTAACATGGCTACCACCTTCTGTGGAGCTGCCTTTTGAGGCAGGGAGATAAGCCATTATAGTGCCTCGGTGTACCAAACAGTTCCCTACAGGAATACTGTGCAGCACTGAATCAAATCAATGTTGTCTCCAATTCTCACACCAATGGCTGGTAGCAGCACTGTGAGAAAATGCATGGCACTTTACTAGGACTTGGTAGGTGTTACAGACATTGTAACCATCACATACACTACTTCTTAATCTAAAAAAATTGTTAAACGTCTCCATCTAATCTCCGAGCTTGTGAAATACTACATCGGTAATGGCCTACAGTTATCAGTAACTGGCGACTTCATCTTAGTCAGCTGTGGGGCACGCTAGTACTTGAAGTTAAGCCTAGAACACATCAATCAATCAATAATCCCTAAAAATATACTCACTATATTGATTCGCATTGCTTTTCATCCTGAGGTAACACCGTTAGCAGTTTGCTGAAATAGAGCGCCACTGAGTGTTAATTTGACTACTCAAGCCACGTGACTATTATCTATAAAACTAAATTAACTGGTAAAATATCAGTGATTGCCATAGAAATGACAAATACTCGTGGAAGCTGCAAAATGTTGTTATTTGATAATACTGCAAAATGAATTGCCCTCAGTGAAAAGACACGCTATGCTATACAGCTTTCTTCTCAGAAACACTAAATGGAAATAAAATGAGGTTCAACAGTGAAATGGATGAAAGCTGTTTAGGCAAGTACACTGACTGACCAAAATAGACCCTGTCTTGAGAATATTTAATACTGCTATTTATGAATGTTCCTTAAAGAACATAAGAATGGTCATACTGGGTCAGGCCAAAGGTCCAGCTAGTCCAGTATCCTGTCTGCCCACAGTGGCCAATGCCCAGTGCCCTAGAAGAAATGAACAGAACAGGGACTCATCAAGTGATTCCTCTTTTGCCATCCATTTCCAGCCTCTAACAGAGGCTAGGGACACCATTCCTCCCCACCCTGGCTAGTCACCATTGATGGATCTAACCTCCATGAATTTATCTAGTTCTTTTTTGAACCCTTAACCTTATTGACTGGAACAAATAATTGAAATGAAAGTGTTACCCAACTGTTGGCATACAATCAAGTGGGCTTCAATTTTTTTAAGTCACTCATACACACTAAATTCAGTGAAGTCAGGTGTCCAGTTGTCATATATTAATTCCCCAAACATTTAGAATGCTTTCATAAAAACAAAAATCTAATAATAACGGTTATGAAGATTTCTTCAATAAAGCCATTATTCATGTCAGAGAGACACAATCTTATCTGGGGAGGAGGGGGAACCAAACTTTAATTTTCAAAACTTAAGAAAGGAACCACAAAAATGACCTTCCATATCACACACCATTGGGCACAGTAGTTTTATTTCTTCTCTACACTACTTTCTGCACATGAGAACATGCCTTTCCTTTCAATACTGCTTTGAATAAGAAAAATCAGAACATAGCTCCACCAGGTTTGAAGCAATGTACGCTGCTCATTTAAAACACAGGCACACAGCTAGCTCTGAAGGCAGTGCACAAGTAAAGGCGGCAATACCACAATCCCCTTCCACTGGCCAGATTTCATGGTCCATGGCATGTTTCTCATGGCTGTGAATTTGGTAGGGCCCTAACCAC
Source organism: Rafetus swinhoei (assembly GCA_019425775.1). Taxonomy (NCBI): domain Eukaryota; kingdom Metazoa; phylum Chordata; order Testudines; family Trionychidae; genus Rafetus; species Rafetus swinhoei. The sequence continues at coordinate 75,271,670 of CM033439.1, forward strand.
GATAGCTATTTGGCGAAGCACACTGTTTTCAGGCTCAACACCAAAACACTCACTGCAAGGTTGCCATGTGTCACAAAATTAACGTGCCTAATCCTCATTTAAACTCACACTTCTCAGAAAGTCCTGGGTCAAATCAGTCCCTCAAATGTTCATTTTCTCTTATTACCTTCCCCCTTTCTCTCATCTATAACTTACTCTAAGGCCATGTTTCTCAAACTGTGGGTCCTGACCCCCCGGGGGGGTCGCGAGCAACTTAGGGGAGGGGGGGTTGTGGTATCACAAAGTTTGAGAACCCCTGCTCTGAGGTAATAACATATAGAATTTAACCCATACAATGCTGCCTTTTCCCAGTCAAATATTAAGTGATACGTGACGCTTTCTGTAGCCCTCAAAGCATACCCAGCAAGTCAAAACACACACTTCCTATTCTGTGACTGGTGTTGAGGCTGTCTGACAGCTCCCATTCCCCAGGCTAGGCACTGGGTAAGGTACAAGGCAAGTTGCCAGGAATCCAAGTCCCACTACTGTCATTGGTTTGGCCTGTGGTTCTTGATGGATCTACCTCAGATCCCTGTTAGCGGATAGGACAGCCTGCTGGTGTCTCACATGGAGATGTCTGTGAGCCTCACTCCATCAAGACTGGCATACTGCTTCGCGATCCGCAGGTGAAAGGCGCGGCAGAACTATTAAAAGAGGAAGCCCCTGTGTGTGTCTCAGCATGGCGTTTTTGGAGAGAAGGAGCTAAGGTTAAGATGGTGTATTTTAGAGAACAATACTGATTTACGGAGCCACGAACGGTAACCTGCAAAGCTATTGTTCAGCAGCAGCAGCAACTGCTTTGGCAGAAGTGGGTGCAAGATGGGGATGGTAAATGCTGAAGCCGTACTTTTGTGTGTACACGGCAGTCAGACATTTTTATTGCAGAATGCCGTCTGGAAAAGATGCAAAACAAAATTGCTAAACTGCGGAGGAAAAAAAAATAAGGGGGAAAAACAAAAGGCCCCCTTCCCTTTGCTTATTGAGTTCAAAGGCATAACATGCAGCACCCTGCAGCAAATGGGAAGCTACACTAATTTTAAAGCCATAAAATGCTATAAAGTGCCCTGCGGGGCAGGACTACACTGAAGCTAGTTGCACCTAAATAAGACATGGTTCATTTACTTCGCAGCTTAGCCTAATGTAATCATCAGCGGATTTCTAGCCTAGAGTTGTAACAGGCAAATAGCCGATACTGTGGAGGCGACACTCCCAGCCATCGAGGGGCTTCAGCTAGATTGCTGTTGATTAGAAAATTTTTCAGTTTTGACAAGCACTTAATGAACATAAATCGCACCTTGATTGGTTTCCATTTGGGGCCACAGGCACACCTGAGAAAAAACAACAATTTCCAACTTGACTTCCCCCATTCTTTGCAGAGACCTCCGCAACAAACCTACAGTCCTGTTATGAGCTGCATAAGAAAATATTTAGCGCACAATTCTGTGCAAGCAGCCCTGAATGGATGTTTAAATGCCTTCCTACACAGAGATATGCACATTACATCATTAAACATCTTTGTGCACGCTGATCTCAGAAAAGGTAGTGCTCCAGAAAACAACACTGGGGGACAATTAGTCATTTTAAAATGCATGTCAGTCTGTTCCGGAAACACCCTGGTCAACCTACAGCTGCTTCTGGATCTTGGTAACAAGGTCTTCTGGTTGCTTTACTATTAACACTGGAAACGGAGACCGTGAAGTTAAAAAAACATTCAGTACATCTATTCTGTATTAATCAGATCAATTGGTTCCTAGGAAAAGGGGGGGGTAAGGGTAGGTGGAAGAGTCTTTCAATATATAACACCGGTCTCAAACAAAAAGAATATTAAATTCTACTCAAAATGGAGCTAGCTTTATTTTCATAAAGTATCTCTTCACAAATCAACACCTTCCCTTTTTGCTATTGAAATCGCAACTTCAAGTAACCCAATAGTTTCAGAGCAAATGAGCTCTGACAATGAGCTTTACACTTTGCTGCTACCTATTACACATTAACGCTGTTCTGCGAGTAATAGTTCCATGTGAATTGCAGGACCCTACACTAACTGCATGTGATAAATCTTGTGTCCCATGCTCTGAAACAAATGGATCCCAAGCTAAATATGCGTTAGATATTCATAGGCCACTTAATGCACAAACAAGGCGAATCTCTACCCGGTCATGGGACTAGTTATATGGAAACAGCAGGAATTATCAGTCTTCATTACCTTAAGTACAGACTGCTTAAGTGGGAGTCTTATGATGCAGCTTACTGACCATTATACAGGATCCTGAGAACTCCACATTTGATTATGCCCATGATTTTTTACTTGGCATAGCAGGTGCAGTGGCGATTTCATTTAGGGGTAGGCTCATTTTGAAGGGACGCTGTTTAAGGTCGTTAGGATTTAAAATGTACTTAGCTTGACAGTTTTTCCACATTGCAAGTCTTACCTTAAGGACAGCAGGTATAGCATTAGGTGGGCTTTTTTTCAAACTTATCCTTACTGCAGCACCCGTTCAAGTAAACAAAGCAGCCTATCTCCTAGCCAACAACAAACTGCATGGGTGATCTCCTGCGGCAGTCACTGCTAGTGCTTTTCCAGCCCTTTGTTTCCTATACATAGGCACGTGCTATCCCACACTACATACATATTGGCTGAAAACACACCATGGTGATGAGTGAGATCCCATATTATCATGGCATAAGAGGGGAATGTAGCACAACCTCTAATTAGCATTGTTTCTGAAGAGGTTGTGTAGTTTCTAGAAAATAGCAGTAGCAATGAATCAAAGTATGACAGGATTAAGTAATGCAGCCCAGAGAAATTATAACTAATGACATCACAAAGCAGTGTACTAGTTTGGACAAGCTTTTAGGACAGAGCTATTAAACTGGTCCACAATTATTTGTGTGAGAAAGATGTATGGTATCAACCTCTCAAATACGCAGCCAGGATTAGTCACAATGTTGTATATTTTTCATGTCTTTCTGCTTTTCCATTTAGTTCAATGTCTCATACATACGAATGGATAAAATAACTAACAAATTTGAGCACTGATAATTTTGTCAAACGTACATTTCCCTTCTTGGCCTCTAAAATCACTCCGGATTTTCCTCTCTCAGTCTGCCCTGACTGCAGAAACTTTCAAAGAATACATCTGCATCGTAATTGATACACAGCAGTATGAGAAGTCAAACAAGCCATCTTTGGGTCAATTCCTAGACCTATTGAACGAGGTATAATTTTATGATTACTTCTGCCCTTCAAGAGATTTCAGACTTTGCTTCAAATGAAAATACAACTCTAGATATTTGTAAACTATTTTGTATCGACTATGACGACCAGAGACAGTGTGGGTGAGTTTGTTAATCCAACATCCCACAGGACAGCAAAACTATTCAAGAGAATACACATTACAGAGCAAGAGAAGAGCCAGACAATATGTCTGTACAAAAGTTACTCATATATTTAGTTGGCCAATACAATAAATACTACAAAGACAGGCCAACCACAAGATTCGGGCATTGCTAGTCCCCATACCTCCAGAATTCACTGAACAGGTTCCCAGAAGCATAAAGTTGGTTTAAAAACAACAACATATTTTGGGTTCTTACTGGCCATTGAATTTTTAAAGTCCACATCTTCAAGCTTTTCTGAAGAAGCATTAAGCCAAGGATTTTTTTTAAACAGAGCCTTAGCTTTATTTAATTACATGATTTGAGGCGGTAACGGTAACGCTGAAAAACCAAAACCAAATATAAGGAGAAAATTGCTGGAGTTGAGCCACACTGCTAGACACACTCGTCACATTTCAACAGTCCTTACAGGGATCCTCATTTAAACTCTAACTGGATCTTAGGAGATCAGTCAGTGCCTGTAGAATTTCACAGGCCCAGGCACTGTTGTGGTAGTTTTAGGCTGTCTCCTAACAAGGTGAGTGTCAATACAATAGATCAGAGCACAGGTGCATGAAGCATATAGAAGACAACTCCTGGCCACGCTGAAGTTTCATACACTGCTATTGCAATAGGATTGCTTTGATGATGAAAAAATAATTCCTAAGGTCATTATTATTAAGCCAATATTGAACTACGTTTCTAAGACTGATGGAATGAGCTCATTCCACCTTCAATAAGTGCTGTTCATAAGAAAATGCATTTCCAGAGTTGTGGGTACCACCTAGTGATTTCCCAGGCCACATTTGTTCAGATGAGTCTCAACTGGATACAGTATGACTTTTTAAAGTCAGTCCTACAGCACCCACCTACCTTTCTGAAAGTCATTTGAACAGGGTCGATCCCCAATGGGAGAAAGATGAACAGAAACATTGTTCTTATGCCTCAGAACGTTATAATAAAAATACCCAGCTTTCATCTGTAGATCTCAAAGCACTTTACAAAAGGAGGCCAGTATCAGTATCCCCAATTTACAGAAGGGGAAACAGAAACTGAGAGAAGAGATGACTTGCCATAGGTCACCAACGGGTGAGCCAGGAACAGAATCCATGTCTCCACAGTCCCATTCTGATGTTTGTGTAGCGAAGATATCTCAGGGCTAGATGGCTGGTTTTATAAGGCCAGTCAGCAGGAGTTCTCTTTCATTCTTGGTTAGTTTGGAAGGCAAGGAAATTAAAGTCATGTGACCTTTTTCCCCAGAAGAAAATTCAATGGTTTCCGATGGAGGAAGAGGAGACCCATCCTCTACAGCAGAGCTACTCAACACACGGCCCTTGGGCCGCATGCAGCCCACGGTGCAGTTTGGATTTACCTGGGGCCCCAACACGTGGCCCATGGGTGGGAGCCAAAACAAAAAAGCAGTCAATATAATGGTCTTCTGCTGATTGTGTTTTAGTAGTTAAATTCCTGGACTGTCATTGCTCATTAAAAGTGTTGTCGTGTGGGCAGAAATCGGGTAAATATTGCATTTTATTAATATCAGCAGAAGTGACTGTGTGTTGTGTAGTCTTACCGTAATCTTTGTATTCATGCCCGTCAGTGTGAAAGAAACTATTTGCATATATTTGCATGTAACCACACTTAAGTTGCGGCCCTTGGCATGTGCTATGAGTATCACTGTGGCCCCTGGGGCTTCCAAAGTTGAGTAGCCCTGTTCTACAGAGATGTTAGCACTTCCTGCCTTTTGCATGGCAGGAGATACAAGCTGTGTCTTGAAATACAACAACAGTTCTAAGAACTGATGCAAAGCCCTTTCCACAAATCACATGCTCTACATAACTCGGATAACGAAGTTGTGTGTTTCTAAAACCTTCCCTTCCCCCCAACCTACCCAAGAACTGCATACGGATGTAAATGCAGAAATACAGAAACAAACGGACTCAAACATAAAATAAAGGAATATCACCTCAGGAAAAAATTATGTTTTTATTTCTCTTTTTTAGAACTGGCAAAGTGAACTGAAGTGTGCCCGGGGCAGAACATTTTACACTCGGGATAACTACAGCTAACGCTGGGTCAGCTGCTGACCTGTGGCATGCTGGCAAAACCCCAAAAAAGGTAGATGGGTGTCAAAGTAGGTATTCATCAGGATGACACTCAGATAAAGAGGCTTCAAACACAAACTTGTCCTTCACCATTAAAATAGCACTACCCAGCAAGTATCCTAGAGAATATACACAGGGAGCCCGGATGCACAGCACTAGGCCATTAGGAACCGAGAGATGCCTACACAAACTCTCCTGGGTCCCTTTGTGAAGGCAAGACAGACATGCAAGATGAATAGGTAGACACAGTGAACTGTGAAACCTGCAGGTCAAAGTTCTCTCTCATTATCCCCTCCAGTTTTCTATCAAGGTAGTCCCTTAGGCACACGAAGGGAAGGTTTAAGGTTCTTGAAAAAAAAACTGCCAGCACCAAGTCCTGAAAACATAGGTTGCTTATGTATGTATTTTCTCCTTTAAGAGAAAGAGAATGCATGTACTGACCGTGAAAGGTGTCAGGCTGATGTGAGCAACTGAAGTTACTTATTTAGACAGCTAAGTATAGCTCAAGCTTCCCCAAACTGCCCCGCCGTACACTCTCAAGTCTTCTGGAGGCACCAACTCTAGAACTCAGATGCTAGTTCACTTTCCACACCCCTGTGATATTTTGTTTCTCTGTCTAGACTGTCTACAAGGGTGCCAAGTTTGATACCGGTTTGTGTGTCACAAACGTTCTGGTTGGAAATGGCACAGAATCACTGAATCATTTCTCACGGGCTGCTGAACATATCTAATAATACAAACATGTGATCGTTATGTGACCCTCAACCTGGTATGATGAGACATTGCCAAACATGTTGTCAGTGCTTAAAGAACAGATTAAATATTTTAATGAGTCCTGTCCCTGCAACTTTTGCATCAACTTGAAGTGCAGTAGAAAGGGACTGAAATTGCCTTTTCATTTATTTCTCCCCGTACGCTCTCTCTTATCCCCAGTATTCTGAAAGGATTGCCAAGTGCTGCACAGTAGGGAACCACAACTCCAGAGCTTTGAAGAAGAGGTTACTCACCTTGTGCAGTAAATGAGGTTCCTTGGGATGTGTCTTCCTGCGGGCACACCCCATCAGATACCACTGCATCCCTGCGCCTTTGCTTGGAGAGTTTTAGTAGCAGTGCCCCTACGGGTTGTACAGACATAGCGCCTGTCTCATGGCACCATCGATACCTCATCTAGCATGTGTGAGACCTAATCCCCTCATTTTCTTCCTTGTGTGGAGTCCTATTGTGAGCTCTGAAGTAGAGTGGAAGAGGGTGGGCAGTCCAGAGTGACGCCGGCAGCCTCACCGGGCCCCTGGGCAAGACAAAGGGAGTCTTCTCTGTGCCCCAGAGATGGGGTGGGGCTTGGGCTAGGCAGCCTTCAGCACTGCCTGGAAAGCATCACACCTCTCCCAGGCGTAAGCCTGAGCTCATCGGTTAGCCTTCACAGTTACACAGAGTTTCCCCCCTCCCATGCTGCTGCCTCTGATAGCACTCCTACACTGGAAACAGATACGCTAGACAAAACAGACCCCTTTACTGCATTCAGATCACCTGTCCCAAGCCAAGAAGCGTCAGCTCTTAAAAGCCTGATATTTAGTCATTCCAGAAGAAGCCCAACACAAAATAAACTCTTACATCTACTGAACAACTAGTCAGCTGCATAAAGGCAGGTTACCTAAGTGGTACTTAAATCAGACTATGGAATTTTAGCTCCAGTGTGCCCACAGGTTCATAGCTTCAGGAATTTTCTTCCCCCACCGAGAGAGGATATTTATCAAACTCTGTCCAGCTGAGCCTGCTTACAGTACTTGATCTGTGGTCTGACAAATTCTGACTGCAGAGAGTGTGGCTTACTTACATGTAAACTGGGATGATAGGTCAGTACACCGTTGTCACACAATGTAACGTATTTCTTCTTCCACTCTTTATTCAATGACTTGCCACTTCGCTTTAGCAGCACACCCTGTTAGAGAGGAGGAGAGGGAAAAAGGCAGAGAAAGGAATTAAACATGATCTTTTGAAATGCATAGCCATCCAAAGCCAAGGGCAGCAAAGACTTATCACATATTTAACAAAATTCTAGTGCCGCTTCCTGACAAGCTTCTCCATCTCTTCACTTTCATAGAAGATTAGCGTTGGAAGACTTCAGAAGGTCATTTTGTCTAACTGCCTGCTCAAAGCAGGATCAACCCCAACTAAATCATCCCAGCCAGGGCTTTGTCAAGCCAGGTCTAGGGATGGAGATTCCACCACCACCCTAGGGAACCCATCCCAGTGCTTCACAACCCTCCTAGGGAAATAGTTTTTCCTAATATCCAACCTAGACATCCCTCACTGTAACTTGAGACCATTGCTCCTCATTCTGCCATCTGCCACCGCTGAGAACAGCCTCTCTCCAGCCTCTTTGGAACCCCCCTTCAGGCTGCTATCAAATCTGACCCCTCCTCCCCCCTTCTCTACTACACACTAAGTAAGTCCAGTTCTGGAAGCCTCACTTCATAAGTCATGTGCCCCAACCCTCTAATTATTTTTGATGCCCTCTGCTGGATTCTCCAATTTGTCCACATCCTTTCTGTAGTGGAGGGCCCAAAACCGGAAGCAATGCTCCTCACCAGTGCCAAACAGAGGGGAATAATCACTTCCCTAGATCTGCTGGCACTGCTCCTACTAATGCAGCCCAATATGCTGACAGCTTTCTTGGGAACAAGGGCACACTGTTGACTCCTATCCAGCTTCTCATCCACTGTAATCCCCAGGACCTTTGGTGCATAACGGCTGCTTAGCCAGTCGGTCCCCAGCCTGTAACAATGCTTGGGATTCTTCCGTCCCAAGTGCAGGACTCTACACTTGTCCTTGTTGACCCTCATCAGATTTTTTTGGGCCCAATCCTCCAATTTGCCTAAGTCACTCTGGACCTTACCCCTCACATCTCCCCACAGTATAGCGTCATTCACGAACTTGTTCAAGGTGCAAACCAACCCATCATCCAGATCATTAATGAAGACTTTGAACAAAACTGCCCCCAGGACCAACCCCTGCTTGATACTGGCTGCCAGAACTTTGTATTTCTATTCTCTTTCTGCCAAAAAATATTGATCGAAAGCTACCTGGAACACCACCAGTACGTAGTAGCCCTTCAATTTGTTTTCAAGAAAGCAGCTTAGCCCAACAAAATATCGTCTGTGTCAACATTTTCTCTGTCCACTAGGCCTAACTTGAGAAGCTTTTATACTGAATTATATCTCCCTAGAAATTCATATTTTAATGGTGGCACTCAATCAAGTATATGGCCATAAAAATAAACTCTAAGTTGAGCAAAGATCAAGCACCTAGTACACTTGTGGGCACTATAAAATAAATGATAAATAATAAATTTCTGTCTGAATGGATTTTCCATGTAATTGTGGATTACAGTGTTGTTAATGTGTAGCTCCTGGATTCCTTTATGTCAACTGCTATTTGTGGATTGCTCTGCTGTATTAGAGCTCAGCCCACAGCGCTGGCAGGGAAATGCAGCAGTTAATGTTGGATTGTTTCTGCTTTAACACTAATTTATACAGCTTTCTCTCTCTCTCATGTGGTGGCACCGCAAAGAAATTTTTTCTAGGTACTTATAACCCTGCTAAGAAGAAACACAATTAATGCAGGTGACAGAGTAGCAGGAGAGACCCTCACGAAGAAATGAAACTAACACAGGTCGTGGGGGAGATTTTTTGAGCGTGCAATCTTGAGTAATCGAGAGGGGGACAGTGGAAGGAAAAAAAACAGATGGATGGAGGGATAACCTGGAGTCAGAGAGAGAGAGGGAGGGAAAACACCAAATTCTTTTCCCGAGGGAGTGGATGGGAAAATAACAGCAGGCAAACAGGAAGTAATTTACCATGGCAGAGGGAAGAGATGAAGACAAAGTAATTGAACAATGAATTAAGATAGAAAACTACTGAAAATACACAAAAGAGTGGAAAGAAACCAAAATATTAAGAAACCTGAAGAGAGAAAAAGTTCTGTAAAGAAGTTCAGATGTAGACAATATTAAACTGGAATTGATGAAGAACTGGAACACAGAAGAGCAAGAAAACAAAATCAAGAGGAAAAAACTAAATATTCTGTGTTTGATCTTTAATTATGGCCAACCTAGCTCATGAAGCACAGGGTGGAAGTGATCTCATACTGTGGCCATTTTCCCCCATGTTACATTACGCTTTGACTGTTACTGAGCTGTGTAACAGGAAACCAAGTTCACTGATGGAGTGATTTCATTAATACTCACAACTCATTTCATTTTATCACCTTGGTGTCTCACTCCAATTATTCCCATGCTGAAATACAGTTTACATATAACACTCAAAAAGAAAAGGATTGAAACATCAAACTTCTACTATACAAGTAAGTGGAATGTGCAACTTTCAATAACAAGCACTAACCACTAAAAGGTCTTTTATCATGAATTAAAAACAACAACAATGAATATGGTCACTTTAATAAGGCATTTGATCAAAGCACATCCCAGTTAAATATAAATAAATAGAAAGCTAGGCACATTGAAATACCTACACGAACTGTCACAGTATGCTAATCAAGATTGTCGAAGGAGCAGATTTGTCTAGGAAATTTTGATCCAAAACACAATCACAAGGCACATCTCAATGAATGCCGCACAGTATAATTTGGTTTAAACTTCTCTTACTCAGGCAAAAAATATTAAACCTCTCTCTCCATATCCAAGTACAATCTTGGAGACCAACAAGTAGGCCTATTTTGTACTGAGAAGTAGCTGCAAATTCAGCATATTCTGCAGTGTCACAGGTGCTCAATGGTATGGATCAGTTCAAATGAAAATCAGGCTCTTACATTTGTTAATTTAAAGCTCACCACAACCAGCAACTTGAATTAAAACATGCACTGATTTCCATCTTATCCCTATGAGAGTAACAGAAAAATGTTTCCATTAAATAAAATGAAATAATAAAGGAAGGGTATTCGATATTAGTAGATGGAAAATACAGCAGGAAATAGAAATTAACATATATAATAGTTAATACATTTTTAAAAAGCAGAATAAACCTAAAGCAAGCTACAGTGCATGCTTACTTCTTTCGTTCAACAGCTTGCTTTATAAAATTATGTCATTTCAGACTGAGTCCCAACAATGAAAGGGGACAAGGGTCAGCTCTGTGCCAATGCACAATTAGAACTGCTCCATTGCTTCAGAAAACCATTTCCCTCCCCCCAAACACTGACCGACATAATCCTCAACTAAATCCCCCGTGCCACAACCCAGATGGACTCATAATACTCCTTTAGCAACCATGGAAATGGTTCCACTGGGGAGTCCTAGGGTCAGAACTGCCCTTTACTGGACACATTCCTCGAATCAAGGCCGCAACAGTGCCCTTTCAGAATTCACATTAGCTGTGAAAGACACTGTACCCAAAAGCACACTTCACATGACTGAAATTAGGCACAAATGTGTCATAGTAACTTTCCAATCGTTTGGGGTCAGGTTTCTTCTCTTTGTGCTGTGGGATGCAGCTTCCCAGGGCTGGAGATCTCAATCGTGTAAAAATGGAACAGGGTTCTGAAGCTTCTTTTTTTCGTGGTTCTGCAAGTGTGAGGTTTCTATGCCAATTACTGTCTTCTCATGTAAGAGAAATTGTTTTCGTCTATTAAAAATAAAAGCTTAGATCTGTCTTTGACTTCTGTGTTTTTCTATTAGAGGTGGCGTGTCATTTCACCTTGCCAGTCTTTTATATAGCCCTTAACTAAAACTGAATTCCCCTACAATGTAAGACTGCACTGTTATCACTGTGCTATATAGATAAAAAATTACTTTCCCAAAGCTATTCTCCAACCGGTGCTGATACGTTCTTCATAGTCTAATGGGAATTGAACTGCAAAGCTTCACATTGGACATTTTTTTTCTTTCCACTTTCTTTGAAGTTTTCAACCTTTTCTGACTGCCACTCAGCTACAGGTTAAGCATATTATTATTATGGAAGTACCTGTTCAAGGCAATTATAAACTCAATGAAGTGTAAAGGCTGCTAATTTTGGTTGGACATATTCCTGGAGGTTTCAGAAGATGAGACTCTAGGACAGGAGCGGGGGAATCTTTTTTGGGCCGGCGGACGCTGACCTACAAAAAAATCAGTCAGGGGCTGTACGCAACTGAGAAGCAAAAGGACATTCCCCTCACACACCAGAGCCTAGTAGATTTTGTGTTCCAGACCTGCGGTGGGACTGCAGGGGAGGGGGGCACGTGAGGGGAAGGGCTGGAGCACCAGCACAGGATCCCCAATGCCTGGGGGGGAGCCCTGAGCTTTGGGAGCCAGATACAGGCAAGCCAGGGGACACATCTGGCCCCCCGGGCCTTAGGACCCCCCATCCTTACTCTAGGACAATTCTGGAGAGTTGACAATCCTAAAAGCAGGATGATATCATAGAATTCTAGGGCTGGAAGAGACCTCAGGAGCTCATCGAGTCCAGGCCCCTGCCCAAAGCAGGACCAACCCCAACTAAATCATTCCGGCCAGGGCTTTGTCAAGCCAGGACTTACAAACCTCTAGGGATGGAGATTCCACCCCCTCCCTAGGGAACCCATTCCAGTGCTTCCCCACCCGCCTAGGGAAATAGTTTTCCCTAATATCCAACCCAGACCTCCCCCACTGCAGCTTGAGACCATTGCTCCTTGTTCGGCCATCTGGCACCACTGTGAACAGCCTCTCTCCATCCTCTTTGGAACCTCTCTACAGGAAGTTGAAGGCTGCTATCAAATCCCCCCTCACTCTTCTTGAGGAAAAGAAAAAGCCCCTCGAATTTGTACAAGGAATCACACATTAAGCAGTATCAGGAAGGGAGAGTGGGGAAAGAAGAACATGATATGAAAATGTTTAAACGCACTTGGTTGTTGCACAAAGAACATTTTACTGCTAACCACATAAGGACTAGGAAGTTCCATTTCATGGACCTGCATAAGTCATCGCTCTGCCTATCACGTCGCGTGGCTTCGCTTTTTTTTTTTAAAACAAGGATTCCACTATATTTTGATAGATAGTATTGTGCTACTGAACATTATGCGCTTCTAACAGGAAGGAATAAGATATCAATCGTTTGCCTGCACATGCATGTAAATGTACATTCTATTTACTTAATCTGCTATAAGTGACATTTTTTAATTTGAATTTCATTTTACACCATTTAAAGAATACTGCATGGTAGAAAGCCCTACATCCTAACCCAGAAATAATATTCAACAACAGGTAACTTAAAACATTGTTAATTAGGGAAGCATCATAAAATTTAGGAAACAGTGAAAGCTGAAATGGTCATCAGACCAAACCCTTTACAATCTTGGCTCTGGGTCCTAGTGGTCCATAAATGGCTTTTTAAGGGAAGATGACAAGCTACAGGAAGACTATGGTATTATGACAGCTTCCTGGTGGATATCTGATTCCGTACAAAAAAGTCCCTCGAATTTGTACACAGAATCACACGTTAAGCAGTAACAGGAAGGGAGAGTGGGGGAAGAAGAAAGATGGCATCTCCCTTGTGATGTGATTTTTGTTGTTGTTTTAACTATTTGAGCGAACTGACCAAAGTAGTATTTGTCACTAGTACCCGCCATTCATTCCCTCAGTCCAAACATAAAGTACTTCACAAGATATATCTGACCCACAATGGCACTCAAAACACAGTAGAACAATCCATACGGCTTTGTTTACGGAAGGAGTGTGAATCTCCAGCTCCCAAGGTCTGAGGTGTAATCCCAAGGTCTAGTACAGCTGTAATCACTTCAGAAGTAATTCGTATCACTGTATTATTTGCAGTGTTCTCTTCATTAAGTACAGCGAGTTCCAGGGTAAAATTACCCTCTGGCAAAGGATACATTGTAAAGATTTTAATAGTCAGTGTACACAAAAAGTAAGTGAATTTCAACACAAGGTTATTAATATCCCCATGAAACGCTGGATTCTCAACATTAAAAACCGCAGTTGAAAACATGGAATTAAATGCGTCACTTGCACCTAGCTGCAGTTAAAGGGAATTTGGTTTTGCTGCTCAACCGCCTGCCCTGACCTTTTCAGCTCGAGGGCCAGTGGTCCGTGCTATTCCTAAGAGAGCACAATCAATACTTTGGGGGAGATGCTCTTGTTTTCCCTGTTGAGCTACAATTCCCCTATAAGGGATTGGCTCAGTGTATTCATAGGCAGCTCCTACACCTTCCCCTCTCAGTCCAGGGTGGAAAGGTAAGAAAAGGGCCAGGAGGGAGTGGCACAAACTAAAGCAATTCCAAGGTTTCTTAGACAGCTCCTGAGGGCCTGACTACTCATGGCTGGCTTGGATCAGCTGACTCAGGCTGGCAGTTCCTGAGGGCCTGACTACTCATGGCTGGCCCAGTTTAGTTGACTCAGGCTGGCAAAGCTCAAGCTTGTGGGCTGAAAAATTGCTGGGTAGATATTTAGGCTTGGCCTGAAGTCTAAGCTGTGGGAGCCTGAGAGGCTGAAGGATGCCAGGGCTCAGGCTCCAGCCTCAGCCTGAACATCTGCACAGCGCTAGTTAGCCCTAGATCCTAAATGAGCTGATCCAGGCCAGCTGTGGGGTTTTTTTTTCATTCCTATGAGCTTGCAGGGGACCCCTTATGCTACCCCATGATGCCATGGCTGATTCAGACCCTTCAGGTTAAAAGGGACAGGGTGATGCTCAGGAAGCACATTTTCTATTCTTGATACACACATCATAACACTCATTCTTCTTAACAGTTGTCCTCAAAGGCCACATGTAGAATCTTGAGTCACAGATGGGACACCACTGCTGCAGCCCCATGCAAGCAAGTTAGGCAGTAGATAGTGGAAGGAAGAGACAGACTACGTTATACCCTCTGCCCCGCATCATCTCCTCTAATTCAGTGTTTCTCAACGGCAAGTCTGTGGACCAGCACCAGTCCCGGAGAGCTCCTTGACCTCCTTTTCCACATCAGAGCAAGACATAAAAATTTTATTTTCATTTCTTCCATACACCTCAGACACATAAGTGGTTCCCCCTTGCAGAGAGGCAAAAAAGGGACTGGATGAATCACTTCAATTCGCTCTGTACTCTCAAATGTATAGAAACATCAGGCAGGAAAACAATGGGGAAAATGGAAGGGAGGTATTTTAATTGTTGAATACAGGGGACATCTGCCCAGGAAATCAGAGACTATCAAGGCCAAGTAGGACGGCGTATACAAACCTACTTCCTGTATCAAAAGGCAATTATATGAAGTCTCCATTTTAACACAATATTTAAATCAAGGAAAAATGCAAACATCTATTTTTCTAACATAAGAGAGCCACTGTCTGTGACAACCAGGGGAATGGCCTTGAGAAATGTACTTAGCCTAGGATTTAAAAATAGCTTACAGACACACTCAACCATACACTAGATTGAAAATATAGATACACTATACAAAGCAAGGAATATATATATATATATATTTTTAATCCTTCAGGTCACTCCATTTTCAAGTGGTGCTGACCACTAAGATCTACTTGTCTACCTGTAATTCCAGTCATGTTTCATCCTCAGGCCATTCAGTTAAGGAACATACTTGAGCTAAGTAAATAATCATTTCTACCCTCACATCTCTCCGAGACAGCACTCTGTGTTAATTAAAAAAGTTTGCTCCAAATACTCAGTGACCAGATATCATCATATGATCTGACAACTGATCCATGTACATACATCAGTTTCGTATTTCATCTCCTCAATTTTAGCAGTACAGATAAGAAATGGATGACCCAAGCTTCAAGACTCAATACTTTCAGATTAACACCTCCAATTTGCTCATCAACTCTGAAAAGAATTTAACACTTCAAATTAAATTTCATCACCTTCCCCCAAAATGATAGTTGTGGATTTACTAGTGGAGTACTTCATATCTACAGTATTTAATACTAGGTCATGTTTTGTGTGGTTTAACGAGCTACAAGAAAAATACTTTGAGTTGAATGAACACACTTCATTGCTTAGTTTTTGCTCAAGGAACTTTCTCATTGCGCAAAACAGAAGAAATGTCTGTCTGTGTTGCAATCTCTTTATTAGTAATGTGTATTCTGCATCTAGTCCCAGGAGGTCATTGCAAGCCAAAAGCAATGTTAAGTGTACAAGCTTTAAATAACTTACAAAGTTAATGTAATGAATGTAAGTGCTATCTGAAATCTATCACTCAGTGGCTTGCTGTAGCCCCAAGCTGTGATAAAACACTGCTCATAAATTTATATTAAAACTCTGTTCGATAGCAATTATTTACCAACAAAGATTTATTGATCGCATTTGCTGTTAGAGATCGAGGCCCTAACTGCGCCAATCAGCTGGTGTTGTTGAGCTTCAAGGCACCCAGAGATGCTACAGACCACTGTCAGGTTTGGCATCCCGATCATTATGGCAACACTAGGAACAGTTAACTCCCGTGTGGGATCGATTGCACAGAAAGGTGGTGGGCTGAAACTCCAGGGACTAGTATGAATTCTAAAAGCCAGCTCAGTTTGAATATCTAGTTAACAATTAAATCTAGACATTATTAATCCTTTGCCTTGGGCAACAATTCTTACCTGCTTAAGCAGCTTGAAATGAAAGTGAAAGAAGATACTACCATGAATTTACGTTAGTATGTGTTTGGGGTTCTATACAGCAGGGCTGTAGTTTTTATGCACAAGGCTGGATAGATGATAACTCTCCATTTCCCCCATGCTTTTCATCCTTACACAATAAAATCATTTAAACTTTTTTTTAAAGCTACATATGCTTAATATTGCCTTTGTGTGCCCATTTTAAAGAAACTCAAACTGTTCCTTTTGGTTATAGAGGCGGACAGAGAACAGTTAATGGGACTCAGTGAGGCTAACAGATGTCAAAATACATACATCAGCAAAAATAGACTTTTTTTGGTTACTTGTTAAAACAAAGGTTCTAGTCTTATGACACTTTCAACTGATCTTTGACGCAGTGTGTTGTAAATAAAGAAAACTTTCAGAAATAATTGATTTTCTTACCATGGCTAGCTGAAACTAAGGGGTGAAATCCTGGTCACACTGAAGTCAGAGGCAAAACTCACACTGATGTCAGTGGAGTTGGATTTCACCCAAGGTGTCCATCTTGAGAAGAGCGTTTTTAAATATATATATATTTCTGTTCTGCTGTTGTGTGGGCAGAATAAAACATTACTCTTGCACTTAATCATGAATTGCATAATTTCTTAATTTCCAGGAGTGCTCGCCAGTTTGTCAGCAGCGATTGCAGTTAGTAGCTAATAGTGCTATGAATTTCCCATAGTCATGTAATCTGCACTCTTTACAAGGAAAGTCCTGAGTCAGATTAGTCACCATGTCCACAATTTTCAGAGGCAAATTGACAAACATCTGCTACATTTGAATTTTGGTTAACAAAGATTCACTTCCTTTTGAATCCGTTAGTGCCGTAAACAAAGTCTGACAAACCCTGCAATTCCCACAACAGATCACATAAGAGGGCCTATGAAGATGTGTGATCTCTTATGCTAATTGTACCTCAACTGAAAAAAAAACAACAAATGGTCTGGTAGCACTTTATAGACTAAAGTGCTACCAGACCATTTGTTGTTTTTTTTCTGTAACAGACTAACTCAGCTACCCCCTGAAGCTCCTATACCGCAATTGAGTGTTTTGCCCAACTCAGCAAGAGAAAATTCTTGCTCTGAGAAGCTCTAATGGCAATAGATCTCCACTTCTCCCGTAGCTTCCAGTGTGGGATTGGTGGCAACTACAGTTCTACAGATATGAAACCAGCTGACCAGCAAGCAGTGCGTGTGGGTGTGGACCTGCTAAGATAATGCCAATGGCCTCTACTACGTCAGAAGTTACCGCAGCAGGGAAATTAAAACAAAAACAAGTTTCCACGGAACAGAACGGTGCGACCACCAGCGCTACAATAATCAGTCGAAACAGAGAGGTACAAGAACACAAAGGAAACAGGAACTAGAGCACAGTCCTCGCCTAAAGAAACATAGCTAGAGAGTGGGAAAGCTGGGGCGTTCAACTCAGAATTTCTATAACATTGCTAACGTACACTTAGCCCAGGTCTTCTCTATGGACCTTACGGCCGCACAGGTGTACCACTCCTGTGTATCACTCTATGCCAGTGGGAGAGAGTTCTCCTGCTGGCCTAATTAAAGAACCCCTAATGAGTGGCAGGAGCTGTCAGAAGAAGAGCATCTCCCACTGGGACAGGGTGGTCCACGCTAGCGCTTTTGTAGGTAAAGCTTCTGTCGGTCGGGGCGGGGCTTTTTTGCCAGGAATATATTTTTCCACTGAAAACACTTGAGCTCAGTGAAACAAAATGGTTCACTGGAGGTTTCACCAAAGTTGAAAGAACATTAAGCTCCACAGAACTAATGACAGCTTTTTTTAATACCTTAAGAGCCCAGAGCTGTTGCTAATTAGTGATCTGAAGAGGAGTAGGTCTACCTATACCAGGGGTGGCCAACCCATTCTGGGCAAAGAGCCAAGATAGGAGTGGATCCAGCACGAAGAGCCAGGGCAAAGGAGCTCCCGGTCGTGTCAGCACAGGAAGGCAGGAGGAGGGGACCATTTTGGAGGGCATGGGGAGGGGGGGGAAGGGGTGGCGGTTTTAGCGAGCAGCACCCTGGGGGGGAGGGCCCACATGCGGCTGGCGAGCCGTGGGTTGGCCACGGTTGACCTATACCATGTTATGAAAAGACTACCCCAAGGTATGCAGTATGGGGTTCACACTTTGGTGAGTGGAACCTATTACAGTAACAATAACGGGCTGCGTTGAACAAGTGAAATGATCCACCTCACAAAATGTCCCATTTAAAAGTGACAGACCCTTGGTTCCAGGGTCTACATTACGCAAGTACAGAATTCAAGGAGGCAAACAGCCCCCCCATCCTTCCATCGCTTCTGATCCCAGGACTGGTCCCTGAAGTAACCCAGAGCAGCTGTTATCAGCTGGTTGGGGGCCAACAGTGATCCATCAAGCAGCATGGAATTGCTTTAGCATCAGGTCCTACAGCCCCCAAATGTCCCTTCCACTAAAAGGACCACAACCAGTAAGTAGGAGCTAGCTATGCCATTTTACGCTATCCAAGGATTCACTCATGAAGGAGGAGTGATTCAGGCTGAAGATCTGGCCTTGATCCTAGCCAATAGTAACAAAGTTACTGAAACATTCTTCTTTTGGTGAGAGCCTTTGCTACCAGAGAGGATGGTTGAAATGTCTATGAGAGGTTATCTACCTCTATGAAATATAGGTCTTGTGAAGGGGAACTCCTTTTCCTGCCAAGTAAGTAACAAGCAGCAACATTTTGAGAGACACTGAGCTCCCTATCCCAAGATGGGCACATCTATAAGTATAGTGCAGAGAAGAATAAATTTGGAAGACCTGATAGATTGTAAGGGGGCCTCTGGACTTTGACGAGCCACTGCATCTAACAAGGAGTCTGCCACCCAGATCCAGTGTGAGATTGTGTGTTGCTCTCCAAACAGAGACCAGAGCAAAAATCAGTAGGTGCATGTACATTATCTCTAGGGCTTCACCTACACTGCAGCGTTTTTGTGGAAGAAGCCTTTTGCGCAAGAGTTTTTGTGCAAAAACTTCTTGAGCAAAAGCGCGTCCAGACCTCAAAGCACATTGCAAAAGGAGCACCCACACTGCATGGACACTCTTGTGCAAGAAAACTCACAGAATGGCCATCAGAGCACTTGTGTTTTTTCTGATAGGGGAGTGCCCACACCTGCCTTTTTGCGTAAGAGCTGTAGCGCAAAAAGGAGCTATTCCTCGTGGGGAGAGGAATAACTCTACCGGCAAAAGCCCTCTGTGCGGTCGATTTTCTTGTGCAAAAGCATGCTTGAGATGTGGACGCTCCGTGGGTTATTGCGCAAAAACCTTGTAGCGTAGACGTAGCCTATGTGCATGAAAGCATACCTAAGATCCAAAACACAGAGTATGTCTACATAGCAACGCTATTCCGAAATAACTTAGTCCGTGTCTACACTGCAGGCAGTTATTTCGAAATAGTGTCAAAATACTGTCAAGCTGGAGGACTTCTTACTCCAAGTCCTATAACCCTCATTATACAAGGAATAAGGGAAGTCGGAGGAAGCGTGCTCTCTTTTGAAATAAATGCTGTGTAGACGCTCCCAATTTTGAAATAAGCTATTTCAAAATAAGCTACGCAATTGACGTAGCTCAATTTGCGTCGCTTATTTCGAGTTAAGCCCTGCTGTGTAGATGCGTCCATAGGGAGTTGCCTTTCCCTAGCAAAGGCAGAATTTCTCCCTTACATATCATTTTGAACTTTTCGCTAGTTATAACTAGCTGAGAGATCTAGGCCTGAAATTCTGATTATCAAGAATTACCTAAAGTACAAATGTTTTCTTCTTGACTGATGACATGGGATGAAGCACACTACATGCCAGGAGAGACTGGCTTTTTCCAATATTATATTTCAGAGAAATCTCAAGGAGGACATTTTGGTAAAACCAAATTTGGTGACCTGTTCAATAAAGCTGAGGACTTTGCCTGAGTTGATTAGATGAATTTAGGACAGATATTTTGCAATCTTCTTTCTATAGGGAGTTCATATAGGATCAATACATGTGGGCTACAGCTTGGAGCTTTTGGAGGCATAGTACTCTAAAGTACAGAGCATGCATGAAATTGCACCTAGAAGTTTGAACTCTCTCATGATGATGTCTTCTTGACTCATCTATAAAAGGAGATGGTGGAAGGTTCACTTAATGATCTGTATGTTGAACACAGCCAACTTTCAATACCCGCCTACCTGGTACTTGACATCCTGAATTGTGGATTTGCTAGATTTGCCAGCAGTGATAGCCATGAAGGAGAGCGACGAGAAATAATTGAATGGGGAACCAGAAGTATCATAACGTACAACAATAACCTCTTCAGCTGGCTCAGACGCTGCTTCCTTATTGGCAAAAAGGCTTCTATGCAACAGATGAATAAGAATTCCACTGTAGGTGCACACACCTGGTGAGGTGACAAGTAGCAGCTTTACAACCCTAAAACTACAGGAATTACCACCAGCCACATGCTGGTAGCACAGTGTAATAATACAGAATGTACCTTCTTAAGGAAATGGAACTACTATATCTTTTGAGAGATCTCTTTATCACTCCTATAATGACAGCATGATGACAAATAAGTACCCATCTAGCACACTATTGTTGCTCACCAGTATTTGATATGGGATTTATTTACATTAATAATTTTTATAATTTTGCTATTTTTTAAAAAGGAACTGAGCATCCCCTTGATATCAACTCCACTAGCTATTCTAGTGTAGGCCTGCTACCAAGCAAGTCCAGACTTTTTTATTCTGCCTTATTGGATGCAGAGCTCTGCTGTCTTTCAGTTTTTATTCCCATTTATCCTGCAATGTAGAAATTACGGCCTTTAGTAATCTCAAGTTTATTAATGATTTGCAGTTGTGGCTTCCCCGAGACCACACTCAGTTCTCATGCAAAAGACACTGCAATACAAATAATTAACCTAGTGTTGGGAACAGCAGATCGCTGACACCAAAGGTTCTAAGGCTAAAGGAGAGAAGCCAGCTCTGTTGGAACATTACTTCTACTGTGGCTACTGTTTCATACACTGTCTTCTAACTATATTGGGATAAGTGACATTGCCATACAAACAACATGTCAATGAAATACTGTTACTTAAAAGTAAAATAAACACTGGGAACTGACAGCCTAAAACCAAAGATTACAACATACACACTGAACGTAGGAATGGCCCTACCGTGACAGTAACAGCTGCCACGTACGATGTACAGTCAAGACAACAGATCAATTTTTCTTCAAGAGATGAAGGCAATAAGAGCAAAATAAAAAGTGATCATTATGCAGACATCTCAGCACTGCGGTGGGCACTACAGCCCTGTAACTCAATTCCCTGCACCATGAAATTCTCTTCATTGCATCTGTATAAAAGTGAGGGATATGGGAAAGGAAGTAAGGTTGATGGAAAGAAGCCCCGTTGGGCTTAAAAACAGATTTTAACTTTCCATCCCGATCTAAAGTGTTTCCATAGAAACATTAGGAAGACCACTTGAACAGAAGCTTTTTTGGCAGACATGTTTGGTACCTACCCTTCCCCTGGACAGCCTATTATTTCACAAATGGATGCTTTTTGCTGCTTGCTCTGTGCAAGCTTCCATAAAGGGGGGAAGAAAAAGAATACTGGATCTTTAACCAGTTCCCTTGTGGCCCCCTCCTTTTTCTGTTGGTAATATTTCTGTCATTCTGCCAGGGTGTATGGTACAAAGGGTTACACTTTAATTGAGCTGTCAGCATCTCCAACAATCCTATAAAACTCCGATTATGCACGGCAGGGTTAGTGACACACTTGTTATTGTGGATGCCCTATTTGCTAAACCCAAACCCTCCCCTCACAGGTCACATAACCCAAGCGACCTTCCTGTCATTAGCCGCGTCTATTCCTACCTCACTGCTGTGAAAATCACACAAGCGAAGGCTTCAAAGCCCTTGCCAGGACTGAATTCGACCAGGAGCTAATCACCCACAAATCCAGCTCAAATGGCAATAATTGGCTAAACTGCTCACCTCTCCAGAGCTCAGCAGTAATTTGGGATAATAAAGAAAAGAATTATTCAGCTAACTGCCCTGAAATGTATGCTTTGTGACCGACACACTTCACATTTTAATAATGATGGACACAAAATCCAATTTAATACAGCATCTACTGAATAACAAAACCAAGAACATTGATGGAGAAAAGGAAGATTTTTTTTTAAATTATGCTCCATATTATTGTGAAGAAAGGGTTCACACATCATGTTGTAAAGTTTTGGGACCAAGAAGGTCTCCATGAGCAACCCTCAGAAACTCTGAACTATGATAAGATTTTTTTGTAGTGTCCCATGTTAAAAATAATTTCTCTGAGCTGCTATATATCCTTAATCCTTTGCAAGAGAAGGGGGAATAAAAGGGGAGAAAATCTCTCTGCTAGGTACCTGACAGATACAGGTACCTTCTTGATTGTTCTAGATAATATTATTTCTGATTGCCTCGTTTTTCCTTCCTTTCACTGCCTTTCCTCTCAGCACCAGGCCCTCCGCACCAGTGACTGCAGCATCAATGCTCAAAACCCGGGGGGTGACACTGGCTCAGTTGTTCCACGATGCTGACCATCACCCAAGGACTTAATGAACTGGCTCAGTGGCACAAAGATGCTCAATCACTCTCCCTTCCGCCCGACCCCTGCTCCCCCATCGAATCTCCCCTAAGGCCAGCAATTAAAAAACAGCAACAATTCCATGTTCTGACTTACAATGGTGCCGGAATGTACTGTCTTCTGTGCCTGCATGAGAATTCCAATTCAGCCAGAGGAACAAGCATTGAAACAGTAATTTCCAGTAGACACAGGATGTTTACATTTAGGCACCTACCATACTCTGGCCATCACACTTGGCAATAGGAATGGTATTTTAGACACTTATGCTTATTTTAGGGCATAAAGTGCTACAGAGCATTTCTTTAATTATGGAAATTCATCATACTTAGAGGCCAATTTCTTTTTCCCTAAATGCAGGTAATGTTGTTGCGCTGATGCCATACACAGAACCTGGAAGACGACAGGCCAATAACCAATTGCCAAAATGAATGAGAAACAAGTGGCAGTAACTTGGCAAAATCTATGCCCAGAAATGGAAATGTGTGAATATAGAACACCACTAATATTATATGTGTGCATGCATTGCACAAGCTTGCACATGCACATACAATGAAAACATTTTCCAAACACAAAGCAGAAAAAAAAAAAAATCACAAAAAGCACATCTGCAAAAGGAGATGGAGGTGTGCTAGCAATACATTCAAATAGGGTCAGCCATTCAAACGGCCCAGTCGTCATTAGGGCTAAGCTGGTCACCATGTCTTAAAGTTCATACAAAAAACCTGCCGAAATTCAAAACGGAAAAGGGCAAGGAGACTCTACTGAGCCACAGTTGTATCTTGTTTAACTTGACCATTCAAAAAATCTGAACTTCTCTAATGAGGATGATTTTTTTTTTTTTTTTTTTTTTTTTACAGAGAACGCATCATATTTGCTGAATGCCTGACTCATTTTTCTTGTGTGACTTTTCCATAGCATGTTTTGGGGGTGGGGAGTGCAATATATATTTATTTTTGTGCTTAGGAAAGAAGAATTAGCTTATAAATGCAACAGAGAAAAATTAGCAATCTAAAATGATACACTATTAATGAAAAAGGGTGAGAAATTACCAAGTCAGCTACCAGAGAGAACACACACTGCTCCATGAGAACAACAGAAAGACAGCTGAAAAAGGTAATGCAGTTTGTAGGTTAAGCAACTCTCTATGTGAAGTACATGCATACCACCTTTGGCACTGTATTATACTTGCAGGTGCAAGCTATCTTTACAGAAATTCGCAGGAAAAAATATTGTATTTCCTCTTCAATAAGAGAAAGATTTTTAAATTAATGACAAATATTTCTGGATAGTACAGTCAGACAAGTATGTGTTGAGAATGTTATAATTTTCAGAACATGAAAATGTTCACAACACCACCACACCAAGATTTGAACTTAAAACCTTTCTAATATAAAGCAGTCACTTCCACAAGGCTCCAAGTCCTTTGGTTCATATCAGTTCGAATTCCGTAGGTAATACACTGTTCACTTACTGGCATCTATATTAGTAAGCGAATGAAATAAGAAAATTTGAGATAAATCTGTGGTAGTGCGAAAAAATGCAATTTGACTTCCTGGCATAAACAAAAAGTGATGATAATAAAAATGTCTTATATATTAGCTATTTGCTCTCCCTATTAAAATGACACTTTTTTTATATGATAGCAGGAAGTAAAACAAACAACTTGTAAAGCAAGTGGTAACAATAGAAAGGAATCCTATTCTGAGGTTCTGGTGACCAGAGCTAAAATCCCAGTGTGCACCTTCTTAGAGTCCATCACCAGGATGACAGTTGGGGAGAGAGGGTGGAAATCAAGGAACATTTTCGATTCCTGTTCCCCAAACCTGGGACCCCTTCAGAGGGCCAGCCACACTGCACCTGAGGAGGGCAGACAATGTGTACGGGTAAGTTAGCTCTGATCAGAGAATCATAAGGTTACACAGGATGACAACTGTTATCCAGTCTAACCCCTTACTAAGAGTTAGGATTTGTTGTGTCCAAACCATTCAAAACAGACGGCTATGCAGCCACCTTTCGAACACATCCAGCAAAGGAGTTTCCATGGCAAGGCAGTCTGTTCCATTGTCCTACTGTTCTTACAGTTAGAAAGTTTTTCCTGAGATTTAATCTAAATCCACTTTTTTTTTTGGCAGCCTTTCACGTATCACCCCTTCCCCTAATCTCCTTCTTCCAAACTAAACATACCTAGCTCCTTTAGCCTTAGCTCAGATGTAGGCCCTACCAAATTCACGGTCCATTTTGGTCAACTTGATGGTCACAGGATTTTAAAAACTGTAAGTGTCATGATTTCACCTACTTAAATCTGAAATTTCATGGCGTTGCAATTGTAGTGGTTCTCACCTAAAATCAGTCGGTGGGCTAAAAGGGTGTTTGAAGGGGTGGTTGTGGTACTGCTACCCTTACTTCTGTGCTGCTGCTGGCAGTGGGGATGTCTTCAGAACTAGGCAGTGGTAGAGCAGTGGCTGCTGGCCAGAAGCCCAGCTCTGTAGGCAGAACCACGGCCAGCAGCAGCGCAGGAATAAGAATGGTACAGCATCGCCACCCTTACTTCTGTGTTGCTGGCCACCCAGCTCTGAAGACAACACAGAAGTAAGGATGACAACACTGTGAACCACCTACCATAACCTTGCAACCTCCCTGCAACTCCCTTTTGGGTCAAGTTAGCCAGACTATGTTCAAAGATGCCTTTTAACAACTCAGCATTAAACAATAAGATTAAAAAAACACCACAGGGATTCTGCATACTATGTCAGCAAGTTAAAAAGTGTATTACTGCTTTAATGTTCTAATCCCTTGAGATACAATCCTTTCTATAGAGTATAATTCTTGCCTCATTTGCTTCCATAGATATTAAGGTTCATTCAACAATTAACAACTGGTACAATCTTTTAAGAATAAAGGTTTTTAGGGAAAGGCTGGGATAGTGGTTGGACTTATTGTACTTGTGCAGATTCCATATTCCTAGTTTATTTTCTTTTTACAAATGCCCATTCTCAGAAAATCACTTAACCGCACATTTCAGTTTCTTTGAAATTCAGATCTGAGCCATAAAGCATGTATTTTAGTAAAAAAAAAAAAAAAACTACCATCAACGCGATTATTTAAAACCGAATTTAAACAGTTAATTGCTTTTCACTCAGCAAAATAACTCATAAATGCAGCCATTTAAGTGAAAATTTAAGTGGTATTTTCTATACCGCACTTCCACTATTTATGCTAGGATAAAAGTGGCGTGCCAGAAGACATTACATCTCAGCACTTATTTGCCAGTTTTCTTAAAGGGACTCATTCGATCTATCATTCACACAAACAGCAACAAATGGCCACTAAGCAATTAACTGCCATAATGGTATGTGTTCTCATTCCTGGACATGACGCAACATACTGCACGTACTGTATTTAGAAATACCGAGTTAAAAGTTTGAAGAGGAATTTTTAGTGCCATATCAGTAACACACTCAACATATTAGATCCTTACCCGTGCCAAAAAATGAACAATGAATTTGATCCTTCTCAAACATGACAATCTCTACCTTTAAAGCCAAGCCTTATAGCAGACCAGATGGCTTACTGGTAACTGGGCAATGCTTTCCACCTCTAGATCACTAGTTCAAGTCCAAGCCATAACAGAAAAAAATTAAATTTCCGCAGTGTGCTTGAAATGAATTGGTACCCTTTCGAGTCAACATGTATCCATTGCACAAAGCACTACACCTAGTAATCTTGTTAGCAACATCAACAAACATGGCAATAAATACATTTTATTTTAATTTTTCCAGAAATGAAAATAATATTCAATTCTTGGCACCACCACAATTCAGCTTTTTGAGACACCAAGTCTCTCAACTTTTTGCCAACCTCATGGCAAATAAGGGGCCATACCTTGGTGTCCAGTGAAAGGCAGTGCAAATCGTAGGTGTGCGTATCCAGCTCTCTCGTGTGACCCAAATCAGCTACTGAGAGATGGAATAAGAGTATTTTCGCATGCAAAACTGGAAGTATTTTAAAAAGGAATTGTATCAGAAAGTTTAAATAATCCAATAAGGGTCTTTGAGAGTCCCAAGGCAGGTGCTTTTGCCTGTAAAAGCAGACACATGTAACTTACTTTAATTGGTTGCTCCTTCTGTAAGCAGAGAGGTGCCACACTTAACGATAGTTTTAGATTGGCAAGTGAAGTGATGCAAGAGGCTAGTATGATTTAAGAGACCCTTGATTTTCTTCATAGGACATTACTCCTTCCTAAAGGCATGTCTGGAAGACCCAAGGCGTTTGTAGGTTGTAAGAAAAACACTGTGCAAGAGAAAGAATTTAAAAGGGACTTAAATGGAATTTTGTGCAAGGTTACTTAACCATGGAAAGGATGTAATGTACGGCGTTAGAAAACTTAAGCAGTTCTTTTTTTTAATTAAGTGACCAGCTCTGGACAAAATGAAAGGCCATTTTTTAAACCACCTCCTCCAACTTTTTATGGATGGAGAATGTGTTAAAAATATATAAATAAAAATGCAAGGTACCCAGAGTGCAGCTAATGGGATTTGACGCTGGCTTTAATTTTAATGAAGAAAGTTGCCAGTAGCAACAAAACTGTCAGCAGCAGCCAAGCACCATTAATAAAGACCCAGACAACATTAGTGGCACGGCAACAGTACAAAAGGTTCCCCCCCCGGTTCACGCTGTGCTAAATTGGCTGCCCAATTTTTCTTAAGTGTCCATACTATTTAGAAGACAATTTATTAATTTTTGTCATCCATTGTCAGTTGACAGGCCATCATTTTGCATCCCGAATTTTAGATGAAAACTAATTGAAAAGACTGGCAGTATTTATGAGGGGTATTATTTGTCAATTATGGCTGCTGATGATACTTGGTCTTACCAACTTTAAAAGCCCCGTGCTCGGGCGTGTCAGACAGACATTTTTTGCGATAGGCGTGTCAGACATTTTTTGTTATTTAAATGTTGGTTCTATGAAAGTGACAAAACAAACAAAAACCCCGCAATTACCTAATCAATTCACAAGGCTCATCAAAGAAGAGGGACAAAACTGTCCCTTCAACCCCAACCGTAAGTTTCACTGCAATAAGTGAAGAGAAATGAGCTAATGGAGTCCAATAGCATCATAGAATTTCTCTTAAAACTCTTAATTACCTGAAATAAAAACTTTTCTTTGTTATTCATAGAAAAAAAATTAGAAAAAGGATATCCTTGGCAATGAAATAGTCCCCCTATAATGATTCAGATTTACAGACTTTGCTTGTTTTTCTGACGTACCGCTAATCTATACAAACTTCCAAAAAGATGGATCTTTCTTTCTGACCACCTGCCATAGTCCTATTCAAAGCTTTGGCTGTGAAGGCATTTGCGCAGGCCCAAGCATAGCGATTGAATGTCACAAGGTATCAGCTCTTAAGAATTCCTCATTGCAACCACCCCTACTTCTCCAATTCAATATTTCAAAGGTGATGTTTTAAAACTCAAAGCAATGTATAGATTACGGCTTTACGTCAGCTGAACCTTTGCATCCCAAAGGCTCTTCGCTCTAAGGTTTTGCAAGAGTAACCAGCTAAGTTCCTGCTAAGCTGTATGGCTGCACACCTTCCCATTAAGCCCTGCACAGAGGCCCAGGTCTGCAGTGGGGAGAGGTGCCTCACCCCAATGTCCTGAAGCTGCTGCAGCCGGAGGGAAACACCCCTCTCTGTCGTCCTCAGCATGGAGCTGCTGTGTCTGGGGCAGCTCTGTGCTGGGGCCAGCGGGAAAGTGCAGCAGGTCTGGCGCCTAAGCAGGGGGGACCATTGAGCTAGACCTGCTGGCTGCTTCCGGGGCGCAGCACGGTGCCCCAGGACAGGCAGGCCCCAGGCAGCCTGCCTTAGTGATGATGACCAGGAGCCATCCAGGTTAGCCCCCAGCCCCAAACCCCTGCCTCACCAGGAGCCCCCCAATCCAGAGTCACCTCCTGCACCCCACACCCACAGCACCCTCCTTTCCATTTCACTAGTGCAGAAATGAGTCCAGGAAATTTAGTGACTTGGGCAAAGTCACATGAACAGTCTGTGGCAGAGTCATGATACACCATCTCCAGAGTTCCGGGCCAGTGCGTTAACCACACCACGATCTTTTCTCTCAGTCTTGTCGCTATCCTACTCTACCCTAGCCTAATTTTTGGAGGGGTGGCGAAATTATTATTTCGTTTAAAATCTGTTCTAGTAAGTGGCACACGAACATATTCTGCTCATTTCCTAAGGTGGTACCAAAATGGCTTCTAAAACACCCTGGCTACATACTTTGGTTACTACAGGAAATTAGAGACTTCCCACAACCAAAAAATGGATTTCACTTTTCTACAAGAAAACTTACATTTTTCTCTGCTGCCATCATGGCAAAAAATGGGATTTGTACAACAGGACTGTTTTATGGATGAAATTATACCCAATCTGAATTTACAGAATGTTAAAATATGCTAAATAAATATAAATAAATAAATATATAGAGATATACCCATCTCATAGAACTGGAAGGGACCTTGAGAGGTCATCGAGTCCAGTCCCCCGCCCTCACGGCAGGACCAAGTACCATCCTTTAATAAACTATATTTTATTAAACTGAAAGTACTGAAGAGTAATGTTGCACTACTACCATCTGCTGATAGCTAAGTTACATCAGCACAATGAAAAAGTCTGATATGTCAATATTTTCCCACAAAGATTATCTAGAAAGACATTTTATCAGTATCATTTTCTTCTCCTACCATGCACTAGTACAGTTAAGGCTGCTACTACTACTACTCCATAGCCTTTCTTCAGCGTATTGCCAGTTCGGTCTTAAAAATGGGTTTTGGCCTAAGATTTGGGAGAATTTAGATTCATGACCCATAATTTTAAATGCGAGAATCTATTCCTCATACTTTCCTAGAATTGGCAGAGTTGTGTTTCTGTCATAAAATAGCTCCCTGTTCTTCTCTAGACATAGCTGTCTTTCAGAAGTGTGTTAGGAGTCTGTTCTGTAACTGGTGTTCTATGAGATGTGTTGTTCGTGTCCATTCCACATTAGGTGTGTGTGTGCTCGCCCCATGGACCAGTGCTGGAAGTTTTTCCCTCAGCAGTATCCGTAGGGGAGTGACTCTGGCGCTGCCTGGAGTGGTACCCTCAAGGCATGGTATTATGGGCATCGTGCACTCCCCCACCTTCAGTTCCTTCTTGGCCTCACACAACTGTTAGCGGGAGGACTTGGCCAGCTTGTAGCAGGTCTTTTTGCACCAAGTGATCCCCCGTTAGAAATCTGTGCTGAAACTGGGAGGCCTTTCATCCTATCCTCTGTAGTGAGGAGCTGTGACAATCAATGGAAGGACTTGGTACATTCCAGGTAAAAAGGTCTTCCGGACATCCAGGGCATGTAGACGTCTCTTCTACGCTGTCTTGTGAGGCTTGGGGCAGAACACATGCAGGAATATGTCCTGGTTCACATGGAACATGCAAGCCACCTTAGGCAGGAACGCTGGGTGAGGCTGCAACTGGACTTTATCTTTGAAAACCAGGTACGACAGCTCTGAGGTCAAAGCTCTGATTTACGAGACTCAACTTGCCAATGTCACAGCCCCCAGGAACGCAACCTTCCAGGACAAATAGGAAGGAGAACAAGACCCCAATGGCTTGAAGAATGGACTGATGAGCCTAGAGAAGTTCAGGTTAAGATCCCAGGGCAGACAGGGTCTTGTATGTGCTGTTTCTTATGTTTCTTCCTCAGCCCTGGGGAATAAGAAAGGCACCATGAAATGAGCAATGCCAGAGGGTTGTTTTGTGCTGAAGTGGAAGTGCTCCGTGCCAATCCAATCAGATTGGCTCTGACGCTGGTCTAAGTGTGGCTTCCATTGGGACAGCCCTCAGTTTAGTCTCCCTAGGTTTCTTTCCATGATGCTTCAAGCCCCAACAGATCTGACAGCATTCTTATACGGGATTCTTTCCTAGACACTTCAGACAACTGGAAAGATGGTTACTCCGTATAGGCTTGCCGCAGGAGGCACAAGGTTTAGACCAGGGCGTGCCCAGCCCCAGAGAAAGGGAGCCCCTTTGCACTAAGAGAGCGGGACTGTCTATCTACACTAATGCGATTTACAATACTACTGAAGTAATAAACTAAGTCGGAGAGAAAAAACACCAAGCACAGCTCG
Organism: Rafetus swinhoei; assembly: GCA_019425775.1. NCBI lineage: Eukaryota > Metazoa > Chordata > Testudines > Trionychidae > Rafetus > Rafetus swinhoei. The sequence goes on from CM033439.1 coordinate 75,302,587, forward strand.
CTGAGGCAAGAAGAGATGTTCTAGTGAACATCATGGGCAGTAAGAAGGAACTGAGGGGGTGCGGCACCATCCATGCTCCTTATACTAGCACATAAGTGCGCTGCACCAGAGGGCTCTAGAGCACAGCCCGATGGAGACCACAAAGGGAAAAGTCTCTGGCAACTGAGCACACGCCTAACGTGGAATGGACTTGAACTGAATTTGCCTTCTGGTAGCCAGCAAAGCTAATGATTCTGAACATTTTGTAGTCAAATACAAATACTAGAACCCCATCACAAAAGAATAACTGGTACATGCCCCACACAACTTCAAATCCTTCTGGGAAAGAAGCCCCTCTCCTCAATTTATTATTTCTCATTCTGCCCAAAGTAATATACCTAAGGAATACTTATTTTTGGCAACTTACAGAGGTTAAAAACAAACAAAACAGGATCTGCACAAAGTTCCTCTCCTTACTGATACAAATTAAGGAGAACACCTCACGGCAGGTTGTTTCTACTAATGCACTTGGAAAGAAAGTCAGGTATCTCCAACAAGAGGCAGGCAGAACATTCGTGAGTAAAAGAAAACACTGAGGTTTACTAGTAAACTTCTCATTTTGACTGTCTTCTAAAACCATGCTGCAGTAAGTCGTATCTGATTTTTTTTAACTGAACTAACCAGCAAAATAAATTAACCACCGCTACAACTGAAAGAGACACAGTACTAGACACAAACAGCAAATTCAGTTCAGTTCAGGTGAATGTATCTCATATGTTCCAATGTTTTGCTATGAATGCTGAACTTTTATTTAAAAAACCCAAATCTCATCTATATTCTGCTTATCACATTGATAGTGTGAGACCCAGATTTAAAGCTAAATATGGTCCAATAAATTGTCTTGTTCATACCTTCCTTTTATTACTCAACTACAGAGAAGGGTACATGGAATTCCACTTTCCTAGACTGCACCATATGCACATTTTTGCATAACTGAAGATGTTCAGCAACAAAACACTGGTAAAATTCAGAACAGCTAATTTTGTTCCTTATGCATGTTGATACTCTGGAGTGCAGATCAGTCAACATAAGAAATATGATGACTGCTATAGCAGAATAGCTGTACTGTCGTTACACTTATTTGGTCAACTGGTAGCTTATTAGTTGTCTACTCTCATCACAGAATGTAATTGGTTTGTTGTGTCATCAGCAATCTCCCAGACAAACTACAGTCTTGAAGAAAGTTAAGAACATACTACTGTTTAAACACTCAGTAAAATTACCATGTGGAACACACACAAATGCCGAATGAAGGTTTTCTGTTGCTCAATTCCACAAAGGATTGTCAAAGTCAAGCTAGAAATAAACGTTACAGCTAACGTTTTGAGGGAGAAGAAAAGATTTACCAATCTACTTAAAAATGAATGGCAACCATAGGGGAGCACGGCTTTACAGACTTTCAGAAGAATCAAATCCCCTCCCGCATCAGGAGATTCAGCTACAATATTCTGGTGTTCCCACCCAGAGTAAGAAGAAACAGCACTGATCACAAGCCGGAAAGTCAATATTACAAGACACAGGGGCCTTTTCTTCTCTCATCGCTAATTCAGAAACTCTAAATGAGCAGAAAACCCCCAGCGTTGTTTCTGAAAGCTACTCTTCTCCAGCAGGTAAACCTGCCTAAAACCAACTCAGTGCCATGAACCTACTGTAATCACAGCATGAAAGCGCCCTTTCTTCAATACATCTATAGAAGGACAGTGCTTTGATAGAGGAAGCCATTTGACATAGAAGTCTCCTTAATCAGGTCCAGCAAGCAGATACCATCCACCTTGTATGTTTTGAAAACACATGTCCAAAGTGTGTACCCCATAAGCAAACTAGTCTGTCCCACAATATGAGAGAGATAAGGTCACCAAAAGAAATGGTATAAAATCTCATTTATTTTCTCTGTATTGTTATAATGAATTGTATGGCAGAAGGAATTAAGGGTTCTTTGTAAGTAGCCTAACTTTCTGAAGGAATGCACTAGTGCTACATCTACCTTTTTAACCTCTTTGTTGCAAAGTGTCAGCAGTATCTCAGAGCTGTAGAAAGAAGCTAACAAACAGAAGCTGCTCTGCAAGCTATCGGTGGTCCAATCTGGAGTTCACTTATACGTAAACTCCTACTGCTAATTCATCATCCAAGCACCCGACAGCTAGGCTGATTGTGAGCCTTATAGTACAATAAGGGGCTCCGCTGACCACCAAAATCAGCAAAAGGGGGGAGGGGATGATGGGCACAGTCCTGGAGAAGGCCTAAGATAAGTGCTAGCTGTCAGTGCAAGGACAAAGAAGGGCAGGCCCTGGGGAGAGAAAGGAGATAAAAAAAATCTCGACAACTGCTTTATCTGATGAGGGTTATGGCTAATTAATTATAAACTCAATTACCTAACCCTTACTTCAGCAGTCTCTATTCATTAAGAGATAAAACTTGACTGACTGCTAACTTTCTCTTGCACACATGCACACAGCATGCTTACTTCCAATTTGCACAGGATTTTAACACACAATTTCTTAAAGAAGATCTCCCAAAGCATTCATACCTGTCAACTTCTCCCTCACAGGATGGAACATTTCTCTTTTTTTCCTTACCACCCAAAGCACCCTCTGTTGCACAATGGGAGGGCGATGCTCCCATGCTGTGCGCTGCCATTTAAAAGCAAAAACCAGACATTAAACAATAGACATTACGGACATCAAAGCCCTCTTTCACAGATACGTTTCTGCCTTTGTGGGCTTCTGATCTATTCCACTTTTTAAACTGAGCTTTAATTTTGGGGGCTAAAAGTTTGGCCCAATCAAGTGCAACTAAGAAACGAACACTTAAACCCGTAACCAAGCTAACATTCACTAATATTCCAAACTGGATTTTTCACATCACGTGTTGACAGTTTCTATTTTATTTTATTTTATCTTATCTTATCACTACCTATAAATTCCTGGGGTGCCTGGCCTTTCCTGCCTAAGTTCTTATCCCCTTGTCTGGTACTTGACATCAGCTCTAACAGCCTAGAATCAAAATCCACTCCATTCAATGAAGGCGCTGCTTAATCTCTTTTCCAAAGACTGCAGGCAGACCTGGTTTTTCTACCCTTTCTGAAAAAGTGAGCTCCTCAAGTCTTTGTGTCATTCTGCTTGCCCTTTGCTATAGCTTTTCCATTTCTATAGTGTACTTTTCATGATAAGGTGACCACATCTATACAGTATTTCACTGTCTCACTGCTCCCTTTTATAGCAGAAGAATTTCTTCCAATTTGTAGTATATATGAAAACTTATTTGTGTAGCCAAGCATTTTGATTTGACTTTTTAAATCGCTGCTAAGCACTATTAGGAAGGTAGTAATAGTGGGTGTAATTCATGAGTATCTGTATTAATCCAGAGTTATTTTAAATTACATTCACTATTCACGTTTTGACCACAGGCTCTTTTCATGACTTTGTTTACACTCTGTTGCATCAGCCACATTTCTTCCTACAAGCCTTCTTCATATGCTTGTGCACTACAAAATATATATTTTAAAATAACTTGATTAAATATTTTACATGTGGAAATCTCTCTCCTTCCTCAATGTTACATTAATACGTTGAAAACCAGCCTATAGTGTCTTTGCTCAAAAATGTTTGGTGGGTTTGTTAGGCATGATTTCCATTTTCTGAATCCACGCTCCCAACCCGTCATTAAAATGACACTGTCAAGTTAAAACTATTTTTATTAGAAGTAAAACATTTTTACCGGTCACCAAGACTTCATATTAAAACAAATAATTTAAAAAATTAGAATTACTTTTAGCCATTAACAGAATATTTGCTTTTTTCCAGCACAGTCATTTTCCATGCAATTTTAGTGTTCTCACGCACTACAATGGTGCAACGGCAGGGTTGCAAACACTGCATGAGAAAGGTGAAATCCAAGACACTGTTCATGAAGCTATTTCCATCAATCCTCAACGTTTGTCATAAAATCATTGTTTATTGAGTATTCCCTCTGCAAATTCAGTTCTGGATCAGTTTCCCCTTTGTAGAGTACAGATTCAAGCAGTGAAGTTTTCTAGTCTCTATTTCACTCACTTCCCATTTGGTTTGCCAGCATCTCCATTTGGTGACCTAAAGGATTTTCTACAAAGCTCACCTCTTTCCAGAGAAGGGGATGAAGACAGTCTGCTGCTGGGAAGGTTTTCCAGAGGTTAATTTTAGAAGAATTATTTTACACATTTGTATCAAAGTTGGCATTGTTATGTGTATTTACTGTACAGAGAGCACAATATAGACAATTGCAAAATCTAAAACAAAATAAAACAAGGATTTACTATTTGCTTCATCCTTTAGAAATGTGAGGAGAAAACCTTGGCTTGAACTCTTATCAGTGTTCAAGCAAACTAATGTCTTGAGTATCTTTTCAGATGTAACAATCTTGAGTCTCTTTCCAGCGTTTCTTTATTTCCACCTTTCGGAAACATATCCTCTCAACTTCATGAATTAACACCTCTTAAAATATAACCCTAGATATCTCCAAGATCTACTCTCAACAACTTTGTGTGTCTTAAGCTGAAAAACATGTGTAGCAATTTTGACATGTGTTCCACATAACTTTTTCTGTAACCTTCATCTGTGCTTCTTTAAATTCATCTTTGCATATTCACCTCATTTGCTTGTTCATTCCTCATATTTTTCTTGATCACATTTTTAGCATTTAGTAAATGTAGTAATATCTTTATCTTTCAATAATTTTCCTTTGTTATTTTACTATGTTCAGTTTGACCTACTGAGTTTCAGCTTAGTTTTATTTTGGTCTTCCCAACTATTTAGATCTCTTTTTACTTCTAAACTGTAAATAAATAATGTGCCTCAAATGCTTTTTCATGTTTCATTTTCTACATAGCATTATATTTTAAAACCCAAAATTTAAAAAGTAGAAACCTGTACTATTTCCCCTCATCTATATCACTGTTTACTGCCATCACTTGGTGTGTCCTACACTGTTTACGTAGCTGACATTTTTAATTTTTTGGTTTGATCACAGTTCTGTACATCATGTTTCTCCTCCACATCACAAACCAGTTTTCGAAGTGCCCTCAGATTCACAAAAAAGATTGATGGAAAAGCACATTTTTAGGGTTCTTTGACCTCAATATATATCACTAATTTAATACATTGGGAAGAATCCGTTCCTCTTCTCTGACCTTTAACAATGCAATAAAAAGTCCAGTAGTTAAGAGCAATCCCTTGCAAAGATAAAATATATTTCTCTTCAGTCTTTCAAGTCTCTCCAACCAGATTTTATTCTCTCTGACTACCAAAGTCTCTCCTTCCTAACATGCATGGATCTCCATAATATTCACTGCACTCCAGCAGTGTTCCGACCTCAGGTTAGTAGGTTCACCAATGGCTACAGAGAAGTTCATAGCCAGAATTCAACCTCGAAAGCTTTTTAAGTTGTTTGGGAGAAGTGATTTTTTAAACTTCCAAAATATTAAGTTCTTTACCTCATCAGAAAACAAAGTATTAAGTGAAGAGCAGGAAGAGAGAGGCAGAGGGCAGGCCAACATTAAGCAAATTTCTACTGAAAGTTGACCATATAGACAGTCTCAAAACAAACAGAACTATGAAGAAAACAAAGTGCATTAACCCCACCACTCACCCTGTTCCCTTCCCCACCCCACTGACAATATTAGATAGAGAGAGACAACTTCTCCCATTTATCAATACAGAAATTATTCACCCGAAGTTTATCATCTCAGGTAATTTGATCAATACACTTCACCTTTATAGTACAGTTGTCCTTGTGAGCAAAGCATTTTGCATTTTATAGTGAGAGGGTTATTATGAAGGCTATTCACAGAGAAATTCTTTGCCGTTAAAGTTTTTCCAATTAACTGCATTTACCATCATTTAAGCCATAAAATGGTGGTTAAATTCCACAGGGCAGAGTAGCACTAGTAGCTGTTTAGAAGCCGCTTGGCACAGATTTGGTTTCAGAAACTAGTACATTTTTTTAAATTAAAACTGAAGATAAGTTAACCACGCGAGTAAGACCCATAAAATACCAGTTAAATACACACAACATGTATGAGTCAGAAGAAAACACTTTGCAAAAACGCCAGAGAAGTTTGAAAGTCTACAATATAGAGTCCCTTCTAAAAAATCCTTCACAATCATATAATTTTAGCACTCTTCAATCATTTTTCCTTTTGTGAGTTTTCAAATCTCTGTGAAGGGTCATAAATATGTAATCTAGCTCAGCTATGAACGCCCAACATTTATCTTTCTATTTTCCATTCGTACACATGGAATATGTTTATGAAATGGGAACAGCAGGAAAAGTCACTCAATACTCTGGATTTTTCCATGGGTTTTTCATGCCACAGGTATACACTACATACTACTTTCACTAATAATCGGTACAGCATTTAAACAAAGAATTTCAGATGCCAGAGAACAGTGTATGAGCAACAAATTACTGTAAATAGAAAAAAATGGATTATTGGAAATGTAAGCACAATAAGTACATTTGCAGGATCGTTATCACCACCAAGTGAAGGAACTTCTTTAAAAAAATGGATTAAAAATAATAATGATTCCTTGTGAGAGATCTTCAGAACAAACTAGTTCACTAAAGTCACATCAGCACTTTTAATTGGCCCTTGTTGGCCAATAGAAGGAGACATTTGCAACTTTTCCCAAGAAATTATATTCTAAATCCTTCATGAGGTGGACCTTGTCCTTTTCACAGGAAACTTGATAGCAGTCTTTAGTATTCACTGGCATAATTAGGACTGCAGTTAATTTCATTAAATTCTCTTGCTGCTAAATGAAGCAGATTATGAGACATCTTTTATTGCAAGGCGTGAAATTACAGCCTGTCAACTGCCAATGGTAGAGTAAAACTAATGAATTACAGGGTAAATAACACCAGAATTAACCAGCCAATTTAACATAGCACAGAACAAAGTCATTTTTACTTTGAGCTCTAACGAACAACACCGACAGGATATCTGCTTAGCTCAGATAAAAAGGGAAAGTGTTTCAAGGATCTTCAGGAAACTAAATAACTAGGGCAAAGCTATAGTTACTATTGGTTAAAGGTCTTAAAACATAAAGCTAACAACACTATGATAGATTATATTTCTCACATCTGAAAATCATGGAAAGTAGTACACACCTACAGGTCACTAAAATATTTAGAAGGTTGCTTTTCCACATAGCTAATGTTATTGTAGCATTTCTTACAGCTGGTGTAAGAAACAGAGAAAATTAGGAAATTACTTGTAAATATTTTAATCAGTTTAATGGGGACAAGTGAATGGGGCACACACAATGTATCTAAAACAGTTGGTGAGAAAATGCAACACCAAATTATAAGTTTAAAATAAAAGGAAATCACCAACTAACATTATATACATGCTGACACCCAAATTAGTATGCTATTGATTAAACATGAACTCACAAAGTGCATGTTGCTGTCACAGCAACATCACCACTATCTTTATTCTGCTCCTCTAATGGTGTCAGCCTCCTACCTTTCTTCTTTGTTCCCTTTGTACAGGGGGAACGTGTACCCTGTACTTAAACACCCGTGACTGGCCCACGTCAGCTGACTTGGGCTCGTGGGACTTAGGCTGAGAGGCTATAAATTGCAGTGTTGGGATCAGGATGGAGGCTGGGCTCTGGGACCCTCCCCTCTTCATGCGTGGCTTGCAAAGTTTTAAAATGCCACTGTACTGGTACAACAACTACCATCACTACCAGCATCCGACCTTTCTTTGAGCATAATGGAAGGGGTGTAACCAGCCGGCAGCACATATATGGCTGGAGATATAATAGCAACATGTTCACCAATGTTTTTATAATCTGGATAATAATGCCAATGCTCAGATACCGGGGGGAAACTTGAACAGATCTAAAAACAGTCATTGTGACAAGATATCGTTGTGGCCAAGATCTCACCAGGATTCAGAAAGGAATTAGACACAGAGGCAAATGAACAGAGTTACACAACTATGAAAACATGGAACAGGATTTTACAAGGTGTGCACACCTTCAAGCTCAAGGGTTAAGGCTAATTACTGGGGAGTGAGAGAAGGAAATTTTCCCAGTAGGCAAGTTACCCCACAACTGCCTATTGGAGGTTTCTATACCTCCCTCTGAAACATCTAGTGATGGCCTCTGTCCATGACATCACACGGGGCTAGATGGACCGCTGCTTTGCTACAATAGATTAATTCCTATGTGCCTCTCTTGCAATGGGAACTTCACTGGAGGCAGGGCGCTGGCCACCATTCGTGTTGTCCTGTGTGCCCTTTTTGCTCCTGCAGCAACATGCCCAGTTTGCATCTTCTCATGGTAAATTCCCCCTCCCCCACTCTTCCTCCTTCTCCTGGGATTTTCTTCCTTTTGCCCCATTGAAGCTTTGGGTGTTTAGCCATGTACTGATTTTTAACAATTAACATCTGTTGAGGGCAGGGGGTGGGAAGGGATGGAAAGAAGAGAAGAGCAAACAAAGGAAGTATTGCAGAAAAAGAGGGGAGCCATCTCATGGCTCTGCATGCCCTTCTATCTACTCTCCACAACTTATATCCCCTGTCCAATATACATTTAAACAGTTTAGCTTCAATTGATTAAAAAAGCAGCTGCAAGTGATCTTTGGAGTGCCTACCCATTAACAGCGAGCTGCTTCTAGCTGGAGGTTCCTCTCCACATTCCAGGCCTGAAACCCTCAGCACCTCAAGTACCGTGGCCTTTTGGTGTTTATGTAGGATTGCCAGGTGTCTGGTATTGGCCCGGACAGTCCGGTATTTTCTGTTTTTCTTGGACGGAAGGCTGCTTGGGACATTCTTCCCCTGCCGCATCTGGCAGGGGCAGGGAGGGTGGGGATTTAAAGGCACAGTGACTCTTCTTTTTGTGCAGTTTTTTTGTTTGTTTTTTTTTGCTCAATAACTTTGGTTCCCCATTTTTGGGGGGTTTTTTGGCTCAACAAGTTTGGTCTCTTTTTTTTCCGTGGGCTCAAACAATTTTTTCCCGCCATCTTTGGTATTTTTTGTGAAAGTATCTGACAACCCTATGTTTATGGGCTCCTCAGTCATTTATTATTCCTCCCCACAAAATTTAAAATGGCCCTCCCATTCATGTTCCTGTTTCTTTTTCCCCCTCCCATCTTTAACTTTAAAAGCTGACAATTTTTTTTTTATAATAACCTGTAAAGCCTCCTTTTTTCCCTTCTCCCACTAATCTATCTCCTGGTGAAGAGTCTCTCTGCCAGCAGTGAAGCAAGTGGACACACCCAACCCATTTAGTAGCCCTTACTGGTTGTTTCAGGAGACCTAGTTTGGGGCTTCCCTGAAGCTGGAGGTCTCAGGTTTCCGGACCTGACTAAAAGGCAATACCACTTGTCTCACCTCCTATAGATCACATACAGTTCTATGTGCTACATGCTCAGCTCATAATTTTAAAGGGCCCAGAAGCTGTGAACAGGTTAACTAGGATGCACACTTTCATCCTCCATATGCTGTGGTGGTAATCACCATAACTCTCAGAGGGGATCACTTGCAGAGGTCTATCCTCACAATTAAAATGTGTATGCTGATTTGTTAAAAAAAATAATGCACAGAGTTTTTTGGTGATTAAACACTTCGTCCCCATTTCATAACTAAGTCAGCTTGTGCCATTAACCTTAACCTTAAACTTAAATAAATGATCCTCTGAACAGAGATAACATGAGCAATTTTGTGAAGGGGATTTCTCCAGAAAGTTAGAAGTGTTCAAAATTGAACCTTTCAAATCCAAACCATCCCACAATTTCAATAGAGACTACTAGAATCTTTGTTCAACAGACCTGCAAAAACTTCAAAAAAGCCAGCTCTCACAGCAAAGAGAGGATTCCTGGTAAACTGCCTTCTAGGATTGCAAAGATGGACTCGCTTCTTCATAGCAATGATAAACGCAAACTAATGCACATTAGAAAAAATAATACTAATTACACATTGAAAATGATGGGGTTTGAATTAGCGGTTACCATTTAAAAAAAGATCTCAGAGGCATCAGATAATTCCCTGAAAACACCTCTCAACAGGCAGCATTTCAAAAATGAAATGTTAAGAACATTTAGGAAAGGGATAGGTAAGAGTATCATAATGCTACTACATAAATTCACAGAATGCCCACACCTAGAACAGTGCTAGATGGACCACTGATCTCACCCTGTATGGCCATTCTTATGTACCACTGTTATCATGCAAGTGCAAATACAACTGCTGCTAATCTAGTACTATCATGACTGATGTGTATGGTACATCCCCACCAGTCCTCATCTAAAGGACCAGACCCTTCAAGCCCTGCAAATCCACGGATATCTGCCTTATATCCACGGATATCTGCACCTCATTTTTGTGCATAGTTACAGATACAAAATTTGAATCTAAAATGCTGCACATTTTCAGATATCTGCTTTATACCTGCAACTGCTCTTTTTGTGGATATGGATGTGGATACAAATTTTGTAACTGCACTGAATCCTTGCAGTTTTTTGCCACACATTGTCTTGGATATTTTGAATACGTTTTCAGTGGAGGCACAGATTTCGTTCTATTACTAGAAGATGTGTGTAGCAAAGACTACTGGATATGGCACTGAAAAGCTATGCCTCAATACTTCTAATTTTCCTATACCTTTTCTTCAAGAAACTGTGTATTGAGAATATTTTCACTGAAATCATGCTAACTCCAGGTTTCCTTACTTTTACGCTTTTAAAATTCATGTCCATGGAAGTATTTTTCCAATCTGCCCAAAGTGAAATTCACAGACTCTGCTCGCATTCTGAGATTCCGAACATATACCTTTTGCTGGAGGATATAAACACTTGTTTGGGCATGGAATGATGTTCTAATTTTGACTTGTTTCCTAGATAACTCGGTGCCTCCAGTGCTTTTTTGTTCTATGACTTTTTTGCAATAAATAACAAGTTTGTATTTTAATCACTCATTTTATATAAGGAAGCATTTTGTGTGCTTGATTTACACATCTGTATTTTGAGCCAAATATTCTCATACCAGAGGCACCTTTCCTTCTACCTGCAAATAGATGTTAAACAAAAATGGGAGGCTCTATCACTAGGTGAACTCAATTCATTTATTAAAAACTCTCGATTTCAGATTTCTTTTAAGAATTAAAAAAAACGTTTGGCTTTTTTTAGAATTCTATCACAGCTGTGGGTTCCATGTTAACACTGTACCATTTTAATAAACTTTTCAGAAATGGTCATAAGTGTTGGAGTGAACTCAAAAGACCTCGCAGAACTGCATTTTTTTTCTGAAATAATCACTCAGGATAGTGACATTAGGTATTAATCTAGCTACTTGATTTGTAACTATTCTCCAGTCTGTCCTCTACCCAATCATTTAAATACTGTCATTCATAATAGGTGATATACCATACCATAAACCAACTCATAATTGGACATCTCTGTTCAGTGTATTTTATTTTTGTCCAAAGAATCACAGAAGTCAGAGAAAGAAATGAATTATTTGACCTATCTACAAAAGCAGGATTTGTCTCCACAGTACATTTTCCAACCTTCCCCCACCCCTCCATCTCCTTCTAAAAGCGTAAATTATTTGGCTTCTATTGTTTCCCTACAGAGAATATTTCACAGCCTAACAGATACCACAGTAAGGAAGATTTTCCTTAACATGTCAAAAGTTTTCATTCCGTATTGTTAACCCACACCTTTGTTTGTATAGCTCAACTTTATAAATATAAATAATTCTTTTCCTCAGTGTTTGCACCCTTCAGATTGTTGTACAACTTCCAATGACCCCAGCTGTGGCCTACCTAAGCCAGACATAATTAGCCCTTTTGATCTTTTAATGTGCGATGTAAATATAACTCATCATGTTGCCTCCATGGATGGCCACAGTGTTTGTTACCACTGCCAGCTAGGAAAGTATCATTTAACTAAAGAAGCCACAGATCTGGTTTTGGAGCCAAAACCTTAGGTTCACTCTTGTGCTGCACTTACTTAATAGCCAATGAGCCTATTTTATTCAGCTCATGAATTCCTCACAATTTACTAATTTCTCCAGCTGCTGCCAGTCTCTCTCATTTTTCTTGTTTCAACTCCCTCAAATTTAACAACAGTGCTAATACTGAAATTAACTGAAAATTCAGGTGTAGTTGGACCACAGCCATAGAAGAGATGGGCTTTTGCGTATGACTCCAAACAACACGGGCCTGCTGCAAACTCACATCTAACTTGCTGACCTCTGACATCTCTGCATCTCTTTCAGCAATACTGCTTTGCTTTCCAGGTTTCTCCCTTTTAGCCTTTTCCCCTAAAATTTCCCACAGCTTGGCAACCACCAGCATAGTGGCAGTGGTGACTATGCTATTCCAGACAGCTGCGCAACTTTTCAACAGTGCCATCTAAAGCTTCTCAGAGAAAATCCAGTTAACATGGTGGTTCAGAGAAAATCTAGTTAACAGTGCCGTGGACACAGTAGTTTTCTCTCATCATTCTTTGATAGGATAACAAGTCTTGTGGATAAGGGAGAAGCAGTGGACGTGGTATACCTAGACTTTAGTAAGGCATTTGATATGGTCTCACACGATATTCTTATCAATAAACTAGGCAAATACAACTCAGATGGGGCTACTATAAGGTGGGTGCATAACTGGCTGGATAACCGTTCCCAGAAAGTAGTTATTAACGGTTCATAATCCTGCTGGAAAGGAGTAACAAGCGGAGTTCCGCAGGGGTCTGTTTTGGGACTGGTTCTGTTCAATATCTTCATCAACGATTTAGATATCGGCATAGAGAGTACGCTTATTAAGTTTGCAGATGATACCAAGCTGGGAGGGGTTGCAACTGTTTTGGAGGATAGGGTCATAATTCAAAATGATCTGGACAAATTGGAGAAATGGTCTGAGGTAAACAGGATGAAGTTTAATAAGGACAAATGCAAAGTGCTCCACTTAGGAAGGAGTAATCAGTTTCACACACACAGAATGGGAAGTGACTGTCTAGGAAGGAGTACGGCAGAAAGGGATTTTGGGGTTATAGTGGACCACAAGCTAAATATGAGTCAACAGTGTGACACTGTTTCAAAAAAAGCCAACATGATTCTAGGATTGCATTAACAGGTGTGTTGTGAGCAAGACACAAGAAGTCATTCTTCTGCTCTACTCTGCACTGATTAGGCTACAGTTGGAGTATTGTATCCAGTTCTGGGCACCACATTTCAAGAAAGATGTGGAGAAATCGGAGAAGGTTCAGAGAAGAACAACAAGAATGATTAAAGGTCTAGAGAACATGACCTATAAAGGAAGACTGAAAGAATTGGGCTTGTTTAGTTTGGAAAAGAGACGATTGAGAGGGGACATGATAGCAGTTTTCAGGTATCTAAAAGGGTGTCAGAAGGAGGAGGGAGAAAACTTGTTCTATCCTGAGAGGCCAGGAAGAACAAGAAGCAATGGGCTTAAACTGCAGCAAGGAAGGTTTAGGTTGGACATTAGGAAAAACTTCCTGTCAGGGTGGTTAAACACTGGAATAAATTGCCCAGGGGAGGTTGTGGAATCTCCATCTCTGGAGATATTTATGAGTAGGTTAGATAAATGTCTATCAGGGATGGTCTAGACAGTACTGGGTCCTGCCATGAGGGCAGAAGACTGGACTTGACCTCTCGAGGTCCCTTCCAGTCCTAGTATTCTATGATTCCTACTATTAATGAAATTGCACTTGAGGGAGCAAAGGCGAGGAATAACAAGAAAATAAGCCTTAACTGAGTATATGTGGTTAGGGTTAGAGTTGCCTATGTATATTAACTTGCTTTTTTACAAGTTGATCCTCATTTTATTTTGAATCACTGTTTCCAGACTTTGTCCCTTTCTATGATTTTTCCATCCCAACCAGTGTTCAGAGTTCTTCCTTATTTAGCAGAGTCTGTGAATCTCATTGGTCTGTTTGCTTCCTCTTTCAGAGCATTAAAGACAATGTTAAGTAGAAAGACAAAATACTAGTCCCTACTCAACTGACTAGATAATTTATACCAACTCAAATCCTGGTTTACCTTTTGATTACAATCAACTGTTTTCAATCCACATGACTGTTTTTAGCCAAGTTAATTTGAATTAATTTTTCAATTACAATGCAGTGAGACAGTAGCAAATGCTTTGCTAAAATCCAACTATTTTACATCTGTTGTGTTCCCTTCATCCAGTAATTCTGAAATTCTATCAAACAACAATCAAGTTTGTCTGGCAAGATTTATTCTTTATAAAGCACACTGCCTATTCCTCATGGCTTTATTATACTGTTCAGGATCCGGAGTGCTGCATTTGTACCCATGCTGTTTTAGTCCTTAAACATAAAGTTGGGTGTAAAATTGATAAAATCGCTAGTATTTGCTACCAACCTTGGTTTTTTAGTCAGCTGTCAAGCAAGTACATTAATACAATGCTCTAAATATAATGGCCATACTAGATCAGACCAGAAACGTGGCTTAGATGGACCATTAGGCTGACCTAATTAGACTGAGGAGGGACCTGATAATTTTCAAGAACCGAAAATGGTATTACAAGGAGGAGGGAGAAAAACTATTCTCCTTAACCTCTGATGATAGAAGCAGCAATGGGCTTAAATTGCAACACGGGAGTCCTAAGGTGGACATTGGGAAAAAATTGTCACAGTGGATAAACAATGGAACAGATTGCCTAGGCAGGTTGTGGAATCCACCATTGGAGACATTTAAGAGCAGGGTAAACAAACACCTGTCAGGAAAGATCTAGATAGTGCCTGGTCCTGCTGTGAGGGCAGGGGACTGGACCTGATGACCCCTCGTGGTCCCTTCCAGTTCTAGTGTTCTATGATCCCATGATCCTGAATACTAACAGTAGTCAGTGCCAGGTGCTTTGGAGGAAAGAAACAGAACAGAACAGGGTAATTTATTGAATGCTCCATCTCTTGTCAACCAGGTCAAACTTTTAGCAGTTGGAAGTTTCGGGGCACCCAGAGCATGGGGCTGTATCCCTGACCATCTTAGATGAAAGCTGTCCTCTGTGAGTGTATTCAAATTGGTTTTGAACCAACATATACTTTTGGCCTTCACAATTATTCGCCAGCAACAAATTCCAGAAGTTGACTATGCATGATGTGAAGAATTTCCATTCATTTCTTCTAAACCTGCTGCCCATTAATTTCATTAATTAATGCCTGATTTTCGAGGTAGTGGTAAACAACACTTCCCTATTCACTTTCTCCATACCATTCCCAATTTCACAGACCTGTCATAATCCCTCCCTTTAATCAATCATCTGTTTTCTAAATGCAACAGCCCTGGTCTTTTTAATCTATCCGGTTTTTGAACCTTTCCATACCCCATATCATTTCTGTTGGGCTTTGTGCATCCATCACTAACTTTTTTTTAAGCTTGGGTGAACACCACATAGTATTCAAGCTGCAGGAGTACCACAGATTTATATAGTGGCATTATGATACTTTTGTCTTGTTATCTTCATCTTGTAATTCAAATAATACATTCTAGATGCTATCTTCAGCAATCCTAAGTAGAATGGTCAGTATTTACAGCTTCATCTCTTCTTAAATTAACTTGTGTGTAAAATAACAAATTACTTTCAAAAAAAGTGCATTGCTGGATTCTTCCTTTTAAACTTTGAAGGTTTATTTCAAGTGTCAACATCTGGCACATCTGTTAAAGCAGCTTTATAGATGTGCTGCTAATTAGTGTTGTTGGAAAATTTTGGAGAATAAGGGTGAGAGGTTACAAATGAATGCCGATTGTTCGCATATTACTTAGAGTAACACAAAACTAAAAGGTTTGGCTTATCATAAAGAACAATATTTCAATTAAAGAGATTGCTCTTTTAGAAGACATGGTATAAGGCAGCCGTTCAGCACAGTATACAAGCTGTGAATAATTTTTCCAGGGTGACTAGTACTTCTTCCTCCCTCCTTTAGCGTCTTTTAATATGTCATTGTTACTTGCACCCTGTATATTCCTCGCCTCACACAACGTTCTGCTGCAATTTTACAGTATGGCAGGTCCTCAAACACCGACTTTGATTATGTATTATTGCCACAGAATTAAAGGCAACAGAAAATGTATGCAAATATTTGTAATGTCAAAAGTTTGCTGCATTCAAAAATCTGGCTAAAGGGCTTTAAATGCTTGCTGTTCAGTTTACTCCTTTGATTGCTTTACCACTATGTAAATCAATTTGTTAATGTTCCTTACAAAATGCACGAGCCAGTTATACTGACAAACACACAAAGCTCATTCGTAATTAGCAGTTAATTAGTAAGAAGGAACAGATGCTGTTAGAGTTTCAGCAGGCGAACAGGTTCTGTAAACAATGCTTATAAATCTAAATGAATTTATTAACCACAATGCAACTGTCAACATTTTGTTGGCAACCATACAAATATAGTGAATCCCCAAAACATCTTTACAACACATTAATAATCATTCTGTCAAGCAAACTCTTATCAGGCAATTTGACTTGCTAACAATCATCATCATTCTACTTAATCTTATATATGTCACCGATCTTCATTCTAATTCCCCACCTACACCACACCATGAAAAGACTCCCAAATTGTAATGAATTATACATTCTCTCTCTCTAAAGATGTCCCCTAAAACAATGGAACTTTTGCAGGACACCATGGTGTATTTTATATGAATGGTTTGAATGAGCTTCCACATACAGAGCCAATACACAACTTCAAAATAGATGGTCTTAATCCTGACAAGTTTGGTATACATCCTTCATAATGGGCACACCATTATGAAGCCCCTATAGATCTCATTCATTACCACCAATCACCATTTATAAATCTCGCACACTCAATAAGCTATGGAGTGATTCTTTAACGATCTGGGTACATGCAAATGGCTGAAATAGAGACACCACTCACTATATGTATGGAGGAACAATTCAAGAAATACCCTCATATGGCTATATTAGTCACCAACTTTTGACTGGAAGACCAGGTCTCAGCCTGGGGGTGCCAACAGGATGATCTTCTTGACCTTGTGTCTCTGTATGTCACATTTCAAGATTGTCAAACAACAGGTGCCTTTGTTGTTGTCTTCATTGCTTTCAATCATTCCCCCCACTCTTTCCCAAAACGCTCACATCTTTTTCCATTGCACCCTCTCCGCCCTCTGATGGGGTGTAATGACATGTCCTGTGTTCAACTGAAGAATTAGATCATTCCTAAGCAGGTGACTGTCTTCCAAGTGCCTCTGCACTCATTGGTGAGACTGTTTCGTTCTTTTATGGCAGATACCAGCTAGGGATGGGGCCTCACCAAGCAGATCACAAGCAGTTTTCTGAAGTCACTCTGGTAGCACCAGGAGTAGAGGGAGGGAGGGGACAATAGGCAGCCTTCACTGAAATCTCTCAGAGCTGGAGGGAAACCCAGACGACAATCCCTCAGATCCTCAACACTCCAGAGACCGATTTACCTGCTCATCTCTCCCTGCTTGTAAGAGACCTTCTGCAGTCTTGGAAAGCAAGTTGACCAACCCTGAGGAGCAGCAACTCTTAATCAGTGATTAGTGATTTTTTTTTGGCATATCAGTTTTAAATCCTACTCCCCCCTCTTTTCTAGATATGTACGTAGGCCCTGACAGCAGCCTCCTTATACTCCCTTTAATTTTCCCACATTTAGTCTCTACACTCCCCACGTCTGTCCCCTGACTCGGTAAGCATTGCGTGAGCTCATCAATATTCCTCTTCCAAACTGAGCCCTGATTATTTCCCCTGGAAATGTGATGATGCATGGGAGCTATTCCCACACTTGCTTTCCCAACCAAGAATCATTAGCTACCGGTTGCAATTCAGTGAGTCTTTCCTTGCTGTTCGAGAGAGAAAGAAAAGTCTGGGAAACGAAAAAAGCTCCATCTTACAGTTGGTCAGAAGGCTATATGAATTCTCATGACCTTTTTCTTAATTTGGTACTAAGAAAACAGAACCATTCCCTCACAGCTGTCAGTGTCTTTTTCTTCATAGTCCCCTTAAACCGTGGTGGTCAACCAGTTCTGAAACAGTAGTCACTGCTATAGCGAACTAGCCACGCTCAACTGGCCAAATAGCCACATTGTTCAAGCCAACTAGCTACACTCAACTGGCCAGCTAGCCACATGTGGCTAGCAGCTAGCAGGTTGGACATCATGGCTTTAAACAATATGTCACTCTCCTTCAATGCATTTTCCAACACTGTCTCATATTGACAACTGGAATAACATCTTCTAAAGGATGCATGCACAGTAAGCCGGTTCAAAACTAGCAAAATGCATTAAACAAGAAAGCTACTTTTAGAAGACAGCTGAAGTTGCTACCTTAAATATACCTTCATCCACTCAAATATAAGTCAGAGAAACAACAGTTAACACCAAGTCACCGCCAAGGAGAAATCAAACATAATGCAGAACCCTCACCAATTACATAGTGACTGAGGGCCTCAGCCAGGGCTATCAGCAGGAAGGCAAGTGTTTTCAGGTAGGCGTTGGCAGAAGTTTATCAGCAAATGAGCATTTACAACAGCGTTTCCAGGTTCTGGACTGTGCTCCCCCTGGATTGAATTCAGGGCAGTAGGGACTTTCAGCTTCTCTGTTTGAGGGAGGGTGAAGTAATCAAAATATGCAAAGAGTGTCCAAGTGGAGGCAGATGGCTCAGTTGCAGATATGGATTCACAGAAGCAAAGAAAATCGATGTTATTGTGCGTGTGTACTGGTTAATCTGTGGGTTCATGACACCAATGATGTAATTAGCCTCATTACCTGCCAACCAATAGGCAACCTGCCTGCCTTTTGCCAAATTCCCAGTGTGTCCAGTGCTGGTAGCGAAATGCAAACTCTACTTCCTATTGAGAGCAGTTGGTTGAGTTTCTGAAAAGGGAACGAACAGACCAGGGGAATGGGTATTTCTAGCCAGCCATCCAAACAGTTTCTTCATCTACACCAGTCTCTTTTCCTTGTCATACCCTCGGGTGTTCAGAGGCCCCTTACAGAGCTGCCCAGGAAAGGGCCATTGATTTTAGCTACTCTCCAAGTATTAGGAGAGTGGGGGATACAGGAGAAGTGATGTACTGAAATGTTAGCTACTGAGGGGAAATACACATCCAGGCGGATGACCACCACCAGAAATACCGAAGTGTAAACGAGAGCCTTGACCGCAATAGTAACAGGGTCGGCAGGATTAACCGATCTACGCTGAGTGGAAACGTGGACTGGGGACAATAAAGGTGTGCCAGTGAGGATAATCAACCACCAGAGAGCCACCAATTCTGAAATGCTAACAGCACGTTCCTTGGGAGGACATAGGTCCCAGGCAAGCTCAGGATTGGTCCCACACCAGCCAGTTGTGACAATGAATGTGCCCTTCAACGATGATCAAATCTGGCTTTAAAGCCCCCAGTTTGAGTCATGACGTGTGAAACAGTTTTGTTTTAAAGAGGCCTTTTGGAAGCCACAAAGCTTATCTATTACTATCCCTCAATTTTTAAACACATCTAATGCACGTGGACCCTCAACTTCTGTATAAAAGGAGCGCAGCTGCCATAGCTTGAGAGAACAAGCTGGAGAGACTGATGCTAATCAATTTCTCCTGTAGGTGCTGAGGTAGGTCTCCCCTGGAGTAAGGTCACAATGACTTTCCCTTTCGTAAGACCATTTGCGACTTTAACGTTGGGTAATTCTTTGAGAGACTGAACTAAACCCCAAGCCAAGGAAAAGGGGAACTCTAGAACTAACACTGGGCAGTGTGCCCCGTAGAGATGAATTCTGCCCATTCAGAACTCCACTTCAGTACCCACTCTGCAAAATGTTCAATGACAGGAGAAGGAGACTGACTAAACAGTAGCAGGTCACAAACTTGAGGGTTGAATGCAGCTCATTCCATGCAATCTAAGATGACAACAAGCCTAAGAGATCCCAAACAATCTCACAGTTGCATCTCATTTACTTTTTCCATATTTGGCAGTTTTGCTGGGTTATTTCTTCTGAATTGGAGAAACAACAACAGAGCTCTCTCTCTCTCTCTCTCAAGTTTATTGTATTTGTTTCACTACTTAGAATAATAAAGAACTCACTTAAAGGAAGCTTCCTGCTGAACATAAGGAAAATTTCAATTAAAACTAAGATCTGGGATACATTTTTGCATGGGATATCAGTGCAAAAACTTAGGAGTGCTGAATGTCTTCATACAAAATATGAAACATTGTTAAGAAACACACACGAAAAAAGCCTTCGTCCTCCAATTTAGCATTATTCTAAGCAGGTACACATTGCTAGAGTCACTCCTTTGATGTAAGGGCACAGTTGATCTAATTGGAAAAAATATTTTGAGTGTTCTGGGAATAGTGACTGTTAACTGAACGCAACAACAAAAAAGGGGAAAAAAGGAGCATGCAGACCCGAGGGAATTACCAAATCAATTAACAACTAATTCAGGAACTAATTTCTGTGTTGCCTCTTAGCACAAAACTGTATCTTTAATTTCTCTTGCAATAAGCATCATCATGATAGTCCTAACACACACTGACGCTTTAAATGAGTTTACAAGTATCTCTTTTTGATTGGCTATATCATATTATTTCTTCACAGTTCAATGGAACTGCAGCCAAGTGCTTTGAAATATTTAATTATGCTGGTAGCTACCATTAACAATTTACAGAACCGCAGTGTGTACGCAACATTTTATAACTAGTAATCAACCAAATAAAAACATAGCAAATTGTGGGTCTTTGATGGTAAGCAATTACAGAAAAATTAAATACAAGATTTCAGCATTAAGAATATTTGGGTATGAAGGATACCTATTTCTACAAGCAAATTTTGCTGTGTGTCACTGTCTTCTGAGAAGGAAGGAAGATTAGATCCATGTGCTAATCAAGACTACACCTCAAATCAGACATCCACGAACAGAAACACTCTTTCTCTGTTAGCCACGTTATGATTGAGCTTTGGAGAGATTTATACAATACAGATATGAATTCTAAACAAAGAATAATTTCTTAGATGCTTTTATTAAAAATGTTGGCTCAACTCCCTTGTTTGCTAGGGCCACTTGTTCAACTTGACTTGTTCCTTCCTCTTGGGTTTACCTGCAAAACCAAAGTGGAGTCCAGTGGCACCTTAGGATACGTCTACACTGCAACACTATTTTGAAATAACTAGCTGTGACGTAGTGGAGGTACCTGGCTGGTTTCTATGCTGGCTCTGTGGTAATCCCCACTGGCTGCCATCGGTACCACAGCCCAGAAGGACTGGAGATGAGTCATTATGCAAAGAGGGTCTCTCAACCTGTCTGACCAGCTACCCCCCAAGGAGAGAGACAAAGGAAGGGGAAATGCTGCCCTGGCTGGGGGCAGGGCTGGAAGAGAGTGGGTTAGTTTCTGTCTGGGATCATGGAGGAACCAGCCTAAGCCAGGGCTGGGATTTAGGGCGCAATCTCCCCATCGCAAGGGGGCTGAGGCATCCTAGACCTGCCCTGTAACCAGATTACATCGGTGCTGTGCTGTGCTGTATCCTGGAGAAGGAATAAACTCCTCCATTCTATGGGCTGGTGGAGTCTGTTCGTGCCATTACGGGGGTGCAGGAGTCAGGGGACCCCAACGTCGTCACACTAGCGCTATTCCAAAATAACTTAGTCCACATCTACACAGAGCAGTTATTTTGAAATAGTGTCAAAATACTGTCAAGCTGGAGAACTTCTTACTCCGAGTCCTGTAACCCTCATCATACAAGGAGTAAGGGAAGAGTGCTCTACTTCGAAATAAGTGCTATGTAGACTCCCCCTATTTTGAAATAAGCTACGTAATTGACGTAGCTCAATTTGCATAGCTTATTTTGAGTTAAGCCCTGCTGTGTGGATGTACCCTTAGAGACTAAGAAATGTAGTAGGGTTTATCTGACAGCTTCAACAAACCCTGATGAAATTCTCTATGACATGAAATTCTCCATGACACCAGTAGGGAAATAAAGTCAATGTGAAGAGTGGTAGTCAATTTGAAAGCGGAACTGGCACAGGTTAGATTTTTTTCTTATGAATAACTAGAAGATTTACCCAGTGTTGCTCGGGTCCCTAACTCAATTTTTGGTTTTCTTAATTGAAATCATTGCATCTGGGGTGGGGCTGAGGATGGTCAGTATTCAGGCTGCCCTGGGGAGAGGATTATCTCAGCCCCCTGTCGCTGCAGCAGCTTGGGCCCAGGTGAAAAGTGTCTCTCCATGGCTGCTGAAGTTCCAGCAGGCATATCTGGGGAAGGGCTGCATGTCCTCCGGCTAGGGAAGGTCTAGGTTCAGATGCCCCTTGCATTCCACAGCCAGAGTGAGGAATGGAGTAAATTGAGGAAGGGGAACAGTTAGCAATGCTCCCGTATGAATTGCGGGGGGGGGGAACGAAGCTGCAGTCTCCCCGCCCTCCTTAAAAGGGTGCCTGCAGGGGTGGGAGGTTCAATGTTGGGGCAATCCCCACGGGGTGGGGCCCATTTAGCCCCTTTCAACTCTTTTCTGCATGGTTTTATACCTCCCTATATGGAGGAGGGGGGAGCTTCAGCCCTCCCCCAGCACAACCAACCCCTTACCTTGCTTTAAGATATGATAAGAAGAAGCTGGCCCTAGCTCGTACCGTTTAGGAGGAGTTTTGAACAGACAGACTCACGGACGGAGAAATACACAAACTCCCTCAAATATATAGTAGATGATTTCTGGGGATGGGGCAGGAAATACAAATGCATTCTTAGTTTATTCATAAGGATCCAGGCTCATAAGGACGGGATAGGAATTTGCAACAGAAAGAAGAACGGGAGACGTGCAGTAGAAATACGTAACATAACCAGTGGAAAATAAAGGAAGAGATGACAACTTCAGTATGTTAGCCAAGGCCCCAAAAGCGGGCATGCTGGAAGTGTGACCCCAACACATCCATCACAGTCCCATGCATTGAAGAAGGGTTCAGTTCAGGAAGTGGCATGGGATTCTGTGGCACGAGATGAGTGGGAGAGAAATTTTTGCTAGTCCATGTTTATAAATGAAAGGGTTCTGGGAAAATAACACCCTTGTCACAATATTAGTCCAGAAGGCATCGGATGGTGACTCTAGAGATTAGGGTTCAATTACCTGCTCAGCCGCAGATTTCTTGCGTGGCTTCAGGCAAATCACTAAGGTTGTGTCTACACTAGGGATCCTAAGAGGGCACTGCCAGAGCAATGGAATTGGTTTCTCCATCACTTCATTTAATCTGCCCTTCCAAGAGGCAGTAACTTAACTGACAGAAGAATGTGTCCGTTGACCTAGTGATGTCTAGACTGGAGGTTAGGTCATTTTTCTTAACTACATTTTTCACTGGGTGTGTAATGTGAAATTTTAAGTGTAGCCTGGGCCAGCCTCAATCTCTTTGGTCTTGGTACCACTCTATAAACCAGGAGTAAGAACACCTCTGCAGGCTCTTGAAAGGACATATCACTACCACTTGTCAATTGGTTGGCTAATTAGCAAGGAGCACCAGAGAAAGCCCATGCAGTGCTGCTGTAGCCCAGTCCTACTTCACCCATCTTATCTCATAGTATTATGATGAGATCTGCAGGGGATACTCTAATTGTTTAAGTTGTCCAAAAATGAGAGTCAATCTGATGAAAAAAATAATCCTGAGTTTTATCATGTGGCCCAGCTCATCGGACAGGGTTCAGAGAGTGCCACATACAATACTGATAGTCTAATGCTGCATCAACACTTAAAGGGCTTGACATTTTTCAGTTAAAGATTTCACTCGTCAAAGGCACTATGCTTCACTTTTGTCTTATGATTTAGGTTCAAAATATTTTGTTTTATAGTATAGAATCTTTAGGAATCTGCTGACAATTTTCAACCGTGTGCTCTAATTTTTCAAATCCCGAGTCCCAACTTCCTGAGACACATCCATTCCTTGAGGCAATATTTTTCTTGACATCTGTGTGGTATAAAGAAGATTCCTCATTCAGGGACCTCGTTTTCTTGAGGTGTAACGGCGGATATCTTTTTCTTCTTTTCATAGTTGAGGACACTGTCCAACAATGCAGGAATTCTTCTCCATTTTCGAAATGCATCGAGAAAGGTATAAAATTATACATTAGGATGTGGGGACATTGAGAGTTTGTAGACATACCACGTCCGCTGTCATTTGTTTTCAAATTTTAGAGATTTTGAACCATTCATAGATGACTCCACGCAATATACAAATGTGGCTTAACAATAGTACACACAAAGTATACCTGAAGGATGAAAAAAAAACGAGCCTAAAATGATTAATACAACCAATAAGGTGGCCTCAATCGCCCCCTTCTTTAGTTATTAGTAGCACAGTCTCTGGTGCAGCCAGAAGGACAAAACCTCAATCTTGAAATACGTCCAGAATGAGACCAGCAGCAGCTACAAAAAGGTATACTTTCTGCAACAGCTGTTCTGATGGGCGCTCCAAACTGAATGGTGCTTCATAAGTAGGGGGCAAAAGCCATACACAAAGGAACCCATTTACCAATAAGGAAACAAACATTTCCTCTATACTATCAGCCTCAATACAAGGCGAAGTGTTGAAAAATACAAAATCTGGAAACTCAGAAAGAATGTAAATATTTAATATTTACGCATCCCGTGCCAGACGACAGAGGGAAATGAACAGACTAAATTCCTCGAAAAATGAATTTCAAATATACTATAGCTAGGCAAAAGTAATCAAGAGCAATGGGACAGAAATGTTGTGGGTTAAGGTTCAGAACATGATCTCTGTGTATTTCATACACATTACTTCCTCAGAGGAACAGAGAAATTGTGCAAAGGTACATGCCTTTGAGATTGGAGCGATACCTTGAGTTGCGTTTGATGGGTCACTCAACAAAACTGTTGGATTTTAGTTATGTTACAACCCTTGTTTTGGCAACTGAAAGAGTTTTTGGCAGTTACATTTTGTTAGTCTGATTTTACACTAATACATAATAGGGAAAATAATTGGATAAACTTTGGGCTTGCCACCCAGGACAATAATGTGCTTACTCTTTCTGGTAGCATGATGAACCAGTTTCACTCCTGCAACACCAATGCCTTCCCCTTGTCAAACTGAATGAATTAAGCCACAACAGTGACTGCTAAGGTGGCTGCTTGTTTGGTTTCTTTTCCCGTAGATTTAATATCACCACTTACATCCATGAAACCTGCTACACAAACATTTGTTATTTATGGTGATAGTGGGTTTTGGGTCTGACAATTGCCTGAAGCATTACAGTGCTCTTTTGCAAGTGAAGAGAACTAATGAAATCAGTTTGACTGACTACATGTAGCTCTAGATCTCTTTTCAAAACCTATTTCACAGATATTTCCATTGAACCTTGCTGAAATATTCAAACAGTTGTCTACAGAGGCCTCAATATTCTAAACAGGAAAATATATTTCAGATGATTCTGTGATACCACTTGGTTCAGCGGAAAGGCCAGATTAAACAAATTAGTTTATTATTCAGTACTAGATATTGAAGTTGGTAAATAATGTCATAAAGTATTGCACAGAAAACTCACCAGCAAGAGTCAAACATGGGCTTAAAAAAAAAAAAAAAGGAAGATTAACTAGGATGAGGAAATGAGCCATTGTAGATGAGGAAGCACAAGGCTAAAAGGGACCTTAAATTGTAGGAATTTTGAGAGGAGAGAGAGGCAGGCTGTAAGTTGCAGGAGAGTATGGGGACGTGCGGTCAAAGAAATAAGGTGGAGTGAAGTCCATTGAGAGCTGTGAAAATCTAAAGGCAATTTTGAGTCAGATACAAAGGTGAATATAGAAGAGCAGTGAAGATGCTGGAGGATGGGTAATGTATGGGTCCCACTGTTTGCAGGAAGACAGTAGGGATGTGTCTAGACTACATGGCTCTGTCGACAGAGCTATGTAAAGTAGTTTACCCGACATAGTCAGTGAAGTGGGGATTTAAATAACCCCCGCTTCATTAAAATAAAAATGGCCGCCACGCTGTGCCGACAATCAGCTGATCCGGCACTGCGCGGCAGTCTAGATGCGGATCGGTCGACAAGGGAAGCCTTTGTTGACCGCTCCCTTATGCCTCGTGAAATGAGGTTTACAGGAGCGGTCGACAAAGGCTTCCCTTGTCGACTGATCCGCGTCTAGACTGCCGCACTGTGCTGGATCAGCTGATTGTCAGCACAGCGCGGTGGCCATTTTTGTTTTAATGAAGCGGGGGTTATTTAAATCCCCACTTCATTGACTATGTGGGGTAAACTACTTTACATGGCTTCATCGATGGACCATGTAGTCTAGACACACCCTAGGATGCAATACCACTAGACTTGACATTAATTTCCAGCATTTAAACTCAAGGAAGACCGTACAAAGAGAGTCAGGAACAAAAAGATTTCACGGTTGACATGAGAACAAATTCTAGCTAATGTAGTAAATTTAGGCATTTTTCTTGGAATGATTATATTCATTTATTTTAATTCTGAGCTCACAGTAAAGGCAACAGAATGCGGACCAAAAGGCAACAGCTTTTGCACAAAAACATGACAATTCCTTCAAGACAAATTATTGAATCTCCTTTTAAATGCAATCTGTAGATGGTTAGCACACTGTAATAATATACTTTGGAATACATTCAATGAGAAGTAGGTTAAAATTCTGTCCAGTATTTTTAGTAAAAGTCAAGGATAGGACATGTGCAATAAACACTACATCACAGAAGCCTGAGCTAACAGCTCACGCCCTGTTGTCCAGGGCTGAACCTGCAGAGGTGACACAAAATCACCCTAAATTCTGTGACCCCCATAATCTCAGGGTGCATCTAAACAGCACCCTTACCTTGAAATAAGCTATGCAATTTGCATTACACAAATTGTGTAGCTTATTTTGATGTTATTTCAAAATAGCTCATTTCGAAATTTGGCACTGTCTACACAGCGCCAAATTTCGAAATAAGGCGCTATTCTGAAACGTCCCTTATCCCTCATGCAATGAGGTTTACAGGGATGTCGGAATAGCGAGCCCATTATATTTTGATATAAAGGGCTTGCTCTTAAGATGCAGTATAGGGGTATCCCGAATAGCACCGCTGTGTAGACATAGCCTTAGTGAAAAGGAATTGAACTAATTGTGTCCCCTTTACTGGAGAAGTTCTTTTTGGTCTACACTGTGCTATACTTTATCAGAAGACAGAAAAAAGTAGGAACTCAAAACATTCGTGGATCTATACCAAAATCATAAGAAATTGATTTTTTAATGTTAAACAAGTGGCTGGTCGCTGGCACACAGTGAAGTGAAAAAGCAACAGATTTCCTCTCCCTTGTCTCAGCACATCCATCCCCTCTTATAGCAGCTAACTGCCTTCAGACTGGTCTCCACTCTGGTTTCCTTAGAAGAGGAGCATGCTTCCAGAGATTGGGCCAGTCATCAACATATGGTATTGATCCTTACCCAGGTCCTTCTCAAAACATCTATGATTGTTTTCTTTATTTAACAAGCTTCACACAACACACCTCGTGTTTCTCTAAGGCACGAGCCAGCTGAGGTCAGCAGGTTGGAGGGATCAGCTCTCATATTTCCTTCACACTTAAGCAAAGAGGGAAAAAAACAATAACGTTTATGCTTCTGTTGTCTTTTTGATATTCTAAGGCCTGAACCGTTGTTTGTTTCCATCTTATCAAATTTTTAATGGCACTTTCCCCTGTGTTTTTTCCTCCTTGAGAAATTCCAGTAATATCAAGCCACATCTCCGCTTTTTTAACTGATGAACACTGGAGAACTGGAACATGGGCTCGCTAACCACAATTCCAGGAGCTAGACTGTTTGAATTGTTAACAGAGACTCTCTCTACTTGTCAGAGAAAACAGAAAGCACAGTTTTAAATAGACTATCTACAAATTTCTTTCCATATAAACTGCTGAATTTCAGTCTTATTTATTATAGCAGTGCCCCAAAACTCTGAGTTCCGGGAACCACTGTGATATGCACTTTGCAAACATATGTAGACAATTCCTGCTGTGAAAATGTATAATCTATATAAACATCACACACAAGGAGTAGGACCAAACAAGGAATGGAGCAGCAAAGCAATCCCACTAGGTCGCTATAGAGTCTTCCAGTACAAGCAACACAGAAAACATTGGTTATTTGTAATTTAAGAAGCAAACAACTAAAACAAAAAACAAAATACAACAAAAGTGCCTTATTTTGACTGTGTGCATTTTAAAAGCAGAGCTGTTTTTCCTTATGCTTCTTAGCCATTTTTATTTTACTTGTTTGTTTTCACGTCTAGATCACACATTCCAAACAGACAGAAACCCCAAGTGCTGTTCACAGAATGAATATCCAAAATGTGCTAATATTCCAGATAGCTCTGTTTCAAACCAGAATATTTTGTGAAAGTATTTCACAAGAAATGAATAAAATTCAATTGTAGGATTAATTTGAATAGGGTTGCCAGGTGTCCAGTTTTGAACTGGACAGTCTGGTATTTGAGCTTTCTATCCGGGAAACAAATTGAAAAATACCAGACATATAAATGTCTGGTATTTTCTAATTAAGTTTTGATTATTATCATGAGTATCAGTACGTAGTTGCGTACTGCCTGGCTGGTAGACATGCTCATGCTGCGTCTACCAGCAAGGCAGTATGCAACTACACAATACAGAGGGGGGGCAGAGGGGGGGCCAGGATGGAATCCCCGGGGCCAGACTCACCCATGCGCCCCGACAGGACCGTGCGCGGTACGGGCAGCACCCCGGGATCTGTGTGTGCCCGGGCCAGCCCCGCTCCCCCCAACCCCTTCCCGGCCAGTCCCCCCACTCCTCCCGATTGGAGATCAAGTGTGTTTGGTATTTTTTTAAAACCATCTTGTAACCCTAAATTTGGAGGGTGGTTTTTTTTTTTGGACAAAAAACGTTTCACAATTCTTTAGGGGTTGTGGGGGGAAAAATAACACTTCCTTCCTTCCTTCTTGCTTTTGCGCCCATGAGGAAATAAAACAAGTTAAAGAGTGTTTTTACAATAAAACAACTTTTTTAAAAGTTGCAAAATTATTTGCTTAACCAAACAATGGAGAGTTCAGCCCACATACAAATTTTTCAAGAACAGTTTTGTTTGTTGAAACAATATTTTCTGTAAATAAACCCACAGAATTTCCCACCAACTCTAATAGTATATTTTTTCTCACTGAAGTCAGATTTAGAAATTAAACGTTCAAATTTGCTGGGGCCTAATATTTCAGAGGTGATAATGCCAGTTTCCAAAAATATGGATTAGTATTTAACAGAAGTGAATGCTCAACAAATGCAGTGACATCATGTCACTCACTAATAAAGGTCTATTGGGATCTTGGCATAAACAAATATTTACAGTGGATTTTTGTTTTGGTTTCTGAAAATGAGAGGAGCTATGCTGGCAAAGTACCCAAATCCCAATCATCCTTCTAATGTGTGTTGAATGCCCCAAATTTTTAGAGGAAGAGAGTCATTCAGTACTTTGCCTAAAAGCCTTATAATACTTTAGTGTTAGATGGTAAAGAACCAACCATCTCCATTAATATGGCTCTTTACAGATTGATAAAAATGACTGGATTTTGGTATCTCACCTGCACAAGTCATTTGTCAATCCCAGGACAGTGTAGCTACTGTTATGCCGCCAATACCTCAAAACAACTTCTATATAAATGTGACTGCTGTGCTTTTTAGTAACCCCAGAAATCTTTACATTTAGAACTACAAAATACCACATTTTGTTTAAGACATGCATTAGTGATGTTTTTAAACCTTTATTTTGGGGCAAAAAAAATATCATAGTGGTAAGAATGACTCATCAGCTCAAGTGTCATGCCAAGAGCTATTTCCAACAAAACCCTGGCCTTTCAATTTTGGGGAAAAGCAGAGTCAAGGTTATGGAGTTGAGTTATACAATAATATGAGTATCTGTGATTAAGAGCAAATGCCAAACAGAAGAATCTATGAAATCAGAAAGCCAGGCCAACTCTTATGTATTTATTTATAGTCAAATCTAGAGAAGGGAGAGAAAAAAAAAAAAAAAAAAGAGCGAGCACACAGCTGCCATCCCAAAAACAGACCTCCCATCTGCCACCCACGATTTGCATGTCACCTTCTCCAGGCTCATTTGTACTTCATTAACTGCCATTGACTTAACAAGATTTATGCAAATGACACCATAGGAGCTCGCTAACTCCCACTGCAATCAAGTGATTATGTATGTACAATTCTCCACAGCAATGAAAAATTAATACATGACAAGCCCACTCACCGCTGAGCTGAGCTTCTTGCTTTTATTTTTCTTGTTGTGATTTTTTTTATTTGAATACATCCTACTAATGGAGGTTGAGCAGGACCACAAAAATAAACAGAATAAACCTTCCCAAAACACTTCAACTAGACAGGCTTAGTAGGAAGCGTATGCATCTAAATAAATAAAGGGCTTGACTGATGCTGTTTTTTTAGAACATTCACTCTCACCGCAGGAAACAAAGCTTAATTCTCATAAATGTTTTTCAACAGAGAGTTGAATGGGATATTTTTCCTATTACATCTTGCATTAATGATTGATCTTAACTTTTTTACAACAGCAGAGCCAGCAAAAGCCACATTAAAGTTGTTTTAAGTCTTTTCACTTTAAGTTCCTATTTCATAAACTGTTCATAATCTGCCAGAAATTTCAACTTTGGGGCTGAAATTTTTCTAGCTTTGATATCAACAATTTCCCCAAACTCTGCTTGATGGGCATACAGCATGGAATATAGTATTACAATTTGTTGCACACAGGCCTGCCAACAGAGGCGGGGGAAGGGAGGGAGGATGAAGTAGGGAGTTGCCCTGGTGCCTAGCCATTCAAAAGGGCCCGGGATTCCTGGTTGCCACCACAGGTTCTTTAAATCGCTGCACACTCCAGTCAGCTCTGACGGGTGGCTCCCTCCCCACCTTACCCAGGGGTCCGGCAAGTCTGTCAGCCCCCCTGGTTACCATAGGTATAATTATGAGTGAAATGTGTACATTTTTGTAATTCTTCATTTTTGAGGTAATAACTATGCAACCTTACTTTTTTATCATAGTTTTGCTTTTTTCTTTGTTTTTAACAGAAAATTCTGGGACACACAGGTATTTGGGCCAGATGCCAGGGCTAATGTTTCTTTCCAGTTAAGTTTAAAGCTAAGTTCCCATCTTAAACCTGGATTTTCAGCTCCCCTAAATTCCTGAAAAGAAAACGACCTTCCTGAAATTTCACATGCTATCTTTCATTCTACGGTAAATTTGGTAAAAATCAGCAGAGATGTTTTCAAATGAGTGTGTTTTGAAAAGTTATCTGATGCTCACTACTGGTTAATATTTTGGGTGAGAAGATTTTTCACCAAACCTTCAAAATGGCTCAAGTGAAATATTCTAAATGGCTGATCTGTTTCATTGACACTATTGTGAAAAAGTGGGGAGGGGGGCGGGGGCAGGGGATTAGTAGTTCTAGAGAAGAAAGGATAGTCACTGCACAAATAGTGAAGATAAATTTTAAGAGTATTAAGACAATTTCTGAAAGCCTATCTGAAGATAAGTAAAAACAAGCTCAACTAAGCTCCAGGTTATAAAAAGAAATCACACCTCACCTGTCTACTAGAATTCTTTGAGAGGGACAACAAGCATGTGGATAAAAAGGAATCCAGTGTATATAGGGTACTTAGATTTCCAGAAAGCCTTTGACAAGTTCCCTCACCTAAGTCTCTTAAGCAAAGAAAGCGGTCCTGGGTTAAGAAGGATGGTCCTCTCATGGTCTGGTAATAGATTAAAAAATAGGAAACAAAGAGTAGGAATGAATGGTCAGATTTCAGAATGGAGAGAGGTAACTAGCGGTGTCCCTCAGGAACCTGTACTGGGATGAGTCCTATTCAACATATTCAGAAAGGACTTGGAAAAGGAAAGAATGAGGTAGCAAAATTCACAGATCATTCAAAACTACTCAAAATACTTTAATCCCAGATAGACTGCAAAGGATCTCATAGAACTAGGTGACTGGGTGATAAATGCAAAGTAATGCACATTGGAAAACATAACCCCACCTCTACATATAAAATGATGGGGGTCTAAATCAACCGTTACCACTCAAGAATGAATCAAGTCATCATGGATAATTCGCAGAAAGCATCCACTCAATGTGCACTGGCAGTCAAAAAACTAAACAGAACATTGGGAATCATTAAGAAAGGGATAGGTAGCAAGACAGAAAAAATAACAGTGCCTCTATATAAATCCATGGTATGCCCATAATCTTGAATACTGCATGCAGATGTGATCATGCCATCTCAAAAAAAGATATATTGAAATTGGAATACGTTCAGAAAAGAGCAAAATAATCATTATGGATATGGAACGCTGTCATAGGAGGAGACACTAATATGGTAGGTACTTTTCATCTTGGAAAAGAGATGACTAATATGATAGAGGTCTATAAAATAATGAAAGGCGAGAAGAAAATACATAGTTATTCTTTGTCATAATACAAGAACTAGGGGGTCACCAAATGAAATTAACAGGCAGCTGGTTTAAAACAAAAGGAAGTATTTTTTTCACACAACACACAGTAGAATGTTGAAGACCAGAGTATGCTGAAGACCAAAACTATAACAGGGTTCAAAAAAGAGCTAGATAAATTCATGGTTCACCAATGGCTATTAGCCAGGAGGGGCAGGAATGGTGTCCCTAGACTGTCTGCAGAAAGCTGGGAATGGAGAACAGGGTCCCTGTTCTGTTCATTCCCTCTGGGGCACCTGGCATTGTCCACTGTCAGAAGACAAGACAGATGGACCTTCGGTCTGGACCCACTATGGTCTTTCTTTCATTATGTAGCTATAGGCCAATCCAGCTCATCAGGTTAGCAAGCAACGGAAAACTGGAAAAATATGATTATATATTACTTTAAAAGGACTTAATAGATGAAGGGCTGCTTGCTTTCTCTCTGGCTGAAACCATCGGAGGCAAGCTGGACGTTTTTAAGGGAAAGGCTGAAGCGAGCCCTGATTCTGAATCTATTCACATTAGACTAGAGAGAAGCTATGTTCCGCAACAGCATAACGAACATTAAGTGATAACTGAAACATTCAGAAGTTTTCCTCCCCTTAATCTCTCCCCTCCATATTCAGAAGATTAGTCAGAGCAAGACATCACTCCCGTGGACGATGTATCTAATCAGATTTATGTGTGTCGTTCATTTAAAGGACTGGGAAATGTACAAACAAAAAACTGAAGCCAGATCTACACTACATACATTGGCCAGTAGAGCCAGGTAGGTCTGGGATGTGGTTTGACTTACACTGCTGTGCCAGCAAAAGGCTTTGTGCAGATGCAGTTAGCTTTGCCAACAAAAGCAGTTTTGCGTATACATACTGTCCCCCCAGGAGTATTTTGTCTATACAACATACGGGTATAGCTACATCAGCAAAACAGTTCCAGTGTACACCTGACCTGGAGAAGACTCCAGGTTGAAAGTGGGTTCTCTGCAGTTGAACATCCAAAACAAGATTACATTTTCTAGACAAACAAATCTAGAGCTTTAAAAAGGTTAGCTCATGTGAACATGAACAGTTAAGGGATCCTGTCTGTTACTCCCTGACGCAGAATCCTTCACTCTCAGATTCACATGCCCGAATTAACGCTTTCCACCCTCCTTAACATGGTCCTCTAAAACCAGGGAGGATAAAACTATTGTTTTACTCGTGGGATCCATTTCTAACCTTGAAATATATACGTCAAGGCTGGATTACTATATAATTCAGATGTAGTAAGCAATGAAGGACCATCTGGGAGCAGTGGGGGACAAGGTGGATCCATTAACCTTTCACTTTAACATCTGAACTTTTTTTTACATGATGCAGAATGTAATCTTTTGCCGGGGGTGAGGGAGGGGAGAGATGGGGGGAGTCAGAATCCATGGTGGTATAATTGTATCCATAGTTCTATAGCAAAGCTTTTTTTTTTTTTTTTTTTTTTTAATTGCAAGTACTACTGCACAAACACCACCATGAAACTCTCTACCTTCTTGCCAGTAATGACGAGTTAGACTTGTGAAGGAAAGGTTATTTCTGCTTTGCTCCTAAAGCGCTGACTTGCTAGCCCATCTTCACAATATTGCACTGGTGAATGACATACAAGAGCCTGCACGGAGTCCAAAACTAGCATTGACAAGAGATCTGAAAAAAGTGTTAACAGCTTTGGGCTTTCGAAGAAGGCCCAGTGGCATAATGGAAGACTGCGTGTGCACATGGCAAGATGGCCAAGCCATTACTCCCGAGGGCAGTTACAGGAATGGTCCTGCAGGCACAGGGCCTTTTGCATAGCAGGAGTCACTGATGGACAATCACCTGTAGTATGAGGCAAGGGGGCAAGGTCACCACAGGGCTAATAGGCAGCTAAAGCAGGAAAAGATGGGATAAAATAGGGTTTTTTTAACAATACAAGATGATATTCTTGCAACAGAATATTCCAATCTGTACTGCACTGCCTGAAGACAAATGGAAGTATCTTTCTACCTCCCTACCATTTCCCCCTTTCACAGAAATAAATGAATGCTGTCCTGTTTTCTTTTAAACCACACCATGTAAAAGTATTAGTCAAGTTCTTAGATCTCAAAGCCCTCCTTGTGGTTTGATTCACAACAGAAAGTTGAATACAGCGTTAGTAATTTATCCCAATGCAGTTGTAATCAAGGATTCAGTGCTGATGAAAGACAACACACTAAACAATTAGGCAAGTGTGACAGACATCCCATATTCAGGTGTCTGCATTCAGCGTATGGGAAGGAGGATGAATGTATGGGAGTAGTTACCTGAATAACTTTAAATAGACTTAAAGCAGACTTAATAGCAAGATAATTCACCACATTCAGGGTTTCAAGCACTTAATATTTGTCTTACAACTTACAACTGACACAAGCTTTGAAAATGAAGCATATGGAGCAAATTAGATTTAAATAAACAGTGTTACATTTTTAATTAACTGACAGCCTCGAACAGATACCTCTTTATTTTAATGCTTGTTGAAAAAGTCTCAGTTTTTACGTCTAAGGTTCCCAATAGTTTTTCATATTGGAAACATTAAGTAAGTAGTAGACTCAAAGATTGTTTACATCATATGAAGGAAAAAAATCCCTATGGAAAAGGGGAAAAAAAAAACCAGATTAAAAGTCTTCCAGTCAACAGACAGTCTATTCAAAAATAGAGAAGGAATAGAGGCTTCCAATTCCCCATGCTATCATTTTTTCGATAAAACTAAAGAATTATCGTAAAGAATGACAGCCCCTACCAAGGACTGTACTCTGGTTATTACTGTTCTCCTTAGTATTCAAGTAATGCCCTTAACAAGGCGAGCGCCATTGGTGTCAAAGATCCTCTCCCCACTCACTGGTCTGTAAAAGTATCAATCTCCACTGGGTAGCATGGGTAAGTGGGCTGTTTGTATACATATATTTGATGAAATGCCCTCGGTTGGCTCAGGTACCATTTTTTCCCTACTGCATCCTAATTTATGAGACTCGGGTCTACACTCCAAGTATTACAATGGCACAGATGCAGCATCGTAGCTACACCAATGTAGCGTGGACACTAAACTACAGTTATTTTTCCCTTGCTGTAGTAAATTCAGGAGCTGGTACCTAGGCTGATGGAAGAATTCTTCCATTGACATAGCTACGTCCACAGCTGGGGTTCGGTTGACCTGTCTCTCACGGGGCATGATATTTTTCACAGCCCTGAGCAATGTAGTTCAGTCAACTTAAGTTTTAGGTACAGATCAGGACATGCCAACCCGTGATGGTTCTAGTGCGCTTAAGTGTATATTACCATGTATAAAATGGAAAGGAAAACATGCCAAATCCTTTGCAAATTCAATCTCTTGCTGACAGTTTGCAGAGTGGAGACTCATTGATGGTGAGTGTTGTGACAGAGCAGGGCAAGCTTACTTCATCTTGCTCTCCTAGTCCTGCTTGTATTAGTGTAAACAGAAAAAAAATCTGCTGACTAGTGACCCACTGAGTATTTTGGGGAGAGTGGCTTACACTTACATATATGGAGTTAATAAATGAAAATCATTCCCAGAAGACTGAAAAATAGCCACACACCCCTCAATACCAGTGGGATACTTATCAGCCATTGAAGTCGTCACAGAAATCTTCCCTCTTCGGTTGAGCACAGAGCTCCAGTTTATTGAATGTAGTGGATATTTTATTACATCCCTGCAAGAGACGTTTTTGCTCTGTATATGCATTGCCCTCAGATATCCTCTGAAGAGTTCATTTTAGCTTTGATTCTTCTGACCCTATCAGTGTAACTGAGTTCTAGAAAGAATGGCACCAGCAATTTTGAAAAAATGTACAGCAACAATATTCCTCAGTTTCCCCCATTTTTGCTCTTTCATTAAGAGCAGCAGCTACATTTCACTACACAGTGCTAAAATTTAAACATTCTGTATCTACTCAAAATTATTACCAAGCTTATCACAGCTAATACCATGACAAGGGCCAGAATTTTTTGGGGTAGGAGAGGAGGAGTTTGGTAGAAAACGCCCTCTCCCATTCTCTCACTCAAGTTCTGGTATTTCTTCCATTACCTGCAGTGCCAGAGATTATGTGCTGGAATCACACAATAGCAACATGCTTGATTACAGTTCTCTGCTAAAAATCAATATTGATAATAGGGCATAATTTTGCTACCTGAGGTACCAAAAAAATTTTAAACTGCTTTTTAGAAAAGAAAAAGCCGCACGCAAGTAGAGCTCAAAAGCAAAATGGGAGAATGTCGCCTTGCCAGCAAGATGATGCAGGAAGAACAGGAGTCCATGCCCAAGCAAGGAGGGGGGAAAAGCAACAAAAGAAAAAATGTGGCAGCTGTGAAGGGAAGAATCTTTTTTTGTTTTTCACTTGACACCTTTTTCTAATGTAACGGCAGCTCCCATTTGAAAAGAACTTGCAACTAGTGCTAACAAAACTGTTGTAAAACATCCCACGCAAATGCACCAAATGCTCAGCCCTGGCAGCTGCATGCTTTCCGATTAAATTGTACTGAAAAGTCAATTATTTCATTCGGCACTGCAGATTCCAGGATTCTCTTTCCCTTCTGAAGTAGCGTGCATAGGAACAACTGAACATCCAGTTTGTGGGCTAATGAAAGTGCGTGTAGGCTAGTAAAAACAGGCCAAAACAAATCCTTGAATTCAAATCCTGTTGTGTAATGAGGAAGTTTAATTAAGGCCACAGATTACAGCTGTAAATGTTCTCTTATATAATAAGGTCTAAATGAAACTGAACCTAATCAAAGTTACAATTCCTTCATTAGCAAATTACAAACAAGAGCACACAGCTGACACACCAGCTATGATTATCACAACTAATTGCCTCGTTGTTACAAACCAGCCTGAAACAGTGTTCAGATGTCCGTCTGCAATAGCAAATTAGGGCCACATCAGGCTATTTCTGCTATCACAAGGGGCTCTTGTACAGCGATCTGATTTACCCCTGTCGACTGGCAGCAAACGGCCCAATCAAAGCATTCTCTACAAAGGCAGGCTTTGAAGCCAGCTCAGCCTAGAAACATGCTCCATATGCAGGCCGGCAGACTGCACTTCATTAGGCCTGTTGTCACATTTTCCCTCTTCTTATTCTAATGATCCTATTTTAATACACACAGGAACCTCTCCTAATTGATGTCAAGTGAGTGACTTCCACATTCATCACCGGAGCACATCAAACAAATCTTGGCACACAGGCCCAGAACCATCGTGTTTAAGACCCGAGGTGTGTCTCTAACTATAGGAAAGCAAAAAAGCAGCATACCTGTTTCATTGGGATTGCACGGCCACTTCCAATGCTATCTGTTCTGCTCTCCAGGACTTTCTTCTCTTTGTCTGGATCACTCCCTTTCCGAGACTGCAGAGCAAAATGAAAGTTCACACTATGTTAAACATTTTGGTTGACATACGGGGGGTGCCCGGTGTATACCATTTTTTGTAATATGTATTTTGAAATAATAAAATGTAGACTATTCAGAATGATGTGACAAGCATATAATCTTGTTTATTTTATTGCTAAGGTACCTTTGCAATACTTTCCTCCTTTACCCATATTTGATAATCTGTTACGATTTGAAGCATTCCCATTTCAATTACCGGAAATCAAGAGGTCAGATCGGAAAACAAGACCGCCCAAGACAACACATATCAGAAGCTGCCTATAGTAGCTTCAAAGAAGATTCTAGCTTCCTACTAAGAGACCCTGCTACATAAATGTATCTGCATAAGTAATGTCTAAATAGTTCAAAATATTAATTACTTGTCATAATTACATTATGATGCAACCATCGATCATACCAAGTTTCTTTTTTTCCCTATTTCTTTTGGATTGCTAGAAGACAGTAACTTCAAACTCAACCTAACAGCTGATGCTGGACAAATCCAATCTGTTGTTGCAAAGCATGAGAGCTGAGAAGCAAAACCTGAACTGTCCAGAGAGAGAGGTTTTGAAAAAGTCTGTAAATTGCTTTATTATGTTCTGTAAATGAAACGTGAGATCCACCTATTCAAGAATTGTTTTAGGCGCCGGGGATTTGCAGTGTAATTTTGTCTCGCCATTAAGTAAACACAATGAAATTTAAGAACGACTCTAGATCTTTGTCCTTTACAGTGTGAGATGTGCAAGCATGATGATTTTCTGACAGATTTATTTTACTATGAGAGAAGGATCTGAGAGTCGTCCTCCTTAATAACCGTGCTGACAAGTGACAACTTCACTCCATTACTTTCCAATGGGAACATTACTCTCATAAAATTGAAAATGGGGAAACATTTTCCTGTGGTTTTCAAATCGCCAATGATATATGAAATGAATACACTTATGGTGTCCAGCACCAGAATGGAGAGCTAATGAAAATCAGAGTGATGCAAGACACTGCTTTGGATTTTCAATACAGCTAAAAAGAGATGTCAGAACAGGGGCTGAAAATAGAGGCGTAGATTAGAATCACATGTAGAGTCACAATCATTTTCCGTATCAGGTTAGCCAGCAGGTGAAGGGATAGAAGGAAGATCACTCAATGCACTACCCTGGAGCGGGGGGAAGAGAGAAAGCATAGAAAGATTCCATTCTGCTAAGCACATTTACCCAGCAGGGGACCAGAGCTATCCCTGGCTCTGTGCAGATCTCCTACTACTAGTTACTATGGTTCGGGATTGTGGAATTACATGCCAGGGAATTGAAGAAAGAATAATTAAGAGAAAGCAAAACAAGTGGGATGGATGAGATCCATTTTCAAGGATAACTAACCATTGCTCCTCTTCCCTAAAACAGACTTCAGGGAGCTGAGGAAGGTAGCCAGGTCATGCTTTAAAAGGGGCATTATTAACGTGATACATTTTAAAGCTATCCGATTAAAAAAGGAAAAAAAATTCAAATGGAGGACACTTTCAGTCATATGTGCGGATTTAAAAAAAATCCATAAATACAATGTTTTTTTCTGCTCCCCTATATAGCTTTATAAGGGTCTTTTCAGCAGGTGAGTAAGTAATTGAATGCAGTCGTGGAAGTGACGGTACTCTAGGTGTTAGCTATTTTGCTAGTCTTTTAGCTGGTTATAATAAACAGCTTTTCTTTTAAACACAATGTTTTCAGACAAATGCAGATTTCCATTTGGTAATGTTTAACTCATCACGTTGTGCCAATGTTGTACTGAGGTCCCCGAACAGAGGTGCATCTTATATGCCGCAGTAAACAGATACAGAAGTTGGCAATACACTGGGCAGCATTCAGAATGAATTTTCAGTGTAATAGATCACATACTTGCCTTAGTAGTTCTACTAAAATCTCATTAAGGGAATATAAAAATAAAGCCACACACAAACGATTAACGAAACACCACCTTGCACTGCCACTCTATGCGGTCCATTGCTCCTTTGGAGCAGATACAGCCTAGACAGAATTACAGCAGAATCCTAATATCTAAACTTAATATCCTCACACAATCAATTATTTAGAATATTCCTTCTTTGGTGCAGGAAGAGTTGTATTATGTAGGAGTACAGCACCTTTCACAATGCAGAAGCAACCCTCACTGAGGAATGCGGGTATTAAAAATGAGGGGTCT
Source organism: Rafetus swinhoei (assembly GCA_019425775.1). Lineage (NCBI taxonomy): Eukaryota > Metazoa > Chordata > Testudines > Trionychidae > Rafetus > Rafetus swinhoei. Next base: position 75,342,759 of record CM033439.1, read on the forward strand.
AAGTAGCACAGCGGTTACATATATAAACCTGTAAGTGCCAACACAGTGACTGAGGTATTGATTTTAATTTAGAATCAATATAAAGTCACTTAAAATTGTGCAGCAACACATTATATAATGTAATGATAGTTTAGTTCATATGCTTCTACTAATCTCCATTGGCTGGAGGCTCATTCAAATCAGCTCTGTAAATCAGAGAAATAGGTACTATTACTATCCAAAACCTGGCTTTGGATAGTATTAATCATATAGGTAGAGGAATACCTTAGGCAGAAAACATATGCTTATCTTAGATTTACAAACAGGTGAATTTCATCCATTAACAGTAAATACAAGATAAAGACACTTGCAGAAATGCTGCATTTACTGATGCTGCCAATGGGGAAAAGTAAACGGTGCAACAAATCAGACATAGAAAGCTGATGTATAGTGAAGATGTGAGGAGACCAGTTGCTGTACATACTATACCACAACTTGACTATTTTTTAAATTCTTCAAACCCATCCTCACTGTAAAGTCATAAAGAGGCATGAGATAACATCCAATTACCATTCAAAACCATTTGGTCGAGGGGATCCCTGATCCCTGCCTATGCTCACTAAAAACTATATGTGGGAGTAAGGAACGAACATATCTTGGCTGGCAACCGGTGTTTAGTCAAACTGAAATGACTAAAATCTAGCCAACTAAATCCTTGCTGCCCCTTGCCAAAACTAGAATGTTCTCGTGTTACAAAACTGAATCCCTGTTCCTCACCACAGTACTAATAGAAAAATATTTGCCATTTATTCCCTCAATATTATTTCAAGTTGCTGTATAGCTGACATTATTTCCAAGATATGAATGGTTTTACACGAAGTTACTGTAGAACACAGTAGTATGTGGCACTACATAATTAAATTACCTACCATGAGTCACACAAGTAGATCACTTTTAAAAGGACACACTAATGTCTAAATCTTGGTTTTAAGATTATTTATACAAAATTTCATGCCAATTACCTATTACAGGGTCTGCAAGGAACATTAATACTTATAAGGGGGGTTTCCATCCAAAATAAAGTTGTAGGCAGGGCCAGTAATTAAACAATGGAAAGTATTATTCAATATCAAAAGTATAGCAGTTAGAGGGATTTTATCAAGGAACACTAAATGGATTTGGTTATTATGAATATTAATTATTTAAATGTGTTTATTATGAATAGGTTTATATTTTAAAACATTTAAAATTGTTTTTACTTTGGTTAAAAAACCTGAATATGCCCATTTGTTAGTAAAACCAATAAGTTTGTTCTTCCCCTCAAATTAATATATATAGTGTAAAAACAACCTCCTTTGGCAAGGCAAATAGATTTTTAGTCAGCTGGCTTATGACAGAGTTAATTTTACATGTTCTTTTATAACTCTCTCTTTGAAGATAGGAAATGAATAAAAAATATTTATGCATCTCCTCTGCGTATTCAAGTTTTAGGCTATCCCTGGTTTTCTACATCACAACTACCTATAACCATCCCCACTGTAACCTATCCATATTTAAAACAAGAGCAAGCTGGCAGGTGTTTCCAAATGGAGCTGTAACAATTTTCAGTTGTGAGTACTTTCAAATTTATTAACCTCCATTCAGTTCCAAGGATGACACTGACATCTAGTGGAGTTCATAATTCACAAGATCTAAATATAAAAATAAAAAGAGGGGACCACTTTATAAAAGGTCAGCGTACAATTCTGGTGAGCTTTCAGACACCATTATTTTTTTAAAACACGTGTGTAATATCTAGGTATTAATTATAATTTAACTACTTGTACGATGTTCTAAGGCCTGCCTATATTACAGCTTTGAACAGATTGTGTAACAGGTTGGAACTAAACATGATGTGTGTCTAATACGGTTTATACTCCATAATCATGGTAGTTAACAGTGTTTTGCACTCACGAAAGGTCTAGGCTGGCACATGGTTATCTTCTTATAAATAATTCAGCACCCTGTTTTTCTAAAGACCCCCCACCCCAAGCTGTATGCACAACCAGTCCGGTCCCTTGTTCCCAGTCAGGGCCTACCTGCCTACACAGTGCTAGTGGTTTTCTGTGTATGTTCCTCAGGTACTCTGCCCCTTGATGAAACAATATGGAACTTTTCCCCAGAAGGCACAGACACACACCTATAGGTGTAGATGTATGAACTCGACTGACACATGGCTGGGATGGGGAAAGAATTTGGACATACATCAACTCTGTTTGTTATTATCCGGTCAGAAGAGAATTTCCACACCCCTTGGAGATTTTTCTCTCAATATATACTGGACACTGACAGTTGAAATCAGAAGGGTTTTTTCCTCCTTCCCCGATCAGTTCTTTTGTATTGTTTAGTTGCCATTCATATTCTTCACAGAAGTGTCTTCTGAGCGTGTCGGCCATAGTGTTCTGACACCCAGGCCATGATGTCAAATGTGTTGATGGCTTCAATGTAAAGGAAGTGGATCACGCTCCCCCTTGATGCTGATGCAGAACATGCATGCTATATTGTCTGTCAAGACCTGAATTGTTTGCTTCTTGAGTGGGAGGAAGTCAATTCATGCATGTCTGATGGCTCTGAGTTCTAAGAGGTTTATGTGCAGACAGGTCTCCATTGTGAACCACCTGCCTTGTGCTATATGATGATCAAGGTGTGCTCCCCATCTTATCAAGGAGGCGCCTGGCCTGAGCATACGAGCAGAAGGGATTGCTCTTCTTCCCTGGGCCGCTGGAGCACCGCAGCCAGCACTGCGTAGCTCTGATCCAGGGCTCTCTGGTCTAGCAACATCTGTGGTCCAGCAGGGACGTTCTGGGGTTGATTGTGCAGAAGGCACTGACTCTGGCATGGGATGTTCACACCTCCAGTGCCAAAGAGACAACCTGTCCATTCTGTGGGCTTGCCTTTTTACTTTTCTGAACCATGAGCCTGATACCCAAGGTACCAGGGAAGTAATAGGTGCTGCCTCTTGGCACTTCTGACAATGACGTCGCCAAGGACGGTTTCTTTTTACTCAGTTCCCTGTGTGGGGAGGCTGAAGCGCTCTCTCTCTCTCTGTGTTCTGGAGGGTAGAGCTGTACTCTTGGTCGGTTCCAACCTCGATGGAGAGAATTTTGTTATACCCATCCCTGATCCTGGTTGGAGAGATTTTTCCATGAGGGCCATTTTTAAATGCAGGTCCCAGTTGTGTGAGTCTTGGCTTTCAAACCGTTGTAGTGGATGCACTTTGCTGGGATGTGGCTCTACCTGAGACGTTTCGCACAGAGGGAATGTCTGTCCTAACACGGCAGGAGTCCTCGCAGGAGCCACATTTTTATAAATGAGGGAACCCTGGTATCTTGAGAGCTTGCCTTGAAAAGTCAGTCCAAGGACAAGTACTTAGGGAGGTTTTGCTCCCAAGGGAGCAGAAAGTTGGAAGAAGAGGGATAGAGAATATTTTTTTAAAAACAATTGAAATATAGCTAACTTATTTAAAGGGGAAGACGTTCACCAATTTCCATCTTCAATTGCTGATGGTGGAGAAGGAACTGAGTGGGTCAGGACATGTGCTTGTCAAACAGATTCCAACGATGCCACGAGACTGCAACTGTACACACACATCCCGATGAGGTGCCGCTACCAAGGGTCTCCAATCAATGACGCCAGAACACACTGTCACCTGGAGTGGAGCACCGTCAGGGACATCACTCAAAGAAGAATGATCAGTTTCATAATAGTGAAATACTTGGACCATGTAAAGTAACTTCATCATATCTAGGTGAGTTTTCCAACAAAGAAAGCCCTCAAAAATCTTCAGACTTTTGCCTTGAAACTAGTGAACCTTCCTGGCAGTTCTATTTAGACTAGACTAGCTTGCCTTACGAAGATCGAAGTTTAGTCAGCAGTCAAACTTAAACATTTTCTTCCCTGGCTCACTCACCGTGAAGAGGTTGGAGCGGCGTTTGGACTGTTTACGAACAGGTGTTGGAGTGTTGGCAGTGGGAGGAACATCGATCCGTAGCTCCTTCTGGCTGGTGCTTGGAGTTGATGGAACAGAGGAGGAATAATCACTTAAACTCCCTCCTCCGTTACTGGTCTGCAATGATTAAAAGGCAGTTTTAACAGTGTTATGCCTCTATTAAAGAATCCGCAATTTACAGCATTATCTACTTAATCCTCAAATGGAAGAACAACGTACAGGCTTACAAAATCATTGATACCTATCCTAGGACCACTTGATAGCACTGTTAACTTTTTTTTAAATGGCATTTCCGTCCATAGAGAAAAATGAGAGGTTTCTGCTTCTGAGGTAGATACATTTTCATCTTCCACAATATGACAAATTGGTTTAAACTTATTTGTTTCAGTATGTTATAAAGCAATACTTTTTCAAGATATTAAAAATAAGAGAAGTCCTGTGGCACCTTATAGACTAACAGATTTATTGGAGCATAAGCTTTCGTGGGCAAAGACCCACTATGTCAGATGCATCAAGAGCATAATTTTCCTATTTCATTTGGTACGTACTTTGAGCCACATTTACCCCTAGTTATATGCAGAAACACACATAAGTCTTGATTTCAGCCACAGGGCAGTACAGACTTCAAGCTGAGCTTACAGGCCTCCAAAGATGCATTTAATGCTCACCCCACTTGCTTCCCATACTCTGCCTTGCATATTAAAGTCAGTTCTTTCAAAAGTGAGCAGTAGTCATCCAAAAAAGATTGGAATGTAAAATTAATGTATAGCAAAATGTTACAGAAGCCAACAAACTAAGCAGAGGAAGCTGAGAGAGTTAATCCATGAGGATATGCCTCTTCAGACAAAATCCCATTGGATTTCCACTCTTGCAAACCAAGTCACAGAAGAGGACTTTACAGAACACAGAACAAAAATTAAAATAATCTGTAATCAGCAAAAAACAATGAAGTCTCAAAGTAGTCAATGTGTTCCTTTAAATTTATGAGGATTAAATTATAACAAACAGCAATGGTAAGAATACAACACCATCAGCTAGAAAGTAAAAAAGTCTCATTTCAATAAACAAGGGACATTGGGTTTGAAGAACCTCTCTAGTCCGGCTCCCTTGGGACCTGACCGGTGCTGAACCAAAGAATTGCCAAACCACAGAAGGTCAATATTGTCTAGCAGCATTACCAACACTTCCACTGCTTACTGGGTTCTCAGAGACATATAGGAGTAAATTATTGCTATACAACAGCACAGAACACAGAGCCAGGACTGGTGGCTATAAACAAACTTTATGGGACCACAGAACACTTAGCTACACACATGAAATATGGACAGTCAGCTAACTAAAATCATGCCGCCGGACTGGAGAGTGCCAAACTAGAGAGGTTCAACCCATGGTGAACAGAAGGCTGGAAACTTTCGTTACCCCAACTAGGGGAGTAACTAATTTAAACCTGGATTTTTGCCTACATTCTAAGAACACACTTGGTAAGTGTGTGTAAGCCAGTGTGACTACTTTGTGAATCTACTCCACAGTTCAAAGGCTACTATGTAAAATGATTAGAAAAAAGAAAAAGCCCACCAAAGGTACCAGAAAGCAGTAAATACAGCAGAAACATTATGGGTGCGTCTACACAGCACCCTAAATTCGAAATAAGATAAGCAATTTTCACTACGCAGCGCCAAATTTCAAAATAACGCGCTATTTCTAGCCATCCCTTATCCTTCATGCAACGAGATTTACCGGGATGGCGAAATAGAGCTCCTGTTATTTCGAAAAATACTTCAAAATAATGGATGGCTTGTGTAGATGCCAGGTTGCTATTCAGGATACCTCCGGTATCCCGACATAGCAATGCAATGTAGACGTACCCTATGATACTGTTCTTAACTCTCTCAAATTTTAGTTCATTTTTCTCTTGCTTTTTACATTTGTATCAACACTGAACAGTGTTGCATTAAGCTGATAAAAGCAAGGACATACATTTGCCCACTCCTAATGTTCCTAATATCGCAACAGAATGGAATCTTTCACTCAAAATGAAAAGACAGACAAGGTATTACAGTAATAAATATTGCAAGACAATGTCACATTACGTTCATAGTTAATCTATTTTAAGATCTTTCAAAATATCCAACACAGTAAGTGCAAGTGAGATCATCATGTACACTTTTCAGAAATTAAATTTAGATACTGGGGAAAGATTCACTAGAATACTAAGTATGAGATTGTTATGAGCATTCACTGTTATGTAGGTATCAATTTTGTATATGTTAAAATATTGATTGCAAATTAGTGATGTATTTCAGCATAGAAGGCAACAGTTTAATTTTTTACCTAGTACTTGCTGGCTGTCAAACAATTTACTGCAATGTAAATAATTCAGCAAACACACACAGTAATGTCACTAGAGGTGTATTGAGCACAGGGGAGATGGATAATAAAATTGAATGGTGGTGCCAAATTTGGGATTGAAGTGTGTTAACAGTTGAGATGTACCAACTACTGTCCAGTGTGTGATTAAACCATGGCAATGACCAAAGCACTGTCAGCTAATTAAAGTAGAACAGCAAATCTTGGGACTATAACAATCCCTCCACTAATGCCAGCAGGCTGCAGAACATAACCAGCATGACAAAGGATTGTTTTAAAGCCAATTCCCAATAAAAATGTTTTGCCACAGCAGTTACTTAAAGCAAAGGAGAGCCAATTATGAAAACACTGTTTTATACTAGAGATCACAGTAAGCTTTTACAAAAATCTAACTGCTGACAAAGCAGCAAAAAAAAGTCCTGGGCTTTAAATGCACTGTAACATTCCATCATTTTCTTCTCAAAGCAAACATTCCATACTGTACCTGGGTGATATGAACAGCGGAAACCTGGGCAGAACACACAGACGAGTGACTTGGAGAGTTCGGTAAAGATTTGCAGGGACCTATTGAAAGCTGCTGTTTCTTCCTTGTTGCCACAATCTTCTGGGCAACTAAAACAACAAGAGAGAAGTATGTAAATGATTAAGCAAAAGTGTAGGCTACAATTCAAAGTGTACAAAACAGAAAGAAAACAGTTAATTCTACACTGCTAATCCGCAAGGTTTGGAGTCCTAAAATTGAAGGTATTACTTTACAAAAGTCTAAGCAGGCAGACATTTTTAAAAATGAGTACTCCTGTGGCACCAAGAGACCAACTATATATATATATATATATATATATATATATATATATATATATATATATATATATATATATATAAAAATCATGAACTTTTGAGGGTAAAACCCATTTTTTGTTCTTCTGTGGCGTGCTCTTCCGGGGAGTGAATCCAAGTAAAGTGAAAACATGGTTTGGGACTAATCTCAGACTAACGCTGTTGTAGAACGAGATCTGCAGATTAGCTTTGGGTCATGAATAAAAAAACATTAACATCTTTAGACTGCTGGAACAAGAAAAAAAAAAAGATTTCAAGCTACATTTGAAGTGTAGGACCACAGAGTTGGAACCTTATATGTAGTCATGATCAGTCTATTTCATATTGTGGACTACATATGTCCCATCTCCCCATTTGTGAAGGCACTGATTAGGTTTTCCTCCTATTTGCAAAAGGATAGCATCTCCGTGGGAATACTCATCATCATCAGCCATGGGCTCAGCGCCTGTTAGTGTCTGATGCTTTCCTCGCTATTTCCTTCCATCTTTCCCTGTCCAGTGCGGAGTGGCTTAGTTTCTGTAGACTAGCTCTGCACCAATCTACTATATCATCTACCCACACTCTGTAGGGTCTGCCTCTCCTATTCAGACCATCCATTATGCCGAATACCAGAGTCTTAACTTTTCGCTTGCCATTCATTCTGCAGATATGCCCGAATAGCTGTAACTTCCGTTGTATACCCTTCTGCAATAGGTTCTCTTTCAACTGTATCTTCCTATATAATTCCTTTTTGATGACCTTCTGCATCCATCCTATTCTCAGGATCTATCTATAACAACTCCTCTGGAACGCCAATATCCTTCTCTTCGAATCTTTCATTATCACCCAGGTCTCACATCTGTACAACATGCTGCTAAATACACGTTTTCAAAATGCTCAGCTTCGTTCCTAAGCTAATCACTTTACTTTTCCAGATCTTATCCATCACCTTCAAACTCGCTCTTGCTTTCGCTATTCTAGTTGCTATTTCCTTCTTACAGTCTAAATCATACGTCATGTTGCTCCCCAAATACTGCCCACAAAAAAAAATATCAGGAAAGTATGTGTTTTTTTCCAATATTCAGTACTTAGCCTCCTCCCCAACTTTATTTCATTTATCCCAATTTATTCTGTTTCTTAGCTGGAATCAAGGAAAGGAAAAGAAGAAACCACCACTGCCCTGATTTTCCTACAAATGCAAATGAAACGTGTGGATCAAGAATCGGGCCATGATGGCCAATCAGCTCCCTCCAAACCACCACCAGCAGCCAGTAACCAACATTTTGGAATCCCTGCATTACTATATTTAATAAATATTTGTGTTAAACTATCACAAAAGGTTAGTTAGTGGGAATGATCACGAACTATTGTGTCAAGATGGGAGAAGGATTGGAGGGAAGAGTACGGAAGAGACTTGGAACTTCCAAAAAAAACCTAATGAGGTCAGACTCTTAAGGAACAGTTACCTATCACGTACCTTAACTGAGTTCTTTAGAATGAGTGGTCCGTAATCAAATGTGGGTGCATATATGCTCCATGCACCTGAAACCAGAAGACTTTCTGCTAGCAGTGTCTGTTCCTCTATGGCTGTGCCCTTTTCCTCAGGTGCCACTCCATTTCCTTCTCTACAATGAGTCATAACTAAGACCAAAAGCAGAGGGGAAGAGGTAGTGGAACACAGAGAGGGAACATATTTTTGAAGAACTCCAGTTAATGTACAAGGTAAGTAACTTCGCTTTCTTCTTCCAGAAGATGCAACTGACAATAGGATCAACTTGCAGCAAGGCTACTGAGGCAGGATGGGCCCTAACATAGCAAGCTCTTGCACGTTATGGCACAGAAGCATTTGTCAACTTGTAATCCAAGATTGCACCCTGACAGTCACTTGTAAAGCTTTTGGAAGGAGACTGCTTCCCATCTCACCCATTCTGAGATTTTTTTTAAATAGTCCTGTTCTTTGTAGGTAGAATGCCGCAGCTCAGAGGCTGCCCAAGGACTGAACCCTTCTGTCTTCACTAACGGTACAGATTTGAGGTTTTTGGGAAGGACACAGACAGGCTGATTCACATCAAAATCCAAGGTCACTTGAGCAGAACACTTCCGATATAACCTCAGAGCCATTTTATTGCTGGGAAAGACTGCATATTTTGTGAGCTCCCTGTTAATCCTTCTAACTGAGGTGCTGGCCACCTAGAATGGTGACTGTCCTGGCTAAATGGGATAAGGAACATGAAGACAAGAGTTCCAGTGGAGATCCTGTGAGCCCTGAGAAGTCATGTCAGAATGGGCCTACTCACAGATGAGAAAGTTCTAACCAGCCCTTTCAAACAAGACGAGCAGTCAAACAGAGGATTTACGGGCACCAAGTGAACCTGAGATGAGCTCACTGAGACCCCCAAGGGTTTTAAGAATAAAAGACACTCCAAAATAATGGGGATGTCAGAGTCCTCAGCAACTGATAATTGTGAACAGATTGAAAAAAGTTTTCACTTGGCTATGTAACATTTCCTACTAGACTGTTTTCTACTGTGTATCCTGCTTCACACTGGGCTCTTCACACTGGCATGGGCTTAGTACACACTCCACATGGTATGAACCCCAGGCAATGTTCTATCCCAGGAACAATGCCCCATAAGGGACAAACTAAGAGTGAGAAACTATACTACTACACTAAATTGTAACACCTAACAAAACATTCACAATGGAAGTCAGGAGAAATCACTAGAGGTTTGCCAAAGCAAAAACACCGTTTCAGCAACCATCATAGGACACAAGGAGGAACCAGTAGCACCAGAGGGTGCCAGAGCCACCCCTACAAATATCACCAGGGGAAGATTTTCCAGCAGCAGCCCATGCGGTACACACACACCTGGCATGGAATCGGCATGAGGAAACACTCAACGAAGAACCTTCTGTGTGTGGAATGGATGTGTCTGTGGAGCACAAGGAGAAGGGTGCAGGTGCAGACTAAAAGCCATTGCCAGCAAAAAGAGGGCATCTGGGGGCAGGGACAATCCTTTCTCCTGCAGTGTGGTCTAAGACAGAACTCTTTCAGTGTCCACCAAGATCACCTTGAACAGAAATTATTGCTTCACCTCTCTTGATAGGTAGGGTGCCTACTTTCACAGTGTACCACATGGGCCCAACAGAGCTACAAGTACACTGGGTAATTCTCTGTAAAGAGATGTATTACTGCAAGGTTAGTTGGTGAATGAAGAGTGCGAGTGGAATATTCTTGCATATCCCAAATGGACATGTGTGTTATTCTACATCAAGAATGCGTCATTCTCCACTTCACCTAAGGGGCTCACCTATATTAGCTTTAAAAGTAATGCTGCAGAGGCATAAACCTGAGCAATCTTTAAAAATTCCTTCACTGGATCAAAACAGTCAACTCTGAAAAGACACCAGGTACAAAAGACTGAAAAGGAGAGACAGAGATATATTGTTGCTGACAGAGTCCCCATATTACCAGTGCTTCAAATTATGTCATCTTTCCGGCAGGCAACTGATAAAATATATCCACATTATTTATGAAATAAGAAGAGTCCATCAATAACTAAAATTACAAAAATATTACACTGTAATACCTATTTTTAGTCCCCTATTTTTTCAGTGTGCAACACTAATATATCTTGAAAAATGAGAAATTCAGTCTGAAGATTAAGGAGAAATTTTCAGCAACACAAACAAAACCGCTCGAACAGACTTAGAAACCATTACAATTTCATTAAATATGGAGCCTTCCTGTAACAGCTTTATAGTTAGGAGTGCAAGATGGGTTTATTTATCCACACCTACCATATAACATTGGAGGAGAGAAGTACAGTATGTGTGGGATTACTTTCAGGACACACCTGAATATTTTTGAAAGTTAAGGCTTCGGGCAAACCACTTTTAAACTTTGCATGCTTTAAAATTAAATTTTGAAACTTTATTTAAATTCTCTATCTTTTGGGTCACTGGCTAACCATAGGGTGAAAGTACCATTTTAAATTTATATATAGCTAAATCAGGGTTTCCCAAATACGGGTCACCATTACATTTCAAAAGGGTCGCCAAGTGTCTCCCCAGGTGGCTCTGCCCCCGCCTCCCCCCATTTTTGAATTGCCTTGGGTCACCAAGTCTTCCTGAATTGTCAGAATGGGTCCCCATCTGGAAAAGGTTGGGAACCGCTGAGCTAAATGAAGACTAAAAGCTCCAGCAGTGGCCAATCAGCTATAATGTTTATGAAAACTAGCTTGCTTAGCAATGTTCAAAAGCTTCAGAGGGGTAGCTGAGTTAGTCTGTAACTGGAAAAATTTAAAAAAACAAAATAGTCTTCAGATGAAGTAGTGGGCTGTGCCCACGACAGCTCATGATCCCATCTACATGTTCTGTTAGTCTCTCAGGTGCTGCAAGACTATCGGTTGTTTTGAAAGTTTCTCTTAGCCATGTACACTTTAAGAAGCCTAGGTGGCTTAATGGGCGCCTTCTCCCTGGCCCGCCCTGCTTCCCCATGAGACTCCCGGCTGTCTCCTGCTTCTATCCTCTGGGGTTCTTTGGTCCAGCAACCACAGATGTTGCTGGACCAGAGAGTTGTGGATTTGGGAGGTTCAATCTGTACTGTCATATTTCAGGCATTCAAACCACACACACATGTAAAAAAAGTACATGGCCTACACACAGGCATCTGCCGCTGGGCTACACCCAAAACCAGTTTTCGACACTTTTGAAATAAAACTGCAATACATTCTGAAAGACATGTTGACTCCTTATTCTCCTCTATGGGTTGATAGATAGGCTACCCTCAAGGTTTGCAGCTCCCTGGGAAGGTAAAATATACTATCTGGCATAGTGCGATTTCTAGTGCACATACGGAGGTCAGAAACAGTAGATTAGTTTTTCCTGCCTCACTGTGGAATTATGGATTGGAGAAAGGTGTTATTGGACCATATCTGAGGAACAGGATGGGATTTGGTCGAGTCTCCTGACCACAGTGAACAGTATTCTGAATAGAGAAGGGTTGAACTATGCTTGTTTTGGTTTGTCTTGCTAATAAAGGGTATGAGCAAAGGAGGACTGTCTGTGGGCCATATCTATTTGCTGGTTCACGGTTTGAGATTTGTTTTTTTAAATGGCCCAGCCAAGGTTATGAGTATTGAGACTCTGACTTGTACAGGAAGCAGGGTAGGTGAATATAACACAAAGTTACTTCCAAAGGAGCCTGTAGTCCATTAGCTCTGCCCACACCAGTATCTGTATTTACTGCAACCATTGTTGCTGCTGATATAAGATGATGTAATTAAATTCAACAGTATTCAATCTCTGTCTTGTTCAGATAGTATAAAAAAGATATTTATGTAAATGAGCCGATGATTTTCCCCAGTACATTATAATATAGACACAGATACTGTTCAGTTGCATATGCATACAATTTCTTTCCAAATGAATGTAATTTTAATAAGGAAGTGGTCTGCAGCTTATGTTTTTCATGTAAATGAATGATGGCATAACCATGATTTAATGAGAATACGTTTATAAAAAATGGCTCGTATATACGAAGAAGCAGCTTCATTAGTTACATCCCACTTGCAATGGGCCTCTTATCATCCTGAAAGGATATCAATTAATTTTTCTTCTTCTAGCATATTGATCATAATCGTCATCAGCTAATCATGTTTAAATTACAGAGGGATATCGCAATACTCTGTCATGTCAGAACTATTGGTTTATTGATCTGGCGTTATGGAAGCCATATATTAGAATATTTTAAAAATCATTATGTGAATGCAGAGAGCAAAGCTAAGGTCAGATCTTCACTATGCATGTTAAGGGCCAATAAGAAGACCAAAACGGAATTTAAAAAAAAAAAAAAAAATCACAGAGATAAATAAAGGCCAGTTTCCTTGCAGAATTTCCTTTTTCTGTCTTACACTACCCATATTACTAATTAAGGCAAATATTTGTTTCTTTCCTTAAATGGCACTGAGGGGTTACCAATTACAACATAAACATAGGTACCCACATTTAAAACATTGCTCCTGCTCACTTTCCAATTTACTATTTAAAGAAACCACAGAACAATTCATAATAAATTGCAGATTATTTAAAACTATCATAGGGCACAATGTTATCCTCTCGACTTACGAACTGCTCTTTAAGCAATAATTATTGGTCTCAGTGACACTGTCAAATACATCTGACCTATTTTTCCTCCGGGGCTGATATGTCCATAAATATTTCCCACAATAGGTAAAATATTCTTACTCAAGAGCAAAGGCCACACTAGGTAGCAGAACAGCAGAGACAAGCAATTGGTGCAAGAGCTGTTTTTCTCCATCGGTCTACCTGCTTCCACTCAGTATGTTGTTTCTCACACACTTCAAAACACCAGTCACCCCAGATGCCAGTCTTCTAGAAGCTTGCAGTTTTTTGAGGTGACAGCCTAACACAAGGACACAAAAGTCCCAGAAGTCAGGAGAAACTTTTTCCTCTAACTTCTCAATCTGTCTGGACATTTACTATAGTCACCCTCACCTAAACTAGTTGTTCTGACAAGGACGGTATGTGTGCTTTTCCTTTATCTGATGACGACACGGCTATCAGGGTCACAACCCTAAGCTAGGATTTGGATGGCCTATTCCAGGGGGTCTCCAACCTTTTTAAGCATGAGATCACTTTTTGAATTTAAGTGCAATCCAGGATCCACCTCAAACCCAAATACTCTTGCCCTACCTCCTTCCCGCCCCTTTTCCAAGGCCCTGTCCTTGCTCACTCTATCCTCCCTCCCTCCCACCCCCCCCCCCACTCACTTTTATCAGGCTGGGGGCAGAGGGCTGGGGTGCGAGGGAGGGGAATATGGCCTCTGCTCTTGAGCTAAAGGATTTGGAGTGTGGCAGGGGTTCTGAGCGGACTCTGGGGCAGGGAGTTGAGGTGCAGGATGGGTGTGGGGTGCAGACTGTGAGGGAGTTTGGGTGCAGGGGGGCTAGGGCAAAGGTTTGGGGTGTAGGAGGGGTTCAGGACTAGGGCCGAGGTTTGGAATGCAGGCTCCAGCCGGACACCGTTTACCACAGGTGGCTGCTGGGTGGTGGTGTGGGGGGGCTAAGGCAGGCTCACCCCTCCTCTGGCCCTGCACCACTCCCAAAAGCAGCCAGCAAACTCACTCCATCCCTGGCCCTGCCCCTGCTCTGTAGAGATGGGGTACAGGGTGGAGGCACAGCAAGCCAGAGGCTCCTGGGGCTGGGGGGGAGGGGCAGCTCCAAGGCAGAGGGCAGGAGCAACACGGCAGTGCTTAGAGGGGCAGATGAAGAGCCGGCATTTGACAGCCTCCCAGCCAAACCTCTCAGAATCACCTGTCAAAGGCTCCAAGATCTACCAGTAGATCCCGATCCCTTGGTTGGTGACCACTGGCCTATTCCAACCCATCTTCTCCCACAGTTCCTCTGAGGAAAATCTTTGTGAAAAGGGGTGTGTTTCAAGCCAGCTAAGTTAATATCAGCAGGATGGAAGAGGGACAAGCTTCTTCAATCTCATTTTAGTGATATTGAATGGAGAATGCATTTGGGATTCCCACAGATAGTCCCGACCTTCAGACTTTTTAAACTCGTATCCCAGAAAATGTGGAACGGCAGCACCCATCCATATCTACCAGCTCCCTGTGTTACTCTGTGCTGATCAACATATTACAATCAGAGTGCCCCACAAATACAGTTCTGCATATCTGCTTTAGAGCCACGGATGTGGATATCTGCACACACAAATTTAGCATCCTTTATGCAGGACTTTACCCACAAAACCTTGCCTTAAAACTACGAGGCAGCATCTGAAGAGTGAAAACCCACGCAAAGACTAACTGATGAAAATAACTTTTAGAAACACTCAGATTGATGTGTAACCACAAACAAAACAAAAAAAAGATCCACAGTTCTGCAGAGTTTAATCAAACAGGCATACATTGAACAGAATGAACAGTATCAAAAATACGGGGTACTCATGTTCAATGTGACCAAAGCAACACTGAGACAACATCTCTTTATAGCTATAAATCCAGAAATTTAATGTACTTTTAAACCCTGCATTTTTTTTAGAGGGAGAAAATGATCTGCCCATAACTGAACCCCCTTCCCAGCTGTCAAACCTTCCTGATTCCTCCCCCATTCTGACAAGAAGTCTGGTATCTCTCCAAAGTTGCCAGTTCTTCCCAGAACAACTCTTCTCCACTCAAAATTATACAACCTGATCTCATCTCAGACAGCGAACGCTGTTCTTGGCTTCTTTCATTACAGTCATGTAGCTGTCACCCCTTAATTAGATCACATATTCAATCTTCTATTAGCATTTTGTAGGACTGGGGTACCTGCCCTTGCATACTGTGGTGATAGGAGCCTTAGAAGGACCTAAGGAACCACCATGACCCTCCAACGTTTGAGACACATGAAACAAATGACAGTTAATCTGTGGGGTAATAGCTGAGCTGCCAACTCCTTGAACAGCTACTGTGCGGGAAGAGAATTGAATCCAAGCCTTGCCTATCAGTAGAAATGAAAGTAATTAAAATGTAAAACGACAGGCACTTAAAAATGCCAGAGATCAGCTGAACTCTTCCTGCTGCCATCTTTAGTTGAGGGGCAGGTGTTTAGAGATTAGGAAGGGAAAAATTAAAGGTAGCTGGATCTGTGGCAAGTAGGGATGTTAAGACAGTTAACTGGTTAAATACTAGCCCTTAACCAGTTAACTAGTTAACCATTTTAACCAGTTATGGCTGCTCTGGCCTGGCACAGCGGACCACTGCTGGAGTCCACTGGCAAGGCCAATTAACGGATAAGCCTCATGCTTACCAGTTAACTGGCTAGCCTCCCTGGTGGTAAAGGTGAAATCTGTTCAGGTTATAACCTAACTACAACAGTATCTTAACTGGAAAGTATCTAACATACTGTGCTGGTGCATTCTTCAGGTCTTTTTATTTATCACATTTTCTTCATGACTGAGTAAAGTGATCATATGAGTAGGGCCCTACCAACTTCACAGTCCATTTTTGTCAATTTCATTGTCATACGATTTAAAAAATTATACATTTCATTATTTCAGTACTTAAATCTGAAATTACAGTGCTGTAATTGTAGGGGTCCTGACCCAAAAAGGAGTTGGAGGGGCATTTGCAAGGTTACACACACACACACACACACACACACACCCTCCTCGCCTGCACACACAAACACATATAACTAATCACTATAGAAAGGATGTGGACGCATTGGAGAGGGTCCAGCAGAGGGCGACCAAAATGATGAGGGGGTTGGAGCGCATGACCTATGAGGAGAGACTCAGGGAGTTGGGTTTGTTTAGTCTGCAGAAGAGAAGAGTGAGGGGGGATTTGATAGCAGCCTTCAACTCCCTGCAGGGAGGTTCCAAAGAGGATGGAGAGAGGCTGTTCTCAGTAGTGACAGATGGCAGAACAAGGAGCAATGGTCTCAAATTACAGTGGGGGAGGTCTAGGTTGGATATTAGGAAAAACTATTTACCTAGGAGGGTGGTGAAACACTGGAATGGGTTACCTACTGAGGTGGAGGAATCTCCATCCCTAAAGGTGTTTAAGTCTTGGCTTGACAAAGCCCTGGCTGGGTTGATTTAGTTGGGATTGGTCCTGCCTTGGGCAGGGGGCTGGACTTGGTCTCCTGAGATCTCTTCCAGCTCTATGATTCTACTTGGGTTAAATCTCTGGACTAAGACTCAGACTAAACCCCAGTTCACTGAATCCAACGAGCAAATTAGGATTTGACTCTAAACATGAAAAATAATAATAATAATGATAATAATACTGATCATATACATATAAAATAAATTTCCAAAACAGGATAGATATTGAGAGGTTTCTTAGATAATTTAAAGAAAATTGCATTCTCATTGTTATAGAGCAGATTATATCAACTTCAGAATAGTGTGAGAGCCATATGATCTATTTGCTATATATTTAAGAGTTTGTGGGTCTGCGTGTCCATCGGCCTGTGAGTCCATTTGTTCAAAAACTCCTCCTAAAGGGTAAGAGTTAGGACCACCAAAACTTCCTCTTATCGTAGCTTCCTCTTATCGTAACTTAAACAAGGTCAAGGTTTGGATTTTGCCAGGACAATGGATTGCGCCTGGAATGCAACTGTTTCCCATCAAATGGAAAGGGAGGGGGTGTTACAGCAAGTACAGCTATACTCACCAATGACCACGGGGGACAAATAAGGCCTTCTGCTCCCCCTTCCCTGAGCCCCCTTCTCCTGCACCCTCTCACACCTCTCAAACCCCTACCCCGACTCCTGCACCTCCTGCCCTAAGCCCCTCCACATCTCCCAACTCTGATTCCTGCACCCTCTCACACCCTCATCTTCTTGCCTGGAACCCCTCCTCACCTGCAACCCTGACTCCTCCACCCCCCACACCTCCAGACTTCTGCCCTGAGCTTCCCACATCCCCAAGCTGCTGCACTGACTCCTGCACCCCCCCCAGGACCCGAGCAACAATGCATAGGTCTTCTAGAAGATATATCAACTTAAAAAAATCAAATTGTAAATTTTAAAACCCAGATGATGTGTTATTTAAAAATAAAAAATAGTCATAAAACAGCAGCATAAAGCTAACACGCTACACAGTTACATGTTTAACAAAGTGTTCGAAAGAGGTAATTCATATGAACTCCTTCTAAAATAAGATGTCACTTTGATAAATAAGGACCACAAAAGATTTAATTTTAAGGTCTTGTTAAATTAAGGCATGTAAAGATATCAGCCTGTATTAAGAGAGCAAATTTTCATATTTTCACAAAAAAAGTCCTCATTTGAATGCCTCTTTTTTCATGCTTGACCCTAGTTACAAAAACCAAGTTAACCTTCCTACTCCTCACAACTTTCATCTTAGCAGTGCTGTTTTGTTAGCAAAATCATTCATTTTGTAAGCATCTCCTACTAACCACAGATTCCTGGAAGGTAATAGTCTTTTTGCTTAAAAAAAAAAAAAATCTTGAACAGTTGAATCAAGAATATTACCCTAGAGAAAAATAATTAGCAGAGTAGTGTGAAACTAAAGAAAATTCGACTTTTCAACATGAATATTATGTTAAACAGGCATTTAAGCAAATCGCTCTCTCTTTCCATCTCCACTCCCATATACACACAGAGACGAGTCAGCCATTGTTGAAGCAAAAGTTACAACAGTTTTTAAAAACAAAACAAAGCACTCCTGCTTCTTTCTCAAGGGTGAAGATATAACAAAGGAAGGTAGGCTGACTAGCCGAAGTCTGAATTCACATTAGGGAGGAACACTAGGTCAGCTATTCTCCCTGAAACCAAGGACTATGCCTCCATAATGAACCAAGTCCTCATTGTGCTCAATATTTGAGCTAATTGCCATTAGAAACACTGTTGCTAGAGTAACGACTGAGAGCGCTTTCTTTTGTTGGTTCAAAGGGCTGTTCATGTGTCAACTTCTTGTGCAGTATTAAACTTCTTTGGCAGGAGCAAATCTCATTAGTACAGCTTCATTCAAGTAAAGAAAGTTAGACTCCTGAGGGAAACATTCTTGCAAAAAGTCCAAAACACAAGATAAGAGAAAGATCTAGCTCTCTCTTTTTAAACTTGGAGTACAAGGGCACTTCTGAACCACACAATAGACTAGCAAAGTAAAATCTTGCCTAGTCTGGGGGTGAACAAATCTTTCACTATATCCATACATTTGTGAAAGAGTAAAAGGTGCAGCACTCTGTCCAAGAACTCCTCCTAAAAGGTAAGAGCTAGAACCACCAAATTCAGTAGGCAGCTTCCTTTTATCATAACAAACCAAGGTAAAGTTTTGGTTGTGCCAGGACAATGGGATATGCCTGGAATGCAACTGTTTTTCATCACACAGAAAGGAGGGGGCTGCTAGCAGGGACAGTTATACTGTGTAATGACCACAGAGAGGCAGCAAGGGGCCAGAGCTGGGGACCAGGACTGGGAGAGCTATAACCCCATTTGAGCAGTAAAGGGCAGGGATGGAGAAAGGGACAGCTATCCACAATGTATTTCAGAGAGAGACAGCTATAACCGCATTTGGGCAGCAGGGGTGGAGGTAAGCTTCCCGCGCCCAACGTCCAGTCAGCATGGCCCCCCGCCACAGCCAGACAGCTCCTGTACCATGCCCCCTGCCCCACACACACACCTCGCTCCCTGCCCTGAGCCCCTCCTCAGCTCCCAATCCTGACTACTGAACCTCCCCCACACACACGCAGCCCCCAGCCCTAAAGGACCCAAGCAACATTATAAACCAGTCCCAGTAGTAGCCCCTATTCCTAAATAACATACCTAAGCTTAATAGGTATTTTGGGGGGGGAGGCGGAGAAGGGGGGAAGGATGGAAGGAATATACCTATGATGACTGTAAAACCAGTAAACTTATGTTTTAGCGGAGCAGGAAGAATGAGATACACCCATGTATTCCTCCAACACAATCTAGTTTCCACATCCCCTCCAATGAACTCTGTTGACGACAATTTGTTTACTAGCCTTTCCTGAACAGCCATTATGCACAATATATTGCTAGAACTAGAGATGTACATTTGGTTTGTATCTTTATTGCAACTGTATTTTAGTTTAATATCCCATGTTTACAATAAATAAATGTTCAATAAAAAATAAATTTATTCTGCAATTACACATTACGAGCACAGCAGTAATAACTACAAGAATAGGCACTAAAACTAAAATGTTTGTGGAAAAAGGAAACATTAACATAAGCATCCCCTTTTAAAATCATTGTGCATGCTCTCTTAAATGCAAGTCAATTTCTAGGCCTAATAACTTTGATATAGCACTTTTAAAGGAGAGCCTGCACTTATTTTAATATGTATGGTATCCAAATGATCATGTAAAACTTAAATAAATGTAAAACTAACTAAACATGCAAATCATACATCCTGTATTGTGATCCTCTGCATATCAGGTTCTGTATTCAAAAAGAATCAACCTAAAACCATTCCTCCAAAATAGCAAGTTAAATATATTTATTGTACGTATCTGAGTAGCTCTGTTTCAGGTGGGACTGGAAAACCAGTGAAGTTTGGTGATGAAGGTTCTTCTTGACATTTTCAACCAGTACAAACCCCCAAATTCCAAGCAAAAAATCTGTTCCCATGTGAGTTTTAGTCTGGGTTTTCTACTGCATTTATGCAGCAAAATGACATTTTAGGACAGAAGAGGAGGTTTTATTTAACTGTTATGAACAGTTCAGTTGCATAGCCACGACACGGAAGTCAGGTCCAATATCATCTGAGAGGACCACCTCTTTTATGCAGCCGCATGATCAAGCGGCACCTTCAGTTCAGAACAAAACTACAAAAAGCAACTAAACTATTTCTCTCCTTCCCAACTAAACTACTTCATGGTGGTTATTTCAATGAGAGATATTCTGTTACATGTAAGCCAGGCTGCCATGACAGCCAAATTAACCAAGGCCTTGTGTGCATAATATACATTTGTATAAAACCAGAACATATAAAATACCATTTAGCAAACAGATTACTCAGTATTACAGCTTTTGTTAGTAGATATTCTGCCTCTTGTTATTTTTAATGTATCAAAAGAAAACTCCAGTTCAGAAGGTGTTAGCAGTTAAGTCATTACAGGTGTTTTATATTTAGTGCTATATTAGGGCTTTTCTACACTTACAGATAGCTCCACACTGCTGCAATCAATGCAGCAGTGTAGAGTCAGCAGGTCTGGTGAAGACCCACTAAGCTGATAGAGTGTTCTTCAGTCAACTCCTGTACTCCAGCTCCCCAAAAGAGTAAGTAAGTTTGAAGGAGAGCATCTCCTTTTGACACTGCACTGTAGACACTGCCATAAGTTGACCTAAGCTACATCAACTCCCATTATATTATTCAAGTAACTGAAATAAAATAACTTAGACCATTTACTGTGGTAGTGTAGATGAGACCTGTGTCTGCTTTTCCTGCTTCTACAAGAGGCTAACAGTCACATGGAAATCTATTAACTACTACAACATGAGCTGGAGTATTTGGTATTATACAATACCCATTTCAAAATCAGTTGACCATCAAAAGATAAGAATCCCTACTTCTTTCAAGATATACAATGGGAACCAAATGTCTGGAAATAGCTGGCACATATAAGAACAGCAGCATCAAATCACTGACACCTCAGATTGTGACCAGCTAGGCAAATAATCACAAAGAGAAGTGTTCTGTGAATGATAATATAACACGGCCTTTCGTAAATAACAACTGGCTTGGTGTGAAGTCCATCTGTACTAATATATATTATCCATAGCTCTGAGCACATTGTTTCTACAGTATTTCAAAGAGCATCATATTGAAAGAAAACTGAGCAAACCCCACAGAGGATCATGCACAACTCACATAACTGGAGTCCTTTATCTTCATGGCAACATTTTTTATTCTTTTGGTATGCTTCTAACAAAGACCTCACTTATCACTTGGCTTCTGACTGCCCATTCCCACTCACTGAATTGGGCTGTCTGCAGTTCCCATCGACAAACACAAACTGACCCTCAGCCGCTGTAAACGCCATTATGCCACCACTGGCAATAATGGTCTGATCTTGCCAACTCAGCTGCACCCTCTGCACCAATCAGTATTATCTAGAAGACTGTAGAGACTTTGGAGCCTACCCCTAGAATTCTAATTCTGGCAAGACATGAGCCCTCAATTTGTCTCCATTTCCCCATCTGGAGTTCATACGTCAATATTTAAGTCATAGAAATGCTGGGTGGATTAGTTAAAGCATTTTTAAACTAGGACACATTAAGTTAACATTGAAAAGCTAGTTTTTTAAAGCAAAGACAGAGGGATTAGCCTTCCTGCCTGATTTGGCATGGCAAAGGCAAACTCCTGACAGTTCTTAATCAGTTTTAAAAATTAGTATCCTTTTAAACACATAGCTAGATTGGAATACACTATTTCTAATAAGCATCTGACATTTTCAGCACTCTGGTATATAGGCTGTGCATTTATAGCACATACCATATAATGCCTCAGAATGGTTCACGTGCATCCTTCTGAGACATACTGCAAGATTAAATCATATCTTGACCAGTGAAACTTTCAAATTTCTCCTGAAATAACAAAGACTGAATTTTTAATCTGAGATTCAGTTCTTGTCTATATTCTTTTTATCTCATTGTATTAAACCAAATTTATCCTCATTTATGTCGCAATTACCTCTTAGGGCTGTTAATTTGCTAGAAATGAAGCTATTGTTTAATTGCTCCTATTAATCGGAGGATTTAAATGCTGACTGTAATAAACAGTTACCTTCAGGACAGAACAAAGTCAAGGCTGCTAATGTTAATTTTGGAATGGAGAAAATGTCTAATACAGCCAAGGTGCAAGTGGCAAAACAACAGGATATCTTTTTCCCCTTCTTACAAAAGCTAAATGAGTAAACGATACCATGTACATTTGATGTTTAAATGCATTAGTTTTAAACTTTCTCTGATTAAAAAATAAGAAAGAGGTTCAAACTTTTCAAATTAATATACTGTGATCTGATTTAATCATTTATTCCTGCCCAAACGCAACAGAATATGCTTTGGTCACAGGTAAACCATGTTGCTCAAACCATAAATCCAAGGAAACATTTTTCATTTTCTAGAAATAATTGAAGTTACTGAAATCTTCAGTTTATAGCCTCGTTTAGGACAGTAGTTGAATTTTCTATAAATTGGGACTAATTTCTGTTTCCTCATTCATTCTTGTAAACTTCCACTTATTTTTCATATGTTAGTTTATTTTTCCTGGTGCAGTTCAAGCAATGCTGAAAATGTTTGGTGCTTCCTCTTCCACACTTAGATTTGTTTGTTGTTTTCTGGTGCTGCTGTGTTTCCCTTTGGGCGAAGTTTACATGCAGGGATAGGAAAGCTGACCTTACTGCTTATGTATGAATCCTCTATAGTGCATTTAGTGAATGTGTAAAGGATGTCAGTGATAACCTTGGGGACCAACTCCTCAGTTTAAGCACAAGAAAATGCAAGGAAGTTTCACCATGACATCAAGTTAATGTTCCTTAACCCTGTTCCAAGAGCCATCTCTAACACCATGGGTCACCAAATGAAATTAATAGGTGGTAGGTTTAAAACAAAAGGAAGTTTCTCTCTTCATCCAGCACTTAGTCAATCTGTAGAACTCCTAGCCAGAGGAGGGTGTGAAGACCAGGACTTTAACAGGGTTCAAAAAAGAGCTAGATCAATTCACAGAAGATAGGTCCATCAACAGCTATTAGCCAAGGTTGATATGAATGGTGTCCCTAGCCTCTGTTAATCAGAGGCCGGGAATGGACAACAGGGGAGGGATCATTTGATGATTCCCTGTTGTGTTCACTCCCTCTGGGGCACCTGGCATTGGCCAGTGTCGGCAGACAGGATTAGATGGACCTTTAGTCTGATCAGTATGGCTGGTCTTATGTTAATGAGAATCTCATTTACTTGCTTTTCATACTACTAGTTGTGTGAGTTTGTCTCTGATCTAGCTACTGAATTGAGACCAGCTCTTTATTATATATACTGTTGACCTAAAACCATTCAGATATTAATAACTTTTGATTACCAAATTTCTAGTAACCTAAAAGTGAAAAATCTATACTATCCTATTAAAAATATGACATGCAACCCAGACAGTCCTTTCCCCAATTTACACACACAAGTCATGATGTTCTTTAAATAATCCAAGTCAAAAATCAATTGGGAGGCTTTGTAACAATGTTCTTTTAGTGCCTGCTATTGTATTTCTCATTCAGGAAGAAGTTGCACTGCACACAGTAACTTTCACAAGACAGAGCATGAATTGTTAGTACTACATACCGCTAATGTGTAATTCTTGACAGTAATCAGGGCCTTAAAAGAATTTAGAGACACATCCTATCGTTCTTGGGAAGAATAATTCTCTCTTGCTGATACATTTGTTATTTTATTGCACTCATAGCCCAGCAGCTAGTTTCTGAGACACTTTTGTTTGGGTATTTATAACACAATTGATTGAGGAACGTCTCTATGTAGATGAATTTTGTATGGTAACATGCTGTTTCACCTCCATCTTTATTACTACAGATTGAACCTCTCTAGACCGGCAACTTCGGGACCTGACTGGTTCTGAACCAGAGAATTTTCCAGACCATGGGAGTTTAATATTATCTAGTAGCATTACCAACACTTCCACTGCTTATTCAGCTCTTAGAAGACATTTAGGGGTAAAATTCGAGCTAAATAACAGCACCGAACACTCAGAGCCACGACTTGCAGCTGTAAAACTATATGGGGCCATGCAAAACTTGGCCACACCCATGGTAAGTGGACATCTGGCCAACTAAAATCATGCTTCACCGCAGATGTTGCAGGACAAGAGTGTGCCGGACTAGAGGTTCAACCTGTAGTGAGTTGTCCAGACACAATGCCTCTATTAGCATCAATTCTCGGAGGTTATTTTCTCATACACTTCCCCTTACGAGTATTTAAAAAATTACGTTTTCATTGATCTGTCAATCAAAATAGGATTTCAGCGTCTTGCTGTAAAAGTTAAAGATCAGCGCAATTCACATTTTATCAGGCACAGAAATGTGGTTATAAATAAGGTTTTATATTAAAAACTCTTATCACTGCTTAACTAAACCTGCTCCACAGGTAAGAATGCAATTAATACTCAGCCCCAAATCAGAGGCAAATCACAGCCTCCCATTATAAGACAGGTGACTATTCCAATAAACTGCCTATACAATCTGGACAGCGTCTGGCTTCTAAATGACAAATGAGAAAACATGAGCCCATCCTTTCTTTTCAGCTCATCAAGCTGTCATGGGAGTACAAAGAGTCTTCCAAGACAGAAATGTTTCTGATATAGTGCTTAAGGTGAAGATCTTAGCACTTGAATTCATCTGTAAGATGAGACATTCAGCTACCCTTTCTATTCTGCAAGGGGAATGAGCGCTGAAAGCTGCCATCTCTCCTTAAAACAGAGACTGTTTTAATTAAAAGTTTAAAAAAATGCTTGCATAAAAATTTAACGAAAGGTGAGGAACACAGTGATGTGCAAACTAAATCATGTCAAAATGCTTCTTCATTCCATATGCTAACTTACCAGTGTAAAATAGATTCCTAGAAACACGTGTAGTAATAACTTTTTCAAAAGTGAGTTATCTAGTCAATTTTTAAATGAGGTATTACAGTATAATTTGTAAACACTGTACTCGCTGACACCCTATTTCGGTAAGTAGCAAAATTGTGAAGTGTTTCGTGGAAGCTCTTCAGGGATAGCATACAACAGTGATTTAAAGAAAAAGACAGCTTTAATAATGTCTCCACGGGGCAATTCCCAGACAGGACAGCTGACCACACACAAATACATAGCGTGTGGGACTAGAAAGGCTTTACAGATACAACTCTGAGATTTCCATTATCCACAACTGGAAACTTTAGTTCAAAAGCAGCACAAAGGATTTTATGCCTGGTCACATTTACAGTAAAACTCCAATAGTCCGGCATCCAATGCTCCGGCACTCCTGATAGTCCGGCACCATCAGGAACCCGGAAGTGCTGGGACAGCCAGACAGGCTTCCCCCATTCAGCCGCTGCTGAAACTGACCAGCAGCTGAATCGAGGAAGCCGGGAGCAGAGCAGCTGGGGTGCTGCCGGGTTGGTCCTGTAGCGCTGCCCCTCGGGGCTGCGGGACCAACCTGGCAGCACCCCATCTGCTCTTGGGGACGCCTGGGGCAGAGCAGCTGGAGTGCTGCCGGGTTGGTCCCACAGCGCCGATGGACGCGGCGCTACAGGACCAACCCGGCAGCACCCCACATGCTCTTCCCCAGGCGTCCCCAAGAGCAGATAGGGGTGCTGCAGGGTTGGTCCCATAGCGCCGCCCCTTGGCGCTGCGGGACCAACCCGGCAGCACCCCAGCTGCTCTGCTGCAGGCATCCCCGATTCAGCTGCTGCTGAAACTGACCAGCAGCAGCTGAATCAGGGACGCCTGGGGCAGAGGCAGACTATCGGAAGGGGGCTATGAGGGGTCTGGGGTGGCATCCCCTCCCACTCCACTCCAGACCCCTCATAGCCCCCCCTTCCGATAGTCCGGCATATCTGATAATCCGGCACCCCCTGGGTCCTAAAGGTGCCGGATTATCAGAAGTTTACTGTATTTCATTTGTGTTGCCACTTTACTATGCTGCAACTTTTTCACTCAGAGGTGTAAAAAACACACACACCTCCTGAGTGCAGCAAGCTACAGCACTATAAAGTGCCAGTGTAAGACAGGCTAGTTAGTGCTGGGAGCCACACTTGAAGGGCAGTTAGCTACTCCCCTCATTGAGGTGGTTTATTTCTGAACAACTCTGAGTTCTCATGGGTTACACAATACGTCAAATACTAAACTAAAACAACAAAACAAAACCCAAAAAACAAAGAAACAAAACATCTTCTGAGCATTTGATGGAAGTACAGCACTGATCAAAATAGAGGAAAAATTACAAATCAGAAAGGTACATGAGGACAAGGGGAGTCATAAAGTAATAAAAAATTGTGCATTCCAGAATTAAATGATAACTAAACTAGTGTGGACAGTGCCATTTTTACACACAATTTATAACGTGTGCTATTCAAAGGGTTAATCCTCTAAGTGAGACTAAACATCTAAGTGTTCTAAATAGAATTATATTTAGATTTAGAAAACTCTGTTTATTACTGATCAAGATGTCATGTTTGGTACTAATCACATCCAGATGTTAATTATTTAAACAATGAAAGCTGATTGATTTTGAATTTTTAATCTGTTGCAGTTTCATATAACTGATAAAGTAATTTAATCCAACTCCTCTTCCATTTAAATTAAGGAATTGATTTTTATGGTCAAATTTGTTACAATGCACAGTTTTAGAGTTCTTAAAGTTTATTTAGTTTTAAAGTAGGATTTATTGGATCATGAATGCAATGCCCACAATTAAAATTCAGTTTTAAACTACATAATTTACATTCCAGTAGTGCCCAAAGGTTTCAGTCTGGATCAACATACCAGTGGGCTAGACATAGTATAAACAGACAAAATGATGATGGAACCTAAGCCTAAAAGCACACTATTTCTCCCATTTAAGAAATATGAAATTTAATGGCTGCCCCACTTTATATATAATCTGCTATCATTTTTCCTCCATAAACCAAATTAAACTGAAGCCCCATAGGTATGTTTTTATACTACTGAACAAGAGTTCACTTTCTTCATCAGAACCTTTAAGTGATAGAAGTGATAGCAAGAAAAGGTTCCGTTTGTACACCTAAATCATTCCAATGGAAAATACAATAAAAAACTGTTTCCTTGTGATTTTAGTATTTAGCATCCACTTATGTTTCACCATTATTGAATAGAACAGAGAACCCTTCAGGTTTGAAATACCGTGAACTTCAGGACAGCTGTTCTAACTTCACAAACATACTATCTAGCAACACATAATCTCAAATGTTTATTCTCCTTCAGGATACTAATGGGCAGTTACATAATGTTGCCTTGAATATGAAATAAATTAAAAATGTGAGAATAACCACAGCAGTGTCCAAAAGGTGTACAGGAATGTCACCTGATCTGAAGTACTGTATATACTTATACAAATTTAATCCATTGTCATCAAGATGAAATAAAATGGCATCAATGTTTTCTTATTCCATAAAGGACACTGAAATTATCCCTCACATCAAGCCAGTAAAAACCCAATTCAGATTAGAGAAAATAAAACATCTTAAACTTAATAATTGGGGCTGATCCAATTAAAAATTACCTTTCCCCAAAAATATGCTACTTTAGTAATTAATCCTGTAAATAAGAGTGCGGATAAAGTCTGTGGTGAAATCCCTCTTTCCAAAATGTACTCCACATTCTCCACAAATAAATAAGGATGTAGATAGTAAGCTACTGAACCCATAATGATGACTAAATACCACACAGAGGAAAGGGAGGAAGAGATTGGAATTTATTCCCTTTTTGCTATCACAAATTCTGTAGCCTGCCCAAACAGAAGCATCTAATAGCATTCAGAATAAATCTTACAAAACATATAAGGCCCTTTTGCACTTTAATCATTTGCTAACAGTTACAATAAGATTGTATTAAAAATTTAAACTGCCCTGCTTAATGCAATTTACCTTCAAAGGTCCATTTCCAGAGAATGAATTCAAATGATATAAATGTCGAACACTTGATCAGATTTATTGCACCGAAGAATATTTTTCTTGATACCAATCTGATGAGTGAAGGCTAATGGCTTTAGTTTTATTACTTTTTAAGCACTTAATGGAAAAATTTAGACATTTTCACAAGACTAGGGTTCAGCAGGAATAGTACATTTACAAAATGATAGGCACAAAAGTGAGCTATGAGATTCCTTTAGAGATCGAACAATTCAATGGGATAATGAAGGACAAGACTTAACGCCAAATATTTATCTGGCCAGTTTTTCCACGTAACAAGTGAAACAGCTGAGAGACCACAGATTTCAATTGATATCCAGACAGTTCTCATTCATCATCAAGGGTTACAAATTTCCTATATTTGGTTACACCATCGTATAGCTTAAACATAAAAATATACATTTCCATAGTACCCACAATTATAATGTATAAGATATAAGCAACGGTAATCACTATATGAAGTGGCATAAATGATACAAGCAAATAAAGATGCTGATATGTAGCTGATCGACCTCTGACAATTCCCTCTTTAAAAAAAAAAGATGCATCACCAATGAATTACATCTCTTGGAGTTTGCTAATTTGACTTAGAGATAAGTTATTATCTATTTCAAACAAACAAGTTTTGTGTGCAAAAGAATTTTTTATAGAAAGATATTTTGTATTCTCTGCCAATGTTCCTTGCAGTCTGTTGTACCTATTTAAAAAAAATCAAAATCAAAATAATTTTCAACTATGGAAGAAATTTCACACTTTAAAAAAAAAAAAAAAAAAAAAAAAGAGCACACATGCATTAAGAAGCAATGCAGCAACGAAGCCTGCGGAAAGTTCTATCTGAGGAAGCAATATCTTGTGTGTTTAAAAGTGACAATGAACATTGGCAGCAATCTTGGGGTCTATGATACTAATGCTGAGAGCAAACATGCAGCATTAATACAAGTGGAAACTTGCTAACTTGTGAGGTATGAACTCATCTCATTATGTCTGCTCTACAATAATGGCTCTCCTTTCTATTCTCTTCCCTATGACAAATCCTACAAAAGCTCCCTAAATTATTTTCCAAGTACTGTACCTTTACTTCAAGTGATAAGAACAGCAAGCTGATCTCTTTGTAACTAATACCATTGCCTTACTAACTGGCTGACAAGAGGGCAAAGCTGTACAAAGGTAGCTAAGTCTCTTTCTCCTAGGAGACACAATGAATGATCACCCAAATGCAATATATTCTGTATGGCTCAATGGGGCAAATTAGGGCGGCCAATTTTAGAATCCGAGTCAGAGAACTAACATTCACATTCCAATTATAAGCGCTTATCAGATATTTTTCCTTCTATTCTGGAGCAAAGATAGAAAGCACAAATTATTTGTGCGATTGCAACAGCAATATGCCAGTGTTCCATAAACAGACTAGTAAGCAGCTTTCAGTTCGCCCACCACATCTGCTTTATGTCCAGCTATATTAACAGTTTATTTCAATGGAACACAACTGTTTCCTAAGATTAGAACTGAGGACGTGGTTCTTGCTTTTCTCCAAAAGGTGAAGCTGGGCTAAGACGGAGGTGGCTGGTTTTAGACATTTTTATCGGTTGCTGTGACATCAGCACCATCTGGTGGACAAAAGACTCACTAACAAGAGCATTCTGTGTAGGCGGCACTCCCGCCCCTTTTAAGGAATTGACAAGGGTTCTGTCCCTCTGTCAAAATATGTACTCCAGAGGAAGGCAAATATCTTCCTGACCCAATGCAAACTAAAAGGGAAACAAATGTCCCAATTAAGGTCTTGATCCAGCAAAGATACACATAGGGCCTTGACTACTTCAGGAAGCGGGGTAAAAAGCCCTACAAGAAAGTGCTTAAGCCAGCAACCTAGACTAGCGAGTAGGCCGCATACGAGTGAGCCGCAAGACTATCATAACCAAGAGGGTCTCCCGGGATAGGGAAGTTTTGCTAGCTGCCCCTGCATACCTGGATCTTGTGGGGCATGCTGACTGAAATGCAGTAGCTCTTAGATTTGATGCAGAGGGAGCACATAGTCAATGCTGTGTGTAATCAGCATACACTTAACACACGCATAAAGCAAGGGCATGTGAAGTGACTTTAGTAAAAGTAACAAGGGGAAAAAATAACTATGCAGACATAAAATCAGGGGAATCTGGAAACCCTGCATGTGGGCAACAATGTCTTGTGGGTCACACACAGAACCCCAATGGGTTGCCTACCAGTGGCTTAAGTCCTTTCTGGATCAGATCTAAGTAAACAGCAGATATCGTTAAGAACACACTATGCTGGGAGATACTTACAATGGTCACCATTTAAAGATCTCAAGTGACACATGGCACACAAGTTACAACAGTATTTCCCTACAAGTACCGGTATAGAAAATAAGTATGGCTCTCAGAATGTGTAGTTCTTAAATTGTAATTGCTGGGAATATTTATTTACTGTCAGAGTGATGCACAAATCAACACTTTAAACAATGTTTTAAAGACTAAAGTTTAAAGGAAACTTTCACTGAACAGAAAGAATAGAGAAGCATCATGAAATGAACTAAAAGCTAAATGAGAATGCATTGCCAGCAACTACTGACACCAGTTAACTACGGCTGATAGAAAACAGTCAGTGTCACTGACATGCACTGTATGAAATCATGATTATTTCAAATATGCCTGCTTTCAGACTGCCAATCAAGTGGAGTCTACTGTATTATCTTTGTTGGCTTTCAGACTTCTATGTTGCACAAAATGGGTTGCAAATGCATTTCACCATGAACAATTTTTGTAATACATTTAAAAGTTTCATTTTTTTCTCATTATACTTGGCATTTCCAAGACCAATACTGACTAGCAGGTGTCTTGCTAAAAAGTGATATTTACAACAGTAGCAGTACAAAAGCTTTCCTTCAGACTGAACAAGTGCTCAAACTGGTGTAAAAAATCACACACAGAGGAGTAATAGATGCTATCAATCTCAGCCTTAAAGATGCTCAAAGTAAGTAATAAGCATCATAGTGCCTTTCAAACCAGATCTAAAAATACTTGAAATACACACAGAGATTCCAAACTCTGTTTTGTTCCACTCTTCTGCCAACTTCTTCAGTCTCCTTCTGAAAATGTCCACATTCTCAACCATGCAGTGACAATTAAAAAAAATCCCTCGTGGCATTTTGTGGTTAGAAAATTATTTAGGGTGGATCAAAATAGATTTAATATCAAATATCAAAATACCAGCAAGAAATACTGTACAAACAGCAAGGTGGATATTTTGTTAAATCACAATTTAAATTGCTGATTTTAATCATGATTTAAATCCGTAAAAGTGAAACCTTGATTTAAATAATGTTAATCATGTTTTTCCATTTGTACACTTTTCCTAAGGAAGATTGAGTCTCATTGGTTGGTAACCATTTAAAACATGCTGACTTCTTCACACTAAATGAGGTGCGCTTCTTTTTGCTTTCCAAGATCAACTATATTTATACACATTTTTGTTAAGCATTTAGATCTTAATTTTACATTTTTATATTAAAATTGGGAATGATGCATTTCTTATTAGATCCATTTCCTATTAGATTTTTTTATTTGCGAAGTTGACTACCTGAAATGTACTGAGAAAAAAGTTGACGAAAACATGTTTAATGTTTAAAACTGATTTATTAAACAAAGGAGATATCTATAGTCAAGGCACCGCATTGATGGGTTCTGGTGATTATGCCCCTCAAGATTTTAGAACTACATGTTGGACATCCCTGGTCTGGCACCTTCAGGACCTGTCTGGTCCCAAATGAGGGAGTTTGACAGACCAGAGGAGGTCAATTCCATCCCTCTGCTGAGAGGACTCCGGGCTCTCCTGGGGTCTGTCAGCAGCCTCTATGCAGCAGGCCCAGGCTCACTGCAGACAGAGGCTGCTTGTGGTTGCCAGTGCAGCTTCTGTCTGCAGGAAGCTTAGACAGAGACTGCTGACAGAGCAGACTCTGCCCCAAGGGGGCCCAGGCTCACCATAGACAGAGGCTACTCCATGGGATGCCGGCGCAGCCTCTGTCCACGGGGAACTCAGGTCTCTGTGGACAGGTGCTGCTGCCACCAGACGCTGGTGCCCCCGTATCCGAGACATTGGCATGCAGCAGCAGGCAGGAGCCAATCTGCATGGGATGATAGGGGGCTTCCCGGGAGTGGGCCAGGAGTGCACTGGTTGCTGGCCCCGCTCCCAGGAACTATCAAATAGTCGTGTAACCACTAAAATTTGATACAGTTACATGATTATTCAATCACACGGTATCTAACATTCCTACTTTCTACATTTTCAAATATACTGACTTCTATTAACACAGAATGCAAAGTGAACAGTAATCATTTTATTTTTTATTACAAATACTTGCAGTGTAAAAAAACTAAAAAAGTATTTTTGAATTGACCTAAATACAAATACTGTAGTGCCATCTCTATCATGAAAGTTGAATTTACAAATGTAGAGAAATGTACAAAAAACCTTTCATTCAAAAATACAAAAGCTATACAAATGGCTCTTCTCACTTTCAAGCGAGATTTTAAATAAGTGGGTAGCATTATCTACTGTAAATGTAAACAAACTTGTTTGTCTTTGCAATTGGCTGAATAAGAAGTAAGACTGAGTGGACTTGTAGGCATTAAAGTTTTACATTGTTTTGCTCTTGGGCACAGTTCTGTAACAAAAAAAAAAATCTATATTTGTAAATTGCAATTTCATGATAAGGAGACGGCACTGCTGTATGTGAATGAGGTGAATTTAAAAATGATAAAAGAAATAGCCGTTTCCAGTGGAAATATTTCTAATAAAATATAAAGCAAGCCCCATACATTATTTATTCTGTTGTCATTGAAATCAACGAATTTGAAAATGCAGAAAATCCAAAAATATTTATTTAAATTCCAACAGGTATCCTATTGTGATTAAAAGTGATTAACTGCAATTTTTAATTGCAGCTCTTTTTTGAGTTGAGTTATCTGCGTTATTCTAATCTTAGATTGACAATTTCACATTTTGTTTTAAATAAATTTGTAAAAAAACAAATGTGTATTTAATTGAAACAAATTCAATTAAAATAAATATTTTATCCAGACCACATTATTCTTTATATCGAAATAACAGTCCAGTCTAGGATTACAGGAAGGTGCTGCCTAATTTCCTGTTAACCATAAAATACTGTACTAGAATAATGCAGAACTCAAGGGCCTTCCTACAGAATTTAAATCTAGTTTATCACTAAGAATCTGGTGCCTTGCCTACAGTAGTGTACACACACAAAATCTCATTTGGATGGCTTTTAAAAGCTCTCCATGGCAAAGAATGGCGCAATTAAGGACATGCAATGAACAAAGAGCTTAATTCAAGCTCAGATTATTTGTCCAAAATTCTTATTTAAAATGTTTCTTACCTTATCTGAACTTCTGAACTATAGCCATTAGAAGAAAATGAAACCGAGCAAAGAGAAAATGTACTCCTGAGGGCATTTTGTGCCAAAACATTTTAAAATTCAGCATAAAAATTAAAAATTCTGCACACAATATTGTAAAATTCAGTAAATGTTGATTGTCAGATAAATGTGGCGGCTCCAGCATGTCAGTGGGGCGAAGAGACCACTGGCTGCACAGACCTGAGAGATCACTGTGCAGTTCCCCCCCTCCCTCCGGACATCGACTCAGCAGTGAGGCTGCACCCAATGCTGACAAAGTGCAAGTCCCGGACCTACCCCAGGGTCCTGCACCTCTGAGCCAAGTGCAGGCAGGGATGCTCAACAAGGCAGGATCCAAGTGTGGAGGGGCTCAATGTGGGGGAGATCCAAGTGTGGGTTGAAAAGGTTCTGTGGGGGGCTCAGTGGCTGATCCACGTGCAGAGAGATCTAGAGGCATGGGGCTTGTTTTGGGGGGGGAGAGTTCTGAGTGCAACTGTAACAGACTCTGTTGGGGGCTCCAAGAGAAGATGGTGGAGGCTCAGAACAGGGGGGATGGAGCTTGGCAGGAGGGTCTGGGTGGGGCAATGAGGTTCCAAATGCTGGGCTAGTGTGGCTCCAGGTGCAGCTGGTTGGGACTCAGTGTGGTGGAGATCTAGGTGGCTCATTGAAGTGGTCCAGATGCAGGGGAAGAGGAGTTCATTGGTGTGGAGGATTCTGCCGATCAGAAGCCCTGGGTCCAGGGGTGCCCCCATCGCAGGCTGAAGCGTCCGACACCAGCTCAACAGAGTGGAGAGCAGCCTGGAACGGCGCTGCCACAACATTTTTGCTGCTGGTCCACCAGGCAAGAGAGCTGAGGCAGAAGAGTCACAAGAATGCCCAGGGAGATCTGGAGTGTGCACATACCAATGCCAACCACTGCTGGAGGGGTCGCATCCTGAGCCTGGTGTATTTGACCATACCGGTGGACCCTGCCATATGTCCAAGCACCTGCAGGTGTACTCGGGCCAAAGTTATGAGAGAAGTGACCAGCAGGGCTAGGATTTCTGCAAGGGCCTGGAGCCTGCCGGAGGGAGGAAAGCCGTCGCCAAGGCTGAGCCAAGTACCGTGCCTATAAACTCCGTTGGAGCAGCAGCAACTGACTTTGCTGTGTTTATCGGCAATGCTGATCGGCAGAAGAGCAGTGCCATGAGGCAGAGGGGGCCACCGACCCCGGTGCTCCTCTCAGACACGCTGCAGGAAGGCGGAGAACAGTAGATGTGCACCACCAGAAGAATCACATGCTGCTGGCTGTGGGCCTCTCCTAAATCAGTTTGAGCGGCATTTGAATCTCTCCTGAGTGGCCGCCTAAGCGCTCAGCTTACAGGGAACGCTGGCACCAGTGACTTGTCTCTTGAACAATGCTCAGACAGCAACGGATACCAGTCCCCAGCATACTGACCATACCATAGGGCGTGTGCCTCTGGAGATCTGTGCCTAAATCCCGGAGAACCTCGCCTGATGTCCTCTGCAGCTCTGGGTCCTGCAAGGGATCAAATCAGGCTGCAGGCTTTGTGTCTCTTGCCACGCGGAGGTGAGGCCTTAGACGTCCCTCTCGAGAGGAAACGATGCCTCTGCGCAGACCAAGGCGGTCCCATGGCAGGCAGTCCCTTATGGCATGGTCCCGCGATTACAGGACTGGACAGCACTGCATCGACATCATGTCCTAGGCTGCCTGCAAGTCCTCCAGCATCGACGGCACCCAGAACTGTGTGCTTCCACTCTGGGAGGGAGCGGGAGAACCAGGGGAAGAGCCTCATTCTGAAGAGGCCTGTTGGCCACAGCACAAGGGTCAGCAGTGGCCGGCGTCTTGGGCTTCTTAGGCCCCAAAGGGATCTGCCCCGTGTCGCCTGCACTCACGCAGTGCGTGAGAATGGTGCCGGAGGCCAACAGAACCAGTGGAGCGCAGGCGACGTGGGGCAGATCCCTTTGGGGCCTACGCAACACCAATGCGCTAGTGCTCAGTGCAGTCTGACTGGTCATGCACCAAACTGAGGCAGATTGCATTGAGAGCTTGGAGACAAATGGCCCTCTCCTTTTTGGTGCGAGGTTTGAAAAATCTGCAAAATGGGGCATGCTTATCACTAACGCATGCCTCTCCTAAGCACCACAAACAGCTAACTGGCATGGGCTGATTGCAACTGATACGATATGAAGCTCGGGGACCAGGTCAGTCCCTGTGGGAGCTACACTATCTGACTTGTCCAATAAACGACCTATGAATGAAAACTAGCACAGGGAAAACCAAGCCCAGGAACTGAAAAGGGAGTGACAGCTAACGCTGAGGCAAGCAAATTCCAAGCATTGTTACTGGCAGCAAGAAGGAACCGAGGATGAAGGGGGGCCGGAAGTGCCCTACAGAGTGCGGCATGTGTGCGCCACTCCACGGGGCACTGAGCTGGCTCTCCCTGTGGGTGCTGCTAGTGGAAAATCTTCCGAAACCAGCGCCTGTGGCAAGCACACACCCCTATGGTAAATGGACGGGAGCCAGCACTCGAGAATTTTTGTATGCATGCGAGAGAAAACAGAAACAAGTTACAGGGCTGTTATATGGTTGTTTGGGTTGAATTCTGCCTTTATATACGTACACGCAGCTGCCTTGGAAATAAATATTTCAGTGACAGTTGTACCTGATACCAAAGGCAAAATTTGCCAAATGGTTCAGACACTATTTTTATTTTTCGATAAATATTGTTTAAAATGTGGACTTCATACATGTCCAGTCTCAGGATCAAATGTCACCAATAGATTATGTTAATTTCAAATATTTTATAGGATGACAACGAGGAGTCCTGCGGTACTTTAGAGACTAACAGAATAGGGCATACGCTTTCGTGTGTAAAACCTGCATCAACTCAGAAAACACAGCAGCCAATGCCAAGGGTATTTGATAAAAATGGACCAACTACTCACTCACTTGCATCAGAATATTTAAAGTTTACAAAAAAAAAAATCACAGAAAACTGAGACAAAAATATGGTAGGAATCAACAAAAGTTTGGTTCTAAGTGAAGAGTCACGAAATCACTGTAAAGGCAAAGGAGAATACAACATGCACAGGAAGATGCAGAGAGAAGTTGACGGCAAGTTGAAATTAAATCTTGAAACATTTTTAAAAATCCACCCTGAGCACACTCAGGTACGTATATCTTGATTATGTCCACTCAGTCTAGTAACAGCAGTTCTTCTCGCATCTTTAATTCCTGTGTAAAGCTGTGAAACTTAACAGGCAGTGACATTGTTCTAATGACATTCTGGCTATTCTCCCAGCTGGACATTCATATTCTGTATCCTTGTGTTACAGAACTAGTTATACTGCTATATTGTCTCTCTATACCCGTCCTTACCTCTTGCTAAGCATCTTTGTACTTGGGCACTTTTAACAATTTTACCCAAAATATGTTCGTTCATTATTACTCAGCCACTGAATATGCTTGGAATGAATTTGAGAAAGACCCAGAGGTCAAACTAAAGGTCAAATTAAAAAAACCTCCATCATATTTACAATTAAAAGATTCAAGCTTTATCAAACAGACTGAGGACACATTAAGGACAATTAAGAATCCAAACATTTCACAGACATGTCATGCTAAACTCCTATCTTCCTGAAAAACAGACTGTGCTAATTTATATACTTTTTCAGAACAGGTGCAATAGATCAGCAGTTCCCAACTGCCGGGCCGCGGTGACGGTGGGGGCTGGCGCTGAGGTACACTGTCCAGCGCTCCCCTCCCACTGCAGCTGTTGGGAGAGGTGTGTCCTGCCCAGCCTCTCAGCCAACCAGCACCACAGCCTGGCACGGCAGCCTTAGAGCAGCCACGACTCGGGCAGCAGCACTCAGCTGGGGAGGCTCCGGGAGCAGAGCTAGTGTTGGGGGGCTCTAAGAGGTGGGGGGGTTGACACTGGAGCGTCCAGGGTGGGGAGCTGGCACTGAGGGGCTCTGGCGGTGGGGCTAGTGGGGAGAGGGGGCTATGCTGGCACTGAGGGCCTCTGGGGATGGGGTTAATATTGAGGACTGGGGGCTGGCACTGGTGGGTTTGGTGGAGGGCTTTAAGGGATAGGGGCTGGCACTGAGGTGTTTGGGATGGGGGACTGGCACTGGGGGGCTCTGAGGGCAGGAGGCTGGCATGGGGGTGGTGAGGAGCAAGTGACTCTGCGGTCAGTGGCTGTAGTGGAGGGGAGGTGGGCTCTAGGGGTTAGGGCTGGCACTGGGGGTCTCTGGGAGCTGGGGCTTTTGGCTGCCTTGTAACATTTTATTTTCCTATTTGCATATTCATGTATATGAATGAATTGTGTAACAAATATGCAAATAGGAAAATAAAATGTTACTAGTCCACCAAAAGTTTGTGAGTGGGTTTGCCAG
Source organism: Rafetus swinhoei (assembly GCA_019425775.1). NCBI lineage: Eukaryota > Metazoa > Chordata > Testudines > Trionychidae > Rafetus > Rafetus swinhoei. The sequence continues at coordinate 75,380,929 of CM033439.1, forward strand.
TCCCCAGTATAAAAAAGGTCGGGAACCACTGCAATCGATTACTGAACAAAATATAAGCATTAAAGCAGTTCTCTTAAGACGTCAGTTAGAAACCTCACTCTAAATACTAGCACGATATAGAATTCAACAGCCTACAGTAAGAGTCCTAAAGAAGAGCAATGTGAACGATGGTCTGCCCCCAAAAAAGGGCTGAAAATGAGCAGTGGTTTTGAAGGGCCTTGAGAAAACAAGCCTGTCGGAAATAAGGAAAGGGATGTCGATGTGACAAAGGGATTTAAATGGCTACCACTTCAAGTAGCATATGCTCTGGTGAAACCCCTCCTGCCCCCTATCTAACCTTGTGATGAACTCAACCAGCCCCCATTACAACATCATTAGCAACAGCTGAAGCAGAGCTTAAGGATCTAGCTAGCAATTATTACAGAAAGTGAGCTGTATTTCTGATTCTTGCATTCGGATACATCCCCTGCAGCTGAGCGCCCTTTGTGATGCTGGCTGCAGAATAACCTGATAAAGTCGAGAAATCAGACTGTCATTCAGAACCCTTGGCATTGAAAGGAAGCTGGGAATTGTTCACAGCCTCTTGCAGTGGGCCCACCAGGAAATGTTGCACTGAAAACCTGTCAACAGGATGGTTTGCATAACCTCACCCCTCTCTCACTCACAGTATGGCTGCTTATTTCCAATCTATTCAGAACAAAACTCTGCAAGGTCTGATTCAGTAACACTTAGTGGCAGCATGTTCCCACAGTGTGCTAACAGCAAAACTGAAATGGATACTGCAGCCTGCAAAATAACAATACAGCGGAAACAGATTAGCAATAGAAATACAGAGATACTTCTGCATGCCACCTGAAATAACAGGGCACTATACTCTAGACAGGTATTTATGCAGAATCTTATTCTTTGCTAACTTAAGTCTGCATTTAATAGCAACCGTTGATTGCTAGCTGAGATTTAAAATGAATTGAACACAATATTTAATGAAGAACAGCAGCAGCAACCAGGTTCACGTTAGAAATAAAACAAAATCCCAACGCGCCAGGCACTAGCTACAGCCAGGGGAAGGGATTAAGTCCATGGTGCCCAACCAATTCTGAAGCAGTAGCCACTATAGTGACTGCTGCTATAGTGAACTAGGCACACTCAACCGGCCAACTAGCCACATTGTACAAGCCAACAAGCCACACTCAACCGGCCAACTAGCCACATGGGGCTAGTAGCTAGCAGTGTTGGCCACCACGGGATTAAGTCAAGCTTTCTCCCCTAAACTAAATGGTTACGATCTGCACTGTTCTCATCTCGGGATCCTGAGGCAGGTAGCCCAAGGATCACACCGACACCTCGAAAGGCAAATCTCTATTAGAAGCAGCCCATGGCCATGTGACTCCATCCACCTGCCCTACGCCACCATGCTTTTGATCCTCTTCTCCTGATCCTCTGCTTCTCCCAACACCATGTCCCTCCCTCGCCATTTCTCTTCCCCATCTCCTGCTCTCCCAACCCTTGCCCACTTTCACATTCTTTCCCAAACTCCTGTCAGCAGCTCCACTTCCTCACTACTCAAATTAAATCCAATTGGATTTTGAAAGAAACAATATGTCCATATCTTAGCAATTTAAGAGTTCCCCAAGACACACCTCAATAACCTTACATTTGTGCTTCCTTTCTCCCATTGTTTTTTATCCCTTTTGTTGTGTCTGATATTTTGATTGTCAGGAATACGCCTTATTTGCTTGTGAGGTACTTAGCAAACTTGCTAAGCCATCCTCTCTGGCAAATCCAACGTGCAGGAATTTTCTGGATTCCAGTAAGAGATACACTCCAACGATAAGTATATGCTGGGCTCTCTGAAATGCCATCAATCACCACGCAGTCAATACTCTTCCTTATGACCAGAGACTGCAATATCGGCATTAGCTTTTAATAAACACACTAGATCATTCCTGAATACCATCTAAAGGTGAAAAAAGAGTAAAGTTGCATCCTGAGTTCTGCCATTAAAGGTTTTCTTTCCCGTGGCTTTTCAGATGCTTACATAAAAGGTTTTAAAATTGTGGGCAACTCATTACAGGTCAGCCATTCCACACTGTCATTATGTTCCAGATTGTACTCACCAAACCATGGTTATTTGCATTGGACCATGTACTCTAAATACACAACAGGACTGACTTCTGGATCAAGACAAATGTCAAATTAGAGCTAATGAATTTAAAGAGCAGATTGAGTCAAGCTATTTGTGTTTCTGCACACATCATTCTTGTTTCTCTTCCATACTTTTCAATGTACATATAGTACCACACAAATGAGTTACCAGCAGCCACCTTCACCTGCAAGCCCTGGACAAATAACTGTTGGTCCTGCCATTTCTTTTCTAGCCTTGTTCTTCAGATCCTAGGTGTCCTCTATGCAGAAGATCACCTTCCACACATTTCTTCTTCCCTCCACAAGAGACCCTACTTCCAGAGTTGGGGTCAAAGCACTCTTCCAGACACTTCCCTCAACTAGTCAACATTCACCTTCCAGCTTGCCGTCTCCCATTAACTGTCACTTTTCTCACTTGTGACCCTCTTCTTCAACATTCTAGGGAAACTCTGTTTTCTGAACACTGATAAGATCAGCACAACCGGAACGGCATGTGGTCCTTAAGTTCTGAGTGTTATGCATCTGCTTCACAGCCCACTGAAGTCAATGGGCTTTGGCACAAGCCTGTCTCAGCATGCAAGTGGACACTATAATGAACGCTCCTGGAAACAGAAAATAAAGTGGTGATAGTTTCAAGTATGAGGCCTCCTGACTCACTTGATTAATGAATGAAAACAGCATGGTTCATGCAAAAGCAGTAATAGTTGCAGTGGAGTGTTAATATTAAGTACAAAAATTAGCATTACCCACATTAAGCTTTAAAGAAAAACAATTAAGTGCATAAAAGTGAGGAAAATTTGCAAAAAATAAGTCAAGGCAACATTTACTTCTCCACACTGCATGTATGTACCATTGACTAGGGACATTTTCCTTGCTAAATAAAGACCTTTACATTTCTGTTTCCACTATTAGCATATAACAGGGAGGAAATGAAGAAACGGTAGGTAGAGCTCTGAACCTACTTTAACAGCTTTTTGGCTTAATTCAATACGTTTTTCCAAGAGCCATGATATTTGTATGCCTGAACAAAATAAACTAAAGATTGTTTCATCAGATATTATTTTAATTATTTTTAATCAGTTTATTTCCTCCTTTGAAGAGAAATATAAGCAACTGGGGAGAAGGGGGGAAAATATTATTCAAAGGAAAACTATAACTAAACAGAGGAGCTGATGATTTCTTAGTTTAAAATAAGGAGGTTGGCAAACTGACTGAATGTGATCATTTAAGATGCAGGATATTCTGTTGCTGGTTGTTCAAAGATTCTGTGCTATGTTCTGCTCTGAAACTCTCGCTGGGGGTGTCCAGTCCTAACTAGTTTCTTACTTCTCAGGGCATGGTAAGGAAGCTCTGAATGTTAATATGGTTAACAGCTGCAGATTTGGCCATGGATTCAGAAAAACATGACAGCATTTGAGTAGCATCAACCACAGGTACATCAGCACATGAATTGTTTCACTGGAATCGGTAAGACTACACACATGCTTCAGTACATTGCCGAAGCAGAACCGTGGAAAGACATAGTTTTGGGCCAAAAAGGAATGCTGTATTGCACATCAAGCTTATCTCATATGACAATGTGGGTTTTGCCCATGAAAGCTCTAAGGAACCACAGAATTTCTCGTTGTTTCTCATCGAGGAACCCCATTTACGTGATTTCCCAGAAGAACTGGCCACCAAATTCGAACCTTGTTGCAGATCTGAGATCAAATAATCAAAACGCTCATTAAGGAAAAAAAAACTTTCAAGTGCTAATGGCTGCAAAACAAAGTGCGCGTGCACACACACACACACACACACCCCACCCCAACAACAACAAATGTCATTTAAAAAACAATCTGATCATTTTAGCAGAAACATCCAGCAGGCCTCCCACTGGCTCCTCCCCATGGCTGGCCTAGGATGGGTGGACTGGCTTGGGACAAGGAGGGATGCATGGGCCACCTGCTGGCTTTTCCCCAGGGCCAGCCTGGGGTGGCTGGGGCTGCTTGGCGCAGTGAGCGACTGTTCCCCCGGGAGAAGCCATGGCAGAAGGGGCCGTGCTGCCAGCCAGTGTCTGCTCCCCCTGGGTTGGGTGTTTGTTGCCCCCCCCCCCCCCCCCCCCCCCCCCCCAGTGGTAATTTGTGAGCATAACTGTCCCTGCTATCACACCATTCCCTTTCCATTTGATGTGAAACAATCGCATTCCAAGCACACCCCATTGTCCAGGCATAGCCAAACCCTGACCTTGCTTTAAGTTATGATAAGAGGAAGTTGCCTACCACATTTGGTGGCCTTACCTTGTACCATTTCGGAGGAGTTCTTGAACAAATGGACGTTTGGACACACTGACATAGAAACTCTCTAAAATATATAGTAGATTCAATATAAAGTTAAATAATGAGCCATATCACACTGATCATGCTCTTCTATTTCATATTTCATTCGTAAAGTGGACTGACTGTTTTTTTTTTTTTTTAAACCAGCTCCAGATAACATCAATCTGGTGTAAAAGTGGAATGCTAGGCCCCTGCCCTGCAGAATGCATAGCTTGCTGCTAGAGTCCCTCTGGCCAGTTTATGAGCAGGCTGATTGATTATGAAGCTAATCCAACAGAGTACTACTGTGAATGGAACACAGGGCCCTCCACAATGGAGTCTTCACCATGGAAAAAGTAGGGCAGATGCTCAGAACTCCAATAGGAGTATGGGGAGATTTTATATTCAAATTATTTTAATATTATAATAGCAGACCAGTCATTTGCTAGCTCCTGACCATCACTTGTTTTTTAATATGCTGAAGAAATCCAGAGAGATTTTAGTTTTCTGTACTATTTAACCTTTTTACTCCTTTCCCCTTCATTTTTCCAAAGAGCTAAAATTCTTTTTTTTCTCTCTCTTTTTAACTTCTACTTCTGTATACTGCTGATCCAATAACTCCACATACTTTATGGAGTGTGTCTTATTACAGGGCTAAATGATCTCTTAAACCAGTATGTTAGTTTTATTATGCCTGTATTCTCAACAGTAACAGGGAAGAGGAGAAGCTGCCTAAAAGCAATCCTTGGATACTGTTACACTGCTCCCTTGTGACCACTTCCTAAATTACAAGGAGCTTTATTTTTTTCCCACAGCTTTTGATGAAATATCCAATAAGTTCTGCAGATAGAAAAATATTCTCTATTCCATATAAACACAATAATGTTGCAACAAAACAGAATTAAAGTAATTTTTTCCTTAATTGCGCTAAATTAAGCTTAGTAAATCAATTTGCCAATGCATTTCTGACATTCAGATAGACTAGGAATCTTTGAAAATTTCACCATATATGTAATATCAGATACAGGGTAAAGGCGTGTCCAGAGAATATTATTAAAGTCTTATAAATACAATCCCCTTTGAACACTTGCTTTATCATTTTTAGTGAAGGGGATACTCTGTAATCTGCAACAACTTCGGGAGTCATTCATATAAGAGAGACACAGGGAGAGGGAGAGAGAGTGTGTGAGAGACAGAGTCATTCAATAGTTTTTATATATAAAGAGAGTGTGTGTGTGTGTGTGTGTAGAGGATATTACACAAGAGGCAAAAAGCAGCCTCCCTCCCCCCCCCCAAAAAAACCCCAGTATTCAGGAAAACATATCCTCCAAATCAAGTTAACAAGAGAAGACAAATGTTTTTATAACATTCAAACAAAAACAGCATTGATTGCACTAGCAAGCCTATTCTCTATGCATTTTCCAAAAATGAAATTAGATATTGAATACTCGTCAATTAATCCATAACAGAAATATACAGTACTACTAAAAAACAAGACACAGCAAAAAAGGTCAAATGTTAGATAGATAGTTATGTCTGATTACATGGTGATTACAAGACTAGGCGTAACAATTAGCAGCTCATGAATCCTGGTCAAACAAACATTTCACATGCTTTATTCCCATGAAAAAAGAATGTTACACTAAAATGTACCTTCACCTGATGCAAATAGCGACTTAAAAAGAATGGCAGATATGAGATTTTTATGAGATATGAGGCTAAATGTGCACAAAAATAATTGGGTCTCTTTTGAGAGTTTTGTTAAAAAAGGAAAAATATGAATACCTGTGACTAAGTAGAGACAAAGGGTTAATACCCAATGCTGCTGGTCTGAGTATCAGCCTGCTTAAATTAGAATTCAAACAGGCTGATATTGTCCACCGTTGACTAGTCTAGCTAATGGGTAATCAAGGCTGCATGTCACTTCAGATGCCACACTGTAGCCATAAGCATTCTACCGAAAGGTCACAGCTGTACATTACTGAAATCGAAGTAATTACAGAAGCCAGAGGACCTGCTCTCTTGCTCTGCATTGCACTTTGGATCCACATAGCTCTAGCATCTGACTTCCAACCAAGGAACCCTTAGGGCCACATCTAGTCTAAGACTGAAGATTGCCTCTTCCTAAAATCTGTCAGTGTAAATAGGACTAAGACTTTATTCGCTAGCCATTAAGCTGATTAGCATTTCTTAATGAAAATACATCTATAAAAACGGATTCTATAAAACTGATAGTGAATGACAGCCTCTCTTTGCAATCCCAAGGTACAAGGGCTAATGTGTCATCCTTATCCTTTAATAGAGATGTAAACTACACTCTCTATTAAAACACCTTTCTACTCACACAGTTGGGTCAGTAATACAGTGGGCAGGATGGGGAAATTATTTTTTTTTAATCTCCATATGCATTGGCTATATATATATATATATATATACACACACACACACACATACACACACACACACAGCATAAAAAAAAACAATGTAATGTTCAGTAGGCATTTCAAGATTCTAACAGCTCTACTTCCCCATTCCTTCAACCTGACACTGTTGACATAGCAAAGGGTACAAATTATTAACTGGGGGTCAATTTTCTCCTGGTCCAAATAACCCAGAACACAGTGCATTCCAGTCTACCACTTCACTATTACATTAAGTCTTTAGTTGTGAATGTTAGTGGCAGCAGTTAATATGTGGTGGATTACAAAAGGAAAAACGCAAGTCAGGAGCAGCTGAACTGATTAGAGGCTAGATCCTGCAGTCATACAAATATCCCGCCAATTATCCTGCTAGATACATAGCTTGAACAAGCTACTTTTTTTGAGCCCTGTACCTTTTTCCTCCTTTGGCACATGTTCTAAACCATTTCAGAAGCTAAGGAATTCACCTTTCATTAAACTTGATTGCAGCCATGCTATCCACAGTAATTGGGATAATTAAATCACATTGAAAGATTCCATTCAAGTGATGACTTATTTCCAGTGCCTGCTCTAATTTGTCTAGCGGCACCTTAACAATTAGACAGTAAACACCACTGAAATTTCAGTAAAGCTTTCTCTCTCAAGACTCATTGCTAACATCTCTCTAAGAGCCAGACTTAAATAATTGTCCATTAGCTCTATCAAAATGAGAGCTCACATTTGTAAAGCAATTGGTTCTTTTAAAAAGAGATCTACTTGAGAAATTGGAAAATGTGAAAAACCGATTATAAACCTATTTGTGTTCTGTACATCTTTAATTTATATTAACAATTCATTAGTGAGGACTAGTAATCCTGAATGATGTTCATGTTTAAGTTGTGCTTAAAAATATACATCTGTCTCCAAATTCCGCAGCTGTTAAGCACAAGCGAAAAATAAATGGACTTCTACACCACAGTATCAGGCTGACCATTAAACGCAAATTATACGATCATATTAACAACTTTGAATCAGTTTGCACCTGATGCAAGCAAACACCACAGCAGATAAGGTTTTGACATTCTCTATTGATGTATACTAAGATAGATATGTAGAATGGGGTTAAATGGATCACACAACCGAAAATCTGAAGAAACCAAAAAGACATGCAATTATAAATACATCATGAGCAAAAGTAAGAGCAATTCTTAAGCATTAATGGTACATCAAGCTAATCCAAGCAGGCTAAAGTAATTAGAGACACATCCTGGGGCAGAACACTGTACAATACTGCACCAACAAGGAATATTAAAATAACCATTTCAGTTTCACTGATAAAGCTATTTTGATGTGTAGCAAAAGAGAGCTACAGCTTAATGAGATTTTTTTTATAGATCTATTGTACTTTTACAAAAAAAATTATCACAATTTTTGAAGTACCAAAAAACAAATAAACCCCAATTAAACAGCCTATGGCCTTAACATTTTGACACAAAAAACCACACTTACAAATAAACCCCATTTTCTTTTTATATAGAGCAGTAATTCATGGCATATTCGGCCATCCTGAAACACACACAATAGCACCCTATCCCACTATAGTCCCACAGAAGACAATGCAGAAGAGCAGCAAACCCAGGCTCTCATTTATCATGGTTTGTTTTTTTTTTTTTTTTTTAAGAATCACATTTTCAATTTAATGAAGTTTAAATAATTAGTAAGAGAACACGGCCCAGCAAAAATAACTCCCAATAAAAACATGTAAGAGACAGTCTGGACATATACATATTAGACCAGATTTAGAAACCTTAAGGAATTAAGAGAATTAACTACATGTATTACACCACAAATAATCACTTTTGAAAAACTGTGAACCATTAGAACAGATTTAAAATTTTAAAAAACCTGAGCTAGCCTGACAATTAAAATTTCTACAATTCAAATTTCAAGGACCAATAATTTATATTAAGAAATACTCAAGCCGTTAATTGCTTAGTCCTAAAAAAACTGATACAGTGACAAAACAAACTTTAATAGCTCTTCCAAGACTAATGCGATTTAAGGTAAGAGCAAAATTTCCATTACTTGAACATGCCAGATGCAATATATTTGGATTTTCATAAAGCATGAGATACCATTTCACAAAATTGTACTTGAAAAGAAAATCAATTAGCTTATTGACAGGAACAGGGAAGTAGACTGAAAAGTGGCAAAAAGATCATCAATGGTTATGGATCAACAGCAACTGATCACACTGTGAGAGAGCATGGAGGTGGCTAATGCAAAAATCAATTCTCCATCCAGTCTTACTCAACAATATCTGAATGAAGGAGCAAGCAGCATTTTACTGAAGTTTGCAGTCGAAATTTAATTAGGAGGATCTATCAACATCAGTCAAGGCAGAAAATACAGAAGAGAACAAATAGCTATTAGAAGTGTCCATAAACAATAAAATTAAATTCCAACTAGATAAGATGAAAGAAACCTAGGGTTGATTATTAGATACAAATTTGGAAATTTTGAATTTCTGATGAACTGCAAGTTGCATAATAGAATTTGCCTTGATTAACTTCCTGATAGTGGAAGTAAGCTGTGAGGTAGATGACTATATTCCATCACCTATATGCACAAGTATTTGAGAGTCATTTTTTAACATATTTGAATTCTATTACAGGAGTTTCTAGCTCTCGCTAAAAATATATATATACTACCAATTCTATATTTCTGTTCTTTATACGATGCTCACTACCACGCTCCATTACTGGGAAATCTAAAACAGAATGATAGGATAGCAATGACAACTAAGAAGAAGTAGAGGAATAAAAAAAAATAGGTGACTGGATAACACACATTCATCTATAATATATAGAAATATGATCATATACATTAATACAAACAAACAACCATTGTGAAGGTTCATATAAAATTTAATAGAGAAAGTTACCTTCCCTCTATCAGCCCCACACAAGCTAATACAAATCTATATACAAAATCCAAAAAAGGGTATTTATGAAGCTGGTGCATTTTACAAATAATTTTGATACCTGTAAACTTGTCTTATTAATGGCTCCATTAACTAATTTTGTTACATACCCTCTGATAATCTGCTGCATTCCTGCATCACGCTGGGTACGTCTATACTACAAACCTCTTTCGAAAGAGGCTTTTTCGAAAGAATAGTTCGAAAAAGCCTCTTTGGAAAGAGAGCGTCTAGGCTGCAACCACTTCTTTCGAAAAAGCAAGCCGCTTTTTTGAAAGAGAGCACCCAAGCAGTCTGGATGCTCTCTTCCGAAAAAGCACAGTTTGCGTTCAATAATGCCTTTTTCCGAAAAAGCACTTTCAAAAAAAGGCGTTATTCCTCGTAAAATGAGGTTTTCCGCGGTCGAAAAAACTGCCGTGTTCTTTTGATTTAATTTTGAAAGAACGTGGCAGCACTCTAGACGCAGGTGAAGTTTTTTCGAATAAAGGCCACTTTTTTCGGAAAAACCCTGTAGTCTAGACACACCCACTGTGTACAGTACTTTTATAAAGAGTGCATAATTGGTGAAGATTTTGCAAAAAAGGTCATGTTTTAAAGCCCGTCTGTTCCACAGACAGACACATTCTTCTGAAGAAGAAAGCCAATTTTATTAGGAGTTATTAGGTCACCTCAAACTTTGTATGCAATTATGTTAGACAACTATTAAATCTTTCTTAAAAACTGAAATATTCTACAAAGGCTACAAGCATCAAGTCAAAATATTTTAATTAAATAAGATTTTAAAATGGTAATTGAGCCATGAAAACGTTCGCATACCTGTACTAGGGAATCTTATCCCTACAGTATGCCTTCATACATCCCATCCTCTCCTTGCTTTTTTGTTTTTTTTGTTTGTTTGTTTTCATGCATAGTCATCATAGGAAGTCCCTAAAATTAAGACTTCAAGCAAAAGATAATGTCTTCCTGTTTTGTAAAGTGCCCTGAACAAACAGTAACTATTAATAAATACTACTACTAATAATATTGAAAGCAGTCCAGGTAAGGAATGTATTGGCCCAAAGACACCTCTTTTTTTTTTTCCTTTTCTTTTTTTAAGTCAATGGCAACACCTTCACTGACTTCAATGGGAACAGGAGCTGCCCTACACTTCCTTGCTGACCTCACCTGAAAAGCACTTCATGAATGGGCTATTTTATGCCGCTCGGCCTATTGAGCGTTTAAAATGCACCATCACATCACATATTCGAAGAATTTTCCCACACTATATTTACTCCTTGTATTCACTACATAGCATCACTGATATTCTAGGAAAGGGCCGCCACACATAACCAGCAGCTTATCTAGTACACATATGCACAAGTGGAGGAGTTGTATCACTGTACAATTCTGCAAGTCCCGTCTCCCTAGATCAGACATGAGAGGGGATGGCACTGCAAATGTTTTTCTAGTTGATAAGGAAGGACCATGTTGCCATTTCCACATCAAAAGCCACGTGTGGGACACATCCAGCTGACTTAATTAGCCTCATTAACATGGGTCCTACAATTGACAGGTACTTCTTGGTGTCTGTTATTTCCACTCCAATTCATCTGATGATATGGGCCTTGCCTATGATTCTACATATTTTGGTTGGTCTTGAAGGTGTCACAGGACTTATCATTGTTTTTAAATGTTGCCTAGGGTATAAGCAATGAAAAATAAACTGCAGTTCATTGCAAACCAGGAAATGGAGCTTTTTTGTTTCTTACATGAAAAATCTTAGAAATTAACCTTTGATACAGGGAATACAAAGAGAACACAATGGATTTCTCCTTAAACCCATCTTTAACAACATGGCAAACAAATTGTAGTAGCTGAAGTGTTAAGAACAAATTCCAAATAGAGAAGTTATTTTTAAGCCATCAGCAATTTACTTCAGTACTCTCACTTGCAGAGAGTCTGCTTGGTCTATTTTTCCTCACTACTTTTGCACACGTGATGCTAATCTACACTACACACCCCTTTGGGGGGTATGTGGTCTACATCCCTAAATATCTGGCCTTCCAGAGTTATAAATAGCATTGTGGCCAGTGAGGAATGGCTTAGGGAAGTAAAGATCCACTTGAAAGGAGTGGGACTTGGTCAAGCACTGCCTTCCTGGCTACACGGAGACTTTTAGCACTTAAGTGTGCTGCTGTCTCCCCACTAATGGAGCCTTTCCCCACCGCAGAAAGGCTCTGGCACTGGGGAAGTGATGGAGAAAAAACCCGGGCAGTTCCCCACAGCTTGAGCCCTGCCCCACCACAGAGAAACACTCCACAATAGGGAAAGGCTCCACTCTTGGAGCCTCTCCCCTCCCCTGAGAAAGGCTCTGGCAGGGGAAAAGAGGTTACCAGTGCCTTTCCTCACACACACAGCAACACACCACAGCATGGACTCGGCCTGCTGTTCCCCTGCAGCAGGTAGCTACACGTGTACTACATGCCACCAAAGGTGGTCTGTGGTGTAGCCTTAGACACTTATTGATGAACTGGGATCTCATGTAGCTACAGCAAGTATAGCTCTTAGAAGAGAAAACACAGGGACTGTAACATGGCAAGGGATCAGGAATTTGAGGAAATAGTTTAACTAATTCAAAGATTTTCTTGAAGCAGCAGCATAATTTCTGTAGTGGCCAGCTTACAGCTACGAGGTGAAGTGAGGCACTGAGTACAGTGGAAGATCATAGATGCCTCAAATACACACAGTATGTGGAACTACCACTAGAGGGAGCACAGTGACTTGTTTCATACATAGAAGACATTTAGGAACTGCAAATGGTTATCTCCACTTTTGTTTTATTAAACCATTGTTTGCCCCTCAGGTACACAATGGAGCTTATCGCAGGAGTAACAGTCCAACTAAACAAATGTCGGTCAAGTTACATATTTAATGTTTTTCTCCCATGCTATATTAGTGATTTGCAATATCTTTCTCAAACTAGTCCATAAAGTTACACTCCCTCTCTTTTAATTCCCTCCCGAAGACTCAATCCTTCTCTGATGCTGAGGGCTAGGAGAAATTGCCAACTGTTAACATTTAAGTGGATGCCAAGAGAGAATTTGAATACTTGTTTTATGCATTTATACGGATGACTCCCCGACCTGCGGTGCCAGGACGAGCCCGACACCTCAAGTGGAGCACCCACGGGGACACCACCAAAGAAGAAATACAAATACAACCTGCAGAAATAGCAAATGTATTCATGATAGTATGGTTCTAATGAACCCAGCAGCTGAAGACAACTGGATAAAAGGTTGGGTGTGAGATCACAGTGCTGAGCATAACAAGAAATTCCTACCTGGGACTCAAGGTGCCACCAAAATAATAAATCCCAGCCAGGATTAAACCTTCTGAACTCTGCAGCAGGCAATGGCCATTAATCTGGAGAATAGTTATTTGACTACTGTATACTTTGAGATACTGAGTAGAAAAAAAAATTCCATCTTACCGTCTTGAAAGACCCTTTCCACATTCAGCCCGTAAGTAGCACAGGTTTCATAGTAAGTGCATCTCTTCAAATCATTTGATAGCTTCCTAGCTCTGCCATCATCAATAACCCGTGGATTGTTTGAACTTATAGCATCTACAGTAACAGCATGCAGGGGGGGAAAAGCAACAGCATTAGCACTTTTATCATGATAAGAAATCCTGTATTCAACAGCAGCAATTTATATCTACAGAACAGCCTATGCCTACAGAGCCTACAAGGCGCTTAAATGCAATCCTAAAACCAAATCCATACAAGAAACTTCACACAGAGACAAAAGGTTACAAAGATAAGCAAAGCCAGGTAACGTCAATTTAAGATTCCATGTACAACTTGAACTCTTTCCCTTTGTGTGTATACTACACATCCACCACAAGCTACTTTTTGTGTACATTCTTTATTGGCTAAGACATGTGTCTGTCATAATTTTTCCTCTGAACCTATATTACATATTTTCGAAGAGACAATGGTTCCTCTAAAGATACTGCACAACAGAATTAATGTTCAGAGGTGCATCTTGGACTCTTCTCAGGAAAACACAGGTAAATAGAATCCTGTTATCTAAAACCTATATTTTTAGATATACATTTGTGAATTCTGCATTAGCAACCTATCACCTTCAGGATGGCCCTCATTCATTTTACAGTGGGGAGATGCCGTTATCCCAAACAGCTAATGAGAAGATCTGAGGAGGGGATTTAGTGAGCTGTTAAAATTAAAAACCCCTTCACAATATTCCTTTCAAGAGTTTATTCAGGGAACATATGATAGATCAATAATCATATTGTATATATTGTTTGAAACTGCAATTTATTGTAATAGGGATTTTAGACTTAACTTACCCACTTGTCAGGGCATTATAAAAGCTAGTTAACACTGTAAAGTATTTTGAAGATGTATAGTACTACACCCCATTACAATTCAGACCACACACACATAATAATAAAATTTGCCTAATTCCCATGGCAGTTTAGAGTAACAATGCAAAGAACCACAGCATTGCAAAAGTGATCAGAAAATGTAGCCAAGTCTCAGCTACTCTGTATTTAGTAAAAAAACAATGAGACTCCCATGAGAAAAAAAACCTTATTTTAACTTGAATATAAACTCCAATTACTGTGAATCAATACTACACAGGGCATTCCTATCTGAAATATATTACTTTGGGTAAAGTTTCATACATTTTAAATCTTACATGTGATATGTACCAAATGGAGCATATTGGTTTTTATATTGCCATCTATTATTATCTGACAGCTGAAAGGTAAAAAAAACACACATCTGCATGGAAGCAAGCCTAGTGATTCTTCTTTGTAAAACCAGCAGAGGGTGCTGAAGGCACATGCACAATAAATGCAGCTAAACATCAGCAGCATCATGTAAATATCTTTTTTGTTTCAAATGCTATTTTTGTGTGAAAATATGGCCCTGAATTTCACCAGAAGATGGGGAATATTCCCCTTTTATCCCCATATCCATTTTCCTACTGGGAAGAGGATTCACCTTTGGCAGCAGAAGCAGCAGGGAAACAGATGCTAACGTTTTAGGAGATTTCACTTCAGAATCTAACAGCTACAATTAGTGGGATTGGTAGCAGAAATGAGTCAGATAGAATCGCTACTATCACATTAAAATGGACACTGTCACCTTGACGCGTAGCTAAGAATGGTGCCCTGTATCACCCTTTGCTCCTGCCTCGCTACCTCCCAGACCCACTACCTTTAAAATTCCCCCTCCTCCTCCCTGGAGTTCTGGGAAAGACATATACAAAACTTCCAAGGATGACCACATCATTGTAAGGAAAAACACTACAAGTGACACACCTAGCAAGGAAAACTTGAACAATATTCTTCCCCTCAAACCTCTCTCTTGCAGTAATCTTAGGTGTTAAAAAGATTGTGAGTGTCCCTTTAAGCAATTCACTTCCATTTCTGAGTGCAGTTTCTTCTATTCAGCCTCGGATTTTTTTGTATCATCTACTTCCCCATTTTATCTGTCACCTGCTTCCGGCTTATGGCCTCTTTACTAGTCTTTCCACTCCGTGTTCCCCCTATTTCCCGGGCTTTGCAATGACCTGCTTTGGTATAGAGTCTGCAGTCAGGCAATTGGGCTGTCAACCTGTCCTCAGGCATTGTCTTAATTGGCAAAAAGAAAGAGGAGGTGAGGAAGCAATGAAGATCTAGACCTGCATTGAACCATCCTCAACTTCTCTCCTGGCTGCAGGCTACAGGGAAAGGGGAGTCTAGAAGCACAGCTGAAAACACTGAAGGGGGAAACAGGGCATAAGAAGCTGCTATGCTATCTTTCATAAAAGGATCTGAAACTGCACACACCCAAAGCTCTCCAATCCTCTGTTAGCCTAAGGCTATGCTGCTCTAGCATTGTTCCTGCAGGACAGTTTTTTTCCTAACTGGGATGAAGTAAAATTGTGGGGTTTCTTTTCAAGTGACAAAACACAAGTGACTGTGCAGCAAATCTAAAAGAGGATTGAGGTCTGGTTTGTATATGACAACCTTCCTTTTTTCATAAATACTGATAGCAGAATGATTCCCAAGTCTTAGTTTCTCTTATTCCGGTTGTGATTTAAGGACATAAAGGTATGGTTTATGCTGGATCTTTTAAGCAATTTGAGTCCCATCATAATTTACATCATGATCCTACAAACACTTACGCGTGTACTCAACTCAAAGCATGTAAACAGTCTTGTTGACGGAGCAAAAAACAGATATGACTGGACAGAGTTTGGAACACTAATCCCAGAACAGCAATTTTCTGTTAACATCTGGAATGTTTTGCATTTTACCAACCATGTGCCTAGAAATATCAGTCATTTCCCAAAAAAGGCTGGCGTAAAAGGAAATAGATCAAGTGAAGTATGTTTGTCTTTAAAATATTTCAATACACAACTCCCACTTTAAATACACTTTCAGGCAGGTAATTAGCCAAAGATAACAGAATATAAAGACAGCAACAAGATTACTGGTATCTTCTTAGAGAGGTTATAATCAAAAGTGCACTTACCCTGGGTTCCCACTAGTACCATTGGGATTTCACTAGTGTTACGATAGTTAGCCATACGGCTGTAGTAGTGGTAAACTGTCTGGAAGCTAATTTCATCTTCCAAGCTGAAGACAAATATAACAGCATCAACCCACATGGCAAACTACAGAGAAAAGAAGGGGAGGAGGGAAGAAGAGAGATTCAGTGGGAATGCAATGAGCAGTAGTCAATACAAATGGTGCAATTAAATTACCCTGACTTGAGGGGATGGGAGAAAGAATGCTACATTTGGGAAATCTAACCATTAACACTAATAACTCTGAACTTGCTTTTTAATTTTACAGGGAGTTTGCATGTGGTGGTGAGGGATTTTGGCTTGAACCAGGCAGCGTCTGGTATACAAAATGTATGCTGTAAATTCTGGGTATATTCAAAGTAGTAACTGGGTTTTGTTACATGGAAACCGGGAATGAAATGAGCATGCCAAGCTTTGCACTTGTGAATGGCATGGATATTTGAAAACAGGACTCCAGATGTGAAAGGTTAGTGCAACCACCTATTACGTCACTTCCCCTTCATCCTGTTGATATCTGTATTTCAATTTCTCTACTCACATTAGCACTGACATTCAAAACAGAACACTATGCTCAAGGGTTTGCAAGTTTACTCACTACATTTCAGATCCAAGCAAAATCTCCAAATATATTTCGCATTTCTTGATGTTCTAAAACTGAAATTAACATATCTAAATTTGCCAGTGCCCTAATTATATAAGTTTAAGTAAAATGATTATGCCTTAGGTTTTGTAGGGGGAAAGTGAACTGTTTTTTGCAGGTGGTGTAAATCTGCTGAAAGAGAGGCACATCCGTGCCCAGGTAAGGCTTAAAACAACCATAACTGGAGGAGTAATTTCAGATCACAAATACTTGTTAGCAATATTAAAAGAAATTAACATGGCAGCAAATTCCTCTTGGTTATAGCTGGCCAGAGAAGAATTTCTTAAGCTAATAACATGAGTTTATAAATGTGTCTATTCCATCAATACAAAGCTAACCAGCTGCAACCTTATCCCTCCATAGTTATTAATCATAATATTATCATGCAAACACTGTCAGAACCAATCAAGTCAGGGCCCCATTGCGCATATACATAGCAAGAGTAGACGCTACTGCAAAGAGCTGACAAGGCAAAAAAAAAATAGCACCTCATCAGTAGATCTTAAACTGCTTTACAAAGGAGATCAATATCACTATTTTACAGATGGGGAAACAGAGGCCTATGGTGATCCAACAGCCCTGTGTCTGAGAGGGAATAGTAAACAAATTTCCTAATCTCCAGTTCACTGCCCTATCCACTGGACAACACTCCTCTATGCTCTCCATAATTAGTGTAGTTTGTGTTTACATATCTATGTTGTGTGCTGTTCTTCTCCTGGGCTTGTGCCCATTGTTACTTCAGTATCACTAACTCTTGCAATGTTTCACACTTTTTAAAAGCACCAGTGCCTAGGATCATATGTTTAGATCAGTTTGCATTTAAAAGTTCCTAACTTTCAGGTTGCATAAAAGAAGGTGAAAACATGAACCCTTGAGGCTCACTGCACAGAGAGAAAAGAGGAACCCAAAGGGTATGTCGGAGGATGAAGGGGTGTTGCATCTCATTATTTCTATTCAAATAATTTATACAAGTTAAATTATTACAAATAGCTTGTTATGTACCATTTACTTCACTACACGTGTATATCTTAACCCAAGTGGGAAAATATCCAAAAGGGATGTTAGCAAGCAGTCGACTATTCAACTACCCGATAAGCCTATGCTTATCGGGTAGTCAAATGGAGTTCTTGACTACTCGCTTCCCCACCCCCACTTGCTGCCTCGGTATGAGAGGCAGCAGGGGGGTGGAGGGAACAGAAGCCGGTGCTGGGGGAAGCCACCTTAGAAGCCGGTTCCCCCCAGCACCGTCTCCGTGGTGCCATCAACCTATCAGAGGCAGCGGAGGGGAGGGGGGATAGGGGAGGTTGCTGCCAAGCAGCCTCTGTCCATGGGGATCCCAGCAGGGAGCTGGGCCCCCTGAGGATAGAGGCTGTTGCTGCCAAGCAGCTCCTGGTTCACAGCAGCTCCGGCTGGCCACAGGCAGGGGCTGCTCCGGCAGCGGCCTCTGTCCACAGCCAGCCCGGGCCACCGCGAACAGGGGTTGCTGGACCCTGTGCAAGCCGGGACCAAGCCGTCCCGGCTCTCACCAGTCCGGGACGCTGTGCCTCTGCATTTACATGTGGTAAGAGCTCAGCAGCTCTTACTACATTTAAAATGCAGAGGCACAGAGGTCCAGAGCTGGCGTGAGCCAAGACTGCTCAGTCCCGTCTCCAGCCAGCTCCCACTGTGGCTCTGCAGAGGGCCCCTTTATCGACTACACAATTAGCCAGGTAATCACAATTTAACATCCTTAGCACCCAAAGAGCAAATACAAAGCTTTACAGTCGTCAAGAGAGACTCTTAATAAGCCAACCCCTTACAATGGATTTGCCGATGCTGCATAGTGCTAATACATAATATATGGCAGGAAACGTTCAGCATCGTCAATGAGTGAGTTAGGTGAGCTGAACTGCTGTCAGCACTGGAAGCCTAATGAAAAACATGAGAGGAGTACAAGAACTGTGGTGAAAGTCTAGCTGGTGGATTTTAATGTATAATTAATCTCAGACCATGGAATCAATTGTATTCAGACTAGAATCTTTGCTTGCAGCACTGATATTCCTAAAGAATAATTTATGAGACTAATGGTTTTTGAAGAATGTATTAAAATTTTCGTGAAACCTGTGTACAATGATGGAAAGGTATTCTATCTATTAAAGGTTATGAGATACACCAACAGAGACTATTTAACATAGTTCCATGGGATCACTTTCTATTGTGGTATACACACACACACACAAATAATTTACACACTGTCATAGGTAATTTAACATTATAACGATGCGACAATAACACATGGGAAACTAAAGTCTTTAAAAACAGCACTAGCAAAGGCAAATTCACGCTTCCCTTTCATTTCCTCACCAATGTGCGTCAAATCACACTGTGGCAGGGAACAGCTCTCTAGACAGAGGAGGCAGTTCAATTTCATAGACATTCACGGTGTTGAATGACACCGCAGGCATCAATTTTTAGGTGAACATCTGTTCAAATGAGGCCAAAAAAAATTCATACCAGTAGCCTACAAATGCAAGGCTCTGCATCCCCCAGCAACTACCATGAGCCAAATCCCTCATAATTGTTGTGTTTTATCACAGGAGACTAATAGTTCTGAGTTAGGTGAGCGATGAAAATGGCGATTTATTCACAATTGGCATGCTTTAAAAAGGATGAAAGGCAAACTACCACCAGCTTCCCAAAAGAATATATTTCACTCTGATGTCATCCTTTACAATGAGCCATTTTACAAACTGTTTTTGTATTAACCTGGCACAAAAAATGCAAGGCAAAACACAGGGATTATCCTTTACTGCACCTTTATCATGGATTTTCCTACTTTGTTTAGTCTAGATTATAAACCCTCACTTTTCAGGGCACTTAAGTGCCAACTAGCAATGTTAAAATGCATTTAATTTAGTAACTGCTGAAAATTAAGATCCTCTCTATAAGCTTGCCTTTTGTTTGTAACTTCTCTTAAGGGGCTCTCCTCTGAGACTCCTTGATTCCTCTGCCTAACCCTTTTCTCTTCTCCTTTGTCTAAACTTCTTCCACAAGGCTTTAATCCGCTAATGGGCAGTAGTGGGGCACTGAAACAGAAGCTGCTGCTGTTGCTGGAAACTCTCCATTCAGCTTTTTGGCAACAGAGCCGCTCCACAGCTCCTGCTGCTTATTCTCTGAAGCTGCTCCATCAGTGAATGCTGTTCAGGAATCCTGCTAATAACCAGGAAGGCAGAAGGTGAGCTGTCTTCATTGCCCCAGAAACACTGACTGTAGCCAGAGTTTCACCATTGGTACTAATGCCCATACAAGCACATGAAGATAGCAACTTTTCATGGTTTCAACTTGTATATCCCCAAGTACAGTAACCAGAGAGAAATAACCAATCTGTCTCCTCTTATAGATATCCAAATCTTGTGTGCAGTAGGAAGGCAGCCTTCTTACAGGACAAGAGAGGTTAAATAAACATTCAACAGCCAAGCAGGAATTGCATAAGAATACAGAGGGGCCAGAGAGCTAGAAACAGTCTCACAACAATATAAAGAAGAAATAAGGTGAACGTAGTAGAGATAAGGTAGAATGACAAAGGATAACGATTTAATAGCAGAGACTTCTAATACATTTCAATGTGAAGACCTCTGCTATGATAACATTACAAAAATATTTAGTCACAAACTTCAATCATTTCCTTCAATATGAAAATTTAATAAAAATGTCATTTAGTGCAGTTATCTGGCCAGTAAAGTAGCTTTGTAGCCCTGAATTGTGCATTTGATGGCAGATATCTTCATATGGGCTATGTTCTTTCCGTTTATCCAAGTAAAATTTACAACTAGCCATTTTATAAGAACAAAAGAACCAATTTTCACCGGAGGGCATTTACTACTGCCCCAGAAATCATCACTACCAATTAATCATATGTAATTTTAAAATACACACATCTTTACACATCCAAATGCATAGAAATTCTCCCCCCAAAAGACATCTTCATTTTCATCTCGCTGTTAGAAAAGCTTTGTTATCAGGTTACGTCACTTCAACAGATTGCGACGTACCGCGTTCACATCAGGAGTAATATGTTCGGCTGCCTTCATAGGAGGGCAATCAGTGTATTCTGTTTTGAATTACATGAGCAAGTTTTAATCCATCACATTTATATGTTTAAACACATTTAACAAACTTTCTAGGAAAACTTGTTTTCTCACCCTACTGTCTTACTTTTTTTGCACTTTCTTATAGCAAGTGAGATATAATTTTATTACATGTGTTATTCATTTTCATGATCTCTAGTCTAGCCTTGCAAAGTTCAAAAAACAATGCTCACCTGTGCCTCCGGAGGGCCCCCTTCATCTCTAATCAGCAGCAGATAGCTTTGTCCATCAACTACTATCTCTTTCTTGAATCTCCCACCTGTCACACAAAGTAACTCATTACACAAAAGAAAAAGTAACACACAAAGAAAGGCTTCGCTTGTGGAAAATAGTATGTCTAAGATCTCTCACAAAAGCATAATGTGTTATACATTAATTGCAAATGTAGCTCAAATGTATAAAGTTTCATGGTGCAAGATTTATTTAGGATAGCTAACAAATACATATTTTTAGGAGTTATAAGTCTGACAGACATATATTTCAATGGTTCTATCACACATGCTGCTTAAGAAAATCCTGTCTTAGAGATTGTTAAAAATTTTGATAGCTTCAGGTTCTGAAGTAAAGCCACATTTTGTTCACAATCCAAATGCGTTTCAAAATATTAATTTTGTGAAATGCAAATGTCTGTAAAATGGTAGTTATATACAACACTGAATTTTCACATTACCACGTCAGAGCTAAAATAATTTATTTTTCCTCAAGAGAAGCCCTGTTCTTAAAAGTCAACATTTTACATTATGAAAATGGTATTTCTGTAGTCACAAGTCACAGTTAGGGAAAGGGTACTGAAACACTACACACATTAGACAGGAGAACTACAATGATGGCACCTCTGAGAACTAGGAGAGAGGTGCCGTACTATTTCCTGATAAAATGAATTAGAGACTTATTTTGGGTTAGAGATAAAATGGTAGAGGCTACAAAACTACCTGACAAGAACTATTTCTGGGCTTCCGATACATATTTTGAAAGAACATGGAGTACTGGTGCTTGTGAAGAACAGGGACCTGGCACTTCAGAAACTCATCTCTTCAACAGTCACAGATTAAATGAGGCATGCAGCTACACTGCAAGTTTCCTCACTACTACCCTGGAGAATGACTGCAAGTCTGACCTGCGGGTGAACGAGGGATTACCGTCCCCCCTGGTGAGAGGTATTTCAGGCACCATGCTGTTTCTCATGACAGAGTCCAGATAATGCCAGATTACATTTAGGGTTTCTAGGCCTGACCCAAGATTAGCAAACCTGGTCCACTTAAGGCCTCAGGATGGATTTATACTCAGCTCCTAGAAGTGAAAGCCTCCTTATCTTACTGACATAAGCCACACAAGCCCTCAACCGCTATGCATAATGCCTTCCAATTAACCCATATCTGAGTTCAACAGGCAAAGATATGCTCACAGTATTATGTTACTGGTATAAGGCATCTCTCGTTTTTCCTCCTGTTGTATTGAAACTTAGGTTAGTTCCACTTAGAACCCTTCCTTATCTAGCTTTTAACAATTTCTCAACTATACTTTTTCTCCATAAACTTGTGAGACTAGTAAAACCGAAAAATACTTTAGAAAAAATACTTCCTATGAAAGTAAACTACTGAAATAAGTGTTCTTATAGAAGAACATTTCACACGTTTTGTGGCTCCTTCAACCAACAAAGAGAGAGGCCAGAGTGAGCAAATCAACAATAATCCTTTGAAACGCTTAACAGAGCTATGAATGGAATTCAGGGAAACGACACAAAATTAAACACTGGCTACTTAGCACCCACCTTTTTCCCCCTTCTTGATTGCTTCAACTCTACATCAACAGAGAACTGCTTGATTTGCTGAGATTACACAACTGCTCAGCAAGGTACAATGGATTCAGTTTTTAAGATAGCTACAAATCACTGAGCAGAAGTGGCTGGAACATAGCTTTTTCTTTATACTTCTTCATTACACATAGCTCAGGGGCAGCAGTAAAAGCATGGGAAATAATGATTTATCTGGTCATCACACTGCAAAACTGGAATCCACTGTAACTCAACAGCTTTTGGTTAGCTGGATTGAGTCTTTGGCTCCCAAAAATCAAGCCCCAAACAAAAATCCTTTGAAGTCCATCATTAACAGAATTCCAAAAATAAATTTAAACAAATAAAAGAATGCAGGCCTCCTTATATCACTAAGTTCAACTTTCCATTAATCTCATTTTCCTTTAAAAAACTAATAGTTTACCAAAAAAGATCTTAGCAGCTTAGTAAAGAATTAATCAAATTCAGCACAGTAAATACTCAATATGCACTCCTCAATGGACAGCTATGTTTTCAAGCTCTAAATACCTGCATGAGCGAATAAGGTAGTTTGATGGAAAGTGAAGATTCTGAGCAATTACTGCAGCAGCTCTCAGTTTTCAGGCTTCTCACCTTTTACAGTATTAAAGTAAATACTGGAACTCTGAACAGGCTCATTGTAAGACAGGTCATGAACACCCATTTAGGAAAGAGTACCCATCTTACTCATGGGGACCCATAATTTATTCTCTCGGGGGGAGAGGGGGAGGACTTTGGGGCCATGTAGATGTCAGTGCATTTCAGAAGCTAACCACAGACAAGAGGAACATAGGCACAAGCAAGGAATTATAGCCCAGTATGTGTACACAGCATATACATAATAAGAAACGAGTGGCTGTAACCACCACAAAAAAAAATTTCACTTAACTGGATTGTTACTTCCCCCTGCCATCTACAGTGGCAGCTGCAGTTTACTAGCATTGAACTGGGAGAAGCCAATATCCTTAAAGGAGTCCGATATATCAAAGATTCATTGGGGGCAAGGGGCAACAGGATGCAGAAATAGGAAATCCACGTCTAACAAAGGTATGCTATTGGGTGGTCAAACGTTACCTGGAGCCGCATACAACAACCTTCAGAAGGTTGAGAGCCAGCGTACCTGCTGGGGGCCAGAGCTTACACCCTGCACCCGGGCAGGCATCTCCTGCAGGCTGAACCTGTAAGACGCTACTCCCCATTGGGCAGAAGCCAGAGGCAATGCCTCGTGGGGACAAGTGGAGTCCGGTGCCCTCCACCTCAGATTCTTGCCTGGTGTTCCCAGACCACATCTCTGTGTGGCAGCTGCTAGATCCAGCAAGCTGGGAAATGCCGTCATAGGGAAAGGTAACAGCGAAGAGCTGGGAGCTGCCGGGAGAGCCACTGCTTGTACTGTTGCCTCTCCCTGAAGATCGAAAGCAGCAGCCCCTTCCTGCAGCTCCCAGTTGTTTGCAGCTGCCTCTCCGCAAAGACCTAACACCTGGGCGTTGCAGGGAAGGACCACTGAGGATAAAACGTAGGATGTGCTTGGGAGCATGCGCCCCTTGTTGAAATATTTAGTTTAACATGCATATATTAAATACTAAACATAATTCTATGCACTGGCACTGCAGATTAGGGGATCCTTTTACATCACCCAGGTGAACCTATGAGTGGGTTTTTAATCACATTTAAAAGAATATGAAATCTCTCAGTTTCTCTTGCTAATGACTACTTGTTTCATTGGCTAACTGCTCACTGGGACAATCTCTGATTTGCCATTCATCGTCCTTTTTACTGCTAATGGCCACTGGTATCAAATATGACACTAGGATCAGGATTAAAATCGTCATGTGGACAACCTCCAAACCTATGTGGTACCGGGATATCTATGATAAAACACACGGGAACAATAAAATATGGAAGATTATTGTGCTTTTTAAAAATACAATTACATATACTACCAAGACATTTTATTTTTAAGAATACCAAATTGCTTAACTTATTTTTAAAGACTTTTTTTTAAAGATGACATCTCCTTCTAATCAGGTTATGGTTAAAGTATCAAGCTTAAGACTTTGATCATCACTCTTTCTAAGTGATTACATAGAGTGGTTGTATTGATTCCAGTATTTAATATAATATATTTGACCAATTCATGTCTCTTGTTCCAGTTTCGAAGTTAACTTCAGTACAGTTAAGATACCAAGAATTTTATTAAACAGATTTAAAATATTCAAATAAAAAAAATTCTGGTGATTCTTTGCAACAGAAACCAAAGTGCCAGGTAAAACATCACTTCCACAGGAGTGGACAATCATCATCTGTTTCTAACAAATCTAGCTGAGCAGGTGCTGGGCTGCTGATAGTATCACCAAAGCCACTTCCAAGTTTCTCCTGAATGTAGAGCTTTCTGCAGAGAAAAATACTGCACACTCCCAAACCCACTACTGCAGTGTTTCCCAATTTTATTTGGCCGAGGAACCCTTTTCAGATTTTCAGAATTTCAAGAACCCCTAGGTTTGTCAAGAAAAAAGTGGGGAGGAGAGAGGGACCCACCAATTCATGAAAATCACATTCCTTCCCCGAGACACCCCCCATCTCCCTTCCGTGAGGCCTCATCCGCTCTGTTCCCCTCCTCCATCACTTGCTATCCCCAGCCCTTATACCTGTCTCAACCTAGTGAGAGTGAGGTGTGGGGTGGGAATGAGGGATTTGGGTGTGGGAAGGGAGAAGTACAAGCTCTGGGAGGGAATTTGGATGCAGGAGAAGGGGCTGTTGGCTCGGGAGGGGCTCTAGGCTGGGGAGCGTTGGGCTCAGGTGGAAGGTCGGGTGCTGAGCAAGCCAGGGCTTGTGGATGTGAGGGTGCAGGAGTTTGGATATGTGAGGGACTCAGGGCAAGAAGGTTGTGAGTATGATGGGCTCAGGACACAGATTTGTGATGTGTGGATGGTGGAGGAATGATGTGGCAGAAGACTGAGGATGTGGGGATGCAGGAGTTTGGGGATGTAAGAGGCTCAGGACAGGGGGTTCCAGTGTATGATAGCCTCAGATTTGGGGTCAGGTGGTGCAGGAGTGTTATCAGGGAGGTCTGCAGTGAAATGAGGGTTTGGTCCCAATTGGGAGCTTGTTGGCCAGGCTTCATTTTTAAATAAAATATGTCAAACTCAAAAGGTTTTAGCATTGTCTTTATATATGAGAGGGGTGAGGAACCTGTTTTGAGTCAAAGGTCACTGACCCACAAAAAAGTCAGTTGGGGCCACACAAGTGAGATGCAAAACAAACAAAAACTCCTCCAAAAACCCCCAAGCCTCACTAATGTGGTCCCAAATGTGCTGGTGGGGTAGGGACAGAGTGCTAGTGGGTGCTGGGGCTGGGAGAGAGGTGCTGCTGGGTGGAAGGATGCTGGCTCAGGGCAAGCAGGTGGCAGGGTGCTGGGGTCAGGGGACATGGTCCTGCTGGGCACTAGGGTGACTGGCAGGGTGCTGGGACAAGGAACAGGGTGCTGCTGGGTGCTAGCGTGGATGGCAGGGTGCTGGGGCCTGGGCCTGGGCCAGGGCCAGGGTGGTGCTGAGTCCTGGGGTGTGAGGCAAGGTGCTGGGGCCAGGGCGGTGCTAGGGTGGATGGCAGGGCTGCCAAGGAGCGGGATAGGGATGGGGTGCAGGATCTGGGAGGGAGCTGGGGGGCGAAAGGGGACAAGGTCTGGGTGGTAGGGAGGGTGCAGAAGCAGGCTGGATGTAGGGTGTCTGGCTACGAGGGAGGGTGCGAGGAGGGGACTTGGGTAGGAGTTGGACCTCCCTGATCTGGCACCCTCTAGACCTGACTGGTCCCAGATGAGGAATTTTTGGACCAGGGGAGGTCATTTCAGGGCTCCTGGTTCTCCCCCTCCCACTTTCCTACTAGGCTTCTTTGCAACTGAAAAGAAGCCTATCCCCTGCAACTATCCCCTGCAACTGAACTAAGCTGCCCACCCCTGCTGGTTCCCTGCACTTCCCCCAAAACCATCCCTCAAAATCCAAGGGAGTGCAGTACCAGTTCCCTGCAGCCCCTCACAGCCCAGCTGAGCTGCCCATCTGTTCTGTATGCCCTCCCCCATCCACCTCAGCCCAGCCCCCCCAGACCTCCCCACTCTGCAACCCAGCTGAGCTCAATTTCACTGCACCTTCCCCCAAACCATGTAGACATGCTGAGCCAGTGCTGATTCCCTGCCCCTGCCTTCCTCCCTCCCCTTGGCTGTCTCTACACTGGCACGATCTTGCGCCAAAGCGGCCGCTCTTGTGCAAAAATTTGCTGCCTGTCTACACTGGCCGTGTGTTCTTGCGCAAGTACACTAACGTTCTCATGTATGAAATCAGGCTTCTTCCGCAAGAACTACGATGCTCCCGCTCAGGAATAAGCCCTTTGAGCAACTATTCTTGCGCAAGAGGCCAGTGTAGATAGGCAACATGAATTTCTTGAGCAAGAAAGCCCTATGGCTAAAATGGCCATCGGCACTTTCTTGGGCAACAGAGCGTCCACACTGCCATAGATGCTCTTGTGCAAAAGCACAGCTCGCACATGGCAGTGTGGATGTGTTCTTGTGCAAGAAACAACCAGTGTAGACATAGCCTAAGAGTTTCTCACATGAGCAAAATGAATTTTGTGTTGTGCACCAGTACTGAGTTCATGTGGCTTGTTTGGATGTGCCACCCAAGTTATTAATACATTTTTAAACCTCTACCTTTCCCTCTGCTGCCATGTCTCCCCTTGCTCCATCAGCTCCCCTGGTGCCTGCTGCCCCACCCCACCCCCACTTCTCACCCTCCTCTGCTGTCCTGACTCCTGCTCTTCTCACTGTCCTCAGCCCTCCTGCAACCTGCCCCCTCCACCAGCCCTTCTCTCCTCCCTGTGCCCACTTCTCCAGTAGCCCCACTCTGATCATGTGAGCTACCCTCCTCATCCCCTCTTCTAACACCTCCTCTACAAACCTGCCCTGCCTCTCCTCTGATGGTGGTCCCTCCACTGCAGGTGTCTGCCCTTCTGCTTCACCCCAGAATCCATTGGCACCTGCACCTTCTCTTACCCCTACACCCTCCTGGTGCCTCCCCCTTCCGTCACTTCCCCTGCCCCCTTCACTCCATTTTTCCCTGATGCCCACCCTCACCACCCTCCGCCCCATTCCCCTGTGCCCTCTCACATGACTTGCTCCATCCCAGCCTTCCTCATGCCCACCCCTTCTTTCAAGCCTTCTCCCAGCACCTCCCCTCACCCCTCTAGCCCCCAATGCCCTTCCCCTCTCCTCCCAGCATCACCCTGTCCCCTCCCACTGACACCTCTCTCCTGCCCTTTTCCTCATTGTCTGCACTTGGCCCCTGCCATTTGTCTCTCCTCCACCCCTGTCCCTTTGGTGCCTTCCCTTCCCCTCCGCCTCCGCACAAGCACGTTCCTCTCCCAGCCCTTCCCCTTGCCCTCTGCACAAGCCCCTTCCCTTCCCTTCCTTCTCCCTCCCTCCCCCGTACCTTCTGCCTTCCACTTTGCGGGGCCGGAGTCTGTGCTCTGTCCCCGGACTCCGAACCCGCAACTCAGCCGCGCGGCGCAACACAGAGCCCAGCAAGTTTAAAATCCCGGGCCGTGACGTTACGTCTGGGCGTCTCCCCACCCACTGGTTTGAGCGCGCTGCACAGGGCAGCAGCAGCCAGCAACAGGGAGTTCAGAGAAGGTTGTGCACAGCAGGGACGGGACCGGGGACGGAGGAGAGACGCTCTGGGGCCGGGGTGGGAGGACTCGCGGGGGGTGCGGGGTCGGGACCCGCTCTAGCCCCAAATATTGCTGGAGCGTGGGCACCACGAGCCCACACAACTCGCCGCCCATGCCTCTGCTGGCTAGCCGGCTCTCTCTCTCTCTTTTTCAGAGGGGGCGGGGGAGCACCCGCTCCTCGCGGAACCCCTCGTTTTGCTCCGCGAAACCCCAGGGTTCCGCGGAGCACCAATTGGGAAACACTGCACTACTGCATTTAGCTTCTTGTTAGGGAGTCTTACCAGGACTCCACGTAACAAATAGACTTTGGTATTGGCTACAGCAGACTTTGCTAACATGTCCCATTGGTGGAAAGACTGAACAGATATACTCTCTGGAGTAGCATTCCCACAATAGCCACCACTGGTGGAGCTGAACTGGTGGTAGCATCAGTGAGGAATTTGACAAAAAAGCCTAATCTATGCACAGCTTCTTGCTCCCCGAGGCAGTCCATATACATTAGGCCTTACATACTTTAGAGCACCAGGCAGAAGCTTGTATTGCTCCTATAGGTTGAATCTCTCTAGTCCAGCACCCTCAGGACCAGACCGGTTCTGAGCCAGAGAATTTGCCAGACCATGGGAGGTCCATATTGTCTAGCAGCATCACCAACACTTCCACTGCTTACTGGGCTCTTATAAGACATTTAGGGTAAATTAACTCAGAGATGAGGCTTGTGGCTGTAAACAAACTTTATGGGACCACGGGAAACTTGCCCACACCTTGAAAAGTGCACATCTGGCTACCTAAAATCAAGCCAGACCACGGATGTTGCCAGACCAGAGAGGTTCAATCTGTACCACAGATGTACTGGTTAAGTGCTTAGTGGACATATCGGAGGACTGAGTATCCATGTAAGAAGCCACATGGAGATCCTCTGGACAACTAAAGGCGGAAACCAGCATAATCCCACTGACACCATTACGGAAACACCATTGTACATCATCTGAAAACCTGGCCCCACATTCACGTCAATTTAAAAATATCTGCAACTGTCCATGATCTGTTCAATGATGTTTAATCTCCCTACTTAATAGCTGATGAGCACAAACACTAAGCTACACAAAGGTACCTGATACTGTTCTCTAGCTGCTTCTGCTGTGATGGATCAAAAAACGAAGCATTAACTGGTATCTTCCTGACCTCACTTCTATTCTCCTGTGAACCTTATTGTTTAGCCCTAACAAAGAGAAAAGGTGTTCATATTTAGAATATCAAATATATATTTAATATGATTGCTAAAATATAATTTCCATGCCATTTAAATAGATTTAGGTTTAAAGATCACAGTGTCTTTCCTATCATGATGCACAAGAAACCTGCATATGGCAGTGAACACAGGTTTGGGATTTTCAGTACTCTCCAGGGCTGAGCCTGCCATTACTGCATAATTTTTACCCTTCTCTCATGGGTATTAATTACAAGGCAGTAAAAACACCTGAGCACTGTGTGCACTAGGAAGAACACCTGAACCATTGCAAGAATATGGGTGCTAACTATCCTGGTAAGGACAGGGATCGAAAGAGTCCACAATACTAAACTCATACTACATGAATTAACACATTTTCTTCTGGCAAGAACTTTCAGTTCTGCAAAGAATTTAAAATGCTGGGGAAACAAGCACTTCTTGATTTATGTGAGCAGCATATGCCCCAAATGCTGGAAACTATTGCAACAATGATTATGATCTCCTGCTAGACCCTGGACAAAATTTACTCAATGTATAAGATATTTGGCATCCATTGTATTAAAATGCCATTCTATGTTATTGTGAGACTGGATATAGCTTTTCCAGGAGGAGATGGTATGCTAGCGTAATACCACTGGTAATCAGTACCATGTAGAACTCCAAACAAGGACAAAAAGGGAATTTTTGGACAGAGCTGGTTTTAAACAGGTGCAGGACTTTTCTGATCCAGGAAACAGGCCCTCCATTCTACAGAGGGCCCAATCCTTAGGGAAGGGTTGGAAGGACCAACAACAAGAGCCCTTCCGGAGACTGGGAAGAGGGGAGATGCTCTCTGATAACCTTATTCACGGAGTAGGTTCTTTTATAGTTGTTGGCAAGTTTTCGCTGTAGTTCTTTTACCATATGCTTGCTTAGAAAAAAACCACATGGTGACAAAAAGCTACCTGAATCTCCAGGAACTCACCTACCTTTGAGGCCCTCTTAAGTCTCTCACCTTCACAGCATTGTCATAGCTCACGGAGACTAGTTACTGCACTAGCATAGTTATAGGACAGAATGAGGAAAGTGCCATCAAGCATTATTCACTTGCTGCAAGTCTGGAGGAGCTGCAATGATGGGACAGTCAGAGAAAACCCAGTGCAGCAGCAGCCCAATTCAACCCCCTGCTACGCCCAAATGTTCATAACTACATGCCTTCCTTGTTTGGGATGCACTTGAAACTCAAATTAAAAAGTGGATGTAAACCACATCTAGGCAGCTTCCATTCCTCTGAGATTTTTCCAGCCATGCTTTCAACAAGCCTCGTTAAAGTAGATTGTCTGCTCCTGATTCCAGTTTGCCTCCTTTTCATGCAGTCCTATTACTTTTCTTGTATTGCTGCAAATTTACATGAAAATGCTGAATCCTGAAATTGAAGTTTAGGTTGAAACAATTAAATTACATTCTTCCTGCACGGATGTTTTACTTTTGTTCCTTATTTTCAGTACCCTTTCCTAACACCATTTCCTCTTAGCTTTATTTAATTCAGATTGCACAATACTGTTACATTTGTTCAAGCTTCTTCAGACTATAGTTTTGCTTTGATTAGCACGCTAATAAAAATTGGAGGCTATCAAGTAAATCATGATTCTCCTCTGTGCTAAAATGGGTGAGTAACTGTTTAGTGGGGTCTTTAAAAGGACTTTAAAAAGTTTAATAACTTGAGTCACAAATATATTACCTTGCCCTTCCCCTTATCTGTCTGGCTCCTTCTGCTTAAACGACCACAAAATTCCAATCACAAACTGTTTGCAAATAAAAATGTTGTGTCTTGCTCAAACTAAAGTTTAATATAAAATTCTAAATGGTTTCCTCTGCTTGTTCTCACAATTTCTAAATTCTATTCCTCTCCCCTCATAATTTGTTCCCTTACCATCCCTCAATTAGTATCTCAGTTACAACCCACAGGAATTTTTCCCCATAATATAGTTAGAACCTAGCCATATCACTTACACTGTCCAACATAAGTAGTACCTAACCACATCTTTATTAGAATATGAATTCTTCATAAATTCTGTTAACAAACTGCTTCTAAAAACATTTCAATTGTTATTTTCTAGGTACCATGTGCTTTACACAAGTACCATGGCTTTACACAAGACTTGGGAGAGGAAGTTCAAGTTCCAAAGACCTCCAACTAAATCAGGGGATTCTCAAACTTTAATGCACCACCACCCCCTTCTGACAATAAAAATTACTTCATGATCTCAGAAGGAGAGGACCAAAGTCAAAGCCTGTGCAATGCTCCTTGTCCTGGAGAATGTGTGGGGGGGGGGGGAGGGGAGGAGGAGGAGAAAAGCATCTCTCTGGGTAGGATACATAAAGTTGAAGCTCAAGGCCTTTAAGCCACAAGCAAGGGGCCTGGCTTACTGCCTAGGGCTGAACCCTTCAACTCTGGCTTCACCCCAGCAGTAGGACTTGGGCTTCAGTCCCAGGCCCCAGCACGTCTAAGCCAGCCCTGGCAAACCCATTCAAAGGAGAGAGGGGGTCACCCGATCCCAGTTTGTGAACCACTGACCTAGACGATACTTTCCCTAGAGGAACAAGGATAAAACACACCAGGGTCTGGGAGGGACAAGACGCGCCAGGGATTCCAGATGACATGCTAATGTATTTATTCAGTACTTGCGCACACAGCTTTCACTCTGCATTTTATTTGTAATGAAGCACGCTGAGTGATGTTTAGTTTTACTTAGAAGAAAGAATTCTTGTCAGGTGCAGGCATCAAGTGGGAGATTTTCAAATTCACAAAGAGGAGGAGTCACCTAATTACCATCTGCGCCTTTGAAAAAGTCTCTGCAACCCAAGCTGCGTATGACTGCTTCTCCCGAACATTTGAAATAGCGAACCACTTTGTGGGGGGCAGGACACAATATACAGAAGTGGATGACTAGACACCAAAACTGCTCCAACTTACGTGTAAGTTCTAAAAAAATCAAATATATGAAGGGCTTACAGAAGAGGAGGAGCTCTGAAGAGTCTTCCCATAACTGAAAGTACTTCTGCCCTTTTAATTTTTTATTCCCCAATGTGGGGGGGGGGGAAACGGACTTATTTCTCCAAAAATATCTCCTAAAATCCAAGTTGTGACAGATGTTATGTCTTCTGAAACACTGAACATTAGCTCATTTCGCCAAATGAATTTTTTAGGAAAAATGTGGACAAAAAGGAGAGAGTCTAAAGAAGATCAAAAATGGTGAAAGGTTAGACCAGTGGTCACCAACCAGTAGATCTTGGAGCCTCTGACAGGTGATCTTGACTGGTTTGGCCAAGAGGCTATCAAACGCTGGCACTTCAGCTGTCCCTCCCCACACTGCTGTGCACATCCTGCTCTTTGCCTTGGAGCTGTCGTCCACCACCACCCCGCCCCGCTCCTGCTTGCTGTGCAGGGCAAGGAAGGAAGAGGAGGGGTGCTGATGTCAGGGTGCCCCCTCTCCCACCCTATAGTCTATCTCCACAGAACGGAGGGGGACACAACAGGGCTTGGGATAGAGAGAGTTTGCTGGCTGCTTTTGGGAGTGGTGCAGGGCCAGGGCAGGGGTGAGCCTGCCTTAGCCCTACTGCACCATCTGTGGTAAGCAGTGTCCAGCTGGAGTCTGCATCCTGAACCCCTGCCCCAGTCATAAACCCCCCTCCTGCACCTGAAGCCCTTGCCCTAGCTCTGAGCCCCCCTAGACCCAAACTCCCTTACAGAGCCTGTACCCTGATTCCCCTCCTGTACCCCAACTCCCTGCCCCAGGCTCAGCTCAGAGCCCTTCACATGCCAAATCCCTTGACTCAAGGCCAGAGCCTATGCCCCAACCCCTTGCCCCTGCCTGATGAAAGGGAGGAAGGAAGGGAGAATGGAGAGAGCAGGGGCAGGGCCTTGGAGAAGGGGCACATAGGAGGTGGGGCAAAGGGTATTTGGGTTTAAGGTAGATCCTGGATTGCACTTATATTCAAAAAAAGTGATCTTGTGCTTAGAAAGGTTGGAGATCACTGGTTTAGACAGTCTGACCTAGGAAGTAAAAAAACCTCAACACATGTTTAGTCTGGAGAAAAGATGATTGATGGGGCAGAATCTGATAGTCTTCAAATCTGCTAAGGGCTCTTGTAAAGAGGATGGTGATCAATTGTTCTCAGGTCTGCAGCAAGGCACATATAGGTTTCATACGAGGACAGACTTTCTTACTGTCAGGACAGTTAAGCACTGGGGCAGACTTCCAAGGAAGGCTGTGGAAACTGCCATTGGAGGTTTGTAAGAACAGGTCAGACAAACATCTGAAGGGGATGAGTTAGGTTCACTAATGGTCCTGCCTCAGTTCAGGGGCTGGACCTGATGACCTCTCTTGATTCCTTCCAGCCCTACATTTCTATAAATCTGATACTCCACTGCAAAAGCAACATATATATGTGGATCCTTATGAGCCACTCCCTCAACAACTAGACCTGACTAGCCAGTTTCTTCCTTTTCCTGATGCTGTGAAGTGCAAAAAGTAGAGGAAGAACTATTTCATGCAATTGCTCTTAGCTTTCCTCTAAATCTATTTATAAGACCTCTTCAGTTTCCTGAGGACGAAAACCTGATCCTCTCACCAGCTGGGCGGTCTGCAAGGCTAGTGGAAGAATTCCAATTCACTTTAAATAACTTCTTCTTTCGATTGTTAAGAGTTTTGTTTTATTAGCTGGGCTATCCTGTACCCCCTGAAGGCATCATGGGGCAACTTGATTTTCCTATTCTACATTAAAGTACAACTAGAATATAGACTTGCCAGATGCTTTCACCAAAAATCCCAAACATGGCAGGAAAAAAGAAAGGGAGACAAAAGTTGTTGAGCAAAAAAAACCAAAAAAAAAAACCCCCAAAAAAGTCGCTGCACCTTTAAGAATCGCCATGCTCCTCACTCTTCCCGTCCCCACCCGACGCGGCAGGGGAAGAACGTCCCCGCCGGCCTTCCATCCAAGAAAAACAGGTATTTTCTGTGGATTTTTTTAATTGGACAGGGGCCAGAAATAACGGACTGTCTGGGCGAAAACCGGACACCTGGCAACCCTACTAGAATCCCTCATCCATGCTCATTTATCACTGAAATGTGTGTCAGTTAAAAAACAACCCAAGATGTTTGGAAAATTTCTGTAAATTCTACAAGTTGAATTTCTTTAGTCTGGTGCCCTTGGGACCTGACCAGTGCCAAACCAGAGAATTTGCCAGACCATGGAAGGTCAATATCGTCTAGCAGCATTACTAACACTGCCACTGCTCTTAGAAGACAGTTGGGGTGAACAGCAGCACAGAACACAGAGCCAGCACTGATGGCTGTAAACTTTATGGGACCCATGGTGAGTGGACATCCAGCTAACTAAAATCATGCCGGGCTATGGATGTTGTCAGACCAGAGAAGTTCAACCTGTAGCGTGGCGGCATGTGGCAGAGGATGGTCCGCAGATCCACCAACAACAGCTTCCCAGGAAAGCCAGGGAGGATAAGCAACTTCCAAAACTGAAGAAAATTTAAAAACTCTTGAGCTTCTTGGAACCCAAACACCTCCACGCAAGGCATCTCTGAGGCAGTGAGTTGACCATATTGCACTGTGTGCAATAAAGAAGTCATTGCGTTTTATACAACTGGTTCTTTTATCTGATGATTGCTGGCAAAAGGAAAGGTCAGACAGCGTGATGCAAACTGACTGTTTTTAAAGCAAAACATTGACATTCTTTACGTTGACAACATCCTTTATCTTTCTGAAGTGCCACAACTGCCAACTGTCTGGCCAGGCTCCACTGCTGGCCCCAGCTCTGGCCACCCAGCTCCATGCTGCCAGCTCCTGGCTCCTCTCCTGGCCATGGCTCTCTGGTCCTGCAACAGCTGCGGTCCTACTGGACCACTCATGTTGCCGGACTGGAGAGTCCCGGACCTCAGAGATTCAACCTGTACTAGCCTCGCACTGGTGTTTCAAAGCTTACGTCATTCATGCTTGCAAAGCATTTCAATATTCTCAAATGGAAAGGGACCTACGATGGCACAGCATCACCACCACAACAGAATGCACCACACAAGAGTATCCGTAAAGTGCAGAAGTCACCTTCCGCAGGATGAGCTTTTTATTAGTCTACACTGTCCAGGCCAGCTGACTCGGGCTAAGGGGCTATGTAACTGCAGTGTGGATATTCAGGCTCCAATTGGCACTCAGGCCTTATGACCAATGTGAGATATAAGAGTCCTACAGCTTGTCCAGTGCTTAAACAGCCCATTAGCCAGAGTCCCACAAGCCTGGGTCAGCTGGCATGGGCCAGTCATGGGCTTTAAGTGAAGCGTAGCCAGGCCCACAGATAACATTTAGAGCACAGATCTGGCGACAGAAGAGTTTCCAGTTCACCCCTCTCAAGAAGCCAGACCTACTCTTTAAACGTAGGTGTGAAGATAACAGTTTGAAAGTGCTGCATTCCCAATTCAACTACATATCTTGCACTTCTGCCATAAAAGTATGAGTGGTGGCTGTGTTTCTAATCGCTCCCTGTTTTACTATGAGAAGGCAGACAACTTCAATAGGTCTTCTGCATTCAATCAGCTGGCTGTTTCTACATCAGTGTGATGCAAGGACGAATCTCACAGACCACTCTGGCTCCAAGGCTGTTTCAGCCTCTAGTTTCTAAAGCCAGACACCAAAATGCCTCCATAATGAAAATGCTTGTGCCATTGGGTAGTATATATGCAAAAGGAGGTGGCTTGTATAATGAATTAAAGCCTGCTATGCCTGCATTATTTCTAGTATTGCTATCGAAGGAAATGAATCAGCTAGATAAGTGATGAGAAAATGGTGTTTTGCAGCACATGCTGATGTAGTTCAAGTACATTTTTGGGTGCAAGATACGCTTAGGCTCAAAGAAAGTGGAAGGAAAACAGAAATTTCCCATTCTGATGCTTAAATGCCCGCTAAAGCAGTTGCCGGCATGGGAGATAAACATTTAAAAGCCATAGAGCAGGTCTGGCACTTAGTCAACCCATGCCTGAAGATGAGGATCACTGAGATAGCATCTGCATTCCAAGTTGCTGCGAACAGGCACAGAAGTAGAATTGGTCTGTATATTGCGCACAATACTGGCAGTACAGCTATGGAGTCAACAAACACACCACCCATCATGCACTCACCAACATCTCACAAACAGCACTGACAGGCAAACCTTTCTATATTGAGAAACCTTTCTATATTGAGAAACCTCTCGCACCTGCTCTATTCTTTGTCCAGCTTGAGAGAACCCCTACTCATCAGCAAGGGCCCACTCCAAAATTACTGCTAACAGTACAGCCTCGCCCCTTTTATACTATTATGCATAGAGCTTGAATCCAACCCCCAATGTGGGACTTGGAGCACCAAGTGCCCTTCCTTGCCTAGCTTCTGTTCAACTACCAGTGTGGACATACTGACAGGGCATGTTTTCACAATACTGTCACCGATTACGTGGGGCTACAGTGGTTCAACTATTTCCACAGATGACGTTTACTAGCGAGAGATTGTCGGAGTTAATTAAATTCCTAAATACTGATTTCATCAGACAGCCTAAGACGATCACTTACAAGGTGAATTATGGCTTAATTGTTCCAGTTTTACCTGCTAATGAAAATGCACGGTGCCTTTAGTGAGGCCTGTCAGCTACATTTGTGTGTGCAGAAATGATCTGACTCTGCTTTGGAGAGCTAATCTTGTCCATGAAAACAGTGTGACTGTCACTTTCAAGTACAGTAAATAACTATCCCTAAAGACAGAAAAGACAGATGGGAATATGCTCAGAACAGAGCAATAAATCACAGGATCAAAAAACTAACTACATTCCACATCTAGGGGAAGAGAGCGCCATTGAAATTCTGCAGAACAGAAACAAGTTTGTCTCCTGAAAGAACTAATCAAATATTTAACATCTTCTGCTCATGAGAAAATAAACAACAGTGGAGAGACTGATTATGCTCTTTATTATGAGGCTCTCTCCATTTCAGGACTTATTCACCATTTATCTATTTGTTTCTCATTACTGTTAGCTGTGTGAAGCGGCAGTGCTAGTTAGTGACTTTCCAACACCTTTCCTGATATTCCAGAAGATGATTTCTGAGCATTAATGTACAAATCAACTGCTGCTCCTTTTGCTATGGTCCTTAAACGTCACCTTTCCAACCTCAGAGAAGCAACCTAAATCCATTCAAAGGAAGTAATAAAATCTAGAAAATGTTTGTACCCCTTTTACATTTGCTCATAAAAATGGCTGACTACACAGTGAAACCTCCCACAGATTTTTAACTACAAAGCCTAGTTAAAACCTCAAGAATACTATGCTCTGACACTCTGAACTGTATAAGCTCCTACAACAAGCATTAATTTGAAACAGACGTTACAGCAGACACATGAAACTACATATGACTACCGCTAAAAAGACATCTACAGTAAAGGACAAGACAGAGTGAGATGTGCTTAAAATTTAAGAAAATCAAAAGAAAAGCAAATTAAGATGATACACAGAACAAAGGGGAAACGCTACAGTACAAAAGCTCAGCCTCCTCCCTCTTCAAAACAAGACAAGCACTGCCACGAAGAGAATGTATAGTTACCTGCATCCATATCTGCAAAGAATGGAACAGCCAGTAAGGAAAAGAAGGAACCAGAAATTCAGTGTCTCAGAGTTGGATTTAAAGTTCATAAGGAGAATAAATAAAAATCAAGAAAATATTTTTAGTGAAAAATATACCTCGGTTATGCGCTATGATGATATACATGATCTCAAACTATAAAACTGACTATGCTGAAATTAAAACAACAAATACAGTGAATGTTTGATCTACATATTAAACTGTAGCATAACAAACTAGAAGTTGTTTTAAATAAAAACTGTTCTGCTCCATGTTTTAAAAATAATGGAGCAAATTCATAGCAAGTTTCATTTGAAAGTCTCCACTAACTCTGGAACAAAAAACTGAAGGGCCCGATTCTGTATACATCCAATACCAAGGGTGGTAGTTATAGCCTTCAGCAGCCAAACTGAAATTAACAGAAGTACTCCTAGTGCTAAGTGCTATATTGGGTAGTGATTATTTGCAATTATGAAACCGAGATTAAGAACATTTCCCATACGGCAAATACTTTATGGGAAAGCATTTAAAAATGCTACCCTATTACAAAAAAGTATACAATTGGTTCCACTTATTTACATTATAACAAGCGTTAAAAGGAAGCATACTTAATTTTTACCAACATTTCAGAGCGATGAATGAGAATTTTCTTTTACTATACTATTTCTCTATGATATATAAAAAACAAAGATTAACAGTGCCTTGCATGAGAGCAAAAGCACTGCTAAAACACTGCAAAAGCATGCTTTTAATCATCCACATAGCCACTTACCTTCAGGTGATTCCTCCTGGACATATGTGCCAGTCAGATACCGGTGCACAAGTGCTGACTTGCCACTAGCTAAATTCCCCACAATTCCCTGGAATAAAATGATGATACATGTTGATCTACATTTCAACTTTCTGATATTTAAAAACATATAACCAATAGTATGATTTGCATAATTTTCTTTAAACAAATAAACCTCAATCCCCCCCAAAAGTTTCCATGATAACATCTATGTTTATGAGAAATATAATTTATAAGAAAAACGAACAATGTATCGCAGCACACACAAATTACTAAGCCTCCCCCAAAAAAACATACTGAGAGAACACTAACGCTGCTGCATACAGCATACACAGCACAAAAGCAATGCCATGGGATGTGAAGCAATTTACAGTCCCTTCCATCTACTCCTCCACCCTCAGGCACACACTTTAACACTACAGTATTCTATGTACCATGGTGTGCTGCAATTTTAGCTCCGCTACCCTGAGATGCCAGGCTTCCAGAATGTTCTTTATTCAATGACACAATGAGACCGAGTGAAAGGCGAAGGAGCATTTATTCTATCCTTTGCACTTCTTTAAAAAAATTCAAGTTGTTTAAAGTTTTCATACCATGCTGAACTATTTTGTCCATTATCATCAATTACTTCAGGTAGCAATTCTGATGCAACTCCTGCTGCAGACTCAGCAGAAGGAACACTATTGTTGCATGTCACAGAAGGTTAATTTTTTTTTGTTTAAAACCTGCAAAGTGGTAGCTATAACTGTTCAGTTCACTTTAAATTCTTGCTTTAAGCCATCCCTGTGGTAGCCTGTTTACTTCACTTCTGAGATGCTGCCCCCTAAACTTGTATACAAGCATTCCCTTATATTCAAACTCCTCCCTAAAATACAGTTCTGAAAGTGTGTGTTTAAGAGTCACCCCTTTCTCAAAAGGCGCATTACTATACATGATTTCAAGACTACGTCTTTTCCCGGTTGTCCATTGTGAGTATCCACTGTTTTATCATCCATCTAGTTCAGGATGTAAGCTCCTGGATCAATGACTGCATGCCACTGGATACTTTTGATGTCTGAACACAACAGCAGTTTGCTGAACCAAGGTGATCTTCCTAAGCAAGATTCAAAACAATAGCTAGGAGCCAAACAATCCCAAAGTGACAATTTGGGGAGCAGTGGCCTGGGGAAACCCTTATGATCCTGGATCTGTCCTCCCCAATGCAAGCATACTCCAATACAGAGCAGGTGAAGGTTGCTGACCCTCCCTCCATTCTCTAAAGGTAGCCAATAAAGCAGCTGTGGAGGCAACGTAAGCATAGAGCACCTAATCCAAGATCATGGGGCCAGCCCTTGCCCAGTAGGCCTATACCCCTTCAGGTGCAGGGAGAGATGTGGACTGCAAAATCAGATAACGAGGGCAAGAACAAAAAGAAAGAAAAAAGCAGCAGGAGAAAAAGGGGAAATGAGGGATCAGAGCTACTGCAGTGGCCAGAGGGCATGAGGGAACACCAGCCTATGAATCAGCTGTTGGTGGGAGTCACCTGCAGCAAGAGATACTAACAGGATTATGTCAGGTGAACTGCCACTATATTTACCAGTGTAGGTGCTTCCAGTGTAAGCAACAGACCAAAATAAATAAATCCAAGTAAAGCTGGAGCTAAGTGGCAGCAGGAAGGCCATCTGTTCAGGAGGGTTCTGTGAGAGCCGACTTTGAAGGGTGTGTACATGGGAGCATACCGGAAGATTTTAATCTAATTTTCATCTAAGAGGGATTACTGAGAACAATGGTATATGCTGAAACATCTACATCTAAAAGTAAGTGTGAGGTAAGACTCCAGACAAGTGTAATCATTTGGAGAGCTAGGATCTGCCTTGTTCTCAGACATCAGCTAAACAAAAGGATGCTCGCCGCTTCCCTATGACACAGCTTTAAGTGAAGAAACAAGGGTCTGTATGTTACTATGTCGCTGCTACAGATAAAAACTGAAACCCTGCTGAGACCAATGGGGCATGCCAGGTCATTTGGAATAGCACACAAAGCATAAAGACTGATACATAATTGTGAGGATGCAAACATTTTGGGACAAGCTTTCAAAACTTTGTCTCTGAAATTGTCATCTAAATTCTCCGGGGATTCTATCTGTTCTGGCAGGTTCCAGCACAGAGATGCGGGAGCTAAGCAGGGTCCCATATGACTGATGGGTAGGGTTGCCAGATGGTTTCAACAAAAATACCGGACACACTTGACATTACATCACAATCTGATTTAGAAAATACCGGACATTTCTAGTATCAGAGGGGTAGCCGTGTTAGTCTGAATCTGCAAAAGTGGCAAGGAGTCCTGTGGCACCTTAGAGACTAACCAAAGTGTTGGAGCATAAGCTTTCGTGGGCAAAGACCCACTTCGTCAGATGCATGTAGTGGAAATTTCCAGAGGCAGGTATAAATATGCAGGCCAGAACCAGGCTAGAGATGACGAGGTGGATCCAATCAGGGAGGATGAGGCCCACTTATTGGATCCACCTTGTCATCTCTAGCCTGATTCTGGCCTGCATATTTATACCTGCCTCTGGAAATTTCCACTACATGCATCTGACGAAGTGGGTCTTTGCCCACGAAAGCTTATGCTCCAACACTTCGGTTAGTCTATAAGGTGCCACAGGACTCTCTGCCGCTCGGACATTTCTATTTTCTCATTTATATTTTCTCAACTTGTTTCCCGAACAGAAAACTCAAATACTGGACTGTCCGGTTCAAAACCAGACACCTAGCAACCCTACTGATGGGTGATGCCTGTTCTGTTTCACAGTATTCAGCTCTGCTGATTGTTTCTATTACACTACCTCGGAGATGCTTACAAATAAGTGTGCTTGCTTAGAAAAAGCTGCGCGATAGCTGGTATTTGCAAAGCACAGGAGCTGGTCCTTAAACAGAAAGGCTTGCGAGGGATATCAGAAAGTACCACAGGGAGCTGCACAACCAGTCAGAAGGGTTCCTGCTCAGAGACTGGTCTGGACATGTCTGGGCCCTCCTGTGGACCATGGAGAAAGGTGCAGCTATCCTGAAACTGACAACTACCATTTTATTTGAGCACTTTCCTACACAGGAAAAATATATAAATAAGAGGCTAAGCCCTCTAGGCCTGGCTGCAAGGGATGTGTGTGAACAAGAGTGCAAACTAATCAACAGTGATGGCTGCCCAGCCTGGAAGGTAAGCCAGAGTGAAGGAAGGGGAGTATCTGAATCCCAATACAAGAACTCAGTTCAGAGTGCCCGAGGGGCTCTGTAAGACCTACTGAAGGGAAGCCAATTCCTCTCCAGCCAGCCCTGGACCACCACTATGCCCAGGAACAAGAGCTGTTGACTACACCAGGGCAGTATGTAGAGAGGTGGCCCCACCACCGCCTCACACAATATCAGTAGTTACTTCTACCATTGCATTCACTGCACCTCCTTGATATTTCCAACCTTTTATTTGCAACCATGAGAACTAGACCCTTAGCTTCCAAAAATAAAAGCCGAGATTCTGAGAGGACATAGTTTTGGAAGCCAGGACATACCCATTGAGATTGTGCTTTAACCCAGCTAAGGATGTTAAGGAGAGTGTAATTCACTAATCGAACAGTCGATGCATTTTTGCATTAGTTGATAGGGCGGTGCTGCCCCTTTGAAACACTGCGGCAGCATTTCAAAAGGGCAGCGCCGCATGGAGCCCAGGATGAGAGGGGAAGCGACTAGTCCTTAACATCCCTAAACCCAGCACTACCCATGGGTCTATCTGAACCTCAGTGATGGAACTATAGCCTAAGTCCAGCAGTGCCCAACATATGTACGCTCTTGAGCCAGGAGCTTCTCATTTGGCTAGCTCAGTGACAACCACCTCCTCCTTTTCCCTCCTCCCCTGCATCTTCAAGTCCCGACCACATAGGTTAATCCATCAGCTTACATAGTAGCTGAGAGACATTGTTCCCCTAGAAGCCATCCTTGTATATCAGCCAGTTGAAGGAGGGCTGATACTTTTGCAATTAAAACTCAGACGAGGAATCAGATGGCTTGCATTCTGTTTCAACAACACTGGTAATGTGATCTCTGACAAGTCACTTAGCTTCCCTGCGCTTC
This sequence comes from Rafetus swinhoei, assembly GCA_019425775.1. NCBI lineage: Eukaryota > Metazoa > Chordata > Testudines > Trionychidae > Rafetus > Rafetus swinhoei. Next base: position 75,424,376 of record CM033439.1, read on the forward strand.
ACTGCCTTCATCAGTAAGTTGCAGAACACTAACATCATTGATTGACACTGTGAAGAAAACACTACTGAAATGGGAAAATGCCACGTGATGTGCTAATCTATTCTAGCATACATTAGCCCATCATTCTGATGTGGAACTTGCAATTCCCTGTATTTTGGGGTAATGCACGAAGAGAAATGATGAAATCAGACTAGGACAAGCCAAAACTCTGTATCCAAAAAGGGAAACGGTTAAATGAGCAAGCCCCCAATAACTGATGGTAGATGTAGGCACTGACCAATATGCACGAAGGACTCAGCAACCTAAAATATCAAGCATGTATTTACTATAGTAAACATCTTCTCCTGTCTGCAACCTTAGTGCTCCATTTAACTGAGCCTGCGAATATGCTAGTTTGTGACCAGAGCAAATCCTATGTGCTTTTCTATTTCCATACCACCCCGAAATAAAAGTGCCACAAGCAGAAGCATGCAACCCAAATTTACTCTAAGTGGCGGTGAACAGGGTAGTGCCGAGGCACAAGAGAGGAAAGGGTAGCAGTAAGCAAGGCCCTTCACTTCCTCAGGCACAATATGGAGCTGATCATTAGTCTAGACATGATCTGTTATAGGAGGAGGAGAAGTTCCTTCATGATGGCAGATTCAGAGAGAAGAATTCATGTAGACTTGAGGTGGGACTACTTGACCATTCTTCCTGCTGGAGCACAAGTGCCACAGGTACAGCTGGTGCTGCTCAGGTGAGTAACATTTCAGTATAATCAAATTTCTGGTTTCAGTACACGCTAAAGCAGAGTTTGGCCTTTAGCAGGGGTTGCACAAAAATGAAACCAGCAGGTGCTCATCCTTTTACGACCTGCGCTGCCTGACAACCCAAATTTCATCCTCTGCAGCAGCTGCATGCCAAGTGTCTGTCCCAACCACTTGCAAAACTGCACCCAGTGCTCTGGAAAAGGAGGACAGGACTCCTAGCGAAAGGGGCTCTCACTCAGCCAAGATGGGATCAGTTGGCAATGCAAGCCTTCCAACACGGGTGGGATGTAAAGTGGACAGACAACAAGGAGACAAGAGGAGATGTAGCATGGGTGGCACTAACTATCGTTCATGTAGTTTAAAAGAAAGTAGGCTTTTATTCTAAGTGTTGGTGAAAGTCAGTCCGGTGTGGCCATACTAGTACTTCGCTCAGTGTCATTTTGTTCTAGGTAGCACCGCGTGATTCATTCTCCATTTAGCCTGTACACTTGTAAAATTAAGGCAGAAAAAACTAAATGTGTTGTCAGCAACATGCAACATCAGAGTGGATTTCGGAGGTGCAAATCTACCATAGTTATCTCTTGTGTAATGGGATAATCTCCACCTTTAACCAAGGCTTGGGGAGAAAATACAAAAACACTCCTTCACTCAGTACAGGAAAGTTCACCTAGTGAGTGGGGTGTTACCCTCACGTTAAACTAATATAATTTTGTACATTTCATTTTGTGCACTCCTGATGGGAAAAGCTGAGGAAAAAGAAGTGAACCGTTTCAGTTTTCATCACTGCTCCTGCCAGAAACCAGCAGTCTGCATTATCATCTGGGGCTGGTTTTTTCTCCCATCATCTCAGCAGCAATATCCATGGCCATATCTACACTCCAGAATTATGTCAACTTAAGTTATGTAGGAATTCTGCCAACACAATGACATCATTTGTGTATCGACACAATGCTTTTAGTGTTCATGATATGTGTCCTCAGTAGACACGCTTATATAAATGAAGAGAACGGTGTACCGGGAGTAGCAATTCCACTGTCTATAAAATCATGACTGGTGTGGAGAAAGTGAATAAGGAAAAGTTATTTACTTGTTCCTATAAGGTAAGAACTAAGGGTCACCAGATTAAATTAATAGGCAGCAGATTTAAACAAAAGGAAGTTTTTCTTCACACAATGCACAGTGGAACTCCTTGCCAGAGGATGTTGTGAAGGCCAGGACTTTAACAGGATTCAAAAAAGAGCTAGATACATTAACGTAGGACAGGTCCATCAATGGCTATTAGCCAGGATGGGCAGGAATGGTGTCCCAAGCCTGTTTGTCAGAAGCTGGGACTGGGTGACAGGGAAGGGATCGCTTGATGATTCCTTGTTCTGTTCATTCCCTGTGGGGCACCTGGCATTGGCCGCTGTCGGAAGACAGGTTACTGAGCTAGATGGACCCTTGGTCTGATGCAGTATTCCTGTCCTTCTGACTTTACTTTGCAGTTAAAAATAACAATGTGCCCTGTCTCCACTAGGATTTTACAGAAGTGTGAATGAGTTACCCTGCAGTAACAATGCATCTTTTCCAGAGCAATGAAACCAAAGCCTCTGACTAAAGCAAACAAAGGCCTCTCACTTACCTCAACTCCTTCAGCAACCACATATGCTGCCCTTGTGTTTCTAGTCCCACTGTATTGAAATATTTTACAATAAACAGACACAGCTGAGAGCTCCCAGGAGAGCTAGTGGGGATTCAGTTCTTCTGGGCCACAAGATCTTTTCCACTCTAACTTACTTTATGCTCTGAATCTGAAAAGTACCACACCCAGACCCAGAGCACTAAACTCACTAACCAGAAATCACAAGCGCCAAAATGCGCACGCGCACACACAGTTTGCACCATCACGCTGCAGATGTTCAGAGGAAGGCAATAGTTTATTTCCCTATCTTCGTGCTGGGATTATTAGAAGGTTGTCTCCAGCAAGATCCATGGAGTTCTTGCTTTGTATCAGTAGCTCATGGGTGCCTGATAACTTTGAAAATCTTCCTGCTCCCATCTGAATGCTGGAAGTTCTTTATCCGTCTTCAACACAAAAGCTCCCTCATTGCTGTGAGGGGGAGCTTCTCAGCCACTCGATCAACCCCATCATAATTTGGAACACTCCAGTTCCTGCCTCTAGTGTTGTTCTTAGCTTTCAAAACAGCAGCTCTGGGAAATTTCCTCATCTGTGCCATGCATATTTGTCTCCAGAGAATAATTTCATCGACAGCATGTCCCACCTACATACTATTCAAGCTTAGCTAAAGTAATGTCAAAAAGACACAATTTCTAAAAAAGCCGCTTTAATCGGTCGTCTTCTAGAAGTAAAATTAAGACAGTTTGGTATCTTACCTCCCACTAATTTCAAGTCTTCTAGGAAATCAAATGGGGTCTTGGACAAAAAACATTTCAACTAGACAGTTCATTTTGAAATTCTTTTTTTTTTTTTTTTTTTAATTTGGGAGTGAAAAAGATTGGTGCTATGCAGAAATCCTGGAGGAATCTGTTTGATGGATCATTTTTTAAAGTGGAATGCGTCTATTCCAAGTACCGTACTAAGTTGTTCAGGTACTACTTGTACCTCTTACTACACCACCTAACTGTTTTCACATTTTAGAAAATTTTTATTTTAAATTTCAAATATTCCTCCTTCCCCCTTTGCTGCAAGAACCCTCTACTCCCCAAAATAGAGCAAGTTACACTGGGAACCAAGTTGGGGAGGGGGAGAGAGAGGAAAAAGCATTGACTGCAATCTCAATAATAATCTTAGATGTTAAAAGTAACAGAAAAAGGTAAAAGGTTTAGGCAGATGAGTCTTAAAGTTACGTCCCATTAATATTTATGTTCAAGGTTTTAAATCCTCTAACTGTTTTTAGAGAGGAAAAAAATCTGGCAGACAAAATTAAGCATTTCAAATGTTCCCCTTTTTATATAATGCAGTAAGAATGTAATGAAGTAGTAAAGAAAATATGTGTAAATATAAAACATTACTTACCACTTTGAGCTCTGGTACAGAACGACTTAGTGTCCACTCTTGGCTATTTACAAATGCATCTGTAAAAAAAATACATATATGTAATTTAGAAAGATACACTTTCACTTCTAGAAAGCTTTATTTTTTATTCCTACTGCAGCATCTAAAAAAGGTGCATAGCTCTTCAAATAAAGGGAAAAAAAAACAAGCCACATTCAAACCTCAGTAAAAGATTAACACAACAATAAACTCTAAAAAAATAGTATGTATTGACAGCCATAGCTAATTTTCTCATGTGATCATCCTAACTAGCATTTATAGTGCGGTCAGAATTTTAATTAAATCCTTGCAGATTATGAAAAATCTCTTCTTCTCTAACCCTAATCTAAACACAAGTTAACTGGTTACATGGGATGCATACTCCAATTTCTCCCCTGGGCCAAAACACTCATGAACCCAAACTGAACATCTACTGCAGTTCTCAGCATCAAAGGTAATTTTCCCCCTATACCCAGATAAGTCAGAATGCTGAAAGTTATAACATGTCTCTTTTCCAGAGACTTCCAAGGCCAACCTGATTTTTCAGTATTTAAATAATTAGTCAGCCTATTATGTAACAACTAGCCAATTAGCCCGTCATAAGATGGGATTTTCAGGTCTCTCCTCCACGTCGGTCTTCTCTCCTGAGCCTCCGGTCTCTCGCTCCGTCTCTCTCTCTCTCCTCCTGCCTCCCCCTCTCTCTCTCTCTCTCTCTCTCTCTCTCAGCTCTCCTCTGCCTCCTGCCTCTCTCTTTCTCTTCTCCTCCCCCTCCTGCCTCTCACTTGGGGGACCGCAGAGCCCAAACAGCCATTTGGGCTCCGCACTCTCCCTGCTGCATGGGGAGAGTGGAGCCCAAACGGTCGCTTGCGCCACTTGCTCCCACGCGGCGGCCTGGCTGAGCGGTGCAGAAGTCAGCCGAGAGCCACGGCGGGAGGCGAAGGGGGGGCGGGGCGGTGACGTTCACGGCCAGGGGGCGGGGCCTGGAGCCGCTGTCACACCACACATCACCGCCCCATCCCCTTCCCCTCCCGCCATGGCACTCAGCTGGGCCGCCGCGGGGGAGCAAGCGGCCGTTTGGGCCCCGCACTCCCCATGCAGCACAGGCTGCCCAGAGGGAACAGCCAGCATTTCAGCAACAGCACCGCCCAGAGGGAACAGCCAGCATTTCAGGCAACAGCGCCACCCAGAGGGAACAGCCAGCATTTCGGCGTTACAGACTCTCAGACACTGGGCTACTATTAGGTAACAATGGACAAACACTAATACTGGATGCACCTCTCTACTCCAGCACTCTTTGGTCCAGCCAAATCCATGGTCCAGCATAACGTTAGTTAGCCGGATGTCCACTTATCCCAGGTGTGGCTGAGTTTCCCGCGGTCCCGCAAAGGTCGTTTGCAGCCACCAGTGCTAGCTCTCAGTGCTCTGTGCTGTTATTTAGCTCTCATTTACCCCTAAGTGTCTTCTAACAGCCCAGTAAGCGCAGGAAATGTTGATAATGCTGTTAGACAATATTGACCTTCCGTGATTTGGCAAATTCTCTGGTTCAGCACCAGCCAGGACCCTGTATACAGTGTGGATAAAAATCAATGACTTTAAAAAAAAAATAAAAAAATTGGATTTTTTTATTGAAATCCGATTTATTTAAATCAGATTTTTTAATTTTTTAGAAAATAATCAATAAGATACTAAATTTCTTATTTAAAAATAAGTTACAAGTAAATCACAAGCATACTACATGTACACTTACAGTTTCATAATGTGATGCCATAAGTCCATTCCCTGTTTTACTTCAGCATAACTCAGCTTTCCTAAAGAAAACCATTCTATACGTGTTTTCAATGGTGCTTACTCCAAAATTAAGTGTATTCTAAGCATAGTCAGTCTTTGCTTTTTTGGGAACTTGGAATCAGCTGTTCATCAAAATGATAGTGAGAGTGGGGAAAATAAGAGCTAATATTAGAAGCTGTAAGGACACGGTACATTTAATGTTCTGAGGACTTGTCACAGTTAATAACATTTGAAAAAATGTTTTAAAAAAGAATGTAAAAACAGCCATCAACCAGTAACTCGAGAGACTGCTTCAAATGCAAATGTATGTAACATTTAAGATTTAGTATAACAAAATATAAGCGCTATTGTGTTTGTGTATGATTTAGTTCTTACCATTCCTAATGTACTGCTGCTGCATTTGCAGCTTGAGTATCATGTACTATTTTCTAACATTAATAAAAATCAAGTTAACTAAAGAAAATACACAAAGTATGCCCTCTTAGATGCTGTAAAAGGCTGTACTGAGCTGCAAATTAATATGTTTTAGTGATCAGATTTGCATTATTGTTTGAAGAAATGTGTGAAGAACTATTAGTGGGAAACTTTGATTTAGAACAGTTTTATTTTGACCCACTCAGGTAATATGAGCGCCAATTATTGAGACACACTAGATATCTGCTGTAAGAGTCCATGCAATGTTTACTGTGTGTGTAGAATGTCTGAATTAAAGGGAGACTGTGCAAGAAAACAACATGATGGTGTGCAGGAATGCAACTGAAAGATAATGGGGACAGGACGACATCAACAGCATCAAGGATACGACCTCCTGTCTTTAACAAATGGCAAACCTTGTTTCACAAGAGCTGAAACTTACAAGGTCAAAGGGATATTAACAGGTCATAGGGATATAAACAGTTAAAAGGTGACATGATTCCCATGAAGGGCAGTGATAAAACAACTGGGCAAGACTTAAAGATACTCTCCCAAAGGAGGAAGATGGTGCATCAAGGGAAGAGAAAGAGACTTTGAGGAGGAGTCTATAGCAAATTAAACTTACCAGGGATCCCATGAGGAAGATGAATAGACACTTAGACAGTTTTAGTCAGGCAATGTAAACACTGTCAGCACTTTGGCAAACAAAAAATTGACACCCCTTATGTGTGGGGTTTGCTTTGTCGCAGGAGTGCTGTTCACACTACAGGTGAACCTCTCCAGTCCGGCACCCTCGGGAACTGACCAGTGCTAAACCAGAGAATTTGCCGGACCGCAGGAGGTCAATATTGTCTAGCAGCATTACCCACATGTCCACTGGGTTCTTAGAAGACTGTTAGGGGTAAATTAGAGCTAGATGACAGCACAGAACACTGAGAGCCAGGACTGGTGGCTGCAAACAAACTTTATGAAACTTGGCCACAACCATGATAAATGGACAGGCCAGTCCATGGACGTTACCAGAAGAAAGAGATTCAACCTGCAGTATCTGCGGCAGCAAAGCTTTTGTCCATGTGGGTTAGCAAGGGGCTCTAAGCATCTATGAATGACAAAAACTTTGTCACTCAATTAGCAGTCATAGAATCATAGAACCATAGACCTGGAAGAGACCTCAGAAGGTCATCAAGTCCAGCCCCCTGCTCTAGGCAGGACCAATCCCAACTAAATCAACCCGGCCAGGGCTTGGTCAAGCCGAGACTTAAACACCTCCAGGGATGGAGACTCCACTCCTCCCTAGACAACCCATTCCAGTGCTTCACCACCCTCCTAGTGAAATAGTTTTTCCTAATATCCAACCTGGACCTCTCCCACCACAACTTGAGACCATTGCTCCTTGTTCTGCCATCTGTCACTACTGAGAACAGCCTCTCTCCAGCCTCTTTGGAGCTCCCCTGCAGGAAGTTGAAGGCTGCTATCAAATCCCCCCTCACTCTTCGCTTCTGCAGACTAAACAGACCCAACTCCCTCAGCCTCTCCTCATAAGTCATATGCTCCAGCCCCCTAATCATTTTGGTTGCCCTCCGCTGGACCCTCTCCAATGCGTCCACATCCTTTTTGTAGTGGGGGGCCCAGAACTGACACAATACTCCAGATGTGGCCTCACCAAAGCCGAATAAAGGGGAATAATGACATCTCTGGATCTGCTGGCAATGCTCCTCTTAATGCAACCTAATATGCCATTAGCCTTCTTGGCTACAAGGGCACACTGTTGACTCATATCCAGCTTCTCATCCACTGTAACCCCCAGGTCCTTTTCTGCAGACCTACTACTTAACTGGTTGGTCCCCAGCTTCTAACTGTGCTTGGGATTCTTCCGTCCCAAGTGCAGGACTCTGCACTTGTCCTTGTTGAACTTCATCAGATTTCTTGTGGCCCAATCCTCCAATTTGTCTAAGTCACTCTGGACCCTATCTCTGCCCTCAAGCGTATCTACCTCTCCCCCTAGCTTAGTGTCATCTGCAAACTTGCTGAGGATGCAATCCATCCCCTCATCCAGTGTAGACAACATCCTAATCAACTACACATATCTCCTCAGTACATTAGAACGACAGTATTTAAGAGAAAAACAGATCTTAAAAATACTGCTTTCAGAAGGCTGACTATACATTGGTTACCACTTGCATTTCTAGAGGGAACAGTATTAGGGGATCTGGACATAAGTCAGAGCTCCTGAAGTAATAATACTTTTACACAGGGCACAATTGGAGAGCACAGAATCAAGTGATTCCCCCCGGAAAGCTGATATTAGAGGCCCCAGGCTTGGAGGGTGGTGGTGTTGTGCTCTGACTGTAAGAGGAACTCCATAGAAAAGGCTTGTGCCCCTACAGAGTTTGCTGTCAATTTGGAGGCAGGTACTTTAGCCAGACTGTAGCACATCCAGATACAGGATGTGATCTATGGTGAAATTCTTTAGGAAGTGTCTACGAGTCCTTTCATTCTATCTGCCTTTGCAGTGGACAGCTTTTCAAAATGGCGTCATCAGTTTGATACAGAAAGCTAATGCCTGATGAACATCCAAAGAGAGGAGTTTGTGCTCCTAACTGTTTGTATGTGGCTTAGAGTAAAAAACTGGAAGAAAAGTGTCCTGCCAAAGCAAGAGAAATGAGCTTTTTGGCTAACCATCACAGGCACTAAAAAGGAACTGGAAAAGCAATCAATTGGCAGGAACCTATATATGAACTGACCCAAAGGTACCACTAAGGAAAAAGCCTTCCGGCTACTGTACACAGAGTGCGCACTTGAAAAAGAAGCACTTGAAAAAGAATTTTACATTTCAACTTTGCCTCTGAATTCAGATAGCTGTGTAGGTGGGGCTGGCCACATCATTTGAGAAACGGCTCTCAAACATTTAAGTACCCAAGCACTGTGACCTTCGCAGAGCTGGAACTGTACAATGACAACCAAATTCTTCAGATAGGCAGGGGGTTCTTCACATGGAAGCTTTGAAATCTTCTGGATAAACTGCATTAATTAAGGCTCTAAGGCCCACTATACCAGCTGCATTTAGGAGTTCTCTAGAATCAGAATGCTCGCATACAAAACAGGATCCCTGTTCAAAGGTCAGAAAGTCTAACAGCGGAATAAACCTCAAACGCTTTAGTAATACCTGTAACTGAATATTCTGTAATCCTTAGCAGTATTTGAGCCCAGCCAACCACCTCAACCCTGCACAGTACATCGAAGGGACTGTCTTTGCCCACAGAAGCTTGAGATCAAGATGGAACACACTGCCACTCAGTCACAATGCAAGCCGGGAAACAGATGAAGGCCTGACCTTACAGCACTGCGTAAGGATTTGGAGCTTGTGTGTGTTTTGGGGGCAGTGGGTGGTAAATCGCGTTAGGTTACATAATTTAAGTACAGTACTACAAGTTTTGACAATATTGCTACAAATGTTATTTTCTCATCTAATTCATGTCTGAGTGTAAATGACATTTTTTCTAGAACATTCATGTGTGTTATACCACAGGGAAAGCCAACTAAACCATGATGAAAAGTAACTGAACATTTTCAGAAGCTTAAGCATTATACAAAAATAGTTCACCATTACCAACATTGACTTAACTGCTTCTGTCAATGATACAAAGCTATGACTCTGTGAATAATCAACTTTAGTTGGATCAAATCCAGACTACAAATTAGCTCTGTAATTTACAATAGCGCTTGGATGAGATTTTGCAAATTATTAGGAGGCAATGCTGCCTAGTGGATAGTACACTGGGCTGGGATTTATTCCCAGTTTTGCTATTGGCCTGCTGGTGACCTTGCCTCTATATAAATCCATGGTACATCCACATCTTGAATACTGAGTGAGTTGTGGTCGCTTCATCTAAAAAAAAAAAAAAAAAAGGGTATCTTGGCATTGGAAAAAGTTCAGAAAAGGGCAACAAAAATGTTTAAGGGTATGGAACTGCTGCCATAGGAGGACAGATTAATTAGACTGGAACTTTTCATCTTAGAAAATAAAGAGACTGAGGGGGGGTTAGGATAGAGGTCTATAAAATCATGGCTGGTGTAAAGAAAATAAATAAGGAAAAGTTATTTACTTGTTCCCATAATACAACTACTACAGGTCACCAAATGAAATTAATAGGCAGCAGGTTTAAAAACACAAAAGGAAGTATTTCTTCACATAATCCACAGTCAACCTGTGGAACTCCTTGCCAGAGGATGTTGTGAAAGCCAGGACTTTAAGAGGGTTCAAAAAGAATTAAATCAATTCATGGAGGACATGCCTATCAATGGCTATTAACCAGGATGGGTAGGAATGGTCTCCCTAGCTTCTTGTCAGAAGCTGGGAATGGGCAACAGGGGATAGATCACTTGATGATTACCAGTTCTGTTCATTCCCGAGAGGCCCCTGGCATTGGCCACTTTTGGAAGACAGCACACTAGGCTAGCTGGAGCTTTGGTCTAACCCAGTATGACCATTCTTATGTTATTTTTTGTAATAACAATTTCAACAAAAATTCACTTTTAGTATTAAACAACTTAATTGTGTTCCTCAATGAAAACTTAACAGATGCATGTTATCAGTTTTAATATGCACAGTGGAAGGACACAGTAGTTGCAGCTACTAAAGTGCATAGCTTACAAGTCATTACACAGTAAGCATATGTTTTTTCTCAAACAAAAATACAAGCACAGGACGATGGGAATCTGCATGAACAGCCATTGGAATCATGATAGAATGGGCTCTATGTACAAGGAACAGCATTAACTCTTCTGTAAATCCATTACTGCATGTTGATTCCCTTCTCCCCAAACACCACAACCAGAAACATTCAAAAAGGAACTGCCATGAGATGACCAAGGGCTTGTACACACTATCATTTACTTTGTGTAACTTATGTTCCCTCAGTGTGAATAAGCCACCTCCCTCCCTCCTCCAGCAACGTCAGTTACACAGACCTAAGCACCAGCATGGACAGGGTATGTTGGTGAGAGACCGTCTCCTACCAACACAGCTACTGCCTCTCGTAGAAGTGGATTTATTATGCTAACAGGAGAGCTCTCTCCTGTTGGCAAAAAGCAATGGTCACCCATCAGTAGATCAGGATCTACCAGTAGATCTTGGAGCCTCAGACAGAGGATCCTGACTGGTTTGGCCAGGAAGCGATCAAGAGCTGGCACTTCAGTTGTCCCTCCACCCACTGTCCTGCTGTTCCTACCCTTTGCCTTAGAGCTGCCCCCCTGGGAGCTTCCTGCTTGTTGTGCAGAGTGTGGGAGGGAAAAGAGGGGGGGCCCTGATGTCAGGGGTCCCTCCTCCCCCCACTCCTGTACCCCATCTCCAGCCATAGAGAAGGGGATGGAGGGAATCTGGTAATGCATATCTGTCACTCACACACGCTGTGTGTGTCTGCCACTCTCACAAACACACACTGTCCTGCACTCATCTCCTGACCCAACTCACATATCTGGGGGTTGTTTTTGCTTTTTTTACTGCTTGCAAAGTGGGTTATTTTTGACTGGTCTGTGCATTGCATAATTTTCATTTCTCTCTTACGCTTCAATTTAATTCCTTGAGTAGTGAGTCTAAAATGCTGAACCTGTTGTGGCTGGAGTCATTATCCCTGTGGTAATTGCTGCTCCTGGACGTGGCTGGCATGTCTCTGCAGCCCCTGAGAGAGGCAGAGCAGGGGGTCTCCACATGCTGCCCTTGCCTGCAGACACTACTCCTGCAGCTCCCATTAAAGGGGAAACCGTGGCCAGTAGAAGCTGTAGGTTCAGTGTCTGTAGCGGAGGGGCAGCTCATGGCACCATGGAGTCATTGCTGTACATGCCAGCTGCTTTCAGGAGCGGTGCAGGGCCAGGTCAGGAATAAGCCGCCTTAACCCCACTGCTCCACCACCAGGAAGCAGTCTCAGTTAAATAGTGCCCAGCCAGAGCCTGCTTCCTGAACCCCTGTCCCAGCCCTGCACCTCCTCCTGCACCCAACCTCCTGCCCCAGACGTGAGTCCCCTGAACCCAAACTCCTTCTCAGAGTTTGCACCCTGAAACCCCTCCTGGACCCCAATCCCCCACCCTGGGCTAAGCCCACAGCCCCTCCCACACTCCAAACTCCTTGGCACAAGACCAGAACCTGCACCCCAACCCCCTACCCCAGCCTAGTGGAAGTGAGCGAGGAGGAGGAGGAAGGGGGATGGAGTGAGCAGGATGAGCCCTTGGAGAAGGGGTAGAGCAGGGGTGGGGCCTCAAAGAAGGGGCAGGAAGGAAGTGGGGCAAGGGGATTTGGGTTTGAGGTAGATCTCACATTGCACTTAAATAGAAAAAGTGATCTTGTGGTTAAAAAGCTTGGAGACCGCTGGCATAAAGCATCTTTACCCCCATGTGCTAAAGCTGTGCCACTGTAGTGCTTCTAGTGTAGACTAGCCATGGGTCAGCCATTGTGGTAATGGTATTGCACAGTAGATTTTCTACCCAAACTGGGTGGATTTCACAAACATCCAGGATTTTACACACACTGCAGGGACTTCACTAATCTCAACAGGCCAATAGCTACAAAGTCTCTTGTTGGAGAATCTTGCACAGGAGGGTTGCAGGCCTGTGCTGATCCCTCCCTTAGGTTATAAAAAACCTCAAACACAATATTCCCCTCCCTCAGAAGAAACCTCTGGTGTTTAAGCTGAAATATGCAACATTACTGGGCACCAGAGTAAGTCCGGGAGAAGAAGGGGGGGTGCGGCTTCAAGGCAGCAATCCAGGGTGTTCTCTCTCAAATTTGCCACCAACTATTTATGACCCCTTTGAGAAAGTCATTTCATCCATTTGGTTACAATATGTCACATAGGCATGTCTGACAAGTTTCCCCTTCAGCTGGAAAACTGAGATAATATTTATGTACCTTTTTCAGAAATTGGCAACCAATAATAGGAAAAAGATGCACAAGTGCAATGAGCTGCTAAACAGACTCGATTTCAACAGCTACTCTCACAAATATTTTTATATATTTGCTTAGGCATACACATTAATTTAGATTTTGAATGCTGACCCAAGTCAAATAATTGTTGTGGGAAAATACCACGCTTGAAACTTCTGTCCCTTGTAAACAATTAAATAGCTAATCAGATGAGGAAATCAAGTCCTTTCCACAACTGGGAGTATCAGTGAAACAACAGCCTATTAAAAGTACAATCAGACCATTCTATCAACGGGTGTGAAGAATGGCTATTTCAGACTACAATGGAGTATTTTAGATCATATAGGAAATACGCCTTCCAAATGTTAATTTACAAATCATAAAAACCCAACTAAATAATTTGGAAATGAGTTAAGCTTTCAGACACAGGCAGCTACCATCTAAAGGATTTCTTCAAATCAGACCAAGAGATGATAGTAAAGGGACCCAAGCTCTATGACAATGGTATAGGACAGTTTCTCGCCACCTTTTTTTATAAGGTATCCCTTTTCAAAAAAAAAAAAAAAAAAAAAAAAAAAAAAAAAGATATCTAAGTACCCCCAGTACCTACAGTTTTCAGACACACAAATTTTTTTTCTACCATTACAACACATTTATTTAAACAACTTAATCGTAGCCGAGCGGGCGATGAAATTTTGGGGTATAAAAAGTACAGAAATAATCAAATGCTGTAAAACTTAACACAAAATGTACACCCCCGACTTTTCTCGAATACCCTTAAGGGTACTTGTACCACTGGTTGAGAAACACTGGTATATGAGACAAAATTCCAGGGCCACGGGATACACCTACGTCGGAGAGAACAACCAGGCCCCAGTAGTATACTCTCCATGCCTGCTCCCCTTAAGCAAGTGGCAATGGCCTTTCTGGCCCCCTTCTCATCGTTAAAAAGCCATAGTAAAAATACTGCACACAAAAACAAGTAAAATCCAGGACTGAGCTACTGGAAGACTCTTCTGCCTTCTGCAAAATGGTTTCATAAACAGTTGTTCCTGTTTAAATGATTATGTAAACAATGAATTCATTTGGAAATGTTTAGCACAAACTCCGTTTTTGACAGTGACTCCATGTCTAACGTATCCCAGGAGTTTAACAACAATACACACACACTTATTGTAGAGCTGACATTTTGGTTTAAATTGGAGGACATTTTTTATTTTTCCCCCCCACCTTTCAACCCTGACACGAAGCGACATCTGGCAAACAAATACCCTTTCTCCCCATATATATCTCACACACACAAAACTCTTCATTTTTATTATTGTTTTGTATTTTTAACTCAACTGTGTTTTGATGGAATATTTCCCCCCTTACTATAAATCAAGACAGTATATTTAGAGGGCAATAATGAACTAGAAATAAAACCACAATAATTCATGAAGCACCATCTGCTCCTTATGACATTGCTCATGACATGCAGTGTCTTTAAGAATTTCAGCAGAAATGACATATGCAAGAAAATATGAATAAACTGCTACATAAGTGGAAGTTAGGGGAAGACACATACAGCTCACCAATTAGTACTGTAGCTCAGTACTGAGTTAATTTGGGGGATTTTGAGACCTTAGGTGAGATGGATCAAAAACTTGCAGGTAAAACAGGACTGGCAAGATTTTTAACATTCTTTTCATAAAAGGAAAGCAATGCAGCTTTAGTTAGTGGGTGTGTTATGTCACAAATCAGACAAACCTATGGACAATTTTTTTCTATTTTGCCACATGAAGGGAAAGTAGGGTTAATACACAGTACAGATAGTGTAGATGTAGAGAGAACACTCACAACTACAACATTCATAAGACTGGAGATAGTAGCTACTAGAAGGTCTACTTCAATGGATCAGAGCTAGGAGGGCATCTGCAGGGAATCAATCCGTGAGACATAGCCATGGAAATGCAATAGGGCAAGCTTTCCAGAAGCAAAGAGGTCGATCACCTGAGCATCATATGAATGAGGATGTTCCAGGATGCAGTAGCCACTCTGATAACCAACTGCTGACATGAAGTTGTGAGTCTTCCTCCCCTTCACTGTGCAGTGCAACCTGAGATAGGAAACTTTGCTCTGCAGAGACTATCGGGGACGGATTTTCCGAGGTACACATGTTTGGGGTGTTCTAGTTTGTTTATGACATGCTGCCTTCTGAGCAACATTGCTCTGAGTACCATGGAAGGAATAGCAATTCGTAACCTCAACGCATCATTTGGTTCCAGATGCTCGATGCCATCCTCGCTCTATTCCAGGGACCTAGTCCTTTAATTCAACTGGGACTGGACAGAGTCTTCCCCCACCGTATCCAGCTAATATCTGACATAAGATTTGCTCTCCCTGAGTCATTAAAGAGCAGGGATCTTAAAAAAAAAAATCTCATTTGCAGTCAGGTGCTAAAAAAATACACTAGAACTTTTATCTGTGACAATGGCTATGATGGGGCAAGATAAAGAGGGAATTACAGGACTTACTGGCCATGTCTCATAGGAAGTCTAGATCACTGAAGCTTATCTGTGTATGAAATCCACATTCCACCAATACTAAGAATTGGAGAACTGTTTATTATTCCTTGTGTGTTCCTTTTCAGTTCCATCCATCTTAAATCCAGCTTCAGGTATTAACGGCAAAAGCAATACAGCTAACCCTAACAGCATTGTTATAGGGCAAACCATTGTCTTCCTAGCTCTAGGGCCAATAACATCTGACCTGCATAATCTGCCTTAATTTACACTGGGGAATGTGAGCTATACTGAAGTTCTAATCAAATGGTTTCCTTCCACAGAGCTTGATCAATAAGGCAGCTGGTCAGTCATGCTACTGATTCATTCTCAGGTAGACATTCCCCCTTCACTTGTCTCCCTTACTTAAAAAAAAAACACACACACACACACACACACACACCACACAAATTCTCTGAGTCAGTATCTTGTCATGGTTTTGACAAGAGTAGACATCTTATATTGTGAGGCCTAATCAAACCGCCTATATGCCTTGATTCTATATGCAATCAATTGTCATCAACCTGACAAGGTTAATACATTCATCTGCTGCCGCACTGATGCCTAGACCATCTTATTTACTGAACAATCTTTTCTTCCATGTATGTACTTTGTCCCATGTATCACTGCACTGTTTTGGCCTTGACTATTAATTTAAACCAAAACCCATGTATTTCACAGATATATTTTTGACAAACATAGTGAATGCCCCTCCAGGGAGCAAAGAGGAAAGCGAAGAAAGGCTTTTCAAGAGACATAAAAGGCTTGAATTTTTTATGATTCTTAGAAAGCCTCTTAAAAGCTTGCCTCTGGTTATCCCAAGGTACCTTTCCTGTTCTTTTATAGGACACAGCACTACAAAGAAAGCAAGGGGTTTATTTCAGGGATACATGCAGCAAAAGGATCTTTTCCCAGCATAACAAGAAGGATGGTGCACGGATTCATAAGAAAGTAACAGTGCAGTAAGTTGTATGGTGCAACACTTCCTATAGTTGGGGTTTGGCAGACAAAAAGCACTTTGAACTACTTTGATAAATAAATTATTAATTTAAAAGTACACATCTATTGAGAAGACGAGACCAGCACAACAAATACATACAGTACATATACAAATTATTATTCACATACATACAACACATAAAAGTGCATACAATATTCCTCTGATTTCTTATAGATAGGGAATATTTTTCAGAAAGTTTCTCAACATATTGGCTGGGGGTACTTATTTGCTTGTTCGTCAAAAGGCTGAATAAGAGGTATTATGAGTTTCATACGAATCAGTGATTTTGTCCCAAGATTAGAGAGAGATTCTGTTTTGAGGCACAATCATGAATAAAACTAAGGTAAAATGCCCAGTTTTTTGAAAAACCGAAAAACATGGTTTCAGGACACATTCCCTCCAATGCATAATTCTGTGAAGTGCATAGGTACAATTCTACACTAGAGAAAAAAATTATCCTGGTATTCAGTTATGACACTAGGACTGAAGAACACACATCCTTCAGGATTTATCCTACTGGCAGAGAGATGAGGTGCAGAAGATAAACTTTTGGGGTTTAGGTATATCTGACATTTTTGTTTCATTTCCTTCTCTTGCTTGCACAATAGATTTACAATGAAAATCAATTTTAACCTAAACCAGGTGCAGTCAGATAAACACACATTGGTGCTGAGGTTGGGCTGTTTTTCTCTAGTCTATCTTAAAAACAACATTCTTTACTCTGCTCATCTATAAATTTGTTACATAACACCCAAGAAATAACTTCTTTATTTAGAATATTTAGCATCACACTGTTACAGTCTCTCTGCAGCTGAGCACATAGAGCCTCTGGAAATGAGTTGAGGGTTTTCTTCTGCATAAAAACTCAATTTCCTACTAGGTTTTTTAGAGTTGTTTCTTGCTTGCACCTCTTCCATCTCCCTCCCAGTCTAGGCTGTACCTAGTCTATAGCCATTAGTGCAGCCTTTCTCCCTTCTGATACTGTCATCTTATGCCTTTTTATCCTCGGAATTGCCACCTCCACCCACACACGTCCCTTCTCTTCCTCCAAATATCTCCTTAGCACTTATTGTTTTCCACTTATGCTCCAATGCAGATCCTCTCTCTGTGCCCTCTCTTTCCATTTATACTTAAAATATTAAGTCATTTATATTATACCTGCTGGTGTCAGCCTAGGCATATAAATGCAGAGATCTGATCAGATTGTTAATTTCTAAATAAATAAATGGTGATGGTGGTGGCATAAAAGAAAGAATAGATAAATATAAGAAATAAAATACTTTCATAATATCCAGTAGAATTAATACTCAAAGTCAACTTCAAAAATCTGTAGTTATTCTATTTTATCTGAGGAGCAGGAAGGATAGAGATTCACATCAATTTCCTAATTTTCCTTTTGTTTGCTCTAGGACTTGCGTCACTAGCCCCTGTATCACTAGGAGGAGGAGGAGGAAGAGAGAGAAGGAAGTTTTGCCACTACAGTATTGTTCAAACACACTAGTTTTAGTTTTCTCTCCAAAGCTTTATAAAAATCATTTCTACTCATTCTTCTTCCCCATCTAACTTTTATCTAAAAATCCACAAACCCAAGCCATTCAACCAGGATTTGATTTGGGTTTCAAGCCAAAGTTCTCCTGAATATTGGAAGATTCATGGACTGCCTTCTAGTGAACCCCAAATGTTATTTACTCCACTGCAAACTCAAAAAGTACTTTTTCCAAGTATGCAAGTGCCCCCATGTACTGTTAGGCACATTTTTACACTTCACTGCTATAAGTTTAGTCATAAAACATTGTAAAAAGGAAAAAGTGAAATTTACCATCAACATACATATCCCTTAGTGAAACAAATGTATTAAAAATAAATTGGCCATAATATGAAAATAAGTACAGACATTATGCAACTTGCCCATCTTCTCAACACCACACAGAAATATTGTTACAGTGCCTAGCATTTACATTTTTTCCTCAAAAAGAAAGCAAACTGGACAAACCACAGAAATGGCTTAGAGTTTAATAAGGACAAATGCAAAGTACTCCACTTAGGAAGGAACAATCAGTTTCACACATACAGAATGAGAAGCAACTGTCTAGGAAGCAGTACATGAAAGGAATCTAAGGGTCATAGTGGACCATAAGCTAAATAGGAGTCAGTGTGACACCGTTGTGGAAAAAGCAAACATGCCTCTGGATGCATTAACAGGAGTGTTGTGAGCAATACAAGATGTAATTCTTCCACTCCACTCTGCACTGATTAGGCCCCAATTGGAGTATCATGTCCTGTTCTGGGTACCACATTTCAAGAAAGATGTGGAGAAATTGAAGAGGGTCCAGAAAAGTGCAACAAAAATAATTAAAGGTCTAGAAAACATGACCTATGAGGGAAGACTGAAAGAAGTGGGTTTGTTTAGTTTGGAAAAGAGAAAACCAAGAGGGGACACGATAGCAGTTTTCAAGCATCTAAAAGGGTGTTACAAGGAGGACGGAGAAAAATTGTTCTCCTTGACCTCTGAGGAGAGGACAAGAAGCAGTGGGCTTAAATTGCAGCAAGGGAGATTTTGGAGGGACATTAGGAAAAACTTCCTGTCAGGGTGATTAAACACTGGAATAAAATTGCCCAGAG
This sequence comes from Rafetus swinhoei, assembly GCA_019425775.1. Classification (NCBI taxonomy): domain Eukaryota; kingdom Metazoa; phylum Chordata; order Testudines; family Trionychidae; genus Rafetus; species Rafetus swinhoei. Next base: position 75,443,445 of record CM033439.1, read on the forward strand.
AGGTTGTGAAATCTCCATCACTGGAGATATTGAAGAGCAGCTTAGATAGACGTCTCTCAGGGATAATCTAGATGGTGCTTGGTCCTACCGTGTGTGCAGGGGACTGGACTTGATGACCTCTTGAGGTCCCTTCCAGTTCTAGTGTTCTATGATTCTATAAACATCCATTAGAAAGGGTGTCGATTCCTGCTTATTTTGCTCTCTCACATTTGGAAATTGTTATGTAAAACTAATAAATGACAAGCTGCCAATATTTATCTGCAACCCAATTACATTCTAAAAATACAAAACACAAACAGATTTTTATACAAAATGCCAGTTTTCAGTTTTAGGCACATATCTTTTCTGTCCAAACAAAAATGCAGAAACCATAGCTCTAAAGCACAACAGTTTTAAAAGCAGAAGTAAATAATCTAATTGTTTTTAACAGTGATATATTTATTTACTCTATTGGGTTTTTTTTTCATAACAGTTCATTTGTTGTTAGGACAGATTGTTTCACAATTGCTTTTCCACAGTGGAGCAAAGAATGAAAACTTAACAGCACATATGTTTTTAATTTAAATATTTTTCAATTTGTCACATAGATGTTCTACCCACCCACAAGACATGTCAGAAAAAATGTATTAAAAGAGGCAGAAGGTTCTAAATATTTAGTGCTTGTACAAAGATACGTAAGTAGCTTAAGTCTAACACGACTGAAGGTCCAAGCTTCTAATGTACTGAATTTTGAAGGGAAATACCTTCTTGACCAAAGAAATATTTCAAGACACAAATGAATACTATAATATTTTTCCAATAACCATTAATTCTGATTTCACTATTACTACATGTGCACTGCAGAGTTAATAGACTTCCTTCCAAAATGGTTATTGATATTCCTATCAATCCATAAACAAGCAAAACAAAGACTTGCCTATGTTAGCCAGATGGCCAGGAATACCAAATGCCATAGCAGACACAGCAAGGTTAAACTGTGCTCTTATACAATACAGTAAACATTGGGCCTAAATGTGTGAAATCATCTTTTCACCAGCATGCCACATCAGTTGCTTTTTAAACTTGATATGGACTTCTCTATCAGAAATGTTGGCATAATGCCATTTTTTTCTAATTGCTACAGCTGTGGTTATTCTTACCTACACAAATCATCTAATCCTAGAAAAGCCCTAGAAGAATTGGCTCACAGCCAAAGGAAAATGCTCTTTTAGCATTGTTTTAAACAGATCCTGAAACCTTTTTTTTTTAATTCTAAACAGAGTGCCTTAAAGACAATGTATAAACATACTTCCTTGTCATTCAGCATAACTGCCAGCAGACGGCTGAACCACCCCAACTAATCTCTTTTAGGGACAGGTAACAGCCTAGGGGCTTGAGGCAAGAGATACAAAGTAGGCAAAAGCAGTGAGAGGAAAAGAAAGGAGAATTTCCAACAAGCAGGTAAGTAGTCCCCCTTTCATCAATTTACAAGTGGAAACATTAAAGTCAATTCACTTTGAAAGAAAGCACTCTGTAAAAGAATGTGTCAATTGTTGTGGTACATAATTTCTGCAACTTCCCACTAGCTTGACCAAGATGGCTTCACTTCTCCCTCATTAAGCAACACTGAAGCAGAAAGGAAAAGACTAAAATGCTAAAGGGCATCACCCAGATCAAACTTCATCTTCACTAAGTTAAACATGCCATCAATCTTCGCAGCTTTCTTCGTCTCCATGTAAGGAAACTGACCTCTTATTTGTTCTCATAAATTATCAGCCAGATGCACAGTGAGAAGCCACAATTATACCTGGTTTATGGAGACTTATGGCTCCATTAATCTTTCCAGTCAATACTGTCTGGGTAGAGAGGCTACAAAGTGTGTTTAACATACAAATCTGTAGAGAGATTTCAGCACCAGAAAAGATCACACCTCTGTAGCAATACAATTCTACTCTTACAATACTCCTGAAAGGATTTTTTAAGTTGCAGCTAATATTTTTCAACTATTCCAAAAGAGATTCCAATCTGACAAAACTTACAATATGTATGTGGTGGTCTTATATATTTTAGAAATCTGCATGTCAGTTTATCCAAAAATAAATGGGAACATCTAGGACCACCAAATTTGGTATGCAGTTTCCTCTTATCCTAACTTAAAGTAAGGTTCAGATTTGGTTATGCCAGGATAATGGGATGTGCCTGGATCGTGACTGTTTCACATCCAACAGAAAGGGAGGGGTGTGAGGGCAGGGACAGTTATACTCAAGCATGATCACAGGGGTGCAGCAAGGTGCCCAGCATGGCCCTCACACAGCCAGTGGGCCAGCCCCCGGAAGAAGCTGGGTGGGGGAGAAGAAGCCAGAGGATGGGGTGGGGGCACCTGCTGTCCCAGGCTGGCCCCAGGAAGAAGCCAGCAGCCACTCACTCCATGCCCTGGGGGTCCTTCTCCCAACCCTATTCCCGCACCCCCCTGCACCGAGCCCGTCCTCAACTCCCGACTCTGGCTTCTGCACTCGCCCCCACAACCTTCTGCCCTGAGCCTCCCACATTCCCAATCCTCTGCCCTGACTTCCGCTGCAGCTCTGCACCATTAGGGGACTGGGGACTGCAGGCATGCCATTCAGTCAAGTTGGAGGAAGTGGAGCTGTTTACCCAAGAAGATGGCAGAAGTAAAGGAGAAGAGAACCAATATACAGTGGAGGAAGTCAGCCTGGTCTCCAGATTTCCGCCAGGGATGCTCTATAGTATGAGTGCAGGAACAGAGAAAGTAGGAGTACTCAAAGGTAGAGTGGAGGGAAGCATGGAGAGAATCAACAGTATAAATGGAAGGGAAAAAAGGCAGAGAGGAGAGCGGTCATCCCAGAAAGGCCAGGTGTGGGGAAGGGGGTTGATGCTGAAAGATGAGGGGATGGCTGAAGAGAGGGAACTCAGCAACAGAGGATCAAAAAAGCAGTGCTCAGTGAAAACAAAGTCAAGTCACCAACCCACAGGGTGAGTGGGAGAGTCAGACTCAGCCGGGGGGGCACAGGGAGTCAACCAAGGAACTAAAACAGTACTGAAATGTTTTTGTGCAGAATAAAAAAAGTCCTTTCATTCTTTACTTCTAATGACCTTTACAGTGATGTTGAGGAATTGGCCATCACAGTCCACCTCGGAGGAAGCTATATTTTAGCAGAGGGTGTGATTAATATAGATACAGCCAAATTCTGCCTTCCGTTCCACCCATGTACATTACACTCAGTGTGATTACATGGGTGTGAGGGAATAATCGGGTTTGCAGTCCAAGAGTTTTCTGTACAGGCAGTGCTTGATGACGTTCCACCTAAAATGGTCTACATGTGACTGGAATGAAACCACAGAGAAGCGTTTGATCAGTTTGCTTTCCTACATAGTAGCTAGCCTAGCATAGCTGGAAATTGGTGCAAGCTGGCTTTTAAACACCGTTCTTGTTTTGCACAAGACTGCAAAAACAGCATTCATTCAACCCAGCCTGCCTCAGGACTCCGCAATACATAAAAATGTGTTTAAAAATGACTACAAACTATCTTGTGAGAAATCACCATACTAAAACTGCAGTGTACTGACAGAATGGGGTGAATTAATGAGCTAGTCTTAACTCTATAATTCTATGACCAATTCATAGTTTATTTTTAATGCTGTTTCATTTGGATTTTGAGTGAGTGATGAGCTTTAAACTATAGCTACAGAGAATGAGTCCAGCACATTAGCATAACAACACTTATAAAAATATTCATTTTCTCTAGGAGGGGAATGAGGACTTGTTTGCCGAAATCTGTTGTTGTATAAACATTTTTTAGTATTCACGTCATGTCTCAGAGATTGCAATGCTGGTTGTCAAAACAGACTGCCTTTTTCCCTGCTCAGACCATATGCAACAGTAAGCCCAATTTCCCTAATTTAATATAATTCACGCAATGATTTGGAGACTATCCCTGGAAACCGTACAAATGAGAAGAGAGAGTGGCGCAGCAGGAAGTATCTTATTCTCTTCTTACATTTATTGGCCCAATGCACAGCTGACTTGTTTAAAAAAAGGTTTTCATCAAATGTCAAAAAATGTTAATGCAAGCCAACGCACTCACTCAAAGGGAATTAATATTGTGTTGGAACAAGCGTGGGGGACTTCGTTACAGCAAGAAGGCAATTCAAGCAGGATAAAGGCAGCAATCTTCAATGGAAAGAGCAAAGACCCTTCATCAGGAGATCTGGCCTCTACTTAAAATTCTGACAACAGACAAGTTTTGGCCAACATTTTTATTCTTTTGTCAAATCAGTACCCATTTGCGCAGTGTTCTTAGAGTCTTGAATGACAGGCACTGCATAAATTCAAAATATTCTTTCAGTACTAGCATTATATACTTTGCATTTGAGTAGAAAGCAGGATCTCAAAGCAGCTGCACAACTTGCTGAGATGAGGAAGAGATGTTTGGGGTGGCTATTACTTGCAACAATTCAGTAAGTGAGTCCTACGGCTGACTGGCCAACTCCTGTAGAAACTGACTGTAAGAAAGGGAGACCTATCTGTATTTTTTCCACCTTTTCATTGAAAGCACACGGATTGTGGTCTTTATGAAATTCTGTCTGACAATGGAACCATTATTTACAAAAAATACACACATTTTAGAACCAAAAAAAAGATCTGTTAGGTAAACATTCCTAAACAATTCGGCAAGACCATGCAGTGTATGCATGATATGTAATGAAAGGCAGCGAAATCATTTTTATTGTCCTTGATTTCTATATTGAACTACATAGGCACCTTTCAGTTCTCTTTGAAAAAGAAATTCAGAAGTCAAACAAAAAAAATCAGGAACTTTAAGGTAAGGACAGACAGCAGCTATTTAGCTATAAAAACCATATTTTACACGTAACAGCCTTTGTCCCTCCATTCTCACATCACTATTTGCACTTGGGGAAGCTGTCACACTGACTGTTGTTCTAGGGCCAAGGATGCTCAAATCACAAAGACTATTCATTTCCAACCTCTGCGGGCCATGTGAAGCATGAAAACAAACATGCTCCTTCTTCCCAGGTTCTGTGATGTCACATTAGATTGGTGAGGAGGGGGAATCAAAAGCACTGAGCCTTCTTATTGTTATCCCAGCCTGTCTGGCAATCAGTTCAGGGTGTAATGGCTGGTTCAGACTAGGGATGTAACAGTGTAGTTGATTAACCTTTAAGCAAAAGTTTATAGGTTAATGCTGTAGACTGCGCACATTTTCCCCTCCCTCCGCCAGTACATTTTTTAGCAGGCTGATCAGCAGCCCGGCTCAGTCCCAACTTGCACTGGGTCCTGGACCTACCCCCGCTGCAGCTCTGCATTTAATGTGTATTAGGAGCCAAGTGGGCAGGCAGCCCGGCTCAGTTCTGGCTCATGCCGGGTCCCGGAGCTCAGACCCCCACCTTGGACCGTGGCTGCCCAGGGACTATAGACTAGTAGACTAACTGATAAGAATTCATGAGGTTAATGGACTATTCAATTAACAGATATTTAACATCCCTAGTTCCGCCCTCCTGCCCCTACCTTTTCTCCTGCTTTCACAGTTCAATTCAACTCCCTTGTCAATGCTGTCTTCCCCATTAGTTGTAAAGTATCGACTCAGCTGATTTGATAGTTTATTATGATGATTGTTAAAAATGGCTTCTGTGCATGCACACTATCCTGCATATAACAAATAGTCATTGCAAAATTAGAGAGTTCAATTTTAAAATGTTTTCTTTTCAGGTTTTGTGAGGGTTGAAAAGCCAAAGTTAACTAGTGAAAACAAATTCTACTGTGAATATCAGTAGAATTCACGTGGTCCTAACCAACCCACGCCTACAATCAGTCCAATATAGATACACTATTAGAAATGTTATATCCAAATATGTCAAATACATACAGCTCATATCTTACTTTAACCTAATTTGTACTACTATTCTGTCTGAAACGGGAACTTTGTAGGACTAGTGCCGAGCATTTCTAAAATTGGAAATCTCTTAAACAGTAAAAGATTTTTCCTTGAGGAGAAAACACACAATATGCTTGGACCAAACAGTGCAAGAAGTAAGAAATAGTGTAAGAAATCATCTTCCAGCTAACTTTTGTTTCCATTTCATGGCTTAGTATGATTTCAAAAGAAATTCATCAAGAAACCAACATAAAACACATCCCAAACAAAGCTTATTTTACAACACTGTTCTTAATAAACCTCTAACAAAGTAATCGTGGTGTTGGAGATTAGAGATCACCTTTACCTAACCAAACGATCCCTCTTCCTTCCTCCCTTCCCCTCCCCCAGCTTCACTCTGCAAAACAACTTGACTATATCTGAAACCCATTATTCTACACCCTAAGTGAGACTCCATTGTTAGGATAATTACAAAATAAAAGGTGAAATTTGTACAATTTTTCTTGACCTCCCTCTTCTAACTAGCTCTCACACTACTATGGAACAGGCCAAATATAAATGGATTCCTTTCTAAAAAGGCTTCATCCAGACACAGCAGAGATGTAACTGTCTCTTCCAGTTCTGTATCTTTTTAAAGCCATATCCATTCTCTTTCCTCTCCTGATCCCCGCAGACAAGCTAACAGGGCACCTATTTTCTGATATTTGGTAGCCATACTAATGTATTGGCATGATTTCGTGAAAGGGTGCTACTGGTGTTCTGAAAGACCAAATTTCGACAAGTTTATGTAAATGTAATTTGAGGCACTAAAGATGATTGGTTTTTCATAGGATGTATTTTCAGCTTGAACTCCTTTAAAGGCAAGTGAACCTGAACACATCTGGGTTTATTCTTAGAACAAAAGTAAAAATCCCAAAATATTTTGGTAGCAATACAGTGGACAAAAACAACATAAAAATAAATATACCAACTCTATCACCTCCATGACAGCTCTGGAGACTGTAGTCTGTTTGATACCCAATGAACAGGTGGGTAGGAAAAAGCACGGCAACCTACACCACCCTAACTCATCACTGCTCCTCTAACATATTTTGAGATGGAAGGACCATCACGAGCACATGTTCAATGTTAAGTTATCTTGAGAATTACTTTTAAATCCAAGTATTTGTTGGATAGCCTTAGCAAATCTTAGATACGCAACAGGTTATGACCATCATAGTATCTCAGGGTCATAATCCATGAGATGGGACTGCAATTCATGGTATCCTGACTCCACGCCCACTGCAGTTTCTCCTAGGCCAAAGGATCTGTCAAACATATCCTCAGCAACACCGTGAGTTAAAGAATTAATATTTTCCCCAACTATGCAGATGGGGACATGAGGCAAAGGGATAAAATAACTTGCCAAAGATCAAACAAAATGTCTATGGCAGAGTCAGCTAGGAAAAGAAAAGATCGCTCTGGTCCCAGCCCACTTCCTTAATCACGATCACAATCCTCCTCTTACTCAGAGGTCAGGGTAGATGAAATCAGTCTATAGGCTGAAAAGCCTAAAAGCAACTTTAAGAGCACTAGGGCCCTTACTAGTCAGAAAGGACTGATTTAGCAGCCATAAGGGCACCCAGAAGATTGTGTTTGAATGGAGGGAAGGAAAAATGAAATATTAGAGAAAAAAATCAGCTTATCTGTAAGGATAGCTCAAAACAAACCCATTGAAATACAGATGACAGAGGCTTCCAATAGAAACATTTTCATCAGGCACATTGTGTGATCATTACTAAACAATAAAGAACTTCCAGAATCAACTCCCCATAGTCGATTCTGTTGTGATGTGTTTGTTTAAAGAAAGAAACCCAAACATGACCATTTTAGCCTCTCAAACACACACCAATGGGAAGAAAGTGAGGAAATTACTTTGCATTTTAACTCGGTAGAAATTGAGGTTACAAAAATGTGCCCCTGCTAAGTGTACAATGGAAGAACCATCTGCAACAGAAAATGCATTGGCTGTGAATGTAGTGTCCAAAGCCTCATTACCGTCTGTTCTAAGACGCATCACGTGTGGCAGCTCCTCCACTAGAAGTAGGGCCCTACCAAATTCACGGCCCAATCTGATCAATTTCATGGTCCTAGGATATTAAAAATCAGAGATTTCCCCAGTTCAGGTATTCATGTCACGGTGTTGGAATTGCAGGTGTTCTGACACAAAAAGGGGTCATGGGGAGGTCAAAAGGCTATTGGTGGTGGGGAGGGTCCCGATATGACCCTCCCCACCAAGCTTCCAGCAGCTTGGGGAGGTTCCTTCAGTTGGGTCTGACTAAGCCCCAGGAGTAACTCCTGCAAGGGAAGAGGAAGTCCCATCCCTCTCTACTCATTCAGACTAGCACATGGAGCCTGGTACACAGTAAAAGACCCAAACACTGTCCCTCCACTACACCAGCCAGATTTCCTTGGGGGACATCACATTTCATGGCCTGTGAGACATTGTTCTCAGCCACAAATTTGGTAAGGACCTAACTCTAAAAATTTATTCTCTTGGGGACAGACCACCACATTCAGGACATCTATTTAGTCTATCAACTGTGCACATTGCAGAAGCAGCTGAAACAACTGAAACTGGCCTCATCATGGCTGTGTCAATATTTAAGTAAAATACAGTATCTTTAGCAATCAAAACTAAAACAAACCAAACCAAAAATAGGGTTCTCTCAGTCTCACTAATTACAGGGACTCAGCTCTTCAGGAAGGAACAATAAACCATTATTACAGAGTCGAGAAATATTTTTAGCACTTACAGCAGTATCATAGAGGTTTTGCTGGCAATCCAAATAGCAGACCATGACTTGCTGTGCATCAGCAGCAGAGAAACACACACTGGGAAGCAGGTCTTCGCAAAAAGTTTACTGGCAATGCCACAGGCCAATTTCTTTCTCTCTCCCACACACACACACACACGCACAGTCTTACAAAAAGGGATTTTTCTTTTCAACTAGCCAAGTTTTCATTCCTTGTTGCATCTCAGTCAGCAGGTATTCAGAGCTGAATTTGATTGTGCTGCCCTGTGCTAGAAAGTTAGGGTTTTTTGCAGGCTAGCAATTTAACCAGGCCATATCAGATATTGACATCCCATTAGCCTGCTAAGCACAAACGGATTTTACTACTATCCCAAAACAACTATTTTAATTACATTTGTGTCTTGAATGAACGAATGCCTTGTGCTTTTAACGTATTTTGTAATCAGGAATTTACTACTCTGCTAATGAATGTCAGCTTCGACATATACAGCATACACAGCAGTGGGAAGCATTTTAAATTCCAGCTACGTACAACTCGGCTTCCCCCATGCCCTAATCATACAGAACATATTAAAATGATTTCCCCTTTTCCATGAATAGTTTATATTTGCTATTTTTAGCCAAGTCAGAGATCTACCAAAATGAGCGTCCATTCAAGTTCTATTTTTAAACAAAGGCTTTGAACACAGGCCATTAAAATTCCTAATTCTGCATCGGTTGTCAATTTTGCTTACCCGGCTAAGCAAATCTGCATATATCTTAGATTAAACTATGCATTAGTTTAATAATTATCTGAACTACAATTTTAAAAATTTGAATTACAATGAGGCTATAAATGGGGTTTAGGTGAGTTGGTTGAACAGGGAAGAGGATATTTGCAAAAGATACTTGCCAGAAACACACTAGTTATGTGGAAAATATTTATTTTCTTCAAACATTAACCTACCAGCATGTTTGTTTCCTCCCAAGCTCTCAAAATCTTCTTTGGGGGAAAGAAAAAGCACAAAGACCATACGTGTTACAGGAGCATCTAGAAGCAATCACTATATTTAGGTGGTTTAACAATTCCCATTATGCAAGATTCTTCCAATGTTTTTAGTTTGCAGCAGGCATTTGAAATGGAAGGGACGAAGTCCTTGGGCTAGAAAAGTGCCTCTGTCCCATGAAATTCTGTTCAGGGTAGGCTGAGATAGGAACACTTAGAAACTGTATTTCCCCCCGGTGGCTGTGTTCCTCAAAGCATGCTGACATGGTAACAGGTGACTAAAGTTATGTGTACTCTGCAATGCAAGCCCAGGGTAAGTGAAACTCAAGTTAGTCCCTCCGTTTGTTAACCTAGGACTAAAGCAGTTACATTCATTTGCTACCCCAAGTTAGAAATTGCTGAAACCAGCCCCCTCCCCACAACCTGCCGCTCCAGAGTCTACACTGCAGTCTATGGGCCCAAATCCAGCCACTCATATCCCAAACCTCCAAGCATCCTCCCAAAATGTGGCCACCCTAGCCCTTTGCTCATGGTGCAGCATGGGAAACTGGACTGTCTACCAAACATGACTGTCAAGAGAAAAAAAAAAAAATCAGCCTGTGGGATTCTTTGGGAGAACTGCCAGAGCACAAGTCCAGCAGTGTTGCATCTACTCTGCAAAGCATTGGGGCTTGAATCCTCTGCCCCACTATGGCCCTGGAACCCTGGGTCTGAGTCCTGGGCTTGCACAATTTCTGCACAATAGAAGGGGGTTAGGCTTGAAATGGTGTGAAACCTGGGCTTACATTGCAGCAGAGATGTACCCTAACATTTTAAGGTTAAGCCCAGGAAATGGGCTGTTATTTCATGGTGGATCTACCAATTTCACTGTCACACTAAACAATTAAATAACAATAAAATGGATTTTGTTTGCAACAGACAGATCCTCAGTTACACTCCGCCCTCCAGATTGCACATCCTTGTTACCTTTTAGTCAAAGACTGCATTAAAGTCCTTTCAAAGCCTATAAATTCTGGCTCTGAGTGGGCCAGGTGTTTTGTTTAGATTATGAACAATAAGATGTGAAACATTCCTTAAATTGCACTTACTGGTACCTCCCAATCAAGTCATTGTTTTTCACTAGGTGGTGAGCCTAATTTTCCTCCCAATACAAACAGGTATATTCTTAGTCAAATCTTTAAAGAATACATGTGCAACCCCACCCCAAACCCTTCGGTTCCTGATGGACGGCTGTGTCAATATTTGAGCACACATACTCCAACTCCCACTCGAGCACTCTGTGTATAACTAATGTGGATGCATGTTCTATTCATAGAAATGTAGAACTGGATGGAATCTGCATAGGCCAACTCATCCAGTCCCCTTCACTGAGGTAGGACTGTGTATTGAGAATTTTAATCCTGTTTTATATTTACAGGAAACAACTATTAAAAATAAAAATCTTTCAAAGCTAACTTTGAAAAAGACACTGAAATAGGACTTGAGAAAGCTTATCAAATAGCTTTGTGCATCATTACTCATAATACAAAATCAGAATGGAAGAGCTAATCTTTGGCAGATTTCCCAATTATTCTTAAAAAAAAAAAAAAAAAAAGGCACCCATTGCGTAAGGTTTATTGACATTACTTAAGGTCATTACATCACCAAATGGAAACCCTCAATTTAAATGTCCAATTTTCCTTCTCTTTTCCATTTGTATTTCAGTTGTTTTCTAAAGGTGTTTCCTCTAATTGATTGAGATAACCTTTAAAACATGTTGATTTATAACTAAATGGAGCCTTCACACTTGATTTGGTACCTCTTTTTGCTACCTGGAAGGCGAGGAGGAGTCCTGTGGCACCTTATAGACAGAGCATAAGCTTTCGTGGGCAAAGACACACTGACGAAGTGGGTCTTTGACCACGAAAGCTTATGTTCCAATAAATCTGTTAGTCTATAAGGTGCCAGAGGACTCCTTGTCGCTTTTGCAGATTCAGACTAACACGGCTACCCCGAAGGGTACACTCTAACTATATAGGTTTTTATGTAAGCAATTATACATAGCTTAATATTTTCAGAGGCTTATTTAGTTTGTATTTTAGAAAATGTTGATTTTTGCTTATTTCTAGGTAATTAACTTTTTGCTCATGATATCTGCCAAACTGCATTAGGATGGTAACATTGCCAGCTAAACCATAGTAAGAGAAAAGTCGTAACATATTTTGTATTAAATACAGGCTTCTTTTAAAAAAATTGTTTCACAAAATAAAAACATCTAATTCAAATGAAAAAAATCAATTTTTTAAAAATAAAGTAATCTGATTTTCATCCATCATGCCTAGGCGTAGCAGAAACAATAGGAATGCTCTGAAATATAATTTCACACAGTGGTTAGCTCCTACATAAGAGACACCGGTGGTAGCATAAATAATCTCAGACCCTCTCTCAGAGAGAATCTGGGAAAGAACTGAGCAGTTCCATTATGTTGTGTACTCAAGAAAATGGATTTATCCTGTCTGCTGCTGACCTACATTTCTCGATGTGGCAGAGACTGCCAAGCAAAAGGGTTTTTTTTAACCATATCATACTTAACTGATCAAAAACCTGTAGCATGCTATACTGCACAGAGTTTGGTTTCTTGGGAGACAGCCCAGATTAGCTTGTCATTGCATATAGAGGGCTCCAGCAACCCCCACAGTAGTTCTTGTAAGTGTTGCAAAGAGATTAAAGTGTTATCAGATATGCGCACACAGCCAGCGTAAGAGCTGAAGTGAGCCTTACGTGAACCTTGATTGTTTGTGGCAGCACACAGGAGATGATGCATACCCACATCTCGGATATTAGCCAGTGTCTCTCCCCCACACCAGCTGTTAGTATCACCAACCGACAGCCATATCCCGATACCAATTTTTACTACAAAGCTCTTGAGCCATTTTCGGCCAAAGTAAGTCGGTTTCCCTTTTGATCGGTTAGGGACCAAAAAGAGAAATGATTTAAGAATGTATACTGCTGCCCTTATGGGCACAGTAGGAGATGGCAAAGTAATTCCCTTTAATGGTAGAACAGGGGCTGATGAAGCGGTATCATTAGGATGACCACTACAAGCATACATGCTGGTGTGTGGCAGGAAACCAGCAGATAGCATCTCAGAACCATAGGAAACACTACTTGACAGTCAGGGACAAGATAGCCTAGTCTACAAAAGTTGAAATGCTTTAATACACTGTTTTTAAACCAAATTATTGAAACCTACATAGTGTCTACACAAGGATTTGGATTAAATTAAGGGTGGTTTATTTTAGCACTACTCACACAGATTACTAAAAGATTTAAATTAAACCATAAGAAGCCTTGTTTAAAACTGAAAGCATCTAACAGATTTTTGCACCAGTCTAAAATATAATTTCCAATGACACCACAAGTAGTCACCTGCTCAAACACGAAAGCAAAAAGTTCACCTGTGCTCCCATCACAGCTCCTGTATATCTGGGTGGGGGAACATACGGCCTGGAGGCCCGATCTGGCCCTTGTCTTATTTTGATTTGGCCCACAGTAAGGCTTGGGACTTCCCCCGCAGCAGGGTAAGCTGGTGCTCACACTACAGACTCATAGTAAGTCACTGAGCCTTGGCATTCCCCCTGATTTCCCCCCCCCACACACACACACCCACACACAGGGCTGGAGCACAAATGGAACCCCAAGTGGAGCATGAGTAAGGTGATTTTTTTTTTTTCCTTTTTGCGCTTCTCACTTGAGGACCAGGTCAGTGAGATTGTATGTTTGGGTATTTTTGTTTTTAACTTGTGTGTAGCCCCCACATATTTGCCAAAATATCCAAACAAATCAAGGTGCGATTCAAAACTGATCTCAACATGCTGAAAGTGACCCCCTGCTGAAGATTATAGTTAAAACATAAAATAGCTGTTCTCTCTCAACAGACAAGTTCCAATGTCCACACGTACAGGTGAGATACTGCCGAGCAAATAATCGGTACCATCTTTGCCTACACACCAGCAGTAATCACCAAGAAGTGCACAGCTCACTCTCACAGGGACTCTCCAATACAATTTGCCTTTCTGCTCTGAAGTACCAATCATGTCATCAATCATTTATTTCAGAAATAACACAATTGGGAACACTGAGAATGAAAGTCAGATGGCATTTACTGTTACCTTGGCTAAAGCAGAGTTCAACTGCAATTTGTGGCAAAGAACTTCCTTGCACAACATTTCTGAGCGTAGTGCCCTCGATGTGCACTGTAGCCTGCATCACCTGCAGATACACTCCAAAGAGTAGCCAGAGTGCATTAGGGAAGCACAGTGCTGCACGCTTCTGGAAGATGCTTGTGACACAGCACTGAAAGGGCTGCATTTCACCAGCTAAAGAGCTATGGATATAGCAGACATCATACACCACCACCCTCTTCTTTCACTCTGCGAGGGTGGCAAATGCCTAGTACTGTATCAGTCAGAGGCAGAACAATAGCTTTTATAGTTGGAGCCCTCCATTAAATTTATTAGTGCTTGCCTACAGTGCCTTAAATCCCCATTGTATTGCGCACAATGACAAGTCAAACAGTGAATTAGATACACTTCAGTAGCTATTGGCTGTGAAAGCTGGGGATTTGTGAAGTGTAAACAAACGGATCACCTGACCTCCAGTACTGCTCAGCCCAGTTAAAAAGCATATTACAATTAGCACAGCATCTCACATACAGAGCACAGAAGCAGGTGGCAACATACACAGGCTTATGCATGACAAAGACTAAACGAACTATCCAATTATTTTATAGGTTGTGGAAACATGAATACAGTAAAACTCCAATAGTCCGGCATCCAATAGTCTGGCACTCCTGATAGTCCGGCATCAAAATGGCAAGAGCCTAGTGAGTGAGCTTCGCCAAAAAATGAGTCACAAAGTAACAGCGGCAGCAGTTGAACTGAGCAAAAAGGGTAAAAAAGGCTTAAAAAAACTAAAACATTACGGTATACTGTATACAGTATGTACAATAAAAGGGTTAAGAACACTTTATACAGTACATAATGTATACAGTATATATATATATATATAACCTGCTTATAGTACCTCCTGATAGTCCGGCATATCTGATAATCCGGAACCACCTAAGTCCCATAGGTTCCGGATTATCGGAAGTCTACTGTATATCTTAAATTACACTTCCAAGTGCCAAATAACCTGTTTTCAAATACAAATTTACTTTGATGAGAGAATAGTATTTTGTGCAATTATTCCTACAAAGAAACTGAAAGACTTCTTCTGAGATTGAGATGTACCTTGTCATCTTACCTGACCAACAATCCTATTTACGATAGGGGATTTCATCTCCGACATACTTAATAGGAATTTGCCATATATATGTCCAAGAAGCAATGGCAAGAAGAGTGAAGGAATAGAGACCCTTAATGGTCCAAACGATTTTCTCCTTCCCACTAGAAATAAATCACGAAATCTAGTTACTGTAGTTTCTTTATAAAAAGAGTTAAAAGCCAGTACCCATCAATTAAAATGATTTTTACAGTTATATTTACAATGTTTCTCTCCCTGTTCCTGGTGACCAAGAGAGACACGTAAGCTGAAAATTAATGTGGACCTTAGAAAAAAGTTGTTAGCACTTTGGGGTACAGTGCTGGCTGGAAACAGGCATGGAACTGTGCGGAAAGAAACCGCCTCCAACTGTAGGATTTCTATTCGGTACAGGCAACAGGAGGGTGTGTACAGCTGGTCCCCGAGTAAGTCAACCGTTCGCAGTTACGACCGAAAACGGTCGTAAATGGCAGACCCCGAGTTACAAACGCAATCTGCGCTTACACGCGACCGCGCTGTTCATAACTCTATAGGGTCCGACTTACGAACAAACCGAGTTACAACCAATTGCTTGGTCCGTAACCGGTTTGTAAGTCGGAGAGAGGCTGTATATTCTTTGTAAATTAACAGGATTGCATCAAACACCTGACTCCACCATCAATTACTCCTGTTAAGGGAAGCAACTGATAGGATTGCAAATTTTGGCTAACCGCTAGGGATAGTTTAACCAGTTAACTGATTAAGCAGGATACGCGGGGGGGAGCGGGGAGGATTGCTCCAGCCAGGCTGGTTACTGGGTAATGGTACACATCACTACTAACCACTCAGGTCAAAAGGGGTAACTTTGAAACATGCTGTAATTTTGTAGTTTATTTACAGTTTTCTATCTGCACGACTGCTAAAATCCCAATCTATGGAATTTGACAACACGTTAATTCTGCATACATCTGTAATCCTCTGGCCTAATCACTTTATAATTCTTACAGGTTTAGCAAGAGGGACAGCAAAGAAGAGCTGTAACAGGACCATACTGTATCAGCAAACATCAGCATTAAAGATTTCCCCACAACAAACGCTTTTGGATATGTACATGGAGACAGTTAACTCTACTTTCCTTGGGGCAGTTTCCTGTTTTTGCCAACTCAACAGCACCTGCAGGGAAAAGGTGTCATGTCTACTTCCCTTGAATTTGCTCTGTCAGTCCCAGACAGAGAGCCTCTCTAGCCAAGATCCATGATCACATTATGGGTCTGCAGGGATTCCAGAGGAAGATGACCGAGTATAATCTTTCAGTATGTTCAAATAAATTATTTAAACTATTTTAAGACTGAAAAGTGTATGACATGCTTCGTTGCACTTGACTGATTTTGAGAAGAAAGGGGGCAGTAAAAACCAAAGAAGGGACACAATGTTTAGTCTAATCTCAAACATGATTTCATACTAAATCTGAAATTACATTTTTAAGACACCAATTTTAGCCTTACAGGGTGTTGAAAAGCTCCTGCCAGTCTTTCCCTTCTTTGCCACAGTCCCTTCTCAGGCCCCCTCACCCTCTCTGAAGGTTAAAACAACTTGCAAAAGAGACTGTCTGGAGCAGGAACGGCCTTTTTGTTCTTTCTGTACAGATCTAGCACAGGGCTCCTAAGAGCTTCTGCACTAAAAGTAATGAAGAGCGGTGACTTCACTAGTGGTGAGTGGGGGGGACATGGTAACTTACAGGCTCTGAGAGGATGGTTTACGAAGGTCTGCTGGTGGTTGTGGTGGGGTTCCTCAAATACGGGAGATCTAGCCACATAATTCAGGACTGAAGGAGCTGTGTCTAAAAGGTGTTTGCCCCTGCCTTTTTGTATCAATAACAGCTTTATAGAACCTAGGAAAAACCTGGTTTCTGATCAAAAATCACTGTCACATTTCTTTTCCCTTGGACCACACACCTCCTACAGATCTAAAAGGGGACAGGCACTGGAGGTGAAGTGAAGAATGGGACGGTGACCATGACTGGAACTGGACCTCTCTATCCACCCACATCAGAGGTGGCTTGACTGATAAGGGAAGGCCCCCTTGGGCGAGCTAACTAAAGGTGAGAGGAAATGGAGCAGTAACTATGGGAGTAGCCCGAGGTGTGTCAGATTCCAGGAAGTCAGACATTTACTACAAGTTAACTAAAACTTAGAAAATATGGATTGTCAAACAGTCATAAAAAAACCAGGACTACATGGAGAGCGGGCAAGTACTGCACAAAAGCTAAAAAAGAATCCCCTGATACACCCTCCTGATCATATTTGTAGGGAAAAATGCAAGAAGTCTGTTGTTCCAGGCCTCTTATAATTTCCAAATGAGATCATAGGAAAAAAGCCTTATACCCTCACACTGGATGAGTTATCCTATCAAACTGAAAAAAATTAACTCCTTAAACATACAGTCGGTTCCCAGTGTCTTGACCTTTTAAGAGTAACTATCCTTTTGGCTTGAACTTAGAGATCCTCCATCCAGTGTCTGCTGCAGAAATGTTCCTGTGTCAGTGCCAATGATTTAAATATTGTAATGTGCTGTGTCTTTGGTTGTCAGGCTCACTGGTCTCGGAGGAGAAATGAAAGACTCAGTTACAGGCACTGAGTGTCTGCAATGCAGTATAATTAGCTCTATATCTGAGGTGGGTTCTCCCCTCTCCCTGCCCTCTCCCCCCTCGCCTCCCTGTCCTGTCAAGCCACTTCCTTGCTTCAGGTTAACAACAGACTGATGCAAGTGTATCGGCAGCCAAATATGTTAACAGGTTAGCAGAGAGCCAGAAATTCAAAGAGCACACATATACCTCTGCTGCTGGGTCATTACTTTACCAACAATTATGACCTACCAGATTTGAGATATTTAAGTACAAGAGAGGAAACAACAATTAGACAATGAAAAGCATATTTAAGGAGCATATTTAAGTTTGAGTGCACTATTAATCAACTGTAACTAGCACTACTAGATTCTGCTTCAAGAATCACCACCAACTATGTTCATCTGCCCATAAGATTGCATGAAAAGAAAAAAAAAAAAATGAAGGACCCTGAAGGGTCAAACATTCAATCTGACCTTAAACAGGTCTACAGCATTTTGAGCACACAAAAGTACAGGCATCATTAATGCAGACATCCAAGGACCTGACCAAATCTTCAGATCCGATGCTTCAACATTAAAGTGAACTTATTTGTGCCAAAAACTGCAGAGACAAAAAAGCAGCCTAGTGTTTTCAGTACCTGGTCCTTAAACATCCAGAGGTTGCTTCTGTATCTCTTGAGTTTTCTTTTGGATGGATACAGGCTATTTTAATAGTCACGGACGTATTGTCCCCCTTCCCCTTTCTGCAGTCTCTACCTCCATGCACAGTGTCATTCTGTATTTTGACACACAAACGCAGCAGGACACGTCAGTACTAAAACTGCTCCTTCAAGCAGTAATAGCACTGCCGAAGAAAAACAGCTTAATAAATATCCCTTCATTCACCTCACAGAGTGGTATGAAGCAAAGCAGCACAACTAGGGAAGCAAAAACAAGATGAATAAAAATAAATATGAAGCATCCTAAATGACTAGGGACCTCTGAAACACCACAGGTAGCATCTACACAACCTGCAAAGGTAGGCAACAAGTAGTACAAACACCTGCCCCATATCTATGCCACAGCCCACACTGTGGATGGCACAAAATACAATTGCACTCGTGCAGAATTTATTTTCCTAATGTAGAGAAATGTACCTTTATGTACCTTTTATGACAAGGTACATAAAACTTTAGGTTAATGGAGACTTAGAATCCTATTACATAATTTTTTATAGGACAGAAAAGGGCTGAGATAAAATAATGAAACAGAACTTAGCTTTCAGAGATCACAGAATACATTAATTCAGAGAAAATATAAGAGCTCTCTCTCTTTACTAAGTTTATTTTCATGTTGGCAGAGACTCAAGTAGTTCCAGGTTCCCAAAGACTAAAACACAAAACAAATTCCTGTTAATTTCTTTATGTTCAGTCTCATGCGCAGGGTTAATTGTCAAGAAAGAAAAATATTGTTATTGTAATTAAAAACAAGATAGAATCAAGATTATTTTCATTAATCAGCACTAATTTTCTTAAACTAAATGGATACATCCATAGCAATAAGATTTCAAAATGTCCTGTTTTTTTAAAGATGCATCATAAAAAACCTGTGTATTGTATAACAATAATGCACAGAAGTAGCGCTGGTAACATCAAACGAAACTGATGAGTGACATGGTGGCATTTAGTCTACCTAATTTACTCTATGCATCATGGAGCACCAAAACCTATTGCTCTCTGCTAGCTATAGCAAGATTAACTACCCTAGAGTTATGCCTTAAGTAAACAAAAATAAGAGAGTTTCAAAGGGCAAGAATTTAAAAGGAAATAATTTTTCATGGAGAATAATGCTAAGACATAGTGCACATTTTATTCAGTAGCAATATCAGACCAGCCCCACAGTACAGTTGATTTCATGATCAGAAGCCTCTATTTTCTCAGAAGTGCTTAAAAATGGCCAGGTATAACCACCACCACCACCTCTGGAATGTACGTTTAAATAGTCAAAATGCTACAGTTTTATAGTTGACTAGCTGCCACTCCTTACTTTGTACAGAAGCAGCAATCCTTTTAATGGGGTATCAGCCTGAGTTGTAAAAGGCTACCAGTTGCCAGATACCTTTGAACACTGTATTTACAAAATGCATTCTTCAGAACAAGCCTCATTTCACTTTATCATCCGTGTCTGGAATCCAGCAAACAGTCTTAACTTATGCAGTTATACATGGATATAAATAGTTAGTCCTGTGCTATGTAGTTAACTCATTCAAAGCAGAAGTCTGCAAAACTTAAAAGAAGCTCTGAGACAGGAGGATGCAGGCAGAGAAATCCTTTTAGAAAATCTTGCCACCACTGTACTGGGAGGGGAAGGGGAGAGGAGGAGAGAAGATTTCTTGGCTAGGAGGAACAAATACCGACATTGCTGCCAAATGCACTCAATGAAGCTGAATGCCAAGTTCGATTACTGAAGAAGCAGCAGGTACTGTAAGATGTCCTGGATGGAAGCTCCACAGGCCAAGGAAAACATGGAAAACCCCTTCCGCTTTGTAAAGTAGGCCATCCTAGTGGAAGGTTTCTGACTCTTAAGTAGGGTCTGTTGTTAAGTAGGACTCTGAATGCTCATTCAGCCATGCAGCAGCCGCCTCATCAGATGTTGGAAGCGGGTCATCGGATTTGGGGCGCGTCTGTGGTTCAGCACAGGAAAGTTAGCAAAGAGAAGAACTGCCATCAGAGGTTGAATGGACAGCAAGGCGGTCCAAGAACTGGTCTGGTGTTCTCACATGCCTCTGGAGAAGTCCCTGGGAGGACCCCTTCACCATCTTAGCCCCCCTCAGAGTCATAATACTTGCGTTGGGGTAAAGCCCTTGGCTTCACTACCTCCTGGATCCAAACCTCTGAGCCTTCAGTGTGCTTGCCTCACTCCCTGAGCTACCATCAGAGAGTCCACTTCAGGCTCAAAGAGCAACACGCCGCCAATCTCTTCAGACTGGAGCGACTCTTGACAATGTTGTAAAAACAGAAGGCTTTACTGAATGGCTGGAACAACATAGAAAGTTCTTAGGTAGCACAGAGACTAGAAAGTTACAGCACAGTTCATCTGGGTCTGTCCAGAGCCCAGTGGGCCCAGACCCCTCTCTGTCCCTAATCCAGAAGCATGTGACCAGCCTTCCAGCAGCCCCATACACTATACCACACCTAACAGCCCTCATACAACATTTCTTCTGATTCTTTTGATTCAGCATAAGCTTAACCAGTTAACTGCCTGTGTGGCACACCCAGCTGGGCTGGAGCAGCCCTCCACCCGCAGCATGTCTGGCTGGGCTAGAGCATCCCCCTACCCGTGACACAGCGTATGCGGGGGGCTTCTCCAACCAGGGCCTCCCACACTACACTGTGGGAAGGGAGCTGCACCAGGTTGGAACAGCCCCCACCCATGGCACACGGTGAGCAGGGGTCAGTTCCAGCGACTCAGACACTGGTTAACCCCGTAAGCATGCTGTAAGGCAGGATTTCCCAACCTATGGGTTGAGACCCAAATATGTGTAGCCATTACATTTCAAAAGGGTCGCCAAGTGTCTCCCCAGGTGGCTCTGCCTCCCCTCCTCCCCACATTTTTTAATTGCGGCGGGTCACCAAGTCTTCCTAAATTGTCAAAATGGGTCCCCATCTGGAAAAGGTTGGGAACTGCTGCTGTAAGGCAATGCTTAACAGTTAAACCTTACTATGCCTAACTTTGATATCCCAGGTTACTGGGTTTGAAAAGAAATGAAGGAAGTGACACTTTTGAAAGTCAGGGTTTATATCATGTGTCATCACAATAACATTAACTTTACTTGATAATTTGCTACAAGAAACATTTGGAATTATTTTGTACACACTGTGGAATTATTTGACAACAAATTTTGTAACTGTTGATGTGTTTGAGATATCTGAACAGAGACTGGCTAAATAGTTAAGTTTTAAGTTTCCTTCAAGCTAACATAGTGTTTGATATTTTCTAAAGCAGAATAGGTATATCTGTTTTTCAAGTCAGATTTTTAATTCATTTCTATTACTCAAGCACAAGAAAAAATCCACTCTGGATTCTTTTGGCATGCAAACCTCACTCATATGTATGTTTATCACAGTTGCCTAGAGAAAATCCTAACAGTATTGTAAATGGCAAGACTGACAGATTAGTAATCTTTGAGAATGCTCCTTTTTATACTTGACCCACATCCAAAATGAACCAAATCCACAACATATCAGCATTTAATTTGCACCCCCTACAATGCTTACTTAGAAACAGAACACTCAGAAAAAAACTGGAGAGTAATGTGTCGGTGTTAAAACCTGTTCCATGTTACTAGCTCAGTACCGCATTTGGCATTAATGGAGTGAGAACTTTAAAAACTCAATTTCTCAAGTACTGTTATCTAGAAAACTGGGACTACAAACAGGTTACATAAAACCAGGATCAGAGTAAATTTTGCTCTCAAACAATGAATGTGAAATGTCATTTAACTAGCAACTAAATGGTTTTCAACAGCACCAGCTGAAGGGGGAAGGATGAACCAACAGTTGTCAATAACAGAGCACTTTTCTAACATCAACAAATGAGGTGTTCAGGAATTGCAGTAGCCTGTACCACACGGGTTAAGTTCTCTATTAGCAGTAACCTTCCTCAGGAAAAGTGCCCAGAGAGGCTCAAGTATACTTCTGAGAACCAATATCCTGCAATGGACTTTTAGACCTGCTATAGCTAGGACCCAAGGTGAGCTCCAACCCCTTCCCCCTCCATTTACCTGGTTCAACCTGCACTTCTCAAGATTAGGCCAAGATGGTTGTGCATGGGGTGAGGGCAAAGAGGAAGAGGGCTTTCAAAGGGTATATCTGTTCATCTAGAGATCTGCCTAGTTTTACAACAGGCTACATAAAAAACACTTGTGAAGTTAGTATACACATATTGACTTGCTTATATTGCTTTATACAGCAATACACTGAAATGAAAGGACAATTTTTATATTCCAATTGATTTCTTTTATTATATGGTAAAAATGAGAAGGCAAGCAATTTTTTTCATTAGTGGTGTGACACTTCTGTATTTTTACATCAGGATATTATAAGCAAGTAGTTTAAGTGAGGTGAAACCTTGGAGTACGCAAGACAAAAATCAGACTCCTGAAAAGGGTAGAGTAGTCTAGAGAAACTGAGAGCAACTGATCTAGAAATGCTTCGTAATTCTCTTGATATGCCATATATTACAACTGGCATGTACATAAGTCAGGAAGATGGCAGATTTCAGACAAAATGGTGCTTGGTTTGAGGGGGACAGAAGACTGCAATAACCAAACATGTAGAATCGCATTCAGGCAAGACTGCAGCCCTGAGTGAAAGTTACACAGCTGATAATGCCATTAATTTAGCTACTGACTTCAATCCAAGTTATTTAGAGCAACCTTACAAATTAAAATCTAATTTTTGTGTAAACAGAAAATTCAAAAAGCCATGTGGTGTATACTTGAATAGTGCACAAACAATAATCCTTCCCCTTTTAATGCGGTGACCTTAATACCAGTTCAGTTTTTAATCATCTGGTTGTATCAGTACAGCTGGCATCCACTCTGCCTGACACAGAACCGCCCCAATAAATAAAAAATAAAACCTCTTAACCAACTCATGACGATGCCTAGGATGCTTAGAATCCCTTTATCTCCTGGATTTTATTTTATCATGACAATGGCTGAACGAAGCCCACTAATTCAAACATACAACTAATCTTTACTGACTAGAAAATTACTATGGAAATAATATTTTCCAGGCATTATGTTTTCGATTCTGATCTAGAAAACTGAAATGTAAGTACCCCTAGCTCAAAGTGAGGGTCATTCAACATGAGCTTTGTGGAAATAAGGAGATTTTTGGCTCAGAACACAAAAGCAAAAAATTAATGGTGTAAATTATGGAGTACTAATAAATTCCCCAGGGTCTCTGACCTGCAGAGAAATGTCAGGTAAGAGCCTGTAAGGATAACTAGATCTCAATAGCTCACTGTCATTTGCTTTATAGCTCCAGTACAAAATCTAAGGCCCCACACGACTGCCCTCCTGGTTGCTTCCTCAGTGCTTGAGTGCAATAGTTTTGCTTTAGAACTCACAAATAAATGTTTTTTCTAAAATTTACCAAAAAAATAGGATACATATGCAAACAAAAGCCAAGAGTGAGCTAGTGACTAGCTCAACATACCAAAAGCCATCTCAAAACAGAGGGCGCACACATACCTCCTGCGGGCAGACACAAACAAACATCTAAGAGGCCATTTTTTAAAATAAGTCTGGGTTCCCTCCCCCCCCAAAAGCACTGATTTAGATGCTTTTGAAAAATGTTATGTTTTAGCTCTAGTCCTGAACAGTTCAGGTGAGAACTTCACCATCCACTTTAAGGGTGGTAACTCTGATGCTGGTGATGCCAATATTAACTAATTCAGGCTTGTAAGAAAAGAGAAGGAATCAAACCTTCCTTTTTCCAAAGCTGGTGGGGATGGGAAAGGGGCAAATTAAAAACACCAACAGGACTGTGTGCAGAACCTTCACCAGGGAGCACAACTGGTTTAGTTTTCCTAAAGGAGGCTCAACTTTTTAAAGTTGGGAGAACATGATGATGTAAAGTAGCATAACCTATCTTTGGAAAGTAATTTTGCTCAAGAAATGTGAGTTGCCAGCCAAATACACATTACCTTTAGAAAAGCAGCCAATTTCAAAGCAAAAGCCACACACATAAATCATTCAATAAATACTGAATGATAGGTACCAATTTCCTTTCCACTGGTATGGAAGCTATTTTCTCACTCATCGTACATGCCTTAGGCATTCTTTGTTTTCATTCAGCATTTTTGTCTTAACATGTAAAAAACAAACTAAAAAAATTAGTGTCTACCAAAATTAGAAATATCAACCCAGCAAAGCAAGTAAGATTCACTGAAGGCTGAATTACATGATTATGACTAGGCTGCTTTAATAGCTTTGGTCCTCTCTATGAGAAAGAAAACGAGACGGAACCATTCCTTCCTGCTTATGTTGCTCCTTGTGATACTTTTACTGGTCATTACTTTAACCTCTAATTCCCAAAACACCTTGATGAATTAAAATATCTTTTGGTGTCTAGTAACAACTGAAAGCAGCAAAATTTAAAGGTTACAGTAAGGGTCAGAATTGAACTGTAAGGAGTCAAACACAGCAGAGTTAAGAACTGAAATCCCATTCTTATCTTGCCACAGTCTATTTATATACCGGAACTTATTTGACATGTCAACTCCAAAGCACCCAATCCTCCCCTTCCCCCAGTGAGTAAAGGACAAAATGAGTTAAATCTCAATTTCTTGGCATTATACCATGGAGCACCAGCCTAAACTGAAGACTGAATTCAATATGGGGGGTTTGGAAAAATACTTTGCTAATAGTAACAGCAACAACAAAAACCCACCACCACCAATCACAAAAAACCACAGCACTGAAACCAAACACACTTTTCTGGCAGAGGAGGAAGGAGGAAAAACAAAAAGATTGTTCTGAATTTAAAAACAAATACACATGCGCATGCACACATACGTCCGCCCCTCCCCCCAGGGGCTAAAAACAGGCCCTCCAACCTACAAAAATGGGACTCACAAAGTAAACAGCGAATTTCCCTATATTTTCATGTATGCCGTACAGTAAAAAAAATTAAGTAGGGCAAAATTTAGTCCATATTAAGGATTGCAAATAATTTAAAATTTGCACTGATAAGTTTTACAATACTTGCATTTGGAGAAAATCTTACTGGAAATATGTTTTTGCTTAACCAACATTGCACACACCTCTTTATAAAAATGGATGAAAAGCATTGTTTTTCTTACATATCTACCCCTCAATGTAAAAATGTTGTCGTTTCCCTATATCTCTCTGTACTGTTAAAACAATTTAAATTACAGCCTAAGCATTTTGGCATGAAGCAAATATCAAAAAGCTGTGTGAAAAATTAGATTCCTTGCTGTGGTTATTTCAAACTCTACAACGGTTACAATAGTGTTTACTGCAGTCTCACATGGACATATGTAATAGTTTATTAGCATGGTGCTCTAATGCATAAGTTATTAGTTGTAGGCATTACTTGACTGTAATGATATCTACAACCTAAAGAATGCAGTCATTATTTACACCTGACCTGTTGGGTTACTGGATGCAATACTTTGCTAAGGATGAAAAGCTATACTACAGTTTACTTCAAAATAAAATCACCCATGTACACTCCAGAAACAGTTTCTATTACACATGCAAAGTAAAACACCTTTGTCATTGAATGTACAGTACTTTGCTTGTAAGCTATTACTTATTCAGAACCTTTTTTGAAACCTCTGACATATTTTTAGTCTACATGGGGATATAATTCATGTCATACTAAATCCATAATAGCCTAGTAAAGTTACAGAAAATGGCATTACTGGGAAGTAGAAAAATTATTTTTTCACACTGAAGCTGCATAACTGATGTTCAAGTTGATTTTAAATCTCTCTCTTTTTTATTAGACATCTTATTCCAGGCCAGGATTAAAAAGACGGCCTTAAACTGCTGTCGGCGTGGGTCCCAATTACTCTACTTACTCCCCAACTGCTAGAAAGGAGTCAACTCCAGAGAGCACTTGCCTGACCTAGTAACCTATAAAAAGCAACCCAGGCGTTCTTCTCGCCCCCTTAGATAAGGAACAGGCTGCACTTGAGCCACGTTCAACTGCCCTGGCAGTGACCAGCGCTCCGGGAAGGCGCTGCCTCCCCCCTCATGCCATCTGCCTTCCTCGGGAGCGGTGCCCTCCTGCACCTGGGGGAAGGTGCAGGCAGCCTCCGGCTGCTCCCGCTCTAGCAAAGGAACGAGGGCGCCTGGCGCTAGGAGGGGCAGTGGCTTCCCGGGCTCCGGGCCTCCCCTGCGCCCCCAAGCCCGCAGCCCCCGGACAGGGAAGGCACCTTTGCGCGGGGAGCCGCCGATGCTCTCGCTGCTGGACTGCGCCTCCGCGGCGGCTCTGCGCAGGCTGCCGAAGTAGCCGCGGGACCGGGAGGCGCGGGCGCCGGGGCTGCCGAAGGGCGTGGAGGTGCCGGGCCGGCGGGTGAAGATGCCGCTGAAGAAGCGCAGCAGCCGGTCCGGCGGGCTGGCCCGCGCCAGGCGCTCCGAGAGCCGCTGCAGGTCGCTGTTGTCCAGGGTGCGGTTCTTGCCTTTGCCGCGCTCCCAGCGCTCCAGCGGCTCCGCCTTGCTCAGCACCTCGCCCACGTCCAGCGTGTTGCGCTTCTCGGCCGGGCCGGCCGACGGGGCCAGGCAGCCCGAGCTGCGGTGCCGCTTGGCCCGGGACAGGGCCCGCGCCAGCTCCCCGCCGCTCCAGTGGCGGAAGCTGAAGCTGCGCCGCAGCCGGCCCGGCTCCCCCAGCCCCGGCTCGGCCTCCGCCGGGCGCGCCGCGGGGCTCGGCCACCTGCGGGCCGGCTCGGGGGCGAGGCGGCGCCTGGCCACCTGCAGCCGGCCCAGCTCCAGCTGCCCGGTGCTCAGGGTCCGCAGGCGGCGGACGCCGCAGGGCTCCTCGGCCTCCTCCTCGGCCTCCTCCAGCAGCAGCCCGGCGCGGGGCAGGCTGGCGGAGCCCGGCAGCTGCCCGCCCGCCCGCCGCCGGGCCCGAGGCGGCTCCGCGGCCGCCAGCGGCTCCTTCTTCACCATGGTGACGGAGATGCGGTAGACGGTTCTGCGCTGCGGGGCGCCGCGCTGCATCCCCTCGGGGGGCGGCTCGCTGCCGGCCAGCAGGTACATGGCTCCCCTCAGGCCGCCGCCGCCGGCCCGGCCATGCCCCGACGGGCGCTCCCGGCGCGCCACGCAGCCAAGTCGCTGGGCTGGGCTCGGCGCTGGCGAGCAGGCTTCACATCACCGAGCGCCGCCACTGCACGGGGCTCGGCTCCATGCGCTCCGGCTCCTCGCCCCCTCGGCAAGAGCCGGCCCCGCCGCCTGCATCCTCCCGCCGAGCCCGCAAGGCGCGCAGGAGAAGCGGGGCTGCCCCTCACAGCAGCGGAGCCGGAGCCGCCTGCGAGTTCATTGTTTACAGGGGTTGCACGTTGGCAGAGCTGGGTCCTTTCCCCCGAGCCCCGCCGCTTCCCTGCCCTCGCCGATCGGAACCCCGGCGCAGTCCTCCCGGCCAGCCCCTGCCCCGGCTGCAGGCGAGGGAGAGGTTTCAAATGCAAAGGCCCGCCGCCGCCAATTGCACAGGGGCAGAGTAACCCGACCCCCACCCAAGCAGCCCCTCCAACCGCAATCCGCGCCCCGAGTCTCCCAGCAGCTCGGCCAGCGTTCGCAGAGAGCGGCGCCTCAAGCAGAAGCGGCAGAATTGAAGTGCCGGACTGGATTGCTGCTCTCCTGCGGACTCGCTAGACCCAAACACACCCGTTCCCCAGCAGCAAGGGCTTTGTAATGGAAAGGAGAAGAGAAAAAACATTGCTCTTCCTGCCTTAGGCTGAGTAGTACTTCAAGGGAAGTTACTCAGCCGATTGCCCTACAAGACCTCACCCCACCTGCAATCATTCCTCCTGCACTTGTTGAGAGCCACAGGATCAGTCATTTAAAAAAACTGGAGGCCACAGTGGCATATGCAGCTTTTCACCTGTTGGGCTCCTGTTATAAACCAGTTCCTGTCCACACTGTCATTTTCCAAAGAGTTAGAATTTGTCACATACTCTCAGTGAACTGTCACAGGTCCCAACTGGCAGTGAAGATATTCTCTAGGGTTATGTCTACACAGCAGCATTATTTCAGAATAACTGACGTTATTCCCAAATAAAGTCCGCATCTACAGCACAAGCGGTTATTTTGACATGATGGCAAAATAATGTCGAGCTGGAGGACTTCTTACTCCGACTCCTGTAATCCTCATTGTACGAGGAGTAAGGGAAGTCGGAGAAAGAGTGCTCTCTCTTGGACCTCTTGCTGTGTAGACAATGCCAAAATTGCGTGTGACATAGCTCAAGTTGCGTCACTTATCTTGGTTTTAGCCCTGCTGTGTAGGTGTGCCCTAGGAAGCCAAAAAAGGAAAGGATATCCAGAATGAGCTATATTCTCAACCCTGAAGATGCTTCCAAGTTAAGACTAAAGCTCACTAGCAGGTAAAAAACTGTGCTAGAACTTCAAGTGGTTCTACTCATGGCCTATCTGGTTCATAAGATAGCAGCACAGAACACTAGAACTGGAAGGGACCTAGTGAGGTCATCAAGTCCCATCCCTTGCACTCAAGGCAGGACCAAACACTATCTAGATCCGTGGCATCTAACCATTTCTGAAACAGTAGCCACTACAGTGGCTACTGCTATAGCGAACTAGGCGCACACAACCAGCCAAATAGCCACATTGTTTAGACCAACTAGCCACACTTAACCAGCCAAATAGCCACATCTGGCTAGTGGCTAGCATGTTGGGACACCACAGTTCTAGATCATCCCGATAGATGTCTGTCTAACCTGCTCTTAAATATCTCCAGTGATGGAGATTCCATAACCTCCCTAGGCAATTTATTCCAGTGCTCAACCACTCTGACAGTTAATGTCCAACCAAACCTCCCTTGCTACAATTTTAAGCCTGTTGTTGCTTGGTGAACAGTGAATTCATTTTCCTGTGTTGTCAAATCTGGCACCCTTCACAAGCAACACATTTAGAAAAAAACAGAGTAAACTAAAGAAGCTAAGAAAATTTTATTAACACCAAGAAAGGAAGCCAAAGTTTTGTAGAAGATAGCCCCTATTGTGCCTTCTTCCCATCTAAAATCAGAACAAAAACCAGATACATCTATTCAGTGATACAGTCACCTTAGCATTGGACACACCTCATCTGCACACACACTACTTCAACTTCAAATAAGGGGAATCTGTATAACACCATACCTGTGTTGTTAATGGCCCCCTGTACTGTAACACATCTAACTCACTGGAATCCACTAACAACTTCACATCATAGAGTGAATTATGGCCAGCCATCCTTGCTTTTCCATTTAACTTTTTTTTTTAAACAGTTCACTAACTTTTACTGCTTATCTTGCTGCAAGAATAGTAAGTGACTGTACCCAAATATTCACAATTTCTACAATCTTTTCTGCATGGATGTTTGCAGCTCCACTCCTACAGTGAGATACAATTTTGAAATCTGTATGAAGTTTTTCAGAATATTGAAAGTGCCACTTGATCCTAAATAATCATTTGCTGTAAGTGCAAAAGTTACAGCACTTTTAATCATTTCACTCCACAAACCACCTAACCATTATCAATTTTTAGTATTTCCAGACACTACTATTTCTAGCTGTTCAGGGCTAAAGTAGTCCTGAATTGTACAGTATTTGTGGAAGCACACAATACCTCCACCAGATGATAATACAGTGTCACAAAATATTAACCTAACACTAAGACAAGGCGGGTAAGGTAGTAATATATTTTATTGAATGAATTTCCATTGTTGAGAGAGAAGCTTTCACCTTTGCATGGTTGAAATACCTCACCCAGCTGGAGTCTCTAATACCTTGATACCAACACAGCTACACCATCACTGCACACAACCTCACTCTAAGTCACTGTAGTATTCATTATCATTGGCTATTGTAAATTCTTCCAAAAAAAACTCCATGCCACAATTTCCACTGTGCTGTATCACAGAAGTAGGTTTCTTACTATGGAGTGGAAGAATCCATTTCTGTTTTAGATGACTGAATCTTCAGTGGAATGACTTTCAAGCACAATCCAATAGTCTACAAGTGTTCTTTCAACCTCTTTAAACACACTATTCTTTTCAAATAAAACAGTCATTACATCCCTTCTAGTTTGTATATTTCATCATCTATTCAGAAATCACACTCCTCCCCACCAGAAAAAAATAGTAGTTCCCAATGCAAAGGATGGCACATGCAAAAAGCTCTTGTCAGTGTATACATGTAATTACACTTCAAAACCTGCAGACAGGTTTTGGATTTTTTTACAATAGAATTTATCCTATTTCAGTCAAATAAGCTTGCTTCTTGTGGGTTTCTTACAATCTGCATCACTTAGAGTAGTTCAGATACCATTCTATACAGAAAAAAAACAATTCCTTTCAAAGAGACCACTAGTGGTGGATGGACAAATCTGCTTTTCAGACTGACTAGTCATGCATTATTTACCATCCTGAAACTGACATAAGATTTCTCTTAATGCAACTAAGTTTGCTGGCATTCAGATGTGTACCATCTAAATGTGCTGTCATTGCTTCCCTCAATTACTGGCAAAGGACTTACCCCATATCATTATTAACTTTTCTGGGGCATTCTTGAATAGATAATATTTCACCTCAGCAATGTACTCATTCTAAGATAACCAAAACAGGAACACATATTAGTAAAATTTACCTTTAGAATTCATACATACAAGTATAAAAACTGCTGTATACCACAGGTATGAAATCTAGATAAATGTCACTCAACCAAAAAGTAAGATGTCCAAAGACTCTGTACGTACTAAAAGCAAGAAATGCCAGGAAAATATTGTTTGTTAAAGGAGTCTCCAGGGAATTTTTTTCAAATTAAGCAATACTATAAAACACGTTAACTATTTCATAAATATTTATAGTGAATACATAAAGCATCATTTCTTTTGGCATGTTAGCCAAGTTCAAGCGAAGTCCATCAAGGCACAACTTTCAATTTAGTATGTGAGTACAACAGAAATACTTTAAAAATTATCTCCATAGACGGCAGGACATTTCTGCTGGCTTATTCACACATCTCCCCTTCTATCAAAATCATGCTGAACTCTTGTTTTTATCATAAAGATAACTTGCTTTATCTTATACTTGAAGGCGTGCAGACTCAATGAGCCAACAGGTCTCCTTTAGATTCTCTTCAAGGACAAACAAACAGCCACAGGTCGAACCTCTCTTCTCCAGAACTCTCTGGTCCAGAAACAATCCTGTGGTCCACAATTATTTTAGTTAGCCAGATATCTACTTTTCATAGGTGTGGCCAAGTTTCCTGTGATCCCATAAAATTTGTTCACAGCCACCAGAACTAGCTTTCAGTGTTTTGTGCTGTTATTTAGCTCTAATTTACCCCTAAATGACCTCTAACAGCCCAGTAAGCAGGGACAGTGTTGGTAATGCTGCTAGACAATATTGACCTCCTGTGGTCCAGCAAATTCTCTGGATCAGAACTGATCGAGTCCCAAGGGTGCTGGACTAGAGAAGTTCAACCTGTACTAACATTCACTGCAAAATAAACTGCAATGATACTTTAAAATATTAATGCACACAATCACAATACAAACAATAGTTAACAATATTATAGGTGGATATTAATGGGCTTTTATTACGTATTAATTTATGAAACATCCATTATACGCTACTTGTCAATAACTCCAATATTACATTTGTTTAAACAACTATTTATTGACGAGACTAACTGCACAGTATTTTAGTGGGCCTTTTTCCTGCCACAATCCACAATACTTCAGTCCAATCTTTGTAAAGTAACAACTCATGATACTTGCCTGAATTCTAACTTTAGTCTCAACTCTTACTTCACAGGAGAGGCTCAGAATCAGAATACAGCAGGTCAGCCTCAGGTAGATCAGCAGACCCATATGAAGATTTCCGTGCACCTCTCCACAATGTGCATGGCCTCTAGCCAGTGTCGTCAGCCTCCCACTTTGAGGCACGCAACTGGGTTTAGTTTTAAATCGCTGCTGAATGAGCCTCTAGTGCACGTGACTTTTACAATGTTTAACATTAATAGTAACATTGCTAAAACACAAAATAGTGGCATTGTTAGCGGCCAGTGCCACAGATACAAACTGTTTCTAGAGCTGAGTTCAACTTCCTCATCATCCCAGGTCATCAGAGGTTCATATTTTACAATTATTTTTAACTTGGCCTTTACTCTTTTCCATTTGAGCCTCTGGGGAGGATTAAAAATGCTCATAAAATTATCCTTAATAACAATTAAGACAATTTACTGGTTTAAAGGTTGCCAGACAACCCATTTTTCCATTTAACAGCCCAGAAAGGATATAGCAAATGTTAATATATTTCCAGCCAACAGCTTTAATTCTGAAAAGCGCCCTGGATGGGCAGACTCCTACATACACACGAAACTCCTAGCAGAGAATTTTTCTCTGCTCTTGAGCAAAGTCTTAACACCTCTTCTAAAAACCATCTGGCAGACTGCAATCATTCTGAAATTCCCAGTCGTAAGCCACAAGCCAATTATTGAGACTGTTTCTAAAGATTTGTCATTTGTTTCTGTAACAGTGCAAAAGCCACACCCTTTCTTTAATACAGCATTATAAAAAAATAGATTTCAAGCTGCCTTCAGATACAAAGGCAAAAATCTGTGTGTCCTGTTAAATTTGCAACTAGAAATACCAAGCTGATCTGACAAGATGCCCAACCACCAGCGCCTGTATGGGCTGCATGAGCAAACCTATTAGGGATAAACAGGTGATAGAAAAAAAAACACAGAACACACTGATTTTCAAGCCAAATTGGAAATTAGTGGGAAAAGTCAGTTGTGCTTTAATAGCTTAATTTCCGGACTAACATATTCATAGATTCAGACTCTCAGACTTTAAGGTCAGAAAAGACTGTCACAATCATCTGGTAGGACCTCCTGCACATTGCAGGCCTCAGACCCTCCCCCACACAACTCATGTAAGAGACCCTAGACCTCTGGCTGAATTCCTCAGTCCTCAAATCATGGTTTAAAGATGAAGTTTCAGAGAATCCACCATTTAAATTAATTTAAACCTGCAAGTGACCTGCTGCAGAGGAAAGTGAAAAACACGCAGGGTCATTGCCAATCTGACATAGGAAAAATTCCTTCCCAACACCAAATATTGTGATCAGTTAAACCTATGAGCCAGACACCGGAAAGAATTCTCTGCAGTAAGACCTCCCCATGGAGGTTCCATCACCAGCCATTGGAGATATTTGCTGGTAGATGTCACAGATTACCTACAATTGCAAGTGGCTAGTCTTATCCCAACCCCTCCATAAACTTAACAAGCTCAGTCTTGAAGCCAGTTATGGTTCCACCTGTTCTAAGAAGGCAGTTTCAGAACTTCACTCTGATAAGAAAACTGTCCCTAAGTTCAAGTCTAAACTCGTTAAAATCCAATGTATGTCATTTGTACTTGTGTCCACACTGGAGCTTACTTTCAGTAACTCCTCTCCCTTCTTGTATTTATACCTCTGATGAATTCGTAGAGAGCAGTCATATCACCCCTCAGCCTTCTTTTGGTGAAACAAAGAAGCCAAGCTCTTTGAGTCTCTTCTAGTAAGGTGGGTTTTCCATTCCTCAGATAATCCTACTAGTCCTTCTCTGCCACCATTCCATTTTGAATTACTATTTCTTAAAAGATGTGCAATTCTGGTCTCCCACAGTATTCCAGATGAGGTCTCTCCAGTGCCTTGTATAATAGTACTAACACTTCCCTGTCTACTGGAAATACTCCCCTGATGCATCATAGAACCACATTACCTTTTTCATGGCCACATCATATTGGCAGCTCATGGGCATCCTCTAACCAATAAACCCAGGTCTTTCATTTCCTCTGTCACTTCCAACAGACATGTGACCAATTTATAGCGAAATTCTTGTTGTTAGTCCCTAAAAGCATGACCTTGCACTTTGCATTATTCAATTTAATCCAATTTCTGTGTTTTCAGTTTCCAAGGTCATCCAGATCATCTTCTATAATATTCCAGTCCTCTGTATTTGCAATACCTCCCAACTTTGGGTCATCCACAAATTTTATTAACTCCCATTTTTTGAGCCAATGTCAGTAATGAAAATGTTAAAGATTGGTCCCAAACCCACTCCATGAGTAACTCCACTAACATCTTCCCTCCAGCCTGACACTTCACCTTTCAGTGTGGCCCACTGTAGTCTTCCCAGTTCTTTATTCACCTTTCAATTCTCATTAATTCCCATCTTCTCCAATTTAATTAATAATTGCCCATGTAGAACTGTATCACATGCCTTACTGAAATCCAGGTATATTAGATCTGTGCATTTTCTTTGTCTTTAAAAAAAAAAAAAAAAAAAAAAAAAAAGCTGTCTTCTCAAAGATGATCAGATTGGTCTGGCACGATCTATCTTCTATAAAACCATAATGTTTTATCCTAAGTACTGTTAACATCTATGTCCTTAACTAATTTCTCTTTCAAAGTTTATTCTGAGACCATGCATACAACTGATGTCAAATTAATAAATCTTTAGTTTTCTTTTTCCCCATTTCTTAACAGGAAATGTATTGGCAACTCCCCAATCATAAGATACATCTGTAAGATCTTGGATTGTATTACAAATCCTTGCCTATTGGGTTTGCAATTTCATGTGCCAGTTCCTTTAATATTTCTGGATGGAGATTACCCGGGCCTCCCAATTTGGTCTCAGTGAGCTGTCTGAATTTGGACTTCTACCTCTAATATGGCAATTTCCACCTCCATATCCTCATTTCCATTATCCATCCTCCACTAACCTTCATTACCTTATTAAAAGCTGAAACAAAGTATTTGAAACAAAAAGTATTTGTTTCAGTGTTGGGCCATGCACAGATCATTTTTAATCTCCACCGCATCCTTGGTGTTTAGCAGTCCCACTCCTTCCATTCTTGTTTTCTTTTAATTTGATATGGCTATAGAACTCTGTTTGGATTTTGGTAGGTCTTTCTTTATCCCTACACTCTGTGATCTCCAACTCCAAGGAGTAGTTTTCCTTGCTGATCCTATCATCTTCCAATGCTTATAGGTTTTCTGCTTTCTCAATCATGCATTTGAGATGTTACTTGTCCAGTTTGGTCTGCATGCTTCCCTATGAATTTTTTCCACTTTGCCGGGATGTAGGCTTCAGATAGCTTCTGCAACTTCGTCACAATAATTCCAAGTTTCTTCCACATTCAGATCTTTGAGTGTTTCAATAATCCCCTTATTTTTTCCCCAATGCTGGCCTCTTTGAAATCAAGAACCTGTGTTCCAGATCTACTTTTATCTTTCCTTTTAGTTTAAACTGAATTAGCTCGTCACTCAGACTAAGGATACCCTCTACAACCAGATCTTCTGAGGTCCTCATTACTCACAAATACCAAATCTAAAATGCCATCATTTCTTGTTGGTTCAGCAACTATATGGAGAAGGGCAACTGCATATCTATTATTCAATATAAATCTGTCTTTTTATTCTTTTCTGAAAGCTATCAGCACTCCAAGTAGAATTAGACAAATGCACAGCAGGGCAACTGTCAAAAATAAGTATATTTTATAACATTTAAATGGTCATTAATGGCATTCTTTTCAATCTTTTGATTATACAGGATGATTATGGCTAAGGAGTAACTAACTGAAAGTTCAATATATCTTTAATGAAGTTATATCAAGATTAAACTCTCTTCCTTAAGCAAGCACACAATTTAGCTCTTTGGATATATTTCTGAAATCTTTTGGCTATCAAGGTATCTTTGTTTTTGTCATGATTAAGGGTTTTTAAACCATTTTAAAATTTCAAAACTATTAGTGTTAATCATAGAAATTGTCTATCAGAACTCTCCATAATATACATATTGAAAGGCATGTCATGTTCCAGTCTTCCCTTCTTAGCATTTGTAAAATTTACAAAGCACTATACATTATGTAGCTGATCCTACATCACTATGGTTCTGTTGCATTGTAATTTTAGATGGACAGCTTTTAGGCAGTCAAGAGAATTCTTGTTTAGCTTTTTTACATGCCTGCTTTCCTTTAGTGCCAGAAAATATCCAACCATTTTAAGGCTCTACAATGAAATTCCTTGGTTTTTTTAGCATGTGTCACAACTATAACATTGTATATATTGTGGTACAGTTAATATACTTGCAGATTAAATTTTGAAGGCAAAGTATCACTCCGGTTATTACCTCTTATAACAAACTTCCTTGGTGAAATAAAGGGAAATTAGGTCGCCGGAACAGTTCAGTTCAATAAAATGAGACATGATTTCATTTTCTTTTCTCATCTAGAGAAAAAGACAGACTGCTTTCCATCTACTGTCACTACAAATCAATGTGCAATGAAAGAATAGGAGAAGACATCTGGATAAGAATAGTATTATGCTGGAGGGTAATGGCAATCCAGAATCTAAACCCAAGCTCCATCTCAAGCCACAGGGTTTTGCATTAAGTCACTGATCTGTGTTCTTTGTGTAACTTAAGCAGTCGTCCATTAAGTAAAGCCACTGTTCACTGTGGGCAATTCTTTTGTCAGCAAAAGATTAAAGTAAATAACCCCAATCAAATTCGACATACATGGTATAGGCTTACTAATCAAAACCCAATATTTGCCAAGTCACCTCACGAGTGTATTAGAAAGGTCAATTCTGTCCATCCTCACTTTCTTTAAATGCCTGGGAAAACAAAATTGTCTTCACAGCATGCCTCAACCGATTTGGGCTTTTCGTACCAAGGGAGAAATTAATGCAGGAGTTAAGATCCCTTCTGCAAAATGCCCTGTCAGCAAACCACCTCTTCTGTCTAAATGAGAAGACTGTAGTGAACATGCCTCTGCTAATGGCAGAGGCAATATCTTGGATAGGAAGGTCCTAGGCCAGGGCTAGGCCAAATGTGGCCCGCAGGCCAAATGTGGCCCACCATGCCATGGTTCTGGCCCAAAAGCACAGCAGGAGCCTCAGTGAGGGTCCCTATTTGCCCCGGACACCGCTCAGAAAAGCCAGCTGCAAGGTCCTGTTTCTCTGCAAACAGATGCGAGCCTGGGAAAGGGGGGTAAGAGGCTTTGCACACTGCCCATGCTCCCCAGCACAATCTTACAGTTCCCATTGGCTGGTTTCCGGCCAATGGTAGGTGCCTGTGTGAAGAACAGATAGCCCACAAAGTACCCCCCCTCGGGCTCACGGCTGTTCAGATGCACAGGGCCCCACAGCTGGCTGCTCTGAGCAGCCTGCCAGGGCATGGAAGGCAGGAAAGCTGCTGGGCTGCTGGCCAGGAGTCTCACAGATAAGCATCTCCCACAGCCTGCCTCTGGCACCCCAACCTTCCCTTTCCCTAGCCCTCTGCACCATCACTCCTTCTCTACCCCACTGCCCCCATCTCCTTCACCCAAATTCCCTCCCAGACCCCACACCTGCACTCAGTCCCTTACCCCAAGCTCCCCTTCTGCATTCAACTTCCATCCCAGAGCCCGCACCTCCTCCATTAACATCAGAGAAGAATGCAGCCCTTGGACACTTACTAAATGCTTGGAGTGCCCCCCCCCCCCCCAATCAAAAGTTATTGCCCACCCCGGTCCTAGACCAAAACTTTGTTTTGAAAATTAACTACTTTAGTCCAATTATAAAAACAGGAAGAGGAATCATGCCTTATGAAAATAACAGATAAATATGTGAATTCCATCATAGTTTCATTTATGAAACATTAACAACCCACCCTAAACCTTTATTTTATCCAAAACTCTTAGCTGGAAAGGCATCATTTAGTGCAATACAGATCTAAGGAATTAAATAATGTTAGTGTTTCCTTTTCAAGATGCAAGGGCTTCTAAATTTCAAACAATGGTTGTCCTCTCTAATAGTGTGCTGTATGTAATTATAATGGCTGTTAGACTATATGGCATAGTAAGAATTTAACTTTTTCTCTTTTTAATTTTGAAGTGTGGATTTTTATGTTTTTTCACTCCCATTTATGTCATGTTTATTTCCCATCCATATGATTCTAAGCTATTTTGCTCACATATTCCATTTCCTCCTTTTTCCACGTATTCTCATGTCTAATAGGCCATACATAAGCAGTTACGAGAATAGCTATAAAGTGACAAACAATTATGCTGTAGATGTAAATAAGATACTTGACTGCAAGTTCTCTTTAAACAATCTCTACTAAGGGAAAGTGTTATGAAGGTCTCTGAAAGTGTTCCGGTTTCTGTTCCTCCACATCGCCTACAACATCCCAACTGCAATCAGGTCTATACTGAAATATATGGTTGTGCCAATTTTCTTCCACTATTTGATCTGAGGAAGTGGGTCTGGCCCACGAAAGCTCATAACCTAATAAACCATCTTGTTAGTCTTTAAAGTGCTACATAGTCCTGTTTTTTGTTTAAACTAGCCTTAAGGTTGTCTTCTCACTAGACAGTTACTATTGTAAGACTCTCTCTCGCTGTTGATGTCAGAAGATTTGTGCAGCAGCTGATGGCATCAGCCTCTCAAAGTAAAACACCACAATATTTTAAAAATGCATAAACTATTTTATTCAGATTTTTAAATAAAAATAAAGGTTTTAGTCACAACATGTATTCTATGTATCTAACAAAATAATCCACTCAAAGAATAATCCAGTCAACAGAAAGGATGCTGAAAAAGAATTAAATCATGAAACAGAGTAATTGTATGTACTGAGAATCCTACCCAAATAGCTGGCTAGATACTATTTGGCAGATTTTAAAAATAATAAAATATATCAAGGTTTAAGTGCCACCTAATTAACCCTTACAATGTTTAAGTTTACCTTACTCCATGTCATCTCCCTAGATCTTTTGGATACTAAATTTGAGACACTTTTGAAGACACAAGATTAGTTTTCCCTATACCAGTAATACCTCTATACTACACCACATCATGTACTCTATATGGATATGTAGTTAAAGACAGATCTCAACTGCATTTGTAACATGCCTATTATTCATATTACCGGAACAGAAACCGGAACACTTTCAGAGACCTTCATAACACTTTCCCTTAGTAGAGATTGTTTAAAGAGAACTTGCAGTCAAGTATCTTATTTACATCTACAGCATAATTTAGGAACCATAGGCACGGACCAGGTCTTTGTTATGCTAGTTGTATACAATCAGAATGAAAAGATGGGCCCTGCCCTCTAGAGCAAAAGAAATAGACAGGGGAGTACAAGGAAACAACAAGCCAGTATTATTAGTTGGTATGATGGGTCGCAGCACACTACCAGCAACCTAACCACTGTCAAGTCATTGTCAACTGTTTGGTAAGTATCCTGCCAAAAGAGAATTCTGAGGAGGGATCTGAAGGTGAATAATGAAGTAGCTTTGCAGAGATCTATGGAGAGTCACCTCCCAAGCGTATATAATCAGCTTATCAGGACCTATATACTGCTAGTGATGTAATGCACACAAAGGACAGTATCTTGGTTTGGTCTTCAAAGAAAGATAATATCAAGTCAAACTTAGAGAAATGTATTTAAACCCTTATTTTGAGGCCAAGCTTTTCACATCAACTCAAATTCCATTTTTCTATGGGAGCTGTTGATTGCTGAACAATTTTTGGAAATCTGGCTCTCAAGTTTTAGTAGTTTCAGTCAACCATAATGATTCATGTATTAGCTGAGGTTCTTTTATATTTCCATTTAATATTAGCAAAGTATTTTAAGGAGTACTTGAAACAGTTTTAGACCCAACCATTCAGTAGCAGTGTAATTCTTCCAACTAAGCTTTCACTCCCCGTATTACAATAATGTATAGTACAAAAGTAACAGAAAGCTGAGTTGTAACATCTACATCAGTTAATAAGTTTCTAATCCTTCATTTATCACACACCAACTGTCTCACACTTTGGTCTGCTCTCTGTGCACGTGCAGAAAGGTGATTCCAGGACGTCTTCTTTCCCTTGTTTCGCTATACCTTCTCTTTGGTCTGATATACAAAAGCATGTGGGTTATACGTCTATACATCTGCACAAACTGTGTAAGCTTACACAAGTATATACAGTGGATAACCTTTTCATATGCTCTGAGCTTTGACCTAATTTTCCTCCCACTGAGGTAAATAGGAATGTTATACTATTGGAGCAGAATTAGGCCAAAACCAAGGGCTTTTGAAAATTGCCCCCAGGGTGAGATGCTCAGTATGTACAATCTAGATATCATAGGTCAGCTAATCAGACACCCCCAGCATCCACTGAACACAGCTGGTAGTACAGAAGAGCCAGTTGCAACTCCCTTGTTCTGATGTCTGGATTTACACTGGCTCTAAAGCAGGGGTGGGCAATAATTTTTAAGGGGAGGGCACTTCAAAAGTTTCTGAAGTGGCCAGGGTTGCCCCGGAAGGGGTGGGGCCGCAGGCAGAAGGGCGGGACCAGGAGACTTCTCATGCTCCCCCACCCACAGACCCTGATTGGCCTGGGGGCGGAGGAGCACATGAAGTCTTTGGCCTCTGCCCTGCCCTACTAGGGGTGCATGTCAGCTAGAGAGAACCACCAGCTGTTTTAAAATAACTGGCAGTTCTTTCTGGTGCCATGCACCCGGGGGGGAGGAGGAGGAGGGGGAAGGACGGGAGGACAGACTTTGCACGCTTCCCCATCCCCAGGTCTCGATTGGCCCGGGGGCAGGTGACTGGCAGGGCAGCCTCGATCAACTGGCTTGGTGAGCTGGATTCAGCCCACGAAAGCTCTGTTGTCCATCCCTGCTCTAAAGTATGCTGGCTAGCTATGGCAACCCCGCATCATAATACAGTAGCAATGTGGCCACATCCACCCGGTCCCTTCTGAGTGTATGAGCTCACAAGGAAAAGGAGCAGTATGGGCTATTGTGTCATATTAGGTTGGGGAGAGAAGAGTCCATCGGAGGAGAGGAAACTACAATTTTTCAGCCATTTGCTCTCCCTAAAACCAAGAGAAACTGACCCCATGACATTTGCCACAATAATATACACGTGAAGTCCATCATTGTGTGTACAAATGTTCTAAGCCACCTAAGTAGGACACTCACACTAATCACAAGTGGTGAAGTCACAAAGACGTTATCGGCCCCCTGCTGGAGGTCTCGTGGTCCTATCAGACTCTGCCCAGAAAAAGGAGCAGCGAACATAGGTCCCTGCCTACAAAGACTGCAGGGAAGCAGCCAACCAGGTACAGCAGGCTCAGTTAAAAGGAGCTGCTGGACCTGAGAAGTTCAGTTAGTGGCTGGAACCAGGAGTGAAGGAGGATTAAAAGGCTGTGGCAATTCCACAGGAAAAGAGAGCTTGAGCAGGGAGAGGCCTGGGACACTCCGCCCAGCACGGACGCCTAGCAGAGAGAACTTGAATTAAAAAGGGAGCTGTCCACACAAAGAGGCCTAAGACAAGATCTTGAGCACTCAAGACAGAAACAGGAAAGGAGGCCTGGGCAATATCCTGCTAAAAGAGGGAACAGACAGAGAATCCAACAAGGGGCTGGGACAGAGGAGGAAGCAACTCAGGAAATGCAGCAGCAGCAATTAGAGACAGCAGCACATGGCTGCTATTTATAGGATTCCTGGGTTTGAGATCAGGAATAACGGGAAGGCAGATCACCCTCTGCTGGCCACTGGTGGA
This sequence comes from Rafetus swinhoei, assembly GCA_019425775.1. Classification (NCBI taxonomy): domain Eukaryota; kingdom Metazoa; phylum Chordata; order Testudines; family Trionychidae; genus Rafetus; species Rafetus swinhoei. Next base: position 75,485,342 of record CM033439.1, read on the forward strand.
GTGGCTGAACCCTCAGGAAGTGGCTAAAAAACACTCTAAAGCAGGGGTGGGCAATACTTTTTGGCCAGGGGCCACTTTGAAAAGTTTTGAAGTGCCCCCAGGCTGCTCAGAATGGCGGGGCCTAAACTGGAAGGGGCGGGGCCAGGACGCTTCTGTGCTACGCCACCCCCAGACCATGATTGGTCTGAGGGTGGGAGAGCCCGTTTGTCCCCCCTTCTCACTAGGCACCCATGCTGGGCCCTGCCGCATGCTCCTCGCAGGGCGGGGGTAGGGTGGGAGGAGGCTTTGGGTTCTCCCTCTGCCCCCAGGCCAATGAGGGCCTGGAGGCGGAGGAGCGCTCGAAGCCTCCTCCCGCCCTGCAAGGAGCACATGGTACTTTGATGTGCCGCGCGCTACTCGCAGGGCCGGGGCAGGGCGAAGGAAGTTATGCGCCGCTCCCCTGCCCCTAGGCTAATCAGGGCTTGGGGGCAGGGGAGCGCATGATATCTCCTCCCACCCTGCGAGGAGCGCGTAGCCCTTTGAAGTGCTGCATGCTCCTTGCAGGGCGGGAGGAAGTTTCACGCGCTCCCCGGCCCCCAAACCTCAATTGGCTTGGGGGTGGAGGAGTGACAGGGCCTCCATGGGCTGGATCAACCTGCTTGGCGGGCCGGATCCAGCCCGCGGAGGCCCTTTGCCTAACCCTGTTCTAAAGCCCAAGAAAGGGGCTGGAATTTAAATGGCCCACAAACGAGCCTGAGGATCCCAAGAGGGTCAACCATTTTTTGGATTCTGCTGCCCTGGAAGGGTCTGGTTGCCCATTTTAAACTGAGAGAGACTTAGTTGTAGAGCTGGGCCACTAATGACCTGTCTGACAAGGCCAATGGCTGACGGCATAGAGGAGAGTGTGCACATAGGTTCGCACCCAACCAACAGGAGCTGCTAATGGGGATGAATGTACCCCATCACCAGGCAATCATACAAAGATGATGGGCACATTAAGCATGCTAATATGGAGCTGTCCCAATAGGGCCACTTTCCCTGCCAGATCTGCAGGGTTATTAGTTGGCTAGAAAGTAGATGCAGCTGCTATGACTAAAAAGGGTAAAGAAAACAGCCACAGCCAGAGTGGGAGAAAGTCTGGACTGGTGGCCTGCTACTGATGGAAAAGGGTGTGTTTAAGATTTTCAGTATAGATTGTAAATTGAAAAGTGTGTTAAGGACCTGTACAAATATCAGAAAACTTATTTATCTAATGAACTAATCAACCTTCCTGAGACAAAAAGCCCACCTTGTGATACTATATACATTATGATGCAGGTTCAGTGAAAGCCACTGAGATCCTGTTAGAGTCCTTTTGCTGACCTAAGTTTGGCTGCTGAATTTTCTCAGTTATTCTCAATCAACATGCTTCATTTAATTTAAATACACATCAAACAAGAAAAAAAAAAACACATGTATGAAAAGAAACTTTTTTAAAAATGAAGTTGGATTAAAAGTGAAGACATTCTTGCCTTCCATGACTACTGAAAGCACTTCATCCATCCACCTTTGACAAAGCAGTGCACATTTTCTTTTACAAATACACCATTTTACGAATTATCAAGATCATGTTAGGCACTAGATTGGGTTTATTTTACTGCAGACCGCGGCTCAATAATTTTCAAATGGGGATAGCTGAACTACAAGACAAGGCCTCCTGTGTGGTATCAATATCAAATCAAGTCCTTTTTCTGAACTAGTCTTGTATCATTTTAAAATCACTATGCCACCTGGAAAGGGAGCACTGACTAATGCCGCAACCACCACACTACTTGGACAACACATCGTTACTGAAACGGGACTTCAGTTTTTGCTCACCTTGAGGGCTCCAAGATTATACTTACAGCTAGACCTTCTTGTGTACAGGATGGCATAAGAAGCATAGCCCTAATCAACTCTCTTCCCTCAGTCCCCTAATATTTCCCATTTAATTCCATCAACATGGAAAGTGAAAAAATTAGCACAATTTTCTTACATTTTAAAAAACCGATTGGAAAATTCACTTCCTTGCTTTTACCATTTTAGTTCCAAGGCTAAGCAATCCCAGCTGTCCAGGAAATACCATTGTAATGAACACATTTAACATGGAAGAATCAATCGGGACTTCTGTCAAAGGTTTCACATACTGTGAACAGGCCAGAAATAAAGCCTAACTCAACCTTCTTTTATGACTTCAGCATATTCAAAATTGAAGCACAGAACTATGTACTGTATGTAGACAAATGAATCAGAATAGGAAAACTGTCAAAGTCAATCAGACTGGCTTTGCAAGGTTAGACACAGAAGATTAGAAGACATAACCCTGCATCCCTGACTGTTTCTACACTGCTTTTGGTTTAGAGCAAATTAAAATAAGTGGTGGTCACGAAAAATGTTTGAAATCAAAGTGAGAGAGACAATCTAATTGAAAACACTGGCTTTCCAAATGAAAAACAAATTACTCATTTTGCTGCACATTTTCTTTTTCAATAATGTTCCTCTGACCTGGACATCCCACCAAAATACTGCAGTTAGCAGGCTACTTTACCCTGTTTCATCCCAGGTGGCTGGGGGTTGGCTCCCTCTCAGCTTCTCTAATTGTCTCATGTTGCTAAATTAACAGAATTCTCAACTGCCTACAAAAATCCTGGCTGTAGTTGCTACATAGTGAATTAAATATGAACACTGTTTAATAATTTCCTCAGGACTGCAATATTCTTTACCTAATGTTTTAGTCATTACAGCAGAGACATCAAAGAGAAAGCCCAGTAGCATTGCATTCACACACCCTAGCATCACTCAGCTTTTCTACTTGGGCATTAAGAGAATTAACTCTGAAATGCATCTCTGCTCTGTTCTTCCTTGGACGCTTAGATGTTACAAGTTAGGTGCCTATTCAGAATTCCCCCTCCCCGCAAATCCCCTTCCAGGCCTGGTGTTTTCAGGGTATTTTGATGTTGTGATGCTCAGTATTACAATGCCCAACTGATTTCAGAGCCTAAATCTCATTGTGAAAGATTTTTGGCATTTAGGAGCCTACATTAACTAACCAGCTCATGCAAGTCTGCAATTCAAGTGTTTAAGAAAATGCATTTGTAAAACTACTGGAGAAAAGATTCCTTGTATGAGCCTGCATTTTAGCAGGAGGTTAGACTGATGACCCTTACGGTCCCTTCTAAACTTACAGTTCCATGATGACATGTCTGTAATGTTTCCTTTTTTCAATGGGTTAATTAGAATAACTTAAAACTCCCTTTTCTATTCTGAGATTTTCTGTCTTCCACTTTCCTCCCTCAATGTCTAACGCACTAGAATCATAGAATAGAATCATAGGGTTGGAGGAGATCTCAGGAGTCATCAAGTCCAGCCCCTGCCCAAAGCAGGACCAACCCCAACTAAAATCAACCCAGCCAGGGCTTTGTCAAGCCGAGACTTAAAAACCTCTAGTGATGGAGATTCCACTACTTCCCTACGTAACCAATCCCAGTACTTCACCACCCTTCTAGGGAAATAGTTTTTCCTAATATCCAACCTAGACCTCCCCAGTGACTACATTATCATTCCTTTCAGACAGGTGAGAATTAGCATGTCCTTTCTGATTAGCTAGCATTTTCCAGTCTTTGCTCACTGAGAGAATCACTGTGCGGTTGATTACTCCACTATTTTTCAATAACATTGCCTAGCAAGGATGTGGTTTCATTTGAAAGCTGTCTTCTATCTCACACAGGAAGCCAGAACATTAAGATCCGAAGAAGTGGCTAAAACACACAAGAATCTACCAGTTCAATCTGCTTCAGTTAACCTAAAGAATGAGGCATGGTAGAGAATCTGGTTTCGCAATCAAGTATTTGCAAAGTAGGAAAGGCAATATTTAGTAGAAAGTATTTCATGGTTCTTGTCTGTTCTGGCCAACTGAATGTCCATGATCAAATAAGTTCTGTTGTATACCTTGCCTCCTGAAAAACAGGTGTAATGCTGCCAACATAACAGGCGCATTGAGAAGGCTAGTGTATGTGCAGCAGTAAGATTAGGTGACATGATAGAGAAAAGTGACATTACTATAACTAGTAAGTACCCAGAGATGGTGAAATTTTAAGTAAAGAATTCCTACACTGACATTTCACAGTTTTGGTACTCTGTCTACCTAAGTTACTGCGTTTGTACCTTACAACTAAACACAGGAATTATGGGGGGAAGCCACAGTTCACGAAGACTATAGTCAATGTGGAAGACATTGGCAATTCCAATGGTATTTATTCAGTTAAGTTCTAGAGTTTACTGAAATGGCTGTACTTAAGGAATTGAGCTGGAAAGCTCATTTCGGCAGACAAGCCAGACCTTTAATTGCTGCTGAATCTGTACAATCCAGATCTCCCAGGGAGTGCAGAAGAGGGAGTATTCCCCAGACTCCCATTTAAGAGGCTCCCAAAACCAAGTGGACATGTGACCAGGTGCACAGGGTCTCACTCCCACTCAGATTGGGCTCAGTAGCCCTGCCGTGATGGAGGCAAACCAGAGAGGCAGTGCAATTCCTCAACACCACTCACTGAAATTTAGCCAGGTGGCAGTAAAGGAGCAGCCAGGCCAGACATGAGTGGTGACACAATGTTCAAGGAGGGAAGCCAGGTGCAGCCCTGCAGCACAGGAGTCGAGATGCTGCTGTGGGCTGAGTGTGGTGCAAGCTCGCTCTAGCCCACCTTCTAGGGTGGTCTTTTTGAGGAGCACTGAGGACCCACTTTCAAATTTTGCCTCGAGCCCCCGAAACCTTTGTGCAAACTTGAGTAAAGCTTAAGAGAAAATTCACATACTTCGAAGTGTGACAGCTTAGAATCAAGGGGCAAGTACAGCTGAGCTAACTGAAGCCAAGACTCTTGAGTCCAGAAATCTTAATGCTAAGACTGACCTTGGGCAATGCTTTGAACCTCGGTGTGTGCCTGTTACTCCATTAATGTTTAACCCATTTTGTCAAGTGATTAGAAATCCCAACATTTAGAAATGCTATTACTGGGAAACCCTACATTGCAGTTCATGTATGGTCTGACAGTGGTATAATAATGTTAATTTGAATTTTGCAAGACATTATTCTAGACCTTGATAAAGAATTAAAGTCTGTTAGTTACCAAGTTTCCAGGACTCAAACTCTCAGCCAGTTGAACATCTCTCACACACAAACTTAACTGAGTTCTCCTCTAGTTGTCCTTCATAAATTCATAGTATAAAAGCAGATTTCAGCTAGATTTCTTGGAAATTTCCTTCCCTCCACCAAGTATTTCATCATTTAGAAAGTGCAACAGCAAATCCCTAACTACATATAACTGCAGATCAATCCAAAAATGATCACCAGGGATATGCTGACATTTTCATAAGCGATGAAAAATGGCTTCTTTCCAAGTAGTTAATAGTCTATTCTTCGGTTCATGCAAGTAGCAAGAGGGATGAGAATACACTTCTTAGCTTTAATGCTTTATTTAGCAACACTTTCAATATCTTTATAGTTGATTCAGGGAAGCTATAAGCTAGTTTGTAAGACATAATGCAGGGTCTTAATTCAACGGGCCTGAAGACTGGGTTTAAAAAGTCTAAGATAATACATATTTCATTAGCACAGACCGGAAAGCAATCCTCTGCATTTCTTCAGCATCCTGTGTTATGTGCACCTACATACACACAGAGTACCAACTGAGAGAACAAGTGCAATGGTATCTGAGCTATCCATTAACGTAACCACTCTACTCAACAGCTCAGAAAAGGATATTTAAAAATCAATTCCTGGCATAAATCATAACATGTATTTCACATCTGTTCTACGTGTTAATATGATGTTTCATCTGTAGCACCACACAGATCTATTCCCACCATGTTTCTTCCTCAGTTATGCAGGTGTGCAAGAACAAATTTGCTCGACAAATTTTCCCCCCGGCTGTAGGGGTTCCTCGAAATTCTTCAGAGTTTAAAAGGGTTCCGTGGCCAAATAAAATTGGGAAACACTGCAATACAGGAATTACTGGGGGAGGGGGAGCCTCCGTTCACTAAGACTATATTCCAAGTCGAAAACATTGGCAATTCCAATGGTCTTCACTAAGTTAGTTCTAGAGCTTGCCTTTCTAAAATGGTTGCACTTGAAGAATTGAGCTGGAAAACTTGTTTCAGCAAACAAGCCAGAACTTCAATTGTTGCAGAATTTGTACTAACATTTTATTCTAGAAATGACAGTGGAATGCTTCCAGTGTATATCTGTCAAATACATCACATAAAATTTATGTTGCAAACTTCTAACAGATGTTTTAAACAGACAGTGTTATTAATTAAATTAGTAGAAGCACTATAATGAGACCCTGATGTTGACATTTCATTCTAGAATGCTCATAGCATCTGCAATTATTGTGTAATCTGATTAAAAACTCTTAGAGACACTCTACTTAAGGTGGCAGCTTTTTTTTTTTTTTGACGACCACTCAAACATTATCAGTAACTATGCCTGTAAGGCAACAAAGAATAGAGGAAAGAGACAGGGTGACAAATGAGTTTCCCACTTCCTCACAAACAACAAAACCCAACACACTTGTGCTTATGCAAAGTCTTGCATAACGCCTCAGCAGAATTTTTCCCACTATCTATTAACTTGACCTGAACACAGGTATATATCCAACTCTAAGCTTCTGCTAAACTTCTCTTTACGCTCAGCAATTTTTTTAAAGGAGCTGAGTATTTAAGTGTTGAAAAACGCACTTGTAAACTGCCCAGTAATGCACCTTTCTGAACTCTCTGAAATGAATTGGTTTTGGAAACAGACTGTAAAAGCACTGCTTTCAAAGGATGTAAGGTGTTTGAAGCACTGCTGACAGGAGCATATGTAGAATTTAAACAAGTTAAAGCTGTGAGAAAAAGGCATGTGGGACATCCCTTGGCTGAGGAACGCCAACAGCACTGGAAATGCTGGTACTGCATAACAGGATGTGTTAACAGGTGGACAGTATTCAGAGTTCTAGATACCAGGGAAACACTTGAGAATGTTGAGAAGAGGAACAGGAATTAGTGGAACAGGAATGAAATATGAATTCTGATGAGCAAAGTCCGTATAAATAGGGATTCATATGGCTGGCATGGGGTAGTGAGGTGAGCATTGGCTAAATCTATCTGCTGCTTTACAGTAATAAGGGTGGGGAAATAGTAGGCTGGACTAGGAGACAAAACATGCGCACCATTAAGGAAGGCTTATGTAATGCAGGGGCAGCACTACATGATTTTCAGACTGCCCTAAAAGGAGGGTCAATAGATTGAGACTAATCCAGACAGTTCACTTAAAATGTATTGCTGGAAGGAACCTTAACAAACTCTGTTGAACAAAGCAGCAAGTCTAGAGCTGCCCTCTCAGATGGCAGTCCCCAAGGGTCAGAGTGCAGTGCTACTGCAGTCCAGCAGAAGGCATGTAAACTCACCAAATCAATGTTCAAAACCAAAGCTGCCTTCATAGTGGCAGAAAGAGCAGAACTAGACCTATAAGTAATGTCTTGCTCACGTATGAATATCTAGCTTTAATCCTCAATTGTTTTGGCACACAGACACTTGCAACTTTGTCGAGTGTATAGTTTCAGATTTGTATGCAGAAGTTTATAGCCCAAGTATAGCAGATGTTCCTAAGAGGGTTTGTTAATTGAGTCACTCATACCTATGTAATATACATTATGATTTAGTGTTATGAAGTTTATTCAGTTATACTCTTTCTCCTACAAATTCAATTCTGCAACTATTCCAACACAAGGTAAGTGAGAAAACCACATATACTGTGTTCCCATTACCTCATCCCCAAGAGACAGCAAACAGCCATCTACTTTGACAAGTAGCATCAGTAAGGTAGCCAACAGCAGTGGAACAATCCTCCATTTGCACACTACACACCCACTAAGTTCATCTGAAACAGCGCCAACTCAGACATCCTCCATTTTTCTGCATAACGTAAGAGTTAGACAATAAGATCTGTAACTGGTAAAACCAGTTACAGATCTTGCTTCACGTCTCCACTCCTATTTAATTTACATAATTATAATCAACAATTTGACATGGGAACTTCGAGATTTTAATAATGAATTAATCACCCCCAAAGACTACTGGCAACAAAATGTTGGTCCAGTCTGCTAATCTTCTTTAGCATAAAATTTTTGCTCAGCTCATTTCCCTCTCCTCGAAGCAGAGAAAAGGTACCATTTTAACACCCTGATGTGTGTCAAGTTTATAGTCAGTAGAAAATTACCAAGCTATTTTAAGCTTTTTGTTTAAATATGAGAGTTTACTGCAGCATATCCAAAGTCTGCTGAGTAAGAGTCACTACAAACACCTCTTTCCCTACCAATGGAAGTTAACTATTCCAAAAATGTATACAAAAGCCGATAATTCCTGTTGTCACACCCAGACCTTTCCCCCATTAATGAATGCCAGGCAATCAGCCTCAAGTAATCATATGTCTCTACCTTCCTCAGAATCTTCAAAAAGTGGCCAAAGTACTTTTTCCCAGCAGTTCCTCTCCTTGGCCTAGGTGGCCTCTCTAGAGCATGGGTTCCCAAACTGGAGAGCATGCCCCCCTGGGAGGGCGTGAAGAAATTCCGGGGGGGGGGGGCACGAGGCGACCCAGCCTCCCCCCCCCCAAAAAACAAGTTTTGCTGCCCTGTTCAGTTCCTTTTTTCCTTTTTTTGCTCAACAAGTTTTGCAGCTATTTGGTGGTGGTGGGGGGCGGAGGGGGTGGCCATGAGGGTTTTTCAAAAATCAAAAAGGGGGGATGTGATGCCAAAAAGTTTGGGAACCACTGCTCTCGAGCAACATAATGCACCTGAAGGAACTAGTAAAGTACAGTCAAGACGGATCCAGAAAGGGCAACCTCTAGTTGTCAACAACAAAATCAGAAGATGCAGAGTAGTTACTTTCCCAGAAAGGGGATTTACTGATTTCTGGAGTGAGCTCTCTCTGGTAAGGTTTTATGGGCTTGTACTGAGACCTTGTTTGGAGTTTCCAATGCTGAGCTGATCAACAAGCTTAGAGAGCATTAGAGAAGTGACACATAGGAGCCCCTACCTTACTGAAGCATGCCCTTTGTCTAGAACACTGCCACCCAGATGGAAGAACTGGTAGAGCCAGTGTTCTTTTTTGGCTTCTCATAAAAAAGGAAGCAAACACGAAGCACCAAGGCAGGGTGGGAATACTTTGTGAAGCCATAGCCCAATTCTGCCCAGGAAGTATTTATTCAAGCAGCGCTGTCTGATGAAGGACACTGACTTAAATAATAAGTAATGGCAAGAAAAAAAAAACTGCAGGGATGTCTCAAAATAAAGGGATGTTCTATATGATTTTTCTCAATTAACATATGGATATAAAAAGGGCAAAGAAAATTCGCAAAAAAATGCCTAACGTGCTAAAACCATTGATACCTTAGCTTGTAATATTAGCTTTCACCTGAACATTTTTCCCAACTGTACCTATTTCTGCCCTCTACAGAACACAGCTGCTCACAACCTCATACTCCATACTCTTGGCTATTACGGGTAAACAGTGTTAATGGGTTTGATGCTTAGTGACAGATTTCCAAGACCAACAAAGGCAAAAACACATCTTCACACTTCCTCTCCTGGAGGCAAAATAATGTATATAAGTATAAAAAGAGGGACTAACATCAACTCACCAGTGTTGAACAGTATCCTATTAATAGTATCCTCTTCTGGATTCTTCCCGCTGCTACTTACTGACAACATTTTGAAACTGCTGCTTTCCACATGCACCATTAGACAAATTACACTTCTAAATTACTAAGTGTATGAAATGAAATTACTTGCTTTGTCCTTTCAGTTTATTAAAATTTCCTTCAAAAGGCACAAATTTGAACACATTATTCATTTGTTTTCATAATGTAGAGTTTACAATTGTTACAGTGTTACTCTGCTGCAGGTGTCCATTTCAACTGAATGTAGAAACTAACGATGAAAATCATGTATGTGGTTGGTGCAAAATGCTTGATCCAAAAAGAAAGCTGATCTTGGAATTTGCTAACACTGGATCTTAGTGTCAGGCTCAGTTAAGGAAGATCTCTTCAGGCCTTGCTAGCTGCAAGGGACTAAAGCAAAGAGCGTTTTTGACATTCTGGACTAGATGGTTGCTCTCTATTATTAAGATCCATCTTAATGAGGGAAGAAATGTAACTGGACTTGTGGCTTTTTTTCTTCATAATAGTGGGAAAAAATCCTGAGAGGTTTTTTGGCAAATAGGTTTTGTCCTTTATTTTAAAAAAGCCTTGTATGTTATCGTCCTGTCTACCTTGAAAAACTATGTACGACAGTGACTAAGTGACTTAGGAGCACAAGTCCCATTGAAAGTGAAGAGACATGTGCCTAAGTGACGCAGGAAAATCTCATACTAAGAAAACTTGCAAAGTGACTAAAGCAAGCAAAAACTGAGCAGCTAAGCATTGGCGGAGGAGTGCACAGATTAATCAGTTTTGTTATTATTTCACCCCAATGATTATGATTTTACAGAGAAATACTAATTTGATGTAACACATCTGCCTTTCGGTTACAATGCTGAGCTCCCAAGACATCCTCCATTTAAACTAGAACGCTAACTTGGCATTTCTGGTACTTCAGAAAAAAAGTCTCTTTTTTTTTTAAACAAAAAGTCAGGATTTTTCAGGGGGAGAGGGCACCTATAAAGGGCACAAACCCAAGTTTAAAAAAATCCTTTTAACTGGTAAGCTTGAAGTCAGTGTGCATTTCCCCAAGAGCTCAGTGTACCTACATCCCATTAAAGCAGCATATTAGAAAGCCCTTCCAAGAAATCCCACAAGACATACCACAATGTCAGTAAAGCAAATAATTTACAGTGTGGTTACTTACAAACCAAATATGCAACGCACGGCAGCCAACCATAGCTGTGGAGTATTCCTTTGCCCTATTCCTCAGTTCCACACTTTGCCAAGCTCCTCAATTAGTTCTTGATGGATAGTGGAGTTGCTTTTGACATAGTTGTGTGAACAATCTAACAGTGTTGCACAGTTTAACTATTGTTACTTTAAACCATACAATAACAGCATAAATCCTCTATGAGGGCACACCTACTACACAGCAGGGTTAAAGCCGAAAGCTACGCAACTTCAGCTATGTCAATTGCATAACTTATGTTGAAATAGCTTATTTCGGCTTTTGGTGCTGTCTACACAGCAGGAAGTCCAAGAAAGAGCACTCTTCCTCCGGCTTCCCCTACTCCTCGTAAAAAGAGGGTTCCAGGAATTGGAGTAAGAAGTCCTCCAACTCGACATTATGTCAAAATAACTTCTTGTAACGTAGACGCAGACTATGTTATTTTGGAATAACATCAGTTATGAATGTGTTAACAGATGGTGTAACAGGTATGCTAGTATTTGTGCTTTTGCATACTACATTTAGTACAAATGGCTAAACAAAATATGCTAGGCTCAGTTTCTGCTTCACAGGGTTGCTTTTAAAATGTGCCTCATAACATACAAAGATTTCTGAAAACCACAACAAAAATGCCTTTTCTTAGACTCTGAGTTGAATCCTTTAAATATTATGAGTTGCTCTCTCTACAGCCTGAAGAAAGTAACCCTTCAGAATTTAATATTTCTGCATGGGAACACCACTCTAACCAGCAGGCTCCACTGATCTAGAGTAAGAATTCAGATAATATGAATAGATCCCAGATTAGTTTTTAATACTGTTTTAGAACCGTTCAGAAGACTGAATATCTGTTGAGTGTGTCTACACTGCATTAAAACATCCATGGACTGGGACAGATTAGCTGACTTGATTTTGAAAGGCAATAAAATAGAAGTGTAGATTCTGTTTTAAAATAGATTCCCCTCCCCCTCTCATGATTCCAGACCCCCAGCTCCAGCCCAAGCTCAAAATGTCTACAAGAGCTCTTCAGTCTCTTCTCAGTGCTCAAACTAATTTATGCTTAAACATTACAAAAGTTCATCCTGTCTGGAAATCGTTTCTCTGATCTATTTATTGCATAAAAAGAACGTTACTCTAGGAATTTGTTCTGATGAGCTTCCTGAAACTACCATTTGATTTGAAGTGAACAGGGCCAAGCGCCCCCCTCAGAGTTGCAGAAGTGCTGGTTTCTGATTTCACATGCTTCAATGATAATCAGGAACATCAGTACCAGGCAGCAGCCCCTGGCCGCCGCGAGCAGAAACAGCTCCAGCAGCATCCCCTATCCTCCTTTGGCTGCCTCTGCTTTTAAGCCAGCTCCCCCCAGCACCGGCAAGGGGTGGGGGCTGCCACAGAGCGCATGGGGCGAGCGGGAACCTCTTGAGTCCCTGCTTGTCCCGTGCTCCCTGTGGCACTTCTGCTTCTGAAACGTACAAGAGCCCTGCAGGGTTCTTACACAGTTCAAAAGCAGAAGCACCTGCAGTGGGAACCAGCGTGAGTTGGGACTGAAGCGGCCCCCCCTCACACCATTTCCCCCTGTGCCTCTGCCCTCTCTGGAGACAGTGCTGAGGGGGAAGGGCTTAAAGCCGGTTTCCCCCAGAACTGGCACCTGCTCCAACCCCCACCCCCCTTGCTGCCTCTCTCTGATAGAGGCAGCAAGGTGGGGGGGAAGCAACTAGTTGAGCAACTAGTCAAGTCACTACTATTATTGACTATCCAATAAGCATGAGTCACTTACATCCCTACCTCTATCAGCTCCATGAGTATTTTAGGGGTGCATTTCATCAGGCCCTGGTGACTTGAAGACATTAACTTTTCTAACTGATTTTTAATTTGCTCATTTCCTATTTTTAACTTCTAACAACCTAACCCCACCCCAATTTAACTCTGCCTCTTTCAATCTAACAAACCCTTTCTGTTGGAGAGGGGAAGAAGAGCAGAACTGATTTCAGAGATCTTAGGCGTAAGCTTCTTCCTTGAATATTAATGCTCTAACAGTTTTGCTGAATTGGTTTGATGACAAAAGGGTGTATTCTCCTCCCTTCCTGCTGACTTTTTAGCACGGGATCAACCATTTGGATTACCCATTGAACAGACAGGCCCAAGACGCGAGCTAACTCGACCTTAACCAACATCCCTGAGAAGGACTCTGCTTTTGAGCCCCATAAAGCGGCCAACTAGCACACGGGAAGGGATAGCAGAAGACAAAAAGGCGTACCTTCATCTCTGCCTGCAGATTCCTGCTGCTTTCATGATCAATTGACAGGCTGACAGTGTGAGGTTGGCTGCTCCGCTACACAGCGTTTCTTACCCATGAGATATTTTGAAAAGGCAAGTTTGTTAGATCATGCTAACTAAAGGGAAGCCAAACAAAACGGTAGTGCTATTGTCAAGAGCTGAGGGAACAATGATTTTTCAGTTCATTGTCAGTTTCCAAAAATGCAAAAATCAGGTCAGGTCAAATCAAAACAAAAAACACCAAAGATTTCATTCTGGTTATTCATAACTTTAAAAAATAAACAACAAAAGAAATGGAAGGCTGGATTCACAAAACAGCCTTAGGCCAGGTGTTTTAGCCAAGTCGTTTTGACATTCACCAGGGATATGGGAGACCTAGGTTAAATTCCCTCCTCTGTCTGGCGTGAAGGAAGATTCCGAACAGGGTTCTCACCTGCCAAAAACGTGACCTAATCACTGGGCAATAGTCTATTTTGTGGTGGAGATACTTTTCTCCTGTTGAAGCTGTGCTGCTTTATATGAAATATTTGAAGAGTCTCTGGGCCTGAAAGAGAAAGACTGAGTATAGCCTAGTGGTTAGAGCAGTCGCATGAGAGGTGGGAGATTCAAGTTCATGCCTCCACTCTTGTGGGTATTCACAGTGGATCTCGCAGATGAGTACCCTAGCCATTGGACTAGGGTGGTAGAAAGCCCCCCAGCACCTTCTATTTGTACATCTAGTTCTAACACTGAAAAAACTTTAACAACAACAAATACTCCTGCAGCACCTTAGAGGCCAACAAAAAATGTTGATGGTATCATGAGCTTTCATGGGTACAACAGACTTCAAGAAAAAGAAACCTGTTGGGGAACATTTTAACTTGCCTGGGCACTCAATGGATCTCAAAGTTGCCATATTATTACAAGCCAATTCAAAAAACCAGCTTAAAAGGGAATCTGCAGAACTTAATTTCATTTACAAGTTTGAGACCTATAATAGAGGTTTTAACAAAGACCTTAACTGGATTTCCAGCTACCATTTTATGTCATTATCCTAATGACATAAAAAGCCAAACACCGGGTACTTAAGAGTACTTAGAACCCACTCTCGCCGCTTCATTTAGCATGGACACTCTAAGAAACTATTCTTTTCCCCTTTCCTTTCCCTCCCCATCCCTTCTTTCTTTGCTATTTATTTGGAACCTGAACCCCTTAAACTCCAGTCATCTGAAGAAGTGGGTTCTGCCCGCGAAAGCTCATGATACCAACTACTTTTTTTGTTCATCTCCAACGTGCTGCAGGACTATTTTTTTCCTCTTAAACTCTCAAACACTGAAAAGACTTTCAGAAACGTCAACACAAATCACTGCCATTACTGAAACGATCAACTTTATGGTTTGACCAAAAGCTACTTGCCAAAATAGACAAGATTCATGAATAGTTTCTATTGACACAAACACATTTTTCTAAACTATTAATTCAAAAAACCCTCACCCACGTCTACTGACACTGCTCAGCCAGCAGCAGGGACTAGGTTGCTCTTCAGCTCACAAACAAAAGCCAGAACATAATAGTAAAATTGAGGATTTACTAGGCTGTGCTTGAGGAAGGCCTGGAAAAGAGGTTCAACTGCCAGGGAACTGGAGGGAACTGAGAACAGAATTAGTACACCGAACCCTCAGGCTCCCCCCACCCCCCAAAGTAATGGCAACTGGTACCAAAGAGGGGGAACATGGTTGGTTTGGTGTCAACTATGGTTTAATTTCAGGCCTGCCCTGGGACAAAGGAAGCCATCAAACCACCAATGGAGCAAGGGTTCAAGAAACAGACCACAAGTGGAACTGAGTATAGTCCTTCCCGGTGCAACTGGGGAAAAAAACATCTGATCTAGTGCTGTGGGTTTTGTGTGCTCATTTAGCAGCCTCTTGGAGATTCCTGAGCACCATTATTTCACGTCCTAGTCCCAAAAGGGAATGCCAGCTGGCTTGCTTCTTCCAAAATACCATGTTCCTGCTTGATCAGTTTCCACCCCAAGCAGCTCAAGGCTCACCTGCCACATTGGGAAGAGACAGTGCAATACTGCTCAAAGAGGTGGTCAGCAAGATCTTAGCAGGACTTGCTACATTTCTGTGTCACCCTCCCCCTTTTTGGGGGTGGGGGTGAGGGGAGGGCGGGAGAAGAGTACTCAAGAATTCTCTCCCTACCAGATGGGGTGAGCATTGAAAGATGCAAGCAGAAGGGCTGGCTGGAACAGACGGGTACAGGGTATCGGCGTTTCTAGCCCCAAGGGAGAAGGTGCCAGAAGTGCTGGCTGCTTAGCCTTGTGGGCAGAGCCTGAGAGATGCTGACTGGCTCCCACTGGCCATGTTTGGGTCCGGCACAGTGGCCGGGCAGCCCTGCCTTTTGTGGGGACATCAGCCCTGCTGGGAATCCAGGACGGGGCTCCCGGGCACCTGTCCTGTTTTGCCTCTCGTGTCCGACCTGACTCACCCAGCTCCCCGCCCACCGCAGGTTGGAGTGCTCTAGCTTGGAACCTTTTCTTTTTATAGTAAAATCACTCCAAGAAACGCACAACCTGAAGCTTCAAGTTAAACACCCAAAACACTGGTAAACAATTTTCTTTTTAATAAGCAGCATTAAAAATGGCAACAAAGAAGAGACACTTGTTGGCTGAACACAGGGTTTTCAACCCTCTTTGGGAGATGGAATTCGCTTTTGCAGAGACAAATGGAAAACCAATATGGGTTTTTTTGGTCAAAAGACTATCGCTGCTTTAAAGAAAACAAACCTGCTACGGCAACATGAATCTTGTCACCCTGAATTCAAAGACTTGTTCAGGAGCTTCAGAGGGTAGCAGAGTTAGTCTGTTACAGAAAAAAACAACAAATGGTCTGGTAGCACTTTATAGACTAACGAAACATGTAGATGGTATCATGAGCTTTCATGGGCACAGCCCACTTCTTCAGATGACCGGAGTTATGAGTTTGGGATACGAAAACTCGAAATAAATAGGAGAGGGGAGGGGGAAGAGAAAGAAAAAGGGAGGGTGGAAAGGAAGATGTCAGTTTGGATCTGTGCAACTTTCTTTGTGAAGTTGATGGATTTCCACTCCATAAGGCTGAATGCAGTGCCTTGCATGTTCAGGAGCTTCAGGGGGTAGCCGAGTTGGTCTGTTACAGAAAAAAAACAACATTCCCCTCTCCTATTTATTTCGAGTTTTCGTATCCCAAACTCATAACTCCGGTCATCTGAAGAAGTGGGCTGTGCCCACAAAAGCTCATGATCCCATCTACATGTTTTGTTAGTCTATAAAGTGCTACCACACCATTTGTTGTTGTTTTTTTCAAAGACTTGTATCCACCTGGCAGCAACTGATTTGAAGAAGCTTACTTCAGTAACAACTGATGGTGCTTCCTTCCATAGTTGGAAAAGAGAAGGGGCTAATTTCTCTTTGCTAAAGAAAAATCCACAGTTTCCAGATTTCTTTTCATACCATTGCATTCTGCACCAAGAACAGTAATGCAGCGAACCGAAGAGAGGATTTCTCAAGAGCACAATGGATAGTGTCACAAATATCATCGACTTCATTGTTATGAATGCTCTGAAACAATTTCGAGCTTTAGTTGAGGAGTACAACACATAGTATGGTGACTTGGCAATGCTTGCAGAAGTTAGATGGCTGAGTCCAGGAAAACTGTTAGATCGGTTTATGGATCGACTGCCTCCTATAAGACTGTTTTTGAAGGCAAAGGATCGCCAGGATTTACTGTCGTATCTAGACCATTCCTGCTAAATGTGGCTTTTCTCACCGATATGACACATCACTTAAATGCACTCAATCTTAAACTTCAAGTCAAAGAAGAAAACCTGTCTTCTCTGATGTGAGATGTTTCCTCATTTGAAACAAAACTGGCCCTTTTTGCAGATCAGCTTCGTGAAAAAGACTTAACTCACTTTCCCATGCTCAACTCGCAAGTGGCACAGTTGAGTGAACATGCATCTTTTTTTAATTTTTTTGCCTGATTTTTTTACGGACTACATCTGTCATGATTATGAGAGAGGGCCAGCAGCCGTTAACTACACCTAGCCAGGTGGAGTGGCCAATGGGAATGTAGGTAGGACTTTCAAACTGGGACAAAGGAATTTTGGTTTTTTCCTCCTTTGTCTCAGAGTGCCTCTTCAGCTACAGAGAGGGCCAAAAAGACATGCCTCTCTCCCCAAGAAACAATTCTTCACCTTCTGTAAGTAGGGTAAAGTTTAGATAAATCCATTAGGTTTTATTGTTTTATGTTGTGGGCATGGGATCTGAAGTCTGTGCACCTTTTAAGAAATGTTTGGTTTTTCCTTGTAACTAAGTTCTAGGCCTATGGAGTTTCTCCATGAGTATATTATCGGTTACTTTTCCATCTAGGCATTATGCTTGCAACAGGAATATTGTTGTGATAATAAAAGTTCTTTCTCTTTTCTTTTATTAACCTGGCATTGGTTAATGGTAGTGTCCTGCTTTTTACTTTAGGGGTGAGATCTCCCCAAATGGTCTCTTCCCTGGTTTTTTTTTACTAATTTGGGTGGTGGCAGCAAAAGTTTTATTCCCAAAATCTGGGGTTTTAAGATTTTGGGGAGAAGTTGTATACCAAAGCCTGGTAGATAAGGCTTTGGGGTACACTTGCTGGCCCCCACTTCTGCATTTATCATGCCAGAGTGGGGAAGGAGCCATGACAACATCTCTGAGCTGAAAGATGAATTTTCTTCTCATTTTATAGATGTCAAATCCCAGAAGACAGTTCTTGAATTTACTGAAAATCCATTTGAGGTAAGGGCAGTCTCACCTTCAGCAGTGAGATTTGGTGTTGAGAGGGCCACATTTGAAGAAGAGATGATACAATTGCAAAACAATAGTATTCTAAAAGCGAGACATAAGGAAGAGGACAGAAACATTTTGAATGACCAATGTACAGGACAACATGTACCCAGCATTACTGATACGTGCCAAAAAAGTGCTAACTTGCTTTGTGTCTACATATGTCTGTGAAAGTTCATTCTCCTCCATGGGAATCTTCAAGTCAAAACTGCACACCTCTCTTACTGACAGACTTCTGACTGTCTCCGTGCTGCTACAATAGAATATGAACCTGATGTGAAACAGCTAGTGAAAAGTTTGCAGACACAATCTTCACATTGATTGTATTTATACTCCAGTAAATTCCAGTATTGTATGGGCAGTTTTTGTTTGATTTGTTAAAATTGTGAAGCCAAAACAAAAAGGTAGTAAATATAGTAGTCTTCTGTTGATCTGCGTTTTAATAGTTAAATTCCTGGACTGTCCTTGCTCATTAGAAGTGCTGTCATATGGGTGGAAATCAAGTAAATATTGCCTTTTATTAATATCAGCAGAACTGACTTAAATGGGGCCTGTGTGTTGTGGAGTTTTCCCTTAATCTTTGTATTCATGCCTGTCAGTGTGAAAAGCTATTTGCATATACAGTAAACTTCCGAAAATCCGGCACCTTTAGGACCCAAGGGGTGCCAGATTATCAGATATGCCGGAGTACCGGAAGGGGGGTTATGAGGGGTCGGGGGGGGGGGAGGGTGTCGGCAGGGAACTGAGCAGCGTGGGAGAGGGCGGTGCTGCAGGACCAACCCGGCAGCACCCCAGCTGCTCTGCCCCCGGCTTCCCCAAGTCAGCCATGCGGCCCTCGTCATGTGCTGTATCATCGTGACCCCGGGGATTTCCAAAGTTGAGTTGCCCTGCATTACAGAGTCAGAGAGGCAGTCAATTCTCCAAGCAGGTCTGCTCCCTGCCATTAAACTATGAACCAAAGGGGTTTTGTTTGTGAAAAAGGAGACAACCTCAGGCTTAAAAAGATAAGGAAGAACCCAATCGTAAAGGAACATGGAACATCAGGAGCCCATTAGGGAGAAAAATCAACTGGCAACTCATTTTCTACACCCTTTGACATTTCGTTCTCATGTATAATGATGAAAAGCTTGCTTTAAGCACTACAGGGGAATGACATGTTTTTTTAAAATCTTTCCACAGCTTTAAAACATATTTCATGGAAATCTTTAGTCACATTTTGCAATCGCTGGTTTCTACAAAATTTAAGGTTGAAGTGTAAGTTAACATGACAATATACATTGGAATGTTGATATTCTTTGTTTAGGGGAGCTTTTGGGACAAAGGCCATTTCACACATTTTGAGGATTATTTCAACTTTGTTCATACAACCCGTGATCTTTAACAAAAGAGTTGCCTTGCAATACAACCAACTGTTAAGCTGAATACTAGTTTCTACTTGTGTGAGCTACTCAAAGATGTGACATCAACAGCCATAACAATCAACACTTAGTTTCCTTTAGCCCAGGGTTTCCCAACCAATGGGTCCAGACCCAAATATGGGTCATCGTTACATTTCAAAAGGGTTGCCAAGTGTCTCCCCAAGTGACTCTGCCCCCTCTCCTCCTCCCAGTTTTGAACTGCCTTGGGTCACTAAGTCTTCCTGAATTGTTAAAATAGGTCCCCATCCGGAAAAGGTTGGGAACGGCTGCAGTGGTCCCCAACCCAGTGCCCGCGGGTGCCATGGCGCCTGCCGGGGCACTTATGTGCACCCGCCGAGTGATCTGGGCCAGCCCAAGGCATTCTTTCACCCCAGGTGCGCAGCGCACGTGCGGCTCCCGGCCCCCGGCAGCCCCAAAAGGTTGGGGACTACTGCGCTAGCCTATCACATACTACTACATTTTGTTACACAACAGAACGGACACTTTGTTAACTGCTTACAAGTATCCCAGCACCTCAGTTGTGGAAAACTCCAGTACCACCACCAACTCTCACAAAAGTCAATGATATGATCAGAGAACCCAGAAATGGCAAAGACCTACAGAAACACCAAGCGAATACCTCTGGCAAAATATGGGAGTCGCATTACATTTAATTCCTCCTTCCTACAGTGCAACTCTATTATTATTTCTTTATCCATGCTTGTCCTCTGTGGTGATATTCAAGCAACAAGCCAGCAGCTATGAGGAATATTTCTAGTAATTAAGTCGCTATGATCTAATTTTAAGCAGATTCCCACCTTATATCCTAATGAACAGGGCTCGTCAAGCGGCGGCGAGCCCTGCTCGCCAGCCGCGCGCGGTTCTGCGTTCTGTGCACGCGCAGATCGCTCTGCGCCAGCTCTTCCGGGTTGTAATCTCCTCGCCATGGGCGAGGGAGATTACATTATTTGTCGAGCCCTGCTAATGAATATATATACATAAGATGAAGATTTGAGTGTATGAGAGACCAAACTAATCCAGGACAAAATTACATGAGGAAAACTCTGCCCTATCTTGTATGAACAGAAGTTATTTTTTCCAGCTGGCATGATCAGACTGTGCTACAGAAAGAGCTTGTATCAGTTTTAGGGATGTAAGCAACCAGTCGAGTATAGTAAGCCTAGACTTACTGGGTAGTCAAGTCACTACTCAACTACTCACTTCCCCCACACCTTACTGCCTCTGATACAGAGGCTGTAAGGGAAGGGAGCAGGAGCCAGTGCAGAGAGGAGCCAGTTTAAAAGCCGGCTCCCCCCAGCACCATCTCCACAAGAGGGGCAGGGGAAGCAGAGGCGCAGTGTGGGACCCGGTACAAGTCGGGACTGAACGGTCCTGGTTCGCACTAGGTCCCCCACTGTGGCTCAGCTTTTTACATGTAGGAACAGCCAGGCGGCTCTTACTACATTTAAGAAGCAGAGCCACAGCAGTCCCAGAGCTGGAGAGAGCCAGGACTGCTCAGTGCCGGCTCGCGCCACCCCCCAGAGCTAACCCCCTTATTGATTGAGTAGTTGACAGAAATTCCATCAACGACTCGATTAGCTTGTTAACTGCTATTTAACATCTCTAGTCAGTTTCAGGATCTAATCTAGCTGTTCTCAAACTGTGGATTGGAACCCCAAAGTGGGTCACAACCCCTGTTTTAACAGAGTCAGCAGAGCCAGCATTGGACTCACTGGGGCCATGGCTGAAGTCAAAGCCTGAGCTCTGTCAACTGGGGCTGAAGCCAAGAGCTTGAGGCTGGGATGGCGCGGTTCTTGCCCCCTCCATCCTGCCCAAGGTCATGCAGTAATTTTTGCCGTCAGAAGGGAGCTATGGTGCAATGACATCCAAGAACCACTGAACAATCTCAATTCAAAAACATTTTCACTTCACATTTATTGTTTTAAGTCATGATGCAGTAAAAAGTAAAAGTACCATGTTTATTAAGTGTGCCTTTAACAAGTCTTCTGTGTTTCCTCCGGGGTTTTAAGGAAAAGGTAGCTGATAAGCTACAAAATCTCCTTCGTGTGACTTAGTTGAATATGAGAACTCAGACTCTCTCTTAAGTGTCTGCATTTCTGGATCCTCTTATATTCATCTAACCTGCAGGAAGTTTTCACAAAAGGAGCATGATGTAGGACCTTGCAAATGTGTTCTAGCTGCCACTGTAAGACAGGGTAATAGCATTTTTCACTCCTCGGTAACTTACATTTTTGCCCTGGCTTCAGACTACAGTTAAATTGCTAATATAGAATCGCTGTATCTAAACATGATAATCTCTCCTGCTTCTGTTCTTCAAATAGTAAAATGAAATAATCCTCGACTTACTTTATTTATTGAGAATATTTTAAAAGAGGAAGGCTTGTGAACTCTACTGCACAATATTACATGTTTTTGTATGGAACTAGAGGAGTTAGGTAGCTACATGTTTATCATGTGAATTGCTTCTCACTTGTATTCCCATTCAACAGTTGTAATTGTTAGTCTCCCTGGCCTTCTGGTATGCCTGTTACGGCTCTTCAGCTTTCATGTACTCTGCTGCTGGTCCTTATAGCTCTTCTCCTCCATACCCCAGAAGATCTGCTAGTACATACTGAAGTTTCTACAGCTGGACCAGAGCTGTGCCTGCACAGCCTCTTCTCCCCAAAGACCAAAGAGATCCAGTGTCACTTATGCAGTCTTGACAGGAGCACATCTGCTGACTATAGCCAGCAGTCAGCTGGGCACTTAGTAGGTGTGCTCTCTCTGTGTGCTCTCCAAAGTGGGCAACATGGAGAGGGAAAGGTAAAAATCTGCAGGGCTCTAGAGGGAAGAGGCAGTTGTTGGCCAGCTGGCTGCTAGACAGTGGAGTTCACAAGGATGACCAGGGTGGGGCATTGTGGGACACCTCCTGGAGGCTACTAACAGTTGATGCAGTGTTAATGTAGACGAGTGGTCTCCAACCTTTTTAACCACAAGATCACTTTTTCAATGTAAGTGCAATGTAAGATCTACCTCAAACCCAAATACCCTTGCCCAGCTTCCTCCCTCCCCTCCCCGCCACTTCTGAGGCCCCGCCCCTGCTCCACCCCTTCTCCAAGGCCTTACCCTGCTCACTCCATCCCCTTCCTCCCCGAATCTCATTCACCAAAGCTGGGGTAGGGAGTTGTGGGTGCAGGCCCATCCTTGGGAGTGGCCAGACAGGCAACACAGGCTGCCCCAGGGATAGAGCTGGCTCCCACGTTAGGAAAACAGGATAAAGGACCTGCTGAAGATAGGGTGGTGGAGTGGGTTCTGGAGTGGCCTAGTGGATAGGGCATCAGTGTCTGGAGCACAGGGTGGTGGACTTGAGTCCCTGCCAGCCCCCACTCCACCCATTCAGGCAGCAGCCTGGCAGCCAACACCAATTACTCCAGGGACGGAGTTGGCTCCTGCATTAAGAAGGCAGGATAAGGGACACCCTGAAGGCAGGGAGGTAGAGTTGGATCTCCAGTGAAATCAGAGATAGGGCATCAGCCTCTGGAGAACAGGGTGGTGGGCTTGATCCCACCCAGGCAGTGGCTGGGCAGCCAACACCGGCTACCCCAGGGATGGATCTGGCTCCTGCATTAGGAAAGCAGGATAAAGGTCCCTGTGACCCATGTACATGTTGGGTCAGGAGATGAGAGGGAAGGACAGTGTGCGTCTGTGAGAATCTCACACACACACACACACACACACACACACACACACACACAGTGACAGATCTGCACTGCCAAGCTTCCTCCATCCCCTTCTCTCAGTGTGGAGATGGGGTACAGGAGTGGGGCAGGCAGATAGCCTGACATCAGCACCCCCCCACCCCCTTCTCACTCCCACGCCCTCCACAGCAAGCAGGAGGCTCCCAGGGGGCAGCTCCAAGGCAGAGGGCAGGAGCAGCAGGACAGTGGGTGGAGGGACAACTGAAATGCCAGCACTTGATAGCTCCTTGGCCAAACCAGTCAGGATCACCTGTCAGAGGCTCCAAGATCTACTGGTAGATCCCGATCTACTGGCAGGTGACCACTGATGTAGACACTGTTACTTGCATCAAAAAGTACCTTACCCTTCACTCTATGCTGCTCGGGGGGAGGGGAGCAGTTAAGTCAGTATAATAGGACAGTTACTCTTATGTGAGTGAAATTTACGTGTTGTCATTTCCAATATTAGTTTGTAGGAAGCTGCCTTGAGTCAGCCTAACACTGTAGCACAGACCAGGTCTGAGAGAAGAGCTAGATGTGGCCAAGAGCTCTGCGCTGTAATATATGCTGTGGGAAGGATGGTCTAGGTTCTGGAGTGTCGCAGAACTGAATTCGCAACCCAATACCAGTCCCATAATCGTATGCTAAGTATACTAGGTCCAAAGCAGTTTGCATTCAATTACTAATGAAACACCAAACA
Source organism: Rafetus swinhoei (assembly GCA_019425775.1). Classification (NCBI taxonomy): domain Eukaryota; kingdom Metazoa; phylum Chordata; order Testudines; family Trionychidae; genus Rafetus; species Rafetus swinhoei. The sequence goes on from CM033439.1 coordinate 75,509,185, forward strand.
TAAATTTTTAGGAGACTGCTACATCTCCTGTATCAAGAATAGCCACCTACTTCCATAGCCAGTTATTTGGAGGTTGGAGAGAATGCTTGTATGTCTACCAGAGTTCTTTCCACGCTATGTGCATCCCACTTGATGGTTTTAACCTCCTCTGGATACTAAATATCAAATCTATTTCAAGCTCTATTCCCTCACCCCATCCCTTGCTGCAAGGGAAAAAGTTGTGTTCTTTCTTTCTGTTCTCCCACAATTTCAGTGCTTTACTAAAGCTTAACATACCAAGGGATCTCAAAAAGAGTACTTTTCTTCCATGCCTTTAGTTCACTAAGCTTCCTCCTCCCTATGATCTTTATGCTCTTTTTCAATGGTACAAGCAACAAACCATTAGTTACGTAGAGGGGGAACGAAACCTTTCACATATCATGTAAAATTAGGCACCCTTCCATCCTGAGCAAGCTATATCCTTCTATACAGGGCAAAATTTTGCAGGCCTCAACTCTGATTTCTTACAAATACACACAAAGGACCTAAACAGCTGTTTGCCATTTCCTGCAGTTAAAAAAAAAAAAAAAAGAGCAGACTGCATTGCTGTCAATACACATTGGTTGATTTCGCAGGTGGATGAACTCAAATTTTTAGTTTTCATTACTGGATAATAACTTGTGGTTCAAAGATTGTAAACATCAGATACTAACATATCATTTCACAATGCGTCAAAACAAATCATCTGCTCTCTTGACAGGGCTGTTAATATTAATGAGCGGATTTACAGATTCCTAATTATAACCTTACTTGAGGGATCAGCCTCACATTAAGCATTTCTGCTCGGACAATTTTTATTTAGTATCCTCAGATGTTCAGAAAGTGAAGAGATTTTTATAAAGATTTTTTGTTTGAGATTAAACTGACTTATTCCCACACCATTCTAGAATGAGACTTTAAATGCATTATGCAATACTATGGATTTGTGCATGACACGGGTATGTCTACACTATAAGTCCATGATTAGCAGAATCTAAGTTAACAGACCCGGGATTTGTTAACCTAGCATGTGAACAACTATACTCATTTGTAACCCCAAGTTAGGAACTGCTGAACCCCAGTTTCCTGTTTGGGGCTACAGCATCTTTCGCTGCATTCTGTGGGCCCCAAGTTCAATCACTCACACCACAGACTTCATAGCACCCTCCCAAACGTGTGTGTTCTAGCCTTTTGTTCATAGTGTAGTGTGGGGAAACTGGACTGTCTGGCTGCTTTGATGCCATGTGGAACGATGCTGGTTTGTATCAGTGACATTTACCACCTCAGAATCATACGGATTGCTCAGCAGTGAAAAGTTAACATTTGCTGAGTTCATCAGCCTATAAAATTAATACATTTTGACTGCCAAGAGGTGTTCTGTTTGTTTTTCTAAATGCAGGAAATAAAGAGAGGACAAATTTATTTCATGGAATTCTTCTGGTGGACTCCCAAAACACAAGTCCAGACATGCAAGTGAATAAACACAACCATTGGTATCACAGAGACTTGGAGGGATAATACACATGACTAGAGTATTAGTATAGAAGGGTACTGCTTGGTCAGAACGGATAGGCAGGAAAAAAAGTTACATGGTGTTGCCTTATATATCAAAGGTATCTACACTGGGACTGAGGCAAGGATGGAAATAAGACTCAGTGACTTTCAGCAAATTTGTCTAAGGGTAAAAAACTAAGGCTGATATTATGGTCAAGGTCCAATACACATCAGCTAAGCAGGAAGAAGAGATGGATGAGGCTTTTTTCCCCAACTAACAATCATCCTAAGCACGGGACTTGGTGGTGATGGGGGACTTCAACACTGCAGACATCTGTTGGGAAAATGCACATCAGAGCACAGATTACCAACGAGATCTTAGAACATACAGGAGACTGGGGATGTAAGCGATTAGTCGACTACCCGATAAGCATAAGCCGGTTCCCCCTAGCACCATCTCCGGAGAGGCAGAGGCATAGCAAGGGACCAGGTATGAGCTGGCGATCAGCCGATTACCAGCTCGTACCCAGTCCCAGATGCTGCACCTCTGCTTTTTAAAGGCATTAAGAGCTCTTAATACATTTAAAAAGCAGGCACGCAGTGGAGGGAACCAGGTACGAGCCAGGAATCAGCGGAATCACTGGTCCTCCTCTATGCCTCTGCCTTTCAAATGTCATTTTAGGAAACTAAGAAGTTAGTAGGTAGGATCCCATGAGAAGCAAGTCTAAGGGTAAACAGTTCAAGAGAGTTGGCGATTTTTCAAAGAGACAATGAAGGAAAATTGGCGTCACAAATATTTGTTTGAAAATAATTCTAGCATATTAGAATTGCAAAGCACATTACTTTCACTAGCCCTAAAGATAACCTGTGGGGGATAAGGCAGTCCAGCTTTGCAGCACACACAGGCTTGGAACATTCACACATGGCAGTGTTGTCCAAGTTTACGACAAAGCGTAAGTGTGGTTTCAAATTCTTGATGATCAGCTTGGGAAATGGAAGATTTACATTTAAACAAATGTTCGCTAATTTAGAGCACAGTTAGTATGCTATGCGGTCCAATTTACAGTATGATTGAAAAGCATGTCCCATGTATATTTGGCAGTGCATAAAACTATAACCTCCTATATCCTGGTTGGATAATTACTCAATATTGAGTAATTTCACACTTTTGTTAGAAACATGCACAAAAAGATCTACAGTTCAGAGATGTTGCTCTAGGGCAGTCCCATTTTCCCCATGTATAATTAAGAGTTAACTTTAAAACAAATATAATGTTAAAGGTCAATCTGGAGATAGAGGGAAACAGATGTTAAGTCAAAAGGAAACTTTCTCAAGAGGAGATACCCAGGAAGTTTGTGTTTCCAGTCTGTTCCAGCCCACAAAATTTCCCACCACACAGCCCTCCAAGTGGGAAAATGTTGAATCTGATTACTCCAACTTTCTACCAAATGCACATGATAAAATTAAAACTTGAGTACACTTCAGACTGACACTAGCCATTACAACATATACCCAAGTGATTCTTTTTCATTACCTCTCACGATAGGTAACCATATGGGCCTACATATACAGTTTAACACAATGTATTCCAAAATGTTTTTTTGATTTAGAAGCTTCAAAGTGTAGAGGGGTTTCTTTGAAGAGAACTGGATAGTTTGGTAAACAAACAATCACAATGAGTAAGTGTACTAGACCATAAGAAGGGCTCACAAATTCAGAAAAGTCAAAAATTTTCCACTGGTATGCAATCAAATTACGCTCATTTGTCTACAGGAGGAAATGATGGTTATTCGAAAGCTGTGAGACAGTGACACCGAGTGAACGGAATTCCTGGGTGTATTTTCTTAGACACCCATTTATCACTCGTGGCAGCCCTCCTAGTGCCTTTCTTTAGGCCAGTGAAAGACTGGTGTGATGGCTCTTGAGGTACCCAGAACAGTGAACTCCCCTGCCTCCACTGAGAGGGAGATATGTTTGTGCTTAACTGGATGTCAGCTCACTGGCACCATCAATAGACCATTATCCGCCCAAGCTCTCTTCTCTGCTATACCAGTCCTTCACCTAGGCCCTTTGAGGCATTCCCTGGTAGTCTCCAGCCCTTATGCAAGGAACACTCTGAAATGCCAGCTCTGCTATCCAAGGAAGCAGTGAACACACCAGCTTGTCAGAGTCAACTCAGCTTAATACCGCATCACAGATATATTTACAGGATGAAAAACAAATTACCAAAGATTGGAGAGATAGGGAGTAAGAGTAATGGAAACAGAAGACTACATATAAAACAAAGTCGTATCACATTTTCTAGAGACTAAAACTTACCTTAGCAGGCAAACCTCCTGTACCAAGACATTTATCCCATCCCATAATGTCCTCTCCTGGGTTTTGTGAACCCATTTTCATGAACATAAATGCACTGCATTTACTTCCTAGGTGCAGGAGACAGGGTGTCTTTTGTTCCCCAAATACAGTCTAGCAACAGTTTCTCTTCTCCTGCTCTTGTGTGTTCTTCCTTGCTGATGTCATAGGTAAGCGTGCCTCCGCTGTGTAACTTCACAATGTTTATTTACATGCTAACACAGAGATAAGTCAATCATCATCTGTGTGACAGGAAACTTAATTCTCCACTTTCACTGTGGTACAGAATCTAAGAACGTATTTCTAATAAACATAACTCTTTACATAGTGTCTGCAGATGCATTTCACAATATTAACAACCAGTCCGGGCTTTCATTTAAGATCATACATGACTTGTAAACCAGAATATAGAACATCAGGATATTCTTGTAACCTCCTGGCCAGACAGAATGAAGCTTTCTTGGGTCAATGTGCAACACCTGTTCCTGCTTGTAGCCACAACAGTCATTAGGAGCAGTTCTTCCTAACATGGTAAGCCAGACAAACACAGACACCAATTCAACTCGAGCCCAAAAGGGGAAAAAAGGTTTTAAAAAGGATTTCTTCTTTCATAAATCCAGTGGAAATAAAAAATATTTTCTTTCACATACTATTTACCAGCAGAACTCAGTTTCTATTTCTGCTTCAACACGACGCATGGCTTAGCAAATAGAGGCCATTAAATACAGACTGAATTAGGTCATGATACAGGCCATAAGCCATTCAGAACAAGCAACAAAGATGATAAAGCATCAACCACCAACTTTTATTTTTACGGGGGCCAACTAGAAGTTGCTGTGGAGCAAAATAATTCAACTGCTTGGTTAACATCCAACTATAGTTGCAAAGATCACTTTGTTTACTCAGGTGATTTACAAGTTACATAGTAAATTACATTTTTAAAAGTTAAACCAATTTGTAGTGAAATGTATGCCTTTGTTTGCCATCACAAGATAAAGCTCTGAGTAGGGATGTAACTAACGTGTATTTGTGTAAATGTGCAACAGCTGTATTGTTTAGAGGTTACACATTTACACGCAGGTGGCAGGGAGGGAGGTGGGAGCCAGTGTCCGCAGGGAGCTGGCTGATGAGGCAGTCGTGCAGGAGGGAGGGGAAGGCGGCGGCTCTGCAGGAGGAGATATGCATAGGGAGCCAGCTTGAAAGCTGCTTCCCACATGTACCAGCTCCCACTCCCACCCCAGAGAAGGGAAGTGGTTCCAGGGGAGCCAGCATGCACGGGGAGCTGGCTTAAAAGGCAGCTCCTCATAGGCACCAGCTCCTACCTCCCCCCTTCTGCCTCTGATACAGACACAGCAAAGGGAGGGGGTGCATGTAGTCGTTAGGATTAACCAATAAACCCAGGTTTATCAGTTAATCGTGTAAACGACTACACACTAACATCCCTAGCTCTGAGTATAGAGATTATTTCAATTTCCCTCCCTCTCTTCTTCCCATCTCCCTAAATCACATATTGCCAGCACTCACTACAATGTAATGTTGTAATCATGGGCTACCATGTTGTGACAACAGTCTGTTCAAGCCCTGCTAGTTCACAGAGTTAGAGATGGGACATGCAAGCAGTTTATTACTGTACTTCGTGATATGCTTCTACAAGCTAGCAAAGCAATATGAGTGGTCAGACACCAATCGCATTCAATTTCAAAGTCACTTCCTGCGCTGAACAAGTGATCACTTGCCCAGGGCCCTCACTTTAAGGAGGCCAACTCTGCCAATCAACAAGACACAATGGCAGCTATGCCACACATTGGCACATGCTGGAGCGTTGCTGCAGACCTTGGAGTAGGCCATGTACAACTCCAGGGGATTCAAAAACAGCTATGTGTACCTCCCAGTAAATCATATGGTAAGTATCAGTAGAGTAGGTATATATTCTAATAATTAAGGAAAAAAGAAAGAATTTCCTCTTTGTACTCAACGTGAGAGGTATGCAAATATAGCATCTGAAGGAGAAATATTGCACAATCACATATGTTACCAACAAAATGTCGATGAAAGGAAAAGGTGGGTAGAGTTTTGCACTTTAGATTTCTTGGCAACATGAAAGGATGAAACAACAAAAGCAATCTTTTGGCAGGATGTATTAAGTCACAAATTACATAACCCAGTAATAAAAACCTTTGAATGATTAGAAAATCCTCTGTCAAATTTACTCCAATTGTTAACAAAAACTCTCGGCAGTCAACAGGCCTGGGCAGCCTTCACAGAAAACACAGCTTTATAGAACAGGAATGAAGGGGTGGCTATTGCAAACGAACACAGACCTGGGTAATTTTAAAATATAGCACAAACACCACTTCCTCAGCCTCAGCCAACCTCATATGTGAATTATGTCATAGCCCTCTGCAATTTTGTCACATTGATTCCCTCCCTGGAGTCTGGATTAAAGTGATCTCCCAAAGTCTTATTGTCCTGATCCATCAAGTTCCCAGGATATAGGACTGCAGCAAACATCTTTCTTCATTAAATGCTGTAAAACTACTTCACTCCAAGTCATGGGGCTTTCAGGGGAGTAAGTCAGGATTTCATTGTCAGATGACTTCCATTGAAGCTTGAAGGAGAAAGGCTAATAGAAAAAAATTGGAAGCCAAAAGTGAAAATGCTGAGCACTGCCCACAGAAAGATTTGTAAGGAGCAATCACCAACTGGCCGTTGCTGTTGCATTCATTACCTCTTCCCAGAATCCTTAAGTAGTATCATAGGGGAACTATCTTGCTTTTCATTAGCAGATACTAAGTAGATCTGTTTTTCCTTAAGGGTTCAAACAAGTAGTATTGGATTTGAGAGGAAAGTTACCTTTAAAGTTAGATTCCCAACAGCAAGTCACAGGTGGCAGTGATGTTTTTAATACTGTTTATTGAGCATGTTAATTGACTTGCCATTTAATCGGATGAGAATTTCTGAACTAACCCATATCTTGAAGGCAGCTCAATTTCTGGTGAAACAGGAGTGAACAGAAAAGATAAGATGACACTTTGGTCTACAGATCAGACTTCAAGTAGAGAATTTAATTTATAAGCAAGGGAGAAAAGTTATTATATTTTGTACATCCTTCTGCTATGCAAAGACATAGGTTGGGAAACAAACTTCTAGACTCTGTTTAATCAATACATGTATAAGGCTGCTCGGGCTTTATCTTTCCTGCACAAGCAGGATTTCAGTTGTGTACTATCAATCCAGAAATATTCATGAGCATTAAAATCACTTCTAAAGGAATGCAAGGAAATTAGCAAAGGGAGATTGACCAAGCTGATAAATCTTACTATTTTAAGTTAAATAAAGCAAAAGTAACCATCTTAATTGATTAATAATCAGAATTGTGCAGCAAAAGTTCAATTTTCTTCTATCCATTATACAAAGCTAGCTACACTTTACCTAAGATAGTAATATTTACAGTTTACTTCATCACATTGCCCAGCATGCATATCTGGAATAAGAGGAAATGGTTTAACTTCCAGGTCAATCAGTGTTAAAGCTCTACATGGTCTAAGTTTAAAGAATAAAACAAATGCAATCTGAATACAATCACTGAAACAATGCAGGCCACTTCACACTATACTTAAGAAAAAGTGAAGCATATTGTAGTTTGTCTCTTCCAAGACTTCACTATTTAGCTAAAAATCGACAATATTGACTAGGAAATAGGGATGTTAGATATCATGTAATTGAATAGTCATGTAACCGCAGGAAATTTTAGCAGTTACACAACTATTCGATAGTCCCCAGGGGTGGGGCCAGCAGCCGGTGGGCTCTCAATTCCACTCCTGGGTAGCCCCCTCCTACCTCGGAGCAGCTGCCTCTGTAACTAGATCAATAGCTGGTAGGCTTCCATGTCAACACCTCAATTAAATGAATGGGGAAGACTGCTGTTTCAGGCTAGATCATTGCATCAGCTTATTCACAGCTTCGATATTGGAGTTCTCTCAATCATGAGATAATTCTGAAGTGAAAGCTTAGGTTCTCAAACACATGATGGCAGGCTCCAGGAAAAAAATATTCACAGCACATATTCATGGGGAAGGACTATTCTGTCAAACAGTTCTATATCATTCCTATTACCTTACACTGGAACATTTTATTAGCTGATCACAACAGAGAAACACAAAGAGAAATGGAAACAAAGATCTAGTTGGCAAGTATACTGAGCACTGACAGACAGGCACAATATACACATTACAGTTATGAAAAAATTACTATAATCTACCACTCTCAGCCTGAAAGGTTTTCTCGCTGTCAGGTGTCTCTGTTCTAGGGCCAGTCTGTCACCTATGTGTTTCAGTCACATCAACAAGAATCACTTAGTCAGGGCTGGAGTTTTTTGTTTGTTTTTTGTTTTTGCTGTCACCTGGTTTATTGTTTGAACACACATCACCACCCTAGACCTAACCACTGAAGCAGAAGTGATTATGAATTCATTTGATATGTCTCCTGCTTTGTTCTAGTCCCCAAACATGCATAGATATTTATCAACGTGCTCTACATAACCCCTCAAGTTTGTTTCATGTATGGCTACTAGTCACAGTCCTAAAAACACCCTCAAGTCAGTTCTCGGATTGCCTATAATTGGATTTTTCTCCTCCCAACAGAGTAAAATGTTGCATTTCCAGGTCATCTACAAATCAGGGATTATTGGGTGACGCTTGTTTTTACTCACCTGATTTGTTTGGAAATACTTCCTACAATTCAGGAATACCAGCTCTGGCCTGCTCTGTTTATTACTGAAGGACTAAGTGACATAACAGGCTTATGCCATCGACACCTGTTCTGCATCTTGCCTAATTCCCAGTTGAGGGAGACGCCTCCATATTTAAAACATCCTGTTTCTCAGCCTATCTAGCAAGATTAAATATTTCATTTAAGACAGTCACACGCATAGGCAGAATAGTTGCATCAGTACTAAAATTATGTAGACCAGGCTTTAATCTCAACATCTTTTTCCTCCCTGTAACTGAAATGTGGGAGAGCAAATCACCTTTCATTCATGAACTGTCAGCAAAAGAGCTATCAGACTTGCTTTTTTCCAATGTTAAAGTAGGAACAATGTTAAGATGTCACTGTTCCTTTGGCAAATACTTTTTTTGCTTTGCAGTACACTTTCAAAGCCTTCCGCCTCACCTTAACTTTCCTCTCATGCAATCGCATGTTTTGTCAAAAGAAAACTGTTAGGTGTTTATTCTTGCGCTATCACTTTTGCATGCTGTACCTGGCCTATCCCACAGAAAGCTCTTGCAAAGCCAAGTATAATCTAAGGCAAAGCCATTAGGGGAAACAGGTCACTGCAGCAGAAATGCTGCTATGGGCATAATTAACACAACCCCCCACCCCCATTCCCCCCCGCTGGAAACAAGGAAAAGTGAGAAGGTGTAATACAAGGTTAGTCCAATTATTGCTTCTTCCCTAGAGAAGATGATCACAGATTTTAAGATTCATTTTCACTTCAAAGGTGGATGGTACGCACATTAAGGACACATTTGCCACAGTATTATTGACTTGTTGGAACTGGAGGGCTTCCGCATATTGAATCATAATAAAACTCTAAACTGTTCTAACATTAAGGTAAATTGAACGTGAAAAATTTGGCACAAGCTTATGTTCAAATTTGGATGCTGAGAATTATTCTACGTGGACTCAGGTGGTGGGAGTGAGGGAAATGCTGATTCCAGACTTACTTGTCTCCATATTTCTGAATTTTGTCTGAGCAGGTCAGGTGTTTTAAGTCAAGCCCAATTATAGAGGTTGTCTCCAGGTCCCCAGAGATGTAAAAAGCTTAATTCTTTCCTCTTGAATTATCTCCCTTAAATATTATGCTGTATGATTTTTTAAAGCATTGTACAGAATTCTTACATGCATCCTAAAACACTGAATTAAAACAAAGCTAAGGGTCAGCAATGTGGGTATATTCATGGAATGGCTGAACTGAAAACTTCAGCTGATCAGTACACTAGAAATGTACTGACTAGCTGAGTACAATCATAACGACAAGCTTCTTTTGGGAAATCTTTTGTAGAACTTGTGGTATCAATTGATTTTGGAGAGAAGGTGTACTCATTTTGAAGGTGGTCCTTACATTACATCCTCAGAGGTAGTCAGAGGGAGGCATTGGTAACAATGGTTATCTTGAGAGTCAGTGTGAAGAACAAGATCATCAGTCAAGTCTTCTCTGGTTTTGTTCACCCACCGAGACAAAATCTGGGGAGAATGGCTATTTATGTAACCTTTCTCTGGTGAGTACAGTAGACTTCCGATAATCCGGAACCTATGGGATTTAGGTGGTTGCCAGATTATCAGATATGACGGACTACCAGGAGGTACTATAAGCAGGTTATATATATACTGTATACATTATATACTGTATATAAAGTGTTCTTAACCCTTTTTATTGTACATACTGTACACAGTATACTGTAATGTTTTAGTTTTTAAGCCTTTTTACCCTTTTTGCTCAGTTCAGCTGCTGCCGCTGTTACCTTGTGACTCATTTTTTGCCGAAGCTCACTCACTAGGCTCTTGCCATTTTGATGCCGGACTATCAGGAGTGCCGGACTATTGGATGCCAGACTATTTGAGTTTTACTGTATACAGAAAAAAAGCCAGGCTTGTAGGCTGCAAAGACAAAACTTGGTGAACAGCCTCACGTATGTGCATAAGGCCATGTGGTCAAAGAATGAAAGACAAGTTCTGACTGATGTCCTGGATTTGAGAGTGACATCATGATATGCAGATACCAGGAAAAACAAAGCTGAGCAGAACACTGGTTGCTTGCTGGCCTTCCTCAATGACTGGCTAAAGTCAGTTCCTATAAGGGAAGATTATAAAAATCCCTTTTTCCTCACGTAAACTGCCAGAGTAAAGAAATTTTACTGAGCAGAAACACCACCTATTTTAGGTTGCGTATAAATTAGAATAAGAAAAATAATAATTTAGTAGTTTAGGTATTAAATGTATTGGTGTATTTTAAGATAATTTGTTGTACCCTGCCAGCCACTCCACCCGTCTCTTGACCAACTGTATCTGTGTGGGCCAACAGATGTTGCTTAAAAAAAATGCCTGACACTGGGACATGCATATCCCCACAGGTAGGATACATATAGGGACCATCCCTTCGTGAAGATTTGCCTTTATCTTAGTCCGTTAGCCATCAATTAGTGGGAACTCCCACGATTTTTTTTTTAAGTGTGTCATCTACAGAAACTCGAGTTTCCCTGGGCTGCCAGAGAGAATAAATTAATGCAGTCTACCAGCACATGTAGCGACAGTTAGCTGAAGACTAGCACAGCTGTTTAGGCAACTGTAGATCAGAAATATTCAAAATATTTTCAACATATTTTATAAGGATTATTTTATAAGGATTAATGGATGTCTGCAGCACTACCAGCTCTGTGGGTTCTGAGTTTGACTGTTTACCATTTCAGTACTGCTAATGCTATTTGCATATTTAGAACACAAGCCACAGGCCTCATAACATGGTGGGTTTGGGGGTTTTTTGACATTGTTAAGAAATGTCAGTTACATCAAACAGAAAGCACACTAGCAATGCTTTAGTGATCTGTCCATCATTCACTGCATTTCCCTTTGTTTTTTCACACTGCTACTGTCATTCGAGTCATACATAATGCAGCCCCATCTCAGAGCGGGAACATACATGTCTCATTGCAAATAATTAAGGGAACATCTAATGGCGGTAGCGGTGTTGGGAGGAACTGTTGCCATGACAGCAGCAAAGAAAGGTGGCCCCATACTGATGGAAGAGAACAAACGTCCCTTCAATGGTCCTGACATTAGCTGAAAGATGCAGATGACAGGAGGCTTAAAAATCACCATAAAATGGACAATTTAAAGAATAAATCATGTTATACTCTTCTGAGCTGCCACTCTGTTCTTTGTTTATCAAGCAGTGTTAATTGAAGTAGAACATTCATTTGATGCAGTATTACAAGAACAACTCATTTTTCTGCACATAAAGAAAAATGGATAAAATGAGCTGAAAATTAAGAGCCTTTTAATATGTACTTTCCAATAAGGATTTTTGACAATTGCATCCACATAAATAACTTCTGAGGGATGTTTTTCTCCTTACAAGCTTAATGCACATTAACTGAAAGGATAATTTCTCACTTGAAAATGTGATTTCTTATTACAATGTCTTGTAATATGCCAAAATGACATTTTCTGCGAGTTGAGCTTATGCCAGTACTCTTGCAATAGGCACCATCAGCTTTTACACACACCAACCATGAGCCATGCTGAGTAGATCTATCATTAAACCACCAAAGGACCACTTACTCAATGGCTCCTCATCCTTCCACTGCTGCAGGAGTTCTCCTTCTGTATCTAGAGCCAAGAGTCCCCAGCATTACATGTGGTTCAACTAAACTTCCATTAAAAAAGCGCCAGCTGCCTTCAGCAAAATTTGTCCCTCTTCAATTTGCCATTAAGTCCTAAAAAAAGCCCTCTAAACAAGTTTATGTACTGTATGCTTTAATATATATACACCCTCAGAAGTTTATATTTTCACATTAATATCTTATCACAGGCTGGCTGGCGCTTTAAGGGGAGTCAGGCCCAACCTCACCAGCGACAGTTCAGCTACCCTCCCAAGCTACTCCCCTCAGATGTGGATCAGACGGCTGAGGCTCTAGGTACAGTAAGTTCCCCCCAAACCATTACCTTTTGAAGAAACTAATGGAAAAATCCAAATCAAAAAAACCCATCCGATCAGACAAGAAAAAGGTCAAAGATTGTTCCCATTCTCGGAGGGGGTGGGGTTTGCCCTCAGTATTCAAGTTTTAGTAGTGATTTGCTCTGGGTTCAGAATCATTTCTAAATTGTCAAGTAACCAACCTGGCACAAGTACTGCAATCTACCAAAACATAATTCCTCTAAAATTACTGTGATCTCTACTCTGAAGATTGTGTAATTATATATTGTGTTCTTTTGTTCAGCAAACATAAGGGTGCTACTTTTCAATTGAGCAGATCAGACAAAATTGATCGTGAACTGAATCAGTCATCCAACATCAAATCATATGCACACATGTTTCTAAAGTTACAAAACAAATTACTAACTTATCTCTGGTCATTGCCAATTTGAAAAACTACTTTTAAGATTGGTATACTGTTTAAATTAATAGACAAATTTTTAAAAGACCTCAGCATTCACTGTGCTAACTAAAAAGCAAAAGGAGGAATCTTTTTTAAATTGTCTAGTTGAACATGTTACAAAGCCTCCAGGAACAGCACCACTAAAATAAATCAAGTTAAAAACTAAATGGTATTAAAATGACTAATGGAATGGTTATATGGAAATACCAGAAGCTGGAAAAAAACCCTCTGATAAATGAGTGGGGAGATTTAACTAGGGAGAGAGGGGAATATGCAGCTCCTATATTCTCAGTGCCACAATAGCAAACACTGTGTGCCATCTGTTCACCTCAGAAATAGTGTTGGAACATGTGAATTGGCAGGTTACAGTGACAACTCAGATGAGGCTCACAAAGTTGTATACAGGCCAAATCTGAAAAAAAAAAAAATCAACCAAAATCCCATAATGATGAAATAAGTGGTTTTAACTTAATAACAGCAACTAAGCAAGAATAGTTAACAGTTTAACCAAAGAGGCAAGCAATACTGGCCTAAGTTAGCAGTAAATAGTCATTTTAAAATGTCTACTTGAATTATATCCTATTTTTTCAGGTAAATTATTCTACAGCTTGGGTAGTTTTCACACAGAGAGCAGAGTCTACGGCCTAGTCTACACTAATTCCTCCCCTGCCCCGCCCGCCACATTGATCTAAGAGATGCAACTTCAGCTATGCAAATAACGTAGCTGAAGTCGACACACTTAAACCTACTTACTGCAGTGTCTTCCATGCGGTAAGGTTGGCAGGGGCTGCTCTCCCATTGACTCCGTCTACTCTTCTCACCCTTGTGGAGCACCAGAGTTGACAGGAAAGCGCGCAGAGAGTGATTTATCATTATCTAAGCAGACGTGATAAATCGACTGCTGGGGGAAATCGATCACTGCAGCATTAGTCCAACATTTCATGGAAACGTGCCCAAGACATTGCTTAAGCTATGATAGTCGATTACACTCAAGCTTGTTTAAGTTTTTTTTACTTGCTACGCAGAATACTAGAATATCCTAATTAGTTGAAAATCATTTTTATTGATAAACATATTAAATTAAAAGGTTTTCTTTTTAATTCAAAAGGTCTACATATTCAGACGGCCTACAACATAGCTGAAAGCCAGACAAATGTTAAGGAAATGGGGGTTATTTCCTGCCATTTGAAAGTTATTTACAATCCCCAAACACGATACAACCAATACACCTACCAGTACAGTCAGTGCTGAAATGTTATATTTGGACCATAAAAGGGAGGGACTAAAAACAAACAGCTACTTTAGACAAGATAGCAGACAAGTGTTTAACTTGATTAAAAACCTTGGTTTAGAATCAAAATTGCTGGATTTTTTTTCCAAACACAAAAGACTACTTACGTAACAGCATCATTCAGTTACTACTAAATTTAGACAAGCCATAAAGTCTCAGGGTAGAAGTATTCAACATGCTAAATTATTTATTCCATTTTCCAAAGTGATTTAGAAGGCTAAGTCTCATTGGCTTTCAGTGGGATGTGGTTTTCAAGTCAGTTTTGAAAATATTAACCAAGGTTTTTCTTTATTTTCTTGAAAGGGTAGAAAGAGGATCTGCTTCTATAATATGTGGTTAAAATTAGACCAAGCACAGGGCACGCAGGCATTGTGCAAACTTCCCCATGCAAAAGCTTTGCTTCTCAGTCTCCATTATCTCTACCGGATTCACAAAAAAGCACATTAATAGGATGAAAGCCCCAAACCTGATGGCCCAGGACCCTGGACATTGCATTCTGCATCCCAGATAAAATAAAATTCAACATATTGAATTGAATCCCTCATACAAGCTCAACACTAGCTGCTAAATTTTTTTCATGCAGGGCTTCAGAACATACCTTTAAGTTTTGCATAGCAAAGTAGTCTTGATTTTTGGCCAAGTTCTACCAAAGCCAATAATTGCAGGAGAGCACACTTGTTTATATTTCTGAATCAACAAGTAGAGGTCATCATGCAGAAAGCACATCAATCTCAAATGTTTCAGTCAGTTGGCAAACTACAGCACGTAGACTATGTCTGCAGCTGTATTAACTTTCAACAAGGAAAGGGAAGGCCTATTAGTACAAAAATACCCATGGCTATTGGTATGACAAAAGCACAGAGCACAGTTTTTTGCTCACATGCTACCAGATCAACAAGGAAGTAAGATGCAATAAATACCATTTGTTCAGAATAAGATGTACAAGTTGGCATAGTTATTACCTTTCAAACTGCACTTAGCTACTCTATAAATCATATCTTTGTCTCATTTCCCCCAATCTAAGTAATACTGGCAAAAGTATATAGACTTCACCACTGTCACCCTCAACTCACTGCAGTGTAGTATGTGACTTAATACCTGTTATAGAACTTGAGACAGATTTACAGACGATGCTTTCCTGAGATTGAACAAAGCAGTGTAAAAGCTTGATTCTCCATCGACTAAAGACCATCAAGTTAAAAACAGTCCAACAGCAATCAGTGTAAAACATCAACTAAAATTGGACTGGATGTATTTCTAAACAAGTGCTTTTTCACAAAAAGGACCATATTCTAAAGTTGGTGGCGCCGTCCCTGAAATCAATGGCATGCTGCTTATTTATGGCATTCTGCTTATTTATAGGAGTTCTCAGTTTGACTTCAAACCGTCACCCACTCTTCCTTCCCTTAAATTATTGTGCTTCTTTTTCCTACAAGCTAAAGATAAAGAACAATCACTTTCCTTAAATCAGTCTTCTGATCTATTCTGTTGTGAGGGCCAGGACTTTAACAGGGTTCAAAAAAAGAGCTAGATAAATTCCTGCAGAATAGGTCCATCACTGGCTGTTAGTCAGGATGGGCAGGGATGGTGTCCCTAGCCTGTGAGAAGTTGGGAATGGGTGACAGGGGATGGGTCACTTGATTCCCTGTTCTGTTCCTTCCCTCTGAGGCACCTGGTATGTCTGTTCTTATGTTCTTAAGTTCTCTAGTATTTACTTTATGCCATTATCATACACAGCATGAACAGTCACTGTAGCAATGTGATCAGAACATTGACAGCCCCGTCACAGTAATACACTTGAATGATAGTATCAGTGTACCATGCTCACCTACTAACAATCCCAGCTTCAGCTGTGCAAGGTCTCCTGCTTCTCAGATGGAATCCTGCGCAGGAGCATGATAACTAACTAGCGTGCGTAACAACATACAAGTATATACACACATATTCAAACACATTTTTTGTAAGAAAAGATTCAGTCAAGTGAACAATCAGGTATTGTTCACAAAAAGTGAAACTGAATTGTAAGCATTTCTCCAGACATCAAAAGAGGGAATCAAAAGTCAGAGTGAGTTCAAGAAAATGTATGTAGTCATCTTGTCAGGCTCACTAGTAAATCTGAGTAGCCACTTGTTTACCTTGGTAAAAAAGAAAGAGCAGCTTGCCTTATTTCTTCTTTATGTTATTTTTCTGCTTCAAGGTGAAAGCTACACAAATCAAAATCAGTAACCCTCTTCACTGCATGAACATGCAAGACCAAAGGCATGAAACCTCACAAAGCTCTGTCACACAAGTATTCCTATTTTACAGATAGGAAATCTGAACCTAAGCACTAGGTAATACTGCATCGCTAGAGTTTGTGATGCCCAATTTCAAATTCCGTATTTTTTGGCCAAGAATAATTTCAAATCAGGACCTACTTGCGCAGTGCAAACAAAAGGACATGGCCACTAGCATTATGAAAAGGTGCTGGAGATGGATTGGGCACGTGCTCAGGAAAGATGGAAACTCCATCACAAAGATTGCTGTTCACTGGACCCCTGAAGGAAAGCGGAAACTAGGACGATCCAAGACAACCTGGTGCTGGACCGCTGAAGTAGAAATGAAGAGCATGAATCACACTTGGGGCACTATTGAGAGGCTGGGCAGTGACAGACAGAAGTGGAGGACCTTTGTTGCTGCCCTATATGCCAGTGGGCGTCAAGGGCAATGATAATGATGAAGACGACGACGACGACTTTCAAATTGCCCATTTCTGAAGGCCTATATAGTCAACGTGTTAATGTAAAATGTTAGTGCACTACAAACTGGGTCCAATTCATCTCTCTCAGTATAATGCTCTCCTGTTTGTCAGAGGGAATAGATACTGAGGGGTGGAAAGTGGTGGTATTGCTGTTACCACCTTCCCCCATATTTTGAATCTCACAGCCTAAAAAGAGAGTACAAAATGTTAAGTTTGCATGTTTTCTGTAAACAGTCTAAGCCTCTTTGTTCACTTACGTTTGGATACTAGGTGAAGTATGAATCCCATCACATTTGAAAGGTCTACTCAGTACTTATGTAAATATATGACCTCTAAGAGCCTTATGAGAGAGTTTAGAACTACTATTCCATCCGTCGCTCACCATATTTTGCCTAGTATTACAGCACATATGGTATGTAAGAACAGAAAACATTTGAGATCATTCCAGTAGCTAAGGACAACAGGGTGACATAAGGATAACAGTGGAAGCTTTAATTCTCCATTTCATTGCTTTTGGCAGACTAAATTATACTTGTTATTCTAACTATTTTTTATTTACTCATACTGTTTTACTTTAAAATATCAACTAGAAGATGCTTCTAAACATGCTAGCAATGAAGTTAGCCAAGATCGTTCAGGTTGCCAACAACCAATTGTTTTCTCCTGTGTTTCAAATTAATATTTTAACACAATATAGGACCATGCCTAACCCCTAAAGATCTAGAAACAGCATATGTTTGTATGGTCACGTAATTACATTCCAAGTTTAATTATACAACTCCAGAACAGCCAGTGGAGTTTAAAATTAAACCTGTATATTGTTCAATGAATGCTTCAGCAGGGCTGAAATAGGTATAAGAAATTTTTCCAGACGTAGCTAAAATGTCTAAAGACTTGGAATTCATTAGTCTCTTACCATAACACATTTAGAATGGTCTTAATCATGCTTGTTTAGAAGGCATCCATCTGAATTTTCAAACTATGCAATATTTTAAATGAATGAAAATGTGAGTAATAGATTTTTTGAAGTTGGAGACACTGATGTTGAAGAAAAATGTTTGGCATGTTGTATTTGAAAAGCAGGCCTGATTTCTCTCTTTCAATGGCCAGAGGCAAAAAGAAAAATGGATTTGACCATTTCTTCAGAAACCCATAGGACTATTACATGCTAAGTTTAAGGGAAGAAACTGAACATATGCTTATACTGTGAATTCATTCTCTGGAGAACAGCTGAATTGACTGTTTTGTTATGCTCTGAACTAAAATTTGCCATGTATGCTCACAAGTTAACGTGCTATATTCCTCAACTATTTTTAAGGAAAAGCAGTCCTTTTCTTTTGATGTTCAAAGAAGAAAAGAATATATTGGATTCTCAGAGAAAGATTTTCAAGGGAAAACAATCTTTGTGCATGAAAATAAAAATCATAACAAAAACCATACTTTGTCAACAATGTCGACTTCCTTTCCACAAGGGCCATTTTACTGCAAAAGCAATAAACTAATGTGTTGTAGGTGTGTAGGGAATGACTGAATACTTCAGCTTCTTCTTTTCTATTACAGCTGGCAAGCTCAAGTCAGAACATTAAGCTGATTAATGAACAGAGAAGGAAGGCAGTATTTGTGTGGGTAATTTAGCAACATCTTTATGTTTAGGAGTTTTGTCTGAATGATATTACTTCAAGTAACCAAGTATTTATTTGTTATTCCTAACTTGGTAGCATTTACAAAATACTAATGTCCATCAAACACAGGAAGACAACTCCTTTTTCCCCAGAACTGAAAATCTAAGTAAAATACACATAATACCATACCACACAGCTAAACACTAAACATGTAACCCATTCAAAGCAGTGTTTGGAACCCTCAGCACCTGTTTATTCCCAAGGTAACAAGTACCAACAAATGTATGGTTTTTTTAAAAGCTTACCCACTTTCTCCTCCACCAGACAGCCTATATGACAAACTGCTAACACCCCACCCCACCACTCTCAAACACACGCATAATTACTTTCAGCCCCAAATCCGGAAAACCCAGCAGCAGTGAACATAAGAACAGCCACACTGGGTCAGACCAAAGGTCCATCCAGCCCAGTATCCTGTCTGCCGACAGTGGCCAATGCCAGGTGTCCCAGAGGGAGTGAATCAAACAGGTAATGATCAAGCGATCTCTCTCCTGCCATCCATCTCCACCTTCTGACAAACAGAGGCTAGGGACACCATTTCTTACCCATACTAGCTAATAGCCATTTATGGACTTAACCTCCATGAATTTATCTAGTTCTCTTTTAAACCCTGTTATAGTCCTAGCCTTCACAACCTCCTCAGGCAAGGAGTTCCACAGATTGACTATGCGCTGTGTGAAGAAGAACTTCCTTTTATTTGTTTTAAACCTGCTGCCCACTAGTTTCATTTGGTGGCCCCTAGTTCTTATATTATGGGAACAAGTAAATAACCTTTCCTTATTCACTTTCTCCACACCACTCATGATTTTATAGACCTCTATCCTATCCCCCCCTTAGTCTCCTCTTTTCCAAGCTGAAAAGTCCCAGTCTCTTTAATCTCTCCTCATATGGGACCCGTTCCAAACCCCTCATCATTTTAGTTGCCCTTCTCTGAACTTTTTCTAATGCCAGTATATCTTTTTTGAGATGAGACCACATCTGTACGCAGTATTCAAGATGTGGGCGTACCATGGATTTATATAAGAGCAATAAGATATCTCTATTCCTTTTTTAATGATTTTTAGCATCCTGTTTGCTTTTTTGACTGCCACTGCACACTGCGTGGATGTCTTCAGAGAACTAACCACGATGACTCCAAGATCTCTTTCCTGATTAGTTGTAGCGAAATTAGCCCCCATAATATTATAGGTATAATTGGTGTTATTTTTTCCAATGCGCATTACTTTACATTTATCCATATTAAATTTCATTTGCCATTTTGTTGCCCAGTCACTTAGTTTGGTGAGATCTTTTTGAAGTTCTTCACAGTCTGCTTTGGTCTTAACTACCTTGAGCAGTTTAGTATTGTCTGCAAACTTTGCCACCTCACTGTTTACCCCTTTCTCCAGATCATTTATGAGTAAGTTGAATAGGATTGGTCCTACAAGTGACCCTTGGGGAACACCACTAGTTACCCCTCTCCATTCTGAAAATTTACCATTATTTACCATAATTTACCATTATTACCAAATAACTGGCCTGAATAAGCCATGCTGGGTGTATCTGCACTGCAGCTGGGAGCATGCCAGCCTATCTGGGCTGGAGGGGACACGCTCTCAGCTGCGGTGTAGACAGACATAACCTCTCTGCCCAAGAACAGAGGAAAGGGAAAAGGCTGCAGTGCATATACAGGTCAGTGAAACTCACTGAACAGCATGGCAGAGGTGAGTCTGCATGAGACACTAACTAAAATGCAGGAACAGATGCACTCAAGGAGTTATACGAGGCAGAGTGGGCCAAGTGGAATGAGGCAGAGAATGATTATACAAGCTGATGCAGTTAGAATAATGCCAAGGAGAGATGTTTAGAGGGCACCCAAGACTAGACTAGCAGTCCACTTCACATTAGGAATGTGAAAGATTAACTGGTTGATCGGCTAACCGGAAAGCATCACCCTAAATAGGTAATACTTACCGGTTCCGGTTAACCATAGGGCTTCAGCAGCAGTTACTCCGTTACCTTTTTAACTGACCTTTTACATCCCTGCTTCATATCCCTACATCATCCATTAGAGTGGTACAATTCAGAAGGCATTGTCTCACTGGGGTTGGCTTGTTCTGGAATACAAATCTGAACACAATCATGCTCCCACAGGCGAGGGGCTTTTTAAATGCACTTAGAGAGGCAAGCAAAGAGAAAACATTAATAGTGGAACTTACTGATCTGGGGATCACTGAAAGCCAGGTGTCATGAAGAGCAGATGGGCTGAGGTACAACAAACCACAGAGCATAACCATATGCTAATTTACTATTAATTACCAAAGCTTTTCAGAACTGCTACAGTGCTACACACTAGGGAAGTCTGTACCAATTAAACACATTCACAAAGGAATATTTTGGAGTAATTAACAATTTATATTAACTTCATTTTTCTTTTTATTCATAATTATCACTAAATAATGTAGCCTGGTAAACATTAGCGCACCACTGTAGTCTCAGCTTAATTTGACTTTTTTCCTGCAAAAATTTCACCACTACAAAATGGTTGAAAAATACAGGATGTTGTTCTCTAGCACACAAAGCCCAACTCTTATTGCATGGAAAGGATGGTGGAAGTTCACCTAAACTGAAAAATGAACATTATAGTATCTAACTTACATGAGAACTTTAGAATGCCAATTAGAGGCTCCTTGAAACTGGAAGATTTTGCTTACAGGGCTTTATAAGGCTTGAATTAAAAGAAATCAACTTATGTTAGGCAAGCCAAGTCACATTTCTTATCACTTCTCTCCTACACCTTTAGTAGAAGTGAGTTAAATGCAAATCAAGAGATGAAAATACAAGCTTATTCTACACTACTGCCAGAGCTGCAGAATACAAGCACGCACTTTCAGCTCAAGAACAAAATGACTTTATCCTTTCAGAGAACCAGCCTTGTTTGAGGCTAGCAATATCCTCCCCAGAGTCAAAGCTAAGATCAAACACTTACATTTTTCAATGTGGTCTCAACCTGGCTACATGCACATACACCGTCTACACATTTTTCAAGTTTCTTCCCATTGACGGTGTGTGCACGCAAACATTATGTCACATACATGCCCATACAAGGAAGCCACCATCTGAAAAATCCTTCATCTATTACGACACTTTGAATTTAAGTCAATGCTAGTGGTCAGTCGTGTTACTAAATATTTTAATCCACAATTATTTCCCTCTATAGATGATCCTTAAAGAGACAAAGAGGAATGAAAGTAGGATAGAATGAACTGCTAAGGAATTTCCTTTCCCCTAACACATAAATCCCATTAGTTGTTAACTAAGTATTTGTCGGTTTGAATAACCATAACAGCAAAGCCCATTTCATAGATCATCTGGAAGGAGCCAAGCGCTCGAGGCTTTGCCCCTGAGATCTCATTACCAGAACCAAGGGCCCCAGCTGACATGAATTATTTACTGCAATCCTGCACTTATGATTATGCACATGCATTAGACACTGAAGGTGCATCTGTGCCCCAGTTTAAACGTCCATGTGGAATCAAAGCCCAGTGACTGAATAAAAATGAATGTCATACCACAGCCAGGGTAATGGTAGCTAGCTAACTGCTCTAGAATTCACCAAAAGGAGGATAAACAGTGGGTTCTTATTGATAGCAGCCTTTATTTCTGCTCTAGTACACACTAATCCTTCCAATAAAACTGGGAAAGGACAAAGTGAAAGCAAATAGTTAATAAAAATAACCATTTCAAGTGTATTAATGCTAGTCACCTCATTTGTAAAAGTTCACTGACAATAATGCAATTTTACCCATTCAAAGGTTGTCACCTATTCATAATCACATGTACACAGATCACCAATAAATGAAAAAAAATTGCTACATGGGCATGTGTTTGAACAAAAGCACGGTCATCCAGACAAAACGTCCACATGCATTATCATGCTTATCAGCTTCAGCCTCATCTTCCCCCAAGCGTACGACTAAATAAGGAGATTTAGATGTAAAAAGAAACAGACAAATGCTTAATTTTAAAAAGTCAAGTTCTGATATTAAGTTATGGAAAATCTTGAAACCTTCATTTATGCCTTTACTGTCTCCTTAACTAGCACGAGTCCACAGAGTTACTACATTGAGGAATCCCACAGTAAAAGTTTCATCCTCTACACCCACCTCTGGAATTGCCAAGTAGAAACTCAGAGCTTTTTTTTTTAATGTTAGTACTAAAATCACATCCTCATATAACGTCTATTTAAATCTCTATTATGCAGTAACAGCAAGGAGAGAGAATTCATGATATTCATGCTGAATACTGTTCCAGCATACCAAGTACATACACTATGTAAACACATTCTGAATGATCATCAGCCATGTGAGGAAAGAGAGAATAATTCCTGATGTTTTATAAGGCTTGTACAAGGACACCGCAGCACATTCTCTGGATATCAAATCAACAATTTTCAAAATGCGCCAAGTTTATTATTTCTATGTCAACATACATTCAGGGCCATCACCTTTCAGCATTAATAATGAGTTATAACTGCCTGTTGGTTTTACTGATAAATGAGGACAAAGACTTGGCTATTCACAGTGCTTCCAGAATGTCATCTTACTGTTTTAGACTCATCAGAATGTATTTTGTCCTACTCTGCTTTTGGTTCATTGCTTCTGGGGAAGAAAGAATATTTAAGCTTGAGATCTTTCCTTAAGCACCTTTTCTTCTCCTTCCCTGAACTTTACTCATTATGGGAGCATTTTATTGCTTTTTAGAAGGTGCTGCACTAAGCTTGAGACAAGTCATTCATCTGCAATTCAGCTGAAATATGAAAAGCAATTTTATAAGCTTCCCCACAGTTCACCAGTGTTCTCTCACTCTGGCGCACTATGTTTAGGACCAAGAGGATCATTTTGACTCCATACCTTACCAAAGAAAAGCACTATGAAAAGAAACAGAGGGGGAGTCGTGTAAATCTGAATCTGCAAAAACAACAAGAAGTCCTGTGGCACCTTATAGACCAACAGATTTATTGGAGCATAAGCTTTCGTGGGCAAAGACCCACTTCATCAGATGCATGTAGGGATTGGTACTCCCTTCTTTTCATGTGCCTGTATATTTATGCCTGCCTCTGGAATTTCCACTACTTTATGAAAAGAAACTTCATCTTTGTGTGTTTGTGGCATCAGTTTTAATCTGAAACATCTCTATCTCCACAAATTAAAAATATTTAACACCATAATACACCATGGACCTATTACTAAAGACAAGGGATAGCAAGTCAAGCTGTAAGGATAGGTAACATTTCCTTTCCTTGCTAACTGGAATAAAACTACAGTAGACCTCGGAGGTGGAATTTTCAAAAGCAAGTTAAGCATCCCACTCCTCCGGAGTTCCAACATGAGCCCACTAACTCCCTTAGACACATCTGAAAAGCCCATCCCTTAGCTCTGCCTAGAAGAAACGGGTTAATTCCTACCAGAACTAAGCATATGAGGCATATGAACACAGTGTTTACTTCCCACACCTGTGCTATTTTAATGTCTAGGTTAAATAGCTTTAACAATTACCTCAGTATCTTATACACAATAGAGGGAGTTTATGCATGTGTATGGGAAATAAAGACAACACATATGTGCAGCAAACACTAACATTTAACGTTTTAATACAAATACAATACAGAGTAAATGTACACAAAGTAACATGCCACCGGGTTCTACCACAAAAAACATTTGAAAGGGGTTTTAGAGGATTTAAAAGTGGGGTCACTGTTAAACCCACTGTTCCCTAAAACAAACTTCCTCCAAAAATCTGGCTTCCTCCAGATGCTAATCCTCACCATTAATCCCCTTACACCTGATTCCCACCTCTGGGAAACCTATGAATCCTCTACATCAATGCACACTTCATTTTTTAGATTCAGAGGGGTAGCCAAGTTAGTCTGTAACAGGAAAAACTTAAAACACAACAAATAGTCTAGTAGCACCTTAAAGACTAACAAAACATGTAGATGGTATCACAAGCTTTTGTGGGCAAAACCCACTTCTTCAGATGACGGAAGTATAAGTCCAGATCCAAGAATAAATAAGGGAAGAAGGAGGGGGAAGAAGGAAAAAGGGGAGAGGCGAAAGAAAAAAAAAGACAGTGAGTAGACAGTTCAAATAGTTACAAGAGGCTGTTAAGAACCATTAGCACCTCCATTGTTTGGTTGGTTGGTTAAGTCATTAAAAGGTGGAAGATAGTGTGGGAGCCACCCTATATTCTGGTTCAGACTATTTACATAAGAATTAAACTTGTCAATTAAGTTAAGTGCTGATCCTTCTCTGTGCATTTGGCTTGTGAAATTGATCTGAAACAAAATGGCAACTTGTAGATCCATTAATGAGTGTGCAGGAAGATTAAAGTGTTCTCCAACAGGTTTCTGTGTATTGCCTTTTCGGATATCTGATTTGTGTCCATTAATTCTTTCCTGTAGAGACTGTACAGCAAGGTTTCCCAGCCTATGGGTCGGGACCCAAATATGGGTCGCCATTACATTTCAAAAGGGTTGCCAAGTGTCTCCCCAGGTGGCTCTGCCCGCCCTCCTCCCCCCGTTTTTGAATTGCCTTGGGTCACCAAGTCTTCCTGAATTGTCAAATTGGGTCCCCACCTGGAAAAGATTAGGAACCGCTGCTGTACAGTATGGTCAATATACATGGCAGTGGGGCATTGCTGGCATTTGAGGGCATAGGTCACATTAGTGGATGTGCAGTTAAATGAGCCTCTGTTTTGGTGGCTGATGTCATTGGGGCCAGTGATGCAATTGCTGGTATAGATGTGAGAGCCGAGTTGGAACTGGGGCTGATTGCAGGTTCCACTCCATACGGCTGAATGCAGTGCCTTGCGCATTCAAAAGTATTTTTTAGGACATCCTTCCCCATGAGACTCTTGGAACTAGTCCTTTTCTCTAATTAAAGAGACTCAGGTGTGGCCTCTCAAAACCTTTTCCCCCAAAGGGGCAGAAAAAGGGAATAATCTCCATTTATTTAGATAGGATGTAGGAGGCAATAGCTACTACTATTTTAATACTTCTACTTGAAAGCCCTCAGAATAGACAGCCAAGATCTGCAGAGTGTATCACCGCCAGCAACTTTTGCATCGCTCCTGATTAAACTATGATGTTAAGGGTGATTTTAGTTGGCATTCTTCAGACTAAGAAACTCCAAGTTCATTTATGAACAGTTTAACTCTCACTGTGCTATGAAATAGAGATGGTAATGCAAGTTTCTGGAGAACTGAGTTCTCCTTCAACAGAAAGATATGATGCTCTAATATTTAGAGATGTAAAAATCCTGTTTAGTTAGCTAATTGGTTAAAAGGGGAGTGGTTACCTGGCCTGAGCAGCCCCTGTGCACGGGGGCTGGAATGAGTGATGCTTACAGTTAACATTTAACATTCCTAATGATAATAGGCAATATTAATGTTCTATTCTATCCATAAGCAGCCACAACTTTTACGAGTTGAGTAATTTTGTAGACTATGGAAGAATGCAACACTTAATCAAAGTTTTATTTTTCAAACCATTGTATGTAAAACTGCCTTTTTTTTTTAGCAAGACTAAGTATGAGAAGCTGAAATAGCCAAATAACAGATTATGGACTGTTCTGATTACATCATACTGGTCCCGAAAACCCCACCCAGTAGGGATTTAGAATCTGGCTATCCTCCTAGATCCATTCAAGTTTTATAAATAACTATATAATTCACAATACTTTAAACACAAACTGATGAGAAATGCACTGATGAGCATACATTGAAAATGCCAATGATTAAAGTGTGAACTTGAATCTATACTACTTTTATGAATACCCTAAACAGGGTAAACTGAACTCTTAAAGTCCATAGGAGCCAAGTGCTATACCAACTTTGTTGCTCTGTTTTTAATTAATAGTTTAAAGTTACTAGAAAGCCTCCTTTTGCCTGATTAACTAGAACAAATCTTAGAACTACTTAAAAACATTACTTTCCTCCAGAAACCACACCTACTGTCACTTAAATACAAGAACCCTATATAAAAAAAAAACAAAAAAACTAAAAAGGACATCAAAATATCATCTAGTCCAGCCTCCTGCACTAAGGCAGGACAAATTAAACCTAGACGATCTGACAGGTATTTATCTGTACTATTCTTAAAAACCTCCAGTGAACAGGATTCCATCACCTCCCTCAGACACCCATTCTAGAGCGTAACTATCCTTACTTGTTAGAAAGCTTTTTGTATTATCTAAATCTGTATAGCTTTTTTTATTCCAAACCCACCTCAAGACCACTGTTTGTTCACTATGATAAACATGGTCTTGTTACACATGAATGTTAAATCAGGAGAGAATTTTTTTTTGAAAAGTTCTGCTCTAAGATTATTTTGGAGAAGTTCTCTGGCTGGTGTTTACTCTCAGATCAAACTAGGTGACCACAATGTCCCACTAAACTATTATCCATTTCTTAGATTGGTGTAACCAATTTTTCAACAGGTCTTTTTCCCAGAGATATTTATCAGTCATCAAACCCCAGCAATATCTTATGCCCAACTACCAGAAAGATTCAGAAAACAATTCAGTTTTGATTTTATGAATTACATTTTAAATATAAATACAGATGTATAAATACCCACTGATCAAACTTCACTATAAATTTTACATATTTAGAATTAGCCTTTAAAATACAGGTCTTCCTGCTCTTCCGATTTCATTTGTAACCAAACTCAAGAAGGCAAATGATAGAACTATATAAAATGTTGCATAACAATTAGTTTCTCATTTGGGATTTCCTTCACATGCTAAATATTTTAAGTAAAAAAGGATTCAAGCCAAGTATCTGATTTATGCAATTTTACTAAATGTATTTAACGAGAAAGTCAACCTATATTTGAAGACAACAGCAGGAGGCACAGAAGAAAGCCTTCATTAAAAAAAAGGCAAAGCCAAAAAGTGGAAAGCTGAAAGGGAAAACCCTTCCAGCTTCAGACTATCAGGTAACCTCTTAACAAGAAGCTTCTTCTGTGGGCAGACTAACTCAATTAATCACTTAAGAGTTTCTCATACAGTCTTCTGAGACAACTTGGAGGCAAGATACAGAAATAGGATGACCACTGGCTGTATCATTTGCTCTAACAGCTTCCAAGAAACAAGGTAGGTAAAACAATATCTTTTATTAGACCAACTACTATTGGTGGATGATACAAGCTTTTGAGCTTCACAGAGCTACTTCTTCAGGTCTGTGGAAGTAACCAGGGAGCCTAAGCTCAACATAAACTGGGACACATTGTTCCCAGGCCATTATCTTGTACCTACTGAAACAAAAATATTGGAGGGAGTGCAACAGGTGGAGGACTCAAATATAGAACTGGAAGGAACATCAACAGATCATCTGGCTGAGTCCCCTAGATGCAGGCACAACTTAGTATTATCTAAACCATCCCCGACAAGTGTTTACCATTCTTTTAAAACCTCCAATAGTCTCCAACAGATTCCTCAACCTCCCTCAGTTAAAAGTTAGGAAGATGAACCTCACATTTAACCGAAACCTCCCTTGCTGAAATGTAAGCCCTATTACTTCTTGTCCAGCCTTCAGTGAACAAGAAGAACTTATCACACTCTTCATAACAACCTTTTAAGTACCTGAAGTGGGGACGTTAGCTAGCAATTAATTTACTAGTCAAGTAGTTGATTGAACTACCATCCACTATTCCACTTGTTGATAGGCACTTTCGTGTTTCGCCTTTGAAATGTACAAAAGCCCCAACGGGGGCTCTTGTGCATTTCAAAATTGGAATGCTGCATGGAGCCCAGCACCAGCTGGAAGACCCGCTGACTCCGGGCTCCACATGGGGCGCTTCCGCTTTGAAATGCACAAGAGCCCCCGCTGAGGACTCTTGTACATTTCAAAGTGGGCACGCCACACAGAGCCCGGGGACAGCTGAGGAGTCCCCAGCTGATCCCAGGTTCCAAGCCGCTTTGAAATGCCTGCAGAACTCAGGGTCAGCTGGGGGAGTCCCCAGCTGATCCTGGGCTGCACCCGGCATTTCAAAGCAGCAGTGCCACTCTGAGCCCCAGGCTTCACGCAGCATTTCAAAGCAGCTTGGAGCCCGGGATCAGCTGGGGACTCCCCAGTTGGCCCTGGGCTCCACGCAGCGTTGCAACTTTGAAATGCACAAGAGCCCACGCTGGTGCTGCCCCTTTCTTAAACGCTGCTGTGGTGTTTCAAAGTGGAAGCTCCAGGCGGCGCTAGAGCTTTGAAGCACCCCCACTCGCTGCCTCTATCTGATAGAGGCACTGGGGGGGGAGGGCCTGAAGAGTGACTAGTTGACTATCCTGTCGACTATCCGATAAGCATTTGCTTATCGGATACTCAACTAGTCCTTAACATCCCTAACCTGAAGACCATTACTATGCCCCCCACTCTTCTCCAGATTACACAACCACCTTTTTGGGATCAAGGTCACTTGTATCAAAGGGCTTGGCTATAGATGATGTTGTATTCTTCATAGGTCATGTTTTCTAGATCTTTAATCATTTCTGAATTTTGCCCAATTCATCCACCATCTTTCCTAGATGATAGTGCCCAGAACTGGCCACAATACTCCATTTCAAGCCATATCAGTGCTAAGTTGAAGAATTACTTCTTATGGCCTTGCTTACAACACTCCAACTAATATATATCTCAGAATAAGATTTGCTTTTTTTTTTTTTTTGGCAACAGTATCACACTAGCAATTCATATTTAGCTGTGAATTTGGGGTTGAGACCCATCGTGCAGTTCTACTTCCTAAGCAGTCATTTCTTCTTCTGTATGCATTCAATTGATTATTTCTTCCTAAATGGAGTATTTCGCATTTGTCCTTATGAATCTCATCCTATTTGCCAAGATCATTTTGATTTAGAATCGCATCCGCCAAAGCCCTTGCAACCTTCCAAGTTTGGTTATCTGCTAACTTTCAGTATGCTCTATATGCCATTATCCAAATCATTTCTGCAGTCACTGAATAGAACTGGATTTAGGACAGATCTCTGAGGGAACCATATCATACACCCTTCCAGCTTGACTGAACCACAGAACTATTCTGAGTATGGTTTTCCAATCAGTTGTGCCCCCCTTATAGTAGGTTCATCTATTCTATAGTTCGCTAGTTTGCTCATGAGGTCATGGGAGATAGAAATAAAAGCCATATCTACTGCTTCCCCGATATGCACAAGGCCCATTACCCCGTGAGAGGATATTTAGCTTGGTTTCACATTTATTCTTGACAAATCCGTGTTGTCCGCTACTTACCACATTATCATATATCCTAAATGCTTACAAACTAATTGTTTAATTTGTTCCATTATCTTTCAGGGTACCAAAGTTAAACTGACTGGTCTGTAATTTTGTGGGCTGCCCTTCTTTCCCTTTTAATAGGTGGTACTTGTTGCCACAAAATAATTAATCCCATGAGGCAAAAGTCTTAATAAAAATTTTAAAATGTCATACTTCAAGATTGAAAAGTCAATTACATAGGATACAAAATTTAGAGGGTTAAGCAAACAATTAACTGATGGGAGTTAGAAACTTTCTGGGGACACACAACATAACCTTTGGAGCATCTATTACTGGTACTGTCAGATACAAGACAGCTGATAAGAAGGATCTCTGATCTACTAAACTATTCCTATGTTAAGTCACCATTGTCATTCTTCTATTTAAATCTTGACATTTGTTCCCATAGCCTGCATCTAACTTCACTGAATGAAGCCTGAAAAGCAGACAGTGAAATAATAGCCAAAATAGTAAGTAAAGGGCTCTCCAAGAAAAATAATTTTGCTGTTACCATTATCTATAAAAACAACTTCAATATGGCCTTAAAAAGATGTATGGGGGCGGGGGAGCTGTGTCAGGAAAGCAGCCTGGTGCAAACATATGAGTCATTTGCTCCAGTAAAGTGTGTTATATTTTTCATTCATATGTAATTTCAATTACATTTATATGGAGTGAATATCAACCACGAATTTACAATTCAATGTTGTATCATCATTTCATTGTTTTATTTTACCCACGTAAGAACTGACCATTTTAGACTTGCTTACATATCTCACTACCTCCACCTACTGTTAACAGTTGTAAAATCTGTTTAAACAAAATACCTCATATTTTATTCTTTATTATATTTTAAAATCTCAGTCTTAAAACAATCATGTTAATCTATGTACAAACGCTTAAACATCGTAAGATAGCTTTGCTGAATATATACAAACCTAACGACAAGCGAAAAAAAGGAATTGCATTAATCCAACTACACATCCAAAAAGAAATGCAGAACAAGTGTGATCCAACTATTTAACATTTAGTGCTGTTTTCTATACTATTTAAATTAGTCCCATAGTTTGCTGCAAACTCACATTTGCTGACTGCCTACCATTACAAAACGCAAAAGAACCAAGCCTGACAATTTTGAACATTTTTGTTTCATGCTTTATTTAACTACCCCATCCGTGCACCAGCAATCTGACCACCTTATTTACTTGGTCACAGATCAGATTGCAAATACATCTCAGTTAAGGAATACAACCAGCAAACAAACTTTTCAGTACTTTAGACTGCCAAATAGGGATGTTAAATTTAGATTAATCAAATAGTCAATAGAAATCCCATCGACCATTAGGTTAGTTAATTATTCTATAAAGGCGCCTCCACCTTTGAACTGTAGCAAGAGCCCTGCCGGCTCTTGCTACAGTTCAAAAGAGGAAGCCTGGCAGGGAGCACAGAGCCAGCAGGAACTCCCACTGGCCTGGTGCTCCCTGCAGCGCCTAAGCCTTTGAAATCTACAAGAGCCCCAGCAGGGCTCTTGCCCATTTCAAAAGCAGAATCGCGACAGAAGCTGAGATTGCTTCAGTCCCCACTCGCGCCGTTTTCCGCTGTGCCTCTACCTTCCCTGCCCCCAGTGGAGACTGTGCTGGGGGGAACCCAGCTTTAAGCCAGTTCCCCCCAGCACCGGCTCCTGCTCCCCCTTCTTGCAGCAAGGGGGGGGGAAGCAACTAGTTGCATCACTAGTTAACTATCCGATAAGCGCATGCTTATCGGATAGTTGACTAGTCACTTACATCCCTACTGCCTATATGAGTTTCAATAGATAAAATCTAGATTACAATTTTAGTTCCAGGAATATTCCATATCAAACATACAAGTACAGATAATTTTAATATGATCCTTATACCATGACTAAGCAAATGGACACATTCACATTTAAAACCTTTCATTTTAACTTCAGAAACACAAGAGTAAATGTTATTAGGTCCTAAGAGGCAATGCCTAAAATTCCAAGGCACAGGTATATGTTCCAGATTAGGGAATGTTTTTAGAAGGCAATTCCTAAATCCAGTGTAGTCTGTCAGATACATTTTTCATCTCTTTGCTCTTGCGATTTGTTCCCCAATACTATTACCTTTAGTCTATAAACTCTGTAAAGTGAATTTCCAGCCTTCAACCAGGGAGCTATTGTGATTGTTTCTTCTGCTCTCAGGTGCAGACTGTACACAAACATTTTAGGAAGGCAGACCAGTCTTTACATCTTCCATTTTAGTTCTTACAGAATTATATGTCTACAATATTCCATTTTGTCCCCCACAAAGTAGAAGATATGGCACAGTTTTGTTCAAAACCAGTTATAGCACGTATCTGCCAGAAAGAGCCATTTTTATCATCTGATTCCCTGAGCTTAAGGCAAGTTTGTCCTTTTGGGAGCCAACTTCAAAATGAAATGTTTTTCTATTATATATCTGACCATCTTAATAATTCTGTTCCAAAAGGAATGCAACCAAGGCAAAGCAGAATTGTATGTTGTATATTTCCCTTTTGCTTACACTTTCTCCAGCATGGATTTCATTTTCTCCCTTTCATTCCAAGTTGGAGAGATGCAATAAAACCATACATGAAATACTGCTTCTAACATACTCTGATTTATCTGGTTGTTGTTCAGGTTCAATTTCTACTATTACGTTTTCAAAACTTTTTTCTTGTTTCCTTTTTTAAAAAAAGAGTTCTCATGTAACTATGAACTGGATAACATCAGCAATTTTCTAGTTTTATTAGTGTCAAAATTATTTCCTTATTTTGTAGGTCTGCCCATACTTTGAATATATCTGTGAAAATCATATCAGATCTTTTATTTTGCTTGGGCTTTTTGATTATTCTTTTCAATTCCCTCAAGTAAGAATTACCCATTTCAGCTACTAGGTAATTAATGACTACATTTACAAACTCAATCCCTTATCCTTAATACTGTTGACATAAAGGAATAGTATTTTTTTTTTAATTAACCCAAAGGAGTAAACTAGGCATTCAATGCATCTTAACATTAAGAGTGGAGAGTATCATGATGTAGTGTATTTACACTGAAAATAGGTATGATCCTGCTGCGCTGGGAGGGTCTGAGCCCCACTGCCCAGGCTGAAGCCCTAGGGCTTGGGTTGCGGAGGCTTGGGCCCCAGAAGTATAACACCAGCCCTGGCAACTCCATTAAAATAGGATCATGACCCATTTTGATGTCTTTGCCCATAGTTTGAGAACCGCTGTCCTATTTTATATGAACCCCAAGAAAGGGAGGTTTGGTGGGATGTTAAATGCTTGGCTCATCCCCAGAACTGTTATTCAGTCATTGCTCCTAAGGACTGTAGAGTAATACCAGTTGGCACTTGTATATACAAAACATATGTGAAGATCATAAACATTAGCTGAGCCAACTACTGAAGTAAACACTGCACTTTAATACGAAAAACATCCTCCTGAAATGCTGATTTGTTTATTCCTCCTTCAAAGGTCAAAGTCAAGCTGCAATACATTCCCAACAATGCTCACTGGGCTGGAATAATCACATTTTAAGTATCAATTGTAGAATTTCTGCATTACTGTTATAAATCCTTGTATGTTGAAAACCTTCAATGCTGTGGATGCATACAATTTGTTCACTTAATACCTTATATTATGAAAAGAATCTAGAATAATGAAGATATACTCTTTTTGCCATCTATTTACTGTTTCACAGAATTTAATGAAAGATAATTGCTCATTTCACTTCTAATTAGTGGTATTCTACAGTACAGTTTTGAGGAACAGCTAGCCAAAAACTCAAAAAGAAATAACAAAATGTTTTTTAAGTACATTAGAAGCAGGAAGCCTGCTAAAAAACCTGTGGGTCCCCTAGACGATCGAACTATAAAAGGCGCAATCAAGGACGATAAAGCCATTGCGGAGAAACTAAATGATTTCTTTGCTTCAGTCTTCACGGCTGAGGATGTTGGGGAGATTCCCAAATCTGTCCTTTGTGGGTAATGAATCTGAGGAACTGTCCCGGATTGAAGTGTCATTAGAGGAGGTTTTGGAACAAATAGAAAACTTAATGTTAACAAATCTGGGACCGGATGGCATTCATCCAAGGGTTCTAAAAGAACTCAAATGGGAAATTGCTGAACTATTATCTGTGGTTTGTAACCTATCCCTTAAATCGGCTTCCGTACCTAATGACTGGAAGGTAGCCAACGTGACACCAATATTTAAAAAGGGCTCTAGAGGCGATCCGGCAATTACAGACCGGTAAGTCTAACTTCAGTACCGGGCAAATTAGTCGAAACAATAGTAAAGAATAAAATTGTGAAGCATGTAGAAGAACATAATTTGTTGGACAAAAGTCAACATGGTTCTGTAAAGGGAAATCCTGTCTTACTAATCTATTAGAGTTCTTGAAGGGGTTAACAAACATGGACAAGGGGGATCCAGTAGATATAGTATACTTAGATTTCCAGAAAGTTTGACAAGGTCCTCACCAAAGGCTCTTGTAAATTACATGGCCATGGGATAAGAGGGAAGGTCCTTTCTTGGATTGAGAACTGGTTAAAAGACAGGAAACAAAGGGTAGGAATAAATGGTAAATTTTCAGAGTGGAGAGGGGTAACTAGTGGTGTCCCCAAGGGTCAGTCCTAGGACCAATCCTGTTCAACTTATTCATAAATGATCTGGAGAAAGGGGTAAGCAGTGAGGTGGTAAAGTTTATGGATGATACCAAACTGTTTAGGATAGTCAAGACAGAAGCAGACTGTAAGGGACTCCAAGAAGATCTCACCAAACTGAGTGATTGGGCAACAAAATGGCAAATGAAATTTAATGTGGATAAGTGTAAAGTAATGCACATTGGGGAAAAATAACCCCAACTATAATGCACAGTATGATGGGGGCTAATTTGGCTACGACAAATCAGGAAAGAGATCTTGGAGTTATCGTGACAGTTCTCTGAAAACTTCCACACATGCAGCGGCGGTCAAAAAGGCAAATAGGATGCTAGGTATTATTAAGAAAGGGATAGAAAATAAGACCCGGAATATCTTACTGCCCCTGTATAAACTATGGTACGCCCACATCTTGAATACTGTGTACAGATGTGGTCTCTCACCTCAAAAAGATATTTTGGCCTTGGAAAGGGTTCAGAAAAGGGCAACTAAAATGATTAGGGGTTTGGAACGGGTCCCATATGAGGAGAGGTTAAAGCGACTGGGACTTTTCAGTTTAGAAAAGAGGAGACTGAGGGGGATATGATAGAGGTGTATAAAATCATGAGTGGTGGAGAGGGCGGATAAAGAAAAGTTATTTATTAGTTCCCTAAATAGAAGAACTAGAGGACACCAAATGAAATTAATGGGTAGCAGGTTTAAAACTAATAAAAGAAAGTTCTTCTTCACACAGCGTGTAGTCAGCATGTGGAACTCCTTGCCAGAGGAGGCTGTGAAGGCTAGGACTATAACAGAGTTTAAAGAGAAGCTAGATAATTTCATGGAGGTTAGGTCCATAAAAGGCTATTAGCCAGGGATAAATGGTGTCCTTGGCCTCTGTTTGACAGAGGCTGGAGAGGGATGGCAGGAGACAAAGCGCTTGATCATTGTCTTCGGTCCACCCCCTCTGGGGCACCTGGTGCTGGCCACTGTCGGCAGACAGGATACTGGGCTAGATGGACCTTTGGTCTGACCCGGTATGGCCGTTCTTATGTTCTTATGTTCTTATGTACTGGGCTAATGAATGAGAACTAGAAAAATTCATGTTCCAAATACTGTAGGGATATATAAGGTATCAGTTTTCAAGATTTTGAATTTTCAATGTCTAGTAGAATTTGGGGTTCCATTTGCTGTATTTTTAACCAATAATTTCAGTTTTAGTTATGAATTATTGCTTCTGGCAGCATCTTTTAATAATTAAGTATTTTTACTCTTCTTCCTGCTTCTCCATATCTGTTATGTGAGAATGGATAAATGTGGCTTTAAGTTCTATCAGTGAGTTCCTACACACAAATGCATGTGTAGGAGCAAATGCTCTAAAATAATCATAATTACCACTACCTATTTCAGGAACTATCACATTTTAATTGAAGTTGATGTCTAAATCCTATTACTGTTGCATATGATTTAAAGAAAATGAAGGTTTCTTTCAAGAGGCAAAGCAAAACTTTCAGCTACTCTTCAATATGCATCCACTATACTTAGATCTAGTCACACCGTTCTCTTGGCTACCACAATTACATCTGCTTTTTAAAACACTATGCAGCACCCTTTAAAGACACTACTGAAAGCGGTTTCTTTATGCTACCAGTTAAATCTTAATATTTGACAGTACTAATATGTGACAAACTCATGCAAAACTGAAGCAGTAGTGAAGCTGAGTGCCACAAATAATGAGTGAAGTTGAAAAGAGTCATGAGAAAGCAAATATATTAATGAATCACGCACTAATTCATGAGAAGTATTCATCTCACAATTATCTCAAGATGAAGCTCTCATCCGGATGATAGCTAATGTGCCCACATTTCTCTTGACAGGAAGGAGACCCTTTATTTCTCAGTCTTAATTCTAGATGTAGAGATTTTGCTGAGCCTATTGCAGAATCTGCAGTCAGAATAGTGCCACTGTAAAACACCTTACATGTTATTTACACATTATAGATGATAATCTTTACCTTCATTCCATTGAATGGAGCACACATATCAATAACCAGAAGGGGGCAGCATTTTAAAGACTATGTGAAAATGGCTTACTGCATTGGCAAAATGAACTAAAATGCCTACATTGATTGAATAAATGGACACTACTCTAATCCTTAACTGAGGTACTTGTTTTTAAATTTGCTATTGAGAGCTGTTCCATTTACTCTCTTTCCAGGATGTAGATAAAATTCTCCCATTTCATTTTATAGTTTGCAGCACCATAATCATCTTGTTCAGTTCACACCAACGTTTAATAGCAAGCACACTGGAAGAACAGGGAAAGCCAAATCACAGAAGAAAAAACACAATTTTGTTTTCACATCTGACCTGCACAGAGACTACATGTTCGCAATGCTTAGCTACAGGCCAGTACTGCACAAGTATTAGTCTCCTTTTTCTTACAATATATAAATCCCAACAGCATGAAATGAAAGTACCAATTCAGTTGCCAAAGCTTAAGCAGAACGAGATCTTTCCTTCAGAGAGTAATACAAATGTCATTTTCCACCTTTTAAAGTATATCTTTTCACAATATAGTATTTAGCAAACATGTATGAACACATTTGCATAACAGATCTATGAAAACTGACAGATTAAGATGTAAGAAAAACTCTTAAAAACCCTACTGAGAAATCTCCATCTCCTGAAAAATACATAACTAATCAGAAACTAAATTAGAAGCTCTAAATTACAGCAACAGGAAAAAAGGACCAAACATTAATTTGGAACAGCTCTGGTTCCATCATCCACAAGACGATGCGCAAAATAAATCTATGTGAATAGGCTGCTACCATAGTAATGCCCCTGGAGAGACAAACAGAAGAATTCCCTATAGCAGCAAGAAAATTTGATCTGATTTTAGAATGCACAGCACTTTAATTGGATCACAGAGGACAGATGAAAAAGCCACATAATACTGGAAAAGTGTCTACACCTAGGTATTCAGTGCTCACTGAGAAGGAAGAACCTAAAAAGTAACCATCTCTTGCCAGCCACTTGAGAGTTTAATCTGAACTAAGTTAAACTTCAATAAAAGATATATTTTGAGCTGTGCGAACTGATGTTTTTAGCATTGACTGAATAAAGAAATGGACACTAATCCTTACCTGAGGTACGTGTTTTAAAATTTGCATGAACGTTCTGAACGGCATTAGTTAAAAACACTGTAGCTTGCACATCTCAAAATACGCTTAACTGCATTTAGATAAGCCTTTATAGAGGCATTTTACTCATGAGAAAACCATAAAATCTTCCCCTTTTAACATTTTTATAGAAGTACGGAACAAGTTGGAGTTAGCCATAACTATCAGGAAAAGTTACAGTTAGCTAGACTAGGCAAATCCTAATAGCGTTTGCTTTCACACTGAAATAGTTGTGAGAGGAAAGATTAAAC
The DNA here is from genome assembly GCA_019425775.1 of Rafetus swinhoei. NCBI lineage: Eukaryota > Metazoa > Chordata > Testudines > Trionychidae > Rafetus > Rafetus swinhoei. Next base: position 75,547,314 of record CM033439.1, read on the forward strand.
ACATCAAGATGATACACCTCTTTATGCATTACATAGTTTGAGGAATCTTCCACCTACCTGGAATGAGACTGGGCCCAACTCTGGTGAAAATAATATTTTACAATCTCTTAATTCATGTAAAGTTTTATTGTATTAAAGTGAGTATTTTTTACCTAAAAAGAACTCTTAGAAATATTTTAGTCTGGAAAGGTGGTGAGAAAACATGCCACTTTGGCCTCTTCTGTGCTAACAAGAGATTTCTTGAGGAATCTAGATAACAATCCCCATTGTACTTTCTACATACCCCAGGATGTACTTCACGTGTCTCATCGATGAATCAAAACACTAATGAATGTGGAGAAACTGAAGAAGGTCCAGAGAAGAGCAACAAAAATGATCAAAGGTCTAGAAAACACGACCTATGAGGGAAGACTAAAAGAATTGGGCTTCTTTAGTTTAGAAAAGAGAAGAATGAAAGGGGACATGATAGCAATTTTCAAGTATCTAAAAGGGTGTTATAAGGAGGAGGGAGAAAAATTGTTCCCCTTGGCCTCTGAGGATAGGACAAGTAATGGGCTTAAATTGCAGCAAGGGAGGTTTAGGTTGGATATTAGGAAAAACTTCCTAATTTTCAGGGTGGTTAAGTTGCCTAGGGAGGTTGTGGAATCTCCATCACTGGAGATATTTAAGAGCAGGTTAGACACATACCTGTCAGGAATGATCTAGACAGTGCTTAGTCCTGCCATGACGGCAGGGGACTGTACTCAATGACTTCTCAAGGTCCCTTCCAGTTCTAGTGTTCTGTGATTCTATGATGAATACTCTGAGTATTTTTGATCTGTGATTCCTTTTAGCGGTCTCAGTGATGTTTCCTTTTTTAAAAAGCTATTCTTCAACATTTATAGTTCTGGAAAATAACTAAATTCACATTTTGCAGGTTAATAATTGAAAATTACATTTTAATAACTAGCTTAAGTATGTACTCAAAAGACAATCTAACAAGATCCCCTTCACCCGCCAACATTCTGTAGTAGAGATTACAGTCCTATCAGATACTAGGGATGTTAGCTACCGTGTAACTGAATAGTTGTGAGACCGCATTAAACTTTAGCGGTTGCACAACTATTCAATAGTCCATAGGGGCGGGGCCGGCAGCCAGTATGTTATTGGCCCCACTCCCAGGGAGCCCCCTGCCATCCCATGCTGCTGCTTCTGTATCAGAGGCAGCAGCATGGGGTGCCAGGTGTCAGCTGGCCCGTGAAGGGAGCCAGTTTAAAAGTCAGCTCAGGGGTTGTGCTGCGGAACAGCCTCTGTCCTCAGCAGACCCAGGCTTGCTGCAGACAGAAGCTGCCCCATGGGATGCGGAGAAGCCTCTCCACAGGAAGCCTAGACCCCTGTGGACAGAAGCTACTTCTTCGTTGCAGCCTCCCCTGCCCGCACCCACTCCCCTTGCACTGCTGCCTCCGATTCACTGGTCAGGTCTCCCAGAATGCCGGACTAGAGTGGTTCAACATGTACAGTAATTCCTCATTTATCACTATAGATGCTTTTCTGAAAATGTTCGTGGTAAGTGAAAACATGCTATGCGGGGTCAATTTTCCAATTAAAAATAATGGAAAAGGTGGGGGTTGCGATTCAGGTGGTGGCGGCAAAGTCAATTTTTTTTTTGGTGCTGGGTCATCAACGTCAACATTAGATATCTAGCAACACAAGTCACCACAGTTTGTTAAAACACAAAGATAAACACATGAGTGAGCAGAGGAGCGCTGTGACCACGTGTATTCATCCGCTCATGCGTATTACCACTGTTTTCACCAACTTATACCGCCGTGCGAAGTAGTCCACCACTCGATTATTTTCGTGTTATTTCGGGGACGGTCGTACCATTCGAAAAACCTTCCAAAAAAATCATGCTATTGTGAAAACGTGTTAAGGAGGCATGTGTTAAACGAGTAATTACTGTATTGTGATTTTGGTCTAAGGATCTCAGTTTTCTTCGGGAGTGTGGGGGGGAAGAGGGCTGACTCATAATTCTTGGGTATGAGGTTGGCAGTACTGCATTCCCACCTCTCCTATTCCAGTACTCAACTTCCTAAAGCACAGGCTGTCATGTCAAACAACACAGTGTTAACTACCACTTTGACTGGACTGAAGCCAAACTTTCAGTTTTAACACAGTACTGAAAGGCTAGCATATTAGGACACTGTTCCCTGCAGCTGCCTCTGAACCATGATTACATAGTTCACTTCCACTGAAACATGAAGCCTATTTCCTAATCAAATCCTAAAATAACCAAGTCTTTTTCATGCTTGTATGTTTTCTTCCTACCACACGCCTTACCCACCATCAAAACATTTCCTGCTCAAGAATAATTTTCATCACAGCATCAGTACAAGACCTGAAAACTAAACCAACCAATCAAAGCAGAATATTTTGGAAAAATCCAAGCAAAAACTGTTTAAAATGTAAAGAAAGCAATTAGTGCCCGACTCCAAATAAGAGAAAGCCTCAATTTTCAGTGTACTGTGATTATTTATAAATGACTGTTACTCTGATAAAAATTATGGTTTTAGTTTTAACATATGCTCAAGCTTTTCAGCACCACTTAAACAGTATCCTTAATAAAAGTGCTGTGTTCCCAAAGATATCCCAAAGAGAATGCAATGCACGTAAGAGTATACGCTGTTTAAGTTTGAGTTTGTTTTAGCAACAACCAAATATTAAACGAATTAATATTGTTAAATAATATCATTACAGTCCAATTAGCTCAAGCTTCCTAGAAAACCAGCTCAAAGTTGTTCTTCCTTAATTTCTTTAGGTGACGGCTAATTTCCATATAAATGTTTTTGAGCAATTCACAAGTGTTCTGCCACTGTTCTGACATATCCCTCAGATTACACTTATTCAGCAAAGATTAATCATGCTAGCAGTTTGCATTTTAAGTTAATTTTATCCTTTGCTGTGCCAATTTTTCCTGCCTCATAAAAGCAAAGACTAAACTATGTAATGTCTAAAAGTTTCTGGAAAGTTGAGGTTACAATCATAAAATGCAATTTGATTTTTGTCTCCAGTTAACGCTCACTGCAGTGTTCTCAGCATCTTCTGCAGTGAGGAGCATGTCCTCTCATGAACTTTCACCTAACCCCACTGTGGCAGCTATTACAATTGCCCACATGTACAATATAAAGAGTTATTTATCCTTAACTGTCTTAAAATGACCTTTTGGCAAATGAAGTGCACCACCAGCCACTAGTGATATGTGGTCCAATTTTGTACACATAGACCTAAGGTCATGATTTGCTATCAACAGCTCCTCGGGGAATTGTTATGAACAGTAGTAAGTGTTTAGTAATACAGCATTTTTTGTTTTATTTAACAGATAGCTTACAAGAACTTAGAATAATGTCATTTACACACACACAGTGCAAAAAAATCGTTTTGTATTTAAAACTGCTGAATTCAGATTAATCATTCCTATTCAGCCTGGAGAATTTATCTATGCTAGTTATGAGAATGCAAATTCATTTGCCAAACTAAACTAAAATTCCAAGTTAGAATGCCAAATACCCTTCAGATTATAAAGTATAGCTGGACATACTTACATAAAAGTTGCCTCTTACTACCAAGAGGTCTTTTTGAAGTGCAAATTTAAAATCAGTAATTCCTGATAACCTCCTCCTACCTATATACCTTCTAGTGTATCATTAAATTTCATACTTCTAAGTTAATATCATTAGATATCCTTACAGTACTTGTGGCATGAGGCCAGCATGAACATTAGAAGTTGAACTCCTATATTATTGTTTGGAATAATGAAATCACAACTGGGTCACTAAATACTGAGTTTCTGCCAAGGTCAGCCAAATCTTCCTGTTTGCGTGCACTTCCTTTCACCTCGCTTGTGACCACACTCCAGCCTCAAAGACACATTTTTTTAAATATCTTCTAAGGTGAAAATCTACTTGCTAAAATGCAAATAAGTTTACTTGAAATAGCCCACACATTTCAGAATAGCAAATATATTTCTTTCCCAACGCCTAAATTTTTCAATAAGGAAGCAACTGCAGTAATACAACTCTGGAATTTTCAATAAAACCACTTGTTACTTTTATTACAAATACTTCTCACCTTTATTTGAGCAGCATGACACAGTAAGCAAGATTTTACACTGCCTCATCACATCTCCAATCAGGTTGAATACTCAAATGATTTTATCCCACTTCAGTTTCCTAGGACCTAGGTTTTAAAAAAGTCTTAGATGCATGTAGTTCCAAAGCATTCTGATCTCACTTAGACTCGCATAAAACAGATCTGGAAAAAAAACTTTATCTGAGTTTTCCTTCCAATGAAACTGAACCCTAACTGCTGGCTATTTCCTAGGTAGAGATGCCTGATAGAGGGCTATGTTTTCTCATTTCAACATCTTGCCACTGGAAACATCATTTAAAGCCCAAGATTTACCAGCTACCTTCACAGAGCTGGTAGAACACTTCTGTTGAAATCCAGTTTTAGTACTAAAATGAATTGTTCCACTTCAATATTCACCTTTTCCATGTAAAGACTATCAATCCTAAATGATAAAGAACATAAGAACATAAGAACGGCCGTACCGGGTCAGACCAAAGGTCCATCTAGCCCAGTATCCTGTCTGCCGACAGTGGCCAGCACCAGGTGCCCCAGAGGGGGTGGACCGAAGACAATGATCAAGCGATTTGTCTCCTGCCATCCCTCTCCAGCCTCTGTCAAACAGAGGCCAAGGACACCATTTTATCCCCTGGCTAATAGCCTTTATGGACCTAACCTCCATGAAATTATCTAGCTTCTCTTTAAACTCTGTTATAGTCCTAGCCTTCACAGCCTCCTCTGGCAAGGAGTTCCACAGGCTGACTACACGCTGTGTGAAGAAGAACTTTCTTTATTAGTTTTAAACCTGCTACCCATTAATTTCATTTGGTGTCCTCTAGTTCTTCTATTTAGGAACTAATAAATAACTTTTCTTTATCCGCCTCTCACACCACTCATGATTTTATACACCTCTATCATATCCCCTCAGTCTCCTCTTTTCTAAACTGAAAAGTCCCAGTCGCTTTAACCTCTCCTCATATGAGACCCGATCCAAACCCCTAATCATTTTAGTTGCCCTTTTCTGAACCCTTTCCAAGGCCAAAATATCTTTTTTGAGGTGAGGAGACCACATCTGTACACAGTATTCAAGATGTGGTCGTACCATAGTTTTATACAGGGGCAGTAAGATATTCTGGGTCTTATTTTCTATCCCTTTCTTAATAATACCTAGCATCCTATTTGCCTTTTGACCGCCTGCACACTGTGTGGAAGTTTTCAGAGAACTGTCCACGATAACTCCAAGATCTCTTTCCTGATTTGTCGTAGCCAAATCCGTAGTGGCGGAGTGGCACTGTATGTGAAAGATAATGTAGAATCAAATGAAATAAAAATATTAAATGAATCAACATGTTCAACAGAATCGCTATGGATAGTAATTCCATGCTCCAAAAATAAGAAATTAGCAGTAGGGATATATTACCACCACCTGACCAGGACAGGGATACTGACATTGAAATGCTGAGGGAGATTAGAGAGGCTACCAAAACAAAGAACTCTATAATAATGGGGGATTTTAATTACCCCCATATTGACTGGATACATGTCACCTCAGGAAGAGAAGCTGAGATAAAATTTCTCAATGGCTTAAATGACTGCTTCTTGGAGCAGCTAGTGCAGGAACCCACAAGGAGAGGCAATCGATTTAGTCCTGAGTGGAGCGCAGGATCAGGTCCAGGAAATAACTGCTACAGGACCGCTTGGGAATAGTGACCATAATATAATAACATTCAACATTCCTGTGGTGGGAAGAACACTCAGCAGACCAGCACCCTGGCATTTAATTTCAAAAAGGGGAATTACACAAAATGAGGAGGTTAGTTAAACAGAAATTAAAAGGCACAGTGACTAGAGCCAAATCCCTGCAAGCTGCATGGAAACTTTTAAAGACACCATAATAGAGGCCCAACTTAAATGTATACCCAAAAAAAACATAGCAAGAGACCTAAAAGAGTCACCGTGGCTTAACCACCATGTAAAAGAAGCAGTGAGGGACAAAAGGCATCTTTTAAGAAGTGGAAGTCCAATCCTAGTGAGATAAATAGAAAGGAACATAAACACTGTCAAATCAAGTGTAAAATGTAATAAGAAAAGCAAAAAGATTTTGAGGAACAGCTAGCCAAAACTCAAAAAGAAATAACAAAATGTTTTTAAGTACATTAGAAGCAGGAAGCCTGCTAAAAACCTGTGGGTCCCTAGACGATCGAACTATAAAAGGCGCAATCAAGGACGATAAAGCCATTGCGGAGAAACTAAATGATTTCTTTGCTTCAGTCTTCACGGCTGAGGATGTTGGGGAGATTCCCAAATCTGCACCGTCTTTGTGGGTAATGAATCTGAGGAACTGTCCCGGATTGAAGTGTCATTAGAGGAGGTTTTGGAACAAATAGAAAACTTAATGTTAACAAATCTCCGGGACCGATGGCATTCATCCAAGGGTTCTAAAAGAACTCAAATGGGAAATTGCTGAACTATTATCTGTGGTTTGTAACCTATCCCTTAAATTGGCTTCCATCTAATGACTGGAAGGTAGCCAACGTGACACCAATATTTAAAAAGGGCTCTAGAGGCGATCCGGCAATTACAGACCGTAAGTCTAACTTCAGTACCGGGCAAATTAGTCTAAACAATAGTAAAGAATAAAATTGTGAAGCATGTAGAAGAACATAATTTGTTGGACAAAAGTCAACATGGGTTCTGTAAAGGGAAATCCTGTCTTACTAATCTATTAGAGTTCTTTGAAGGGGTTAACAAACATGCGGACAAGGGGGATCCAGTAGATATAGTATACTTAGATTTCCAGAAAGCCTTTGACAAGGTCCTCACCAAAGGCTCTTGTGTAAATTACATGGCCATGGGATAAGAGGGAAGGTCCTTTCTTGGATTGAGAACTGGTTAAAAGACAGGAAACAAAGGGTAGGAATAAATGGTAAATTTTCAGAATGGAGAGGGGTAACTAGTGGTGTCCCCAAGGGTCAGTCCTAGGACCAATCCTGTTCAACTTATTCATAAATGATCTGGAGAAAGGGGTAAGCAGTGAGGTGGTAAAGTTCATGGATGATACCAAACTGTTTAGGATAGTCAAGACAGAAGCAGACTGTAAGGGACTCCAAGAAGATCTCACCAAACTGAGTGATTGGGCAACAAATGGCAAATGAAATTTAATGTGATAAGTGTAAAGTAATGCACATTGGGAAAAATAACCCCAACTATACGACAGTATGATGGGGGCTAATTTGGCTACACAAATCAGGAAAGAGATCTTGGAGTTATCGTGACAGTTCTCTGAAAACTTCCACACATGCAGCGCGGTCAAAAAGGCAAATAGGATGCTAGGTATTATTAAGAAAGGGATAGAAAATAAGACCCGGAATATCTTACTGCCCTGTATAAAACTATGGTACGCCCACATCTTGAATACTGTGTACAGATGTGGTCTCCTCACCTCAAAAAGATATTTTGGCCTTGGAAAGGGTTCTAGAAAAGGGCAACTAAATGATTAGGGGTTTGGAACGGGTCCCATATGAGGAGAGGTTAAAGCGACTGGGACTTTTCAGTTTAGAAAAGAGGAGACTGAGGGGGATATGATAGAGGTGTATAAAATCATGAGTGGTGGAGAGGGTCGATAAAGAAAAGTTATTTATTAGTTCCTAAATAGAAGAACTAGAGGACACCAAATGAAATTAATGGGTAGCAGGTTTAAAACTAATAAAAGAAAGTTCTTCTTCACACAGCGTGTAGTCAGCCTGTGGAACTCCTGCCAGAGGAGGCTGTGAAGGCTAGGAATATAACAGAGTTTAAAGAGAAGCTTAGATAATTTCATGGAGGTTAGGTCCATAAAAGGCTATTAGCCAGGGATAAAATGGTGTCCTTGGCCTCTGTTTGACAGAGGCTGGAGAGGATGGCAGGAGACAAAGCGCTTGATCATTGTCTTGGTCCACCTCTGGGGCACCTGGTGCTGGCCACTGTCGGCAGACAGGATACTGGGCCAGATGGACCTTTGGTCTGACCTGCACGCTGCCTTATGTTCTTATGTTCTTAAATTAGCCCCCATCATACTGTAATGTGATAGTTGGGGTTATTTTTCCCAATGTGCATTACTTTACACTTATCCACATTAAATTTCATTTGCCATTTTGTTGCCCAATCACTCAGTTTGGTGAGATCTTCTTGGAGTCCTCACAGTCTGCTTCTGTCTTGACTATCCTAAACAGTTTGGTATCATCCGCAAACTTTACCACCTCACTGCTTACCCCTTTCTCCAGATCATTTATGAATAAGTTGAACAGGATTGGTCCTAGGACTGACCCTTGGGGACACCACTAGTTACCCTCTCCATTCTGAAAATTTACCATTTATTCCTACCCTTTGTTTCCTGTCTTTAACCAGTTCTCAATCCAAGAAAGGACCTTCCTCTTATCCCATGGCCATGTAATTTACACAAGAGCCTTTGGTGAGGGACCTTGTCAAAGGCTTTCTGGAAATCTAAGTATACTATATCTACTGGATCCCCTTGTCCGCATGTTTGTTAACCCTTCAAAGAACTCTAATAGATTAGTAAGACAGGATTTCTTTACAGAAACCATGTTGACTTTTGTCCAACAAATTATGTTCTTCTACATGCTTCACAATTTTATTCTTTACTATTGTTTCGACTAATTTGCCAGGTACCGGTTAGACTTACCGGTCTGTAATTGCCCGGATCGCTCTAGAGCCCTTTTTAAATATTGGTGTCACGCTTGGCTACCTTCCAGTCATTAGGTACGGAAGCCGATTTAAGGGATAGGTTACAAACCACAGATAATAGTTCAGCAATTTCCCATTTGAGTTCTTTTAGAACCCTTGATGAATGCCATCCGGTCCCGGAGATTTGTTAACATTAAGTTTTTCTATTTGTTCCAAAACCTCCTCTAATGACACTTCAATCCGGGACAGTTCCTCAGATTCATTACCCACAAAGGACGGTGCAGATTTGGGAATCTCCCAACGCCTCAGCCGTGAAGACTGAAGCAAAGAAATCATTTAGTTTCTCCGCAATGGCTTTATCGCCTTGATTGCGCCTTTATAGTTCGATCGTCCTAGGGGACCCACAGGTTTTTTAGCAGGCTTCCTGCTTCTAATGTACTTAAAAACATTTTGTTATTTCTTTTGAGTTTTGGCTAGCTGTTCCTCAAAATCTTTTTTGCTTTTCTTATTACATTTTTACACTTGATTTGACAGTGTTTATGTTCCTTTCTATTTATCTCACTAGGATTGACTTCCACTTCTTAAAAGATGCCTTTTGTCCTCACTGCTTCTTTTACATGGTGGTTAAGCCACGTGACTCTTTTTAGGTCTCTTGCTATGTTTTTTAATTTGGGGTATACATTTAAGTTGGGCCTCTATTATGGTGTCTTTAAAAGTTTCCATGCAGCTTGCAGGATTTGGCTCTAGTCACTGTGTCTTTTAATTTCTGTTTAACTAACCTCCTCATTTTTGTGTAATTCTTTTGAAATTAAATGCCAGGGTGCTGGTCTGCTGAGGTGTTCTTCCCACCACAGGAATGTTGAATGTTATTATATTATGGTCACTATTCCCAAGCAGTCCTGTAACGGTTATTTCCTGACCTGATCCTGCGCTCCACTCAGGACTAAATCGAGAATTGCCTCTCCTTGTGGGTTCCTGCACCAGCTGCTCCAAGAAGCAGTCATTTAAGCCATTGAGAAATTTTATCTCCGCTTCTCTTCCTGAGGTGACATGTATCCAGTCAATATGGGGGTAATTAAAATCCCCATTATTATAGAGTTCTTTGTTTTGGTAGCCTCTCTAATCTCCTCAGCATTTCAATGTCAGTATCCCTGTCCTGGTCAGGTGGTCGGTAATATATCCCTACTGCTAATTTCTTATTTTTGGAGCATGGAATTACTATCCATAGCAATTCTATTGAACATGTTGATTCATTTAATATTTTTATTTCATTTGATTCTACATTATCTTTCACATACAGTGCCACTCCGCCACCCACCCGGCCTGCTCTATCCTTTCGATATATTTTATATCCCGGTATGATTGTGTCCTACAGATTTTCCTCATTCCACCAGGTTTCAATGATGCCTATTATGTCAATCTCCTCATTTAATACTAGGTACTCTAGTTCACCCATCTTATTAGTCAGACTCTAGCATTTGTGTAGAAGCACTTTAAAAATTTGCCACTGCTTATTTGTCTGCCCTTCCCTGATGCATTGGATTCCTTTGTACGTGGTTGTTTGTCTGCTCTGGCCCATGGTTTGCCCTCTCTCCTCCTCTCTTTCTGACTACAGCTTAGAGAATCTCTATCAATGGATTCTCCTCTAAGAGAAGTCTCCTCCGATTTACGTGCATCTCCACACCAATCGGCTTTCCCATCTCTCAGTTTAAAAACTGCTCTACGGCCTTTTAATGTTTAGTGCCAGCAGTCTGGTTCCACCCTGGTTTAGGTGGAGCCCATCCTTCCTGTATAGGATCCCCCTCTCCCAAAAGTGTCCCCAGTTCCTAATAAATCCAAACCCCTCTTCCCTACACCATCGTCTCATCCACGCATTGAGATTCTGAATCTCTGCCTGCCTACGTGGCCCTGCACGTGGAACTGGAAGCATTTCTGAGAATGCCACCATAGAGCAAATCGTTTATTCACTTCTACTATTGGAAACATACTGCTGGGTTTTAGTCTTTAATGAAAGATACATTTGGAAGTTTGTGGATTTTAAGTGCATTTGGGTAGAGAAATAAATATTATAGGAATGAAGCTATGGTAACAAAAAATAACGGCTATATAACCATTTCAGAACAAATACTATTGTATTTAAATAGGGTAAGTGACCACGAAAATTATGAGCCTGTCAGTTTGACATAGATCCTCAGCAAGAAAACAGTGTAGCTGATATGTGACTGGATTAACAAAGAATTAAAATGAAGATAATGTAAGTCATACAGACCAGCATGGGTTTATAGAAAACAGAACTTGTCAAATTACCCTGATTTTTTACATGAGATTACAAACTTAGTTGATAAAGGTAACAGTGTTGATGTAATACACTTAGACTTCTAAAGCTATTTCCTTTGGTACCAGATGAATTTTAATTAAAAATAGGAAGATATAAAATAAAACATTGCATACATTAAATGGATTAAAAACTGGCTAACTGATCATCTCAAAATCAAATGAGTGTGTTTCTACTGGGATGCTACAGGTGTAAATTCCTGGCCCTACACTTTTATCCATAACCTGGAAGAAAACAAAATAACTGATAACGTTTGCACACGACAAAAACTGGGAAAGTGGTAAATAATGAAGGGGACAGGTAGCTGACACAGCGCAATCTGGATCTCTTGGTAAACTGCACAAGCAAACAATGTGCATGTTGGTTTGGCTCAACGTGAACTTGTCCATCTCAGAACAAAGAGTGCAAGCCACACTTAGATGAGTGAGTATCCTAGGAAGCAGTGACTCCAAAAGAAGAACTCAGGCTTCAGCCTCGCTACAAGCAGTTTTAATACTAAAACTAAACTACTGTAGGCACAAGGCAGTGAGGCTCCGGCACATTCTGCCTGTAGTACCCCCTCCTTGGGGCATGTAGTAATTTTAGTTGTCAGAAGGCGCTTTGAGGGAATGAAGTTTGAGAGTCCCTGCCTTACTGTAATAGACGCAAGGAGCTCAATCTGCCTTAAAGGAAAGTGAAGGAGTAACTTGGTTACAGTTTATAAACATACCTGGGGAATACATATATAAATAAATGGACTCTTCAGCCTATCAGAAAAAGATATAACTGATTCAATGACTGGAGAAACAAATTCAGACAAGAAATAAGTCACTAGTTTTTACTGGTGGGAGTAACGAACTACTGTATTAATTTACCAATGATCATAGTAGATATGCTATCACTGGCAATTTTTCAATCAAGACTAAATGTTCTTCTAAAAAATAACTCTAGACAGTGGTTCTCAACCTGTTTATCATTGTACCTCACATATGCTGTTCGCTCTGTGCTGTGTGGATGCAGCTCACATAATATACAGTAAAAGCTCTTTTATCCAGCACATTTGGGAACGTGAAAAATTCCAGTTAACTAAGAAAAAGGGAGTTTGGGTGTGGGGCTGGGACAAAGGAGGGGTTTTGGGGTTCTGAATCCGGGAGTGCTCACCTCAGACAGGTCCCCGCAAGCTGCTCCTTGGCAGAGGCATGGCTATGCGGCTCTGTGCGCCACCCCACAGCTCCCATTGGCCCTGACTTGTTTCCTAAACAAAGGTAGTTCTCACTTACCTTAGAGTCCCAAATTAGGAAAACAACCTGGATCTCCAAGCCCTGTTGGCAACACCCCTTTTGTCTCAGACTTGTGGACAAAAATCATAAAAGTAGTGGTAGCAACAGTATTTACAGCACTTGTTTGCTAACAGAACACATAGTACTATTTGAATTTGCTTTTATAGGAATACATTTTAGACACCCTTCCCAACAGCAAAGCAAATGACACCTTAGCAACTGCTACCAAATGTTTGCCAGGCTGTTGATACAACACTTTGATTAAACACCCAAAAATAGTTTAGGAATGTGTGACTGTCTGGCATCATCCTAATTCACTACCATATCACACCTCATTAATGTACTTACCCCTCCCAATAAATTTGAGAACTATGGAATAGTGCGCTAACATTTAAAATCCTTTCAATTATTTTCCACTCAAGTTTTTTCATCTCCATTTTGATCTGAAAAGGAGGAACAAGTGACAAAGCCTGTTTTCATAAACCACAATTTCAACTAGCATTCCCATACTTGTTTTCTCTGAACAATCCTGAACACAATGCTGGGTTAATGCCTTTTATTTAAAAAAACAAAAAACAAAAACAAAAATACATTGTTAACGACTATCTAGCATACCCAGTTCTCGCAACAATTTCTAAAATGTCCCAGAAAGCATGCCATCAATGCAGAAATCACAAGGGTGACTCCTTATTCATAGATGGAAAATTAAGTTTAGTCACTTAAGAACTTTTTCAGCATTCAGTAATAGTTTCTCAACCAATTAAACAAGGTACAAAGACAGCAGAAAAGCTGTAATTGCTATGCCCATCCTTTTAAATATCTGTTTGTTACAACACCCATGTCTGAACCTTTGGGTCAGAACACTGAACTCTTTCTTGAGGACTTAAGATGCATGTTATTACTTAGTTGACTGATTTTCTTTATTTGTCTTTGAAACGATGTAGTTTCCTGATATATCAGAATTTGTCTTTACCAAACAATCACAGCCCTGCTACTTCCATTTATGCTGGTGCTGATTATAAAGAGAATACCTTAGTATATGTATGAACAGAGAGAAAGCAAATTCCTGATGCCAGTAAAAGTAGTACACAGCTTCCCAGCTATACATTTTCTGTCTCAAGCAGGATATACAAGCACCAAACTTTTCCTATGGTGATTTTAGTGTTTAACATTTATCATTAAACTGCATCGTTTAACCTGCTGCAAGACAGCAAGTATACATATGTTGCCAACACTTCAGATTTTCTAAGCTAAAAATTTTATCATTCATGCAAGAACAACTGAAGCAGAGATGACAGAGCACAACTTGCTCTGCGGCAAAGCGGTGGTGCACATATGTTCCACTTCAGTTTGACTTGCACTTCTAAATTAGTAGAGCCCTGCAAATCCACAGATATTTGCTTTATACCAGTAAGTATCCATATCTGTGGCTATACATGGTTCATGTTTGCAGATACCGAGTTGAATACTACTTTTGTGTCTAGAACCCTGCAAATTTGCAAACATCCATGAATCTTTTTTGCAGATACAGATGCAGATAACAATTTTGTATCTTCGCAGGGATCTGCAAGTCAGGCCTTAAAATGTTTCATAAACTCTACGCTGGCACTCTGCACAGAAGCGAATCCATGCTTCTAACTGGCCATAATTCAATGCTAAATTCATCTGAAAGATTGCTTTTCCCTTATGCTTGAATGGCTCAGCAAGACCTGAGCAAACACTGGGGGGAACTTTTTTATGAAGTCTGTACCCACATCAGTACTATGAACATTACAAGCTAAGTGCCCTTAACAGACCTCTTCATCAGAACGTGAGCTATTTTTATCTTGCTGTGCTGTGGCACTTCCTGTGTGAAATAAGTCCAGGCAATTATGACTAAAGTAAAAATGCACACTTGGAACAAAAACTTCAGTAGTTCTATAGAATTGTATCCAGACGAGAAGTCTGTCAAATTTCATCTAAATTGTTCCAGTTAATTTCCCCTCCAAGTACTTTACAAAAAGCTTTACAAGTTTGAGTTTCAAATTCTTATTAATTAGAAACAGAAGAAAAGATGTACTGGGTCAGACTGAAGGCCCAGGTAGCCATATCTTGTCTTCTGACTGTGGCCAATGCCAGGTGCCCCAGAGGGAATGAATAGAACAGGCAATCAAGTGATCCATCCCCTGTTGCCCATTCCCAGTTTGACAGAGGCTAGAGACACCATCCCGACCTAGAGCAGGTATTTTGGATCCCCTTTTAGATTGTTTGCAACCCACTTCAGCATTTAAGTTGTAAAATAAGTCAATTTTTTGAACTGCAAATTCATCAGGCAAAACAGTTTTAAAACTGTGTTCATGAAGCTAGTTAAGGACCACAAAAGCATGGAGCAATAAGGATACTGCACGTAAAATAGCTTGATACACACTTAAATTGACTGGTCTATAAAGTAGGTTCAACAACTCATTTAATATATGCACAGTGAGACACTGTAGTTGCTAAACATTAGCAATGAACTGCTCAATTGCCATTATTTTATGTAATCCAATTCTGGACTCTGTACATGCCCGGAACGGAGTTCTAGTGAGTGAATCTGACAGGACTGCTACAGAAACCAAAGAAACACACAGGAGAAAAAGGCAGGCAATGTAGGCACAGGGAGAAAGCCACAGAATTAAAATGAGAAGAGCTGTATGGATATTAACCTTTTTGTTCCATTTATTCCTCTACCTTTTCTCCAACACACATATACTAAAACTAGCACTATAAAAATGCTGAGTTCATATATTATCTCAAGCACCCAACACTGGCTTTGAGAACCAGTTGTAAAAGGTGAAGTTCCTTTTCCTTACAAATTAGGTTCATGTTGACACCCTTTCTTTTCACTGTTTTAAATGGTTTGGATAAATTAAATCAATTTGAACATAGTAAATAGTTTAGCTCTTGCACACAGCAAGGAAGAAAGTCCAGCTCACTAAACTGCAGTCGTGCAATCCTATCAGCAATAAGAAGCAGTACATGCCAGTATCCATTTAGTGATACAAAGTAGTACACAGATTTAATGAGCAAAATTTAGGACTTAGTCATCACCTTTTTAGATTACAGCTGCACTTCAATATGCACTCCAAATCCCACTGGCATAATTACTCTTAAAAATCTTTTTTCTACCAACCCTCACTTCCCATTTGCAGGTATGCTTTCTAGGTTAATATGAGCCCATGAACATAAGCACAACTTATTCATGCAGCAATAATGGGTCAAGGTATTATAAAAGTTACATTTTTTCAGTTACATCTCTAAATTAGACTGACCTACAAACGCTTACAGCTACCAGTTCCCAGTAAATCTCAAAAAGCTAATGAATAGTCATTTCACTTTTCCTAAGTGCTCATCTCCTCATCTAGGGTATGTCTACACTACAGTGTTTTGTCAGAAAAATGGCCGTTTTTCTGACAAAACTTGCAGAACGTCCACACTGCAATCACGTTCTTTCAAAAGAAGATCGAAAGAACATAGGGAGTTTTCTGGCATTAGTAATCCTCTTTCTACGAGGAAGAAGCCTTTTTCCAAAAGAGCTCTTTCGGCAAAAGGCACATGTGGACGGGGAGAAGGGTTTTCTTTCAAAAGAGGCGGCCTCCAGGAAATAACACAGATGTCCTGGTGGACACTCCGTCCAAAGTAATCACAACTCTATAGTTCCCATCTCCTGCAGGCACCCTGGGCAAGCCTTGTGGCAGGAAGCCAGCCTGAGAGCAGCCCCATGACCATGCAGCTGTCCCTGCCACAGGCCTTGACACCCATGGAGGAGCCACAAGCCACCCGAGACCCTCCTGGCTCTCATAGGGAGCAGCCCCATGGGGACCAAGAGGCGAACACCCTCCTGGTCCGGAGCAGAGATCATGTCCCTCCTCGAGCTGTGGGGCAAGGAGGAGACATTGCAAGATCTCCGCTCCAAGCGCCGCAATGCGGACATCTTCGAGCACACGGCCGAGTCACTGGCGGAGCACAGACACCTTCCCCGGACCTTGGAACAGGTCTGGAGTAAGGTCAAAGAGCTCCATCAGGGATACATCAGGGCCAGAGAGCACAGCTCGTGCTCAGGGGCAGGACCCCACACCTGCCCCTAGTACCAGGAGCTGCACCAGATCCTGGGAGATGGGGAAACTTCTGCCCCACCCGTTGTCGTGGACTCGGGCCTCAAGACCCATCATCGCCCGGCTGGAGGTCACAGCAGAGGAGGACGACCAGGGCCAGCAGGAGGAGGTAGAGGAGGAGGAGACAGACACTGTCACCCTGTCCCTGGAGCTGGTGCCTGTCAGCCAGGACATCTCCCGGGCCTCATCTGACATCGGGGAGGGATCTTCAGGTGAGTGCTCTCCGTTTGTCTCACACACAAGGTGGGGGAGGCAGGCACACAGAGGGCAGGGTGCAAATGTCGCCTGGGATGGACATCATGCTGCAGTCCATGCACGTGGACTCAGCAGGCAGCCCCTGAGCACGGGTGGGATCCTGCTGCCAGGCTCAGGGGAGGCCATATACGTCCAGCCCCCGGGGGGAGGCCCTCCCAACACCTGCCACGGCTGGAAGCAGGCTAGTCACAAGGACGCAGGCACAACCCCAGACACCCCGAGGAGTGCCGCACATAGCACGCGGGCATGCCTGCACATGCGAGGCACCACCCACTCCCACGGGCAGCGCTGCAAGCCGCAGCTGTGTGTGCGCGGACCCCAGGGAGGGCTAGGCTGCTCCCAGCTCCTTTGCTACCCATGGGATCCCACTGTGGTGCCTGCTTGTCCATGGGCCAGGGGGGAGGGGGAGGAAGCGGGCAGCATGGCCCCCTGGGCACCTTGGGGCCCCTGGGAGGTAGGGCCTGCTGTGTAGGCCACACATGACCTTGCTCCCGGGACATTCCTCCTCTGGCCCAAGGACTGTTGGTCGCTGCTCACAGAGAAGGGCGCGGCCTCAGGGACAGTGTCTGCATGGATGACTGACCACCTCTCCCTCTGTGTTCTGCACAGCCGGACAGGTCAGGACTGAGGGGCAAGCCCATGCCACCCGTGCCAGCTGCCAGAGCCCGGGGGACCTGAAAATGCGCCAGGGTGCAGGAAGACCTCATGTTGCAGCATGTCAGCGTCCTGTGCGACATGCAGCAGACCCTGGCGCAGAAGATCCGTGAGGACTCAGAGTGGCGGAACCGTGCCTGGAACAAGCTCATGCAGCGGTGCGATACTATGTGCGCCGTCATGAGAGAAATGATGGCACACCCACCTGCTGTTGCTGCTCCTGCCTACCACCTTCCTCCCCCCCCGCTATGCCCATTCCCTTCCCCCCATGCAAATGCCTCTGCTCCTTCCATCCCTGACCCCAACTCCAGACCCCTCTCCTACCCACCTCCCTGTGGTCTCCAGACCCACCCAACCCCAAGTCTCAAAATGTTCCTGCACCCAAGGTGGCACATCTAGCCACCCACACCACTCCGAGCCTCCATCCTCCTCCAGGTTATGAGCCTCCTTCCCTGACCACCTTTTTTAAATGAAACAAATACAGAGTTTGTTTTGTTGAAAACCAAACAGGTGTCTTTACTGAGAGGTCAAGGAAGAGGCGAAGGGAGGGATTGTGGTGGGGAAGGGATAGGGCAGCAAGCCAGAGGTCCGTGTTGGGGAGGCCCTGGGGAGAGATATTGGGGTCCTTGAGAGAATCTCTCCTTCAGGGCCTCCTGGATGTGCACCCCGGCCCGATGGGCCTGGCAGATGGCAGCTGTCTGGGACTGCTCGAAGGCTCGCCCCTCATGGCTGGCGGCTGCCCCCAACCCCGGGAGGGGGCCTCCCCCTTCCTCTCCACAATGTTGTTGAGGACACAACATGCCACGACCACCTCAGGGATGTGGTGCTCCCCCACATCAAGGAGGGTCAGCAGGCACCTGAACCGCACCTTGAGGCGGCCGAAGACGCACTCGACCTGGATCCTGGCCTGGTTCAGGGGAGCATTAAATTGGTCCCTGCTGGGTCCAGGTGTCCAGTATATGGCTTCATTAGCCACAGCATCAGGGGGTAGGCGGCATCCCCCACGATGCACAACGGCATCTGCACACCCCCAACTGCAAAGTCCCGACGGGGGAAGAATGTGCCCACCTCCAGCTTGACATAGAGGCTCGAGTTGCGAAAAATCTGGGTATCGTGTGCCCTGGTCCCAACAAAAATGTCCATGAGGTGCAGCACCATGGAGAAGTAGACCTTCCTATTAATATACTAGGCCGCTCAACGCTCAGGTGCGCAGATCAGTATGTGGGTCCCATCTATGGCTCCAGCACAGTTCGGGAACCCTAGGGCAGCAAATCCAGCCATGATCGAGTCCAGGTCTCCCAGGTAGATGACCCTCCACAGCAGTATCGAGTTGATGGCCCTCACAACCTGCAGAAGGACACAAATATACAAAACAGAGAATGAGAGGGGGAGTGCCTGAGCCCTTGGGAGGAGCCCCTTCTCCTTCCCTCCCCTCCCCCAAATACCCCAAGAGCCACATCCCTCCCCAGCAGCAGGGCTGTGTGAGGGCAGGCAGCACAACCTCCCAGGGATGGGGCTTTCCCCCCACCCCACAACCCTCAACTCCCCTTTCCTGAGGATCCTCCTTTTCCAGGACTCCCCCTCTCCCCCATGCAGGGACTGCAGCCCCAGAGTGCCTTACCTCCATGAGGAGGGCCCTGATGGTGGACTTCCCCATGCCGAACTGGTTGCCCACTGACCGGTAGCTGTCTGGGGTGGCGAGCTTCCAGATGGCGATTGCAATCTGCTTCTCCAGGGGCGAGCCAGGCACACAGCTCCAAAAAGGTGGCCTTCCACATGCGGAAGTTTTGGAGCCACTGCTGGTCGTCCCACTGGTCCATGACCAGCCGGTCCCACCAGGCGGAACTGACGTCTAGCCTCCAAAAGCGCCTCTCCACTGTTGGGTGCGGTTACCAGAGCGTAGCTCCTGCACCAGGGAAAGGGTCCCTAGAATGAGCTCGGGGTCAAGCTTGGTCAGGACCAGGAAGGCAGCTGGCACTAAGTGCTGCAGAAACTGCAGCATGGCCAGGTAGCTCCGGCTCCATGGTACCAAGAGTAAAACTGTGGCGTCCAAAAAAGCGGGGTAACTACAGCAGGCACTGCAAGAGTTTTGCTGTCCCTCAAAGAGGTAGCAAGCACGCAGCAGAAGCAGAGCAACGGCTGACGGGGGGTTCCCTTTAAGTGCATGTCTCTGCAAGGCTCCGGCACCAGCACCCGGAAGCAACTGGTGACCTAAAGCCGTGGCTGAAGTGGTTCCGGCTGACCTTTTATGCGAGAGAGTCCAATCAGTGTGGACGCTCTCTCTCAAAAAAGCAGATTGCTTTTGCAATGTGTTTGTGTGCGTAGGCGCTCTCTTGCCAAAGAAGTTTTCTCGGACGATCTCTTCCGAAAAAAAACTTCTTTCGAAAGAAGCTTGCAGTCTAGACGCAGCCCTAATGTTCAGCTTGATAACTGCTTTAGTTCACTACCAGAAAAGCAAATTTCACAAAACTGCTGACTGGGGGAAAGTTCATTTCGAGGTAAAATGCATTTCAATGTCCACTATAGTTTCAGCAACTTCCAGACTTTTATGTTACTCATATGAAAACAACATCCCTATTATATTATTTTCCACTGGATACAGCATTTCATGTATTTTCTAAATGGCCACCGACCACTTTCATAGGCCTCTGAAATGCTCTGTTGAGAATTATAAATCAGTAACCAAGAAGCAAATTTCAGTATCCCATATAAGCCTTTCCAAATGGGAATGGTTTTTTTGGAGCCTTATCAGTGAACAAGCATGCTGAACTGCATAACTTAAAAGAAAAACTTAAGTGACTGAATATTATACAGGTTGAACCTCTCTAATTTGGCACTCTCAGGTCCAGCAACATCCGTGGGCCAGCATGATTTTAGTTAACCGGATGTCCACTTATCATGGGTGCAGCCAACTTTTCCGCAGTCCCATAAAGTTTGTTTATAGCCACCAGTCCTGGCTCGCAGTGTTCTGTGCTGTTATTTAGTTCCAACTTATCCCTAACTATCTTTTAAGAGCACAGTAAGCAGTGGCAGTGTTGGTGATGCCGCCAGACAATGTGGACCATGTGCGGTCTGGCAAAGTCACCGGTCAGGTCCCATGTGTGCCAGACTAGAAAGGTTCAACCTATATTATAAATTATATCTTTCACATGTCACTAGATCTCCTTTTAATTTAGTTCAAAACAGTTTGTCATATTATTGCACTTCTGATCAATTTTGCAGAGCAACAATCACCTGGTTATTGGCTAGAAAAGGCCTATATTTCACAAACATTTAAAATTAAGCAAGAATGACAGGTGACAAATTGAAAAACTCAGCATTCCTATCTAGCAACAATATTTATGTTCTTAAGTCAATAGGAAACACTAGAGTATTTTGAATTGCTGCCTTTTTAAAAAGTGATTTGATCTAGAAGCTGCTCTTGGAAAAAAAATGATCCGTGAATATCAATTCAAGGATTGGAGTGCATCAGCAATTACTGTGAAAGCTTTAGGGGGTAGCCGAGTTACTCTATAAAGTGCTACCAGACCATTAGTCTGTTATAGAAAAAAACAACAAACAGAACAAGTAGATGGTATCATGAGCTTTCGTGGGCACAGCCCACTTCTTCAGATGACTGGAGTTATGAGTAGGGGTTTGAGTTTTCATATCCCCTACTCATAACTCCGGTCATCTGAAGTGGGCTGTGCCCACAAAAGCTCATGATACCATCTACATGTTTTGTTAGTCTATAAAGTGCTACCAGACTATATGTTGTTTTTTTCTGTGAATGCTTTGTTATCCAGCACTCATGGCAAATGGAGGTTGCCAGACAACTGAATGTGCCCGATGACAAAGCTTATTGCTCTGCCCCAACCCCCTACCAGCAGGTCTGGCTCCCAGCAGCTTAAAGCAGGCTCAGGGGAAGGAGACACTGGCTGATGATGTCAGCCAGCAGTGCTAGTTATCAGATGCCCCATAACGGCCGGCTGGACAGGCAGGAGTCAAGTTCGCATGCCTGAAGAAGCTGCGGTATTGTGATTGGGAGCAACGTTGGTTAAAGATTTCCCGTTAATGGAGTGCCAGATAACAAACCTTTTACTGTACATATAAAACAGTTAAGAATTTACAATACTGATACCAATTTTGTTTTCCTACTAAGTTATACAAGGTATATTCAAATATTCTTAAGAGAAATGTTTTGTAAATTAGATTAATTTATAATGGAAATGTGTTTACAGAGGATTTACCTCCAGCACAGGTGGGACCCCCTTGTCCAGCATCCTCAGGACCTGAGCAATCCCGAACCACAGAGTTTGCTGGACCAGGGGAGGTAAAGGCTCCCTTCCCGGTCATCAGCCCTGCTCTTGGGTGCCGGGGCTGCGCGCTCCCAAACCTGGCCAGCCCTGGCTGGGGCAATCTGGTCCAGCAATATCCATGGAATATCCAGAGAATCCTGGATTTTAGAGGTTCAATCTATAACTGTGTATTTTCAGTATTTTAGAAATCATGTGAGGCCTACTAAAATTTTCATTAAATCACATGTTGGAATACTGGTTATTAATATGTTGAGAGGTTACACTTCATATGTACAGATGTGAAATAAAGCTGCAAAAAAGCTGAAGTCAGCTGTCTTTTCAATTTATTTTATAGTACAGAAAAATTATATTAATTCATACTCCTCTGGCAGATCCTCATTTTTTCTTCTTTTTAAGACTTGCACAAAATTCCACCTGTGAGATCCTGTACTACCACCAAGCTGCATACCAAGATAAGACAGGGCCTGCACATTTATCTCCATCCTATTCCTTAGTATCTGATTAGCAAGGACAAATGTATGACGGCCCATCAATACAGGCGAACTAGGCGGTTGCCTAAGGCACCAAGATGAACAGCCGTTGAGGGCTTTGGAGGCGGGGGCGCCGATCGCGCATTTCATCTAGGGCACCAGTTACTAGCAGCTCATCTAGGGCCTCTCCTGCTCACGTTGACATCTGTGGGAGTTACCATTTACTTCAATGATACAAGATCAACCCCTTAAGGAGCAAGTCAAAAGATTTTAATACCGACACCAGCCAAAAGGTGTCAGTTATTAAATGCTCAAAGTCGTCATTAAATGCTCAAAACCTGGGTCCCACGGTCATGTCATTTTGCTTGCAGCCAGGAAGGAGGGGGGAGTGGGACGCCCAAGTTTCTCTAAAGAAGGTATTAGTTTTCTGGAGCACTAGTGACATTGTTTGCTATGGAATAGTCATTCCGATTCCTTATTATTCCTGAATACAATTCTCAGAGAAGCTATTTTATTACCAACACTAAGATGGAATTATATAGCACATATTACTCAACCAAGGCCATTACTGAATTTGTTTTCAAAGTCAGTCATTTATTGGGCCTTTTATAGTGCAATTCCAACTCTTACTGCAATACAAAAGCACAATGTGTACATCATAGCTTTTCATCCCCACAACATCCATGAGCTACAGTTTTTAGACTCCTTTCAAAAAGGGAAACACTCACGAATTTTCTTAACACAAAGGGTGTCTACCGCAGATGGGACTAAGACTGTCTACACTACACACCTTGTAGCAGCACAGACGGCTGCAGAGCCACTCCAGCAGCCAGCTGAAAATGCATCCCCTCCATTCTGAAGCTTAAACTTAACTGAAAAAGCAGCAAGCCTCCGTCTTAAAAGCAAACCTACTGATCAAAAATTGTAATTTACAGGCCCAGATCATAGCTTAGAATTAAGTGTTCATGGTGGACAGACCAGACACTTGACCTACCTGCTGTCTTTTATAGTACAAGTAAAATACATAGAAAGCTGCTCTCAGTTCTGCCCTGCCTTTCAAGAATAAGACTGTTGTCCCAAAATTACTACTGCTCCTACTGCCTCTAAGAAGACCAAGTAAAAAGCCTAGCTGTGCAAATTGATTAATTAAGGCAGGCAAATCACTTATCCGTCAGAAATTGTTACAAGCATATTAGATTGCTACTTCCTTGGGAAAGAGCAAACAGAAAACAAGCGTAAAGTCTGTTCTCCAGTGAGATAGCAAACAAATAACAAACCTGACCTCTATTTCCACATACTGTACTGTGTAATATACATTAAGAAGAACACATTTAACCACACACTAGCTTTGACCTTGAAAGGAAAAAAAAAAAAAATCAAATTGTGATTCAGTTATGTAATCAGTTTAGTTGCATGATCCTAGTCCTTAGTTCTGTACTCAAGATAATACAGTCTGACAGTGGCTAGTTTCTAGTGCAGTTTGGTTTTACAGCAGATGGTTATGGTACACTGGCAATTCATAAGAAGCTTCTTTTTATTACGGCAGGTTCAAAATGGATTTTTACTTTGGTGAACTGAACCACTTGCACAGTTTAAGGGAGTGATGTTAGAGATACAGACAACTGATTTTATAACCAGTCGGAAAAAGCCTGTTGGAATACAAAAATAGCCAGATCAGGAGGGATGGCAGTTCTTCTACTGCCTTATTTTCTTAAACGATTTCCAGTTATAACTGACAAGTTGCTATCAATTGAATTTTATTTTCTGGCTAATGAAAAAATATTTTGTAATTCATAAAATAAAGCTCTAGCTATCAAAGTATGAAATAAGGTTTCACTATATTGGCATTCAGTACATTTGCTAATCTAAGACTTCTAATTTCACTAGAGCCCCTATTGGATGCCAGATAACAGTCGTCATAACCTGCTACCATTCTCGAATTACAATTTTCTCAACTCTTGTTGCATATAACAAATACCACCTTCAAAAGTAAAAACGAACATGTGGAGCATGTGGCCATCTACATATGGTCAATGGTGGGCAGGATAAAAATGCACTAGTCCATTTTGATGAACCTACACCGTCATTGTTTTTGTCACCCAAAATTGTTGCTCTGCCAACTACATTCTTCACTGAAACCACTGAATACAAGTCTATTTCTTTAACAATTGTTAACTTTATATCAAGCCAAGCTGCAATTCAATGTATGAAGATATTCTACATGGTGAAGACATCAGTGACGTTTTTCAAAAAGCTACCCGTTCTTGTCTGCTGAGGAAATGGGGCTCCTGCAGCAGAGGTAACGTCCATCATCTGCCTGTCCTTAGCAGCAGTAAGCTTTAACTACCAAGTATACGCAGGCACCACAATTTCACAGACAAGCATATTCTAGAGTTACCAGTAAAATTTAAATTTTCACAATGCAATTTAAGACCGCCACATCTGCTATCACAGATACCAGTACAAGGGTATTGATTATAATATACTATATCAAGATAAAGGGAAGCCTGAAAGTTCAGAAGATAGTTCTAATCCAATAATGAGGATCAGTTGATGTCAAGCTGCTATGGAGTAGAGTTAAAGCCATTTATTAACATGCCAAAATACCCTTTGATATGGACGTACTCAGATAACCTCGCTAGTCACATATTTTCCTAACCTCTTACATACTCTAAAGCAGGGGTGGGCAATAATTTTTGTGGGGGGACCACTTCACCAATGTTGGCAGTGGTTACGGGCCAGTCCCGGAAGGGGTGGGGCCTTAGGTACAAGGGGTGGGACCTCAGCCAGAAGGGCGGTTTCCTCTAGGTACTGCGCGGGAAGGGGGGGAGAAGAGACTTCACACACTCCCCTGTGAGGCAGGAGAGCACACGAGGTCTCACCCCTCCCGCCCAGTCAGGGTGCACGACACCTAGAGGGAACCGCCAGCCATTTTGAACAGCTGACAGTTCCCTCTGGAGCGGTGCGCTCCCTGCAGGGGGGAGGAGGCTTTGCACATTTCTCCGCCCCCGGGTCTCAAATGGCCTGGGGCATGGGCGTGGCAGGGTGGACCGCAGGGTGGACCCACAGGCCATATCTTGCCTACCCCTGCTCTAAAGGAAGCTCTTTTTTATTTAAGAGTTACTGGCTTTCTAATTTTGGAGACATCAAACAATGCTGTACTTTGAGATTAAAGGTTTCAGACCTAGAGCTATGATGGGAGGACAAAAATCTAAATGGAAAATAAGGAAGAAACCCAGAAGGTACCACGCAAAAGAGTAAATACAGTGACAAGGCTGGAGAATCTTACTTAAAACAGGATTTATACAAGTCGTCGTGCCTAATCCTACAAGGTACGCTATATTCAGGAGGCGCTCTGCTTACAGGGGCATACAGGTCTCTCTGTGCCGGATCAGGGCATATTGTGTTGTAAGCAGCAAGTCTGATCCAGTAGTTGCAAGTAATTTTCCTTCAAGCTAGGAGATTTTTAGCTGTATCAACACTCAACACATTACTCCCAAGACAGACATAAGGAACTACACGTAGTGCCAAAACTAAGACACACGTTAGTGAGCCAACAGAACTGAGTCAATCTCACCTCTATATGTGTTACGCAGTCTTTTACATATTATAACACATTAACAAGTGGTTACACTGTCGAGGTAGTGATACAAGTAGTGTGTCAGTTAAGGTACTATTTGGTTAACAGTCTTCTCAGCCAATGTTATAACAAAGCAGCAAAGCACAAACGACACTGTATAGTCACAAACACTTATTTCTAAAAACAAGTAGTCCTGTGGCACCTTAGAGACTAACAAAAAAAAAATCTATATAGTATTATGAGCTTTCGTGGGCAAAACCCACTTTTTCAGATGACTGAGTGGAGTTTTGCCCACAAAAGCTCAGGATACTATATATATATATATTGGTTAGTCTCTAAGGTGCCACAGAACTACTCGTTACAGACTAACATGGCTATCCCTCTGATACTGATCATTTCTGTTGCTCTAACAATGCCATCTCCCCCATTCTACATGACAGAAGATTATAAAGAATGCTTTTCACTCTGTACACTAAACATCTAAAGTCCACTCAAGAATTTTCACTATTTGCCTTTTAAATGTTTCTAAAAGTTTCAGAAATAGCCAACATTTCCAACAGTTAGTGACAGCTTGTTACTTTTCCCACCAGAAATTATGAACCATTTCTCTTGAGAATATTTAACGGATGCCACAGAAGCCACATGGGAACTAATGAGGTTTCCCAGACACACTTTTTTTTTTTTAACCTGAGGCCAAGAGTCTTCTTAATGACCTTCAAATATTGAAGAGATTATATTCGCCTACCACCAGCTTAGGTAAATATTAAAACAGATATAGTTGGATCTCCCAGTGTCATGTTAAGGCTTTCCCCTGCAGCATTTAGTAATAATGTCAAACAATAGCATACCAGGCAAGGCGGTGGGGAGTGATATTTGTTGCCCCAACGCCAGGCCCCTGGTAATCCCCCAGCTTGCACCTTGCATAAAAAGGGGCTCAGCAGGGGAAGAACATGGGCAACGTTTGGGGAAGGGGTGGATTGGGACAGGGGTGAAGCAGAGGTAGGGTGGAAGTGGGGCCTGCAGTGACGGGGAGGGGTTGTCCCGTGCCCCGCACACCCTAGGGACAGCCCTCTCTGCATTGATACAGCTATGCCACTAAGATCTCCCATGTAGCTGCTTAATTGCGACAAAAAGAGATCACATAGTGCGGTCCACACCAGCATGTCTATCAGTGCAACTTACGTTATTCACAGGGCTTTTTTTTTTGTTTTTAAACATTGCTTTTGACAGCATATGACAACATGGTCTAAGTTTCTTTGAATGTTTGGAGGTCACATTTATGGCCTTTTGGCCAGTTCAGTTTAAAGGTGTACACAGCAAGTATGCAACAAGAGCACTGATAAATATTTAAAATAAAATTTCACTACACTGCAAGCCTGGCTCAGGTGAAACAGATTTTCAGTTCTCAGGGGAGTAAAAAAGTAATATACATTAAAAGGTAAATTAAGCAATCCAGAGTAAGTAACCTCATCTCACAAATAGTCATTCCTTGACATTTAAAGAATGTTTAAATAATTTTGGTCAAAAACACAGCTGAAAAAATGTTAGATGTCTGTATCTGTAGCTCCAAATTTCAACTTCCAAGCCAAAGCAACAGCATTCTTTCAGTGACAAAGCAGCACAAATACCATGAGCTACAAACCTCTGCATCTTATGTACACTGAGGTCTTTTCAGATAATAAATACTTCTTTAATAATCTTAGGTTAACACTGTATTAACTAATTGTTTTAACAATTACGTCCCATCCTCTTCTGTACAGAATTATGTTGAAGGACTGGCAGCACATTATAACATACCCACATGTAGTCCAGCTGTTTCCTTTTCACAACATTCAGCCTAGGCTTTTTAAATTGTAAACAGAGGAAACAATGAAGCTAAAGGATATCAGTATTTGTTCTTTATATACTATATATGGCGTGTTTTAAGTAGCCATTTGGTAAAACTGGATGGATGTGAACAATGTTGAATCCTAGCTGTTCTACAAATGTCATTCTAATTATTTTTATTACCTTTATTAAGTGGAAAAAAACTCATTTTAAAAATTAGTCAACTTTAAAATGATTAGATGTAGTTTCAAAATTCTCTTCCTATCAATAATTCCCAGTGTCGTACTAGGGATTTCTTAGAGCTTGTCTACACAACCATTTAAGGGGACATAACTTATGTGGCTCAGAGGTGTGAAAACGCACCCCTGCTCCCTGAGTGATGTAAATTACATCAACTTAAAGCACTGTCCACATCACACCAAACTTGGAGGAAGACTTTCTCCCACCATCTCAGCTTCCACTTTTCACCGAGATGGAGTAATTATGTCATCAGGAGAGTGCTCTCCTGTCTGCATATCACAGCTTCTGCAGCTGCATTATTGTCACATGACAGTGTAGACTAACTCCTAATTTAAATGGGGGATTCTTCTTCCCTGCTGCTCTGTGGAAGTACAAAATGATAAGGTATAATACTTGGTGCAAACCAGAGGTTCGTACACATACTGATACCACCATTAGTAATCAAAACAGAAGCACATGCTTCTGCTAATCAGTAGAAACCAAAAATGTTAGCTCTAAGAAATTGGCAAGCTGCAAAATAGATGCACTAGAGAGAGTGCATTACATAACCTTCTAGAAGTACACAAATCCATCATTTCAAGTAGTCTGCACTTTGCAACAGGAAGAGGAAGCAGAAACCAAACTAAACCCAATTCAAAGTGTGACCATTCTCCCCATGCCTTATGAGAATTGGTTTGTGAATATGAATATGCATAATAAGGATATGCTTTATGTAAAATATCAGTTTTACAGACACAATCTGCTACACTACTTTACTCGTGAAAGTAAGTGAAACCATGTCTCATGAAAATAGAAGTCCTAAGGAAATCTATGGCCATTGCAAGTTCTTTCTGAAGTCTCACAGCCATAGGGCTATGAGCGCCTTAAGAATTCAAAGGACTTGCGTTTATAAATGTTGAAAACCAAGATTCTTTAGTTCTGAAAATACTCAATTCTGGTTTTTACCCACATACACGTCCATATACATAGAAACTGTTTGTTCATTTAACAACCATCCTACATTTCAGCTGTTGCGCTGGGCTGTTAAAGTTAACTATTAACTAGAAAGCTGCCAGAACAGGCCTGATTAGTGCTCAGATTTCCTATATTAACTTAAATGACCACATCGCCAAATTTTACTCCTCTGCATGAAGTATTCATATAAAATTCCATTTGTTTTCCCCTTAAGAGTTCAGCTTTATTCTTCTACATAGTCACCAAGATCTGCTATCTTGTTTGACCTTAATAACGGACACTCTTGGCATGCTAAGCACTTTCATCCCTTTGACATAAACACATGGTGTCTATCTACAAAAAATGCTTCTCAATGTTGCTGTAGGCAAGGTTAGCCATTAGTCATCCACTGTGTCATTCTCCACCAGCAAGGGCCCATTTGACCAGAAAGCCCCGATACATTAGCCCCAACAATGGAAATATCACCAGATGTACAAGTCACCAATTAGGTGGCCTGCCAGGTCTATAATAAAGAAGGGTCAACTTTACCAGAAACTACTTGCACAGAGTGCTACACCCAGAAGAATTATTGAACAGTGTCAGTAAGGGTAGCCTCAAAATGATGGTTAAGTGCCTCCCTGGCTCTAGCTTTATACCAAAGTACAAGGAAACTGGTAGAAAAGAGGAGGGTCTTCAACATCTGCTGCTTTTTCTAAGCCAGAAGGGGTCTCCTAATATAAGGAGCTAGCCTGAGGTGCAATATCTTGAGTATCTGCTGCGCACAATTTGCTCCAAGCTCGACTACCTACCCACGCAATTGTTTAAAGGCCATTTCAGCACAGTATTATCATATTATGCAAAATGTAACTTAAAATTTAAATAAATTTTACTATTATTAGCTTGGTAATAGAATCTTATTTGCCTATGCCTGCTCTCTAGCTTGTTTTCACACCCAAAAGCATATTCCATCATCATACTCCTGTTGAACACACACATGCACTGATGTTTTGGGGTTTATGTAATCACAGTATCACTAAGCCAGCAGTCACCATGGGAATGATACAGTCCGTTGTTATACTGTGCAGTGTCATCACTTCCCTCTGATTGCTCAGCATTATCAGAAACTCTAACCCAATATACTTGGCTTTGTTGCTATTTCACATACTCACAAACCTGTAGGGGAACATTTTAACCTGCCTGCTTGCAATCATTCAATCAAGCCATTCTTCTACAGAGGACTTTCACTAACCAGTAACAGAGTCTGCAGAACTGGAATATGAATATATATACATACATACACACACACACACACACAGGGCTGGATTAAGAATTTTAGAGACCCAAGCACTGAAAAGATTATGGTGCCTCCCCATATGTAATTCAAAATAAAAACAATACTATACCGTAAAATCTCATTTTTTTTGGTGCCCCTGCTTTGCTGGTGCCCTAAGCACATGCTTAGTCTGCGTATTGGGTAATCCAGCCCTGTATAATGTGTGTGTGTTTCTGTTGTTTCCACTCCAATTCATCTGATGAAATAGGTTTTACCCACAAAAGGTCATCATTGTATACATCTTGGTTAGTCTCTATGATGCCACAGGACCACTCGTGACGTTTTTAAACATATGAGTTGTTTATGGAAGCTTAACTTGAAGGTCCATGCCGAGAGTAGGGATGGGGGACTTAGTTAGGTGGTTGGGATTGTATTTTGTTTTTTTCCAGTGAAGCTTCATGTGCTTAGAATTTTTACTCTGTGCCAACAACTCACCTGTTAAGTTTCAGAGAGATATGCAAATAAACACACATATATAAAAAGGTAAACACACTATCTATCTATATAAAAACACATATGTATCGCATTTGCTTCCTTGTAACAAAAATGCCAATAAGGATTTTGTAATTGTAACTGATATTGGTAGTCAGAGTCTCATTTAAATGCTCACTAGCTTCATCCCATAACTATCTCAAAGATGACTCTTCAGGGCACTCTGTTGTCCCAGCTGTGTAATGACTTCTACTGTGCAACTCACACATGTGGAGATTCCCAAAGCAAAAAAGGTACCAGCATGTTTTTTATTTCACCAACATATACTATGTGAAGGGAATGAGACTCTTCGATAAGCAAAGAAAATTTGCATTGCCTGCTCATGCCCTGCCTGGAACACTAAGCAATCTGTCTTCCCACCCCTACACACTTAAGCAAAAAGGGCAACTTACTGCAAAGTTTAGGCTGTCACTGATCTTGTCCTTGATTCTAACTGCCACGTTGTATACATACTCTATTCTCACCTCTTGCAATTAGCCTCTGGAATTTAGAGAGAGGAGGTGGATGAGGTAATATCTTTTATTAGACCTAAATTTTGGTGCTATAGGAAGCTTTGGATCTCACATCTGTGAAAATTATAAGTATTGTTTACTTGCTAAAAATCACAAACCCAGAAGACTACTCTTAATTTTTTCATTTTATGACAGTTTCAAACAAATTCAAATGACAAGTAAAATGAAAACATTTGCAAAGCATGATAGGTATAAAATACTTGATATGTATTTGTCCTGTAAAAACCTTAGTACAGTACAATCTAAAGAAATCCAAAAGTGATCCTCCCTGCAAAGGAAGAATTAAAGGCTCAAGAGGCAGTCAACATATTTCATATTACACAAATGCTGCTTAACTCAGTTTGTTACATTCTGGGCATTACGCACCAGCTTGGGAGGATTTGATTTATTAGTACATGTCAAACTATTGCAACACACAGACCAAGAATAAAGATTTCCATCAATAACCAACATTTACAGATAGGCAAAGAAAAACAGTGCTTGAGAACTTCAAACAAACTTGGCAGATATTTACTTTATATATTGGACAATGTTTTAAATAGTTATAAAGCTGTAATTTTGAATCTCAATATACATAGTTATTAAATTGTCTGATTTTTCACCCATCATTTCCTGCAACTATGAAAATCTAAACAGCTAAATGCTTGAAATCCATAACTTTAAAAATTTTAAATGATCTAAAAATGTTTAAATATATTTGATATTATGGAGATTGTTCGATATGGAGATTATAAAGGAAAGTCAGATTCTGCCAAACCGAATTATACTTAAATAGATTATCATAACTATGATGTGTATACAGAAAGTCTTTACAATGTTTCTTGGAGCATAAGCAAGGTGGAGACAATCTTTAAAGTTCAGAATAAGTAAATCTGTCCATTTCTCTTATTCTGCAGTCAGTTTGTTGTATTGAGAATTCACTGAGTGTAAAATAATCCTTTTCCTACACAGTATCCATTATAACCCATCCGCAGTAATCTTACTGTATATTTGGCATGAATTCTCTATCAATGAAATGGGACACTGAAAAATATCCTTGATAATCTATAAATCCATAGCTCTTGAAATATCACATTGTATTCCATTTCATTCTTACCTCACCACAAAACAGTTTGGGGAAATTTCTGTCTGAAGCAGCACTGAGGAGCCTGAGGTAAAGTTAGTCATAATAGTTGCTTCTCTGAACTCAACAGTATTTACACAGCAGTTGCAGAACTGTTATCTTATAAAACTATTTTATCCTGCACAATGTAATGAGCCAGATGGATTACTTCATTGGCATCTGAGCAGATCTGAATGAACCTATACTAATATTAGATAAATAAAAGAACAAAGGCAGTTCTATTCAACACATTCACCTGTGTATATGTTTGTACAGTTTTAAAATATCTGCATCCCTACATTTACATTCATTTCTGAAGACCTCTTGAAACAGGAAACCTTGGAGAGGGATTGTAAACAGAGGTCAGTTAGCACATGCACTTTGCACTTACTGCCAAATTACCATTAAAGAAATTGATTTACTAATCCTTTAACCATACCACTGTAATTCATAGGAAGTAAAAAGTTTCAGTGTTTTAAGGAAAGTATTTTGTGCTCCATTAGCTTTTTTTAAACGGAAAAAGAATTATTTGACATAAAATACACATAGGCCTCCTTCTTTTGAATAGAGCATTAGCTAAGTAATGCATTAAGCAGTCATTGACAAGGGAAATATGCCCTTTAGTACTTGAGTATTTAAGCTAGCAGGCATTTTTATCTAGAATATGACTGCACACCAATTACTGCTGCCCAAAGGCTGCAGTTATTTGCACACCACAACTAAACATGTAAATCCTGCCTTAAAGCAAGGAGTCTTCTTTCTGGCTAGCTTCATTGTATCCAGGAGTTCTATGTTTTTCAAAATGAGTCAACAGCAAAAGCCCTACAGACATGTGGGAAATATATGCATGTCACTAAATGCCAGAGCATCCTGTGGCAACAGAACATGTTTTGTCTTAGTTATTCAGCTCCAGGTGTTACAACCATGCCTCTTCTGGCAAGAGAAGGGTATTCACATAGGGATGGAAAGGTAACTCCCAGAGCTCTCAAAGTTGTTACATTCCTTCTCTGAAGCACCTTAAATATCATTCTTTATTTTCACCTGTTAAATGTAAGCTTGGACTTGGGAGTTACAGTTCAAGAATCCGGGTGGCATGTGCTTGGGGGAGATGAACGGCAATAGCTGTCATACTACAGAAAGAGTGTAAGCCCACTACATTTGAGAGTGTGGGTATGTATTTTTTCCAGGTTAAGAGGTGTCCTCTTGCACTTGCAGCCAAACACACATGCCAAGTACCGCAACTGAATGCCTCATGCCATAAGACGCATACTAATATTTCTGACTCTACATTGCTTATATTCTGTGCAAAAGGGAGGTACAAATATTTTAAAGTTGAGACATTAAGTATTCATAATACAGGGTGGATTAAAAACAACCTTTCCTTCCTGCCCCACCCCCTCTCATGCCCAAACCCACACATCCACCCCCCTTCCACTGAGACCCCCTACATCCACCCCTCGAGCCCTCCCTTCCCAGACTCCCCATCCTCAGCCCACTCCTGCACCCTACTTCCCAGCCAGACCCACACTCCCACCCCCACTTATGTCCATTTTGTCATCATGGGTGGTTAGCTGGCGATCCGGGGAAAGGTCTGCATTGAGCAGGGTGAGCTGTAGGCCAATAAGTTTGAGAACCACTGCCCTAGCCTCTTCCTGAGCTTCCCAACTCTCCCTCTCTCCCTCCCCGCACACAACTTCAGATCACACACAACTGCTTTTTTTTTAATCCAAGCTACAGTGAATGTCATAAACCCAAGAATCCACAGTTCAGCTAATCACAAAAATCACATGTGCTGCTCGCCCCAGAAATCTGCTATATTCAAGCAAGTAAGCAGATTTGCAAGCATCTGGTCCCAGCACTATTTAATAGCGTGAAAGACAAAGAAGGGCAGCCTCTGGGACACTGTCACACTCCAGGGTGTTCAGGATCCTCAGCTGAGCTTTGATTGAATCATTCTTGGATCACTCTAAATGCCTTCCTGTCAGCCTTAGGCCAGAGTGACATGCACAGGTAAACCATTCTATAACAAACCCATGTAACTGCCACCACAGGTAGCTAATAAAAGTAGTGATTTCCCAGATGCTAGCATACAGTTACCTACTGCCATTTGCTACCTTGGCCACATGCTAGATCTGATTTTTGTGGGTAGTTCAATTTGCACTCTCAAAGTGTGGTTGCAAAACCAGAAAAAAAGTTTCACACTTGAGGTTTCCTTTGGGTTTCTGCCTGTGAGCTCTAACAGGGTAACTAAGGCCTAAAATTAGACTGCTTTTCTTTTAGCTGACATGCTATGTCAAACCCTTCACTTTACTAGTTTCATTCTCATGAGAGCTAGAACAATAGAAGTCCTACTTTAATATTTCAGCAGCCTAATGGCTCATAAGAATAGAGCAGCCAGCACCTCGTGACAGTACGCTGCATGAACCTGCAGCTTTGAATGAATCCTCCATGGTTTTACCATGTATGTGCAGCCCAAAAGAACAGCTGGAAAGTTAAATGTTACAACTCTTGTTCATAAAACACAAGTGTCCCAAACACAAAATCCAAAGGCTAACGGTTAAACTACACCCACAAGTACAAACATAGTAGAAAGTCAGGCTGGGTTCTACTACACACAGTATGGGCTGCATTCACTTCTACGCTACTGCAGTAGATGCAGCAGGTGTTGATTTAGTGGATCTAATGAAGACCCACTAAATCAATGGCAGAGTGTTCTCTGGTCAAACCTGGGCACTGTAGCTTCCTGAGAACAGTAAGGTAAGTTGGCAAGAAAGCAGGGAAGGCACTGCAGTAAGTTACCATAAGCTACATGGACTCCATTTAAGTTATTCACATAGCTGGAGCACTGTAACTTAGGCCAACTTAGACCTTGTCTATGTTAACAGGGTAAATCAAATTATCTCCTCTGAAACCTGAATCTCCATGAAGTCAATTCAGAGAGATGTACAGATCTAACGGAAGGCACTGTCTGCCTTTCACTCTGTTACCAGTGATGATGCATATGGACAGAACTGATCATAAATTAAAGGACAGTTAGAAAGCATCTGTGGTTGTAAAATGAGCAAGTTCAAAGCGAAACTTAAACAACTCAAACAGCTATTTAAGACATTCGTTTACTGAAGTACAGTCAAAATGCCATTCTTCAACTTTATTGGTCTCAATGTATTTTTAAAGCTGGGGTCTCAAACTCCCGGCCCACAGGCCATCTACAACCTGAGCACTTCCCCAATCCAGCCTGGGAAATATTTTGAAAAAGTTATTTAGTTAGGTCAGCGCAGCAGTTCCGGGAGAGGAGGGGAAGAGAAGGAGGGAAGAGAGGTAGCGGGCAGCACATGGGGACTCACCCGCACACATGGCTCCCAGCAGCTCCCAGGCCCGCACCACCCACATAATCCTGGCTGCAGGGGGGTGCCTCTCAGTCTGGGAAGCCACACTGGCTGCCTATGTCGCAATGCAGTCTGTGCTGGCCACCTGAACATATGTGCTTCTGCAGCCAGCAGATTGGGAACAGTGAGTTTCGCTTTTGTTTACTCTGGGCGCGGTGGGGGACCCCAGTGCAGGAACATGTATGTTAGTGGAGATGGTGGGGGTAAGTGGGATCTCTGTGTGAGAACGCAGATATTAGCGGGGGGTCGGGGGGGAGGTGGCAGGATCACAGAGCAAAAACATGCATGTTAGTGGGGGAGGGAGACACAAATCCCAACACGAGCATATGAGGGTGACAGGGTGAGGATTCAGTTTCATGGCTTTTGTAGGATCCTGGTCTCTGGGCTCCTGGACACAGGGGGGAGACACTATCAACTTGCATGTACTGTATTGCCAACCATAAGAGTTCAAAACTCAATCAGACCCCTCCACTCCCCAAAAAGAGAATGGCTTCTTGAAATCACAGAAAAATACACTTAGGGATCTTTTTATTTGGCATTTGGTGTTTGCAGTCTTCGGCTGAACTTGGGGCATGTTTTCTAGCTTTCCTTCGCAAACCTAAAATCTTCCTTTAAAAAGGAAAAAAGAAAGAGGTGGCTGGGATTCGCTAATAACCTGTACCAACAAGCAAGCATAATCTACTGAATCAGAGCAATCACAGTTGACAGCAGTGCATGAAGCATCAGGTAGTGAAGTTCATAGAATCCTAGGGCTGGAAGAGACCTCAGGAGGTCATCAAGTCCAACCCCCAAAGTTCCCAGATCTGAAGATATGGTTTTATTCTAATAATGTGTCTGGGGCTTCCAGAAAAAAAAAAAGCCCCAATTATTAGGAGACTTGTGATCAAATCAGGAGAGCTGGCATCACTGACATCTAGTCAATTTCACAAAAATGAGTTAAAAGTTTCTCAGCTTATACCTACACACAGGATAAACTTAAAAAACAACAAATGGTCTGGTAGCACTTTATAGACCAGGGGTGGCCACCCATTCTGGGCAAAGAGCCAAGATAGCAGTGGATACAGCGCGAAAAACCGGGTCAAAGATGTTGAGCCCCTCCCCCCCAAAAAAAGGCTCTGCCCCTTTAAGAAACCGCTTTGAGGCTTTTTGGCCACAGCAGGCTCCCGCCTCCTGCCGCCATCTTTATTTCTGCAGCTTTCATGGCCATGCCAGACAGCTCCCCTGCCCAGGTCAGCACAGGGAGCCGGGAGGAGAGGGCCATTTTTGGGGGGGCAGAGGCGGCTTTGAGTCACGGGGGCCACGAGCTGCACTGGGGAGGAGAGCCCCATGTGGCTCGCAAGCCTTGGGTTGGCCACCCCTGTTATAGACTAACAAAACATGTAGCTCCTAAACCTATGAACAGGACAGCTCACCTCTCCCCCGGGGCAGAGGGACATGCTGGCAATAGCATGGAGCTAGCAGCCAGAAGCCACTCTAGTAGTGGGGCCGGGACATCTCAGGTGGGGATAGGAAGAAGAGAGCGCAGGGCAGCAGGCATGGAGAATCCCCTATCCCCCTGTTCTGGCAGAGGGGGGTGCTCACTGGGAGGATCTGAGGGCTGGCACTGACCCTAAGGTAAACTGAGTTTGAGACCCCTGTTTTAAAGAAAAGAACAAGACAACACCAAACAAAAATATTCTCTGATAATATGCTAAGAGTATAGTCCTTATCTTCCTATGAAAGCAAAAAAGATCATTATAAAAGACAAGCTAACATTACATACCTTCTTTTCCTTTCTTTCTGGGATTTGGTTGGTAGCTTGCTGAAATTAAGCCACCAGAGAAGGGAAAGGAAAGGAGAAGGAAGTAATTATGTTTGGGTCATCATAGGGAGGAGATGATGTTGATACACCTTGTTAAAAGCATTATGTAAGTTATTTGTATGGTATTCTTCTGCAGAAACTCAGAGTAAACAGTTAATCCTGTTTGATAGGTTAATCCTCTGCTCTTAAGTGTGATAGCTCCTGCTTCAGTTCACTTCACGGGTGTCTTGAACTCAAGTCTGTAGTGAGAAATCTCTCCAAAATGCAGTACTAACAAGGGAATTCCTCCTAACACTGACAAATTCAGGAAAATACTAAATCTTAAAAACTATTTTTGGGACACTATTATTCCACTGAACACAATTGCCTTCCTCATTAACGGAAAGACCAATTGAGACCCAAGTTACTCCTCCTACAAACTTCACTACATTTCATCTAAACACATCAATATTTGTCTTCTTATACTTTGAAGTATATAAAAAGAAATCTACTTTGATTTAAGCTAAGGCATTAGAAAAAAAAGTTATATGCAAACTAAAGGAATGCAGAAATCTTCTAGTTTTAATTGACGCTACCAGACAATTAGCTGTTTTTTTAAAAGGTTCTTATTTATTTAATTAAATGGGTAATTTACCATCATGATTCAACTGTGTACATGATACTTAATTTGCTTAAGGAAGCAAAAATGCCTACAGCTGGCAAAAATCCTTCTGATAGTAACATCTATGGCACATGCAACATTTTACATCTAGTCTTTTACAGTCAAGATTCAGTGTAAGCTTACCATCCCTATAAAAGAAAGTGATCAACTTTCCCCTAGATTTTACTAGGAGATCAAATTAAGTAACTCCTTCCCATTATAGTGCTTGGCATTTAATTTTGGAGGAGCAAAGATTTAAGACAGGGAATTAAGCTCATTTTAAAGCTGAACTTGAAGAGAAGACATACAAAAGTTCTCAGGGATAGCTATAAAGCTAATCTGTAAACTTCTGGTCTAATTATGGAATTACAATATTGTACTGTTACAACTCGTCTTCAAGGATCTATTAGCAGACATACTATCTGTGCATCTGAAGATAAAGTATTCATGGAAAACAATTAGTTGTGATGTGGGCTGAATTAAGGAAAAACCCAATTAGACAACATGATTCTGAGCTATGTCATTATGATGTAAAAAACAGCATTGTTGACAAATTCAAATGTTTAATTTGTAATAGTCCCATCCAGGGGAGAGCTGTTGGAATCACATTCATCTGGCTAGTTGAAGTGTTCTGTCTTCAATCTTGGCCCTCACAGTCCACTCACAATATGCCAGATATTCCATAACTACACATCTCATCATATTAAGTGCATACCTCATTTGATGCACTGAAGTCAATGGTTCAACCACACTGGAACTGTTTAGGCTGAGTCTAGATTAAAAAATTACAGGAAGCAACTTCATCAAAATGGAAGATACCCACTGCTTTAGCTACAACTCATCTATTCCGATCTGCTCACTCTACCATGAGGCATTTAGCTCATTCTGCTGAACTGCAGTATTACCCTGACAAAGGTGCCTTCCAAAAACAGCAGGTTTTTTAACTACTGGGTCAAGGACACCAATACCAGTATTAGTAATAGAATTCTAGTTTTATCATATATGTAAAGATTATAAAAAGGTATAATACAAGGAGGTTTCTTTTCAAAACAGTGGCTGTCATCCATTTTAAGAAAAAAGACAAGTAAACTATTTCTGTTTTATATTGTTTTCCAGTGATCTGGCCATTACTCATGGGAAGTAGCAAGAAGTAGTTCCTAGTGAATAAAGGCAAGGCAACAAGTTATTTCAAGAAAAATGAAATAAAATCAGGGAGGTTTTTGGTGAATTTAATCCCTTGCTCAAAGCTGCATCAGGCAAGCAGAAAATTTCTTGAATTACTTGTTAAAGTAACTACAATTTAAGTGATTGCACTGCAAGTCTCACTGGACAAAGCTGTAGGCTTCTGAGCCCAAAAGTAAAAATATCATGCATATTACACATTAATGCTTCCAGGAGTCATCCTACTGGATTATTTTCATGCTTGATACAATACTGTGATATATTACAAACTTAAATATTTGAGGACCCTACGCATTTTACTAGCTCCTGAAATACAACTGAGGTTAATAAACCTTATCCACTCTCGTTCTCTGTAGAATGACTTCAAAGTCAATTTCACATTTTAGTATTTGAACTTAAAGTAAAAGGTGAAAAAAGACTTTTAATTTTTGGTTAGCCAGAGTTCCATCTTTTCAAGGACAGATTTAAGACAGGATTCTAGACTGCACAGGACTCCCAGTATGATTTATATCCACCCACAGCTAATCAAGAACTAATGAATCATCCTCTGGATGATTAAGGAAGTTGTGGTGAGGACCTGCACCAGCAGCCTGAAGTTGCAGTTTTCCAGGAGTCTTGTCCAGCAGTTGTGAGCAAACAAACATGAAGGTAAAGAAGTGCAGTGCCAAAAACCTGAGGGTACGTCTACATTGCAAAACATAGAAGCTTTGGGACTGTCCGTTGCTATCTACGCTTCTAAAACTAACAGTGCAGATGTTCCCACTCAGGCTGGACCCCGGGTTTTAAGACCCTCCCCCGGCCACATTTCCGACCCAGGTTCCAGCATGGGTGGGAACTAGGGATGTTAACATGCATGGTCACACACAGGCTCCTGCGCCCCACACTGCTCCCTCTAATATGGTTCCCTGCGCTCACGGAGCTCCCTGCCCCCCATCATGCTGCTGCTTCTGAATCAGAGGCAGCAGCATGGGGGTGGAGCAGGCAACAGCGGGTGCTCGCAGGGAGCCGCCACCTCCCATACTGTTGCCTCTGATACAGAGGCAACAACGCAAATGGGGGGCACCCCCCATGTGTAAACAAGTAACAGCTGACATTTTTGGCAGTTACACATTCACCTACATAAATGCATTTTAATATCCCTAGTGGGAACATCTACACTACTATTTCTAGCCCTCTAGCACAAATCCAAGTCAGCTAACTCAGTCTCTGAGACATGTGGTCATGGGAATTTTATGTAACAGCTTAGACATATCTTGAGCTTAAGAACTAAGAACAGAGGAATAAATCTTGCGGTAAGTAAAACTACCCCATGTGAGCTACTTATAAAATTTGGAGGCAAATGTCTAATTTAGAGCAGGTTGAGTTTGCTGCTCACATCAGGTGAATAGATCACTCACATGCTAAAGAGTTTTTACATTTTAAGTAGGAACTTCTGCAGGTCTCATGTTTCACCAATCTAGAAGGTTCATTGTACTAGAAGGTACTTTGTTAAATTTGTATCCATGAGTCAGGATGAATGTCATGATTCAATTTACTGTTGAAAACCTGCATGATCTACTGCTGATGAAGTTAAATAGATGTAAATACTTTCTCCATATAGGCTATAGAGATTACGTCAGTTTAAACTCTGAAGGAAAGGCATTTATCAAATTAGGAAAACAATGTTTTGTCCTAGATAATGCTGATAACCGGTTCTTATGAGAAAGGAATGTCATATCCCTGAGCTATATGGAGCATGAAGTGGAATAGTAGTATGGTTTCTTCAAGCAATGTTTCCATAAAATAAACTACAGCATGAAGGAAATACCCCTAGATGATATAAGGGTAGTTCTAGGATGTCTTCTCCTTGAAGATATGTATTTTAGTGTAAATTCACTAACAACTCTTCTCCATGAAATGACATCAACACCATCTGACAGAATCAGGAGGAAGGCAGATTTAGTACCCAGCATCTTCAAGCTGAAAGAACTTCCACAAGTTTCAATTACTGAAAATGCATAGTAAGTCCCCAGCAGTTTGAGATATAAAATATTCACAGTCTCAAGCCCTCAGTTGTGAAAAGCAGTGATCCAAGAGTAGCTCTCAGATTAAGGCCAAGTAAACTGGGAGGGAAATCAGACAAAGTGCAGTGCTGCAGCAATCCAGCAGCGAGTCTGAATTCAAAGGAACAGGAAAAGAGTCTTAAGTGTCTCTATGGAGGTGAAATATCCCAACCAGCAGATTCCCAAGCATAAAGACATTTAAAGGTACTAAGAATTCAAACACTGAA
The DNA here is from genome assembly GCA_019425775.1 of Rafetus swinhoei. Taxonomy (NCBI): domain Eukaryota; kingdom Metazoa; phylum Chordata; order Testudines; family Trionychidae; genus Rafetus; species Rafetus swinhoei. The sequence continues at coordinate 75,588,802 of CM033439.1, forward strand.
AACTTTGATTTTGGATTGCTACCAACAGGTCAACTGCAGTCACACTGAGTTAGACAAGATCACAATGGAGCAATTTTACTATGGTGAGTTTGGACTCTTAATCCACTGAAAATTCTATCTATGCAACTCCACATCAGGCCCAATGTTAGATCACAAAGACAGGACAGCTGTTAACAGAGAAGCACAAAACCTGAGCAAGGGACCAGGAATTCTTGCTTGTGTTTATAACTTCAGGAATTCTACTGGCTATGTTTCTTCATCCAAAAAGCAAAGGTAATACACATTTTACAAGGATGTCCAAGACAAATTACAAAGGATTTTCAAATATTAAAGAGGCTTATGTACTGTGACTATTTTTCCAACTAATGAAAGGACTCAAATCCTTGTTAAAGAAAAGCAGACAGGAAAACAGTTTTTAATCATTATTATGTTTAGGTAGTAAAGGATTAAGACACAACTAACTACTGACACAATGTTTTTGGAAGTGAAGAGCGAGTCTGACTGTTTAATGAAGGTGCCCGATTTTCTTTCCGGGGAGTGGGATGGTGACTGTTAAGGAAAGTCAAGAATGTAGGGTGGCTCTCAGATGGAGCACCCAAAATTAAAAGTCAGCTCTGAAAGTCTTGGGGCTCACTGACATTGCCCTGCAGTTGAAATTACAGAGGTGTGATTAGCAGAGCACAACAAAGTGCTGCACTGTAACCCATGTTCCCTCTCATCTTTTCCATCCATGTGAGGAATGAATTTGTGCACACCAAAGCATGGGCAAATGTGCCCCACCAGCAGAAACAAAAAACCTCGCTGTGGGTGCTCTGCTAATCCAATAGGCCGCATTTCAATCTCTCGAGTGGCCACAAAAGCACACAGCTTATAGGGAACACTAACCCCCACCGCCATCAGGATGCAGTAGACATGAACTAAAAGGGTCCTAGTTCTCACTGCTGCAATCATCTTCAAAAGGTGCACACTGCTTTAGGACATGCTGCTATTTACACCCCCACAGACTCAGCTATGGGGCAGTGCAAGATCAAGGCTATGTCTAATGTATTTAAAAAACAGAACTGTATGTCAAAATGTGTGTTTTCGCATGTATACTGCTTAGAGTATACAAGATGTATTTGTTAATATAAACAAATTAAAACAATTGTTTTATACACATTGCAGTGTGAAATCCTAACTGATGCTATGCTAGAGAGATATACACTGGTAACATGCCTGCCCACTCCCTGTAAAATATACTAAATCCTCCTAACATAATTGACTGAAAAAAGCAGAATGTATTGCAAGAGCATCTCTTCCTTATTTTAAGGGAACAGAGATCATTCTCAGCTGTTAACAGTAAAACGTCCATGTCTGGCTTGAAAACAGAGTAACCCACTGGTCTTCAGCACTGTATTTTTAATCTATACCCAACTCCTTCAATAAGCATTTGATATTCTGACAATAGTATCAACTGAATGTCTTCTTAAAAGATTAATAGCACCTACAAATTTCTACAGACATTTGTTATTAGCTGAAGAAAAAAAATTCTACATTTAGAAAAACACATGCCAGTCAATTAAGAAGACATTACTACATAATTCAACTGTTGGCAGAACATATCCACTAGATAAGAAATTTAGACCATTTTATTTTTAGTATTTTCATATGATTTGTAAATCTATTGTCTTAATTTGGCAGGACTGCCTTTTCTTTTTTTGATACAGGTCAATATGAACTATTAATATACTACTGAAGTTAGTAAAACTGCGCACAGACAAGGCTGAACAAATGTGCAATCAAGAACCAACACATCACCCAAACAGGGAAATGAGAAAAGAGACAGTTGGATACTAGACCACAAATCTGTTCCCATACAGTGGCAATATAAAAATAGCTTTAATAGAATTTTGCTCTGGATACTATACAGATTCTTACATTTAGACCAGCATCTCTGCTATTTAAAATCATCATTATCATGTCTTTTCACGTACACATGTAGAAAGAACATTCAAATCAGACCCGTGAAGGAGAGTCATAGGTTAAGACTTATCCTACACCTTTTGACTGCTTCATTTGAATCCCCTTCTCACTAACCCATCTCCCCAGGACTTACTCGAAGATTTGACATTCATTTAGTCCCCAACCTCCCCTTCTCACAGATATTTATTGGCTTTCCATAACTAGCGCTCCCAACGAAAAAAGCCTTAGACCCATCATGACAAGACTTGGCTCTGAACTAGGAGATGCCTTTTTGTCACTGAAAGCATCTTTAAAACTCATCATCTTGCAGTCCTATAAGGCTAGAAACAGAAGCCTTGCTTTGGAAAGGGGAGACTGACAGTATTCCAAATAGGTACACATGTCCGTACATCTGACAGTTAGGGGTGGTCACATTTTAGAGACCTTGCATTTAGTCTTAGAAAACTTACTTGTTTGGAGAAGTTTTGTATTTATTACATTTCTGTTTTTACCAGCTTGGAGCACTCTCCAACCTGAATCATAGTAGCTAAGGCACATGAGTGTGTATGCAGACAAAAGATTGTTCACGCTCAAAAAAAATTTATGGAGTGTCTCAAAAATGTGACATAACCAACAATTGTGTAAGGTGGTATCAAGGTTTTGCTGTCACTAGGTTGGGATATGCTGCAAAGCATGTTCATTGTTTCCATGACAAACAAGTGCAATGTCCCTGCCCACTTGTGCATCTAGAATCTTTGCACTACACTACATCAATTGGCACTCCCCTGCACTACTTCCTTTAACATTTATTCACAGGGTGCATTGTTTAGCAGCGCTTTATAAACAGACAGATCTTCAGACATCTGGTTTACACAAAAAAAACCCAGCCCCAGCTCAAGATTTGACAGTATTTCAGTACAAAGTTCTATGGCTGCAGAAGTGTTTAAATTATTCAGTATGGTAATAGGAGAGGCAGCAGCAGCAGCTCAAATAATGACAGCAATCCAGCCCAAAAATAGAGTGTGAAGAATGAGCAGCACCGCAGCCAAACTACATTTCACTTACGTATGATTCTTAAACACTAAGTGCACTTGGAGACACACAGGTGTTTCTTCACTAGTTAGATTGTTCTCCTATTCTCAATCAAAAGCCAGAACCTGTACTTGCAAACCTCATGCATATCAACAATTTTCAGCTATTTTAGTAGCACATTCAATATTCAATCTGAGAAGCCACATAGCATTTGGGCAAATTATACAGCACACCTGGAAAATAAGTACAGTTTTCCCTCTTCCATAAACTTTGACTCAGTGACCCCTGCCATTTGGTTTCTAGGTTTCAATACCTCAGGCAATTTTTTTTCATAATACTTGTCACCAAAGAAACCTCAGAGATAGAGACATTAGACTGCCTTATAATGATGTTGCGGAATCACAGTAAAATCTTGCACTAAGCAGTGGGTTTTTCAACCTCCTTCATTTACAGATTCCTAAAAATTTTCAAGTGGATGCGTGGACTCCTTTGGAAAGCTTAGTCTGCGGATCAAGCTGAAAATGACTGCTCTAAGGCAGTGGTTCCCAATCAAAGCTACAAAGACCCCTGAGGATACACAAGGCCCTCCACAGAGGACATCAACTCATTTTGATATTGCCTAGTTTTAGAACAGGCTACATAAAAAGCACTAGCGAGGTCAGTACAAACTAAAATTTAAACTTATATTCTTACTTATTACCTAGTTCTGATATACCTAGTAACGTTCATTTCAGAAGTAGGCATGTGTTTACTTTGTGTTTTGCAGCAATTCATGTTTTTTTTAATTAGTAACCAGAAGAAACTAATTTAATACCAACTCCAAAAATGAGCAACACAACTCTGTTTTTCCTTCTCTATCATCAGTCCCTACTTCATGTTATTTTCATTTCACACCTGGTACTGAGATACTAGATCTATTCCTGTTGTGGGAATAGTAGGGTGTTCCCAAATCAAGGACTCCAGAGCTAAAAGACAACATGTGGAAGGAGCTGAGCTCACCAGCTTCCTTCATACTCTAACAGTCCCGCACACAAAGGTGTTGCTTCAGGTCCACCTTTCAGGTCCACTGACCCACAAGTAGTAGGAAGTAAGATTTAAAAGTGACCTGGCACAAGGATACTAAAATTGGGCTTGAACCTATTTTATTAATTTTAAAAAAAAATTAAGTCTTTGCAGCTGCCCTTTAAAACTCACCTTCCCTTTCTTCCTTAAATTAGAATGACAGGGCTTGGCTACTCTTAAACCCTGATGTTATTTCTCTAATTATATGATGTGAAAGCAAACAATGAACATTGCAGAGGAAAATAATTTCACATAATTGCTAGAATTTAGTTGATTGCTTAATTCAGTTAACTATCATTCTGGAGGCATTAGATCTTTGAATCTTTTAGCTGTTCCACCCTTCCACTTAAAAGGGGAGAGAGAGTCACACTGAGCATTCTGTGATACATAGCATGCCCTTTACCAAATTTAAAGGCTATCCAATTAACACAGGCAAATAAAATACTCTCTACTTACCCCTCTGCTCATCCTCCCTCCCCCCCCCCAAAAAAAGAAACCCCTTACTTACATCTTAAGGAAGCAAATGAAGGGGAAATCCCCCATTGTTGTAGATCCTTCCCAGAGGTCAATTAAAGTGAAACTTTCAACCCCAGGACTTTGGTGTTCAAACAAAAGCAAGTTCAAGCCCCTCCCCCAGCACCTGCACACTTGGTTCCTGCCTCTCTCCACCAGAGGAATCTATGCTGATCAGCAACTAAAGCCATGTTTTAACAAATTAGCCCCACCCAACACAAACAACTACAAATAGCCACAACTAATAGTTCTGCTATATACTGCACTGGCAGGGGGAAATTTGGTAAACGTGTGTTTGCAGAAAGATAAGTTGAGAGAACAGTGCGGAAGGTTGTGATAATTGTCTCATGGGTAAGAAGTGTGCCTGTGTATGAAGAATTAGAAATTAAGTAGTAGAAGACAGAAGAAACTTAGAACAAGTAACTTAAGCTGTCAGTTATGTTACATGTAGCAACCAGAAGTATCACAATAAAGTTTGGTGTAGTAGGTAACATTGATTTAATTACAGACCACAGATCACTAGCTGATGTCCTATAAAACTGCCAAGAATTACTAAAATATTACTGATGCTACAAGTAGCATTCAGTGATTAAACTTTTATAATCAAGTGCTAGGAGGGGCTGAAAACAGCAGGAAAGAGTAGAACATGAAAACTGATTCAATTTCAGAATCTGTATTTCATTTAATGGTATTAACATACCTCTGTAACATTCAGATATTTAAAAACCCCAATATTTTAGGCATCCCAAGGTTTATTTGAAAACCTGTTTTAAGTCACTGAACACAAAGAATACCACACTTTACTTTCTTCAGTTACTGTAAGGAATATCGATAGGTCAATTAAATCAAGTGAAACTAATGAAAACTGGAACTCATTTTAGATTTCAAGTTCAAACAGTGCCTGACTGAAGACAAACACACAGATTTGTTGCCAAAACATATTAAACAAGAACAACAGAACATTTAAGTTTTACTTAAACAATTTTTAAACAAAACCATTCCAAGTAGCTCTAAGAACCTAAAATGAAACTGACATAACCCAGACAAAGGTATCCACAAGTTCACAAAGAGCAAGCTTTTTTGTAATGCTTTAACACAACCTTTGAGAATCATGTAAGGTAAGGAATTTACAGTAATAAAAATTGAATGTGGTAGCTAAATACATTTACTTCCACAGAATTAAATACAACTCAAGGTCTAAATGAATGCAAAGAAATTGCAACAGAAAAATCACAAGTACCATGGGGTCAATGTCTGTAGCTGGCTGAGTTTCAAGATATTTCAATAGTACTTGTTCCAGCAGCTTCAATGACATAACCTATTGTATCATTTTCAAAAGGTATTAAAGTTAAAAATTAATCATGTCACAATAGCTTTTGAAATTAAAGATTTGTAGTACTTACAATTTTAAAGGGATTTGTTATATGACATTTTTACTCAGCGAGTTCTCAGAATTATGATGTATTTTTAATTCATTAAAATAAGCCTCACTCAATTATTAGATTTCAAATTCCAAATCCGTTCTAATCTGACTCCATCAGAAATCCAGCAGGAGCAAGTATAGTATTTGCCCTGGTATCAGAGACATCTCTGCTACCAAATTGATTATATCTACTAAGAAACAGGTGGCACAGTTATACTCAATTTTAACCACAATTTGTCATGCCATACCAGTTTTTCTGCAACTATACCCCCAACATTTCATGTGACTACCATAGGCCGAACCTCTCTCGTCCAGCACTCTCTCGTCTGGCAACATTTGTGAGCCGGCATAATTTTAGTTAGCCAGATGTCCACTTATGGACATGACTAAGTTTCCCACAGTCCCACTGTAAAGTTTGTTTACAGCCACCAGTCTTGGCTCTCAGTGATCTGTGCTGTTATTTAGCTCTGATTTACCCTAAACATGTCTTCTAACAGCCCAGTAAGCAGTGGAAGTGTGGGTCATGCTGCTAGATAAGATCGACCTCCTGTGGTCCGGAAAATTCTCCAGTTTGGCACAAGTCAGGTCCCAAGGGTACTGGACTAGAGAGGTTCAACCTGTAGTAATTACAGTACTATATGCAAGCCATAGCAAGTTATATAATATAGTCACTCACTTTGTTTGTTACTCTCTCAAATATGTCAAACTTTTAAGCTAATTTGAAAGACAACTTTCTTGGGAAAAGTCCTTGGAGAATATTTCATAAATATCACTACGTTTCAAGAAGCTCTGACAGAAGTCCAGACACTTGTTTCTTTTATAACCAAAGGAAGCTGACCTAATATAGAAAGTATAGCAAGCCCACACACTGTAGGAAAGTACCAGAGAGTTCATCAATTCTCCCTGAAGATGTCTATACCTTTTAAAGCAAAGTGAATATGAATAAAGAGTGAGCCTATTATTGACTTTAACATTACAGTTGGTTCAATAGAATGTCACCTATCAAGCTTCGCTGTTACCAGGAAAGCCCTGAGAACATAAGATTTTAAAAGGTCTTTTTTCATTCATATTTCTCATGATTCCATTTTACTGGATTCCTGACTCATTATCCAACGATGTACAAAATGTTTTGAGAAATTTTTACTCATTGCCTCCAGACCCAGCTTTTGAAGTGCATGGCAATACTGATACATCATCTTAGTTTTATTAGAAACCTCAATGATTTTCATATGAAGTGAGCCAGATATAGGTAATATGGAAAACTGACAAGTGAGAATACATACATAAATGATATGCTATATAGTTAAGCTACACATGCTGTTTGATTTCACATTCCCTCCAGATGGATCAAGAGATTAGTGGAAAAATTGATGCATTATAGAGAGCCTCTTCTAATCTAAAGCCTTGTTAGAGGGTGACTATACATTTGTTTGCAGCAGGACATTTGGGGCATCTTATCTACAGAAGATGATGCATAACCTGCGTAACTCATGTTACCTACCAATGAACATGTTCTAAATCAGGGCATTCTCTCCCCACAAGAGAAAAAGTGATAGTTCCAAGAAAAAATACAGTTGCTTGTGTTACATTCTTCCAACACCACACATTAGTAAGTTTCCACTACCTTCAATGAAAAGCAAAATAGAGGAATCAAATAAAGCAAACAGAATGACAACCATATGCCATGAGTCCAGATAAGTAAAAAGCACTAAAAAGCAACCATGGAAGTATAATGTGTTTGTCTGAACCCTTTTCCTCCCCACCCATTTCTCTTTTCAAATTCGTCAGTGCTGTCATTCAATGTTTTCCTATTCAGATCTATTAGGTCAGTCAAACATTAGCTCACTATGTAACATTATATGTATTCCTCCACTCATAACACTCAGATGGTAATTAAGTTCTTCAATAATTGTGCCTTAACAGCAACTATTCCTATAAGGGGTTTTTTTTTCATTACAGGGGCTTTCAAAAGATGAGTTTTAACTAGCTGTCGATTTCACTAACATGAATTCTGCTTCAGATTAACCATAGGACCACTATATATATTAAAGTTAGAAGCCATAGCTCAGTAATTCCATAGCAGTAAAGAGCAAAAGTAAGATTTTGCAATCAGTGCCCTAAATTTGGTTCAGGTTCAACTTTTGACTTTAATAGCTTCCTTATCTCATATAGTTTTTCCTCCAGTGCATTCCCACACTGCTGCATCACCACATCTAGGAGAAAAACTTTGTCTCAGCTGACTTTTCAGTCACAATGGACTTTCAGTCATTTGCATCCAAGACAGTTCAAGAGCCCACTCATGATCCTTTGGATATATGCACCTTCACATCTATGAAGTGAAATTAGTGCTCTATATTTTGCAGACTCTACACCTATGTTCTTATACTGTGCATACTTGTTGTCTTATAAACCAGCTGTAGATATTGTTTGTCCTTTAATATATCTGAATTAGAATTCACAGCATAAAGGTTTACCACACAGACCACCAAAGACAATTTCTTGCACCAAATCCCTCCTAATGCAGCAAAGTCTCATCCCTTATCCTCTACGCAACCCTGACAAGATCACTATTCTCCCTATCCTGGCAGCAATCTGCAAACCCATAGAAATAGAAACTTGACTCCATACTGCTCTGCTACTCCTCCTCCCCAACCCCCCAACCCCAGCTTGAGCTGGGTGGGAGACCTATGCTGCCCCTTTGTACAGAAACCAACCCCCGCAAATCCCATGTAGAGAAGAGGGGGTGAGGAACCCAGCACTGAGCATCTTGGTCCTCAAAACAGTGCAGCCTCCAAGGCAGCCACCCCACAGGCAGTGCAGCAGTCACCAGCAGGCAGGGACCCCAATGCTGGACTCCCCTGACACACACAGTAGGCAGGACAGTAGGCAGGACCCCAGAGCAGCACACCCCCCCCCAAACAGACACCAGACTGCACAGCAGCCCCCCCAACACAGCCTCCCCATGCAAATCCCCCCTCAATGTACAGACAACCACCCAACACAGTAGACAGGACCCCCCATACACACCACCCCAATGCACAGCACACACACCCTGACACAGCAGGCAGGACGCCCCCATGCAAATACCCTCAATGCACAGACAACCCCACAGACAGGACCCCCATGCACATCCCCCAATGCACAAGCCCCACAGACCCTGCAGGCAGGACCCCATGCACACAGCACCCCCAGACCCAGCAGGCAGGACCCCATGCACATCCCCCAATGCACAAGCCCCCACAGAGCCAGCAGGCAGGACCCCATGCACATCCCCAATGCACAAGCCCCCAGAGCCAGCAGGCAGGACCCCATGCACATCCCCCAATGCACAAGCCCCCACAGAGCCAGCAGGCAGGACCCCATGCACATCCCCCAATGCACAAGCCCCACAGAGCCAGCAGGCAGGACCCCATGCACATCCCCAATGCACAAGCCCCACAGAGCCAGCAGGCAGGACCCCATGCACATCCCCCAATGCACAAGCCCCCACAGAGCCAGCAGGCAGGACCCCCATGCACATCCCCCAATGCACAAGCCCCCACAGAGCCAGCAGGCAGGACCCCATGCACATCCCCCAATGCACAAGCCCCCAGAGCCAGCAGGCAGGACCCCCCATGCAGCCCATCACCCTCGATGGCGATGACATGCTCGCGGAGCTGGCCCTGCAGCGCCGGCTCGTCCACCCGCTCCAGCAGCTCGTAGACCGAGTAGATGTTGGGGTGCACGGACTCGAAGCGCTGGATCTCGGCGCGGATGGCTGCCGAGTTGGCCAGCTGCTGCTGGTAGCTCATGGCGCGGCCGCGGGGCTCGGGTCCCCTCCCTGCGGGCACAGGGGCCGCCGCGCCGCACCGCCCCGCGCCGCTGTCACTTCATCGCGGCGGCCCGCGGGGCGGCCAACGGCCCCCAACGGCCGCGCGCTGCTGCCCGCCCGGTGCCGCGAGCCGGCGGGTGGGGGAGGGGCCGGCCACCCCGCGCGCGCCGCACAACCTCCTGCGGCCGCCCCGCGACCGCCGCCGCCGCCGCCGCGTCCTGCTCCGCGGCACGCTCCACGCAGGCCACGCCCCCCCGCCCCTTACCTCACCGCGCTCCCCTGCCGCCCCGCCCCCTGGCCGCCCCGCCGCGCGGCTCCCTGGGACATGTAGTCCCTAAGAGGCTTCTGAGCGGGGCGGGGGGAGGAGGGAGGGTCATGGGGCGGAGAAAGGGGAGGAGCTAGTGGGGAGGAGAGAGGATCAGGGGCCGGGGAAAGAGGAGGAGCAAGTGGGGAGGAGAGAGAATGGGGAAGGAGGAGCTAGTGGGGAGGAGAGAGGATCAGGGGCGGGGAAAGAGGAGGAGCAAGTGGGGAGGAGAGAGAATGGGGAAGGGGAGGAGCTAGTGGGGAGGAGAGAAGATCAGGGGCAGGGAAAGGGGAGGAGCTAATGGGGAGAGAGAGGATCAGGGCGGGAAAGGGGAGGAGCTAGTGGGGAGGAGAGAGGATCAGGGGCGGGAAAGGGGAGGAGCTAGTGGGGAGGAGAGAGGATCAGGGGCGGGAAAGGGGAGGAGCAAGTGGGGAGGAGAGAGAATGGGGAAGGGGAGGAGCTAGTGGGGAGGAGAGAGGATCAGGGGTGGGGAAAGGAGGAGCTAGTGGGGAGGAGAGAGGATCAGGGGCGGGAAAGGAGGAGCTAGTGGGGAGGAGAGAGGATCAGGGGTGGGGAAAGAGGAGGAGCTAGTGGGGAGGAGAGAGAATGGGGGAAGGGAGGAGCTAGTGGGGAGGAGAGAGGATCAGGGGGCGGGGAAAGAGGAGGAGCTAGTGGGGAGGAGAGAGGATCAAGGCGGTGGAAGGAGGATCCAGGGGCTGGGAGGGAGGTGGGGAGAGAGGGGGGGATGATGAGTAGAGCCCTGCGTGGATGAGTTGTATCCCTGTCTGCATCCACATCCACCAGAATTCTGGTCAATCCCTGCATTCACATCCGCAGATGAGGATACCCACACATATAAAACGGATTTCCACAGATTTGCAGGGTTCCAAATACAAAATTCATGTCCGCATCAGTATCTGCACAAATGAGCTGCGGATATCCACATCTACATCCACGGATGTGGATACCCACCGATATACAGTGGATACCCGCTGATATAAAGCCCGAAGAGCACTTGTGATGGCCACCAACTTAACTAATACGTGGGGCATCGAATCAGGGGACCTCCAAAGCTAAAAGTATGAGTTACGAAAGCTTGAGCTAAACACTCAGTAAAGATGCCTGGTATGTAATCTATCTAGCTATAGTCTCTAGTATTTCTATTACATTCACCCGTGTACTAAGCACAAAACCAATAAATTGGTATTAAAAGTTGGACTGCAGTAGTCTGTGACTGCACTTCATTCTGGTCTATCTCATCTCAGGGTGCAAACTATTTAGTGACTTTACTTTGTGGCTGCAGGCTGTGTGGGCTGGATGTTTTTCCAGTTTGCCCAGGGCCATGGAAATACTAGAGTTGGTGTCAATCGATAATATAGATCCCTTCACCCAAAGATCACGGATACCAAATGTGCATTTTAAGCTAACACCCTGTCAACACAGCATGCAACTGACTTCTGTACTAATGCTTAAGACTATGGATCTATCAGTAAGATGACTGATGAAAAGTGAAGTAACACCAAAAGACAAACTCTCAGGCTGGAAGAAAATAACAAGCAGTATTTCCTCAGGGATCAGTCTTGGAGCCAAACTTTTTTAAACATGTTCACTAATGATCTTGGCACAAAAAGGGGGAGTTTTCTAATAAATTTTGTGGAGGACACAAAGTTGGAAGGTATTCCAAATACGGATGAGGGCTAGGATATCCTAGAAGAAGATTTGGATGACTTTGTACATCGGAGTAAAAGAAATGGGAAGACATTTAATAGTTCAAAGCACAAGTTCATATGCTTAGGGACTTCCAACAAGAATTTTTGCTAAAAACTGGAGATTGATCACTTGGAAGTAACAGAGGCAGAGAAAGAGCTGGGTGTATTATCTGATCGCAGGATGGCTATGAGCCACCAGTGTGATACAATTGTGAGAAAGGCTAATGTGATCCTAGCATGCATCAAGGGAGGTATTTCCAGTAGAGATAGGCAGTGTTTCCTGTAAGCTGAGTGCTTGGGCGGCCACCCAGGAGAGATTCAAATGCTGTCCAGCTGATCAGCAGAGCTTCTACAGGCTCACACCCAGCAGCATCTGTTACAGCTAGTGGTGCACATCCACACATGCCTTGGTGCATATAAAAAAATTCATTCTGCACATGGATGGAAAAAAATAGAGGGAACACTGGAGATAGGGAGTGTTAGTACAAGGTGCTGGTGAGATCTCATCTGGAATACTATGTGCAATTCTGGTCTCCCGGGTTTAAGAAAGATGAATTCAAGTTGGAACAAGTGCAGAGAAGGGCTACTTGGATGATCTGAGGGGAAATAGGAAAGCCTGCCTTATTTCAGGGGGACTCAAAGAGCTTGCCCTGTTTAGCCTAACCAAACAGAGGCTGAGGGGAAATAGGATTGCTCTCTATAAATACACTGGAGGGATAAATACCAGGCAGGAAGAGGTGTTATCTAAATTAAGCTCCAATGTGTACACAAAAACAAATGGATGTAAACTGGCCATCAACAAGTTTAGGCTTGAAATTAGAGGAAGGTTTCTAGCCATCAGAGGAGTGAAGTTCTGGAATCAGCATCCAAAAGGAATGTGTATGGAGGGGAGGGGGGAATCGTACTGGCTTCAAGACAGATAAGGGTATGGTGGAGGAGGAATGATAGGATTGCCTACAATGGCATGCTAGCGGCAAATATCTCCAAAGGCAATGATGGGACATAGTAAGGTTGCCAACCATCCAGGTTTTACATGTATATTCTGGGTTTTGGCCTCCGTGTCTAGGTCCCATTCAGGGTTGACAGATGCCCGGCTTTCGACAGGAAAGTCTGGTTGAAAAGGCAACCCTAAATGGCACCCAACCCAAATGTTCAGTTCCCCGCCGGGCAGAGAGAGGCACTGGGCAAGTCACCCGCAAGTTTGGATACTTACAGATCTAATAGGGTAGCGTAATATTAAACAATGCCTTGTACTGCATGTGGGGTCCTGTGTACGAAACTGCAGATGAGCGATCAGGTAGAACAGAATACAGAAGAGAAGCAGCACTGCAGCAAAACAGCTACTTCTGGCAAAAGAGGTGCAGACCAAGCATTAGGATAATGAGGCCCGCTGGGCTTAAGAAGATTCCACCAAGGGGAAGGAAGCAGGTAAGCAGGATCCAGGCCATTCTCTCAGGATTTCTCCCAGCCAGGAGCACTGCTTGGCTTAAGGCATCATATGAACATCACGAGAAAGGGGTGAGGGTTAAACGAATAGTCTCTTGTCTGCCCTGGGCACACACTGCCCACTTAAGAGATTGCATCATTGGGACTTCTCAGAAAAGGGAATCTGCAGAAGTTTTGTGCAGCTACAATCCCCCCCCACCCCGCAAGCCTTGCTCTTGGAGCCTTGAACCTCCAATTATTTCAGCCACTTACGCCATTAGTCGCAGGCTGGAACCATTAGTGATTATCTGCAAGCATTCTAGAGCTGCAAATGGGCTAAAGCACCCACAGGCTCGCCAACAGGGGGGCAAGTGGGGCAGTTGCTCCAGGGCCTGGTGATACAGAAAGGCCTGAGATTCCCAGCTGCTGCTACTGGCGCCTGGAGCCCCGAGCCCTCTCAATAGCTGCCGGAGCACCACGTGGGGGCTGGAGGGGCGTGCTGAGACGCCAAGGACTGGCTGCCCCCAACCCTGCCTCTTCCACCTGAGGCCCCGCCCCTTTTGGAAGCGCAGAGCCGGGCCCCGCCTCCATCTTTCCCCTGTGGCCCCACGCGGCTGTTGGCTCCCCTGAGAGCCTGTCACAATACCTATGTGGAGAACTGGGCCATAGACAACAACCTACAATTCAACAAAAACAAAGGTGCTACCTTTAGGGAAGAGAAACCAAATGCACAAGTACAGAATGGAGGCTATCTGGCGTGGTGGCAGACCGGAGCATTGCTGGGAAGGTTCTGGGAGTTGTGTGGTGGATCACAACGTCAACAATGAGTCAACAATGCAATGCTGTTGCAGAAAAAATATTGCTATTGTGGGTTGCATCAACAGAGGCATAGCGTGCAAATCATGGAAGGGGATAGTATTGCTCTACTCAGAGCTGGTTAGATCTCAGCTGTGTAGAACGGATGTCGACACTGGAAAGGGTCCAGAGGCAAACAGCAGATGATCAAAGGCATGGAACACAAGTCAAAGGAGCAAGGGAACGGGGTGTGTTAGCTTGTGAAAGAGGAGATTAAGGGGGACATGATAGCAGACTTCAAATACTTGAAAGGCTGCCATGAAAAAGATGGAGGGGAATTGGTTTCTCTTGCCAGAGGCAGACAAGAGCCGAGGGGTTCAAACTACAGAATGGCAGATTTAAATTACATATCCAGGAAACCTTCCTAATTGTAAGAGCAGTAGGATGGTGGAACAGACTAGCAAGGTTATGGAAGCTCCTTCCCTGCTGGTTTTCAAGAAGAGACTAAACAGCCTTCTATCTTAGATGGTGTAGGCAAAACAAAACCTGCATCTTCACAAGCAGGTTCAACTAGATGACCCTTGTGGTTCCTTCTAAACCTATGATTCTGTGTGGAATATATATGCCCCTGTTGCCTGTTTTTAATGCGCTTGAGATCTCATCACTTTAAAATATAAACACTCTCAATTTGTATTGAAACCATTACTTCAATGCCAGCAGTAATTATCCGGCACACTGGTTGCAACTCTTTCATCACGGTGATGAAACTCATGTAGATGCCAAGAATCAGTGCGGAGAATCTGAATTTATTATATAATATCCAGCATAATTGATCATAGTCTCACATAGGAATGTGAACTGCAACTATCATCAGCTGCTACCTTCAACACAGACCTCGAACACAAACCAAAATGAAGTTACTATTTGCCCTTGCTCAACACCTGCTGTTGGCTCCTTTGTCTAAGCAGACTAGCCATCTGAAAAATACTCTGCATGAGAAAATGTATTGCTCTAGAGAAGAGGAACAGAGCTCCCACTGTATGCCTCCTCTGGGGCCATGTTTTCACTCAGCAGAAGATCGATTTTCTGGAGTTTGATTTAGTGGGTCTAGTTAAGACCTGCCAAATCAAACTCAGAGGGTGTACCTGCTGGTTGCTAGTACTCCAGCTTCTGTGAGGAGTAAAGGAAGTCGACAGGAGCATTTGCATGCATCTTACATGCGTTTCTTTGTAGCTTTTTCTTTCATAAATATATACAGGAGGCCCTCGACTTGCAACATGGTTGATTCTGGGGGAAGCGTTGCAAGTTGGAGGCGTCATAACTCCAACCTGCATTTACGATAGGCACCGTACGCCATCGTAAATCTGGGTCGAGGACGTAAGTCGGGGGGTTCCGGCCCCTTCCGCACTTACAAAAATGGTTGTAAGTGCAGGGGATCGGAACTCAGGTGGTTGCAAGTCGGGGGCCTCTTGTAATCAACTCCAGTTACTTAGTTCTCTTGCCTAGAACTAACCCAGGTCTCTTGGCATGGGTCCACCTTTCACATTTGTATTTGGTTTGCTCAGGTTTGTGGATGACCTCGTCCGATTCAGTAAGGCAGGCTTACCTGTGCAGTGCTGGGAATGGCCCCGTCTGGTAGAACCTGGGTATCCCTTCTTCAGCGATGAATTGTGGTTCAAGATTCATCTCTGGCTATAAAGCTATCAGAGAAAAATATGCAGCATCAGTGACTTTCAAGCTTTAAACAAGCTTCATCCAGCAGCAGTTCTGTTCAGTTCTAAGCCGTGCCTGATGGGGCCCTGAGCCTTGATAGC
This sequence comes from Rafetus swinhoei, assembly GCA_019425775.1. Taxonomy (NCBI): domain Eukaryota; kingdom Metazoa; phylum Chordata; order Testudines; family Trionychidae; genus Rafetus; species Rafetus swinhoei. The sequence continues at coordinate 75,604,631 of CM033439.1, forward strand.
TGGTCTCTGTCACAAAACAGCTCCACAGATGGATCAGGCTGGAAAATAAAACAAGAGCTTTAAAAGGGACATGCAGGAAAGACGGGGTTGGAGTGAGACACCACATTATTTTTGGAGTGATTGGTGTGGGTCTTTTTCCGCTCTAACTTCCCCTCCCTTCTGCCGAGCAGGGCTGGGAAAACAACTTATCGGGCAATACTAGTTTACACAGATTGTGTTTCCTGAGGGAAGCAGATAAATTACTGCAGCCAGGGCAGATTATTAGCCCTAAACAAGCATTTAGAGCATGGCTAGTGGATAGCATTGCTGAAATCCTAGCTGCTAGAGCCACACACAAAGGGGACGCTGCAGATAAATCTTCCTTGCAGACACAGTCACCTTCTCCAGAAGTCAAGACGGCCTCTGCAGGGACCATATCAGGGATAAAATGCAGACTGGATAAGCTGGAAAAGTGGGTGGGCCGGTGTAGGCCCAACAATTAAGATACATGTGACACTGGAATTACCAGAAAAACATCAGGGCCTATGTTTTAAAACAGGATTGAGTCTGGTTGCAATGACAAAGTCAGGCTGGAAGGGCGGTGGGTCTATTCATTGGTGGGTCCATCACGGAGCCATGAGCATAGAAATGGCATAGGCTTGGCATGGCTCACACCTTCTCAATTCCTGCCCCTTGTGCCGTGTAAGGGAAACCTTGGCACTTAGCTAGCTTGAATGTGCCAGGCTGCAGTCCTTTGTCCGGCTCCTCCAGAACCTTCTTCTTAGGCTCTGGCTGCATGTTCTCTGCCTTTCCTGATCTGCATTCACCCCACCCAGAGCTCCATAAAGTCACAAGTCCTCCTTGTCAACCTCCTCCTGGCAGTGGCCAGCTTGGCCATTCACCATACCTGGAGAAGGATGCTGGACAGGGAGGTGCTCTGCAACGGTGGGGCCTATTTCTTCTCTCTTGGCTCATGTCTCTGGGTAGAGTTCCCATCCATGTCAACTGGCTCCCCGGACACCTTCGAAGTGCTCCCCAGGGCTCTCTGCTTTGTGTCCCCTCTGACCCCCGGCTCACTCCCCTTCCTATTTAATCCACAGCCACAGAATGCTGGTGTAACCCACACACTTAAGCTCTGTCTACACTGCAGTGCGATTTCAAGATCCCAGAGGTATCCCGAAACAGCTATTCCGCGTCTTTTGAGCGCTCCCGTTATTTTGAAATAGAACAGGCTTGCTATTCTGATGCCCCTGTAAACCTCATGCTGCGAGGAGTAAGGGACGTTTCAGAATAGTGATTTATTTCAAAATAAGGGCTGTGTAGACAGCGCCAAATGACGAAATAAGCTATTTCAAAATTAACTCCGAAATAAGCTACACAATTTTCATAGCTCAAATTGTGTAGCTTATTTCGAGCTCCGGGTACAGTGTAAATGGATCCCTAGTGTGGTTCAGTGGCCTATGTAGTGGCACTTAGACCACTTACAGCGAGAAATAAGAATGAGCAAGCTCAAGCTGTAAACGCTCCTATACTAAGCTCCAGAGGTCCCAAGTTCAAATCTGCCTGGTGGATGGCTACACTAGTAAGAACCAACATGCTTGTTTCATACTTCCATATACCATGGAGATAAATCCTGTTACTTAAGTAGGCCCTGCCCTAGTAATTGGGCAGCAGGTTTAAAACAAATAAAAGGAAGTTCTTCTTCACACAGTGCACAGTCAACCTGTGGAACTCCTTGCCTGAGGAGGCTGTGAAGGCTAGGACTATAACAGGGTTTAAAAGAGAACTAGATAAATTCATGGAGGTTAAGTCCATTAATGCCTATTAGCCAGGATGGGTAAGGAATGGTGTCCCTAGCCTCTGTTTGTCAGAGGGTGGAGACGGATGGCAGGAGAGAGATCGCTTGATCATTACCTGTTCAGTTCACTCCCTCTGGGACACCTGGCATTGGCCACTGTCAGCAGACAGGATACTGGGCTGGATGGACCTTTGGTCTGAGCCAGTATGGCCGTTCTTATAGAGGGTACCAGTTGTGCCCTAAAGCCCCTTCCATGTGAAGGAGAAGACTTTAACTGATCTACTTTAGAGACCTGATGAAACTAGAGCTCAATTCTTGGACACAAAATTACTCGCACTGGGATAAAAGTATTTAAATTATTTTAACACATTTTTTTTTTAATGTTTGCTCTTACAGCCCAATTCTTCACAGAAATAGTCAAATTAACTTTATTTTTGGCACCTTGATACTGACATTTAGGCTTGGAAGGATTAGATTTTTATCAGAAATGGTCAATTTCACAGTACCTACAGATAGACAAGAAAGAAAGATGCTGTTTGAGAACGTATTGCAGTTTATGTTAAGGATAGTCACTTTGTATATTTTGACAATTTTGTCTTTTAATGACTATATAATATTTAACTTTCTGAATCTTAAGTCTACTGCCATTAAATTATCTGAGCCTTCCCCCATAATTTCCCACAACCGTGAGAACCGAATTAGATGTTTAAAAAAGCCTAAACATAAATACGGACATTGAAATGTATTCATAAATCTGCATTCTGCCAAGCCTACTAATCTAAGGGGGGTAGATTGAAATGGAGGCTTCTTGGGCTTTGGTTGTTCTGATGTTTTGTTTAGATTTTCTAGCAGTGGTTCTCAAACTTTTTATTTTTCATGGAACATTTGAAAATTGCTAACAGTCTCGGGGGACTCCTTAATGATCTTTCCCACTGTTGTTTGTACTGTTAGTTAACTACTGTAAAGTATTTTGGATAAAAGCGGTATTTAAAAAAACTGTTTAGAATTAACATTTTTTGTTCTACAAAGGAATGCACACCACTCATATTTTAACATCAGTAGCCTTACCTTTTTAACGTGATGGATGTGCCTGCTTTTGTGAGCAAAGCTCAGGGAAGCCAGGTGTAATGTTTGCCAGCATTAGCCTGAGGTCGGGCTCAGCATTTCTCCCACTTCTGTATTTGGACTAGCAGGCGGTAAGGGATGACAGTCCTCTCTTGCACGGGTACATAGTCGCACAAGGCATTAGCTAATGCACTGCTTTGTCTGCCAGTTCTACATACTCTCCGGTTCTTTGAATCCAAAACTCAGTCCGGGCTCCGAAGAGCGGGATCAGGAGGTAAGAGCATTTCTGCTCCCAATCACCACCTAAAGAAGTCCTGGGGCAGGGATCGCTGCCCAAATTGCTTGTAAATGTACCGCTTCCTGCTTCCTGCAGAAGTGCCAACGCTCAGTAGGGTGGCCTGTTTCCCTCTCTAAAATCCCCTAGAATCTCGTTAGGGCAGCGCCCGGGGCCACCTCTTCTAAAACACATACCCCCTTCCCCGCTCCGGCAGGTGTCCACTAGTTCTCACAGGCCCTGCTTCTATTCAGCTCTCCTGCACCTTCCAGACAAACTGTGAACCCTGTGTTGCCCCAGGTGTAAACGCCTGCAAAGACCTGCCCTCTGGGTTACGCTATGGGAGTGGTAGCAGTTTCCAAAAAGAGGGCTGGGTGCTTGAAATAATGCCTGTCAACACTAAGGAGAGAAGGCGAATCATTCCCCTCTTGCTCCGTGAGTAGGTTTATTACCTTCCGCCAGAAAGACTCCTCGCTTAGTCCCTGACGAAATCAGTACAATCCGGCTGCTTCCTCCATTTCAGGCCCTGACGTTTATTTCCAGTCAGAAATGCCCATACACACGAGCTGCGGTTACAATGCAACTTGCTCCAGTCTTCACAAGCGAGGGGCCAAATGGAGCCTCTCGTCCCTGTGAGGAAGGAGTTGGGAACTCAACAGTTGCCAGTTTCGGCTTAGTATGATCCCAGATTGATTTACTGCAGCTAGAAGGAACTTTTAACTAGAAGTAAAGATTCACTAAATCCGTTCAAAGTCCCTTCTTATTTCTATCCAATTTTAACTCTACTCCACGTCCCGCCATAAACCCCTTTCCCTCTGTCTGCACTCCTGTGTAGTTTCTACGTCAGCCCAGCTTCTGAGGCAAACTATAGATGCTTAGTTTAGTCCAGCCCTTTCAGAACTTTTGCTTTTTCTTTGAACTCCTGTCAATTAATGCTCACAACTGATTACTGCTTCATGAATAGATAGGGCTGGGACGCTGCTCTCCTGAGGCTCTGTATATGCGAGGTAGGTGCTGTGTCACAACCAATGGGTACATCAGTGTGGAAGGAAGATCTGGTAATTCAGAACAGGCGCTAGCTATCAAAATTCGTCTGACTGGCAGGGTGAAATCCTGGTGCTGTTGAAGCCAATGGCAAAATTCACTTTGATGTCAATGAGGCCATGACTTTACTCATGGACATTTCTACGGCCCTTCACCCTGGCGTACGTGATCATCTCACCAACGCTACTGCTATGTGAGGGTACGTCTACACTGCACAGCTATTTCGGGATAGCTACCCTGCATCTCCACAAGCCGCCTGTTCTCTTGAAATATTTTTCGAAATAACGGGTGCGCTATTTCGCCATCCCAGTAAACCTCGTTGCATGAGGGATAAGGGAGATGGCTTGAAATAGCATGTTATTTTGAAATTTGGTGCCGTGTAGACACACCAAATTTCAAAATAAGCTATTTTGAAATAGACTTAAAATAAGAAACGCAATTTGCGTAGCGCAAATTGCCCATCTTATTTCAAGTTTAGCATGCTGTGTAGACACACTCTGAGAGAACAAGGAAGTAGCTTTGTCTCCATGATACCGAAACTAATTCTAGACTTTCAGTTCAGTTTAGAAAAGAGGAGACTGAGGGGGGATATGATAGAGGTGTATAAAATCATGAGTGGTGTGGAGAGGGCAGATAAAGAAAAGTTATTTATTAGTTCCCTAAATAGAAGAACTAGAGGACACCAAATGAAATTAATGGGTAGCAGGTTTAAAACTAATAAAAGAAAGTTCTTCTTCACACAGCGTGTAGTCAGCCTGTGGAACTCCTTGCCAGAGGAGGCTGTGAAGGCTAGGAATATAACAGAGTTTAAAGAGAAGCTAGATAATTTCATGGAGGTTAGGTCCATAAAAGGCTATTAGCCAGGGGATAAAATGGTGTCCTCGGCCTCTGTTTGTCAGAGGCTGGAGAGGGATGGCAGGAGACAAATCGCTTGATCATTGTCTTCGGTCCACCCCCTCTGGGGCACCTGGTGCTGGCCACTGACGGCAGACAGGATACTGGGCTAGATGGACCTTTGGTCTGACCCGGTATGGCCGTTCTTATGTTACTTATGTTATGTTCTTATGTTACTACAAAAGTAAGTCGGAAAAAGAGACACAAATTACAGTTCGCAATTTGTGTATATTTTTCTGTTTTTCTGTCAAAAGAGGCTTTTCTGAAATTTGACGTGTTTACACAGCACCAAATTTCAGAAAAACCTGCTCTTTCGATACATCCCTTATGCCACGTAGAATGAGGTTTACAGGGATGGCGAAAGAGCGCGTCGGCTTTTCTGAAAATTTTTTTCTGAAAAGCGGACGTGTTCCTTGGATGCGGCATTGCTTTTCCGGGACACCTCCGGTATCCCGGAAAAGTGCTGCAGTCTAGACGTAGCCTGACTGGGCAATGGAGGTGTGAGATGAAGTGACTGAACCAAAGTCACACAGGAAGTCTGTGGCAGAGCTGCACTTAACTCAGATCCAATGACTCACAATATGGCGTGTCGCCCTCCCTTGGGGGAAGGAACAAGAACAGTTGAAGAGTATTAGAAGGATACTTCAAAGGTCTAAAATGGGCTGGGGGAGGGGATATAAGACCTCTAAATAAGATGTGTGAAGAGGAAGTACTAAAACATACCACCAACACAGGGCTAAATCTCTCCCAGTGGTGTTACTAGGGGTGGTCCAATTTGCCTTAGAGCAGGATCTGGTTCTCAATGATTTTCATCCCCAGAACAGCAGTGTGTGGCCTATTTTTAGCAGATAACATACTTGCTCTCCTTTAAGAAGAACACACGCCAATACGCATGTTTGTGCTTCGCTTGCACATCCCAGCACCAGGCATGGCTAGTCAGCAATCAAGTGCGTTCAATCTCTTCAGTTTTCACTGTGTAAATGAGTGTTATGTGCTTCTGGTTAGACTGCATGATGCAAATGACCTGGACGAGCATTCTTAGTCCAGACCTCCTCTCTCAAATCTAGGGAGCGCTCATGTCCAGACCCCCTCTCTCAAATCTTCAAATCTCATTGTCTTTCATTTAATTACATCTCCGTCCTTTACCATTCTCTGAGCACAACTTGTCACAGCTGACAAGGCTGCCGGTTAAATCTCTTCCCTGCGTTTCAGAGATCTGATTCATTTCCCCCGCCATATGGTTGTCATGGGGACTTAACCTCTATTCCCAACGGGGCTTGCCTTTCCACAGACTGCAGCCATCTTGTCTGACCACATACGGCCTAGGCAAGCACAGCCGCCACTAACTGAGAACGCCGCCTGTGTCTTTCCTGAGGCAAACACGCCAAGAAAGAAGATAAATGATGTCGGTTGGGGGTGGGGATGCGGGAGGACACATGCACGGGCACTTTCTGGAGGGAGGAATAGTTTCACCAAGAGCTCCGAACTGGCTTTTGGCAATACTGTGAAACCGTCGCCCTCAGTCAAGAGGAGTGTAAACAAGGTAGTAGGGGACAGATGGTCAAACACTACACTTTCCTGCGCACCCATTCATATCTAGATCTCTGTAGCTGTCTGAAACGTTGACACTGCCTCCGAATTTTGCTCAGATTGCAATAGCACTGCAGTAATAACCCAGCCACAGCCATCAAATCAGGGGCATGCCCAGAGATCCTTCATTTTGCGTTTCCCTCCTGGGAGACACATGCTCCAGAGGTGACCCTCACGCTTGGCAGCACGCTCTGCCTTGGAATTTTGCAAAGCTCTCACCTTGCCTAGTGGTGAATTTATCACCCATGTGGGGGAAGGGGAGAGGAAGGGCATGGTACGAGAGCACAATTATTACCTTCATGAGGCAACCTACCAACGAATGCCACCTATTTTTTTTTTCTTTGACAGCTGGTCTATTTAAGTCTTCAGCTTAGAATGCTGGAAAGATTTCTGGCCACACAATGCTAAGGTAACGAATGTGCCCCTCGTGGAATTGCCAGCCGGTCGGAATAAATCTCCTTAAATAAAGGCATTTCTTACACCAGTGTTTACATAGCGATGGCGCCAAGGGATGGCACTGAAAAATACTTTGCATAGTTCCTGCATGTTGGGCCAATAACTTGCGTACACTGCAAATAGCTTCCTCAGACAGCTCTGAAATGGAGCTCGGAAGAGCTATGCCCCCAAATACCAGTCTAATTTGCTAGCACTACATCTCCAGCACTAGGGGCAGCTCCTGGAATATGTGTAAGAATGTAAGAACATGAGAATGGCCATACTGGGTCAGAACAAAGATCCATCTAGCCCAGTAGCCTGTCTGCCGATAGTGGCCAATGCCAGGTGCCCTAGAGGGTATGACCAGCACAGGTAATCATCAAGTGATCCCTCGTCTGTCATCCATTCCCAGCCTCTGACAAACACACATGAGGAACACAATTCCTACCCATCCTGGTTAATAAGTATTGATGGATCTAGCCTCCAGGAATTTATCTAGTTCTTTTTTGAACCCTGGTAAAGTCTTGGCCTTCAAAACATCCTGTGGCAAGGAGTTCCACTGGTTGACTGTGCGCTGCATGAAGAAAAACTTCCTTTTGTTTGTTTTAAACCTTCTACCTATTAATTTCATTTGGTGACCCCTAGTCCTTATATTGTGAGAACAAGTAAATAACTTTTCCTTATTCATTGTTTCCACACCAGTCATGATTTTACAGACCTCTATCATATCCCCACTTAGTCTCTTCTTTTCTAAGCTGATAAGTCCAAGTCTTTTTAATCTCTCTTCATAGAGGACCCGTTCCAAACCCCTCATCATTTTTGTTGCCCTTTTCTGAACCTTTTCTAATGCCAAGATATCTTTTTCGAGATGAGGTGACCACATCTGTACGCAGTAGTCAAGATGTGATCATACCATGGTTTTATATAGAGGCAATAAAATATTCTCTGTCTTATTCTCTATCCCTTTTTTAATGACTCCTAACATTCTGTTTGCTTTTCTGACTGCCGCTGTACATGGAGTGGATGTTTTCAGAGAACTATTCACAATGACTCCAAGATCTCTCTCTTGAGTAGTTGTAGCTAAATTAGTCCCCGTCATATTGTATGTGTAGTTGGGGTTATTTCTTCCAATGTGCATTACTTTACATGTATCAACATTAAATTCCATTTGCCATTTTGTTGCCCAATCGCTTAGTTTTGTGAGATCTTTTGGAAGCTCTTCACAGTCTGCTTTGGTCTTAACTATCTTGAGCAGTTTAGTATCATCTGCAAATGTTGCCACTTCCCTGTTTACCCCTTTCCCCCGATCCTTTATAAATAGGTAGAATAGGTAGCTACAAGTTGCATTGACACTGAAAGGCAAGTAGCGTCCAAGCTGGCGTGTGTAGCTCTGTGCGCAAGTGGAAGGTTCCGGGCCAGGGGGTAGGGGAGCGGAAGGTTCTAGCAGTGATAAGCTCCAGCAGTGGGGAGGAATGTAGGCAGCAGGACTGCCAATGGGGGGAAGTGGCAATTGCCCCAGGGCCCCGCGATTCAAAGGGGCCCAGGACTTCCGGCTGTGGCTACTACTACTGTGTGCTCCATGAGAGATGAGGGGGGCTCATGGGCGTGCTCCGGCTGGCTCTGAGCGCTGGCAGAGGGGGAGACAGCGTGCCCCGGCACCGCCCCTTCCACCCGAACCCCTGTCCCATCTGGGAGCACGGAACCAGCCCCCCAGCTTGCCCAGGGGCCCACAGAGGCTGTCAGTGCCCCAAGTGAGGTGCTGCTTGAGATCAAAGCAAGCTATGCAGGGTACATTCCTCCAGGGTTCAGGTTTCTTTGCTCACCAACGCACTGCCTTGCTGTCTACACGGCTATCTATCCCAGCGTCTGCTCTCCAGCTGCACTAGGGTGTGAGCAGTGCAGACGTTCATTGTGGGTAACAAAATGCAGCAGCGAGAGCAGCTGAAGAATAACCCGGATTCCTTATGGCGCCAAGTGCACCCAGCTTTGGTGACAGGTGTAAGGCTCCTCCAGTAGCTGCTGCTGTTGCTAGAAGTTCTACGACTGACACTGGTCCGACAGGTCCCCGGTAACTGCTTTTGCTGTTATATAGACCCGGGATTTTGTCATTTCCACTCCGACTCCCTGATGAAGTGGGTTTCACCCACGAAAACTCATGACCTAACACATTTGATACTCCCTAAGGGCACGTCTACACAACAGCGTTATTTTGAAATAACAAAGTGCGCATCTATACAGCAAGCCGTTATTTCGAAATAATGTTGAGCTGGAGGATTTCTTACTCCGACTCCTGTAACCCTCATCTCTCGAGGAGTAAGGGAAGTGGGAGAAAGAGTGCTCTACCTCGGACTTCCTGCTATGTAGACAGCGCCAAAAGCTGAATTCAGCTCTTTCGACATCAGCTACGCAATTGACATCGCTGAGGTTGCGGCGCTTAATTCGCTTTTGCCATGCAGGGTAGACATGCTGTAAGGTGCCAGAGGACTGCTCACACAGCTACCGCTCTGAGACTTTTGACCACTGACAGAGGGGCACGGACAGCTGACAGCCCTCGTGCTTATGAGGTCCAGGCAGTCCATAGAAGGCCAGGTATAGTATGCCAGTAAAGACTCTACAACAGTGTTTCTTAAACTTTTTAAGACAGAGGAATACCAAACAATAATTTTTTTTATGAGGAACACCAAGGATTTTTTGTTGAGAAAAAAAAGAAAAGAAAAATAAGGCCAGGGGGAAAGTTAATGAGCAAAAAAAAAAAAAAAAAGGTCTCCTGCCCCTTTAAGGGTGGCCATTTTGAACTCTGCTGTTCTCTGCGGCATACCTCTGACAGCCTCGCGGCATACCCGGTGTGCCACGGAACACAGTTTAAGAAACACTGCTCTACAAGGTGTCGTAGTACTGGGCAACACATGGGAATTGCTGCTACGAGCAAGAGAACCATCTTTGTGTGGGTAGCTCCCAGCACTCCTTGTACAAAGATAAAAATGATAGGCGACAAATCATTTTTGGGGCCTTGGTCTCAGCATTCAAGCGCATGTCCGGGTGCAGTTTGTGTGGCTAGAGAGGCGGGCACAGTCAGCAATCACGTGCTGGACTCAGAAAGCAGGCGCATTTCCAGCAAAGCTACTGGTTTGGACCTTTTGCTCACTTAATCCCTGCAGCTAATGACAGTTGTACCAGCACCGTGTGTATCGCGCATTAAAAACTTACACTGAGAGGAGATGCTAATTACAGTAGCCTATATCAGGTTTGCACATCCAGTATGATCACAGTGTGTTGTTGAGTGGCATCTTTACCATTTCCCCTCCTTTCGTCTTTGGACTGTCAAAGCATTAAAACAAACACCCTATTGTAATGTCAGCATCTGAGCACGCCAGAATTTTCCTTTTGTTACATTTCAAATTATCCTACCTTTTTACTAGGTGTCACGTTCCCTCCTTTTCCAGGGAAGCAGTTAAAAAACTAAACTGAAACGCTGGTTCCTGCTGTTAGAAAGTGCTCGGACAGGATTCCTGTGAGCTCCTGCTGACTTTGAACAATGCCCTAGTACTCCCCGCACAGCGCTGCTGTTGATGAAATTCTCAATTCCCAGCAGGATCTTACAATTACAGGACAGAACCAGAAGCGAAATGTGCACAAAAAGTAACCGAACGGAGGTGACCCATTGACTTGCAACCACATTTACTACTCTGATACGCTCTACTAAAGGGAATTTAACATCTTTCTTGGAAGATCTAGCCGTGTAACTGGATAACTTCCAATAGTCTCTGTTACAATTTGTCAAGCCAAGGTAAACTCTGGCAGCTGTGACTTGAGTGAAATCCTGGCTAATTCACATGAGCCCCGTCCTTGCAAAGCTCTGGTAATAAGGAAAAGATCCCTCCTTTTCTTTATGCCTGCTGGATTTGGTTTTGCAGTCCGCTTATTAATGACCCCAATTAAGATTCAGATGTGCCTGTGTAGGCAAGATGTAAATGGAAGGCTTGTATCAGTGTAGTTTTATGCCCCTTGTAATGGAGCCACTGCAAAAATGAATGTGACTGGAGGACAAAAAGCATGTGACTTCACACCGAAGGAAGATTGTAGGGGGCAGCTGCAAACTGGGCCTTTGTACGTGAGCCACATCGAAGATCGGGGTGCCAAGCCTCACTTTCTCCAGCATACTCCGGGAAAAAGACGGCAGGGCTGATCCATTTCGTTTAATAACATGGCTTTATTGCTTCTCCGAGAACTCCGCTTGCCAAAGATCTCTTGCCTTTTCATCCCGAGAGGCATCCTGTGGAAGAAATCGCCGTTTGTCTCACACAGTACCCGTGGCAACGGGGTCGTTAGTTGCAGTGTTGGTGTCTTCACGTGGCATGCGGGTACAAGTGCTGCATTGAGGGGGAGACTGTCACTTAGAGCTAGGGCACAGTTGGCAGTTGCAGACAGTGGAAGGCATTGTCTCCTAGAGGGCATACAGAAGTTGCATAAGAAGAGCAAAATCTGTGTGGGGAGCAATCTCTGCCTTCCCGCCTATGTGTTACCTTTGGCGTCAGCTGTTCCGTGGAGTAAGGCTGGAGTATCCTGTGCCCTGCTCCTGGGCTGCAGTTCTCTATGCAGGAGATTGACAGAGCTGTTCACTCCTCCTTTTAACACTGCACACCCCGGCGTGCAGTGATGTGCATGGTAGCACCCAGCTAAGTGATGCAATTATGGCTGACGTGGCCCTTTCCGTTCAAGGTCAAGAGGCTGTTGACTGAGGAGCAGGCGCTGTTCTGTGAAAACCAGGGGTGTCTGCTGTGGGCTTGGCTAAGGAGCTGCAGAACACAGAGAGCCGGTTATCTTCAAGCACTGAGCCAGTCTTTCTGAGATGAACTCTACACCCTGCCTCGTGTACGTCTCTCCTCTACCCGTAGTCAGATGAGGAATGAAGCCTCTTTGATTGGGGGTCCTCGGAATGGAGAGGGGTGACCTCACATAGTGCTTTTGTAACGTCAAGAGGTGGAACTGAACCGGGGACCCTTGGAGCTTAGCGTATGAGCGAAAAGCCAGCTGGCTCTTAGCCAAGGCTGTAGAGCAGGCTTATTATTCTTGCTGTAAGTGGTCTCAGTGCCGTAGGCGGGAGAGAGCATCACACCCAGCAGGTGTGTGGGATGCACTTACGAGGGTCTTGTCAAAGCAACAGTACGTGTGGAAGTGGTGTTGGTTTGGGCAGTCAACTTGGAAAGCAGGCCTGTTCGGAGCGGTCCCTTCTCCTCGCTATCCGCATTGCCTCTCCCCCAGCTCTCCTCTATTTGGATTTGTGGCAGTGACTGTCTTGCACCTGTACGGTGCCTCGCCCAACGGGAGAGTCCCAGATGTTACTGTGATCTAAGTAAACTGGCTGAGCAAGCACTTTGGTGCCGGATTTCTTAGAACTCCTCGGGAGTGGGGAGGGGGAGCCGAGAGAAATGTGAATATCCTCCATTCCACTTAGCTGGGTCCTGGCGCTGGAGGTTCCTGTTACAATGATTTATTGCTAACTAACAGGCAGTTACACCTGGGCTGGTAACGCTACGGAGCACAACGTGTGCTCGGCTGTGCTGACGGGAGGTGAAAGCGGAAAGCGATGCACGTGGGTAGTCCATCACGGAGCCCTGCTGTTGCGGACAGAGCTATGAAATGTTGGAAGGGGCAATTTGGGGACCAGACAGCCACACCTTTGGGTGTCTGCCGTTTGGCTTTTAGCACTTCCTGGGTGCTGTGCCGTAGAGAAAATAATCAATCAGTCACCGCTGGAGAGCTGGGGGCTGTGAGAACAGGCATCTAGCACCACTCAGAAGGCAGGGATGCTGGAACAAGGTGTAGAGTGAGGGTGTTGAGAGACACCAACCAAATGTTGTGGATGCTGAGAAAGGCTTCAAGCCAGCGAGTGGCCACACCCTGCCAGCACCCCTAGTTCCAGCCCTTACGTCAAGAGGCACCTTGCTGGCTTGGCCTCTATGTTATTAACCTTCTTTCCTCGCTGTATCAATGATCTCTCAGCCCATGGGGATCTGGGAATGCATCTGTACCAGAGCGGTGCTGATGCAGCAGGAACACCTGGTTCGGATGATCTGTTTCTGCAATGACCACTGATACCTGCTTTTCCTCCCGTCGCTTTTTTGCTTCACACACAGCATTTGATATGTAATGCATATTTCATAGTCTCTCCGCTCTGCTCTCTCCTTTCAATAAGACCCATTTCCGGTCAGATTTGTCTGCACCCCTGAACCTCCGTGCTAACGGCTGGAGGAGGACAAGGCCGTATTTCCTTCACTAGGTAGGCTTAACCATGTTGCTCGGGTGTGAGTTCATAACCTTGCTTTGAACAGCTTTGGTACCTCACTGTGCTGCTCCCGCACCCTGTTTTATATTCATTTCAACTAGCGCTGAACTCTTCCATTGGCCCTCTTTGGTTTATGAAGAGAGATTAAAAAGACGTGGACTTTTCAGCTTAGAAAAGAGGAGACTTAGGGGGGATAGGATAGAGATCTATCAAATCATGACTGGTGTGGAAAAAGTGAATAAGGAAAAGTTATGTACTTATTCCCGCAATATAAGAACTGGGGGACACCAAATGAAATAAATAGGCAGCAGGTTTAAAACAAACAAAAGGAAGTTTTTCTTCACTCAGCACACAGTTAACTTCTGGAACTCCTTGCCAGAGGTTGTGGTGAAGGCTGGGACTTTAACAGGGTTCAAAAAAGAGCTAGATAGATTCATGGAGGTTAGGTCCATCAATGGCTTTTAGCCAGAATGGGTAGGAACGGTGTCCCTAGCCCTGTTTTTCTGGAGGTGGGTGACAGGGGAGGGATCACATAAGGATTACCTGTTGTGTTCCCTCCTTCTGGGGCATCTGGTATTGGCCACTGTCGGCAGACAGGACACTGGGCTGGATGGAGTGTTGGTCTGACCCCGTATGGCCGTTCTTCTGTTTCGTAATGGGTGTCCATTGAACTAAACAGGAACAGCATTTGACCCTTCGGGAGGTGTGAGAATTGCCCACTTTGCCAGAGCCATGGATTCAGCTTACACAGCGGTGGGCCTGGTGGGCACAGCTCCTCCCGACAAGCCAGCTGCAGTCAGAGCACACCACCAACGGACGTTGTCTTCAGAACCGTCCAGGGATGCCCTTTGGCCTTGCACTAAGTTACACAAGAGGCTGTTACACTGATGGGGGTAACCGTGCCACGTCTGTGCTCAATGAACAGTGCATGGCGTGGTTGTCCATGTGAAAACATAGCCAGAAAAAAAAAGGGTTGTAATCTTGCTTGTTGCCAGAAGCCAAGCCCACACTTAAAGCCAGTAGAGTTACATTGGAGGATGCACGACTCTTAAATTTTTTTGCCTTTAACAGCAATGCAGACAAACGGTAGAAGGCTCCCCCATCCATCAAAGTTAGAGCTACTGCTGATCACTTAATAGCTGTCAAAATGACTTACAATCACTGTACTCTTAGTATCAACCGCATTATGAAAACGGCGATACTTAATTTTACCTTTTTCTGTAGCTCAGCTTCGCCCACAAAGCCGTGTTTAGCAAGGCACGAAGCAAGAATGCTGCCGTGGAATTAAAGAGTGTATATTCCATTGTCTGCTCTACTGACAGCCTCCTGGTAAGTTACTTAACCTCATTCTTTCCTGCTAACCAAGGAACAACCTTCCTAACGAACCCAAAGGAAGAGTGAGTTTAGCGCATGAATCAGTACATCCAGGACTGACACCAAGTTCTCCAAGAAATACATAGTCACACCTATAAAGCCTATAAAATGGCTTTTTTAACATGAATTATGACTTGGGCACGGTTATAAAATGTGGCCAGGGTTAGGCCAAAACGAGGCTATTGAGCAGATGTCAGAGGTAACGCTTTCTCTCATTCTCAAAGGGTCAAACAAACAAGCACATGTTATAAATGCAATTGAGTCTTGGACTGGAGTTTTGCGAATTATGAATGTCAGTCTGTGTCTGGGGCTAGACTGAGACCGGCTTTAATGTGCAAGTCCAGCTTGAGAAGGCCCAAGATGTTCTTCATATACTTTCATTCAAGGGGCAGTTAAAATGGTAGCCCGTAAACTTGGCAGTTAGCCATTCCTGCTTTTAGTTAGCACTCCCTAACTGCAAGCTTCCAGAGTGTGGGGCAAGGAGGCAACAGGCTCATAGGTGCAGTAAACTCCTAACAAGTGATGCAAAGTTGTACAGGAACTGAGGTATAGTACATCTCAGAGGTATTTAGGCCACACCTATACTTACATGCTGGAAATCAATCTTCTGGCATTCGATTTAGAGGGTCTAGTAAGGACCCGCTAAATCGAATGCTGAGAGCACCCCCAGTTGGCACCAGTACTCCTTGCAGTCGTGAAGAGTAGAGGAAGCCAATGGGAGCGTTTGCTCCCAGGGACCTCCACTGTGAAGATGGCACCACGCTCGGCTTATGATATGTCAGCTCTGTTTTTACGTAGCTGGAGTTGCATATCTTAAGCCGACCTTCCAACTCTAGTATAGTTCTCGCTTTAGGGTCTGTGGACCCACGTAGACCCCTACTTACAATAGTTGTGGAACAATCTCCATCTATACATGTGTGTGATACATTGATTTTTATCATTAACATTTTTTGAGTGATAAGACTAGGAAAATTCTTTTGGTCAATTTGGTAAGCCGGTGAGCAACTCCAAGAGAACAGCTAGAGCTTTTTTTTAAAGGAATGGAGATAATTTTCTTGAAAGCCTTCCTGTACAGTTGTTCCTCTTCAGTTCCGTCCTGCTTGCTGTCTAGAGGCTATGGTGTTTGATACAGGCTATGTCATGGATCAAACGTATTCCTTGGGTCGGTGCCCAGGAAGAAGTCTGGCACATCCTGTCTTTTATCTGCATGCAGCAATTGACAAGCTAGCATGAAAAAAAAAAGTCTTTTATGCAACAGACACTGGAATATGCATCTAATCTCGCTCTCAAAAAACTAGAGAACACCAGAGAACGAGGGTGCAATTAAACTTTCAGTTGTCAGCAGGGAAGAAAACTGAATGACAAAAAGATGGCTGGGGTTTTGCTTTTGCCTTCTTGACGCAGTGCTGGCGATGGGCATTACATTAGTAGGCATATTAAAAAAATCTTCCCCGAAGAGCAGCTGAGGCCTGATGGAAACACATGAAACATGCCATTTGGAAACAACCCTCCTTTGTCACATTTTTCCTTTGTTTCTTTTTCCTTGTTCTTTGTTCAGCGAACTTTATTTAGAACAAAACTCACTTGTCTCTGAAGACATCCTCTTCCTGTTACTTACACCCCAAGCCCTAAGCAGAACCCCTTGCTTGGGCAACCACATCAGTGCTGCAAAAATCAGTCGAGACCACAGACAACTTATCACTTCCAGCAGAAAGATCTAGGAGCAGAGATTGGCTTGGTTTTGTGCTTCTTTTTTAACAGCCACAAAGCAGAGAAATATAGACAAGCGAGACTGTTTTAAAGTAGGGTGCGTTGTTAAATGGCCTAAGGGTATTTCAACTTTCGGTTTTCCTCCCTCCTTGCCGTTCACATCTATGCATTACACAGATTTCCGGTATCAAAGCCCTGCTGCCCGTCAAGTGAAACAATGCTTTGATCACGTTCGGGAGTGACTTGCCAAATGTTTGTTTACAACTCAAACACGCAGGAGAACGGGTGAGCTTCAGAGGGTGTAAGATGGCGGGTCTCCACTTCCCGTCAGAAAGTTTGGTAGCCCCCTTTCTAGCCCGTGGTGAAGAGGACCTCGAGCAGTTCTCGACCCCGCAGATGTGACTTCGCTATTACATTTAAATAGTTACACGCTGCCTTAAAGCGGCGCAGCGGTCCAACTGGGACTACAACTGGAACTTGAAGCTGTTTGAATTGACGGCCACAGGCCCAGCGACAGCCACAGGACAGAAATCAATGGGTCCCCTGTCCTACTCCCTTGGCTGGGGCCACAAAACTTCCCTCCCCAGCCTGGAAAAGCCCCAAGCGTTCCCCCACCCATCGCAGGAGCCCTGGGCTGGATCAGCCCCAGCCCCCACCTGCTCGGAGGAGCCCCAGGGCATATGCACTGTGCCTCCCTGGCCTTCCCGGACCCAGCCTGCTCTCTTGACTGAAATGCCGTGGGGCCCAGGAACCCTGCCTCAGCACCTGCATGTGGCATGGCAAAAGGATCTTTGAATCAAGAGACACTTTCCCCAAAACAGGGAGAGCTGCTGCGGCAGCAGCTGGGGCCCCACGCCCTTTTAAATCTCCTGGGCCCCTAAGCAATTGCCCCCTTCTCTTCCTCCCTCCTCCCCCCTCGTCCGCGGGGCTGGATGTTCATAGATGCGTTTAGCATCTAGGCTGCTTGACACCTTGCCCAAGCTGGTAGTGAGAGGTGGGGGCTGTTCGGTTTGCCTCCATAATAGGGTCTGAACTTGGCAGACTCTGATCCTAGGGGACAGGTATCCCCATGATAAAACCACTAGGTAGGTGGCACTAACGTCAAAGGTCTCCCGCAGAGAAGAGAAGGGGTTTGCTGAGAGTAAGGAGGCCCGTTCTGATGTGACTGTGTTGGTGAAGCTACCCCGCTACAAAGCCTCTAATGCAGCTGCCATATTGGTGCAAAAAGTGCTTGCACGGGTGCTCCTCACAGCAAGGACAAAAGTGCAAGCCCATAACCTGGTGTAACTCATCTACACCGAAGCCCTGTGCTAGTGAAATGACACGAGGGCAAAAATACCCCGAATCAAAGCAGGCTCTCCAGGCACTGCGGCACTAAGAAACTCACACTTACTGCCCGAGCAATACCAGGTACGGCCAAGGATACAGGCATCTACCGCTGTTGATCCTGACAATTTCTTTGTCTTTGAACTTGATTTCTCTTGAGCACCTTTTTAAATAATTATAGGTCCCTAAAATAAAGCCCACTTTTTCTTTGAATGCAGCACACGGAAACAAAGCTTCCAGCAGCTCTGAAACTGCTCAAGACCCAGCTCATGCTTTTTGGGTTGTTGTTGTTTTTTTTCTTTATTTTTTTGGCACGGGAATAATCCGCTGGCGCTCTTTTATATCTATCCTGTTTTCTTCCTGTGGAATTCTCAGCAAATGGCCAGGGCTGGAAGCCACACAATTGTAGTCTGTGAAACGAGAAAAGGGTTGGAAGCCACAGCGGCATGATGCAAAACAGGAAAATCACTTTGGTAATGAAAAGATCTCTGTTAATGGAGTCAGGCTATTTATAGCGGTGCTGGTGGGAGCTCTCCTGTGGAGTCTTTCCACAGCAAGATATTAGCTCAAAATTGGGCTTATAAGGAATCTTTCTATTTATAAAGTTCCTTGTTTTCACTAGTTGGTGTCACTGCGGAATTTTTTTTCTCCTTGCTATCTTGTCTAATTCTGTATGACAGGACAAACTCCGTTCCCATTGTATCTCTCCTATTGAAACTAGTATTTTATCAGCCCTGTGAAATTGACCAGAAATGGAAATGGAGGAAGGGAACTATTAGCTAATCAATGCTTTCTGTATCAGTGGCCTTTCTGCCAGGGAGGGTATGAGAAAGCTTTTGCCTTCTCCTGCTGCAGCTGCAATAGGCAGGCAGTCTCTATCGTTGTAGGTACTAGCACTTCTTTATTTCTCTCTCATGGCCATTGGGAAACACTAGACTGTTTTGGTAAATTGGCCTTCCAGCAAGAACTGGTGCTGCTGGCCCTCAAGTGGGTGTGTGGTGGGGTTGGTACGCCCATCCCTTTCTAGAGACGGGTCATGTGCTCTATGGCCCCGTGGACAAGGTTCAACCCTACGTGACTTGCTAGTTTGGGTCTTTGCCCGTAATCCCGACTATCCGGGCAAACCTGGCTGGGCAGCTGGAATCAAAAGCAAAACTCTCTTCTTCTAGGAGCGTACAGTCTAGCAGGGCCCTGGAAGTCAATAGCAATGCCCTCCTCTCTCAGGGTAGCGCAGCCCAGCGGCCAGAGTCAATAGCGACGCCCTCCTCTCTCAGGGTAGTGCGGCCAGAGTCAATAACAATACCCACCTCTCTCAGGGTAGTGCGGCCCAGCAGCCAGAGTCAATAGCGACGCCCTCCTCTCTCAGGGTGCGTCTACACTGCATGTAACTCAAAATAAGAGATGCGATTTGAGCCATGCAAATTGCGTATCTTATTTCAAAGCTGTTTTGAATAGCTTATTTCGTCATTTGGTGCTATTTACACAGCGCCGAATTTCGAAATAAAGCGCTATTCCGAAATGTCCTTTACTCCTTGTAGAATAAGGTTTACAGAGACATCAGAATAGCGAGCCTGAAATAATGGGCTTGCTGTGAAGATGCAGGATAGCTATTTCGCGATACTCTGGTATCCTGAAATAGCATTGCAGTGTAGATGTAGCCTCAGGGTAGTGCGGCCCAGCAGCCAGAGTCAATAACAATGCCCACCTCTCTCAGGGTAGTGCAGCCTAGCGGCCAGAGTCAATAGCAATGCCCGCCTCTCTCAGGGTAGTGCAGCCTAGCGGCCAGAGTCAATAACAATGCCCGCCTCTCTCAGGGTAGTACGGCCTAGGAGCCAGAGTCAATAACAACATCCTCCTCCCTCAGGGCAGTGCAGCCTAGCAGCCAGAGTCAGGACCAATGTCCTTTCCCCTGGGTCCCAATCCAGGGCCCTGTCATTGGCAGGGTTGCCCGTCACCAGCTCTGCAGGGATCCCTCAGCACCCTGAGCTGGGGATTTAAGGTTACGGTTCTCCACAAAATCCCCCTGGGTTACTTCCTATCTGACTCTCTAGCGCTGTGCTCCCCATGTCTCCCTCTCAGCGACGTCCCAGGCTGGGGCGTCTGCATCGGTCTCCCCTCTGGTTGGTGTCAGCATTCTGGCATATTGGCTCTTCCTCCTCTGGAGCGGCTGCCGCCCGTCCTTCCCCATCAGCCGTCAGCCCAGACTGAGCTGCTCCGACAGGCCTTTATACCTGGCCTCCAGTTGGAGCATGCCCAGTAGAGCTGAGGGGGTGGGGCCTCCTCGGCCCGGTGGACTGGGTTAACTTTTGCAGCGCCAGTGCAGGGTTGGGACGCCCTGTCACGGGGTCTCAGATGTAGGCTTGGTGCAAACGCCCCTGAAATTGGATCCAGATAGAAACTTCTGCGAGTGGCGCCTTTCTCGTTTTCGAAAGCGAGTAAGCCACGTGGGCCCATAAATGTCTAAGTCCCCTGTTGAAAGCAGGCTCCAGCATCACTCAGAGCCTCTTGAAAAAGGAGCTCCATACAAGGAATTGTGGCTGCCAATGGCATTATCAGCCACCTAATCGGTCTGCTTTGACCATGTGGCATCATCAGGAAAGACACAGCTAGGGCCATGAAGTAAAGCTATATAGTCCTGTGCTCCTGAGATCTCTGTAGCAGTGTATTGGGCTTGTCAGTTCCAGCATCCCTGAAACAGCCTCATGCCAGGTTTGCACTGCAGAGCTGGGGGGGAGGAGCTCTTCCCACATATCAAGTTCAGACCATTGATTCAATTAGCCACGTTCAGACAATGAGTTTTTCTCTAAGTGCTGTGCCTATCTGTATTCGGCATTAGAGCATAGAGACATCGGAGAAACCGCAGATGGACTTCCAAATCCAATTCATAACGAGCCTCTGTCTCCTTGAGCTAAAAGCTATTCGTTGGACTTGAACTTCTGTTTCAGAAACTCTATTACACCACTCATTTGCTGCCCTTGAGTGTCATTCGCGGAAGCGGGGCCCCGGGGGTGCTGCTTGCTTTTCTTGCTAGATATGCCAAATGGCCTGTTAGCAAAGGCTGAGGTTATCTCGAGACAGCATTCTGAGCCATGCAACCGCGGTCGTTCAGTTACGATTCACGCCGCAGTGACCTTTCAGGCCCGACAGCACCATCCCAAAGTGTGGCTGGAAGTGGGCGTTTGGAAACCTGCCCCGGGGCCTTGTGGACTCTTCCGTTGCGAGATGAATCCAAAGCCCTCAGGTACAGGCAATGGCAGACCATTGTAGTTGGTTGCCTGTTTTTACGGTGGGCGTGGAGGGTTCAGAACAGTCTCCGAGATCTGTCCAGCCAATAAGCTGCCATGTTCTGTGGACAATTATGTTCCCGTGCACCAGCACCGTCAGGCCTTTGAGTTCGAGTGGGCCCAAATGTCAAGTGCTTTTCATGTATGTGCTCACCTTTATAGACGGGCGCAGCATGCAGTGGCAACATGGGTAACGCCTTAGTGACTTCCTGTCCTGTTCAGATCAGCAGATGACTCACAACTAGCGGTCCCGTAGCAATGCCCAAGTAACTGGCACCATGGTTTGTACAATACAAAGAACTAAGTGCTAGGCAACTACAAGGCTATATAATAACACCCGGGAGTTCTGATAGGATGAAACACTCAAGCATCACCAGACACCTCAAGAGGTATCAGGCTTAATTTACATTTTTGACACCTGATAGGTAGACTGGATGTTGAAAAGGGAAATTCTCCCCCGCACGGAGCTCTCCATGCACACCTCCGTCTTCTTTCCTGCTCCCTTCGCTTCCTAAAATATAAGCGTTGAAACAGCGCAGTACAAACGTCCGTCCCCACCCAGTGAGGGGCAGCTCCGGTGTGAGATGCTGGGGACAAAATTCTCATAGTCGCTCCCAGTCCAGCATGATCCTGGGTTGATTGAATGGGGGTTGGTCCTGCTGTGGGCAGAGGGCTGGACTCGATGACTCCTGAGGTCTCTTCCAGCCCTAGGATTCTTAGTGGTCAAAGGGCAAAAGCAAGGCGATGGGTTGTTTCTCTCCATTAAATGCCTAATAATCCAGCAGCTTTTATCCAGGCTCGTCAGCGGTGGAGTTGGCTACATGGGTAGAAACTACAAGTTGCTTTAGACTGTGACTAGGTTTCCTTGGGGCCACCATCAGAATTGATTCTGATTGCTTCTAAGGTCCTAACCCCACGGCTTCCTCCCGAGCACTCCTGCCGATACAAGATAACATAAACGGAACCAGGAACTTCTTCCTCATTCTCAAAACACTTGCCCTCCACTCTCTATGTTCCAGAGGCCACTGGCTAATGGGTCCTTATTCTTGCGTTGCACCCAAACGAGCATGCATGCTCTCTTTGTAAACAAGTCGTCTGTGAATTTACTCCATTTCTCCACTGATGACTCTGCTCCACTTTCATAGAATCCTAGAACCCTAGAACTGGAAGAGACCTCGAGAAGTCATCGAGTCCGGTCCCCTGCCCTCATGGCAGGACCAGGCACCTTCTAGATGATCCCTGATAGATGTCTATCCAACCTGCTTTCAGATGTCTCCAGTGATGGAGATTCCATAACCCCCCTGGGCAATTTATTCCAGTGTTTAACCACCCTGAGAGGTAGGAAGTTTTCCTAATGTCCAACCAAAACCTCCCTTGTTGCAGTTTAAACACTTTCCGTGTGAATTTCCTCGGGAAGGAAAACGTCGCTGCTGGAGCACCGGCGAGATATGTAACTCAGTGCGACCGGTGTGCGCTTGTACAGTTCTCCAGATCTATAATCTCATTCAGTGGCAGCACTTTCCCGAGCAGTCTTCTTTTCTCTCTCCCCCTTTGCCAAAGAAGCAAGTGCCAATGCACTAGGCCTCAAAGTGTGCATTAAAGACAGGCCTGTTCTCTGGAAACTCTCTGACTAAGTCTCAAACTCTCTGATCCGCCACATGAAGGCGACTCTCCCGTGAGCCAGCTGAGAACTAAGCTTCCCCGGCTTTGTAGCAGCTCTTTCCCATTCCGCCGGAGGGTCAGGCTGAATTGGTGAGCGAGGAGCTGAACTTTGTTTGAACTGAAGCATCTATAACTCAACTGTCTACATTGAAGCCGGGAGCTTCAGGAAGGCTTTTTCCATGTCAAAGCAGAGAAGGCTGGTGGGGACTGCAGAAGACAGATCACTGAGGAAACTTTAAAGGGCAAACTACGTGGAGCCATCACTTGGGAGCCGAAGTTTCTTCTCAGGGAGGTGACCTCCATAATTAGCAGCACTCCCGAGAAATGCACAGCCCTTCACTGAGGTTCTGGCTGAATTCACAAGGCGGGGTATTCACAGCTCTCCCCAAACAAGGGAGCACTGCAGCTGCGACACTTCCCTGGGCTGCCTTGTAGCTTTCTCTGGCTGGGCGCGTCTCCAGCAAGACAGTACCACGGCTTGTTTGGTGAAGAGGACACGAAGCCCGAGGTTACCATGGCCTCTTTGTGTCCCGTGGAGGCTGCCGTGGCAACAGAGAGGGAACCGGCTTGAAAAGACTCCTTATTTCCGGTGCGGGTGTTCTGGTGGAATCCCAGCCCCCGGTCCAACAGCAAGGCCTTTGAACAGCGCCTGATGTCACCGTCGCACGACATGGAGCGACGCCCGGGCTCAGTTTGGCCCAGAGATTCTAGCGGCAGTGGTACAATCAGCATGAGATCTGGGCAAGCTGCCTGCCTGGACTCCAGGCTCACTTGACATACTTCAGTTAATTCAACAGCAAGGCTGAGTATGAAGACCTCCAAACTCTAGGCCTGGCTGTGGGTCAGTTCTCCCTGTTTTGGGGTAAAGCCAGCTTAACGTTGACATGCACGGGTGTAACAGCAGAATCAGACCACTACGTGCCCTGGCTGTCTTGCATCTAATGTATGTACTTTACACAGAGTTCAGCGTTCTTTAGCGAGACTAGGACAAATGCGGGCGTCAGAATTCTCGCTTGGCACCAATTCTAGAAGCACTAATACCTCCATGCTTCTCAGAATGGAACAATCCTGCAACCAACAAATCTGTCCCTACCTCTGCATAAACGCTTGAAACCAGTGGTACTTTCCAGACCGCTGCGCCCCTCTGGGGAGTCTGATTTGGCCTCCCCTCTCTTCAACGACTCGCTTATAAAATCAGACATAAAAATATGGACCACAGCCCGCTGTTCCTGAAAAATGGCTGGCGTTCTCATGTGTACCGTAAGTGGAATATAAACAGTGTACTTTCCAGTGCAGAGTACACAGAGCAGTCTAAACAAGGCATTGTAGGACATTTTAGTGTGTACTGACTTCTCTAGCGCTTTTTGTGTAGCTGGTTAAGCTAGGCAGCACTCTAGATGAGTTGACATCCCCCTAAAAGATCTGTGCCTACCTCCAGGATACACCTACCCTGGGGGAGAACTACCGCTTTACACAAACTGCTTGGGTGTGAATCTGCAACAATGCTGCATCAGGTACAAATGTCAGCTGGATTGGCTGTAAAAGAGTTGATCTGGAGTTATAATTAACTAAGGAAGATGAATAAAATGCCCACATGTGCCCCTATGGACGTGCTAACCTGGAAGGGCAATAAACAGTTGCTGACTATGGCTCTTTGCTAGTTATCAGGTGTTTATTCTCCAAAAATCTCTTGCTTGCTAACTCTCTTGGTCAGAAGCAAACCATGTCTCTTGCTAGAAGATGCCTGTGTTGGGCATAGCTGCGCACAGCTTTGCTTGCTGGTTCTAACGACATTGCCTCGTTATCAGCTGGGAGAGGCAGCTATTAGCAAGCAAGTCAGGGCGGGTCTTGGGACTCCAGAACCTGCTCCCTGTGTGAAACAGCCACTTGGAGTTTCCAAGAGGTCCTGTAAAGCGGGGAGGATGCCCGCACTGGCCCTGTCTGAGGTAAATACCACGTGACTGAGTCTGCAGCCAGGTGTGTCCGTAGGCATTCAACTTTCCCTAACTCAGCAGTGGCGCAGCTTTCAAAGCCTTCAGAGCTTTCGTGCGAGTGCTCGCCAGTGTCTAACCAGGCTTTTGCTCGGAAGCTCTCCAGAGCTTGGTTGTCTTAAGCTGGAAGACTCATTGCTGGACACCAGGCACGCTAAGGGTATGTTCAAGCTGGGCCTGGGAACATCTCTCCCAGCATCCACAGACGGACACACACTGGTTCTGCTTAAGCTAGTGCACTAAAAATAGTGCCAGGGAGGTTGCAGCACTGAGGAAGGCACAGGCTAGCCACCGGACAGAGTACAAGCCCACCCAAGCCCCTGGCTCTGTACTGAGCACCCAAACACCTTTTTGGTGGGCTTGCTCAAACAGAGCTAACCTGCCTGTTTAGCTGGGCAGGGGAGGGTTAGGTGGGACATAGGAAGTTTTTCCTCACTATCAGGAAGTCAAACACTGGAATAAATTGCCTAGGGAGGTTGTGGAATCTCCATCACTGGAGATATTTAAGAGCAGGTTAGACAGACACCTGTCAAGGATGATCTAGACGGTGCTTGGTCCCTGCCGTGAGGGCAGGGGACTGGACTCGATGACCTCTCTAGGTCCCTTCCTGTTCTATGAGTCTGTGATTGTGTGTAGGTGGGAGCTGCACTTACGTGAACAATGAAACAATGGGTTTGGAAAGCAGGGTGGTAGCAAATTGGGCAGGGACTAAACGCTGCCCCATTGAGGTCGAGTTGGCTGGGCTTGAGAGTGGAAGTTGAGATTAGGGTGGTGTAACCCTGACTGGAATTGCAGTTGGGGTGGGCTAGGCCTGCCCGAGAGAGCAAGTTGGATCCGGGTCCGGAAGGGAAGGGGTGAGGTGGAGGGAGGGAGCACTACAACATGTGAAGCTGGCGCGGGTAGAACATCTCCAGAGCGGCTGACGCCGGGAGGAACAGGCCTGGGGAGCTCCTGGGAGTAAAAGCAGCCAAGCAAGACACAGCCAGAGTAGTGACGAGTTACTCCAAGGCAAAGAGCACCCGCTCTGGCCTCTGCTACCCATTCCATCTCATCTGCCCGCCTGGATTGTGGTTTTCTCTCCGGTCGCGGGCAGCTCTGTGTCCCTCCTTAGGCTTTGCCGCTGGCACTCCACACTGGAAGGAAGGCCTGGGCTTCTCCTTTGAGGGCGGTCAGTGGGGTGATGCAGACCGCCGCTCTTGTCTGAGGGAAGCTGAAAGGAAGTTGTGAGGGGAGGACACGGTGGAAGCGACACTGACCCTCCCCAGGAAAGATGGGGAACAGCACGGCAAAAGACTGGCAACGCAAGTGAATGGGGAGGGCGTGCTGAGGAGCGGAAACGTTGTCCAGCAAAGCACCTGGGATGGCAGAGGTGGACCAATACTGGCCCGCGGGCCAGAACTGGTCCACCAGCTCCTTGAACAGGGGGTTCCTGAAAGACGGCTACTCATTGCTACGATGCAGAAGAAACAGACCTATATGCATTTCCCTGCCTCTGGTCCCTCACTACGGCATGTTTCGGGAACCTTAGGAAACTGGATTGTGGGGGGGTTCCTGCTGCCAAGAGGGGTGTCAGAGAAGAGGTCTGCACTTGGGGTGCATTCCCGGAGACCCAAAGGCAGGGGCAGCCTAAGCTCAGCCTCGCTCCAGGAAGAGAAGAGCTCACGGGATTCAGTGACTGGATCCCTCTTGGCGCCCGGAGCTGGGCTGGATCTGGGAAAGTCTCACCACCATAGGAGGAGACTCTGAGACTTGGTCACCCATGTGCACTGGGGTGGATCCCATGGCTGCCTGCTCAAATACACACAAGTTCCTGGGCTGCTGAATCGGTGCCCAGCCTCAAAGAATTGCACCCAAACAATAGACACATTAATGCCAGATCCATGGACAAATCAATTTATTGTGCTAAGCTACTTAGTGGGCCCAGCTGGTAATCAGCAATTCCTGGCTTGGGCCATCTGCTGCTAGCTGGCAGGGCTTGGGACAGATCCCTAGTGCAGCCAGCTGCTTAGCTTCCTTTTCCATTTCCCCCCATCTCTCGATGGCAGAGCAGCACAACTCAGTCTCAGGGGGCCTCGAGCAGCTGGCAGCAGCAATGGCATGTCCTCCTTCCAGCCAGCGCCGGCGTGGAGGCATGGCCAGATGCTCTGTGTGTGTCCCCACCCCAGTCCTCAAGTGCTACCCCTGCAACTCTCATTGGCCATGGTTCCCAGCCAATGGGCACTACGGGGGCGGTGCTTGGGGTGGGGAAAGCATGCACAACCTGTTTTTCCTAGTGGTCCATTAACCTGACGAGGCCGTTCCCAAACAGCTAGAATGGAAGTGTCTTGCTTCGTGGGTGTCACACAGGTGTGACCCCTGTGAAATGCAGAAGTATAGCACACGGCCATGGTGCATGCACAACAACAAGATCATTCTATTCAGCAAACTGACACTTTTTCCAGTGATAACTTCCATTGCTCATCTTGTACAAATTTCACCAAACTTCTGTCACAATCATACCCCCATGAGGAAGATGGGGAGCAGTGTCCCAGATGTGTCCAGGTGTGATATCCCATTGAAATGAACGCGGCTCTTCGCAGCTCACGACGTCTTTCTGTTTCAGCCAGCGCACAATCATAGAATAGAATCACAGAACACTAGAATTGGAAGGGACCTCGAGAGGTCATCAAGTCCCATCTCCTGCCCTCACAGCAGGACCCCGTACCGTCTAGATCATCCCTGATAGACGTCTATCCAACCTGCTCTTAAATATCTCCAGTGATGGAGATTCCACAACCTCCCTAGGCAATTTATTCCAGTGTTTAACCACCCGGATAGTTAAGAAGTTTTTCCTAATGTCCAACCTAAAGCTCCCTTGCTGCTTCCTGTCCTATTCTCAGAGGTTAAAGGTACAAACACAAGCAGACCATGTGGCACCCTTTTAAGTTTGAATTGTGAAACAAGCGTTTCTTTCCATCAAGGAAGGCTGGGAACACAAGTATTTGAAAATGGGAGCTGAGGGCTTGTCTGTGCAGAGACACTATGAAGCCCGTTATTTCAAAACAACGGGCTGCTTAATTTGAAATCTGTACTCCTGCTTTTCATCGGGTGCATCTACACTGCCCCCGTAGGTCAAAATAAGATAGGCAATTTGAGCCATCAGGTTTGCACCTGGCCATTACTAGAAGGGTCTGGTTACTAGATGTGGGCTAGTAAGAGCTCAAGGTTTAATTCAGCACTAATGTCATAGATCAAGGACTCAAACTAGCCTTGACACGGGCTTCTGAGGCCAGAGGAGAGGATTGTGATTAGCCGGTCTGACCTACACAACACAGGCCAGAGAATTGCTCCAAACTCATTCCTAGAGCAGCGTTTTAAGGAAAACACCCAATCTTGATTTTTAAAAATCACCAGTGAAGGAGAGTCCATGATGGCCCTTTGTAAATTGTTCCAGTGGTTAAAATGTTCCCCTGAAGGTTTCTGGGTTACCAACCCGCTGTCTGATTTGTGAAATATAGCACTGGAAGGTAACTAGTGATCTGACTCGACTTCAGAAAAAGTTGATAAAGTTCATATTTGTAGGGGATGTCTGAAAAACAGAAGTGGTGTTGTTATTACAATGGAAATTGAGTCCTGAGCCTTCAGCTGCACAGACGGCAGCTACTGCATAAATATGAAACGCCTCATTTAGATTTTACCCTGGAGTTACTCCATTGATTTCCCTAGAGTTACGCCTGATTCTTACTGGAGCAAAACAAGAATTCTGCCCCAAAATCTTGCAAAAGTTGCCGGGGTTTGTTTTGGTCTGCTTTGTCAAAGGCTTTCTCTTCTTTACGAGGCTTGAAATATTCCAGATAGATGGACGGAGGCAATAGAGTTGAAATCTGTGGCGCTGAGATTTTTCCATATGGAAAAAGCTTGGTTATTCTGAATAAGTTATTCCATGGAGTGGATTATTCATTGAATTCCCTACCAGGTTTTACTTTTGGGACACGGAGGACCGACAGCAAGGATTATCAGCAGGGGTCCTTATGGCCAATGTGATTAAAAACTACTTAGCTGGAGAAGAGAGAATTTCATTATTCTCCACTGTATCGCCCAGTCGTGATGAGCGCAATAATGTTAACGACGAGGCTTCTACCTTCAGACAGGTCATACACGTTTCTCTTGAGCAGTTATACAAAGAAATCGGCAATCGAGCTAGTCACAGGAGACTTACTAAAAGCAAGTTATTACCAGAACTCAATAGAATCAGAAGAACAGCTCTTCATGGGCTCCTCTAAGAAGCCAAGTTATCGGAAAAAAAAGAAGTGTAGGCAACTGTTTCCATAGTAGCAGATTAGGTGATCCAAGGACACACTCCTGTAAGTTCTATCATGGATGTATGCCCCGCATTACTGGGACAGGTGACCACCTCGTAAGACCATAAGCACAGCCATACGGGGGCAGACCAATGGTCCATCTAGCCCAGTGTCCTGTCTTCCAACAGTGGCCAATGCCAGGTGACCCAGAGGGAGTGATCACAACAGGGAATCATCAAGTGATCCTTCTCCTGTCACCCATTTCTAGACAAACAGAGGCTAAGGACACCATTCCTACCCATCCGGACCTAACCTCCATGAATCTATCTAGCTCTTTTTTGACCATCAAAACATCTAATGTAGTTATTCTCTCATTCTGTGAGGCTATTTTCCCTACTTCATAGCTGAGAAACTAAGGCCGGGAGGGACCAGCTGACTTGACACAACTCATACAGAATGTACCGACTGATGACAAAACTGACAGTTAGACCTAGCTCTCCAAAGTCCCAGACCAGTGCCCTATGCCATAAACATGGCTTCTCTCTTGGCATAACCCTTCAAACACCCTTGGCTAAACATTGCCTTTTGCTGCCGACCTCGCGATTTGAGCTAGTATCAGAGGAGAGCCTAAAAATTTTGCCCCATTTCCGGTTCCGTGTACAGCTCAACTTAAACAGGAAAGACAAATCTCGGGATTTGTGTTGTCTTGTGACACTTGGATTTCTTGAAGGCCCAGCTCCTAGAGCCGTGATACTTGAGTATGTGGGAATCACAGGATGTTTCTAACCGTTGTGGTTACAGAGATGCTTAGAAAGATGACTCCCGAAGACTTAAACAAAAGGCAAATAAAGCCCCAATTGATTTTCTTGGAACTTACTCTTAAGACAATGACACTCATTTAGGGGGGACTTGGCTCATGGGTTTTTTAACAGTATGGGTTGGGAAGCACACAGACGTGTTTCCTTAACCGGCAGTGTATTCTAAAGGGCTACACCCAGCCCATTCAACTGGAGCATCCCCTTTCTCCTTATTGCAGCAGAAGTGGCTTTCAGACGTCCTGAGCCCCGGGGGCTTTCTTGCCCACTACCCCGGTGAAGAACACACACCACTTTCCTCCTGACACTGGTCCTGTCGCGTTCTCCAGCCTCTGCTTCGAAAAGAGCAAGCAGCCTTATCAAACCTGGCTATACTGGGCGATGTCACTGAGTCAGGGGAAACTAGCCGAGGGAGTATTGTCAGTCCCTGGGGCTCCCTGGCCTATGTCACTGAACTGGGTCTCTGTGGAGGTCCCAGGACTGTGAAGTGACGTGTTCCCATGGCACTAGGGTTTAGCTTCATGGTGTCTAGAATGGTTCCTTTCCTTGGCACAACGAAAATATTTCCATTCAGGTTTGGTAACCTCACTTTCAAATGCCCTTACATGGAAATGCAGGTTCTTAAGAGCCAGGTCTCTGGATTCCTGTGTTCACATGGACCGTGGCCCCTCACAGTTAGCTTCGGGTCCACGTGGACCAGGGCCCCTCACAGTCAGCTTTGGGTTCACATGGACCGGGGCCCCTCACAGTTAGCTTTGGGTTCACGTGGACTGGGGTCCCTCACAGTTAGCTTTTCCATCCTTGCTTCACTCCTGCCATCCCCGACGGTGCTCTGCTGTGGAGTAACTCAACTCGACT
The DNA here is from genome assembly GCA_019425775.1 of Rafetus swinhoei. NCBI lineage: Eukaryota > Metazoa > Chordata > Testudines > Trionychidae > Rafetus > Rafetus swinhoei. The sequence goes on from CM033439.1 coordinate 75,635,296, forward strand.
GAGTATATGAGTCACCCTGTCACCACCGCGCTCCACTTTTTGAGATGTATGACTCCACCTGGCTGTATTTAACATTGTGATTGATCTTCTGGTGGCGTTAAAACAGCACTCCATGCAGCAGACGCTATAATGTACCGGCAGAGTTTTATTTAAAAGTGTTTTTATAAATCATTCTAATGGATGGACCTGTCATCGCCTGTCCTATGTGCACCAACCATTTTGTTTTTGTCTGTGTTGAGTACTTCTCCTGCAGGTACGTGTCAAATGTTCCATGGGGGAAATGCATATCTGAGAACACAACGTACTTGAATAATCTATCACACTCCAAGGGCCGTGTGGCTGGTCGGGTGTTAAAACTTGGCAGGCTGTCTCCTTACATTGTCAAAACCTATTTTCTTTTCATGCTGGTGAAGTCCTAGGGGGGCTCTGGATTAGATATGGATACTTCCCTCCGTATTTTCACTTGCATTCACTGTTGTTCTTTGGCTGTTGCGAGCTATTGCTGGACGTTGTTAAGCAGTTGCCACATCCTTTCCCAACGGAGGTGGCGCAAAGACAATATTAGAGTTAAGGAGAATAATTTATCTCCCTCTTCTTATAACACCCTGTGACGGGGCGTCTGCTCTACACTGGCCCTTTCAGGGTAAAACCCAGCCCTGGAAGAGGGCTGAGAGCAAAGCCCCACAGTTGAGGCAAGTACTAACTAATTAGGGCCTAGCTGAGGGGGATATAAATAAAGGCTCCTGGAAGGGAGGAGAGACAGACTGAGCAGGAGGGACCTGGCTGCCAGGGAAGCTGGAGGCTTCCTGACTTACAGCAGGGCTGGGGAGATCTGGCCAGGCAAGCTCCCAGGCTGCAGGACCTGACACAAAGCCTCAGGGTACCAGGGCTGTGGGGAGGCAACCAGGATAGGCAACGGCAGCAGGTCCCCCCCCCTTGCCAACGATAAGTGGCCATGTCAGACGGCAGTGTGCCCCTGAGGCAGGGGCTAGATGAAGACTGGCAGTGGGTCACTGAGGCAAGGCGGGCATAGGGGGCTGAGGGTTCCCTGTGGGGGAGGATCCCAGAGTGCAGAGACATGGCACTGCTGATAAACCCCTGGAAGGGGGATGAGGAACCGCTGTGGTGGGCGCGGCGGGAGCGCTCGTGGTCTGGGAGCGAGGCGGGTCCAGAATGGAGAGCGTAGAGTGAGGACACAGGGAGACACCAGTCAGCGCTAAGAGCGAATTCCCAGTGCTACCAGCAGGAGGCGCTGTGGCCGTGAGGCGCGCCCGGTTACATGCCCTTGTAGAAGCTGTTCCAGTCCTTGGTTGCCCTGCTGTGTACCTTTCCCACTTCCAATACCTCCCCATACAGTCTAGCTCCGTCAGGGGCTTCCTGCGGACAGGGTGGGCATCTCCCATGTTGAGTGATGAACAGTTTACTGGGCTGGGCTTTGCAGGCTGGTGTGTAGCTAGTGCTCATCAACCAGACCCGGCTCCCATAGAGCTGAACAGAAAGAGCGGGGCCCTCGACCCAGCTCTGCTCCCCCTCCCCAAGAGATGTAGCAACACAAGGGGTTACGTGCATGGTCTGGGAGGCACCCAAGCGTCAGTGGTAAAGTCTGTTCCTGCGAGGGAAGGAGTAGAGGGCCTGGTTTTGAAGTGGGTTCGTTTTCCACTTCCTTGGTGATGCGGCTTTGTCGGGTATGTGGCAGAGGCTTTCCAGCCAGCGGCTTGGCGCATTATGTCTCTCCAGCCTTTGTTCTGCATTCCCAGACAAAGCTTGAAAGGTAGAATCCACTTGCTCGAAAGTAGACTTGGAATATATTTAGCTGTCACTTCAGCTGGAGAAACTGAACCGGGGAGCTTCAAAGCAGCTGCTGTGCTACTAAGGAAGCGCTGCTGAATAAAAGCTCCCCGCACGGCCGCCCTCCCACCTGCCCCTGCCTTTCTGCACCGCCAGCTGCGTCCGCCCAGCAATGGAAGGCAACTGGCCTTGAAGAGACTCTACAGAGGAAGGCAAATCAGAAGAGGGGAGGCGGAGTCAGCAGGCTAAGCCGAGCAGCCGTCGGCAGCGCGGCGAGACTGATGCTTGGATCTGGGTGCGTGAACGCCACAGACCGGGATCTGAGTACAGGGGGGAGGGCAAAAAGTGTAAAGACCCAATTCTTATTGCAAAGGTACCCAAAGCCAAGCGCAAAACCCCTTCACTTGCATGGTGCAGTAAGAATGAAATAGAAGGATGTAGGGAAATCCGGCCCCAATGCCCAGGTAACAGATTTTTGTAAAAAGAAACGTGCCATAGGAAGAATCTACGAAATCTGTGCCAGGGAGGAAACAGAGGATGATGCGTACAGGGGAATAGACAGAGGTGAAGTCCTCACGCTGCACAATTGCTACCCTGCTGTGTTCCAGAAACAAAGCTTTCATTGCAAACTGCTTTTAGCTCCTGGGGTCACCCAGGCCGGTCAGTCTTCCAGAGTCTGTAACAAGCCAGAAATGATAGCTCAGATGGGATAGGGTGCCCTCGCCCAGCACTGGGAGACGGGGAAGGGTTAACCCTCCATTGTGGGTGGAGAAAGCCACGCCCCCTCGATTTTTCTGGGCACGCTCCGAAGGCACTAATATAAAAGGGAGCCCTTCAGCTCAGTTGTGGCTGACAGCCAGGGATGGAGGATGTATTTTGCCACCAGCTCAGCCAAAGCCTGGGACCATGGCAGCTGGAGACACCACAATCTAGGCAGATGCCAAGGGGCCCATGGAGGCCCTGCAGAGTCCGGAGTCACCCAGGATAGCACAGGCCAGGGGACCTGGAGACAGATTGCAGCAGCAGGAACCATGGTAGGAAGCAGCCCCGTGGAACTAGATAGTGGCCCAGTTAGTGAACCAGAGATTTGAGTCAGCATGTTTCGGTCAGAACCCCACTGCTGACTCAGTGGCACATACTCCTACCACCACCAGGGCCTTCGGGTAGAGTCCAGTGGGGAGGAGGGGCCTGGACTCTCCTACCGGTGCTGTCAACCTCCTTTTTGTACTTGGCAGCCCTCCCTTCCCAAATGCGACCACTTGGCCACCAAGCCTTATTGCTCCACTAAGAGGGGGAATCTAGGGACTCTGCCCACTAGGCATTACTACCCTGCCAAGAAGGGCGAATCTATGGGATCTGGCCATGAGGCCTTACTGCCCTGCCGAGTGGGGGAAATCTGTAGACTCTGGCCATTGGGTGCACCGTCCTGCTATCCAGGCAGTGTATATTGACTCATGCTAAGGAGGCTTAGATGTACATTTACATAGGTCCCACTCCTCCACTGTAAGAGAGATGGGGCAACATTTGCCCCGCACTGGATGGGGTCTCCCCCAACCCTGTCACTTGGGAGTTGAACTGCCTTTGACCTCATCCCATCCAAACAGTACCTCTCGCCCAGCTTTTAGGCACCCTGGAAGTAGATGAATCCATCGGAGTAAGCTATAAACACCGGGAGCAAAATGTGGAATTAGCTCAGACCAGAAACGAGGAGGAGTCTCCCTTCAACAAAAAAGAAAACGTAAGGTAACATTGGTGGTGCTTGTCTTTTTTCATAAAAATCAACCAAGTGAAAACTAGAGTCACTTACTCTTGACGAGATGAGATGGGACCGATGACATTCACTGGTTCCATGTCATCAATCACAGCACCCTTCCCATCGGCTTGTCATACTCGGTGCCTTGTGGTCAAAGGGATTTTATCCTCCCTGCGTCAATGGGGTGTTCAAGTATTGAGTCCCTGCTGTAAAATGGGTATAAAACAGTGGTCAGGATCAGTTTGGGGCTGAGTCAAAAATTGAACCCACGTTCCGTTCCAGCATCCCACAACTAGACCGACTTTCCTTCTTACAGCCTGAGTAACAAAGGCTCCTTGGCTACTTCTGCTCTCTCGGCCGGCAAGGGTCTTTGGAAGGCTGTGATCACTCCACCTTCCCTTCCTGGCTACAGCAATGGGCCAGGGATGCCAATGGAAATATTCCTTGGTGAAGACTTCAGGATATGGTCTATTTAAAATATTTTGCGCTAAAATGTTGTCATCTAAGTATCTCACAGCACTTTGTAAAAACAAATGACTGGTAGGGTATTATCCCCATTTTACAGATGTGGCACATAGAGGCAAGTCCAGAATTTACAAACCTGGCTGCTTCGTTAGGAACCTAAACTGCTGACATCTGACTTTCATAGGTGAGGCGCGTCTGTGCTTTCTTTTAGCTGCCAAGTGTTTTTTAAATGTTTTCAAAGGAGCTGTGAGTACAGCAAACCTTCCACCCGTTGTGAGCGGTATCGCGGAGGTAACTGCTGATCTGCACACAGGGTAGATTTCTTAGCGCTGTGGTGTATGCAGAGTGTACCTTTGTGTTCTCACACTTAAATGACAAGTCATCCCCGAGTCTATCTGCAGCTCAGTTTCCCACGTTAACGAAACACTTCCATATTTAGCAAAACTGTAATTCGTGCCAGGACTGCTACGAGTGGGAAGCTGGTAGACACAACCAGCCCACACATGTAGTACTCCACTCTTGCCTCTTAAAGCCTCTGTAGTGTCTAGAGAGAGCTCCCATAACGAGCGTGCTACCTTTGGCAGACTGATGGGAGAGGGAAATTCTCACTTCTACAGACTGCGCGTCACTGCGGCTGGCTTAGGGACGGAGCAGCTCGCTTGCGCTCCACCGTCTGGCAGAAGTCCATGCCCTCCTGTCGGTCCCTGCTTGGGGCCTGGTGGTGTCTAGACTGGCAGAACGCTCCTGCCTTTTGTGTGGCACGGACTCATCTCAGAAGCACCGGGCTCTGAACGGTGCGCTGTTCCAGGCCTGAAAATGTCACTCGCAGGCACTCAGAAAAAAGTAGCCACCCATGGGTGGTGCATGAACAGCTGGCTGGGGAGGCCTCCCCCTTTCCTCACGCGACCCTGCTCCCTCTCCATCCTCCCCTGCCCACAACCCAGAGTCCCTCCAGTGGAGTGTGGGCAGAGCCACGCCTGGCTGTTTGGGGAGGCCCCGCCTCCCTCAGCTTTTGTTCAGGGCTGTGTGTGTGTGTGTGTGTGTGTGTGTGTGTAAGCTGAATGGGGCAGCTCTTTCCCATGAATTGGGCTGTAACTATCACCACTATTTTCTGGTTTTCACTTGCTGCTAACCTGTATGTTGGTTAAAGTGGGGTACATTGCAACGTATCTGTTTGCTTCAACCAGCGGTCAGACTCTGGGGTGGGTTTTGGCTTCCCTAGAGTTAGTTTGGCCTTTAATAACCAACACACTTGAGCCTAAACCAACTCAGTCACAGAACTCAGCATGAAATAACTCTTGCATTGCTTAATTGTGTTTTCTGCGTACAGTCTGTTTCAAAGGAACTGTATCTGATGGTGTATTGGGTTCCCCTTACATATTGTGGCCTGGGTAATTGGTCTGTGATTACATTATCACCAATATAAAACAACTGCATTATGCTGCTGTGCTGATTTATAGAATTAAAGGGTATTATCCATGTCCTTCTCCTCCACCCCAGCATTACTAAATCCTTTAATGGCGGTAGCCTTTCTGGGCAGCTATCCAGTATCTGGACTTTCACATATTCCAGGTCTCCTGGAATAATGTCCGTCCATCAAGCACTCAGTTCTGAAAGCACAGCGGCTGGTTCTGGTGGCGTCTAATTGCCAAGCATGGAGAACAGGAAATGTTGTGCAGAAATCAAGCGGTCATACTAACAAATAGCAGTGGATGCCAATAAGCTGGCATTGGTGTGTGTATTTCAAGTGCAAGATATGCGCCTGTTCAGCCTAAGTATTCCCCCAAAGCCTAGAGGACATAGCAACCTGAGCTAACGGCTTACTGGAAATACACACATAAGAGAGAAACAAGGGAGTGAATGTGCATCAGGAGGCTTCCAAAAGTGACCAGGCAGGGAGGTGTGTGTGTGGGGAGGGGTCTCCATATGCCGTGGCCTGCAGGCACCACCTCTGCAGCTCCCATTGGCTGCAGTTCCCAGCCAATGAGAGCTGCAGTGTCAGCATTCTGGCCAGGGACAATGCATGGAGCCCCCAGCCCACCTACCCCGGGAAGCCTACCTAACCCCCACTGTGCTGCCAGCAGTGGCTAGGGGCCCTTGGGCCCTTTTAAATCAACCAGGCCCCTAGGCAACCATCCCCTTTGCCTTGTCCTGCGCAGAAGCAGCTGGATTTCCTCATCTCCTAGCGGGCAAACTAAGAAATGACTCGACTTCTGGTGCTGACCACTCTCCCTCCAACTTCCCTTACTCCTTGTGGAAACAGGATTACCGGCATCAACCGAAACGCCCCTTCAGTTCAAATTAGCTGTCTTCACTAGACCCACTAATTCAAACCCTGGAAGATTGACAGCGTCAGCTTCCATCTTCTCTGTAGTGTAGACATCCCCTCACTCGACACACGCATGTGTCTGTAGGTGAGGATATGAAATAAGGGAATAAGTCCCAGAAAAGCAACACAGAATGGAGTTACCCAAAAACCAAGCCCGCTAGTTTTCTTCCCCAAAATGTTTTGACTTAAAGCTGCCTACAGGCAAGACTGACTTTTTCATGGGAGATTGTAGAGGGTAATTATGAATGATCGCTATGGTAACTGCAAGATAATACCTCAACAGGTGGGACATCTTGACGCACTAACTCACATAGGCATACTTGCCTGAAGCCGGTGACTTAATTGTAAGGGACATTTTTTTTTTCAACAGACTACTCTTTATCTGATTGCTTTTCTCCCTCTTTATTTGGTCAAGCTGAAAGTTTGCACATCACGGGAAAGTAGTGGGTTGGAGGGGGTTTCTAGCAGGCAAGCTCTCTGTAAGGCCATTGTGGTATTTAGTGTAGGAGTTCCAGAAAATGGCAATTATTTGACAAATCCGTGAATTAGTCCACTTATTCATGGTGTCCAATATTTGGGGCTGTAGGCTGCAGTTGAAATGGGGGATGAGGCCGACTGGAACAATGAGATTGCTGTGTTCTCTCAGGACTCCTTGAGGATGAGGTTTAAAAAAAAAATGCTTCTCCTACAACCTTGCTGCTGTAGAAAATACTACAGAGCTTGATAGCAATGCTCCCAAATGCTAGTGTTTTATGCTAGCGTGACGCCGTAAGCTATTGTCTTGCTGTGTCCTACACGAACATAAAGGACTTCAGCTTTCCCTTCGCTTTACTTATAACTTGAGCCCAAAACTATGTTTCCAATATGATCTCAGATGGGTGCCCTGGGTATCAGAACACGAGAGGAACAGGAGGGAAACAACTATTCAGTGCGAGACGTCTGCCCTCTTTTGGTTTAGTTTGATCCTACCTTCCTGCTGTTAATCACTGTCCCACCATCGTCTCTTGAGACAAATCAAATGTGCCTCAAAGTTTGTACACTGTTCGATTCCATCATCAACACCAGATGCAAACACCTGCAACCGTGGGTGTGAAATTACTATGCTAGAGTTCCGCATTAACTCTTAGTTCCCTAATTATGTGTTTGGCATCTAGTCTTTTAATCATCTATGTTAGTACTGCTATCTAATTGTAAGATCTTAACAGCTTTCCGACACAGAATAATCTCTCTCCATTAACTTAGATTCTTGAGATCTACTTTTTTTTTTTTTTTTGGATGAGACTACATTCTCTCATGCAATGTGATATAGAGAGTAAAAGTCCCAGATGGGGTCTCAGTGCCTTCGTGTCACTCGGTCTCTATTGTGTGCTATTAACATTCCTTTGTTTGCCATTTTGTTAATACTGGGCATTCCTAGAATGCTTTCCATAGGAAGATATTAGAGCGCTGAGCAAGTATTGAATAAAATGTCACCGAAAAGGGCATCAGGTTTCAAACAAATAAAAGGAAGTTCTTCTTCACACAGCGCACAGTCAATCTGTGGAACTCCTTGCCTGAGGAGGCTGTGAAGGCTAGGACTGTAACAGGGTTTGAAAGAGAACTGGATAAATTCATGGAGGTTAAGTCCATAAATGGCTGTTAGCCAGGATGGGTAAGGAATGGTGTCCCCAGCCTGTTTGTCAGAGGGTGGAGATGGATGGCAGGAGAGAGATCGCTTGATCATTGCCTGTTCAGTTCATTCCCTCTGGAGCACCTGGCATTGGCCACTGTTGGCAGACAGGGTACTGGGCTGGATGGACCTTTGGTCTGACCCAGTATGGCCATTCTTATGTTCTTATGAAAACCATGCGACCATGTAATTTTCTCATTTTACATTGAAACTGAGGCAGCAGGGAGTGTAACTTGACTAGGGTTACGCAGGACGTTTTGTGACAGTCCAGATGAAAACCCAGGCGTTCTGATTCCTGCAAGGTGCTTCAGACTCAGTAAGCTGATTATTTCTTGGAGTAATGTCATTTCAATCACGTCTCCAGAATAGCTCCACGGACCTCGGCCAGATTCAGGTCCAGGTTTGCACATCTTCGTGTACTTTGCTCCCGGTCATCACACCAATCCTCTGTGTATGGAGACACAGCTAGGTCTGCATCCTTCCCCTTCTCTTTTCAGTTACAAATTTTGGCTTGAGGATTCCTGGGTGCCAAATACAGGAGGCACATGATTGCCTTTTTAACGTAACGCGCATGTACAGACAATGAAAGCAAACACAAGTAAAAACCAGGTAGATTCCTTTTGAAAATGTCCTCTGACTATATTGTAGCTGTCTACAGAATTTGCTATCTGCTGGGCTAATTGCTTAAATTATGCAAATCTTATTGAATCTGGTTTCATTGGTCTTCATTAGTCCAATCTATGATTTTGGTATGATCTGCATTTGTAAACATGTTGGACCATATTTTCTGCTGGTGGTAAATGAAGTGATTTAATGAAAGCCAGTGGAGTGATTCCACTGTCGGCATCTAAGAATTGGCTCCCTCGTTTCAAAACTTCCTGTTGATGTCTTAGATGTTGTTTAGTTGCTGCCATTTTATCCCCTAGAACCTCTTGTGTGTAGACATCCAATACATTTGAATGTATTCCCTGGAATGAGCCTCTGGAATGAGCCCCTCTCTCTGAGATTTAAACGTTGGGGCTAGAGGAACTAAGGCCTACACGATAGCAGAAGGTTGAATTAAGATACGCAACTCTAGATATGTTAATTACATAGCTGTAGTCGACATATCTTAAATCGCGTTTCTGCACTGTCCACACAGCGGGAGGTTGATGGGAGCAAACACTCTCATTGGCTTCCCTTACTCCTTGTGAGGAGCAGGAGTACCAGCACCGATGGGGGTGCCCTCTGAGTTTGATTTAGTGGGTCTTTATTAGACCTGCTAAATCAAACCCTAGACGATCGACCGCGGTAGTGTCGATTTTCCACATAGTGAAGACATGGCCTAAAGTGTTAGCTAAGGAGAGACTGAAAAGGGTTGGAGAGAATGAAAAGGGTTGCTACTGGCAAAACAACTCAGAAAGGACCATTATGATCAAGCCTTAATGGCCTGCATAACACACCTTCGAAGAATCTTATTCGTTCTGCAAATAGACAAGGACAAGGAGTTCAATGTTTTATCTGGGGTGTCTTGTTTTGTTGTTGCCTACACAACCCCATGATGCTGGATTATGCGTCTTTTTCTTTTCCCCCTTCAGAAGTTAGGTCCTGAAGTTTTATAGTCTCTGTACCAAGCCCCTGCCACACATCAATCTGATGTTGCCTGATGCAGTGGCTCTAAACCTTTCCAGACTACCGTACCTTTCTTAGAAGTCTGGTTTGTTTTGTTTGCCCCAAGTTTCACCTCACTTAAAAACTACCTGCTTGCAAAATCAGACATAAAAATACAGACGTTGCACGGCTCACTGTTACTGAAAAATTGCCGACCTTTTCATTTTTGCCATGTAATTATAAAATAAATCCATTGCAATATTGCACTTGGATTTCAGTGAACCATCGATACAGCTGCGTAAACAAGTCAATGGCTGTATGCAATTTCAGTTTGTACTGTCTTCGCTAGTGATTTTTAGGTGGCCTGGGTGAAACTGGGCAAATCTCTAGATGAATTGATGTACCCCCTGGAAGTCCTCTGCATATCCCCAGGGGTATGTATATCCCTGGTTGAGAAACACTGGCCTAACGTACATGTTATGTACCCCAGGGAAATGCCTGCTTGGACGGGGTACATAGGGTAGGGATGTTAGTGTGTAATTAATTAGCTGCGTAACCACATCAAATTTGAGTGGCTTCAAATTTAAAAAACAGCTTCCCACGCAGACCAGCTCCTGCCTGCCACCTGCTCTGCTGCCTCTAATACAGAGGCAGCAGTGCAGAGTGGCAGTGGCCCCTTTCCACGGGGCCGGGGGGGGGGTCTAAGGTGCTCAAAATAGAAAAAGCTAACTGAACTAACTTGAAAAATAGGCCTTGTCATCTTCCAAAATGATTTGCTCCATTGATTTGAGATGCTTTTAAAGTGATGTGGGTAACATTAGTTTTGGTCCTGCCTGTCTCAGAAGATAAGGAGTTTAAAATCGATTTATTTTGGAGGAACACATTAGAAATCCAGGTCGACTGAGTAGGACTTTCAGATGGGGAGATAACAAAAAACTAAAAAAGCACATATCATTTCATTGAGAGGTACCAAACGACTGGCAGAAACCTGATGACTTGACCTCACCCGGAATTTTAGGCTCATGCATCTTAGTTAGCTTTATTAAAACACGTTTGTAGTGCGCTCCTGAGGATGTAACAAGCAGGCTGAAATGGAGGCACTTTAAAAACAATAACTTTGGAGCCATCGCTCTAGTGAGCAAGTAAAACCATCTACCGTGCGAATGCGTTAGCTCTGTGTCTGTGGACATACGGATCGTCTGGTCACAGTACATGATCTCTTGCTGTAAGAGAAGGCAGTAGGCTTTTTAAGTAGGTCATAACCAACCATGAATGCCAAGAACTACCCTACCGAAGAGTACAAGCCTAAAATGACGAATTGCTTTATTGTACTAACCTCTACTTGGCAGCCAGTTAGTGGCGCAAACATTCCAACACGGAATATAATGCAGCTCAGTCGACAGCTAGTGGAATAGCAGGCAAACCAGTTCCACGCCAGGCTCCCGAAGCTATTTGTGTGGCGGTGTTGAACACTTGATTCAAATGGAATCATAAGTGCAGATCTGACCCCACACTGCCTAGGCTCAGTGGAAGAGGATGATAGGGACCCTGACACAAAGGCCGGACATTGGTAGATTCAATGCCTTTAACACCAGGCCAATAAAATCCAGAGCTACTGCTTCCATGGGAGATTAGCGTTTCCTCCAAGTGACAGAAATGCTGCTTTTTATCTGCGGGGATTAGTTTAAACAAGGATGGGTCCTCACTTGTGCAGGTAGTTGGCAATAACAAGTCAATGCTTCCTAACCGTTCCTGTGTTGTGGTAGAGTTAAGAACATAAGAACGGCCAGACTGGATCACACCAAAGGTCCATCTCGCCCAGTGCTGCTGACAGTGGCCAATGCCAGGTGCCCCAGAGGGAGTGAACAGAACAAGGAATTATCAAATGATCCCTCCCCTGTCATCCATTCCCAAACAAACAGAAGCTAGGGACACCATTCCGACCCATTCTGGCTACTAGCCATTGATGGAGCTATCCTCCATGACTTTATCTAGTCTCTGGAAGTGAAGGCTAAAAATTCAAACCAGAAATAAGATGCACAGGACGTTTTTAACAGGACATGTAGCAAACGATGGAATACCATGTTTGGTATACGTGCGATGCAGAAGCCATTGAATGAAAGTCTGTGGCTTGTCTTGTGAAGTCACAATGTTCCCCGATAGCTTGAAAATATGAATTTTAGTCTGAAGAAAACTTGAACCAGTTTATCTTAAGAGCAAGAAAAATGTAGCGCCTTTCTCCCTGGCTGTGGGAGAGAGGATACAGCATCCAGCCACAGTAGAACTCCTGAATTTACAAGTTATATTTTCCTACCAGTGTGCTTCTTACTTTACCTATCCACTGCAGATTTCTTGTGGGCTTCTGGGCTATATGGGGTGATACTCTCTGAACGAGTGAGCCACCGATAATGTCCTCATTGGAAGTGTGAACTGCAAGTAACGGCTAGAGTGGCTGACACAGGAAAGTAAAATGCTTTTAAGCATGACTACTTGAACTCTGAGATGCTATGAGAAGAAAGCGTGATAAACAGAGCTAGTGCAGTAGCCAGAGAGTTGTGCATCTGCTCAAGTACATAACAACAGAGACAGAACAGCAATGGGGCTAAGAATGGGATAAAAAGGATTAGCAAGAATCCAAATGTCTCCTGACCCTAATTTGAGCAGTGGCTTCATGGTTCACTGAAATGAGGCGGGTTTAAAAATAACACCCCAACAAGCAAGGAGTGATCCCAAAGCAAGTACAGGAGGGCAGCGCTTTCAAAGAGCATTATCAGAGAAGACGGGCGAGCCTGGGTAGGTCTGAAATAAGAGAGACTGTGTCTCCACTTTAAAGGCAGGAAGATGTTTCCACTTTTCTCCGTAGAAAAGAGACAGCGGAGTGGAACCAAGTGAGACTTTATTAACACCGCAGAGGGCGTTGCTGCTAGTCCAGCTCCCCCACTCCCTGCTTTCCTGGTGTCTCCTCATTAGCAGCTTCCCAAGGGAGCACAGTCTCTCTGACTCCTCGATGGGCAACCTAGGCTAGTGAGTGGGGGAAAAGGCATCAGCAGGGATTTTAACTCCTTTCCCTCTGCTGCCTCCCATGTTCTTCTGGAAGGCGGGCCTCCTGGGATTAAAGTCCCTGAAGAACAGAGCTGGCGGGCTGCCGTTGCGGTGGGAAGCTGTGGCACATCTTGCTTTGTGCTGGTCAGTGTCGCTTCTTACACTGCCCTGCTCAGCAGAGACTCTGAGTGCCTGCCAGCTGAGCGCCACGCAACAAACACCTGCCACGGGGGTTTCTTCTCGCTCCTCCTCTTCCCCCGGGGAGAACAGAGTGCACAATGTGCTGTCTCTGGGAGGGTGTTGTGTCCGGGCCATTGTGTTAACGTACACTGCGCCTGTGTGTCTGTATCAGAGACGGATTGGCGCTGTGCCACTGGCACTGAGAGCGGAAGGGGATGATGTCTGGGGTGGCCCTCTGGCACAAATTCACACAAGCACAGTGTTAGACCGGCCCTGGCCCAAGCTCTGTCATCTGTGCAAGACAGCTGTAGGGGTGGGGCACCTTTTTGGGTGGGGGGCCGCTGACCCACAGAAAAATCTATTGGGGGCTGCACAACAGTGAGAAGCAAAACACACACACACACACATACACACAAGCGCGCGCACACACGCACACGCACCCAAGCACGCACACTCAAGCACGCACACACACACACAACTCAAGCGCATGCACACACACACACAAACACACACACACACAAGCACACACACACACACACACACACACACAAGCACAAAACAAAAAACCATGCACCTCACTGACATTACCCCTGACTGAGAAGCGGAAAGACACTGCTCACATTCCCCTCACACACCAAAGCCTGGGAGGGGGAGCATGATAGTAGATTTTGTGGGTTCTGGGAAGGGGTCAAAAATGAGGGGTTCAGTGTGTAGGAGGGGGCTGCTGGGAAGCAGGCTTGGGGTGTGGGGTCTGGGAGGGAGGGTGCAGGAGTGGGTTGGGGGTTGGTGGGTCTGAGAGGGTGGTCGGGTGCAGGAGTGGGGGTGCAGGGTCGGGCTGGGGATTGGGCCCTGAGCCTTGGGGGGCTGGACACAGGCAAGCTGAGGGCCGGATTCGGCTCCCAGGCCGTAGTTCCCTCTCCTGCTTGACGAGTTGAATTGTCACGCTGTGCTCACCCTGGAGTGTCAGGCTCTCTTAGACACGGTGCGTCCAGGCCATTGTGCACCTTCATGATAAGAACCGGGACCTTGACCTCGACTCAGCATTCCACAGGAAGCCCATGACAGAGGGGAGGGCAGGTTTGCTGCCGTGTGCTGCACTAGGCCCCCGGCAGACAGCTAGCGGAAGGCGCGCCACGGGGAGCGAGCGGCCTTTTAGCTCAAAACGCAGCCCTGCAAGGTGCTGTCAACTGACAGTATCTCAGCCGGCTTGAAATGCAAGACCCCCGAAGATCTCACTTCCAGGGCTGAAAACCCTGCTGCTAAAAGGCTCTGTGTCAGATGCTAAATTCCTCAGCCGAATGCTTCCGAATAGGAAATCCCACAAGCTGAGAAAAATCCCGAAGGACATGGATTCAAACGCAAACAGCTTCCAAAAAGCCGGTGATATTTTAATAATCAGCAGTTGTATTTTCCAGGATGGCAGCATAAGGGAAGTTCAGGACTCTTTTGGGTTACACTGAAAGTGTTAACTTGGTTGCAAGCCTTTAGCTCTCTGTCTTGCACACATCTGCTGAGGGGAAAGATAACCCTCAGCCATCTGCTATGCCCAAACTGAGGTCAATAGAGGTGCCAGCTGGACTGCAGGCTGGCATTGCTGGGCATTGTTTTATTTACAGCTATTTGACTGTAAGGAAGCTTCAGACAGCAGGCTGCATGGTTGAAGTACAGGGCATCCCCGCTATAAGTCGCCCCGGGATACGTCTGTTCCGCACTAAAGTCGTTGACGCTTGTAGGAACTGATGCGTTGTAAGTTCTCTCATGCCCCGCTCTTACGTCACGCAACTGCCTCCTCTCCCCGCTCCCCCAATTTGTGCAAATGGAAGTCAGACGCGGGAAAAAAACTCCCCCTGTTAAGTTGTTTCGCTTTAAGTCCAATTTTTTTGGAACTTATTTTGGACCTCTAGAGAGGCCGGCCTGTACATACTAATGGAAGCAACGAAGTGCCTGGGAACATGGCTGCATTTCAAATAAGAGATCCCCAAATGTTAAATGAGAAGGAATTGATGTACGGACCTCAGAGCCAGCACTGGGGCATAGTAACTGTGCTCTGACGCGCCCGATTTTTAAATCATAATTAGAAAGGTGCTGGGGCCGGGAGTTCAAAATCCCCCAAGCTAACGAATCGAATGAGCTGACCTTCCAACAACACGAGACGCTCTCCACGTGTATTGATCTGCCTATTAGCCGCTTCCCATCAGGCATGCTGGCAGCTGATGCTTACAGCGGTTGAAGATGCCCTTGCTCAACAAAGGGTCATTCAAAATGCTTTGCAAGTAGCGTGTCCCTGCCCTCATGCCTCTGCCGGAGCAGCAGGCAATCCGTCCGCCTTAAGAGATTTTGTGTGCAAATGGATTTTGCCGTCTGCTGGCAATTTGCCCAAGGTGTTCGGGGTCACACAAAGCATTTCAGTTGGTCAGTTTGGGATGTTTCGTTCCATTGAAGGAGATTGTGGAACTAAGGTGTTTCCATCTGAAATGCCAAAACGAAATAACGTTTTTTTCAGAATTTTCTTGATCCAAATGAGCTGGTGAAATTGACAAGGATTAGTCACCCAGACTTTTCCTGGTTCCCCAGCTTGAATTTCTGATGAGGTAGTGATTGCTTTGTGCAGTGGGAGAGAGGGAACGAGACAGGCCCTTCTCTTTTGTCATGAGTTGCATGCGTGAAGGAGCTTGTGAACAACAGGCGCAAGCGTGGTCCCGGAGAGAGGCAGCTGACTACACACCTTGTTCCACCTCGCCATGCTCCTTCTGAAGGATTTGCCTCTTTGACATGCCCAGTGGTTTTCTCTCCACTGAGTTCTGACACAGAGTAAGTCCTGGATTCCAATGGGGTTCCAACCTGGCTCACTTTGGGTGTGTTACACCCACGCACAACCCCAGTGAAGTCTGTTTCACTCTAGTATCTGAGCCTTTCTGCAGGAGCTTGCCAAGGACAATGGGGGATACATAATTTCCTTGAAAGTCAATGAGGGCTCGTGATGGAATGGAGCTTGTCAGATGTGATTAGTAACGCCAAATGCTGTATTTATGTTACACGCCAAGCCCTGTGTTAGCCAGTTTGTCTCACTGGAGGCCGCTTTGCCACTGAGAACTGGAGTTCTGATGTTCGAATGGGACTAACGAGACACCCAGCAAACGGGAGTTCTGGCCTTCGAGTCTAAAAGCCGCATTGGGTGGATGTAGCAAAGGAGCCGAGATTGGTGTGATTTTAAATAATGGGCGGGGACAAAAGCACAGTGGGGACTCCTTTGACATTGCTCCAATTTGTCAGAGAACAAAGTATTCAGCTCAGCAAGCAAAGCCAGTCCAATAATCCCCCTCCACGCACTACACAAGTTTTGGTTCTAGCAGTAGGCCTTAAGTGGTGGCAATCCGCCGTGGAATGAGGGGTGCCAGGGCCTCGTGTCAACGGGAAAGCTGCTTGGCTTCCATCACTGGCACGTCTCTCTGCACGAGAGCCCAGGAATACAGTTGCCCTCTGTTAGTTTAGTAAAACTCCTTTTCCCTGAGCTGCTGGGTCAGCCACATCGCTCAGTGAATTCTGGCTCCTCCGCTGAGGGTGGGGGTTGCAAACGGTTTCAAATGCTCTTTGTACAAGGTGCGATGTCGGCAGTTGGACCCACGGCGATCTGAATGCCACCCATGCTGCTGCTAGCTCCCTAACAATTCACTCAGCCCGTCCTTAATCCCCCCAGCTGATGCAGCCAGCCGAGCCCACTGTTGTGTGTATGTGGAGGGGCGCTGCTGGTACCGTAGGGTAGCAGGCAAGCATGGCTGGGGTGTAGTCTGGCATAGGAGCATAAGGTCCACTCTTAAGGAACTCTTTGGAAAGTGATGTGACTTTTGGGGGGGGGGGGGGGTGATTAAGATGGAAGCAACAAGTTCCGTGTGGCATTCTGAAACGAGTGATCCATCTGTGGCCAGTGATAGACAATTACTGTGACCGCTGTCTCCTGCACACCGGTGTCTTGCTTTTGGGCTTTGCTGCTCATGTGCCGTGATCCCATGAGGCTGTCCTGGAGGTGCATATTCAACGCTGTGGACACAGTTCTTTCTGGAAGATCTTAGCATTAAGCCGTTCTGATAGGCGATCGTTTTGACATCGAGACAGGGAAATACAACCACTTCGGAAGAAACGTTTCCAGGAGCCATGTTAAAACCCCCAGCTCTGGGCCTTTGGCCTGTTCTATCCATAGCCAAGATCTTGTTTTCAATTTGCAGGTGGGGGAAAGGGCATGGGGAAAGGGAATGGGTTTTCTAGCTCTCATGCATGCCCTGAAAGTTTGCCTCTATTGAGTAGCTAAAACCCCATCCAGCTACGAACAATTTGAAGTGGCTCAGACTGATACAAACCAGAAAACTCAAACTGAACCACCTGAAAAGGTCTCATGATTGCTGTGAAATATATATGCATGGGTGTGCACCTTGGGATCCATGGAGTTCCACCGGGGGCGGATTTGGCTCTTGACATTGGCTTGTGTCTATTTGAATCCTTTTAGCATTTGTAGCAATAGTCACACCTAGAGAAACCTCACATGCAGCTGAACTGAGGTTTGAAACACATGCTTGAGCTCAACAATGGAGAAACTAATTTAAATAGAAATTACAGCACTATGATTAGCTTTTGGGCTGAAATGGTCGAGACCACCATCGTTGCTAAATTACTATCCTGTATTGAATCCCAGAACTTTCACGATGAGCACAGCAAGGAAGGGCACAGCTGTGTGGTTATTAACAGACCGGTAATAAGGCTCACAAGGTGGGCAAAACTATTTATACTAAATGCAGAAGGACAACTGCAATCCCCCACTTGGCTGCAACAAATTTGTAATGAGACAAGAGGCTCTGTTTTTGGTATAGAGGGAGGATTTACTTACCTACTAAAGAAAGCAGTTGTAACTTGCTTCTTAATATTTTGTAAGACCTTAAAAAGTTACTTCATTGAGTATTTTTGTTTTTTCTTTAAGGAGTGATGCTTAACCCTCCGCCCCCTTGTTCTTACTGTGGAAAATTACATAAGCCTAGTGAGGCACGGGGAAAGGGAAAGCATCAACATTGATTGTTCTTGCGCTGTTGCCTAGAACTCAGCTGTTCTATTAGGCAGATTTGCCTCATTCCTAGCTCTGGCAGGCAAGTGCTGGGCATGAAGATCCAAGTTTTGCTGCTTGGTGTCTAAAGTCAAGGGCCTAGAGAAGGGCACGTCTACATGATGGAGACTATACGGGCATCGCTATCTTGCCATAGCTATGGTGGCATAACCCTGAAGTTGTAGACACAGCCTGCGCTGATGGGAGGAGATTGTCCATTTGTGTAGAAACATCTCCTTGCATGTGTCGACAGAAGTGTTCTTCTCTTGAGTCAGCTGCATCTACACTGGGGGTGAGGTTGGTTTAGCTGTGTTGGGTTCTGGACACCCGGTCCCATGTATTTTAATGTAATGTAAGTTTAGACCAGGCTTAAAAGTGGGTCTTATGTTTTTTGGTGGTGCTGAGTACCTAGCAACTCCCTGTGAGTTTAACAGGTCTATGGAGTCTCAGTGTTACCTCAGTGTAGGCGTGTGAATACGGATTTTGGAATGTAACTATAACTAGGCTCTTATTTCCCGGGATTAAATGCAATTTATGATACAAAGCACATTCTTAAAGAGGACTCCTAGGGAACTAACGAGAGAGCTTCATTAGCATACTGCTTGCAGCCACTGTAATATGCTAGGGTGATTTTTTTTTCCAAGCCTGCTGCCCCAAAGAGTGTTTTGGAAGCTATAGTGTAGCTTTCATCATTGTCTCCGCTTCCTGTAATGGCTCTTTACTTTTTAAGGTGAGCTGTTTTTATTAAGATGCCGTGCCTGGGGGAATCCAGACCTCCTGGGATCTCATCAAGTTCTCACATCAATTAGACTAATTGATGACAGGTTTCATTTGCTTAATGAGACTGGCTCGTGTCTTGCTAAAAACAAGCCCAGGACGTCTCAGGCAGTCTCCCTAGCTTTCAAATAAAAAGCTAAGCCATAGCTTCCTTTCATGTAGGGGAGAAAGGGAGTAGTACACTTAGGCCAAGTCTCCACTAGGGAAGGAAGTTGACCTAAGACGCACACGTCCAGCTATGTGAATAGCGTAGCTGGTGCCGAGTTTCCTTAAGTTGAATTTCCACAGCGTCGCCACTGCAGGAGGTCGATGGGAGAAACTCTTCCATTGACTTCCCTTACTCTTCCCAACTGGAGTCAATGGGGGCACCATCAGCAGTTGATTTAGTGAGTCCTTACTAGACCTGCTAAATCAACCCCCAGGAGATTGATCTCTGCAGCGTCGCTCTCCTGGTATGTGGAAACAAGTCCTTCGCAGAGTAAATCAATATTGCACCAAAGAACTTCCTACCCTGCTGTGTGCAGAAAATACTTACTGCTGTATTTCCCTTCGCCTACATCTGACAATCGCATATCTTATACTAGGCTCACATCTTGGACGTTCCTTCAAGGACCAGTAAAAATAAACACTAACAAATCGGGGAAGTAAAACAGGCACATTTTTAGAGATTGAATGGAAGTAGCTGTTTTCCAGATGCACAGAAATAGATAGCTTTGAGTTGTCTTCCTTTCCTAGAGATAGAGGCGAAAACATCCGTGCTGTAGCCAGGCGTCAAAGAACACGTCAGCTACCATGTGCAATAAGGACTGAGGTACGTTAAAGGAACTGCTCAGAGGACGTTAATTCTGGATCGTCCAGCTTGATAGCTAAATGTAGTGCTTCTTGGCTCATTGAAAAAGGAGGCATGTTCTTAACTGATCCAGTGCTTCCTTCTAGCCGATGCTGGGCCCAAGCAACCTGCGCATTTGTCATTAGTGAACTACAATTGCGCTAGCAGGGCATTTCCACCTCCAGACAAATCCTTTAATTCTTTCCTGTGATAACAAAAGATGGGTGGGAGAAAGAGCTGCTAGTGGACAGGAAAAATCTAATCACCCCCCTGAGAAACAGGGAGACCCCCAGCAGGACTGAAGAAGAATTCAGAATGGTGGGGGCAGGGTGGTGAGGAAGTAGCCAGGTTGACCAGTTCTTTGTCAGTAGAAGCTAAAGAATAACACCATGCTGCACACACCGGGGTTCTGGAGGGCGTTATGAATTATTAAATTACACCCCATCTTCCTTCTGAGATGACAGTGACTCTGCTTTGTGGATTAACATTTTCTCAGGGACCTACATGCAGAAATAAAGCCAATGGACAAGGCGCCCTGCTACCCTACACTTCCCAAGTGACTTTTCTCCATGAGTTTCATGGCCTCTTTTAGGGGAACTCTGGCGAGACTAGTGGCAAAGCTCCGCTCGGGACACCCGCAGATCAGATCATGTCTTTGGCCATATTTCTTCCATCCCTCATACTGCACCCCCTGCCCTGCATCGCCAAACAGAAAGGCTGAGGTGTGACATGATGTGTCAACTTCATGGACGCATGGGTGGACTTGTCGGAAAGCCCAGTGAAATCCGTGGGCTTTAGAAGGGGATTTAGATTCAAAGACTAGCTGGAGTGCAGGCTTTTAGGCCTTTATATAAGGTTTATGCTGAACTGTAAGATCTGTGAGGCAGACGTGTGTTTACAGCATTTATCAACACTTTCCCTGTTATAAAACCCGGCGCTGCCTTTCATTGTCACAGCAACACAAATTAACATTTAAATGTGGAAAGCATAGTAAAGTTACACTACAAATTGTAGTGGCTTAATTACAGTTTTCTAATTATTGTGGGTTTGGGCCTGGCCTTGAGATTATAGCTTTGTCTGTAACTGAATAGAATAACTGCTGACCCAAGCAATGAGTGTTCTGCATCCTTCTTGGTTGCCAGTGCTTAATTACATTTTTTTCCCCACTAGCATGAAAACGCAGTCTAGCAAATTAGAAACATTTGATGGCTGTTTTACTAGTTCTTAATTATCTCACAGCCCAGATACAAGTCAGTAATGGGAGCAGGAAACTACCAAAGCAAACACAAGAAGTCAAATTGAGGCCTTAGGCACTTTGTGTGTGGGGGTGAAAGTTTGCATATTAACACTGCTGAGGGAGTGTTATGGGGGAGCCAGTATTCACACTGAATCCACACCTCATGCAGACCATTTTGGGGGCTTGGAGCCTCATTCCTGCTCCTTGTGTTCCTCTGTGTGGAGAAGACAACCTCAGAACATTAGACCTGGAAGGGACCCCGAGAGGTCATCAAGTCCAGTCCCCTGCCCTTATGGCAGGACCAAGCACCATCTAGACCATCCCTGACAGGTGTGTGTCTAACCTGCTCTTAAATATCTTCAGTGATGGAGATTCCACAACCCCCTTAGGCAATTTATTGCAGTGTTTCTCTTTTGGGTGTCTCCTTACATTGCCGGCAATGACTCTGAATGTTCAGCTGCGAACTGTCTGTGTTGTGTTAAGCGTTGCTGCAAGAGTGCACGGCCTTCAGTTGCAGACGAAAGTTGGCCCCCACACTGTTCGTGAGAAAAGCCACCAGATGGTATCTTGTAGGGAAAAACTGCGGCTTCCTATTTTCATGTAGTTGGAGGCCTTAATTTGGCCACCGCGATTTCAGACTTGCTCTACTTGTGTGAGTCCCAAATGCATTCGACAACGTGAGTCATGTTGTGTAAAACCCTGTGCCGCTCTGAAAAGTTAACTGGGGGGTGGGTGATACAAATAAACAGAGTTTAAAACCAGGCAAACGGAGGACAAAAGAGGCCCACCACTACAACTAGAGAGGTTCTAGAGTCAACGTGGTTCCTGGCAGAGCATTTTGAATGGCTCGGAGATTGCAGCAGTGCTCCGATGAACATACAATAAACCTAAGGAACAATTCCTCTCTGTGCTGTTATGGGCTGCAGTCTTCTTAGTTCCCAGTCCTGGAGAGAGTTCTTCACGGGCGGATCCTTGTGCCCGCATGGAGTCATTTCAGCTCTTTGTGTTCACAGGGGACTCCTCCTACTTTGCTTATTGTGGGAATGTGGCCCAGGGCCAAAATTCTCACTGGGACTTAGAGCCTCATCCAACCCCATTAGAGTTAATGAAAAGACTTCCACTGAGCTCCTCAGGCTTTGGCATAGGGAATTGACCTGAAAATGGACTGTGGGATTAGTCTCATTATATGTATCACAATAACATTGGGAAGTCACAGTTGAAATCAGAACTCCATTGTGCTCGGTACTGTACATATTCTATGCACAGTATGGGACAGGTCCTACCCCAAACGACTCAGGCTATGTCTAAACTACATTCCTCTTTCGAAAGAGGAATGTAAATGAATCTGATCAAAAATGCAAATGAAGCACGGATTTACAAATCTCGTGCTTCATTTGTATAATCGCGTGAAAGCGCTTTTTCGAAAAAGTATTTTTTGAAAAAGAAACCGCAGTCTAGACGGGGTTAACCTGTACTCCTGAAACAATAAGGAGTACAGGTTCTTTCAAAAAAGGGGTGTTGTTTTTTTAAAGAACCCCATCTAGACTGCAGTTTCTTTTTTGAAAAACCCTTTTTTTGAAAAAGCGCTCTTACGTGATTATGCAAATGAAGCGCGAAATTTGTAAATCCGCTCTTCATTTGCATTTTCGATCAGGCTCATTTACATTCCTCTTTCGAAAGAGGAATGTAGTTTAGACATGTCCATAGTCGAACTAGCTAAAGAATGAGAGAGGAAAGGAAGTTACAATGGCTTGACCAAGGCCCCCCAGCAGGCTGGGAGTAGAGAACGCTATTTGCCTAAGTCCCAGTTTAAACCGTTTTGCCTCTTAAATTCAATTCTTTACCTGTTTTGGCTCATATTTAAATCCAAGTGTCCGGCACAGCTGCTCCCCAGAATGAAAACAGGCCTGGGACAGAAAGAATGATCAAAATGGAGAATGTCAAGGTGCTTGCATTAAAAATGAAAATGCTATTAACTATATTGGACCACATAATGTGGTTCTGCTTAGCATATCAGCTTCCCAGGTAGATGAAACTGCAGGTTCACAGGTTTTGTCTATTAAGGTCCATGAGCCAAATTCTCCTGTTGTTGCATGTAGTCCCATGGGAAACTTGGTGTGTTCTTATTTCTCAGGCCAGACCAGACACCCATGTATTTCTGTGCTCTACACACCCAGGGGTAGCCATGAAGAATGTAGCAATGGGAAAATAACTAAAAGTGAACTGACTGATTAATAAGTAATGGAAAATTCTTTTAATTAAAGAACAAGTTCTAATAAACAGCTGGAGCTCCTGGAGATCAAAGCCCATGAAAAGGCTTTGAAATGAATGATTTTGGGAGGAACTGCATATGACAGTGTGTAATTGTAGCTCTATCCTTCTACGATTGAATTTCAAGCAGAGCTTGGGGGGGACAGTTTGAGAGGGGAGAGGATCCATTTCAGAATTACTTACTAGCTCAGTTACTTAAAAACTTTCAAGGTTCTTAGCTGTGGTGTTGGCTAGGCTGTCTCCCAATAGGTCTGCATTAACGTATTTCCTTTGAGGGAAGTGGAAAACGTGCTCTTCTAAGTCATAGGCATCAAATTCTTCTCCTCTGAGATGTCTACACTGAGGCTACGTCTACACTGGCAGCTTCTTTCGCAAGAACACCTGTTCTTGCGCAAAAACTTGACGGGTGTCTGCACACACATTCTTGCGCAAGTAGCTTTATAGTCTAGTGTCGGAAAACAGGGCTTCTTCCGGAAGAGTTTTTCCTCTCCCCACGAGGAATAAGCCCTCTTGCGCAAGGCAACATGAATTTCTTGCGCAAGAAACCCCTATGGCTAAAATGGCCATCAGAGCTTTCTTGCGCAAGAGAGCGTCCACACTGCCATGGGCGCTCTTGCGCAAAAGCACATCTCTTGTGCAAAAGCACATGCCAGTGTAGACGCGCTCTTGTGGAAGACTTTTTGCGCAAGAACTCTTCCGCAAAACAGTTCTTGCGCAAGAAGCTGCCAATGTAGACGTAGCCTCATTCTCAGTCCCAGAATTGGAGTGACACACACCTGTCTAGTTCATTAAGGGGGGGTGATAGAATGTCACCCAACCTTGGCCAGGGGTCACACGAACAGGGGCATCTCCATTGATTTCAGTGGACTTGGATCTTGTTACACGGAGGGTGAATGTAGCCTTTAATCTTAGTATGTGAAGCAGGCCTCAATATTGAGTCTAAACATACTCGACTCAATTTTTGTAACTTTCTTTTCCCCCTACGGCCAAAGTTGGGCACATTAGTACCTTCTGGTTTCCAGTATTTCTGAAATTGTAACTGCGTCCCTCCTGGAACAAAGTAAAGCGGGCTGACCCCAGCGAATGCCAACCAAGGTTTGTTCTCTGTGCGCACATCTCAAACACGAAGGGCTGTGTGTGCGATTGTTACCCTTATTTTTGTAGGACATTATTGTCTAGCCATTAAGGAATTAAAAACTCGGGGGCCAAATGCTTTATATTTCATTGTGCATATTGTTCTATCCGGCAGTATCTAGCAAGTGATCCCACAGCTGGGACTCGTGTAGTAAGCAGCGTTCACACGGAACTGCTGTCATGTTGTCTGACAGAAGGCATCCCAGAATTATTTCATGGACTGAAATAGGAGTGTTTCTAGTACTTGTCATGGCTTGACTCCCTTCATGTGCCACTAAGCGGGGGGAAGAAAGTGCAGTGCCAGATCCAGCTTTTATGGGTCATTCATGGAGATCCTCGGCTACTCTAATTCCCATACACAGAGTTGACAATATGCCCCCTGAGGTTTCATGGAAGGAAACCAGAGCTGTCTAAAGCAGCGATGACATATCTCCAGAGCCTCTTAACACATCAGTAGTCATCTACTTCTGTCAGCTGCTGGTTCCCTTATCGCAGAGTGCAAACAGACTGCGCCGATCGCTTGTTTTCTTTCTCCCCTACGTTGTTTACTGTCAGACTGCTTCCTTAGATCTGCCTGCATCAAAAAGATGTCTTAGGAGCAGTGTGTGTGAAATGACCTAGGACTGTACCCTGTGACCTGCTCCAGAGTTGGCTTTCTTACCACTTTTCCAAATGGCTGGTTTCCCGGGTAACCCACTGAACCAGAGGTTCCTTCAGGCCACACGACGTGTGTGCAGTGTTACACCTGTGACTTGATCATTGCTTTGTCCTTCACTGCTTTGTTCCTTTGCTGCAACAACCACCTACTGACAGATGTGAGCTGCCTCTAGCACTTGCAGCCTCTGAAATGGGCATCAGAGGAAGGTGCGAGAAACCCTGTAGTCGCAGTTGTGGGGCATTTGTTGGAAATGATTCTCCTTAACACCCTGGTTAACAGGTGGTGGGTTTTGTGTCCCTTCCACAACTCTTGGGTGAGTTTTACAAGCTCACAATTACACCGGAGAGTCTTGCTACCCACATAAACCCTTCTTTTGAGTCTTGTTGATCTGAAGTTCACTAGGGGCACCTGGAAATGGCCACGGTTGGAAGACAGGATACTGGGCTAGATGGACCTTTGGTCCAACCCAGCATGGTAGTTTTTATCTGGGTATTGTGTGGCTGGAGGGTTTTATTCAGTCAGCTTTCAGTGCAACTGATGTGGATGTTGAGAAGTCTTCTGCAGTGCTGATGAGGCTCCTGCCTCTATACTACAGGTAATGTCATGTCCCTGACTCCTTCCAGACCCATCAAGGCAAATCCTGCCCCTAGTTTGTATGGCTGAAGACGGTGGAGATGCTCAATTTCATCTGAGAAGCTGAAGAATCAAAGCCGGCAGCTCCTTTGCTAGTGGCCCATGTTTCTTCCAGGGCTTGGCAGGATGTTTTAGTGGTTTAAATAGATGGGACTTGGCTACGTTTCTGCTCATGCATCACCAGGCCCAGTCTGACTGAGTCACGACTTCCGAACTGCTGGCGCTGAGGCATGGTGCTGCACCTTCTGAGATCTGTGTCCTTTGTGATGTAAATGGGGCTTGGAAGCTGAGATAAGTCCCTTTCCATCACCCCTTTGAATGCCTCTGGTTTCCTGGGACAGAGACTAAACTTCCCAGCTTTTTGAACAGCAGTTGTGGTAGCCTTGCCCTCTGGCAGAGTGGAACTTGGGGTCCTGACCCAGTATTTTCTGAATCACTTGCTTCATCATGCAACCCACTTGGCAGCCTCCCTTCCTTCCGTAACTGGTGGGACTAAAATTTCAAGCGGCCAAAAATAGGCAGAGTTCAGAACTTGT
Source organism: Rafetus swinhoei (assembly GCA_019425775.1). Lineage (NCBI taxonomy): Eukaryota > Metazoa > Chordata > Testudines > Trionychidae > Rafetus > Rafetus swinhoei. The sequence goes on from CM033439.1 coordinate 75,661,276, forward strand.
GCTCAGACTGTGGGTGGGTTTTCTGTCACGATGTAGGTATAGCCTCAGAGGACTGTGTGAATATGTTTGGGTTATGAAGGTGACCCTGTGAACAGCAACACAATTAAGTATCAAGTCACTTCCCAAAGGTGAGACCCTTATGTTTGGCCTCAACTGTTCCCTCTCTGAAATGACAAAGGATGTCACTCTAGGCCCCCTGCCACAAGGCCATTTGGATATTACTGTGATAAGTACCATGCAAGTGCCGAGATAGAGAAGGACCGAAGGAGGAGAGATGCAATCTGATGACCATCCAGGTAGCCTACAAAAGACAACTATTGGATAGGTCTTTCAGGAAGAATGGAGGATAAGTTTCCAGTAACAATGAAGGGGTGAAAATGAGTTTTGTAGATGCCTGGCTGGGTTTCTGCTGGAATGCCGGTGTCATTTCATTATATACATCATATTGTTACGGACCAGGAAGCTGCCTAGAGTCTCAGATATCTGTCTTAAATCTAAACATAAAATTGTGAAGAAGTTTGGGGTACAGAAAGGGTGTTGGGGAAGGGCCAAACCCCAAAGAAGCAGTCTTGAGAAAAGTTATAGACTAACAGTTGTATTGGAGCATAAGCTTTCATGGGCAAAGACCCACTTCGTCAGATGCACGTAGTGGAAATTTCCAGAGGCAGGTATAAATATGCAGGCCAGAATAAGGCTAGAGCTAACGAGGTTAATTGAGTCAGGGAGGGTGAGGTCCGCTTCTAGCAGCAGATCTGGCGGTGTCACCATCAGTTTAGGATTAAATAAAGACTGTGAATGGCTAGCCAACTACAAAAGCAGTTTCTCCTCTCTTGGTGTTCACACCTCCAGATCTGCTGCTAGAAGTGGACCTCACCTTCCCTGACTGAATTAACCTCGTTATCTCTAGCCTTATTCTGGCCTGCATATTTATACCTGCCTCTGGAAATTTCCACTACATGCATCTGACGAAGTGGGTCTTTGCCCACGAAAGCTTATGCTCCAATACATCTGTTAATCTATAAGGTGCCACAGGACTCCTTGTTGCTTTTGCAGATCCAGACTAACACGACTACCCCTCTGATACTTGAGAAAAGTTGTGTTTTTATATTTTAAGTATGAAAATGTAGCTTGAAAGAAAACAGTGGGGATTCATGATAGAGAAGCACAAAATGGGAAAACCATGTGTCCCTCCCCCAAAATAGCTACGTTTTATGAGATCCAGTGTTGCATGAAGCAAACTTCTGCTCTTAACAGCAACAATAACAGCCAGTCTAAAAGCATTCTGGGCTTTGACAGGAAAGAGATGCCATCGCATCCTTACATGACCCTCTTCAGTTACAAGAGTTAATTCTGCCTTTTTCTATGAAAAACTGGCCCTCATGGAGCAAATTCATCTTCCTGTTCTCTGGGAGGCTATAGATACATAAAATCTATTGGCTTCCCAGAGAGAAGTCAGTAATTACTAGCCTCCCTCATGGGAGAGATGATAAAATAAATGTTCCTGGTAGTGAGGATCCATATTGCCTTTCGTCGTTAATCTGACTTGACGCTGAGTTCAGTGCTTTAGTTAGATCGAATTGGAGCACACAGATGCAACAGAAATCAAGCTCAGGAGTTGAGCACAGGGCCGTGCATGGAGTCATCGTTATACAGGCTGATTAACCTCTGCTCCTCAGGAGGAGAGAATAAGGTGCCTTTCTCTCATGGTCCGGATCTTTTCAGTTGGGGGGAAAATCTGCCATGCATTTGCTTACTCAGAGACATAGACGGCTCAATTAGCAATATGTTATAAAGGGCTTTGGAAATGAAGGGCACCTGATGCCTGGGCAGAAGTTGGCACAAATTCATTGTCATCAAAAGGGTCAGCATTGCGAAAGGCTGCAGTCCCTGCTCACATATTACACCCGGTTTTCTGAAGGGTCCCTTTTTCAGTGGGTGCGTCTGCACTGCATGGTAAGCCCGGCATTCTAACACAGGCTAAGCCTGCCTCTTGGCCTCCCATGCTGCATGCTAACTCTGTCCGTCTCAAATCACACGCCAGTCGATCTGTGGTGGCTATACCCCGAGCTTGGAAGGACAACTTTAGAAAGTTGTACATCAACCAGGTAATATTCTAGGGGGCCCTGCCCAGCAAAGCCTACTTATTTTGAGATGTCTTAGGCTTTGGGTCTAAGTGAGCGGAGTGTCTTTCAAATCCACTGTCCATTTTAATACATTGCTACAGGAGGGAGCGAGGATTGATCTCCATAATGGATGAGGCATTGATCTCCATAATGGATGAAATCCAAGTTACAACCCAAACCTTTGCCTGAAAAGTCACTTCTTTCTTCTGCTCACCTTCTGTCTGTCTTGTGTACTCTGACTGTGAACTGTTCAGGGCAGTCTGACTGTCTGTATTCTGGTACAATGGGACTCTCCTGTTGGTTGGTGCGACTGTTAATCAAATAATGAGATTACAGGGAACGTTCTACTTCCTCCTGCTTCAGATCCGTTCCCATGTTGGTTGTAGACCTTGTGGGAGCTCCTGCAGCGTTAGAGCTGGAGTTACTCCTCTCCATGGGTCCTGGCCTAGGAGACTGATCGGACCAGCTCTTCCAATAGGCTTGAAAGAGGGGAAACATCCTGTGCCAACACCCATTGGTGATCCCATCCGCCTCTTCCCCCTGGATGGGGCCGTGACACATGACTGCATCAAAAGAATGTCTTAGGAGCAGTGTGTGTGAAATGACCTAGGACTGTACCCTGTGACCTGCTCCAGAGTCGGCTTTCTTACTGCTTTTCCATATGGCTTGTTTCCTGGGTAACCCACTGAACTAGAGGTTCCTTCGGACCACATGATGTGTGTGCAGTGTTACACCTCTGACTTGTTCATTGCTTTGTCCTTCACTGCTTTGTTCCTTTGCTGCAACAACCACCTACTGACAGATGTGAGCTGCCTCTAGCACTTGCAGCCTCTGAAATGGGCATCAGAGGAAGGTGCGAGAAACCCTGTAGTCGCAGTTGTGGGGCATTTGTTGGAAATGATTCTCCTTAACACCCTGGTTAACAGGTGGTGGGTTTTGTGTCCCTTCCACAACTCTTGGGTGAGTTTTACAAGCTCACAATTACACCGGAGAGTCTTGCTACCCACATAAACCCTTCTTTTGAGTCTTGTTGATCTGGAGTTCACTAGGGGCACCTGGAAATGGCCACGGTTAGAAGACAGGTTACTGGGCTAGATGGACTGTTGGTCCAACCCAGCATGGTCGTTTTTATCTGGGTATTGTGTGGATGGAGGGTTTTATTCAGTCAGCTTTCAGTGCGACTGATGGTGGATGTTGAGAAGTCTTCTGCAGTGCTGATGAGGCTCCTGCCTCTATACTACAAAAGACATCTACTGGATAGGTCTTTCGAGAAGGATGGAGGATAAGTTTCTAGTAACAATGAAGGGGTAAAAATGAGTTTTGTAGATGCCTGGCTGGGTTTCTGCTGGAATGCTGGTGGCATTTCATTATATACATCAGGGCTACTCAACTTTGGCAGTCCTGGGGGCTACAATGATGCTCAGTGGTTTGAGCATTGGCCTGTTAAACCCACGGTTGTGAGTTCAATCCTTGATGGGGCCATTTCTATCAGGGGGATCTGGGGCAAATCTATCAGGGATGGTACTTGGTCCTGCCATGAGGGGTAGGTGAGTGGACTCAATGACCTCTCAAGGTCCCTTCCAGCTCTATGAGATAGGTTTCTTCTGGTGCCTGCCAGAATGTTTTAGTGGTTTAAATAGATGGAACTTGGCTACGTTTCTGCTCATGAATCACCAGGCCCAGTCTGACTGAGTCACGACTTCTGAACTGCTGGTGCTGAGCCGTGGTGCTGCACCTTCTGAGGTCTGTGTCCTTTGTGATGTAAATGGGGCTTGGTAGCTGAGATAAGTCCCTTTCCATCAGGCGTCGTGGTGGTCTTCATGGAGAGAGACATAATCTCCCAGCCTCAAGAGTGATGTATCCGTTTCCGTGCTTGGATAGTCTACTCCAAAAGGACGCTCGCATCCATCATTGAGCAACATCCAATGAGCAGGGCATAGTGCCCAGCTGCTGTGCTGGTAGGTAGCTGTGCCCATCCTAGTATATCATGTGGTTGCTAGGAAAGGGGATGATCGTGTATTCTATTTTGATCTGGGGCAGGGAAGCCTTTACAGCTTCTTGCAACAGAAGCTCAACTCTGCTGGGTGGAGGGAATAATGCTAAACACAGGGCAGGAGTCAATGAAACATGACAGTGACTAGGGCTGGCCAAATTTGGCTCCCTTTTCTATTCCTGAATTATTTGCAGACATAAAATACAGGCTTTTATGAACCAGTGCGGTGTTTGAACAGTTAATGCAAACATACTCCATTCTATGGATTGCTTGCGACTCCTTTGCCTTCCCTATTGCTTTGATTACCGGCTATTCAGACTTGCGACTCACAACAAAGGGTATTCTTTCTGTGCTGATTTGGGTGCACTCTAAGCCCGCACAAAGCTTTTCAAGATATCCTTACAAACACTCCTCGGAGCACACCCAGGAAGTCTTCCTGGCACATGATCTGCCAACTTTCCTGCAAAGAAAAAATTCACGTGTGCAAATATCCAGTGTAAACAAAAAAGGGTCAAAGAATGAAACTGTGAGTTCATGTCATTGTTTGGTCAAAGCAGTGTTTGCAAATTCTGCTTTGCAATGTTCCCCCAGCTCAGATAGTGAACATGCGCAAAGCTGGTGGAATAACATTGGTGGAATACAGCAAGTTAGGGGTTTTGTTGGCTTCATGAATGATATGGACAACAAGACTGTTATATAATCTATTTGGCAAAATATTCTACAAATATTACAAGCAAAGTGTAGGACGTATATGATGTACCCTGCATAGAACCTTGATTATTCTGATGGATCTATAAGACCTGGGATGGATAGATATCGTCTTCATGTTTAGAAATAGGTCACACAATTTTGCTTTTGGCCCCGTGCTAAACTCCTGAACAGGGGCTGAGGTCTGGAGTAATTTTCCTGCTTCCACATTGCTGTATGACAAAAGAATATGAATATAGACATGTGGGGCCCTGGTAGATGAAAAATGCATTCTACATTACATTTCAGGATACATATATTTGAGCATGGATACCTGTATTTGACAGAAAAGCTTTGAAATCTCACGCCCAGTCTGAATAGCTAAATCGGACTGAAGGCAGAGTCACAAAATATTCTCAGCTGTCTCTCTCGGTCATTCTAAGCAGCATGAATGGGAAGACATATGCTCAGCTTGAACAGCACGAGCGTGTGCCTTTGCCAGAGTGGAAGAGTCTCCTACAGATGCGTGATCACGACTCTGCTGCATAGGTTGATGCCAGCCTCCCGAGGTACAGGCCAGAATATTTCAATGCTTGCTAAGGGACCAAGAAAGAAACTTTCATTTGACAGGCCTAGGACCACTTGAGACCTGGCTCCTGGGAATCATGCTGTGTAGTGGAAGAACAAAGGTTTAAACGGCTTGCTGAACCTCCATGTTGCCACACCCTGTGTGCCTTGGGAATGGAGCAAGCAGGAGAGGTGATGGGAGCCGAGATTGTAAACAGGAGAGAGGGCGTGACCTTGCCTATTCTCTGGCGGTGTCACGTGGTGTGTGTGCGGCGGCAGCCAACTCCTCAGCATTCTGCCGTGTAACACAAAGAACATTGGGAGGCATTGACATTCACCGCCCAGGGTGGCAGGATGCCAAAAAGTGCACAGCTCAGGTGTCTAGAATCCTTTAATCATTAATCTGCTTTAAACGAGCAAGGCCCTCCCGGGGCGCTCACTACAGGATCGAGCCAGTCTGCAGAAGTCGGCAAGCAAGTGGGTGGTTGTGACTCTTGTCTGATGTGTCACTGTCTCCTCTAGATACTGGCCTCCCTCTGCCCCCTTTGCTTGGATGGTCCCTGCTCTGCTGAGTCATGTGCCATCCAGGACAGGGTTTCTGAGCTGGGGTCATCGGAAGTGCAGTCTGGCCGCAGGTTTCCTGTAGCTTGTGGCTCTCTGATCTAGCTGTGGGCTGCTAGTATAATTCTTTGCCTCTCTAGGACTAGGGAAAGGACGCGCCCGTTCTTCAGTGCCTGATTTCTGAATAATGCTGAGACACTTCAGAGACCCGGACAGCAATCTTGGAAGGAAAGAGATCTGCAGTTAATCAGTCAAACACAGCTGGGGTTGTTCATCATCTCTCCTCTGAGGGTACTCTCCAAAGGCAAGGTCCTAGACCCTGCTCTCATTTGCGCTGGTGATGGAGTGACTCCAGATCTACGTTTGGGGTAACAGAAATCAGGATCTGGCATGGGGGCTTTGTGTCAAATAAGTAGCCTGGATCTCCTGTAAAGGTCCAGTGGGCAGCTCGTATCAAGCAGGGCCTGATTTTATTCAATCTCTCTATTAATGATCTGGACAATGGGTTGGTTTGCACCCTCGGCAAGTTCACAGATAACACTAAGCTGTGGGGAGAGTTAGGGACAGGATCCGGAGTGACCTAGATAAATTGGAGGAATTGTCCCCCAAAAATCTGATGAGATTCAACAAGGACAAGTGCAAAGTCATGTCCTTGGGACTGTTGAATCCCAAGCACTGGTACAGGCTGGGGACCGACTGGCTAAGTGGCACTTCTGCAGAAAAAGACCTGGGGATGAGAAGCTACATGGCCTTGTTCTGGGCCTCTCAGGCTACGTCTACACTGCAATGCTATTTTGGGATACCGGAGTATCCGGAAATAGCTATCCTGCGTCTTCACAGCAAGCCCGTTATTTCAGGCTCGCTGTTCCGATGTCCCTGTAAACCTCATTCCACGAGGCGTAAGGGACATTTCATAATAGCGGGTTATATCTGTGTAGACAGCGCCAAATTACAAAATAAACTATTTCAAAATAAGATCAAAGTAAGATATGCAATTTGTGTTGCTCAAATTGCGCATCTTATTTCGAACTACAGTGCAGTGTCGACATAGCCTCAGGGCCCTTCGCAGAGCCGAATTAACCCCCTGCTATCTTTGTGAGGTAGGTACTGGAGCGATAAAGGAAGGGCCTGACACAGTGGTGCATCCAGCATGCTAATTCTCTGCTGCTGGACTCTGCAGCTGGGCACAGTGAGGCTTCGAAATAGAGGTCCCCACGCCTGATATCGTGGTGCTGTTTGAAGATGCTGGTGAAATATCTGCTTAAGGGCCAGCCTGGAAGCCCATCAAAGCCAATGGGGACCTTTCCTGGGGCTGCGGTGAGCTCTGGAACAGGCTCTCCGTTCACATCAAAGGGTTTTGAATGATGTGCCGAGCGGTATCTCTCCTCAGCAGGACGGTTGTTGCCGGTTCCCCGTGGCAGATCCGTGTGAAGTCAGCCTTATCTTGGAGAGTAAGGAAGGCTTTGTGCAATTGAATTACACTAATAGAATTAGCCAGGGTGGCTCTTCCGTCCATCTCCCAACCCCCCAAGGACTCAGTGTTGTGAACAAAACCGCTAACTCCTCCCTTTGCCCATTGGATAGGCAGCTCAAGAGACTGTTGTGAAACTACCGCACCATCGACAATGCTGCTAACCCAGAGGGTTGATTCTGCAACAGCCTCCCAGCTTGCTGGAATGGCAAAGTGAGACCAAACCCCAGGCCAATGTGGTGATGTTTGAAGGACACACAGCAGCCACATAATCCCACTATCTGCATATAGGCAGGGTCTTGTTCTGTTGCTCTGGAAGGTGTTTAATTTCAGGGGGGTACCAAATAACAAGCTCCCCCTCCTTTTGCTGCTACGACTAAAGAAAACTTTGGATGGATTTGCCCCCCTTCTTTAGTTCTGGGAGTCTGGTTGGAGCCAGACCATAGCTTGGCCTAGCTCCTCAGAATTTTTTGCAAGCACAAAAGCAAACACCAACAAGCGCAGTTCGTTTCCGCAGGGAGACTCGTCTAATTATAGACTTCCCTGCAGGAGCCCTGTTGTACGTTACAGCCACCGTCTCTTTCATAATGGAACAGCGGCAGCAACCTGAGTATGGAACTGATGTCATGCCCGGCACCGGCGAAATCCCTGGCAAATTGTCATTAATATCGAGGGTCTCGATGTGAGTTCTGAAGGTTCCCACATCTCACAAGGTTTGAACGAGCCATGACAGCTCACAAACCACATGTCGATAACAAAACCACCCTTATGTTCTTGACCTTTTTAAAATTACTTTGCTGCCCTGCCCTGTCGTGTGACAGCTGAAACAGCGTGAAGTCAGCCTGGTCTTACCCTTGAAGTGCTTCTACAGAACTTAATTATGGACCATGTGCAAAGTAATTGGTCATTCAAAATAGAGGGAAAATACATTGCTGCAGGCGGTAGCGTGAAATGCTACACGCCACAATGTCTTTATAGGGCTGTGCCTTTGATTTAGAAGGTTCCTTGGATACCATCCCTGCCAATTTCCACAACAATCGTTTCAGAGCAGATAGTCAGAACATTTGTGGTTGCTGCAATTCCCACTGCGGTCTCTGAACCGCTGAGGAATCGAGTCATGCAAATAGAGAAGCAAGCTCTTCTGCATGGCTCTTGTTGCTATAGAAACCATTGGCTTAGTATCCATGTAAACAGCACCGACTGTAGTTTGTCAGCCTCTTACTTGAGCGACCTCTGGTGGCAAAGGGTGGAGAGATATGTGGGTGAAGTCAGTGAGAGAAAGTAGAGAAGAGGATATCTTTTATGGGACCCCCAATGCAAACAACAATGTGAAACTGAAAAGAAGCGTCTTGTGTCGAAATCCCTTAGTTTAGGGCAGAAAACCCGTACGTTGTGTGTATGTTTTGTGAAAAGGTAAAAACAACCCAAAGAAGTTGCACTGGGGTTGACAATGACCATGTACTTAGTGGGGAGTGAAAGGGAAGGAGGGACAGGTTACCACTTACTTCCATTAACTCCTGCAATCTGGAGGCTGCACAGGTATGAGAGAGAGATTTTTTTGCTATCCCATTTTCTTCTCCTGAGAGAAGCCATGCCAGGGTCCCAGGTCGCTGGTTGAGAGCTCCATGTGAAGAAGTAAATGGGACAAGAAGCTTTATGGGTCCCACAAAGCCCATATTGTTGAGGGCTATCTACTGAGTTTATCTAGTAACTAACATGAGGTTGGGTCTTGGTGGTTCTTCTCCACTGCAGGCTGCGATTTCAGGAGTGGGGACAAGGGGCTGGAGGCTTGAAAGAGGGAAGGGCTGCGGATGGCCACTGCTGTCGATCCAGAGGGCGGAGGGTTGGGGGAAAGAGGTGGGGTCAGAGTCTCTGCAAAGCTCCATCCCAGGTACAATCCCTCTCCTCCAGGTCCCCGCGGAAGGGAAAAGGATGCAGATGTTGGATCCTCTTCCTCTCACACCTGGTTTCACCCCCACAGCCACTGGCTGTGTTGAGGCACAGAAGTTTGTGTGGGCTTGGGACAGCGGAGCTTGAAGGGAGTGGATTCGATAGAGCAGAAACACCATGGTCTAGACGGTGCTTGGTCTTGCCGGATGGCATTCACCCAAGAGTTCTGAAAGAACTCAAATGGGAAATTGCAGAACTATTAACTGTGGTTTGTAACCTATCCTTTAAAGCAGCTTCCATACCTAATGACTGGAAGATAGCTAATGTGACGCCAATATTTAAAAAGGGCTCTTGAGGCGATCCTGGCAATTACAGATCGGTAAGTCTAACGTCACTACCGGGCAAATTAGTTGAAACTATAGTAAAGAATAAAATTGTCAGACACATGGATGAATATAATTTGTTGGGGGAAAGTCAGCATGGTTTCTGTAAAGGGAAATCCTGCTTTCATAATCTGCTAGAGTTCTTTGAGGGGGTCAACAAACATGTGGACAAGGGGGATCCAGTGGATATAGTGTACTTAGATTTCCAGAAAGCCTTTGACAAGGTCCCTCACCAAAGGTTCTTAGGTAAAGTAAGTTGTCATGGGATAAGAGGGAAGGTCCTTTCGTGGATTGATAACTGGTTAAAAGATAGGAAACAAAGGTTAGGAATAAATGGTCAGTTTTCCGAATGGAGAGAGGTAACTAATGGGGTCCCCCAAGGGTCTGTCCTGGGACCCATCCTATTCAACTTATTTATAAATGATCTAGAGAAAGGGGTAAACAGTGAGGTGGCAAAATGTGCAGATGATACCAAAGGTGCTCAAGATATTTAAGACCAAAGCAGACTGTGAAGAGCTTCAAAAAGATCTCACCAAACTAAGTGATTGGGCAACAAAATGGCAAATGAAATTTAATATTGATAAATGTAAAGTAATGCACATTGGAAGACATAATCCCAACTATATACACAATATGATGGGGACAAATTTGGCTACAGCTACTCAAGAGAGAGAGATCTTGGAGTCATGGTGGATAGTTCTCTGAAAACATCCACTCAGTGTGCAGAGGCACTGAAAAAAGCAAATAGAATGTTAGGAGTCACTAAAAAAGGGACAGAGAAAAAGACAGAAAATATCTTATTGCCTCTATATAAAACCATGGAACGCCCACATCTTGAATACTGCACACAGATATGGTCGTCTCATCTCAAAAAAGATATCTTGGTGTAGGAAAAGGTTCAGAAAAGGGCAACAAAAATGATGAGGGGTTTGGAACGGGTCCCGTATGAAGAGAGATTAAAAAGACTTGGACTTTTCGGCTTAGAAAAGAGGAGACTAAGGGGGATATGATAGAGGTCTATAAAATCATGACTGGTGTGGAAAAAGTCAATAAGGAAAAGTTATTTACTTACTCCCACAATATAAGAACTAGCGGTCACCAATGAAATGAATAGGCAGCAGGTTTAAAACAAACAAAAGGAAGTTTTTCTTCACTCAGCGCACAGTCAGCCTGTGGAACTCTTTGCCAGAGGATGTGGTGAAGGCTAAAACAGGGTTCAAAAAAGAGCTAGATAGATTCATGGAGGTTAAATCCATCAATGGCTCTTAGCCAGGATGGGTAGGAACAGTGTCCCTAGCCTCTGTTTGTCTGGAGGTGGGTGACAGGGGAGGGATAACATAAGGATTACCTGTTGTGATCCCTCCCTCTGGGACATCTAGTATTGGCCACTGTCGGCAGACAGGATACTGGGCTAGATGGACCTTTGGTCTGACCCAGTAGGGCTGTTCTTATGTTCTTCCAGTTCTAGTATTCTGTGATTTTAAGATTTCCATCTGGTGTGTCCCTTTGGGTAACAGCAACAACCCAAGTAATTGCCTCCGTAAGTGGAAGGGGCAATCTGGTCTTTTATTACTCAATCAACCCCAAAAACTGACCCAAGTCCCTCCATACCATGCGATTAGATAAAAAGACACTGGGGGAGTTGTCTGTGTTTGCCTTCTGGCCTTTGAACTCTTAGCGCTTTCACACTATTCTCTGAACCCACAACAGGCTGTCATGTGCATAATTACACCAAGAGGGCAAATTCCGCTGTATTAACAGCTGTGAAACCCAGTTGTGCGGCCGTGCACATCACAACCAAAGCGTGCCACAAGATGGCACTGTTACACAGAGCCAGAGATACACTTAGACCTAGGCCCCACGCCTGCCTCCTCACGGGAGACAGAGCCCCCTGCAAGCCAGGGAAGGCTACTCTCCTCAGAGAGGCTGTGTGGCTTTCCGGTAACGGCTCTGAATTTATTCCAGAGCAACAGAGCTGCTGACAATACTTGTTCCTCACTTGCAGAAGCAATGAGCGTCAAAACTTAGGCAGAGCTAAGGTGAGGTAACACTTGCCTTACAAGAAAAATTAGCAGAATGATTAGCAGAATGATAGGCCCAGACCACTCGGTTCCTCTGTCCTCAAATTGCTCTGTGGTCCACCTAATACTTGGGGTGGAACTGTGACCATCCCAGATCAATGCATGGACAAGGCCTTCTGTGGCTAGTTACCTCTCATCCTCCATCCTTTGGACATGGCGGGCAGACTTTTTCCTCTCCTGCACGCCGAGGGATGCAGTCTGTCAGGTTTGAGAGGAATGCATTTAACTAAATTACCATATCGGCGTCTGTCTCAAAGCACCTCTGAACTCTGTGCCTACTTCCTGTGAGGTGCCTGCAGGGTCCATGGGACAGTGCTGTGCTCCTCACCATTCAGTTTGGACTGTCCTGAAATCCAGGCATGTCTGAGCGTTGGCCAGGCTGTCTCGGCGTTCCACTAGGAGGCAAAATGGCATCTTGAGAGCTGGGGGAAGGGAGGAGGGGGATGGATCTGGGTTGCGATGGGAAGGAAAGGAGAGGCTATGGCAAAGCAGTGTGACAGGTAGAAGAGAGAGGAGCCAAGTTCACCCACCGTTAGACTCAGAAGAGCTATCCTGGGCCTTCATATGTGAAGTATTCAGTCCTCTTCATTACCGTCCATGTGATGGAAAATTACTGCCCTTCTGTTCCCGCTTTGCCGTGCTATGGCACAAGCACTTTTCAAAAGGTGCTTATCCTCACTCTTAATGTGTAGTAATGGGATCACCATTTAAAAAAAATCAATACACCCATCACATTAAAAACCAGGGCTTATAGATTTGTCTGTCAGGAGCTGTTTTTAATAGCTCTGTTTTCTAACACCTTGACACCGTCTTTTCCCCCAAAGTAATCTGGCAACGTAGAGTCTCTTATTATTCTTAAATATTTTGCGTGGTAGCCATTCCAGACTGGCTGACGGAAATAGTTATTATGTAACATGCTCTTAATAGCGCGGGGCAAAGTTAGCTTTCCAGTAACTCTGAAAAATTAAATGAGAACTATATATTTCCATTTCGTAATTTCCTGAGTTAATGGAAAGATTGTCCTGAAAACTGGGGTGTGATCAAAAGCCAATTCCCCCTGCAATACCCTGTCTTTCAGTTGACTTGTAACTCCTGGACCGTGCAACTGTTACCTGCACAAATTTCTCTAACCTTGCTACACTGTAGGGACACACACCTTTACTTAGTTCCTAGGCTCAAGGTGCAACCCTGTGAATTTACACACCCACCCTTTCCCAATTCCTAGGGCGCAGGGTGCATCTTCTTGCGGGTTTTGCAGGATCTTTAGCCACTGAAAGAGCCTCACACAGTAATGTCCTTATCCTCTATGTATTGACAATTCCCAAACAAGCAGAAGACACATGCTAAGCACACAGGGTCATGCTTACGAATCCTGATAAAGGCAGGCAGACTTCCCCTGTTGGCCAGGCAATATCAGTCTCTCTGGTCTTAGGCTGTGTCTCGCAGGTGAGTTCTTCTTTCCAGGTCTTCCCCCTCCTCCTGGTCCTCTTCCAGCCTTTTCTTCCTTCTGTTACTTCTGATCTTCTTCTTCTTCTGCTCCTTCTTGGACCTCAGTTTATATAATGAAACCTGAGTCTTGCTTAGCTAGACCTTAACCAATTATTTTAATATAACTTTACTAACCAATCATAACAAAATTACCTAACCAACCATACCCCACCACCTTAATTGATTTACACCCAGCAAAATTAATGATCCAGCAGACAGAAACAGTTGCAAACCAGACGGAGCTCACACAGTCAAACAATAGGAAAGTGTAGTGACAATGCTCACAGGATGAGGTTTCCACACCATTCTCTATGGAGAAGCAGTTTCTGGCCAGACAGAATGGTGCGACTTAAGTTTTCTTTACCCATCTTGAGATCTGTTTTTTTATCTGGTGACAGTGGGGGAGCGATCAGGGCAAAGTCCCCTCCTCACAGCCTGGGGTGACACTTTGTAATAAGGTTTAGATGGAATGTGCGTATGTATCTCCAGGCCTACAGCTAATGGCTGCTGCTCTTCAGTCTGGCTGCAGAAGGCGGCTTCGGTTCAGGCCTTCCAACATGGCTACAGAAAAGCCATATTGTTACACAACTGGAGAGCTGAGGGTGAGGGGCCAGGTCTTCTACCGCTGGGCTCTGTTCCAAAGAAGGTAGCAACAACTTCTGAGCATGAAGACCCAAAAGTGCACTGTTGAAGGTACAGCGAGGCCATGATGGCCTCTGTCAGTTAGTTCTACTCACTGCCCACAACAGTAATGACATACTGTGAGGGAAGAAGGTTGACAGTCCAGTTTCTTTTTCCTCGTTGTCTAAGGAGAACCTGTTCTGCCCCCTCACTGGGAGTCCATTCCCCAGGAAAGAACAAATCTCCACAGGCCTGTTTCCTGGGGTTTTTCTTACCCTGAAATCAGATTGGCTCTGCTGAGTATCACTGGTGGAACCTCTCTTCTGACTCAGTCCTCACTGAGAGAGAGAAAAACACGGGCTTCGTATTTCCGTGAAGTGCTTTTCAAAATTCCAGTCTCAGTTTCATCTGTCACCGGCCCTGACAAAGGTCCCAGATTTGAACGTCCTCACATAGAGTGGAGAGGCAAAATCCAAATTTGATTCCACTTCTTTGCAGCATCTAGTTCCCTCCTGTCTCTCGTTCTGAGTTGTTGGAAAAGTGATTATCTAAGGCTATGTCTAGACTGCAGAGTTTTTCCAGGATACCTTTGGTATCCTGGAAAAGCTATGCCGCATCCGAGGAACGCATCCACTTTTTTTGGAACAATTTCAAAAAAACCCGACGCATTCTTTTGCCATCCCTGTCATCCTCATTGTATGAGGAAGAAGGGATGTGTCGAAAGAGGAGGTTTTTCCAAAATTTGGCCCCTTGTAGATGGGGCAAATTTTGGAAAAGCCTCTTCTGAAAGAAAAACAGAAAAAGATATGCAAATTGTGGTTTGCAATTTGCCTATCTTCTTCCAACTTTTTCTTTGCAGTCTAGCCATAGCCTAAGGGAGGGATAGTTTTGGTTTCAAGGTGTGCAAACACTGTCTTAATTTATCCAAACCAGCAGGCTTGGCCAAAAGCTTCACCTACAACTCAAACCTGGAACTTTTTTGAGGCTTGAAAACAACATACTTAACTTTCTTTAGTTTTCATTGCTTTGAGCTACTTCGTTTCTGAAGATTAGTGTAATCTGGAAGCGGGATTTCTCAAAAGGTCTGAAAGCTTTTTGAAAAGATTAAGCTCTGCGTAAGTGTAGTAGGTGATTTAGCTAGTTAAACAAGCCTTGGGTTTTTTTTTTTTTTCCTTCTGGAAACTTATTTAAGCCAAGCTGAAACTCTGAATCTTTTCTTTTCATGTTCTTTCTTCAGTTTAGTAGGATTTTTTCCCCAGCAAAAATAACACAGCATGCTAAAAGCGGTATGCATCATTATTCTTAGGCAAAACTATAGTTGAATTTATATACTAGTAATTTAAATAAAAGATTACAAGAATATGCTTATCCCTAAAACACGCACTAGAAACCCAAGTGATTCAGGGTTAAGGTTAAACCTGAAAGAAACCCAGAATGTTAAAAAGTCCCAGAGGGGTAGCCATGTTAATCCGTGTTAATGAAGCTAATTAAGTGTGCTGAATTTGTCCCATTCACAGCTTTTGATGTGAAAATGTGGATGTTAAAGGCAGAGGAAATTGGCTTTGTAGTGTGATAACCAGTTAATGTCTTTATTCAAGCCCAGAACTACATCTACAAATTTGACACTGGAAAAACTTAAAAAACAACAAATAGTCTTATAGCATCTTAGGGTGCGTCTACACTGCACCGGAGCTCAAAATAAGATACGCAGTTTGAGCTATGCAAATTGCGTATCTTGTTTCAATCTTATTTCTAAATAGCTTATTTTGTAATTTGGTGCTATCTACACAGCGCCAAAAATTGAAATATGCCACTATTTCGAAACATCCCTTACTCCTCGTGGAATGAGGTTTACAGGGACGTGGGAATAGTGAGCCTGAAATAACGGCCTTGCTGTGAAGATACGGGATAGCTATTTCAAGATACTCTGGTATCCCAAAATAGTGTTGCAGTGTAGATGTATCCTTAGAGACTAACAAAACATGTAGATGGTATCATGAGCTTTTGTGGGCACAACCCTGTTATCCTGGGCTATGAATGGGACACATCCAGCCCCCTTAATTAGCTTCATTAACACGGGTCCTACAATTGACAGGTACTTCCTTTGCTGGTATATCTTGGTTTCTATTATTTCTACTCCAACTCATCTGATGAAGTGGATCCTGCTCATGATCCTATATATTTTAGTCTCTAAGGTGCAATAGGATGAGTTGTTCTTTTTAAAGTTACAGGCTAACACAGTGACCCTTCTGAGACTTGTTTGAAGGTTTAACATGGAAAGTTACTTTGGAGGAAGATAATTTTACCTCAAACAGCTGGTGCTGTTTGCATAAGGATAAAGTGTATTTCTTCACCCACGGTTCAGTCTAATGTGTTAGATGACTGATTAAAGCTTAATTCTTACCAACTCCTTCATCCCCCTGTTTTACATCTGTATTCCCAGTCTGACTTGTCTCTGCAAACGGAATCTAAAGTAAATGTGTGCCTCAGTTTTAGTGGGCACAGACACATTGTTTTAGACAATGCGTCCACATACCTTGCTTGTTTTTCATGTGCAAGACTTGCATCAGCTTCACTGTGCCCAAAAGGACTACGGTGAGGCAAGAATTGCCAAATAAGATTTGAAGTAAATATTATTCATGCTGCATAGAACGCAATCTGGAACCTAAGCACGGCATCTCTCAAGATGTGTGGTTACATTACAGAATTCCTCACAGTCCACGTTTCCTTTTTTCTCCCTGTGACTTGCATCTCCCTGATAAACATTAGGTGACTCTTTTTTTGAAAAACACATTGTGCTTAAAATTGCAAAAAGAGCACATTAACACTGAATTTTATTCTTAGATCCAGGTTCTGATATTCTCCCTCATGTTGCGTAGTTTCTTACTTGGTGAGGCATCCCATTGATTTCAGGGGAGATATTTGAGGAGTGGGTATTTGAGGATCCAACCTAATTTTGGGTCCTGTAGGTTGTTTATGGTTGGAAGGGGCCATGATGGAGCCAAGTAGGTACAGTCCTGGTTATTTACAAAGTCCTGTTTTCCTGAACATAGGCCTTATCTAGACTTACCTGAAAGGTTGAATTAAGATATGTAACTCCAGCTATGTTAACTGTGTAGCTGGAGTCAATGTACCTTAATTCGATCTTTGATGCTGTCTCTATAGCAGGAGGCCAACAGAAGAAATGCTTCTGTTGACTTCGGTGTGCGAATTCTGGCATCGATGGGGGTGCTCTCAGCATTCAATTGGGCAGGTCTTTGCTAGACCCTCTAAATCAAACTCAGAAGATCTACTGCCACTGCAACAATCTTCCGGGTAGTGAAGATATGGCCACACTAGGAATCAAACAGACAGTGACAGCTTCTTTGCTTATGGCTGATATATTGGAGGTATTTCTGGTCAGGTGTGAGGGGCATTAGGAAAGATTCTGTCTACTACCGTGCACAAGAAAAAGTTCCTTGCAGGTGTGCTCTCTCTCCTTACTTCAATGTTCATCACAGTCACTCGCTCCCAAAACCCCCAAGCCAAACTCCTTAACAATCTTTTAAAAAGCAAAGCATTGCATGGAGCAGATCGGAGCGATCAAATGCATGTTTTGCTTTAGACCCCTTGCTTTTCCACGGATGCCAGTCATGTATTGTCATAAAGTAAAATGGGCAAATGGCCTCTTTAAAGAACACCCTGAAGTGTAGCTCAGTGTTTTTGGGCACATAGGCTTTGACAGCAGCACATTATTAATAATTAATATAAATTAATGGCCAATGAAAGAACATCTCTGCTAATTTATAATTACTGGAAGCTTCCTCATATATTTTTCATAAGCATCTTTTCCTCATAGGATTTTTAAAAGTAAGTATATTCGTTTTTTGTTGCTTTCAACAATGGATTTCTGCAGATATTCACTGGACTACTGTATTGATCCATACCCAGAAAACCTCCCCATGTGGAGGACTTTATTCCTGCTGAATGCTTCTCTTCCTTCCTCACTCCCAGTTGTTACATTGCAGGTGGTCAGCCGTGCTGCTTGTTCTGATTGCCTGACGCTTCTGATTACCGGATTGTGTTTTCAATTGCTTATAACTTTGCCAAACTTCACCCATGCATAGAGGCGAAAGTAAGCCGGTGCAGTGTGTAGCTCCTGCAAGAGCTGGCTGAGCTGCGGCAAAAGCCAGCAGAGAGCTGTTTAAAGAGCTGGAAGGAACCCGGGTTGTGATAAAACGGTATCTGAAAGAAACTGAAGTACCTTTCACCCTTGCCCATGTAGGATAAAACTCCATGTTAGGGATCTGCCTCAAGTTGAATTTGCTTGGAAAGTTTCCCTCTGAATGGGTGTTTTGCCATTTGAGAATGAGATTAGGGGAAAGACACTGACGAGCCATGTGCGTCTTTTGTTTTCAGTTTTGGTTTTTTTGTAGCACTGGGGAGATTGCCTGGTTTGTCACTTCCTAGCTTTGGAGCAGGGGAGCTGATAGAATTGCTGGCCTCCTGGACAAGGTGGAAGGGCCGATTTTGTAAACCCTGAAGGGGTGGAGCTGGGGGCTTGCCTCCCCCACCAGCCCTTCAGCACGGCCTGGAGTGCGCCACCTGGGGCTCCGGGGGATGATTTAAAGGGCCCAGACAGGGCCCTGGGGTAGTTCGCCCCTTTCCCTCCCTACCCCTATTGGCAGGCCTGCTTTGGAGCCCTTGATATTGCAACCATAATGTTCTCTTCACAAAGCAAAGGGTGTGTGAGAGACAGAGAGAGGGAGACACGTTGCAGAGAAAAAGTTTAAAACAACACTCCGCTGCTCGTCTCTCTGAGTTGCTGGAGATCAGCACCGTGCCGGGGTTCTGGGTGAGCTGCTAGCGAGCGCGAAAGCAAAATGCCAAAATAGGTTAGTGAGGGAAGAGCCTTTAAAAATAGGGGATCAGAAATGACCTCCAAGGTTTGGGCATCTTGGATGCGTCAGGCACGTAGTGAGAGAGGAGCGGACAGACAGGCCCTATTTGCTGGACACTTCCCAGGGGCCCTGCGGATCACACCCCAAAAGGAGATTCCACCCCTCATCATCACGTATTTTCGGTTACAGCAAGGCAGCGCCATGGCACGGCACTTCGGTGCCTGCTGCCAGGGGTCGCCAGTTGCCAGCACAGCCAGGGTTAATACTTTGCACTTCCGATTTCCCCGTCCCACCCCAACCCCGGGGAAGGCAGGGAAGGGATCCTCCTATTAGTTCCCACATGGGAAAAGAGGCACAGGAAGGCAGTCAGCTCATGATCCCAGGAGGCTGTGGGAAAGTCCAGAGTAGAACAGCAGTCCCTGACACCTAGCACTTTGCTGGGTTTTGCTTTGTCTCTGGGTGGGCTCATTTCTGCTAGTCCAGATTTTGCACCTCCATGCATTAATACCCTCCTTGTGGTCAATGCCCCTAATCAGGCACGTTGCAAAGATGCGTACTGTATATTAGAATTCATTGTTCAACAGCTCCTCGGTATTGCTTTTTTGATACACCGTTCCTTTCTTGCTACTGTGCTGCGTGTTTTCCGTGTGTGAGGAAAGTGCCAACAGAGTGAACTGTGGTCTCCTTCTTTCCTAATTTCCCTCCGGTGCAATAGCCTACAGTAGTTCAGCATCTGGGACAGAGAGTGTGTCTCTGGAAAGGAGCCACGAATGAGCCATCAGAACTGACAGCAGAGAGCAGGAGTGACTAGCGACTGAAATAACCCACACGGGCAATTCCCAGAGCCGAAAGTTGGACTGACTTCGGGTCTGGATTGTGGATAGTGGGAACCCTTTGGACAGATGTGGAAACACAGGTAAGTCACCTTCCCCGCTCTCATGCCCTTGTCCAGAGATTTCCCTGGGCTGTAGCCAGCAGAGTTGCTATTAGCTGGGGAACAGTGTGCTTTTGGTTCTATTTCTGCTCGTGGGGGCCCCATGAAGTGAAGGAAGGTCCCAGAACATGTGGCATTGGGCTGGCATGTCTGGCACTCCATGAGGCATGTAGCACGTGTGATTATAGCATGTAAGACCTGGCACAGGGGGCTTCTGGCTTTCTTCACTGGATTCGGAGAATGCTGGGAAGTAATTTGTATAAAAGAACAGGTCTGCATGGGAACCTGCTGCCGTCCCGTTTCCCTACACTGAGGGACGAATGCAAAGGAATAGTCATAGGACTATCTCCATTTATTTCACTTGGCTTTGGATAGAGCCTCCCAGTTATTGACTTCAGTGTAGCCCAGTGGATTTCTAGGTGCTACAGTCATAGGAATAAATGAGGACTTCCCACAGTTCTTGCGTGGAAGAAATACTGTCTTTTTAATGGTCTGTTAGGGGTTCACTACAGGGAAAGGGAATCCGCTAACGTGGATTCAACCCATTAACTTTCTCCAGCAGTGTTGTGCTCAATGTTGTGCGGCTTTCCCCCTTCCTCTTGAAAGACAGCTGAAGAGAAAAGAAGGAATAGGGGTAATAACAATCTGAACCCAATGTTTAGTTCAGGAGAAACCCCACAGTTGTTCCGGAGTCCGATGTTAGTATTGTGCTGCAGGATAGTCATATTTCACGTACGGCTGCGCAGCTGTTTCCGTTTGCTTAGAGGAATTGTCAGAGGTGGAAGCCCTTATAAAACAATTCTTCTTCCTCAAAATAGTGTTTGCTCTTTATGTGGTCTACGGCGCGGCTTCACTTTGGGCTCCTCCTGCTGGACCTCAGTAAAATATACGTACCGATTACATCCATCAGTCCAGCAGCTTTCAGACGTCCCTGCACCACGACCCCCTTCTGCCAGCAAAGAGTACGACGTGACCCCAGAAACAGGAGCCTGCTTGAGCCTTGCTGTCCCAGGTCAGGAGGGGACCAAAGCCAAACCTTCGTCCCTAGGCAAGGGGCCTGTAACCTGACCCCCCTCTCCTGTTACTCAGGGCTGACCTCCTGGGGGGCTTTATCTTTGGTTGTGGATGGTGGGGCTGAGGCGTCACTCCAGGGGTGGGGCTCAGGCTTCAGGCTCCATGTCTAATGGCAACCCTGAGGGACTGAACCATTAAAATGGCCGCAACCCACTTTTGGGTCCTAACCCACAGCTTGAGAACTGCTGCACTCGTAAATGAAAGTCACGATGGAGGATAATGTTCTGTACCGGATGTCATTGGCAAGAGGGCAGGCAGCCTTGATGGGCCCCTGAGCAAAGTAGTGGGGGGAGCTGGCTCCATGCTTCCAGAAGGGCCGGGGCCTCAGGCAGAAGGGGCAGGGCCTCAGGCAGAAGAGGCGGGACCAGCCCTCAGTGCCACCCCGAGTGTGCCACCCGGAGCTCCAGCAGCCATTTAAAGGGCCCGAGGCTCTGGTTTCTGCTGCTGCCACTGTATTGGTGCCAGGAGCCCCACGCCCTTAGGAATTGCCAGCCTTAGGGCAACTGCCCCCTTTGCCCCTCTGACAGCAGGCCTGCTCATTGGCAAAGGGTTTAGAATCCTATCAGAATGATGGTATAATGAAGGGATTATGTGAGCTCCTTGCCAGATACTGGCTAGTGGAGCAAAGCCCTTATTGCAAATTTGGCTTTAAAAGCACAAATTGAAGGCTAATTTCCGAGGCGCCTTGACGTCAGTGGAATTAACGCAGTGCACACGGGACCAGGGAAGTGTGGAGCGCCCCTTGTCTGAGGTAGTCATCCTCTTTGGTGCCTAGAAAACCGTCCGCTGCTAAACCTCCCTCTGTCCCTGCGCAACTGGAACAGGAAGGGCATCTTGTGTCTGCTGAGCATCGGTGTGATTGGCTGGGCAGGCCGAGTCTGATCTCTCTCCCACCAGTGTGAGCCAGGAGTAACTCCCCTGCGGACAGAGGCAACCTAAGGTCAGGCCCTCGCGGGAGTGGAGCCATGGACGCTGGCTTAAAGCCAAGATTTCCAGAAGTGACCAGTGATTTCAGGCCTCCATGTGAGATGCCTTAAAGGGGGGTGAATTTCAAAGGGAGACTCAGTGTGTGCTGAAAAGTGCTGAGGCCAGGAAAGGTGTCTGGTTGAGGTATACAGAATTACAGGACACTTCTGCAAATGTTCGTGTGCTGGTCTCTGGCTGGAGGGAGCTACACTGCGTACGGACCAGTTAAGAGGTCCAGGAAGCCTGGCTCCAGGGCTGGTCTGCCACCCGGTAAGGCAGAGGAGCCAGCCTATAGTCCAGCAGAACAGCAGTCCTGGGGTCCGGGCCCTACCTCGGGCACGGCTGTCACAGGTCCAGGGTCTCAGGCCAACGTGCTGGCTGAGCCGCAGCTCACAGGCCCAGCCCATGCTCAGGCCAGGGCCGCAAACAGTTAAGGGCTCAGCCCTGGCGGCAGGCTGAGGGGGGTCGGGTCTCCTTGGTCTGGCTGAGAGCTGACAAGAGCAGGGGCTTTCTACCCCTACGGGGGGAACCTGCCACCCAAGGTGAGAGGTGGCGGGGGGGGGGGGACGCAAGCCGGCTCCACTGCGTCCCAGCTCGGGGCCATTGCGGCGGCAGCGCGAGCTGCCCCATGGTCAGCGGGGATCCCGCCCGCAACGCGCTGCCCAGTTCACTTCTACCTCCTCAGCCAGTGCTGGGTTGGCTACTTCCCAGCTCCCCCGGGGGCCTACCTGGCTCAGTCCTCTGGGTCCGCAGGGGGCGGCGGCACTGGCCGAGAGTCCCTCGGCTTCAGGCCGGGGCCCAGCAGCGGTTCAGTCCAGTTCTCCCTTTGAGGGGGGTGCGGTTGGGCCTTCCCCCATGGGAGCTTGGGCAGAGCATCTGGACTGCTCTGTGGCTGGGGCCCAACTGAGCTCTGAGCTCCCGCTCTTATTCTTCCGGCCCCGCCTTTCTGCTTCCTGTGGGTGGGGCTGGGTGACTCTGGCCCCGCCCACCAAAAGGTCTTAAGGAGTCCTTACTGGTGAGAGGGGGGGCCACGCTGCCTCACTACACTTACCCTGACTGCTTAATATGCCACACAGAAATGTACACTGAACGTTTTCTAGTAGATTTTATTTCCTTTCATTTCTGGTCCCTTTTTTTTTAATGAAACCCTCACCCCACAAAACTCAAACAGCCCTCCAGACCACACTAATGTAGCCTTCTGTTCTTATCACCCATGAATATTTCATACCAAATTTCTCCATGGTGCATGCTGAGCTACCATGCAAACTACAGTATAGAACACACTCAGACACTGAGGGTACATCTAGACTACAAGCTTTTGTCGACAGAGGCTTTGTCGACAGATACTGTTGACAAAGCTTCTGTTGACAAAGAGCGTCTAGACTACATCCAGATCTGTCGACAAAGCAAGCCGCTTTGTCGACATGACAGTGTAGACGCAAAGGACAGTGTAGATGCAATGACGCAAAGGACAGAACTCTGTCGACAAAAGGCGTTATTCCTCGTAGAATGAGGTTTACCGGCGTCGACAAAACTGCCGAGTTCTGTCGATGTTATGTCGACAGAACTCAGCGGTAGTGTAGATGCAGGTATAGTTTTGTTGACAAAAGTCCACTTTTGTCGACAAAACCCTGTAGTCTAGACACACCCTGACAGCCACGTGCTTATTCCTGTTTATAGTTTTGCAGTTCAGACTGTATATTGTGAATGTGGATTTAAGATGTCTGGGAAACCGAAAGCAAGATAGAAAGTAAGTGACATTGGGGCCTAATCTGTTCCTTTTGAAAGTCCAGTTTGGAAGCACTGTGCAAACCTTCCTAAGTGTGAAAATGCATTGCCTTCCCCGGAATTGCACTTTTCATGTTCAGTGAAAGCTGCCTTGAAGAACGGACCAGCGAAATGGGCCTGTGTGAGAACCTAAAGGATGAGCAAAAAATGGCTGCTTCGTAGATTTGCACCTGTTTACTGAGATCACAGACCTGGCGTAATCATCTGAAATCTTCTTCTCGCGCTTGATCTATGCCATTTTGAGTGTGTGTTGAACTGTAGAGTGGATAGAGAGCTGTTCTGATCTGTTACATAGAGACAAAAGGTGCAAAAATAGTCAAGACATGTCAAGTCACCAACAATATATATGAAGCCCGGTTGAGACCAGACCTCCCACAAACCAAAAGAGAACATTTCCTAAGCAAAGGACCAAACACATTCGTGTTCGTTTGCTACCTTAGCACCTCAAAAAACATTTACGAATTTCCCTGTCCAACACCCAAGCCTGCGGATGGGGGAGGGGCAAAGAGGGCTTGTCAATTCTAAAGATCCAGAGCTCCCGGTCGGGACAGCAGTGGCAGCTGGAGCCCCGGACCGTTTAGGGCTCTCCGGCTGGCTCTGAGGGCTGGCGGGGTGGGGAAGGTGCTATGTCGTCTGGACAGTGCTGGAGACGGGCTTCCTAGCCCCGTCCCTTCAAGCCAAGGCCTCACCCCTTCCGAGAGCACAGAGCTGGCCCTCCCTCACGTTGCCCAGGGTCCCAGCAATCAGCTCCTCTCCCAACACCCCTGTGAGACAGGAAAGGAATATTCCCATTGTACAGATGGAACGGAGGCCCGGAAACAGTGACTTGCCGAAAGTCAGAGGAAGACTGTGAGTCAGAGCTGGGGATTTAATCCAATCCAATGCCTTAACCACAGTACCATTCTTCTTCTCTAGCGGTGTGTGTTGTCCAGCTATGGTGGTGTGAAACCAGTCTTGTAGGAGATAGTTTAAAGGGAAACTCGTTTTCGATGGAGACAACTTTCCACGTGTCTCTTAGCCATCCATCCAGCATGGAGCATTGACTTCTCTCCATTCAGTAGTAACTGTGGTCCATAAAGCTAATCATCTCACCCATTTATTTTCTTTACAGTTAATTACTTTCAGCAGCTCCTAGTCTGTACTGGGAAGCTCACCTGGTTCACAGAACATCAAACCATGCTGGCTTTCCATCAGAAGTCACCATTTTAATTTTGGATGCTTTCCCCAAGGATACGCCAAGGAACTCAGCTGCCCACAATCGCCAACGTCTGTGGAAACTTATCTGCGACGGGTTACTTGGGTATGGTTTTGGCACAGCAGCCTGTAGGAGGTCAGAGGAGAGCAGTGACCAGAAAGGCTCTGAATAAGACTTTGGGACACTTCCTTTTGGGTAAAGGCAGTGGTGGCTCGTGACTCTTTTGACAAGCCAGGCAGAAATCATGCAGTAGTTATTTCTACCACTGCTGGATACAATTCACTGGGCCAAGATCAGTCTGACATAAGATTGATTTTGGGGATTGGCTTATGGTCAGCTCAACTTTTGAGGATGATTCTGAACTGTCCTACCACAGGGCCACAGAGTTCAGAGCAGTTATTTTAGTGTCAGAATTGGTTCTTGACTTGTATTTGTGCCCTTGCGGTCAGAATCGATTGGGATTTGGATTGTCCATCTCCTTCCAAAGCCAATGCTGGTGTAGCTCCATGGAGCCCTTTCTCCACCCTTGGGCCGATCTAATCCGACCATCCACTG
Organism: Rafetus swinhoei; assembly: GCA_019425775.1. NCBI lineage: Eukaryota > Metazoa > Chordata > Testudines > Trionychidae > Rafetus > Rafetus swinhoei. The sequence continues at coordinate 75,686,533 of CM033439.1, forward strand.
GCTTACACAGCAAATGAGTTGGTCCCTTACTAATATGCGTTACTTGTCTTCTACCTCTTTTGGATTTAGTCTGCAGATCAGCTGCAATTTCGGGCAATGATTGTAATGATTTTGTTATACACTATCACTTGCTTCAGCAAAGGGCACTGCGCTGATAGCGGTGTGAAGGTGCGCGTGGCGTGGTCGTGTGCTGGTGTAATTGTGGCCGTGTGTACACTCCCAGCACCACACCCATCACCCCGAATGGCCCCCCTTTTGCAACAGGTCTTTGGTTCCGCCCTTCCCTAGCCAGTGGGAGGGACACTTTCAAAGACTTTCTCAGACCCCATTTGTAAGGCTTCTGCTGTGCCAGTCTTTAAGTCTATTCCCAGGTAATAGCAGAGGCAGCAATACCGTGAGAGCGTTGAACACAAGATTTGTTTCCAATGACGATTTTTAGCATATTTAAAGGTCACCCCAAAAACCCATATACATCATGCATTGCTACAGAGTTACTGATTAACATTAAATTGATTCCAAAGTTTAATATTAACACTAATATTTGCATCAAACCTATGACAAGTGGGTACTTTTAAGTATCTTTTTATACCAGGCCTTTTATTTAGACAATTTGTCGTTGAGGCCAGTGTGTTCAATACCCTCTTAGAATCCTTGCATGGGCACTTTAATTGAATGATATCATATAATGATATCATTGGGGGTTTTGATGAATTAAAAGGGGGGGCTGTCATGCATATAACAGCCCCCTTTTGCATCTGTCTTCAGATTTCAGCACTATGTCTTCACTCCCTACTTCCCTCCCTCCTTAGGTTTAACCTGTTCTCTGTTATTTTCAGACTTTATTTTCCCACCTCCCTTTCCTGGAGGGCCATAATCTCAGTTTTTTTCCTTTCCAGGGCCTTGTTTGCTGACCAGGTCTATTCGTTATTTTCTGCGCCTTTGAGCTGCCATGTATGGGTCGGTTTCTCCTTCCCCTACCAGGGAGGTAATTTGCATCCACCCAGATGCTTTCTAGCTAGCTTTTGGAGCATTTCTGCATTTCTGCTGAGCATGGGTGGTGGGTGTGATCCCAGACACAGAAGCCCCGCTGGAAATATTTGCTTAATCTCCAGTAGCCATGATGTGAAAGAAGGATAATTATTTGGCTGGCTGTTGAGGTATGCACAGCAATGACAACAGATAGACCTGCCTAAGAGCATCCTTTCATGATCAGAAATGCTTGACTGTTGGCTGCACAGACATTGGAGAGCAGAGCTGGGGGGAGTCCACGGATGGCACCGTCAGTGACGGCCTTTCCCTGCAACACCAAGAGTGTGTCTAGACTACAGGGTTTTGTCGACAAAACAGGTATGTCAACAAAACTATACCTGTGTCTACACTGCCGCTGAGTTCTGTCGACATAATGTCGACAGAACTCGGCAGTTTTGTCGACGGCTGTAAACCTCATTTTATGAGGAATAACGCCTTTTGTCAACAGAGTTCTGTCGACAGAAGGCGTTATTGCAGCTACACTGTCCTTTGCGTCTACACTGTCATGTCGACAAAGCGGCTTGCTTTGTCGACAGAACTGGATGTAGTCTAGACGCTCTTTGTTGATAGAAGCTTTGTCAACAGTATCTGTCGACAAAACTTCTGTCGACAAAAGCCTGTAGTCTAGACGTACTCCAAGAGATACACCAAATGGCCTCAGCAGGCCACCTACTATGTGCCATTGTAGGGTGGCTCCACATGGCCTCAACTTTGTGTGGACCATTGGTGTGTTTCCTACTGCTGCACTGTCAGAAACCTCTTTTCCCGAAAGAGCTACTGTGAAGAGCTTCACTGAATCAACTCAGACATGCCACAGTTATGGAAATGCGGCTCTTGTCACCATTGCGGAGAACACTGAGAACTTCAGGAGTGAGCCAGGGTCAGAGGGAGCAATGAATTGGAATTGAAACGGGGCTGGGGAGGGAAAAACAGCGATGACTTGCCTCAGAGGTCTGTTGTGAAGATCACCTCAGAAATGTCTGGAAGGCACTTTGCACTTAGATAAGTGCTAAGTACCTCCCTACACTTTTTTTTCACCTGTAATCTTTTCTCAGTGCTATACTTGTGTGTGGTTTTCTCCCTCAGTGCCGCAGAGAAACTCAGCGTCTGTGCTGGAGATGAGATGAAACACATCTACTCTCCCCCGTGGCTATGAGGGGATTGTTTTCCTTCTTCATGGTTACCACACAAGTGGGCAGAAATCACACAAGTTCTTACCTCCAACGATTTGGATAAAAAGGGAAGAAAAGGGTCATTATTGCCTACAGCTATAAAAGGGGACATGGGAGGCAGGTCATAGGTGGCCAGTTAGATGGAACGTGAATTTTTTATGAACTAAAAGTGGCTGTTTTCTTCCCTGGTTATGAGCTGAAGTGCTAGCAGGCTGGAGCCAGAGCATAAGCCACGTAGAAAAATTCACCGTATGATCGCTATTACAAATAAGGTCCCTGCAAAAGGCTAAAGTGGCTTCTGGAAGAATTTTTTATCGTTGATGTCTTTAAATCACTGCACTAAGCCTTGTATTACAGAGCTCCTTGGACACTGAGTATTAATAATGTGTGTAGTAAAGCCAGAAACATATTTTTGTATATGTGTACAATATAGGACAAGGAGCAACAGGGCTTAAATTGCAGCAAGGGAGGTTTAGGTTGGACATGAGGAAAAACTTCCTGCCTGTCAGGGTGGTTAAACACTGGAATAAATTGCCTGGGGAGGCTGTGGAATCTCCATCCCTGGAGATATTTAAGAGCAGGTTGAACAGGCATCTGTCAGGGATGGTCTAGACGGTGCTTGGTCCTGCTGTGAGGGCAGGGGACTGGACTCGATGACTCTCGAGGTTCCTTCCAGTTCTAGTGTTCTGTGTGTCCAGTTCATGATGGCAGTGCACGGGGCCAAGGTGAATGGGTCACTGTTGTGACAGGCACTATCCAACAAGAATAGGTGAAGCTTCCTGCCGGGAAGAGCTCGCTGTCCAACGTGAGAAACCAGAGAGCAGGATGAAGCGATGGCAGCTGATGCCAAGGGATTGCCGTCTCCGGGGCTCCGTTTTGATTTGTGTAAGTCCTTGAAGAGGGTTGCGTTAGGAGGCGCTTGTGTCTCACTTTAGAGATAAAGGGAGGTGATGGGAGAGGTTGGAGCAAACAGCCGGAGAGCCCACGGGAGAGACTGTCTATAGAGTCAAGAGGGCAGAAGGCAGTCCTAAGATGTTCCTTGGCCTGTTGGAATTGCCTTCTGCCATCGTGAGGGGGGCAGTGAAGGAGGCTGTGTAGGGCCCTGGCATTGTTGCGGGTGGCCTTTCTCCCTGAGCTCCTCATTCACTTGCCTGCTCTCCCCCCTTCCATGGGTCCATGCCCCAATCTCTGCCTAGCCAGTGTCAGACTTCTTCCCTCCCCCCACGCCAGGTTCTTGTCCCCTTTCCAGTTAAGTCAAGCAGCCGGCACCTTCCTCTTCAATCCGCCTGGGTGGGATAATTGAGTGGGGTGAGTCTCTCTGGTCAGTTCCAGGGCGTGTCTCTACTTCAGCCCACTGCACCTGAGAGCTGCAATTACAGGGAAAGTCCCAGTGTCCTTGGACCGTGCAGTCCTTTCAATAATGAGCATTTTCTGTCGCATTTGTGGCTTTCTAATAGCACTGGTACTTGTAGAAATGAATCTGCCTCCTCCCAGTGTATGGTAGAAATTGATAGCCACACTGCGGAGTGGAAACCCGTGTGATTTCAACAGTTCCTACAGATCTAGCTGCAGTTATCCATCTCTTACTCATTATCAACCCCTGAATAATCTCACTCTTCCTTTGTGTCCTGGCCTTTTGTATCCACCCATCAGCCCCCTTAAAAGGGAATATGACACAGACAAAAAAAGGTGGGGCTTTGACTGCTGAAATATATCCAACCCCTCCCCTTGAAAAGTAATGTAGACGCCAAGATTGCTGGGGCAAACATTCTAGAGATTTGGGCTGATCGCGCTACGCTACCACTGGTATGTCATTAGGGGTTGATTTTCAACAAATGCCGTGTGCACCTTTTGAAGTCTGAAGAAGAGATGGCAGTGGCTCAAGGAATATAATTAGTAATGCTTCTCTTTTCGGTTGGTAAGCGTTGCTTTTTAAGCTAAATGGCCTGATCAGACGGATGCAAATTGGCATTAGAAGCCTACATTGAGAAACATGTTTGTGCATTGAACTTTTCCTTGTTTAAGTTGGGACCAAGTCCAGCTGAGTTTAGAATATAGTTTGAAAAGCCGGCATTCAGAATTGGAGACTTTATAACAATACCATTTTTAATGTAATTACAATTTTATGTTCCTTCATTTAGCTCCAGGTACAAAGATTTCACTTGAATGTACTCATTGCTGGATCTGCTACAGCTCACAGTAACATTCTTACGCTTAAGAGGATTTTTCTGTGGTTTAACTGTTGGTGTAATATCTTTCAAATATGCTGGTTAAGAAGGTTAGGCTGTAATGGAATAGTTTCATGCTATGAAAAAGCCAGTGTTTTTCCATAAACATATTGCAATTCACTGTATAAAAATTGAGGGAACATATTGCTTTAGCTAGTTCTGCAAAATATGTTCTCATGGACTGAAATTCCATATTTCATGCGATTTTATACAATGTAAATGTGTGTAATACCTTAATTTCTACCCAAACCTGATTATGCATATGGTGCACTTTATATGAACTATCTACAATTAGTTAGCTCCTACATTTTTTTCACAAGTTCTATAGCAGTGTAGAAATCAGACTTTTTAAACCCTAAATTAAAGAGGGGGCACAAGATTTGCATTGATTCTGTGTCCTCTCAAACTTTGTTTAGTTTTGCTGCAGCCAAGCGAAACTTTTAAATTATTTACAAAGGCAGGGAGAGAGAGAATTGAAATCCTTTTGAGTGTTGAATGAATAATTTAAAGCTTTCGTTTCCATTTAATTTCTTTTTTTTTTAAATGCAGTTCTGTCCATGGTCACTTCTCTGGGTGTTAGATTTATTGGCGGGGTTTTGTACGTTGCACTGCTTAATACATTTATCACATAAATACGGATGAAAATGCATTTCTCCCTGTGGAGTTTTTACCTTGATATGTAGCTTTAAAGGAAGCTTTACCCTGAGGGGAAATTCTTCAAAGTTAAAAGCATTTTCTTTACAGGGTAGTGAGCTGGAAAGTAGAGGGGCCAAATACAGCCATCTTTACTCAAATAAAGCCCTGGTGTAATTATATGCCCTGATTTAATTATATGCTGGTGTAATTATATGCTGAACACAAAGATTTTGGTACAGGTTGAACCTCTCTCATAGAATCATAGAACACTAGAACTGGAAGGGACCTCAAGAGGTCATCAAGTCCAGTCCCCTGCCCTCAAAGCAGGACCAAACACCATCTAGAGCAGGGTTTCCCAACCTATGGGTCGCGATCCAAATATGGGTCACCATTACATTTCAAAAGGGTCACCAAGTGTCTCCCCAGGTGGCTCTGATCCCCTGCCTCCCCCCATTTTTGAGTTGCCTTGGGTCACCAAGTCTTCCTGAATTGTCAAAATGTGTCCCCATCTGGAAAAGGTTGGGAACCGTTGGTCTAGAGTCTAGACCAACCCTGGTAGATGTCTATCTAAGCTGCTCTTAAATATCTTCAAAGATGGAGATTCCACAACCTCCCTAGGCAACTTATTCCAGTGTTTAACCACGCTGACAGTTAGGATGTTTTTCCTAATGTCCAACCTAAACCTCCCTTGCTGCAGTTTAAGCCCATTGCTTCTTGTTCTATCCTCAGAGGCTAAGAAGAACAATTTTTCTCTCTCTTCCTTGTCACACCCTTTGGATACCTGAAAACCGCTATCATGTCCCCTCTCAATTTTCTCCTTTCCAAACTAAACAAGCCCAGTTCTTTCAGTCTTCCTTCATAGGTCATGTTCTCTAGACCTTTCATCATTCTTGTTGCTCTTCTCTGGACCTTCTCTAATTTCTCCACATCTTTCTTGAAAAGTGGTGCCCAGAACTGGACACAATACTCCAGTTGAGGCATAATCAGCGCAGAGTAGAGTGGAAGAATGACTTCTCGTGTCTTGCTCTTAACACTCCAGGCTGGTTCCAAATGAGAGAGTTTTCCGGACTACAGGAGGTCTGTATTGTCTAGCAGCATTACATACTCTTCCACTGCTTACTGTGCTTTTAGAGAATGTTTAGGAGTAAATTAGAGCTAAATAACAGCACAGAACACCGAGATACAGGACTGGGGGCTGTAAACAAACTTTATAGGACAGTGGGAAACTTGGCCACACCCATGAAAAGTGGACATTTGGCTAACTAAAATCATTCTGGGCGATGGATGTTTCTGGATAGGAGTTCTAGATGAGAGGTTCAACCTGTAGTCGCGATTTTTGACACAACTTGCCCCAAGTAGTTATTTAGCCATGTCTTTCATATAGTTCTTATGTGCTCTGAAACTGTATCGGATTTTAAAAAAAATTGGCATATGAGTACTTCCCATCTAATTAATGATGGCTATTACACCATAAGAATCTGCCTGCAGGTTGTGGCAGCCTGCTTTTTCTTCCGCTTTTACATTTTTTGAGATTGAACTTTGATGTTGTGTAAGAATCTAGTTTTGGTCCCTGGATATACCAGCACAAATGCAGAGTTGTCACTGAAATAGAGTTACTCTGGGTTTTGCACAGGCAACTGGGAGCAGAGTTTGGCCATTGTAGTTCATGTGTGTGGCTGGAAAGAGATTATCTCACTGGGACCCGTACATGTGAAGATCTGGGTGGAATGTAAGTGACACAGAGCTATGTGAACAGCTTTGTGTGCAGTATGTGGAGAATCCACCGGGGTAGAGGTGAGAGCGTGGAGGAGAAAAAAAATATCATCCCAAAACCCTGATGGAAGAATATGTAGGACACTTGGGGTATGTCTACACTGCATGGCTATTTTGGGATACCTAAGGTACCGTCTACAGAAATAGCATCTACAGAAGCCTCCCATTATTTCAAAAATATTTTTTGAAATAACGGGTGCGCTATTTCACCATCCCAGCAAACCTCATTGCATGAGAGATAAAGGATGGTTTGAAATAGCTTGCTGTTTGAAATTTGGAGCTGTGTAGATGTGCCATATTTCAAAATAAGCTATTTCAAAATAGATTTGAAATAAGATACGCAATTCGTGTAGCGCAAATTGCCTATCTTATTTCGAGTTTAGGGTGCTGTGCAGACGCACCCTTGGTCTGTGGTTATGTACCAGGAGCCAGTGCATGAGCTACAATTTGCACCAGGGTGACTTCCATAAAGAACGGGGAGGAGGATGTTTGCTGCTGCAGTGCCGTGCGTAAGGTCTGAATGCGGGAGGTGGTCAGATTTACGTGACGTATCCTGGCTTTGTCCTTGGACAGAATTCAGATTTCATGTGTGAGTAAAGGGTAATTTGAAATGTTTTTTTAAAAAAAACATGTCCCCTTTTTTGCTTCATATAGTTTTCCCTGCTTTTGTTTTTACCCTAGAAATAACCAGACAATGAAGTCAGGTCTTTCTTGCGCCTGTCGGTCTCTAAATATGTGGGGTGAGCTCACAGCTGCCTGGAAAGCATGAGGCGGGAGAAAGTCTCTCAAGCTCTGATTAGTTAAATGGGAGTTGACCCAAACAGTTTTAAACAGTGATTAAAAATCCCATTGCATCTTCATTGTTCGGTGCTCACTTTTGAGATGTCATAATTTAAATGAATAGCACTTGTGCAGCGTAGACAACGCCTATATAATTTCCTACATATCTGCTATGTATTTTAGAGAGTTTGTCTTTTATCAAGAACTCCTCCTAAACAGTAAGTGCTAGGACCACCAAATTCGGTACACAGCTTCCTCTGATCATAATTTAATGTGGCGTAAGGGTTTGGTTGTGCCAGGACAATGGGATATGCCTGGAATGCGATTGCTTCTCCTAAAACCATGCAGAAAAGAGACAGAATCACCAAATCAAGTACCATCCTCAAAACTGACATAGTTTTGAAAGGGACTAAACCAAGATGAGCCAGAAAAATAGGATGAACCTGGAATAGGATTGCTTCTCAATATGCCTTGAAGAAAAGAGATAAGACCGAGAAATTTGGAGTAGTGCTCTATTTTGGCCCATCTAAATCAATACTTAAGGTCTGAAAACTAGAAGCAAATGTTATTGGAAACCAAATTGACGGGACCCCTTTTTTTTTCGTTAAAACATAGCGAATGATAAGAGCTTATAGGGACAAAGAAAAAAATACACTTGATGGAATTCCCATTTTTTTAAAAAAATTACTAAAATAATTAAATGGAAAATTTTAACAATCCCTTATTTTAAGAACTCCAAAATAAAAATTGACTTTGTAAAAATAACACTGTATTTTTAAAACATCATTTCAATAAAGCATATACATTTTCCTTTCATTTTCCAATGCCTCTCCCAGCCTTGAGTTAAGGATCCGAGCAATGCCATGTGAATCTGCTCGTATAATATATATATAAAACAGAAAACACTCTAATTCTTGACATTTTAATCTAGCCCTCTTTGTACATCATGAAACGTCTAATCTGACTATGTCTCCAGTCCTTCCCACTTTTGCAGGTCACCTTTGAAGTATTCCTGCCTTATGACACATGCCTCTCAATTTGCTACCACCAGTTCACCATAATCCAGCTGTTAAAAATTCTTCAATACTTGAGTGTTGCTGGAATACTTCTACTGGGAATGCTAGCTAGAATTCTTTTCCAGCAGTTTTGAAATGAGAAAACCCTTAGAGGGGCAAAATGATTTCAAGATTGAAGGAGTGTTATATTTTGGGACCGTTTTGAGAAGCCATTAACTCTGTGATGTTGCATTGAGATGGAACACCTACGAAACATGTGGGACAGGCAGCCAAGTAATCGTACAGACTTTATTTCTTACCATCAGTGCTGCTACCGAGCATATGAAGTGCATTTGCAATGATGGGACACAATGGGGTCATTATTTTTGATAATAGCGAGTTGATGGAAAGTTTCTGGGAACTGAGGCCAGTTGGAAGACATGTACTGGCAAGAGATGGAATTCTCTCAGGGTGACAAAAAGGAATGTACGTTACAGATGCAGGGCCAGATTCTGATCTTGGTGATGGTGGTGGAGTTATGGAGCGAGAGAGTGGATTTCTACCAATGTGATTGGAATGAGAGTCTGGCCCACAGTGAAGAATGATAGTCAATATTTGAGTGGAACAGGTTTCTAGCCTAGGAACACCTCATTAAGTATCTGTGAAACATTCATTAGTGCAGTGTAACATAAATAACACCTGCTGGCATGTTTCTTCAGCTAGCTAGTTTTATTGCTTGCAACATGTTCTGAAATGGTATTTTCAGGCAATCTGACGGCATTCCTGGCTGTTTTTAGTCTCCAAACTCATGAATAAATCGCTTGCCCATTTCCAATCACCAGACATCTCCTGCCTTATTGCACAGAAATGAGTATTTATTATTTACAACAGGGCAGTGCTAAGTGACATCATGGGGTTCTCCTCACACCACAGAGTGCATGGTCCCTGCCTCAAACATCTCACACTCTAAATAGTCCAAGGGTGGGGAAAGGAAGTAATTTTAGCCGCATTGTATGGAGAAGGACTGAGGAGCAGAAAGATTAATATTTGTGTCTGAACAGGGATTGGAACTTGCTCTGTTGAGTGCCAACCCAGAGCCTTAACGACAGGACTAGTTCCCATGTGCAAGGGGGAAGTAGCTTCTTTCATTGCTTAGAGGCTCGCAACTCAGATTTCTATTAGTGTTTCTGTTTTTTGAGCTTCTGAATCTAGCTCAGCTATGCTCAGCGCCTTGGGTACCAAGTTCTGGTTCCTGCAGCTACTTAGTGATGAGCTGCCTTCTGGGGAACCTGGCGCAGATACCATCCTGCCATGTCAACGTTCTCAATGCAGCAAAGTAATACCAAGCCTTGATTCTCGCTTCAAAGCCACTTGCTGGTGCACTTCTAGGTCCTTCTGATGAGATTGTGAATTATGCTGAAATGTGCAATATTAACACAGTAATTTTTATAATGAAGATGGACTAGAATGAAACTATGATTAACTATATACTTTGGAATATGTTACACACTAGTGCAAGGAGTACCATGGCCGATGGGGTGCCCGCAGCATTTGATTTAGCGGGTCTTTACTAGACCCGCTAAATCAAACCCCAGAAGACTGATTGCCAGAGCATCGATCCTCCGGTAAGTGGAGAGGTGGCCTAAGCAGGGTTTGAATGGAACCCAAGCACCAATGGAACCCAAGCATCAGGTGTGATCGCAATTTTTTTTTTGTCTATTGCAGGGGAGAAAAAAGCCAACATCCATGTTGATCCCCCAACTCTTTCTCTCTCCCCCACAGGCTGGTGGCTGCTGTTAGTTTTGCATGGGAACCATGAAAAACAGAAGAAATGGCACTTTGGAAGGTTCCAAAATTCTTTACTCCAGTATATCTCGCAGTACAGATGTGTCGGACAGTGACAGTGTAAGTAACTTGCACAATGCATCTCGATGGCACAATTCTGGATTTCTGGGATTTTTCCTTCATACCAACCAGGACTGATTGGTTCTGACCCTTCCACTGCCTTGCACATTTTCTGCATGTAAAACATCCTCGCAGGCAATTTGGAAGACTTTGGAATGCAGACTTTGGAACTCAGATGCTGGGAGGAGGGGGGGCTGCAGTGGGAGCCTGGTGTCTCCCATAAATGGTTGCTCGTATCGCCAAAATAATGAACTATTTAGGTACAATCTTATCAGCTTTGGGCTTTGGCAAACAGGAGACGCTTTGAAGGAGCACTGTGATTCAAAGCATAAGCAACAGAACTCCCATATTTTTCAGATGTTCTTGAGAGCACGTCTACACTGCTGGGCAAAAGTCGAATAAGTGACGCAACTTCAGCGACGTCGGTGGCGTAGCTGAAGTCGAAATAGTTGAATTCGGCTTTTGGTGCTGTCTACATAGCAGGAAGTCCGAGAAAGAGCACTCTTCCCCCGACTTCCCTCACTCCTTGTGAAATGAGGGTTACAGGAGTCAGAGTAAGAAGTCCACCAGCTTGACATTATTTCAAATAATGTCTTGCTGCGTAGATGCGCTCTTTGTTATTTCAGAATAACTGATGTTATTCCGAAATAATGCTGCTGTGTAGATTCCTATATCGACCAGGACCAGGAGCACATAAAACGAAGAGAGTGAACATGTCTCTTGAAATGGGCAGGTGTCTGAAACTGAACAGATCAAGTGAAGTAACTTTAGAGAGGGGGCCAAGCCATCTCTGTTGGATTCATGACTGGGCTCAGAGCACTCCAAATTGAAACATGTTCAGCTCCAGGGTTTGGTTTGGCTCATGGACAGGAGATAGCTGCAAAATATGCAATGGGGTCTGTGTTTGGATTCTGTCCCTCTTCCTTCTCTTGTAGTCCAGGGAGGTTCAGGACTGAATAGGTTTGGTTTGGCCCCGCTTTTGAAGAAACACTTGAAGTTCTATACAAAGAAGACTTACATATATGTGAAACCCCTGTCAGACGTGCACTCTTTCCAAGTGCTTAGCCACGTACATGTTTATTTCTAGTAGGATTCTTGTCCAGGTGTCTTTCCTGGTCTAGGTCAAACTCCACCATGAGCAGAAGTTGCACAAAAAGGCCCCAAACAGGCTGTGCCTTTGAGAACTCTCGTACAGTTAAAGGAGAAGTCCACTGTATTGGAAGGGTTCAGATCACCCTACTTCTCTGGGCCATGAGCAGCAGCAGAGGCACGCAGGAGCAGTGCGAGGAAAGAAAGGGTATGTTAGAGGGATGTGACTCCATCCTCTTGTCCTGTGTAGGAGCATAAGAGGCCAGGGTGCAACCCTTTTACATCAGGAGCCAGCACAGGCCACTCTATGATCTAGCCCTAAACAAATAAGAGTAATGAAGAGTCCAATACAAACATTTAATGACCAGACAGGAAGCTCCCATTTTGTTCCTCTCTGGAGGCAAATTAGGTACGGAAGAATTAACATCTCCATAGAAACGGCTGCATCTCAGAGAGCTTTCAGTCTTTTCAAGGCCAGGTCTATGGCAGTATGTTTAATTTAGCAGAGTTTAATTATAAAATTGGAATTGGAAATTACCTTAAAACAATTTGAATTCCATTGTGGATTGACTTGAGACATTTACTCCCCTGCGGGGTATATTGAAATAGCAAGCAGCGCTGGCATTGTTTTGGCAGGGGCAAAGAGGAAAAAAAGGTTTCTTTGGGATGTTGGTGGGGTGGTTTTAAATACCATTTAGCATGTACAGCTAACTGAGAACCCCATAACCTTTCCAAAGGTGTTAAACCATGTCTACACTAACCGAGTGGTGTTCAAAATTGTGGTGGAAGTGGGGGCAGCGTTGTAATTTCTGGACAATGACCTAGTTCTTGTGACGTTTGCCGGATGAATATGCTGGGTTAAATCCAGAGAGAGCGAATAGGAAGATGGAACCATGTTTCAGCAATGGGAGACTCTCCCCAGCCTGTACTTAAGGGACAATGGAAGAGCTGTTTGCTTTGATGCTACTAAAAACACCTTTTTCCTCATCTAACCAAGGCCTAATCAGAGACGCTGAGGGTATGTCTAGACTACGTGCCTCTGCCGACAGAGGCATATAAAATAGGCTACTGGACATAGTCAATGAAGCGGAGATTTAAATATCCCCGGCTTCATTAAAATAAAAATGGCCACCGCGCTGTGCCGGCTCAGCTGATCGTCGGCACAGCGCACAAGTCAAGACGTGGATCGGTCGACAAGGGAAGCCTTTGTCGACCGCTTCCTTTTGCCTCGTGAAACGAGGTTTACGAAACGATGGACAAAGGCTTCCCTTGTTGACCGATCCGCGTCTTGACTCATGCTCTGTGCCGACGATCAGCTGAGCCAGCACAGCGCGGCGGCCATTTTTATTTTAATGAAGCTGGGGATATTTAAATCCCCACTTCATTGACTATGTCGGGTAGCCTATTTTACATGCCTCTGTCGGCAGAGGGATGTAGTCTAGACATACCCTGAGAGTTGTTCACTTACTTCTTTTGAAAGTTCCTCTGTTAATATTTCTATTACAGAGAAAGGATTTAGCTGTCGCCTGCCACGCACTTGCACTGCGGTGTCCACACAGGCCCTGACGCCACATTGCGAACCAATGAATTGCAGTGAACCGTGGCTGTTTTCCTTTAAACGCCCGTGCAAGGCACCGGCGCTGCCTTTCGGAGATTTGCAGTGCTGGGAGTCCCGGGGCTAAACCTTTTCTCTCTAATCTTCTCCCAAAGGATTTGGTCAACTTCATTCGAGAACATTTTAAGAAGAGAGAATGCGTCTTCTTCACAAGAGATGCCAAGTCAATGTAAGCAAACACTCCGGCCTTTGGGTTTCTTCTAAGTCTCACTCTGGTCTCCCACAAACGCCTTCCAGCTTTTTCCTTCCTCCACTTCTCTAATCATCCTCCCAGATTAGCCAGACCAGCTGATTTTAAAACATCTGACTTGAGAAGCTGCTGCTTGCCCTCCCCCCGAAATACTCGTGGAACGGGGGGAGTATTATTCACCGTCATTATGACATGACTCCATTGCCTGGTTTTCCCCCAATACAAGCCAGAAATAGGAACTGAACACTGCTGCCTGTGGTGCTTTTTAAATGATAATTCAATTATTTCCATCTTGTAACGGACCAAGCCTGCTCTCAGGAACCTGCTTTTTGTAATATACTTAGAATGTTCCTTCTTATTCTCCTTTACTGTGCTGGCCATAGATTTCTCCTTGTGTCCCTTGGCTTCCTTTTTTCTACAATTTCTAGCTTCTGATTTCTAGTCATTACTGTGAATTTCCCCCTTTCGTCCATATGTTACATTTTTATAGGCTGTCTTTACTTTCCCTCTAGAGCAGGTTGTTTTTTTAACCAATATGGCTGCCTTCTTCGGTTCTAACTTTTTGGGCCTGTAGGAAAGCGTTCTTAATCAATGCCCACCTAGCACTCTCATTTTTTTGGATTAAATTCTTCCTCCCCACTGAGCTGGCTCAGAATTGTTTTTAGCTTGGTGAAAAGGATACTTAAGCTAATGTGGATTTGTGGAGCTTTGTGATTAGTTTGTGATCAGTTCCTTTTTATCTGTCAAGATGACATCTAATATAGGATTCTGCCATGATGGTTGCAATGCATCCTGAGTTATGAGGAGGTGACTAGAACGTAACCGCATCACATCACCAAGGCCCAAGGCCTGGCCTCAGCACAGTTATTTTTACCTGTTTAACGCTTTCGGTTAGAGCAGCAAGTTGTATGAACGCTGAAATGCCGGGTTGCAGAGTTAGAACGCTGCATTTAATTTTTGTTTGTTGGGTAGGCACATGGCACTAAGACTTGAAAATTCGTGAGTTGTAGTGCTCTTTGATCTGCTTCCCTCTTGCATAGACCTGAGAGGTAGATGTGACATTTCACCTTGGGCCTCATGCATCTTTCAGTCCAAACACCGTAATGACATAGTTCTGTTCAAGAATTCAACTTTAAACTCCTGCTTAGAAGTATCCTATTTATTCAAGCATAAGTTGTAACACTGTAGGTGCACAATGTATGGCCAACCTACATGTCAAATACACGTGGAAAAGCTGCTCGCTGCTTTTAGTTGTCATTCCGCTATCCGTCATGGAAAGAAAATAGTATTTGTTTTCTGGGCAGAAGGTGTTCATCTGTTTCTTTTTCTCTCTCCGCTCTTCTTGGCAGGGACCACCTGTGTAAGTGTGGGTATTCCAAAAGCCAACACATAGAGGGGACACAGGTAAATAACAGCGAAAAATGGAATTACAGGAAACACACAAAGGAGCTTCCGACTGATGCTTTCGGGGACATTCAGTTTGAAAATCTTGGGAAAAGAGGAAAGGTGAGTGACAAACAAGCTGTCTCCATGTATTTTAACTTCCCCCTGTCTGTACATGGCTTCTGCCCTGTAACTCTTTGCATTAGACTTTGCAAAATAAATTCAAAATAATTAAAAAGAAGCCAAAACACTCAAAGGGAGGAAATGCTTTGATTTTTCAAACCCAGGAACCTGACACTAGGAGTGTGAACAAGCAAGCTGATTTTTTCTCAAGCATTCTAAGCCCACGGCATCTTTCATTGACATCAGTGAGAATCGCTGGAGGCTGAGAATCGTGTACATTGGCCACTTATTTAGGGCTTAACATACCTGTTTAAAAAAAGGCATGTTTTAATGTAGGAAAACAGGGTCACTTTTTGGAGAAAAAATGGGGAATTTTTTTGCAAATGATTGGGACTGATACTATTTTGGGGAACAAACATTGGTTTTGAAATTCTTGTTTTTTCTAACTGGAGAAAGTTGGAGAAACAGTCAAAAATGAACTCCCTCTCTCCTCCCCAATGCACTGCTACATTTTTAATCAGTCCCCACCATCTACACACATTTTCTAGTGAGAAAAAGCCTTCAAAGAAACAACAACAACAAAATGCCCCTCTGTTCAGGTCCTCGGGGTAGGGAAAATATAGGCCATAAAATAGCTCATAGAAAACACACTCTTGGCTTGATCCCCCATTGCTTTGTACTTTGCTCATTTACTACTGTGCAATGCGGCACCAAATGTTGTGCAACGGAAGCACGTTGTCACCTGCTTTGTGTTTTGTCTGGACACAAATGATTCTCTGGCAGGCAAGCGAGAAGGGGAGCAGAGCTTGCTTTGAGACCTCGTGGGATGACTCTGGTCCTATGTATCGCTGCTAACCCTGCCTTATGTCCTCTCTCCTTGCAGTACATCCGGCTGTCGTGTGACACAGACTCCGAAATGCTCTACGATCTGATGACTCAACACTGGCATCTGAAAACTCCCAACCTGGTCATCTCGGTCACAGGGGCGGCAAAAAATTTCGCTCTCAAGCCCCGGATGCGCAAGATATTCAGCAGGCTGATCTACATTGCCCAGTCGAAAGGTGAAAGGCGCTCCTGGCCCACCTTGAAGTGCCTGTGTTTTCCTCCGGGGGCTTGCCTCGTATCTCTCGGTTTGTCAGTAGAGGGGCTAAACTGGGAGGTTAGACACTAACAAAGGGAAAGGAAAATAGATGATCAGGAAATATGCACCAAGAGACAATTCCCGGTCTCACTGAAATCCGTTCCAGTCTTTTAATTGACTTGGCCCCAAAAGGAATGTGGGCTTAATCTGGGGAAAAACGAGGCCTATGTCTTGGGGCAAGTCCGTCTTTTCGGCTGCTGCTCTGAGTGTCCCCAGGCCTTTTACAATCATTTATGAAATGACTCCCCGTGAATTCAGTTGTGCCCGTTGGCACGGAGAGGAAGACAACAGGAAAAGGGAATGTAAGGGTTTGTTTTTAAAAAACCCGGGCTACACTCGGCCCTAGTGTAACCCCGTTTAAAAGTTCAGCAAGTGAAGCTGGGATTTAGCCGACACGAGAGGTGAATGGTTCAATCGGCTGGTGTATTAGCCTTCCGCCAAATAAGGCAGGAGGAGGAGCTCCTCAGCAGAGAGGCAGAGCTTTCTATTAGTGGTGGCCGGTTTAGTCCACCTCGGACACGTATGGCCTAATGACGTGGGGGTGGAGAGCCATTCTTGGCTTTGACAAGGACGTCCTTTGCAGCTCGGGGTAAGTCTTCCTCTTCTTCCTCTCTCCTATGGGAATTAACATCTCTCCAGTGACCTAGTGAGGCTAAAGAGTTGGCTAAATGTCTTAAATCCCCTCGGCCTTGCCCTTTTGTGTTGTCCCCTGCATCGGTGTGCAGTCCTGCCACCTCAGAACTGTAGCTGGTTGCACCCACCAGCCGTCTCACCCACACAAGGTTCAGGGCAGTGGAGAATTGGGGATGACACACGGCACGTATCTATACAGACCTGAAGTTTTTTGCACAGTGCTAGGTCCGTGGCTAACTTGCCTTTGGTACCTGCTCTCGGCAGGGGCCTGGATTTTCACCGGAGGCACTCACTATGGCCTGATGAAGTACATTGGAGAGGTGGTGAGGGACAACACCATCAGTAGGAGCTCGGAGGAGAACGTGGTGGCTATCGGCATAGCGGCCTGGGGCATGATTTCCAACCGGGAGAGTCTGATCCGAAGCGGCGATGCTGAGGTGAGGAACATGTAGTGATGCCAAGCGGGTCCTGGGAAGCCAGCGGAAAGCCTAGAAGATGGTGCAATATGCTGAGTAAATGCGGTCTCGGCCAGAGGTGCTGCAGCTAGGGATTCTGGGAGTGCTTGAATGGGTTTCCAGTATAGGCAGGGTTTAGAGTTTAGTCCAATGGCTGCCAGCACCCCCGCTGTGCAAATTGTTCCAACCTCTCTGGTCTCCGCAAATGCCCCCCCTGCTCTCCATCCACACCACTGTCTGCATGGAGCCTGGCCTACCCCTGCAACTCGCTCTGAAGTGGCTGGGGCTGGCCACAGGCCAGATGGACCTTTGCCCTGGTCTGGTCTGGAAATTCGCATGTGACTAAAACCTGGAAAATCAGAGCACAACCATCATGGCCCTCCCACTGGCCTTGTGTGTCCCCCTTTCCAGTACTGCCTCCACCAGGCCCTTCCCACCTCAATGGAAACCTTCTGTTGATGTTTCTAGGGGTACTATGCAGCCCACTACATAATGGACGACCTTAAGAGAGACCCATTGTATTGCCTGGACAATAATCACACCCACTTATTGCTGGTTGACAACGGCACCCATGGACATCCAACCATGGAGGCCAAGCTGCGGACGCAGTTAGAAAAATACATTTCAGAGCGCGTCATTCCAGGTGGGTGCAATTCTCTGACTTTGGCTCATTCTGCACCGGTGCTACTGGGCTAGCTGGAGTGTTTGTGAGCAGGTGGCCTCTCCCTTCCGTTTGTTTTACATTTCCAGCCCTGACACTTGCAAGGAGAAAGGTGAAGACCTGAATATTGAAGAGTCAGAAACCAGCATGCAAATGAGCTCCGCTCTCCTCAAGTCTATCATGAATTTGTGTTTTTAAGCACTGGAGAGTGGCAATGCAAATTCCTTAAGACTTTAGCCTGGCTTTGTAACTTTTGGAAACCCTGCATCTCGGTGTTGATGTCTGGCAGGAGATTAGGCAAGATGGGTTAGTGAGGATAACTAAACGTTGCATAGCAATGGAGTAGATGACTGTAAAAATAATTTGGTTAGATCAGCCAAAAGTTGGGAATCTGAGTATTTGTATGTAAAATATTATTAAAGCTAAATCGAATACCTCCCCCCTCCACCAGAAACATAAGGCATATATAAGAGGTGAAGTATAAGAATTTTTCAAATGCATTGAGACTGCAAAGCCAGACCTTTCTTTCTTTCTTTCTTTCTTTCTTTCTTACTTACTTACTTACTTACTTACAGATTCTAATTACGGTGGGAAGATTCCGATTGTGTGTTTCACTCAAGGAGGAGGGAAAGAAACTTTGAAGGTAAGTTTGAAAATAAGTGAGAAAAATGAAGCATCCAGAGGTGTTTTGTCCCAATTTTAACCGTATCCGAGGTGGGGCTCATAGCAAAGTATTAAGGTTGCCTGACACTTCCCATTATTACACCCCATTTTGAGTTGTGTTTCACTTTTCCAAATGTTGACTGATTGGGCTGAAATTAACATGAGGATGCTATATAGTTTGAGTCCACCCTATGTTGCAAAGAGATAGATACATCTATCAGCTCATACTCAGCAGGTGGCTTTAGTTTAGTTGGGCATTAGCAACAGAAGTTTATCCAGTGGAACCTTAATCTACTTTAGTTACTGCGACTTTCGCCCCACTCTGATTCTTGTCCCTGAGTACCCATGGCCCTTTGGTCTTACTGAATTAGATGCTATTCTAAAGTCCCTTGCTGGTAGTAGTGACAATATTGGCAGGAGCTGGGGGAACTCTAGTCCCTGCACACAAACCACACCAAAAAAGCTCACTTGGTTACTTAACCGTAGGTTTTAAATTGTTATTTATGTGCCTCTCTGCTGTGTTTTCCTAGGCTATCAATGTTGCCATCAAAAGCAAAATTCCCTGCATCGTAGTGGAGGGCTCCGGCCAGATTGCTGATGTGATAGCGAGCTTAGTGGAGGCTGAAGGCATTCTAGCCTCTTCATCTGTCAAGGAGAGGCTGCTCCGATACCTGCCTCACACGGTTTCGAGACTCACGGAAGAGGAGACTGAAAGCTGGATCCGATGGGTGGGTGCTGGCTTTGCTGGAGGCTATGTCTAGACTGCAGGCTTCTTTCGGAAGAAGCTTTTCCGGAAGAGATCTTGAGAAAAAACTTCTTCCGAAAGAGAGTGTTCACACTGCCAAAGCACATCAAAAAAATGATCTGCTTTTTCGAAAGATAACATCCACATTGAATGGACACTCTCTCGCATTTAAGCTGTGATTACTATGGACAAAGTGGCCACCAGGGCACCTGTGCTTTTTCCTCTTTCCTCTTTTTTTGAAAGTATTCCCTCTTCACCATCCACACACGCCTTTTTCTGAAAGAGCTCTTTCGCAAAAAGGCTTCTTCCTCTTAGAAAGAGGTTTACCAATGTCAGAAAACCCCCTCTGTTCTGTCAATTTTCTTTCAAAAGAATGCGATTGCAGTGTGGACGTAAGTGATTTTTTTTCGGAAAAATGGCCGTTTGTCCAAAAAAACTCTGCAGTGTAGACATACCCAGAATGTTGGTGAGACAGAAAGGAGAGGGGGACCTGTGAGGAAAGAACTCGAGTTAAGCACCAAAGTACTAAATACATTTAAAGAGCTTTCCTATAATTAATACCGGAACCCATTCCCTCACATGGAGCCTGTGCAACTCCTTGCCACAAGACACCTTGGAGTCAATAAGCTTAGTAGATTTTAAAAAGACGAGGCATTGACATGGATAGCAAGAACACCAACGCTTCTATAATGAGGATTAAATGTAAAACCAAACCAAGGTGCTTAAAGAAGGCCATAAACCTTAGTTTCACATGCCTCTGCTTGTCTTGGTTCAGTCAGAGTCTGAAAGTATAAATACAAGTGCAAGGGACTGTATGGAATTTATTTGTAACTTGCCAGAAAGAAGGGACTTTCATAAAGCGTGATGCTGAGAGTCCGTCAGCTCCGCTTTTAGACCAAGCAAAGTGGCCAGACGAAACTTTTCCTCAAAATAAAAACATCAAGATGTTTGGGAATTGACTCTACCAAGGTATCGGAGATTTATTCCTGGATCGTTTTTAATTTTAGTGAGAACTTGCCTAACTGGTCGTCATTTTCTCCTTGGGGTGGGATGAAAAGAAAGAATGAGTACGCATTGGAGAGGGTCCAGCGGAGGGCAACAAAAATGATGAGGGGGGCTGGAATACATGACCTATGAGGAAAGGCTGAGGGCTTTGGGCTTATTTAGTTTGCAGAAGAGAAGAGCGAGGGGGATTTGATAGCAGCCTTCAAACCCCTACCTGAAGGGGGGTTCCAAAGAGGATGGAGAGAGGCTGGTCTCGGTGGTGGCAGATGGCAGAACGAGGAGCAATGGGCTCAAGTTGGAATGGGGGAAATCTAGATTGGATATTAGAAAAAGCTATTTCCCTAGGAGGGAGGGGAAGTACTGGAAGGGGTTCCCGAGGGTGGTGGTGGAATCTCCATCCCTGGAGGTTTTTAAGCCCCGGCTTGACCAAGTCCTGGCTGGGATGATGGAGTTGGGGTTGGTCCTGCTTTGGGCAGTGGGGTTGGACTCAATGACTTCTGAGGTCGCTTCCAGCCCTAGGATTCTATGGTTCTAAGATATTGCCATATGTTCAAGGGAAATTCATCTTACTGTTTATAATTCATAGTACTGTGAGTTTCTTAGAAATAAATCGCTGGAAGTCTCATTCTGTGGTTTGCTTTCACTGTGAGTAGGGAGTGAACTCACGACAAACAGCTCTGTGCACAGCTCTGTTGATCAATAGCAGATCAAACCCCCAAGTCCCGCGATAGCTTTAGAACTGGGCTTCTCTCTTTCTGTAGATCAAAGAAATCCTCGAAAACCCCCATCTGCTCACGGTCATTAAAATCGAAGAAGCTGGAGATGAAATCGTGAGCAACGCCATTTCCTTTGCGCTGTATAAAGGTGAGCGCTCAGCTCTCGTCGGCTGGCTCTCATGTCGCTTGGCTCTTTGAAGGGTACAAGGCTAGCCCCGAAACCTAGGAACCCCGCTACCCGGGTTGCAATTCCCTGGCCATGTCTGTGCCTTAGCTCCCCATCTGATGGGGAAGGGGAGAAAAGGAGGCAGTTGTCCCGGTGTCTGGTGATTTAAGCAGCGTGGTTCCTGGCTGCTTCCCATAGTTCCCATTGCTCGCTCCTGCCATGAGCTCAGGCGCGCTCCAATGGACAGTCCTTCCTCAGCTGGCTCTTCCTCCTGCAGCCTTCGGCACCAATGAACAGGACAAGGACAACTGGAACGGGCAGCTTCAGCTGCTGCTGGAGTGGAACCAGCTGGAGCTGGCCAGCGACGAGATCTTCACCAATGACCGACACTGGGAGGTAGTTAAAGATGGCCCCCTTGGCCCAACGAGTGGGGCTGGGGGGAACAAGGGTGAAATTCTTACTTGCAGCATTTACATGGGCGTCGCTGTGCTGGTGTTTCCAGCGCATGCAGATGTGAGCAGAATGTCCTAGGTGTGCCCGGCACCCTGACAATGCATTAACCTATCAGACCAGGGTCTTCTGTAAGCTGGGCGTGTAACTGGCTGGATAACAGTTCCCAGAGAGTAGTTATTAACGGTTCACAATCCTGCTGGAAAGGCATAACAAGTGGGGTCCCGCAGGGGTCTGTTTTGGGACCGGTTCTGTTCAATATCTCATCGATGATTTAGATGATGGCATAGAGAGGATGCTTATTAAGTTTGCAGATGATACCAAGCTGAGAGGGGTTGCAAAATTCAAAATGATCTGGACAAACTAAAGAAAAGGTCTGAGGTCAATAGGATGAAGTTTAATAAGGACAAATGCAAAGTATTCCATTTAGGAAGGAACAACCCATTTTACACATACAGAATGGGAAGTGACTGCCTAGGAAGGAGTCCTGCAGAACGGGATCTAGGGGTCATAGTGGACGGCAAGTTAAACATGAGTCAACAGTGTGACACTGTTGAAAAGGAAAAAAAACATGATTCTGGGATGCATTATCAGGAGTGTTGTGAGCAAGACACAAGATGTAATTCTTCCACTCCACTCTGCACTGATTAGGCCCCAATTGGAGTATCGTGTCCTGTTCTGGGCACCACATTTCAAGAAAGACGTGGAGAAATTGGAGAAGGTCCAGAGAAGAGCAACAAAAATGATTAAAGATCTAGAGAACATGATCTATGAGGGAAGACTGAAAGAATTGGGCTTGTTTAATTTAGAAAAGAGAAGACTGAGAGGGGACATGATAGCAGTTTTCAAGTATCTAAAAGGGTACAAGGAAGAGGGAGAGAAATTGTTCTCCTTGGCCTCTGATGATAGGACAAGAAGCAATGGGCTTAAATTGCAGCAAGGGAGGTTTAGGTTGGATGTTAGGAAAAACTTCCCAACTGTCAGGGTGGTTAAACACTGGAATAAGTTGCCTAGGGATGTTGTGGAATCTCCATCCCTGGAGATATTTAAGAGCAGGCTGGACAGACATCTATCAGGGATGGTCTAGATGGTGCTTGGTCCTGCCATGAGGGCAGGGGACTGGATTTGACGGCCTCTTGAGGTCCCTTCCGGTTCTAGTGTTCTAACTTGGCAAACCCATGACTATGATGGTGCTGCAGTGTCATAGCTTACCTTGGCATGAAATATCCCGTGACGTCAGGAAGGTTACTTGACTGCCTGAAAACTGATGGTCTTGCTCCAATTCTGTCAGCCTCAATGGTGGTGGTTAGGTCACTGGATGGTGGATAGTATCTTTTGCTCTCTGAGCTGAGGTCAAGTCCAGAGACAGAACTGGCCTTTCCAGGAGTGGATCCTCTAGAGTCAGATTTGGGCATTATGGGGGCAGAATGCAGAAGCCACTGCTGCTGTCAGTGTTGCCGGAACCCAGTCTGTGGCCAAATCCCAGGATTTCTGTCCAGCGTGGGTCAGTCCAGCAGCTTTCATGAGCATAAATGCATGCAAAACAGAGAAGAAAAATATCCCAAGAGGAGGCGTGGTTATTAGCCAAGACTCAACCTGAAACGTTGATGAGGCTTTGGAATAACAAGTTCCATTCTGGTCTGCCTTAGCAGGACCAGTATTTATGGGTGGGGAGTGAGGGGTGAAGGAGGACGTTGCTCGCGATAGCAATGCACGTTAGTTTTTACAACGTTAACCCATTTTAATCTGGAAATTCCTGACGGCGCCTATGCATGGTCTGCCACGGTGGACTTATTGCGGTCACTTTCCAAATCACAGCCATGGCTGGATTCTGAAGGAAATGTGGATCAAAATGTGACCCGTATTGATCCACAACAAAACATGAGCAACAACAGAATGGGGCGGGGGGTGACCTAAGAACTCTGCTCAGCAACCAACAGCTGGCTTCCTGGTAACAGCTGGGCTTTCCCTTGGTTTCTCCCCAGTCTGCAGACCTTCAGGATGTCATGTTTATAGCTCTTATCAAGGACCGGCCCAAATTCGTCCGCCTCTTTCTGGAGAACGGCTTGAACCTGAGGAAGTTTCTCAGCCATGAGGTGCTTACCGAGCTCTTCGCCAACAACTTTAGCAGCCTGGTGTTTAAGAACCTGCAGATTGCGAAGAACTCCTACAACGACGCCCTCCTCACCTTTGTGTGGAGGATGGTTGAGGACTTCCGAAGGAGCATCAAAAAAGAGGATAAGAACAGCAAGGATGAGACCGAAATCCAGCTGTTGGTAGGTAGCCAACCAGTTGTCTAACCATGTGTTCCTTAGTAGGAAAAGAAATGCCTTCCCTATCTTTTGGACATAGCTCATCTAAACAACTGACTAGCCTTCCAGCATGCTGGAGATCTTCGGTGGCATCTTGATCCCTCCCTTTTTCTGCCTGTGGCACACCCAATTCTTAGTCTCCCGGGGACTGAATTGCTTTCTTTTAACCTCAGTTAGTGAGTTCGGTGTGGGAGGAACGGGGTGAAACTTAATCACAGAGAGATGATCTAATGGCCCCTTCGGACCTCACGCACAGTGAAACTATAACCCCCAATGATGAGATTTTCTGAACCAGCTGGGGAATTCAAACACAAAATTCCCATATGAGTGATTGGTTTGAATCCCCCATTGGCGCTGAAATCTTCAGCCAACACTTTGTTCCCAATTTTTCACTGAGTTACTCTCCTGCTGCGTGGCAGGTAATGTCCCGTAACAATTTTATTGGAGGGCTATTCCTTTTGAGTGTCATAAGTGGATGCATGGTATATTGCAATGAAATGAACTGAGGGAAGGTGTCACTACCAGAATATTTTCAAGTTTACGGTTAGAGGTCTGATTTAACACAATATGGGCCTTGCTAAAATTTGTCGAATAGGGTTTTCTCCCTGTCATTCCACTCCTTGTAAAAAAGGCATTGAGCTCTGAAGCCAGTGTGTATTTCCCTGAGGCTGGTGGAGCTATGGAGATACACCTATCTCATAGAGCTGGAAGGGACCTTGTGAAGTTATTGAGCCCCATCCCCTGCCCTCATGGCAGGACCAAGCACCATCCCTCACAGATTTACCCCAGATTCCTAAATGGCTCCCTCAAGGATTGAATTCACAACCCAGGGTTTAGCAGACCAATGCTCAAACCACTGAGCTATCCCTCCCATCCCAGCCCAGCTGGCTAGTGTGGGAGCCAAGATGGCTTTCTTCTGCCTCTCCATTGCCTTCCATTTGGGAAGCCAGTTCATTCTCCAGCACAAGTTAAAGGGACCTAACGGTTGCCGGGGAACGGTGCAGAGAGAACAAAGCAGCAAGATACATTTAAGACGTTTAATCACCTAATATCTACTTGATCTGAAAAACAAAGCCAAGGTTATTGGACTGACTATGCCTTTGCTTCCTGCCAGGATGAATCGTCTATCACAAGGCATCCCTTGCAAGCTCTCTTTATCTGGGCAGTTCTTCAGAACAAGAAGGAGTTATCCAAAGTCATTTGGGAACAGGTAAGATACCATCTGTCCCCAGCCTCCCGAGCATTGGTCTATTTCTCTTGGCACTTTAAGCCTTTGCAAGCATTCGCCCTTGGTCTTCCCCAGAGCAATCCTTGAATGCATGCTCGATAAACCACTGATTTAAACGGTTTAACATTTTCTCCTCTCTCAGTCTTCTAACTATATTGGGATCTTGAAATCCACAATCCAGACCCTCTCCTCACCTCAAGTTTGAGGGAGGGCTTGATTCGGCCTTTCAGTAACCGAGAGGATGCGGGCTGTGAAATTCATAGCTGGGTCCAGGTTTCTGTGTGGTTCATAGCTGGGACCCCTTCACAGGATGTAGCTCCTGGGAGCCGGGCACATGGTTTGACCCAGAAGTCACACCCTGTGCGGTCTGGGCTGTGGCCCCTCGTCCCAGGCCTGCAGTGTAGACTTTTCCTCTGTGCGTACCTTTTAGCACTGGTTAACCTCTTCCTTGGCAGACATGACGGAGGGTCTCCGCTGCAACAGAAACCCTGCTGCACTGGGTGTCAGAGCCCGGTTCACTTGACATAGGTTTGCAGGCTAAAAATGGCAGCGTCGATGTTTGATCTGGGCTGGAGCCAGGCTCTGAGGCCTATCCCTGTTAGGGGCTTCCGGGGGCCTCTGCTTGAATGTCTGTGCTGCGATTTGTAGCCCTGGGGCCCAAGGCCCAAAAATCAAAGTCAGCTGATACAAGTTAGCCGTGGCCAGGCTGTGCCTCTTTTATTGCAGCGTGGGCATGCCCTGAAACACCAAAACCTGAGTGGCCACAGGCTGAAATTTCGACTAGACACTTGAAACCGGCGGCACGTGGAATTGAGTGGACACTTCTGATCATTTTCACCCGGGCCTCCTAAGTCGAGCACCCAATCTGCTAATGCAGGTGCCTGGGGCCATGCCTGGCCAGCAGGGGTCAGGAGGGGTCCGCGTGAGCGTGCTGCATTGTGGGACTGTAGAGAACATTCTGCGCGTTGGACTCCACCACTTGTGTCTAAATTCATGACACCTTGGAGAGCGTGCGAAGGCCATTTTAATGATACAGACAAAACGAGTCCTCTTGAGCCTGGATATGCTCAGTAACAGCATGGCATGATTGTCCTGCATGGGGTGGCTAGACTATGCTTTGTTTTGTGGATCTGGGTCTTCCACTGCTGACATTGTCACCCTATTCACCAGCCTTTAATCAATGTCCAAAACAAGCAAACCACTCCAGAAGAACAAAGCAGGCCCATAACGGGGTGCAGGAGGAAGCCTGTGGGTCATTAAGCAATGGGCCACGTGCTCTCCTCGTACGGAAGGGCTCTTGGTGCTCTGAGCCAATGGCAGAGAAGAATGGCGCTGGCCATGTCTTGCCAAGCGCTCCTGTGACTTCCTGGTTCTCTGTCCCTTTGCAGACGAGAGGCTGCACGTTGGCAGCCCTCGGGGCCAGTAAACTCCTGAAAAGCCTGGCCAAAGTGAAGAATGACATCAATGCTGCCGGGGAGTCTGAGGAGCTGGCGAATGAATATGAGACAAGAGCAGTAGGTAAGCACCCAGGTCAGCAGGCTCGGAAGCATGGGGATTAGCAGCTTCCAATCCCATTCCAGGCACATCCCATTGTCTTGGCACAACCAAACCCTAACCTTGATGGTTTAACACCTACCGAATTTGGGGATCCTAGCTCTTACCATTTAGCAGGCGCTCTTGAACAGACAGACAGACAGACACTCTCAAATCTATAGTAGATACAGAATGTACAAAACGGCTGAGTTAAAGTCTCAGCACAAACCTTTGTCTCAAGAGTTCCAGCCTCCCGATCTCTGCCGCTGTGAGCGAACCGAGGCCAGGGATGTGGAGAGAGCGAAGAGGTGCGCGTGTGACCCAGGCTTTCTCTTCTCCCTTCTGCCCTGGTGGGACTGTCTCGCCTGCAGAGCTGTTCTCGGAGTGCTACAGCAGCGACGAAGAGCTGGCAGAACAGCTGCTGACCTATCCCTGTGAAGCCTGGGGCGGGAGCAATTGCCTGGAGCTGGCTGTGGAAGCAAAAGATCAGCAGTTCATTGCCCAGCCAGGAGTGCAGGTAACGCAGACTCATTTTGTTTCTTCCAAAAGAGAAGAACCACCCCCCTGCCCGACACTCCCGCTTGCTAGGGAAATGTTGCGTTCGCTTCCTTTTTAACAGTCATGGCTGGGTTTTTTCCAAACAATTCATCTATCTTAAAGCAATACAATGGCTGAGGCGCTTACTGTTTGGAAGCCGGGCGCTTCCGAGAGGAACCCCGTGGCGGGGTGAACTCTGTCCCCCTTTGCAGCTGTGAATCGCTTCAGCTAACGTGGTTGTGCTCCTCAAAGGAACATGCTGTAGAACCAGTTCTCTGATGCCCTCGCTCATGGGCGGGGGGTGTCGCAAGCAAGGGGAGGCGTTGCCATCCCAATCTGCCTCATGTGGCCCCGCCCAGGCTCCACTGGAGTCCAGGCCCCTCCAGCCTGCTGTTGCCAAGGCAGGGCCTGGGGCAGGCAGGCAGGCTGGGGGTTGGCTCGGCTACATGTGGGGAGCCTTCATAGTCAGGGTTCAGGCCAACAGGGGCGGCTGGGGCTATGTCGCCTGGCTGTCCTTTCCGGCACTCTGGGGCACTACCCTGGGGCAGGGCCAGCAACAGCCATGGGAAGGCAGGGATCCGATGGGCATGGAAGGGGCAGGACCTCTGGCAGAAGAGGCAGGGCTGAGGGGGCAGGGCTAGCTTCCCCAAACTGTGGGTTCACCCGTGTCCCATGCCCTCACCCCAAGTAGAGGGTTGCAATTGAAACAGGAATTTGCAAAGTGGGCATTGAATGATGCAGGGATGGAACGGGTGATTCACCCCAGGCATTATGCTAGCAGAAGGAAGTTTGAATTTACAGCTGGGGTTCATAGAAGGCCTATTGATGGAGGCTGGCTGAGTTTTTTACTCCCAGTGCATCTCTTAACTTAAGGCTCCCTCAGGTAAGTCAAACCAACTGCTTCTCCTACCTCAAAAACTTTTGGAAGTATTGCCACTTGATCCTCCTCCTCCCGTCTTCTGGAGATGCTAGCTAATGGGCCAGCATTGAGAGGTGAGATTTCGTAGTGGTCCTTCCTTTCTCTTGACCTCAATAGCTCAGTATTTCTGCAGCTCCCAAGACCTCCAGTGCTAAGGAAATTCAATAACTGAATCTCGTTCCATAGAAATTGTTGGGCTTTAAACAGCAAATGCATTTTACAGTTCTGCTTTCTGTGCTTCCCAGCTTCAGTAAAACCTGGATGAATCTTCCTCCTCTTTGCTCTAGAATTTCCTTTCCAAACAGTGGTATGGAGAGATCTCGAGGGACACCAAGAACTGGAAGATTCTATTGTGTCTCTTCCTTTTCCCTTTAATCGGCTGTGGTTTCATCTCCTTCAGGTAACAGAGTTCTCACTGGTAGAAAAACAGAAAGGAAGCATGTCAACATTACCTGCTTAGGGACTAGTATCTGGCTCAAATCATTATAGTGTCTGAGTGCCTCAAACAATGAACGTATTTTAAACAGCCTTTTAAAATAAGAATTATTGTTCTTGTTCCAGCATAGGAGCAATGAAATATAGGGCTGTTGATTAATCCCAGTTAGTGTGATTAGTGTAATTGCCAATAAAAAATAATCGCAATTTTAATAACACTGTTAAACAATAGAATGTCAATAGAAATTTAGCAAATATTTTGGATGTTTTTCTACATTTTCAAATAGATTGATTTCTATTACAACACAGGACACAAAGTGTTCACTGCTCACTTAATATTATTGTTTTTAAAATGGTAAAATAATGAAAAAAAGAAATAGTATTTTTCAGTGTACCTCATACAAGCACTGTGGTGCAATCTCTTATCATGAAAGTGCAACTTACAAATGCAGATTTTTTTTGTTATATAACAGCATTCAAAACCAAAACAATGTAAAACTTTAAAGCCTACAAGTCCACTCAGTCCTACCTTTTGTTCAGCCAATTGCTAAGAAAATTGCACCAGGGTGGGTAAGCACTGGAATAAATTGCCTAGGGAAGATGTGAAATCTCCATCAGTGAAGATGGCTAAGAGCAGATTGGATAAACAGCTATCAGGGATGGTCTAGATCAGTGTTTCTCAACCAGTAGTACGAGTCCCCTTAGGGCTACTTGAGAGAAGTCTGAGGGGTACGTCAACACAACTGAAATTTGGAGAAAACTGAATTTTTGTTTTAAGTTTTACAGCGCTTTATTATTTTTGTACTTTTTACACCCAAAAATTTCATTGCCCGCTCGGCTACAATTAAGTTGTTTAAACAAATGTGTTGCAATGATAAAAAAAAAAATTTTGTGTGTCTGAAAACTGTAGGTACTGAGAGTATTTATAATTTTTTAAAAAAGAGGTACTTTATTAAAAAAGGTTGAGAAACACTGGTCTAGATAATACTTAGTCTTGCTATGAGTGGGACTCTAGACTTGAGGATCTCTTGCGGACCCTTCCAGTCCTATGATTCTATGACAGCACTTTTGCACATTTGCATGGTGACTCGTTTAATTTCACAAGGAACATTTTTTAAAGTCTTGAGGGGTGTGTGTTTGAGACAATCCTTTATTTATCTAGAAAAAAGCCCGTGGAGAGGAGCAAGAAGCTCTTGTTGTACTATGCCTCGTTCTTCACCTCCCCTTTCGTGGTCTTCTCTTGGAACGTCATCTTCTACATCGTTTTCCTGCTGCTGTTCGCCTACGTCCTGCTGATGGATTTCCAGAGGGAACCCACCCTGCTGGAGCTCATCCTCTACGTTCTGGTCTTCATCCTGTTTTGTGACGAAGTGAGACAAGTACGCAACGCTCGTGACCCAAAGTGGCCCGTGTCCAGGTGGATGATTCCTCCTCCTCTGCTAGGCGCAGAAAGAAATGGAGATCTGCTTGAGGGTTACGTGATGCACAACTCCTGCTGAAGCTGGCAGTAGTTGTGCACGTGTTTGTTGAGGGGAACACACTGAGCTGTGCTGTATGTGTTAGTCTGTGGCTCACATCCTCTGAGGTATTTAGGTGCCTTTCAGTAGTATTTAGGCACCTAAATACTTTCTGAGGATCTTGCCATTCGGTCTCTCAGAGCCCCGTGGTGTGAATGGTCAACCTGAGCCATTTAGATTACATTTGAAATGGAAAATGTGCTGTCATGCTCTAGAATGCTTTGACAAACTGACGCAGCTCTCGTGGGTATGTGTCATTTCAAGAATGAGAGAACCAGGAGGGCTGGCAGATTCGCTGGGTTCCCAGGCAAGATAGGGGGAGAGGCAGCTCCATGCCCCAGGAAGGGGCAGGGTCTTGAATGGAAGGGGCGGAGCTAGGGACTTAAAGGGATTTAAAGGGCCTGGGGTCCAGCCACCACCATGGCTGCAGTAGAGGAGGCAGTCGGGAATCCTGGGTGCTTTTGAATAGCCAGGCCCCGGGGCCCGGCACCCGTCACACAAAGAGGGCATAGGAGACATGGCTGTCTTTTAAGGCGAGAACAGCTGTAGTAATGGGAATTCTTCAGAGAGGTGAGGAGGTCGTGGAAATCGTGACTTGTCTGTGGCTGAGAGAAGTTGGTGCTTGGGTTATTAGTTGCTCCACGCAGGCGTGAGTCCCTTGTGAGCCATGCGGCCAGAGGACAAGTGCCGACACATGGCTACCTGCATAAAGGGCATGGCAAGGCGAGCCCTCCCCCATGCCCAGTGTGGCTGAAATCCTGCTACTAAATTTTCCAGGAAAAAAAGAAATCCAATATCAGCTAAACGGGCGCGCCTTTGGCAGTACAGATGGGCCAATACATGGGACGAAGGGGAAAGATTATACGTATCTGCTACCGTGAAATCCTCCATGGCAAAATGATTCTTGTCTTGTGCGGCTTTTCCTGATCAGGGCTCCTGGCCTTTCTGGGCCCCTCCTTGAGCCTCCTGTGTACACCCAGCTGCTACCCTGGCAGCGTGATGCAGGTGGCCGGCCATTCTCAGCTGCAACAGCTTAGTGAAAGAGTGATCAGCAGCTCCCGGTTCAGAAAGTGCAGACCAAAGGGGTTGGATGGTCACACAATCCAGCTAGGCCTAACGCAATATCTTTGATTGGACTAGAGACAAACTTTCCCGTGACATAGAGCAGCTGTTCTTCAGCTCAGTGTAGCTTGAAACCTTCTCTCTCCCACCAGCAGGAGCTGGGCTGATCAAAGATATTCCCTCACCCACCTTGTCTTTCTCATCTCCCAGGACCCACCTGGCTCCAACAGCCATGCAAATTCTTGTCTAAACATCTGTGTAACCATGGTGCATTATTAACCCCGCTTCCCATCCTATGGAAAATGACAGCTACTGCCAAAGCATGATTTGCTCCTTTGTCATGATGTAAACAGCCGCACTGGTTTGCTTTCAAATGCAGGGAGAATTGAGTAGCTATTCGCTGCTCCCCAGCGGCTGAGATGCAAACAGTGATTGGTCAGACTCCAAACATTCAGAAGTATTTGAGTTCTTGATAGTTAATGATCAATTGAAAAATGAGTCTCTTTGTAGAAGTTAAAAATACTCCAAGAAGTCCAGAATGGGCTATTTCACATGGGATACTTTGAGGAAAAAGCAATCCTGGAATTAGTTCAACCCACCACTAGATGCCACCATTCCACTTCAGAAACACAGCCGAATACTTGTATCAGAATTAGAAAGCGGGGTCCTTCACAGACTAACTGTAAAATATGTTTAAAGGGTTGTGAAATCTGCAACTAACTCTCAGTCCTTGGCAATTCTTTATAACGACTGAAGATGCCTTTTACCAGATCGTGGTGTTGATGTTTGAGATGATCTGATGCTTTTATTGCATTTCTTTTGGGATTGATACAGAGGCTAGAAGTACCCAAAGGGGGTGATACCCTTAGCATGGAGCCTGAGGTTCCAAGCTGAATCAGAACTAAAGGTTGGGAGGAGATTTGTTAATGCTGGGTGCTTGTGAGCTGGTTGATGAGAATCGATCAAAATGGCAGAAATCTCGTTTTTGATTGATCATACAGTACTTCTCTCCGAAGTGGCTAGGATCTAGAATCCAGAGCCCTGCCCCATTTCAGGCCCAACGTGGACCCCAAAGTAATGACCCCAGTCCATGAAATTCAGAGCTGGGTGGAGTCAAAGTTACATTTGAGACTGGCTTTCAGGTGCATCCTTGGTTGAAAATACCTACAGGTAAATATTCAAGTGTTCCTTTGGAGAATTTTATGGAAAAAACACCCCTGATCCAGCAATATTTAGTAACGAGTTAGCAGGTACTTCCCCTGGGAGCAGTTGGGAGAGGTGGGATTCCAGGAGTGAGCTACGTCTTGGCTGGACAAGAAGTGAGGGGTCTCAGTCGAAGATTGCTGTGTTATCTCATTGGTGCTCAACCATATGTGTGCTTCCTTTGAGTAGGACCTTACTCCATGTGCACGCTTACTGCGAGTAGGGCCTTACTCCATGTGTGTATTTACTGTGAGTAGGGCCTTACTCCATGTGCACGCTTCCTTTGAGTAGGACCTTACTCCATGTGCACGCTTACTGCGAGTAGGGCCTTACTCCATGTGTGTATTTACTGTGAGTAGGGCCTTACTCCATCTGCACGCTTCCTTTGAGTAGGACCTTACTCCATGTGCACGCTTACTGTGAGTAGGGCCTTACTCCATCTGCACACTTCCTTTGAGTAGGACCTTACTCCATGTGCACGCTTACTGTGAGTAGGACCTTACTCCATGTGCACGCTTACTGTGAGTAGGGCCTTACTCCATCTGCACGCTTCCTTTGAGTAGGACCTTACTCCATGTGCACTCTTACTGTGAGTAGGGCCTTACTCCATGTGTGTATTTACTGTGAGTAGGGCCTTACTCCATGTGCACGCTTCCTTTGAGTAGGACCTTACTCCATGTGCACGTTTACTGTGAGTAGGGCCTTACTCCATCTGCACACTTCCTTTGAGAAGGACCTTACTCCATGTGCACGCTTACTGCGAGTAGGACCTTACTCCATGTGCATGCTTACTGCGAGTAGGGCCTTACTCCATGTGTGTATTTACTGTGAGTAGGGCCTTACTCCATGTGCAGCTCCTGAAGGCACTCACAGAGTAAGGTACCCAAAGCAAGTCGTGGCAGTGGAGTGGGGCCCACAGTGGGAGTAATGAGTGCTGCCAGCGTGCTGTGGTGACGATTCTCTGCTCTTTTCCCTTTCTAGTGGTACATGAATGGGAATAAATATTTCTTAGATCCGTGGAACATCATGGATACGCTTGGAATCTTTTACTTCATAGCCGGGATCATATTCAGGTGAGCAGTGTTCAGTCTCAAGGCACGTCGCCATGGTTCCCCTCAGTGCCAGCTACTGGTACGGTGTGTGTCTGGCTGAGAGAAGATGAACAACGTCACTTGTGCTCACGACCAAACGTCCTGTGTTCCCTAAAGTCATTGTGGAAGAAAACAAGTCCTCACTCTGAGTTTGTAAGCAACAAGTCAGAGGCAGTTTATTTGAGCAATTGCAAGGGAAGACTGCGGTCGGACAGGGAGTCCCCCTTCCTTAGGCAGATCTTCAAAATACAAGCAGTAAAAGACAAGTATATATACCTTCCCATTACATACATTAATGGCTAACGGCTTATTTGTTTGTTAATACAAACTCCTTCCAGATGCTTCCTTATTTTAAGGTTCCTGCCTAAGTCAGCATTTCATTCTTATTTTTAAAGAGAGACAGTGAGAGATGGAGGCAACATCTTTTACAACTTTCACGTGGTTAGGGTTAGGGCTAGGGTTAGCTTATCTTTTGCTCCACTTCTAACAAACCTGAGATGGCGACGCATAAATCCCCTTTTTCCCTTTTCCTGCTTCCACATCATGGATTTTGCTTCCTAGGCACAAAGGCTGGTTCTGCAGAACATCTCGTGGGCTGAGGAGAACTTGTTCTAAGGCACTTTCCTCCTGATCAGATAATGATTAACGAGCCCACAGAAGTTTGGTTTGGGTGCTGTTGTCTGGACTCAGAGGATGGTTTCCTGGATTTCAGGAAGGCCTGCAGCACAGTGCGATCCAGTTACAGGGAACACCGGGTATGGTCTGGCAGACTTACACAGAGCTGGCTGAGGGGTTTAAATGTTGACTCAAGCCATTTCCAAAAACCTTGGTGAGGCCCACTGGCATTGTGCTGCCACGGAACGGCAGACACTGCCATGGGCCACACATGCATGGATCCAGTGTCACTCGCCAGAAGTCAGAGCCGTAAATGCTGGTGTCGCTAAGGTCAGAACCGGGCCCCATGAGCCCTCAGGCATGCTCAGTGGCGATTCCTCCGGTGTCCTGACTTCAGGAGAACTAATGGGTGGCAGAAGCAGCTGCTACTAATGAGTTACAGTCTTGTAGGTCTCCTTTCAGGAGGCCGGTTTGATCTAGAGGGTAGCTTCGGTGGGGGGAGGAGAGACAGAGCCAGAATTTTCCCTCCAACTCTCTATCTTCAAACTGCCCGTTGGAGTAAAATGGAACCTGGCTCTGAACCAGCGTCCCGGTGTTTGCACAAGCCCAGCCCTCCCACCCTCCTCTCCACAACATTCGGGGACTCTGAGGTAAGGTGCCGTTGGTTGGAACCATCTCGGTTTTAGTCAGTTTTTGCGAGGCCTGAGCAGACGTATCTAGTTCCATCCGGTACTGCTGCTTCATCCCGGCTGGCCTTGTTCAAAGAGCTAGAAACCCAATTAACGTCTGAGAGGAACCGGATGGCTCTGATGACAGGCCACGGGGCGCGATGCTTTATGGATTGCCTGTGTGAACGTGGCCCAGCCCAGGCATGCCTGAAAGCCGTGTATCAGCTGATGGTTTGCACGGCAAGTACTAGGCTAAACAGTATTTTGTAGGCAGGACAAAGGGTTCTCCTGCCAGCAAAGCAAATGCCACTGGATTGCTCGTAAAGCTTTGTGTGGTCGGTCAAAATGCTGACAAACAGCATTCACACTACCCAACTTTAAAAGCTGTGTCATGTAGAGTGTCCTTAGTTGTACCTTTGGCTGCCCCAGAAAAGCGGAGCAAGAGGCTAGAATGGGAATGGACCCGCATGCTCCGGCGCAGAATTCAGATGTCTGTCCTTGGTCACGGGGTGAGCGGGGAGGTTTGGAGGAAGCTGCTGGTTTTTCTTCCCAGGATTGTCTGACTCCTACTCTCACTGGCTATAATGCAGCCAGCCTTTTGGTGTGTTTTCAAAGGGCCGCGGTCATTGCTACACACTTCACAATAGAGCTCCGCTCACATGCACAGACTGGATTCTGTGACGCGGAAATGAATTCATACATCATGCAATAAACCTTGTGCATGTATTTGGTCAATTGTAACTCGATTATTGATGTTACGCTGTCATAATGCACTAGTAAGTCGGTGGTATATTTGTGGAGGGATGAAAGGAATGAAAGCACTGTACAACGTGGTGTTGCACTTCACTGAGAGGACTGAAGAGACTGCCAACTCTTTTGCAAAGACTATAAAGTGGGTAACTAAGTAAGCACGCGCTTACCCAGGTTCTCAGCTGTTTCCACATGATTCTGACATAACTTTAGCCCAGGTTTCACTGCACTTATTTTTCTTCCCCAGGCTCCATTCCTCCAACGAGAGCTCCTGGTACTCTGGGCGAGTCATTTTTTGCCTGGACTACATCATTTTTACTCTGAGGCTGATCCACATTTTCACAGTGAGCAGGAATCTAGGACCAAAAATCATTATGCTGCAGAGGATGGTAAGACACGAGCAATCGTCCATAACATTCTAGATAAACGATGTGACAAGCTGTTCTTCTTCGAGTGAAATCCCCCCCATACAGAGGACCAGCGTGAGGCCCGAGCCCAACAAAAGTCCTCAAAACAGGGTTTAATTGAGATTGAAGAGGGACGTATGTAGTTAGTACAGAGACTCAGAGGGGTAGCTGTGTTATTCTGTATCTTTAAAAACAATGAGTGGTCCTGTGGCACCTTAGAGACAAACCAAAATAAATAGGATCATGAGCTTTCAGGGGCAAAACACACTTCATCAGGTGAGTTGGAGTGGAAATAACAGAATCCAAGAGATATATAACAGCAAAAGCAATTACCTGTCAACTGTAGGACCTGTGTTTAAGACTAATTAAGTGGGATGGACGTGTCCCGTTTATAGCTTTTTATGTGAAAATGCGGATGCTAAAGGCAGGAGAAATTGGCTTTGTAGTGCATTAACCAGTTAATGTTTCTATTCAAGCCCAGGGTAACAATGTCAAATTTATAAACGAATTCCAGTTCTGCAGACTCTCTGTAACTGGATAGTGAAATTCCTTTGTAGAAGAATAGCTCCTTTTAAATCCATGATTGAGTGACCAGGCCGGTTACAATATTCCCCTACAAGTGTGTGTGTGTTACCATTCCTGATATCTGATTTGTGTCCATTTATGCTTTGTTGCAGAGACTTTCCGGTTTGGCCAATAGACATGGCCAGCAATGTAGATTTTGGGGGTCTGATCCAAAACCCATGAAAATCAATGGGGTTTTTCCATTGATCTCAATAGGCTTTGGATTAGGATTTTATAACCACTTGAACTCGGGTGTAACCTCCACGTCTGGATGGAGGCCATCTGAAAACGTGGCTGTACTGTGTTGCCGAGTGATGGGCCTTTCACATCTGGCCCCAACCTACTGTTCAAGTTCTGGGAACAAGCGCCTGAGCGCTCTGCAGGGTGACTTGCTGCAGGAATGCGGATGATACACTGAACTGTTTCTCTTGGTACCCTCCTTCCCTAGCTGATCGATGTCTTCTTCTTCCTGTTCCTCTTCGGGGTGTGGATGGTGGCCTTCGGCGTGGCCAGGCAGGGCATCCTGCGGAAGAACGAGCATCGCTGGGAGTGGATCTTCCGATCAGTGATCTACGAGCCGTACCTGGCCATGTTTGGCCAGTACCCTGATGACATTGACGGTAGCTGTCTCCTGGGTCTACCTCCCCTGGGCAAGGGAGGGGCTCAGCTAGGGAGCCCCCAGTGTCTCTTAGGGCCAGGTCCTGCCTTGGACCCAGGTCTGCCCTGAGCCCTGCTGACTCAAGAGAGGCTGGGCAGGGAGGCGGGTCTGCTGGCTGGATGTGACCCATCATGACTGCCCAAGCCAGTGTGAAAGGAGGATAGAATACTAATGGCCAATGTTCCCTGTAAACGCCCAGGAGCGATTCAGGTACCGCCCTGCTCATTAGCAGCGTGCCTGCAGTGGATCACAGCCAGCAGCATGTGTTTCTATTGCTGGTGCACATCTGCACATGCCTTGGTGCACACAACAAAATTTATTCTGCACACAGATGGAAAAATGTAGAGGGAACATTGTTCGTGGCTGGGACCAAGTTGTCAGATAACTAGGGGCGGGACTGGAGACCTTAGAGGGATGTGGTTCATCAGCCCTCTGAAAACGGGGCCCTGTTAGAGGAGCCCTGCTTCCCCTCCCCTCTGGCACCAGCACTTCTCCAGACCTGGCCCCGCTCCAGGTTGGCCTCCCTGTCCCACTCCCCTTTTCTGCAGGCAGCTGGGACAGCCCCTTCGTACTCACTGCAATCAGACCCCCGCCGGGCAGGCCCCTTGCCTTCGTCCTGGGTGTGCTCTCTTCTCACCTCGGGGAGCAAAAGGGCTTCTTCCCACAGCTCCCGCCAGCTCACTCCTGCCTCCTCTTGCCCCAGGCACCACGTACAATTTCGATCGCTGCACCTTCTCGGGGAACGAGTCTAAGCCTTTGTGTGTGGAGCTGGATGCCAACAACCACCCCCGCTTCCCGGAGTGGATCACCATACCCCTGGTCTGCATCTACATGCTCTCCACCAACATCCTCCTGGTGAACCTGCTGGTGGCCATGTTCGGGTAGGTACCGGGGCGCGGGGCTCTGGCGGTGATCCGTGCAGTCTGCGGGAGGGCCACACAGGGGGGACCTGGGTCCATGAGGGGAGCTTCCTCTTAGAAAGTCCCCTAAGGAGTGAAAAGCTGATTTAACCCTCCCCAGAAAACACCAGAGACCTGGGGCGGGGGGTTTGGATGGTTCTTTCCATCGTCAATGTTGCTCTTTGCCACCAGGGAATCTTTCTGCATTGGTGTCAAGTATCAGAGGGGTCGCCGTGCTAGTCTGGATCTGCAAAAGCGACAAGGAGTCCTGTGGCACCTTATAGACTAACAGATGTATTGGAGCAGAAGCTTTCGTGGGCAAAGACCCGCTGCATGCATCTGACGAAGTGGGTCTTTGCCCACGAAAGCTTATGCTCCAATACATCTGTTAGTCTATAAGGTGCCACAGGACTCCTTGTCGTTTCTGCATGGGTGGCGCCTATCTGATGATTGAACTTTTTACAGGCAGAAACTGGCCAGCCTCTTGTTGCCAGCCTCTTGTTGCCACGTTCCCTGACGTGCCGATGATGCGTTTTGTGTCGCATTGCTAGTGGAGTCTGGTCACCCCCCGGCTTTTACAGCACCAGGTGCAGTGGCAATTGCAATGTCTGTAAAACTGATCTGGCATGTCTGGGATTTGCTCAGGTGTCTTTCTGCTGGGTCTGAACCTCTGACCCCTTCCCATCCAGTGCTCAAGCCAGGGGGTTTCCTGGCTTGAAAATGAAAGCGCAGGCCAGCTGCTTACCAAAGGAAGTTCGCTCTGGGGTCCTGCCCCAGGGGCCGGAAGCAGTAATCATGGATGATTAACGGCCTTGATTGCGCTGACAACTTTAAATGACTCTTCATCCCTTCCCCCTATCGGAGAGGTGCTTTTGAATAATTTGACCTTAGAACTCCCTTCTCCCAAAGGGGAGGAGTCCTTTAATCCGCCCAGAGTATAGTTGCTGACTGCTGGAATTTACACCCTATGACCATGTGGGCATTGGAGGGTCTATAGGTGGGTAAGTGCCTACAGCACATGGGCGCTGTTGAAAAAGTTTTCTCTCTGTCCTTCCCAAAATTAAAATATGTGACCTCAGCGGCGATAAACTTCCAAAACTCAAGAGACCCTCCCCCCACCTTTAGGCTGGGTTCTGGTTCCCGAATCAGGTTTGCAGCCAACAACTGTGGCTGCTCCCCTTCTCCCTGGCCTG
The DNA here is from genome assembly GCA_019425775.1 of Rafetus swinhoei. Taxonomy (NCBI): domain Eukaryota; kingdom Metazoa; phylum Chordata; order Testudines; family Trionychidae; genus Rafetus; species Rafetus swinhoei. Next base: position 75,725,677 of record CM033439.1, read on the forward strand.
GATTCAAACCCCTGTAGCTTAGAGGGGTTTGGAATCTGGACCAATATTTCTGTAACCGCGAACTTTCCCTCGTTGATCGTGCAGTTAATACAATGCACCAGAGCAGATGGACAAGTTCTTGCTTGACACACTCTTTTCATGACTCAATCAGATGCAAACTTGCTGCTTGGGTGCATGATTTGTAGCCAACATTCAGTGCACCGGTGTCTTCACGGTCCTGCTATTTGTCTCCCTGACTTGTAGCCCAAGCTCTGTGCGGTGTTGTCTGTGGATGAATGGAAGAAGTCAAGAGGCTTCCTCTAGGGAGATAGGAATGGCTTTTTATTTTCCAGGGGAGTTACCCATGTGTTTAGCATTACGGCAGTGATGCTCCCTTCTGGGGAAATGCTCAGCTGGCCAGGCTGATAAGTCTGACATCTGAAATGTGCTCTCAGTCATTCTTGACTTTATCCCAAATCCGTGGAGTAGTGAGTCTTGCTGATGGAGTGAGAAAGGATCGACTGTTTTAGAAACGGGTGAACTGCTTTGGTTAGCATCAGAATGGGCCTGAGCAAGTCGGAAAATGAAAGTCTGTGAAATCTGGTCTGAGTTTGTCGGCCCTCAATTCCCATCGCAAAGCCGGTTTGTCTGCACGGACTCTGGGAGGTGGCGAGTGTGAGTCCGGCTGCTGCCTTACGAGCTGTGTTGGGGCCTGCACCAGGCTGGGTGTAGATCTGTGTGTAAAACATGTCAAGGAGCCGCAAGCAAAGCACAGTCACGCCTATTGATGGAAGGGGCATGTGACTTACTAGCTCTATTTGTTTGCACTTTGCAATCAAGTCAGAATGAGACCAAGCAAAGTGCCCCCAGGGGTCCGTCCTGGAGCAAGTTTTGTTCAACACCTTCGTTAATGCTCTGGATGGTGGGATGGTTTGCTCTCTGAGCGCGTTCATGGATGGAGAGGTAGCTACCCTGGAGGGTAGGGAGAGGGTCCAGAGTGACCTAGAGAAATTGGAGGATTGGGCCAAAAGAAAACTGTTCAAAAAGGACAGGCTGTTCTCAGTGGGGGCAGATGGCAGAACAAGGAGCAATGGTCTCAAGTTACAGTGGGGGAAGTCTAGGTTGGATTTCCCTAGGCGGGTGGGGAAGCGCTGGGATGGGTTCCCGAGGGCGGTGGTGGAATCTCCATCCCTGGAGGTTTTTAAGTCCCGCTTGACCAAGCCCTGGCTGGAATGATAGAGTTGGGGTTGGTCCTGCTTTGGGCAGGGGCTGGACTCGATGCCCTCCTGGCCTCCTGAGGCCTCTTCCAACCCTAATCTCTGATTCTATGATCCCCGTCAGGTGTAGCAAGGTCAGTTAGGGGTAGGATTTTATTTTTTACTGCAAGCTGATACCCACCAAAGCCCTAGGACAGATGCAGTTGCACCAGCTAAAAAGTACGACATTTGGGAAGCTGCTTTAGGCACAGTTAGCCAGTAGAAGCAGCCTCCCTGCTTGGAAGATTAGCTGGCATGGCTATAGCAGCAGTGCTTCCCAGGTTTAGACCAGGCTGCAGTGAGCAAATCTGAATGCTAGTACGCTAAGGGGGAGGCGGAGGAGTGGGGGGTGGCTTGCATTTTGAGTTCAGGTGTGTTGAGCAAATGGCGGCCTCTGTGTGATATGATTATATCATGGAAAACCCAAACAAAGCATCAAACTCCTCCTACCGTCCCCACCTCTTCGGACCCTCCACCGACTTGTAACAGCGCTGCTGGCTGACTGGTTCTGCAGCAAAAACAAAGGCGATCGTACCCTGTCTGTCTTTAGAACGGCTGCTCCCATGCAAGCAAATACCCTTGTCTAGCCATGGGGCAGCCATGCTGTATTTGCACAGCTAGAAGAGCATCCCCGCAAGCCAGACCCGCACCTGTAGGCAACGCTGCGGACATTTAATCTTCACGGGTCTTTCGCTGATCTCACTTTCCCCTGCTTCTCTTCTTCCTCCATTTTCCATCACCATCTGGCATCCCATGTGAGAGTATGCCGGGGCATCTGCCCCGTGCTGGCCCTTTAAGGGTTAAAACCCAGCCCTGGGGGAGGGCTGGAGCCCTGCAACTGTGGAGCCAGCAGCTGTGGCAGGAATTAGCCAATTAGGGCCCAGCTGAGGGCAGGATAAATAAAGGCTCCTGGGAGGCAGAGACAGCCTCACTCTTGCTCCAGTGGTGGAGCAGGAGGGACCTGGCTGCCAGGGAAGCTGGAGGCTTCCTGACTTAGAGCAGGGCTGGGGAGACTCTGGCCAGGAAGCTCCCAGGCTGCAGGGCCTGGAGTAAGGCCTGAGGGTACTAAGCAACAAAGCCAGGGCAGCAGAAGGCAGCAGGGTTCACACCCGCTTGCCTATGATGAGTGGCCATGTCAGGCTGCAGTTTGCTCCGAGGCAGGGGCTAGGTGAAGACTGGCCGTGGGTCACTGAGGCAAGGTGAGCATGAGGGGTTGGGGGTTCCCAGAGGGGGAGGACTCTGGAGTGCGGGGGCACTGCTGTAGGGCAGTACGCAGGTGGGAGGATGGAAGGGGCATTGGTCCTAGTACACAGAGGTGGAGAAAAATAGGTAACAGCAGCTGTGACACCATGTGGAAGAGCTAATTCCCGGAGTCACCAGCGGGGGGTGTCCCAAAACGGTGAGGCCCACCGTGTTACAGAGAGCTCCCCCTCAATTAAAATGCATCAATAGTGATTTCCTCTGTTCAAGGGAAATAAATATTTTGTCTGCAAATTTAAGGATTTTTTTTTAAGAGAGCTGGAAACTAAAGGCTATTTCACGCTAGATTAGAGAGGTGTTAAGATTCCTGTAGTGTAGCTTAACCTTCTGAAAATCCTATTAAGAGCTCTTGAAAGAGACATTTTGAACTATCACATTTGTCCTGTAACAATGGTAGGGAAAGGTTTGGGGAAGGCACCCTTGTTTTATTTTGTTTCTACAACACCTAGTTCTTGTCCATGGTTTGGGCTCCTAAATTACTGCTCCTAACAATAAACTCTGATGCGGTTCTGGCTTTGCAAACAGCCTATTGTTTAGCTTTGCACAAAATTGTCTGAGTTGGCAAATATTATTCATGCAAGACATTGTCTAGCTATAGGGCAGCCACGATGTGTTTGCAGAACTAGAAGAACATCCCCTCAAGCCAGGCCCACGCCTGTGGGTCATTTAATCTTTCATTAGTCTTTCACTAATTACTTTCCTCTGCTCCACTTCTTCCTCCATTTTCCAGCCTCTCCAAACTAGAGTCAAATTTTGAAACCCATGATGTTTGAGTGACTTTGAAATTATGCAAAACCAATTCCTCACCCTTGCTAATCTGAAAACTTCTGTTAGTTGGCTCAAATAAAAATCTTTACTGGATAATAAACACCAGGGCTGTGTCTAGACTGGCCAGTTTTCCGGAAAATCAGCCGCTTTTCCGGGAAAAACTGGCCAGCTGTCTACACTGGCTGCTTGAATTTCCTCAAAAGCACTGACTTCCTGCTGTAAGAAATCAGTGCTTTTTGCGGAAATACTATGCTGCTCCCATTCGGGCAAAAGTCCCTTTTGCACAAAACTTTTGCGCAAAAGGGCCAGTGTAGACAGCTGAGATTTGTTTTGCGCAAAAAAGCCCTGATCGCGAAAATGGCGATCGGGGCTTTTTAGCACGTCTAGATTGTACGGGGCGCTTTTCGCAAAAGTGCTTTGCGGAAAGCGTCCGTGCTAATCTAGGCGCTCTTTCATAAATACTTTTAACGGAAAAACTTTTTCGTTAAAAGCATTTGCGGAAAATCATGCCAGTCTAGACACAGCCCAAGTGGTACCCTTAGACCAGTGGTCTCCAACCTTTTTAAGCACGAGATCACTTTCTGAATTTAAGTGAAATCCAGGATTTACCTCAAACCCAAATACCTTTGCCCGCCTTCTTTGTGCCCCTTCTCCAAGGCCCTGCCCCTGCTCACTCCGTCCTCCCTCCCACCCACATTCTTGCTCCCTTTTACCAGGCAGGGGCAGAGGGTTGGGGTGCAGGCTCTGGTCTTGGACTAAGGGATTTGGAGTCTGAGGGGGGCTCTGAGCTGAGCCTGGGGCAGGAGATTGGGGTGCAGGTGGGGATTCATGACTGGGGCAGGGAATTGGAGCTGGCTCCAGCTGGGCACTGCTGACCTCAGGTGGCTCCTGGGCGGTGTACAGTGGGGCTAAGGCAGGCTCACCCCTGCCCTGGCCTGACGCCACTCTCCAAAGCAGCCAGCAAACTCCCCCCCCATCCCAAGCTTTGTTGTGCCCCCCTCTGTTCTGTGGAGATAGAATACAGGGTGGGCGGGGGGCACCCTGATATCAGCACCCTCCTCTCCCTTCCCTGCTCTGCACCGCAAGCAGGAGGTTCCGGGGGTGGGGAGGAAGAGGAGGAGGGGCAGGAGATGCACAGTAGTGGGGGGGAAGGGGCAGCTGAAGTGCTGGCACTTGACAGCCGCTTGGCCAAACCAGCCAGGATCACCTGTCAGAGGCTCCAAGATCTACCAGTTGATCCCGATCTCTACTGGTTGGTGACCACTGCCTTAGCCGCACAGCCGTTTATTTTTCAATCTGCCCCTTAGTTACACTGTTGGATCAGTACAAGAAAACAACGACCAAGTGTGGAAGTTTCAGCGCTACTTCTTGGTTCAGGAGTACGGCAGCCGTTTGACTATTCCATTTCCTTTCGTCATCTTTGCCTACGTCTACATGGTGCTGAAGAAATGCTTTCAATGCTGCTGCGAAAAAGAATGCAGAGAGCCCTCCGTCTGTTGTAAGTGGGATTTGTGTGTTGTTTCTACCCCTTGCCAGGGTTCTTGGAGGAGCTGGACCTTTGTCCCCACACTCATTCTCTTTGTAGGTACCGCTTCCCACCACTTGTACTGCTCTCAGTGCCATTGCTAGAACGGGTCATCAGCTTGACCACCAGTGTCCTTAGCAGGTCCAACTGAGTTTTGGCCCAGGTGTCAAAATGGTAAGGTTCCCCAAATTGTCACCCAGTGTTACTCCCATGTGCGACGTTTGCCTGAAGCCAGACTTCATTACACACCTCTCCATAGCTGAATGCTTCTAAACCTCAAATGCTGTGACCATTCCGAGTGGAAATGTGCGTCAATTCCTCTTTCTAATACAAACCCCGTTAGCCTGGCCCCTGCCACGACCATGCCATAAAAGACACGATGTTCTGTTTACAAGCTAGCCGCTAATTTGCTATCTGCAGAGAAAGAAATTCCGCCAGCTCTGGTGCCCCGATTCACCGTCAGGCCCTTTCACATTTCAAAACGGCACAGGCAAATTGAGTTAGTCTAATGCCTTTTTGTATTTCTCAGGTTCAAAAAATGAGGACAATGAGACGCTTGCATGGGAAGCTGTCATGAAAGAAAATTACCTTGTCAAAACCAATTCCAAAGCAAATGACTCATCAGAGGAGTATGTCTGTTTTTTCTTTACCTTCTGCTCTTACACTAAAATTCACTTCTGCAAACTTTTTATTTTTTATTCAGAAAATCCTTTTTACATTAAGAAAGTCTGCTTATATACCAATATATTAATAAAATCAGCCAAAAATCAGCTTACCCATTCTGCCTCAAGTAATATATTGGAGATTTTTATAATCCATTTTCATGAATAGATGTATTTATGTACAACTGCATACCAAAAATGTCTTCCATTAGCTTGCTTGAGTGAACTTGGGCAAATCGCCTCTCTCTGCCTCTATGTTCCCATCTGTCAAATGGGGCTAATTAGATTTTCCTCCTTTTTTTTCAAAATGCTTTAAGATTCATTGATGACATGGGCTATTTAAGAACTAGGTAGGATAGTTTTAAATTTTTACATAGATTAGATTGGGGTCTCCCGTTTTTAGTTGGGACTTGAAAGGAGAATTACAGACGAAGCGTGGATCCACAAACTTTGTCAAATCCTGACATTTGGCTGATTAGCCTCTGAGCTCCTTCAGGATCCAGCTCCGCAATTTTAGAGCAACAGCTGAGTCAGACAAACTGCCAAGAAAAAAATGTTCACAAACTGGAATCAAAGAACAAAGTTATCAAAAGGTACTGGCCAGATTTTTGAAAGATATTTAGGTACCTAGCTGTCATGGAGAACACACATGCAACTTCATTGAAAATGCCACGGAACATACAGGGATTTTGTAGCAACCCTCCAAGAGGATCTAGGTATTCCCCATTTCCAGTTTGGTCACTGAAAAGCCGGTAACTTTGGGTACCAGTATCAGAGGGGTAGCCGTGTTAGTCTGAATCTGCAGAACGAGAAGTCCCGTGGCACCTTATAGACTAACAGATTTATTGGAACATAAGCTTCCGTGGGCAAAGACCCACTTTGTGACATGCATCTGATGAAGTGGGTCTTTGCCCACGAAAGCTTATGCTCCAATAAATTTGTTAGTCTATAAGGTGCCGTGGGACTTCTCTTTGTTCTAACTTTGGGTAGAGGTTTTCAGTGATTCTAAGACATGCAACTTTCCTGTTGTGAACGTTCCATCCTTAAATGCATAAGACTTCCCACATGCTGCTCAACACTGAGTTACAAGCTAGATATATTCACGGGTGGCCACATTTTAAGACAAAGGGGATTGTGTAAGTAACTTGCCAAGAGCCAGTCATTTATACACCGAGTTACATTTGTTATAATCAAAAGCAGGTGCATCCAGCCATAATAACTTGTCTCCTCCCGGAAAGATGAATGGGAGCTGTATATGTTCCCAGACAATAACACCTGCAGTCAATATCCACTTTGTCATTAACCTTCAACGATGTGCATCCAGAGTAGAAGATCATTTTAGGATCCAACAGCCATCGTTTTCCTTGGTCCACATTTTGGGTGCTCCTACATGACTAAATGTTCGGCCATACATTCATTTCATGCAATGTTCTGTTGCACAGTTTGACTCTGAAGCGAGAGGAAGATGTCAGTCACTAGCTGAATTTTTAGTCCCACAAGATTCATTTTGGTGGGGTTTTTTGTCTCTTCGCAGGATGGTACATCGATTTAGACAACTGGATGTGAAGGTACTTGGGTTTTGATTGGTCTGGAGAATATGTGTTTATCTGATATGACATAAATAGATAGGGGACCTCTTTATTTAAGCACCGTTTACACTGACCGGTAGTCAGATATAATTTCCTTAGGGTTGTATTTGTCCTATATTGGGAGCCGTGTGAAGGCACTGTGCCTTAGGCAGAAAACATAGCATGGGGCACAGACATCTGGTAAGGTTACGAGACTCACACGAGGTTGCTCAGATGCTAGGAGTCATCTTGTTGCACTGAGGAACGAAAGAGCAGACACGTTCTGAGCCCTGCAAGTGAGAGAAGCCACAGTGGGAGCCAGGTGTGAAAACAGGGCAGCCTTTCCTGCCGACTGGTTTCCACCAAACTCCAGGGACCAGCTCCGGGCTCCCACCTCGAAAGCAAAGGCAAATTCCGAGTCATTTGCAGTCCGCTGGCTTCGTGATGCCTGCTTGTTAAATCTGTGAAATAGCTATTCGTTAGACCTCGGGACGCTGAGTGCGTGGATGAAAATGGTAACTGGTGGTATCCTTCCAAACGGTCTGTCCTGGGGCAATGTTTGAAGAGGGACTTATTTATTTATTTTATTTATTTATTTCAAATATTTTTACCCCCCCTCTCTATTTAAAATATTCAAGTCGGCTTACAATTAAAAAAAAACCCACAATCAATAAACATATATAAAGTAAAATACAAGAAATAAAATACTGAAATAAAGGCACTTCTATTGAGCACTAGGGCCGTTTCCCTGAATTGTTTGTCAGCAAAGCTGAGTTTGTCTAGTCCAGTGTTTCTCAACCAGTGGTACGAGGGGTACTCAAGAGAAGTCTGGGGGGTACGTCAACACAACTGAAATTTGGAGAAAACTGAATTTTTGTTGTAAGTTTTACAGCCCTTTATTATTTTTGTACTTTTTACACCCCAAAATTTCATCGCCCGCCCGGCTACGACTAAGTTGTTTAAACAAATGTGTGGCTGAAAACTGTAGGTACAGGGGGTACGTATAATTTTTTAAGGGGTACTTTATAAAAAAAGGTTGAGAAACACTGGTCTAGCCAATACAAATAGCAGTTGGCTATTTCTCAGTCACTAACAGCTGGCATTCCGAGGGTAACCAAAGGAACAGGCACTTAACGCGGGGGTGTCACTGTTTTACAGCCATTCCAGGGCATTTTAAAGGACTCCCTGCTAATTGGCCTCAGACATCCCCCTGTTAATTATCAACTGCCTTTGGAATAAGCTAGGCTGACTTCAGAGTAACACGAATCTTGATTTGTTTTGTTTTTGTTTTTAGCTGAACGATCTGAAAGGCCTTCTGAAGGAGATTGCTAACAAACTGAAATGAAGGCAGCTTGAAAGCAGAGGAGGCAAACCGCAGCCATGCACGCTCCTTTATCGACTCACATAAAAGAGAGGATTTAATCTGCCGCTCTGGGCTTCAATGCATCTGTCTGTTAAAAAGGAAGGGTTCCATTAGACGCTGGTTACTGATGCTTCTGTGTATAACATCAGCATCAAAAAGGGAACGCTCAGCCCTGGGTTTCTATCTCACTTGGTCATTCTGGATTAAATCCAAGGATATACCATCGCCCTCTTTCATTTCCAGATGATCATTTTTTAAATCTTTTAAACCCCATCAAAATTGCCTTGTTTTGGTCCCTTGTTGGCTTAAAAGCACCAGGCTGTACCAATGTATGTATTATTTATACTAGAAGTCCCAGCTGAGGTCCCTCATGTGGTCGGAGCTGTACAAACACAATGAAAGTTCTTCTCCCGAAGACGTCAACGACAGTTGCACTGGGTGCTTACGGGCTAGCATAAATCTGCTTTATAGAAATGAATTTTCATTGGTGTCTGCCGTGACTGTGGAAATTGTGCCTTTTTTCCATTGTGATTGTTGCTCATGCTCTGCTCCGTGGGTCTGGTACCAGCCGTGCTCCCCGTGTGTTGTGCTGGATGTAGCTGTGAGTAGTGTAACAAATGTACCTTTATGAGCATATACATTAAATCATAAGTTCACTCTGGCGTCTTGCCTCATTTCAGGGTGGGAAAGAGAAACAAGGTATTTTCCTAAGCCAAATAGTGTTGATTACCGTTGTTACCCCTGTAACACTTTCTGTGTTTCTTTAGCTAACTTCATTTGTACAAAAGCTTCAGAGGGAGAGCCGTGTTAGTCTGTAACTGGAAAAACTTGAAAAACAACGAGTAGTCTAGTAGCACCTTAAAGACTAATAGAACATGTAGATGGTGTCCTAAGAACATAAGAACGGCCACATCGGATCAGATCAACAGTCCATCCAGCCCAGTATCCTGTCTGCTGACAGTGGCTGATGCCAGGTGTCCCAGAGGAAGGGAACACAACAGGTAATTCTCACTTGAACCCTCCCTTGTCACCCACATCCAGAGAAACAGAGGCTAAGGACACCATTCCTACCCATCCTAGCTAATAGCCATTGATGGACCTAACCTCTGTGAATCTATATATCTCTTTTGTGAACCCTGTTAAAATCCTAGCCTTCACCACATCCCCTGGCAAGGAGTTCCACAGCTTGACTGTGCGCTGAGTGAAGAAAAACTTCCTTTTGTTTGTTTTAAACCTGTTGCCTATTCACTTCATTTGGTGACTCCTAGTTCTTATATTGGGGGAATAAGTAAATAACTTTTTCTTATTGACTTTTTGCACACCAGTCATGATTTTATCGACCTCTATCATATCCCCTTAGTCTCCTCTTTTCTAAGCTGAAAAGTCCAAGTCTTTTTAATCTCTCCTAATACGGGGCCTGTTCCAAACCCCTCATCATTTTTGTTGCCCTTTTCTGAACCTTTTCCAATGCCAAGATATCTTTTTTGAGATGAGGCGACCACATCTGTATGCAGTATGCAAGATGTGGGCGTTCCAGGGTTTTATACAGTGGCAATAAGATATTCTCTGTCTTATTCTCTATCCCTTTCTTAATGACTCCTAACATTCTATTTGCTTTTTTGGCTGCCGCTGCGCACTGAGTGGATGTTTTCAGAGAACTGTCCACAATGACTCCAAGATCTCTCTCTTGAGTAGTTGTAGCTAAACTAGTCCCTGTCATATTGTATGCGTAGTTGGGGTTATTTTTTTCCAATGTGCATTACTTTACATGTATCAACATTAAATTCCATTTGCCATTTTGTTGCCCAATCGCTTAGTTTGGGGAGATCTTTTTGAAGCTCTTCACAGTCTGCTTTGGTCTTAACTATCTTGAGCACCTTTGGTATCATCTGCACATTTTGCCACCTCACTGTTTGCCCCTTTCTCTAGATCATTTATAAATAAGTTGAATAGGATGGGTCCCAGGACAGACCCTTGGGGGACCCCACTAAGTACAACCCACTTCTTCAGATGAATGGAGTATGAAAAGTCCCGATCCAAAAATAAATAGGGGATGGCGGGGGGAGGGGAGGAAGGAAGGGGGAAAAATAATGAAATAGAGTGTTCTAGTTACAAGAAGCTGAGAGAGGAGGTGCAAATTGTTCATTAAGTACCCACTGTGTAGTTGGTTGAGTCATTAGGATGTGGAAGGTAGTGTGTTAGCCAGGTAATCTCTTTATTCATACCTTTGTGATGGCTCCCAAACTTGGACAGGCAACCGTTCTGTTTTGTTGCCACCTCCCTATCCCCCCCTTGCCTTACTGGAGGAGTTGCGACAAGTGAGAAGACTTTGAGAATAATTAGGGAAACAATGACACTAGGCACCTCTTCTTGATAAGGACTCTCCAGTGAGGGAAAACATTCTGACAGTCGGTACAGATGGGATTTCTTGAGGGGTGGCTGGGAGAGAGCTAAAAAGTCCTAAAATTGCATTACTCTTTAGTGATCAAGATTTCCCCAAACGTACAATCGCATGGACCAAACCAGAATGATCCCTTCGAGAATAAACCACGGAATTACTAACGTGCGAAGAGCAGACAACAACGGGCAACTTCAAAAGCATCTTATTCTAGTGTGCAAGTCTCTCCCCCCAGGCTCTTGGCCTCATCTACATTACATGAGGGCAGAGGTGTTGCGCCCTGTGGCTGTAGCTTGTGTCGGGTGTTCAATAACACCCCACGCTCCAGCGCTACAACGCACAGAACAAGCATGCTGCTTTTTGTGCTGTGCCAGGTGAAACTGCCTGCACGGCCTATCAGTGGCATTGCTCGTGGTCAGGGGACGTCTCGTTAGTGCAAGTAAATGAGCACTGTTAAATACCAACACTGCAAATAACAAAACTCAGCTGCCCTGAGGACGGGTCCTGAGGTGGCGAGCGGGCGTGGTGGACAACCCCATTGTCACCAGTGTAGACGTACACTAAGGCTACGTCTACACTGTCCAGTCTTGCGCAAGAACATATGCAAATGAGGCGCCCCGCGCCTCATTTGCATATGTTCTTGCGCAAGACTGGGCAGTGTAGACGTGACCTAAGTGTAAATGCAGCATCTGTGTGTCTGTGCGATAAACTATTTTGTATTTCCTTACATGGGGGAGAGGGAGACCTGCATTTTTCCTCCAGGCAATTGTCTGCTTTGCCGCTATTGATTCAGTTTAACACTGCGGCAGTATTACCTCACAGTGGTTTTGCATCCACTTCCCCTTGCCTCGTTAGTCGCTCTGTCATAAATGTTGGGTTTTTATGACACGCCGTTTCATTTTGGGTAGGATGTTAATGCATTGTCAGTACCACATAACTGGCTAACGCCATATCCGAAGGAGCATGCAAATCCAATTATCTCTCCGCTAATTTATAATGTGGGATTATACCACTAGGGCAATCTCTTTCGATAACAGAACATTAAGCAGACATATGAAATGCCTGTCCTATGGTGTATGATTTAGTTGGCTTCTGAAAGGAATTCCTTTTGCTCCGAAGATAGAGGAATTGCTGCTTTCAATCAGATAACTGAAATAAATCGGGGTTCGGCTCTGGCACACATTCAAATGACACAACTTGAAATCTCACCTCCACTGAGGCTGTGGGGCTGAATGAACGTTGAAAGGGTTTCTATCAGCTGTCTGCTTGCAGATACAAAGGCACGGGGAAGAAAGATTTACCCAACTTAGAAAATTAATCCTGGCCAAAATTAAGCCTCGATGACAATAAATCCCCTTCCCTTTGTAAAATCTTTGCTCTATAAATATTGGCGTGTTTCAGGGGCAGGGAGAGAAATGTGAAATGAGCTTCGGTCTGTGGTTCCGCTAGCTGCTGTTGAATTTTTTGGAATGAAATGCTTCTGTGTTAGCGCTGTACAGCCCCCCCCCCGGAAGAACGTGCAATGAATAATGCATTCGCTCACTTGAGGGGTTTTCTGCTCGCAAAAGATCAGCCGGTGGGTTGTTTTCTGCTGTTGATTTGTCTTTGAACTTGGTTGTCAACGTGGAGCTGTTAATTGCTCAGGGCCACTCCTAGCAGTGCCCCTGGGTTTTGCATTTGGCTTCCCTGCCCCTGGAGCCAACCCTGTTGCTGGCTCCTCCAATCCCAGGTCCTGGCCTCTAGGCGGCCCCCATGGGGTCCTGCTGGCCTCACATGCTTCACTGGCCCCCCAGGGCTCCACCAGCCTTTGGGGTCCCCTCACCCACAGCCCCACAGGCTCTGCCAGCCCTCGGGGTGCCGCTTGGGCCTGAAGGGCCACATTGAGCATCTGCTTCAAGCTGGCCTCCAGTTCTGCCCACATTAGCTTGCCCCGGACTCCCATTCAGTGGAGGGAAAGAGCCCAGTGCCTTGCAGGATCTAGGCCTGGGTGCCCGGCAGCGCTCCCTGTGAGGTGTGCGCTTGTGTAGCCTCTCCGGAGAGATTCCAATGCTGCCCAGCAGGATTAGCAGAGTGCCCACCGCTAGCTTTGCACTTCTAGTGCACAGCCGCACACGCCTCGGTGCACATAAAATTATTCCTCACACTGGTGGAAAAGATTAGAGGGAAGCTTGGTGCCCGTCTGCCCGGTGTTTGCGTGGGGTGGCTGTCAGCTCAGCCCACGCACCGAGCACCCCCAGAGAGAAAAGCAGGAGTTGCTACGGCTGGGGCGGAGGAGCCAGGCTCTGGCTGCGAGCTGCAAGAGCCCTCCATGCTATGCTGATTGGCACCCCCGGCTGCACATGCACAGAAGGCAGCTGCAGAGCGGGCGGGAGCCCAGGTTTGCAAGCTCCGTATTGCAAGGTTGCCAGGGTGGGAAAGCTGCTTCTGTCGGAGCGGCGACATGCCTGCTGGGTGGCCAAGAAAGGGACTCATAGTCCTGCCCCGGACTCCTGCATTTTCCTTACCAGGCCGTGCTCCCGCTTACTGCTGCCTGCAGCCCCGCCACCCTGCACCACGCTGCTCACTCACCACTGCGCAACAGACCGGCTGCCCCCCACAGTGCCTGCTGTCTCCGGCAATGCTGCACCCCACCGGCCAGTCACCTCGTCCTGCTGCTCCCCGCCTCCGCCCAGCCAACTTGTTCTGGGCATCACCAGAATCCCCGTCCTGGGCCACACCCCCACTGTGCAAGGCGCTGTACACACACAGAGGCTGGGCCCTGCCCCGCAGAGAGCTGAGCAGCCAAGCACAGGGCAAGAAATGACAGAGGGCTGGAGGCAGCTGGGAACCCGAGGACACACCCAATCCTGCTCTCTTCTTGGAAGCACCTGGCCAGGTCCTCTATCCTCTCTGGCGGGCGCTGTGCAAAATGTGCCAGCTCCCCTCCTTGCAGCAGGGACACTGGTGCGGAACATTTCCGTTCGTAGGGGTGGCCAGCCCGGGGTCAGTTTTCCCGTTTCCAAGGCGGTGGCGTCCGCTGGCCTGATCTCAGGCCTGGGAGCCAGGAATGGTTGAATTCTGCTGCAGCAGCTTTCCCTGGATTTCCTCCACAGCCGACTCCAGTCCTGCCCCTCTGCCTCCCCTGCTCTACTGAGGGCGAGGAAGGAAGGGTCTTGCCAGGGAGGGGCGAGGACAGATGCCGGGTTGCAGTGAAGTGAAAGGGCTTTTAGTGCATGGTGGCAGGAGGGCCAGGCAGCTGCTGACTAACCCGGGGGCTTTCTAACTACAGTCACGACCCAGCACTGGGCCGTGGGATGTCGGGCGCTGGGGCTCCTTGCTGCAGGGGATCAGGTGAGCCGGGGGGGGGCTAAGGCAGCTCCCTGCCTGGCCTGCACCACAGACTGCGCTGTGCCCGAGAAGCGGTGGCAGCAGGCCTGGCTCCTAGGTGAGGAGGAGAACACAGGGCTCCGTGCACTGCCCCGGCCCCCCCGCACTAGCTCTGCACTCCCACTGGCTGGGAACCTGCTGCCGGCCGCTTCTGGGGGCAGCCTGGTCTGTGGGGCCAGAAGCTGCCTTAGCCCCCCCGCTGCACCGCTGACCGGGAGCCTCTCGCGGTCAGCCCCTCTTAACCCCCAAAGGCCGGAGCCCCCTCCTGCACCCCAAAGCTCTCCTCAGCCCCACCCCGAGCCTGCTCTCCAGCCACACGCCGTGCACTGGGGCAACATAGCGGCAGGGCTTGGGTGGCTGCGACCTGGGCCCGTTCACTCGCTGCTTTGCGCGCAGGCCGGGAAGCCCGCCCTGCGGGGCTGGGAAAAGGCCGACTGGCTGGGCTTCACTTCCCCACAGAGCCGCAGCTGCTGGGCTGGAACTCATGCCGGCTGGGCTGCTTCCCCCAGAGACCCCCCGTAGCCTGCTCCCCCCAACTGGCGAAGGGCCTTTGGGTTTGGGAAAACACGTGGCTAGCCTGTGGGACAGGCAGTGTCCCGCCCACCCCGCCCCGCCCCGAGGTAAATGTCAGCCAGGGGGGCCAATTAACCCTGTAGGCTGCAAGCTGAGGGGAATCAAGGCTGAGAGAAAGGCCTTAATTAGGGGATGCTCAGCTGGGCAGGGAACGAGCGGGCTATAAAGCCAGGGAGCAGCTTGCACCCAAGGGCTGTGAGGCAGTGGCAGGCAGCCACTGTAGGGAGAGTGTGTTTGGGGCGCTAGACAGGAGCCCACAGTAATTCCCTGGGAGGGGGCAGTTTGCCTTGGCAAACCCAGAAGGTGTGGGGCAGCGCTGAGAGGAAAGGCAGCAGTATTCGCGAGGGGGCAGACAGTGGTGGTGGATTAGTGGGGTCCTGAAGTGGAACTCAGCGTAGAGGACGGGCCAAGGTTTCCCTACCAGTCTAGGGGCAATGTGTGTGAGGAAACTGCTGGTGAGGAAAGACTTGGATACCCCCCATCGATCAAGGGGGTGGTAGCAGGGCATGCAGTGAGCAGCAGAAGGGACACTGGAGCTGTAAAGAGCTCATCCCTCCCTCCTTGCCCCCCTGAACACTCAGGAGGAGGCTCTACCCATGGGGGGTGGAGCCCGGGACAGCGTGGGGAAGGTGTCTTTTGTACCATGTGCACACAGGCTGAAAGTCACAGCCCTCCTGCTATTTACAATGCTCACGCCCAGCAAGGGCTGCGCATGACTTACAAATCAGAGTGTGGCAGTAGCAACCGGGCAATGACAGGAAACACTTATCACGGGCCAGTAGCTAAACTCAGCGAGGGGAAGGCAGTGCAGAGGATCACAGTGAGAGACGGCTTTCATCAGAGGGCAGAGTAAAGGTTAACTGCTGGGAACACACTGGGTGGCAGAGGCAAGGTGTCAGTGGGGCAGAAGGTGGGTTTTAGTCTACATTTCTTGGTTCTTGTGGGCATTGATTTGATTATTTACTGACAACAGCCTTAACTAGATAGACAGTCCCCTATAAAAAGTAATAGACCCACAGAGTGTGTATATAGCCTGCATCTTGGGCTACAGAACTCAGTGAAACGTTATCAATGTTGCTTTTCAAACATCAGGCCCTTGCTTTGTACTGGCCAGGCCTTTAGATTTCTAGGTTAACGTTGGACTCTCAGCAGCAACACGAAACTGTGTCCCTGTGGCTCCATGTGGGAGCTGATCCGGGCGGAATGTGCCGAAACTGCAAACACAAATATTTAGTTTTCAGAGGCAGCGCGGCTCAAAGAATGGGAAACAAAAGCCGTGGGCGTCTCCCGCACCCTCGGTTGCAAAAGGGCGATGTGGTGTTATCCAGGCTTTGTTTGAGGTGATCAAACCTTCCCTGTGCTCCAGGTTCAAAGTCCACTTCCGGGAACACCCTTCTCTGTGCCAGCCCAACCCTTTTCACACACAGGGAGCCAGGCCATACCTATACATACCTGTGCGAGGAGCTAAACTAAACCCTACGGAACCCACAGCACAGGCTTTGGATCGGGCCCTCAAAGAACAAGGCGGCCATTTTGCTTCTACAAGGCTGAGAGTAGAACCGCTCTAGGCTGGTGCTCGTAGGAGAAGCCTACAGGCCTGCTCCCCGTGTGATAGCTAAGGGACAGTAGGCTCCACTCTGGTGGCACGGGACTCTCTGGCTTTGCTTCCAGTTTCTGGCATTTGGGCGCTTTCCCTGGCCTTGCCCACATGAAGCCCCCAAGCCCTCAGCTGCTCTGGTCTTTGCTAATCCTCAGAACAAACGCTCCAACCCTGGTGGGCCAGAGTTCACCCTCTGCTGTTGCTGAGGAGGAAGGCCCATGCCACATCCCAGGGCCGGATGTGAGAGGGGAGAGAGAGAACAATCAGGGAGAAGCTAGGAGGCCGCACGTAGTCCATCCAGCTTTCTTCCATCCCATACTCCATTGTGAGGACATGTAGGGCACCAATCTTCTGAGGTGTTTGCAGGGAGTGACCACGGGCTGGTCAGGGCAGACAGCCATTTTCTCAAAGGCCTGATCCAAAATCTAGTGAAGTCAACGGGAGTCTTTCCAATGTGCTTTGGACCTTTGTGGCTGACGTTGGTTTAACCCCTGGAGTTGCAGAAGTGTTGGGGTTCTGGCTTCTGCCCTCGCACAACAGTGCCACTTTTCAGAAGCTCGGCAGCAGAAACCGGCCACAGAGGAACGATGCAGAGGCAAAAGGTTACCGGCAAAACCAAACGAATCTTCCTAGGCAGCTCTGAAGGAAGAGTGATGGTTCGAACGCCTGAGGTGATGCACCTGGGCATGCTCTTGGAAGTGTAAACACGCAGGAAGGCTGCACGATGTGCCCTTTTAGACGACAATGTATGGTGTAACAAAAAAAGCCATCGTGTAGCACTTTAAAGACTAACAAGAGAGTCCTAAAGGGAAATTATTGTCCTCTCAATTGTCTAGGAAGAGGAGTAGGCTTGACTGCAGGGAGTGAAACTGGCCTGCAAATTGTCATCTAACAGAGGGCTGTTAAGTTCCCTAATTCTCTCTTGTCATAAATGGTGCAGATCTGTTCCCTGCAGAAATGAAATTGGATGGAAAAATTTCCCCAGAGATCTTTGCATCTGGAACCTGCTAGTATGGGAGCTAATGCCTAACACTTGCAGTGCCTTAAAATATTTCCCCCTTCCCCTTACATTTCAGGAGATTTAGGGCTATTCTGAAAACAGACTCTTAGTTCTGTTTCCAAAGACATTTTTGTTTTGTGTCCATAAGGGTTTCCATCAGTTGTGTAAGTTCAAGCTCTCTTTGGGCATATCTACACTAGGAAATGATTTCGAAATAACTCCCAAAATAATAATTTCGAAATAGCATGTCCACACTACGGGGAAGCCTCCAAATGAGTCCGAGGCAGGCTCCGTTAATGTGGATGTGCTACCTCGACTTAGAGCCCCAGGAAGCACTGGGGAGTAATGAGTTCGAATGACTCTGGGGAGTTGTTATTTCGAAAGAGCAGCAGCAGAGTGTCCACACTCCCGCTATTTCGAAATAACTATTTCGAAAATTGCGTTATTCCTCGTGGAAAGCAGGAGTTATTATTCCAAAATAACCAGGCTGTTATTTTGAAATAACGGGCTTGGTAGTGTGGACGCTCCACTTGTTACTTTGAAATAACGCCCTATTATAGACCCAGACTTAGAAAGTCTCCTAGATCTTCCCAAATCAGATTAAAGTGGCTATATTATCCAGATAGTACAGAACTGCCTATGAGTTTTTTCTCTCTAGACCTGGCAGAAACTAGACATCAAAAAGTTAAGGCTGAATTTCAAGTGCTCAGTATTAAGAACATCAGAACAGCCATACTGGGTCAGACCAAAGGTCCATCTAGCCCAGTATCCTGTCTGAAGACAGTGGCCAGAGCCAAGTGCCCCAGAGGGAGTGAACAGAAGAGATCAAGTGATCCATTCCCTGTAGCCCATTCCCACCTTCTGACAAACAGAGGCTACCATTCCTACCCATCCTGGCTAATAGTCATTGATGGACCTAACCTCCATGAATTTATCTAGTTCTTTTTTGAACCCTCTTAAATTCCTGGTTTTCAACTTCCTCTGTCAAGGAGTTCCGCAGGTTGACAGTGCATTGTGTGAAGAAAAACGTCCTTTTGTTTGTTTTAAACCTGTTCCCTATTAATTTCATGTGGTGATCCCTAGTTCTTGTGTTATGAGGAGTAAATAGCACTTTCTTATCTACTTTCTCTACACCAGTCATGATTGTATAGATTTCTCTCATATCCTGCCCTCTTAGTCACCTCTTTTCCAAGCTGAAAAGTATCTCTCTCCTCATATGGAAGTCATTCCATACCCTTAATCATTTTTGTTGTCCTTTTCTGAACTTATTCCAATTCCAATATATCTTTTTTGAGATGGGTGAACACATCTGTACGCAGTATTCAAGATGTGGGCGTACCGTGGATTTATACAAAGGCAATGTGATATTTTCTGTCTTATTATCTATCTCTTTTTTAATGATTCCCAATATTCTGTTTGCTTTTTTGACTGCCGCTGCACACTGAGTGGATGTTTTCAGAGAACTATCCACAATGACTCTCTCCCTTGAGTGGTCACAGCTAATTTAGACCGCAGCATTTTATATGTATAGTTTAGATTATGTTTTCCAATGTGTATGACTTTGCATTTCTCAACATTACATTTCATCTACCATTTTGTTTCCCGGTCACCCAGTTTTGAGAGATCCTTTTATAGCTCTTCACAGTCTACTTGGGACTTAACTATCTTGAGTAATTTTGTGTCGTCTGCAAATTTTGCCACTTCGCTGTTTGCCCCTTTTTTCCAGATCATTTATGAATATGTTGATTAGGACTGGTCCCAGGACAGACCCTTGGGGGACACCACTAGTTACCTCTCTCCATTCTGAAAACTGATCATTTGTTTCACATCTTTTAACTTGTTCCTAATACATGAGAGGACCTTCCCTTTTGGCCTTTTACTTTCTCCTTTGGTGAGGGACCTTGTCAAAGGCTTTCTGGAAATCTAAGTACACTACATCTATTGGATCCCCCTTGTCCACATGCTTGTTGAACTTAAGTGCAATCCAGGATCTATCTCGAACCCAAACACCCTGGCCCCGCCTCCTTCCCGCCCCTTCTCTGAGGCCCCGCCTCTACTCACTCCATCCTCTGTCCTCCCTCCTCCCTCATTTTTATCGGCCTGGGGGCAGGGGTTTTGGGGTACAGGAGGGGTTCAGGACTGGGGCCGGGGTTCGGAATGCTGGCTCCAGCTGGGCACCACTTACCACAGATGGCTCACCCCTACCCTGGCCCTGCACCACTCCCAAAAGCAGCCAGCAAACTCTCCATCCCTGCCGCTCTCTGCTCTGTGGAGGTGAGGTACAGGGTGGAGGGAGGGACACCCTGATATCAGCACACCTTCTACTTCCTGTGCCCTGCGCAGCAAGCAGGAGACTCCCGGGGTTGGGGGGCAGTGCCAAGGCAGAAGGCAGGAGGAGCACGGCAGCGCTGAGAGGGGCAGATGAAGTGCCGGCACTTGATGGCCTCCCGGCCAAACCTCTCAGGAGCACCTGTCACAGGTTGTAAGATCTATCAGGAGATCCCGACCTACTGCTTGGTGACCTACTGCTTGGTAACGCTACACAGCAGCGTTATTTCGGAATAACAAAGAGAGGGTCTGCACAGCAAGCCATCATTTCGAAATAACGTCAAGCTAGTCCCACTCCTCTAAGCCTCATTTCACCAGGAGTAAGGGAAGTCAGAGGAAGAGTGTTCTTCCTTGGAAGTCCTGCTGTGTAGACAGCGCCAAAAGCCGAATTAGTTTGTTTGGACTTTAGCTATGCACCGACGTTGTTATGGTGCCGCTTAACTTTTTTTTTTTGCCCTGCAGTGTAGACGTGCCCTCAGAGAACAAGGAAGCAACGAACCTGCCGCAGCAGTTCGGCTGCAAGGCTCGCCGTATTTAACGTCCGATTAATGCAAAGCACAGTGAAGGCACAAACAATTCATTGGATTCAGCAAGTGGTGCATTAGCACAAACTGCCTTGGCTAACCTACTTCTGAGAGGCTGCGTGGGAGTCGTTCTAATTGCCGCTACTATTTCGCCCGCCATATCATGCACCAGAGACGTTAATCCGAAGGAAAGTGACTTTAAATGAGATTAATGGGCACAGCCTGGAGAGAGCTGCTTAGCATTTTAAGCACTTTTGAAGGCTGCCGAGGCGAAGGAAAAGTTGTTCTTTCAACAGAAGACTCTTTCTTCAGAAGAGCTGGCCCGGGGGCAGTCCCCATTAACGGTGTAACCGCAGCGCAGTTGCGGACCAGCTGGGCAGAAAGCACTCAGGTAGCACACCACATACAAGGAGATTGAACCAACTTCTCCGCGTTGGAGACAAGATTAGTGTCAGTGAGTCACTGACAAACCCTAAGCAGCTGGGGGATCCCGAGCGGATTCTTGTTTGAGAAGACGCAGTAGGGGAGACATACTGGTTCCCTCAAAAGAGAGGTCGCAACGAAGAAGAGGAAACCCAGCCCTCTGCTAGATCCGGGTGTGTTTTGTTTCATTGTGCTATTTGGAAACACGAAGGCTCCCCTTAAGCCTGTCTCCTTTTAGGCTGGTCGTACATCATGGCAGGCTGACACGCTGTTTAATTCAGTCAGCGGTTTTCAAACTTGTTTTCTCACAACCCAGTTGAAGAAACTTTGACAGGCGTGTGGGCTCCGGGGTGGGGCTGTGGAGGAGAGCTTTGGGGTGCTGGGGCGGGCAGGGCTGGGACAGGAGGGGCTTACGTTGAGCGGCTCCCGGTCAGCAGTGCAGCGGGGGGGCCCCGCAGACCATGCTGCCCCCATAAGCAGCCGGCAGCAGGTTCCCAGCCAGTGGGAGTGCAGAGCTAGTGCTGGGGCCGGGGGCAGCACATGGAGCCCTGTACACTCTCCCTACCCCGCAACCTAGGAGCCGGGCCTGCTGCGACCGCTTCTGGGGCGCAGCGCAGTCTGTGGTGCCAGGCCAGGCAGGGAGCTGCCTTAGCCCCCCCACGGCTCACCTGATCCCCCTGCAGCAACGAGACCCAGACCTGGGTCACGACTCCGCGTCTGAAAACCCCTGGTTTCATTAGTGATTCTCCTTTTTGTGCCATCTCCGACCTTCCTCATTTCTTCCAGCTGCCGCGGTCGTTCTGGCATGCAGTCTGCTTTCTGCGAGCTGGCTTCTCTCCCATACCGAGGCTCATGAGGACAAAGCCAAAGCTAGATCAAGAGCAATCCACAGGCCTGATTTTCCTTAATGTTCTAAAACAAAGATGAAAAGAAACCCGGCCGGCTGTGGTTGGGCTCTGAATCCGTTGCAATGAGCTCAGCAGAGTGGCACCTAGGAGGAATGTAACTCGGTCATCCTTAGACCTAGGCAGGGTGAGTGTGTGGGTGTGTGGGGGGGGAGGTCATTTGATGTGCCATTTTTATTTAAAACCCTCTTTTGCTCAGCTCTTGCGTTAGAATGACTGGGTCTCTGGTTTCCGCAGGCAAACTAGCGAGCATACCTCAGAAACTGTAAGAAGTAGGGCTGAGGGGGGAGGAAGTCTGTCAACTCCTAAAACTCGGTGTGCATTTTTAATATCTTCCTGAGCCAGTTTCTCTTGGAATGAATTAACATCCCCTCTCCTTTGAATCTAACGAGGGAAAGGTCTCTCACACCAGTTTGTTATCCCCCCCAACGAATCACCAGGTGAAACAGCCGTACCACCAATAACGAGAGAGACAAGGTGGGTGAGGTAATATCGTGGATTGGACCAACTTCTGCCGATGAGTGTGGCCTTGTAGGAATGGCATTTTAGAATAACTCGGTGAGCCGCTGCCGTGGAATGTTCTGGGCCCTCTCGGCGGACGACCAGAACAAGAACGGTGTGTGGTGGCGATGCAGGTCGGGAAGTGATGTGGGTGCTACAGGAAGTAATAGCCAGCTAGCATGAAGCCAAGTCCCTACACCGTCTCCTTCCTCAAGCTGTGTGCGATGCGGGTTTGTTCCCAGACACGGAAGCTTTAACTATGATTCGTTTTCTTTTATTTTATTTAAAGTAAATGGAAGATCCAACAGGAGCTGAAGCCAAAGCGCTAGCCCACGATGGAGGAGCTTGATAGCCATTACAGATATGAGCATTTGATGGCTCTGCAGTATTTTCGGGCTCCCCATCCACCTACCCGCAACTCTCGCCAGTGTGGGGTGTATCATCTCGTCACGGTGCTATTATATCATCTGCATGGGCTGGGTAGCTCTTTGCTTTCTGGTGCGCTCGTTACTAGCTCTGCTTCAGTTTAAAACAAAACGAACCATTTCTGCCCTCTCCCCCATTCTTTCCGCACGCAAACTAGGAAAGGGGTCTGGTGTCTCTAGAGAAGATATGTGCAAAGGGGGTCTTAACTAGACCCACTCAATCAAACTCCGGAAGATGGATCGAGGCTGCGTGGATCTTCCGTTTAGTGAAGACGTGGCCTAGAAACTGGTACGGGAACTAATGCTAGTTCTGGAAGGGCTGTCTAGTTTCCTTTCCACTTCTGTCCTGGCTAGTGAGCAAGGGGCCAGTAGGTGGCAGGCTTGAATAAACCACAAGTCTCGAGGCCATGGGCCGTGAGGGTTTAGTGTGAAATAGCAGCCGAGCTGGATTAGCAATTTTTAGCCCATGACCGGTTTAGATCTTCCGGTTGTATCCGCAGAACAGTGGCACCTTACTGCCCTTCTGCTCAGCACCATGCTCTCCGTCAGAGGGGTTTGTTTGGTCAGGAATCCAACCTTACATAAAGGCTTCATTCTGCCCGCTCTACTGGCTAGGCCTCGAGCCTTCCCGAGGCCTGGTGGACCGTAGGGTGAGGTCGATGTAAGGCAGCGCATGCCGATCTAACTACATACGTGTCTACTCTACAGCACTGCTCCTCTCAGCAGACGTCACCCACTACCACAGCCTGACTGCGTGTAGGCTAACCTAGTCAGGGTGATGCAGTGTGTGTGTTGTTCCTGTCGGCTGCCCGCCCTGCACTGATCAATAGGTGTCTGTTGATACCTTCTAGGTACATACGTGAGCTGGGGTCAACTGAACTGGTCAGGCTGGCGAAAACATGCTACTAGATGCCAATTAAACCACATAGAGGATCATAATACACAAAACCCTAACCAGCACTGGTTCTGCAAAGGAAAACGGTCCCGTTAATCCCGTTAATCTCTTAGAATTCTTTGGACGTGTCAAAAAAGGAATGGATGAAGGAGAACTAGCTGGTGTACCTTCTTTAAACTCCCCCGCAGCCTCTGACAAAGATGACTAAAGAAACTAGTCATGGACTAAATATTGTCATGGATCAAAAACTGGCAAGGCTGAGCAAAGAGAAAGTAAGAGAGGGCTGGGCAAAAGTATGTTGAATAAGGAATGGTATAGGAGCCGCTACGCTCTCCTTGCTTCAGAATGCAGGTCAGGCAGTGAAATTCAAAGGTAGGAAATTCAAATCTGATGAAAGGCAGCTCTCTTTCACACAGCGCTGAATTAGCTGGCGGAACTCATTGCCACAGGATGGCTTTTAGGCCAAGAATTTAACAAGCGACAAAAGGGACTGGGACACGAACACAGATACTCAGAGTTACTGTGATGCATTTTGTGCAAGGGACTTTAAACCTTCTGCTCTGGGGTATGAACCAATCTCTAACCATTGGACCACAGGACAAGGCCTATGATGGAGGAAGATCAACTAGCCATTGATCACAGCTCTGATGGAGCATGGCAAGTCCTGCAGTCCCAATGACCACCAGGACCCCCTATGTGGCTACGGATTCCTTGCAGTAACTCAGACAGACACACATTTTTGACCCCACTGCTGGAAGTTCCTCCTTCACCCTCCGCTCACTGAGCTTTCCACCGGCTGGGCCAGGAAGTGCAGAACCAGGGTGGGACTCCCGTGGGGTGTAACTCTGCCCTGTTGGAGGTGCCTCTGTGCCATGCTTCCATCCAGCTCCTCCTGGGGAATTTTTGTTGGCCTGACCTTCGTGGGAGAGTGGTCCTGAGTAAGGAAAGCATTGTGAGTATCAGGCGCACTCACTCTGCTGGCTTACCACTGCCTCTCTGAGTTTTCACAGGGGTGTTAATGCTTGTTCAGCAATAACCATGGTCTTTGGAGAGTGACTCCTCCTTGTAGCCTGCTAACGGAAGAATACGGCTAGTTCTGCCAACCAGGACGCTAGCTGACTGACACTAGGGTCAGTAAGGAATTTTGCCTCCTGTGTCTCTCACAGCCAGCAGAATGGGACTGCCTTTTTAAGGGGGTATGCTTAGGGGCAACACATTGGGTGTCCTTAGGATTTATGGGGCCCTACGCAGTACTATGAAAATGGTGCCCCTACGCCTGATGGCAGCCGAGGGGAACAAGGGTTTTTTAGAGGTGTGATTTTATTATCTTCAACAACGCACTAATGAAACATTTTTAAAGCACATTTTAAACAATAAGCTCCTGTCCACGAATGCAGTAAATTCAGAAATGGACAGGATAGACCAAATGCCTGTTACATGGCTTCATTACCCCTTGGAAGGCTCTTTCACAGGGTCAGTGTTTGCTAATAGCTCTGGCAGGCTTTTCCACTGTTAAGTTAGCTAGATCCTCTCTGGAGGAAGCAGGGCCACAGAACAGAGATAGGAAGAGGCCGGTGGGTAGACATTAAGACACAGCGGTGCCCCAGATTTTCAGGTGCCCTACGCAGCTGCATGTTCTGTGTATGGGTAAGGACGGCCCTGGGTGTAAGGCACTGCCAGTCGTGGGATACGAGACATGATGGTCTGATAGGCGTTCCTAACAAATTGCAAAAGAGGGACCTGTCTTCATCCTTCACTGCTGCTAATGTACCTTAGTCTTTAATCTCAGAAGGCATCTGAGTGCCGTGCTCCGGATTTCTCTCCTCAGCTACATACCCTTCCAGCAGAGTGGTTTTAAGTGACGGGTGCTCGGGTGATGCCGCGCCGCCTCTTTAATGTTTAATCAGGCACAGGGAGTCCAGAAATAACCCCGCCTTCACACCAGCCTTCCCAGAGAAAAGAGAATGAGCCAAGCAGATTCGGAGCTCTCCAGCACAGTGAGGGGAGCAGCAGTCGTCTGAGGCTCTGAAAGGGTCTGGAACAGCAGCTTTGAACTCCCGCGTTCCTCTCCGCAGAACGTTACACGCAACCTCTTCTCCAGCAGAGCGTAAATCGCTGGGTTCACACATTTGTAGGGAGCGGGTGTGGGTCTGTGAGGGAAGCCCTTTGAATTTAGCTATCCGCCCTGTCTGTCAAGCAGAGCCGAAGGGCAGAAAGGAAGCAGCTGTCGACTGTTTTCTATCCATCACTTTGGGGCGCGGCAGCAATAACATGTTAGCAAGTTTAAGCACACAGGCGGAGAGGAACATTGCAGCATTGCAAGAGCTAATCGACAGGGCACAGATGAATGAAGAATCTATTTTTTTGCATCCTACAAAGTGAGATGTGCACGCCGAGAAGGATTTCTGGCTGCTGATGACTAGTCTGTGCTATTAAGAGATTGATCGGAGGCAGATACGGGGTTGCAGGTCTTTCTCAGGCTATGTCTACCCTGCAGAGTTTTTATCAGGAAAACTTCACTTACATCCACACTGTAATCACATTCTTTCGAAAAAAATCAACAGAACAGAGGGGTTTTTCTGACATTGGTAATCCTCTTTCTATGAGGAAGAAGCCTTTTTGCGAAAGAGTTCTTTTGGAAAAAGGCGTGTGTGGATGGCGAAGAGGGAATTCTTTCGGAAGAAGAGGAAAGAGGAAAAAGCACAGGTGCCCTGGTGGCCGCTCCGCCCATAGTAAACACAGCTTACATGCGAGAGAGCATCCATTCAGTGTGGACGCTATCTTTTGAAAAAGCAGATCGCTTTTTCAATGCGCTTTGGCAGTGTGGACGCTCTCTTTCGGAAGAAGTTTTTTTGGAAGATCTCTTCTGGAAAAGCTTCTTCTGAAAGAAGCCTGCAATCTAGACATAGCCTCAGAGAGGCAACGTTACTGCTAAGAGGAACATGGGACTTTGCACAGGACGATGTTTTTTAGTGAACTACCGGTGGTTTCCCACCTGGCCCTGCTTTGATGACTCGCTCAGAGATGTTGACTTGCCCTCTGCAAATGCCTGTTGATAGAGTTGATCCTGCCAATGTGGCGTGTGGCATGAGAAATTGGGAGTTCTTCCTTCGCACTGGCTCACGCTTGGTGCATATAGCAGGAGTTATGGACTGGCCCTTCTGGGATGCGCAGGGGAAAGCTGCATGCAAGGGGCTGGTGTGAACATAGCTGCAGCCTATCTGCAGGCAGTTTGCTTCTCTGTTTACACGCAACACAAAAATGGGGCTACGTTGAAAATTTAGATCTGAGCTCTAAGTATCCCCCATTCAAGGGCTGCTTGGCCTCAGGGGGCCGAGTCATTGCTAAAGAAAGCAGCGTTGCAAAACCCAACGCTAAATTAACCCCCTTTCCCCCAAGTGTACACTTCCCGAGGTCACCCCTCTCTCCTTCCCTTTCAAACTCTCAGTCTGGGTGGCGGGACACACGGGGTGGAGTGAGGATCCGAGGCTCAGGGTGTCTCAACCCTGAACCGTTTTTCTGGAATAACGAGGAATGAGCCCTTTTCCAAAAAAGCTTTTTCGGAAGAGGGTGTGTGTAGACGCTCCACTGCTCCCCAGGGCCATTCTAAAGTTGTTCCTCCCCAGTGTCTCCTGGGCTCTAAGTCGAGGTAGTGTGTCCGCATTAGGGGAGCCTGCCTCGGACTCATTTTGAGGCTTCCCTGTAGTGTGGACGCGCTATATCTTCTGGAAAAGCTTGCAGTGTGGACGTACCCTAAGTGGGGGAAGGAGCTGGCACCTGCAGGACCAGCTCTTTCACTGCCGTGGTGGCTTTTTCTTTTGATTGTCCCTCTGGCGTGGTCCCGGCATGGGGGATGCCCTGGAAGGCGATCGCTATCTGCACTCGAGAAGGCAGCTCACCTCTTCACTATACCTGGAGTTGGTGTCATGGTAACTATGATGAGGTTATGGAGGATTTAACTCCCTGGTTGGCGGGTGTGGGAGACCTCATGGAAGGGTTGTTTTATAGCAGTGGCCAAAGCGCTCAGCAAGAGCAGGACAACCCTAAGAGTGAACAAAAGCCTCGTTTCCTGTGTCCCATGTATTAACCATCCTACCCTCTACTCTAGGTTCTAGTCCAGGTGCCCAATCTCCAGCAGCCAAGCCCCGCAAAGCCCTCCCCTTCCCTGGACTACTTCCTACCTGGTTTTCTCCACCCTAGCTACGCCCTTAGCTCCTAGGTCTGCTGGACAAACCCTTCCTCGTTAATTCAAAAGCCCTTTCTCTCCTGGGAGAGTGCTACCATGCCTCCGAAGGCCATGCTGTTACTACTGTACATTGGGACCCCTGGAATATGTGGTCACCTCATCTCAAAAAAGATATCTTGGCATTGGAAAAGGTTCAGAAAAAGGCAACAAAAATGATGAGGGGTTTGGAACGGGTCCTGTATGAAGAGAGATTAAAAAGACTTGGACTTTTCAGCTTAGAAAAGAGGAGACTGAAGGGAGATATGAGAGAAGTCTATAAAATCATGACTGGTGTGGAAAAAGTGAATAAGGAAAAGTTATTTACTTATTTCCACAATATAAGAACTAGGGGTCACCAAATGAAATGAATAGGCAGCAGGTTTAAAACAAACAAAAAGAAGTTTTTCTTCACTTAGCACACAGTCAACCAGTGGAACTCCTTGCTGGAGGATGTGGTGAAGGCTAGGACTTTAACAGGGTTCAAAAAAGAGCTAGATAGATTCTCATGGAGGTTAGGTCCATCAATGGCTATTAGCCAGGATGGGTAGGAATGGTGTCCTTAGCCTCTGTTTCTCTGGAGGTGGGTGACAGTGGAGGTATTGTGTGAGGATTATCTGTACTGTTCACTCCCTGTGGGGCACCTGGCATTGGCCACTGTCGGCAGACAGGATACTGAGCTGGCTGGACCATTGGTCTGACCCAGTATGGCCGTTCTTCTGAAGAACGGAGGTTCCCCACGCTCACACCTGTAGAAGCCTCTTGTTACTACTCATGATTACATGTGGTTGTGAATGACTGCAACTAACGTGCATTGGCGCTCAGTGCCAATTCCTGTGTGACGGGGTCTGTGTAACACCGGGCCATGCAGTTTCATGCAGATGTTTTGTTCCGTACAATGATAAGTTACAGCTATTCGGGCATATCTGCAGAATGCACGATGAGAGAGAAGTGAAGACACTGGTATGGTCTGGATAGGAGAGGCAGACCCCACAGAGAATGGGTAGGTGATATAGTAGATTGGTGCGGAGCTAGTCTACAGAAACTAAGCCACTCTGCACTGGACAGGGAAAGATGGAAGGAAATAGTGAGGGAGGCATCAGACACCAATGGGCATTGAGCCCATGGTTGTTGATGAAGATAATGATACAATGATCAACTGCCTGCTAATTAGCAGAGACCTGTCGATACTTGGCTAGCATGGAGTTTTTACCCACTCTCTGGATTCTTGCTCCATTGAGGCGTTGAATTAAGTCACCGAAACATCTTGTTTCAGGGCAGTAGGCTTCTTCAAAACAATAATAATTTGCCTGGATCACCCCCTGATTCTCGCGGGGCCAGCGGAAGGCATCTGTGTGAATAAAATGCAGCATGGAAACATGAAAGGCTGCAAGCCAAGGCTGCTCGGAAACTAGGTTAGAGATGAAACAAGCTTGAACCGAGCCGCCGGGAAGGCTTGGGTGGCCCCCAGGGAACGGCATGAAGTGACTGATGAATGAAGGATTACTGGGATGGAGTGATTAGTCTGTTGCGTGAGTGTCTAGCTCTTCAGATCCCAAAGACAAGCTAACGCGGACAGGGACTGGGTGGGAGTGCCCGGTGCTTCAGACAAGAGCTGGAACAGAACAGCATTTCCCAGCTAAGAGGAGGACCACCTAGCTTTGCTGCATTGCAGCTCCCAGAGTCTCTCCAAAGGGGAGAGGCAATGGACTAGTTGCTTGATGACTAGTCTCAGACTGGCCACAGCTCTTGGCTCTCCCCGTTCATCCTCTTTTTCTGGACTGTCTGATTGTTTTCTCTTTACACCTTGGTGCCCACTACTAACCAAGCGTAGGTTAATTGGCCCATCTCGCCGACTTTAACCCCTTCAGGGCCAGTAGGGGGAGCACCCCCCATCACCCGGTCCCAATGTAGTAGGGCACAATCAGGCCCTACGTGAACGAGAACGGGACATAGTGAGGAAGGATGGTCCTGCGGGTAAGGCCGTGAACTGGGAATCAAGCGCTCTGGTTCTGCTCCTGCCAGCGACAAGCTGTGGGATCTCAAGCAGATGATTCCCCCCAGCACTGTGCCTCTTTCCCTCCCTTCGGAGGCAACGGCCGCGTCTCACTGTGTTTGTGCAGCTCTCCACAGGGGCCTGCCAATGCTGTGGCCATACCACGTATCATCTCAATTCTATCTCCTCTGCTCCAGGGTTCTTTCTGCGTGGTGGACATGACTCCCCGGAGAGCAAGTGAAGGGGCCCCACGTTTATACCAAGGCTCATTAAAGATGAGCCGAATGTTAAATAGCTAACGAGAAAGTAGAAAACACTTAATTCAAGTTAAAAAGGTGGATGTAATGTTAATTAATTAAGGGGCACTATTGTGAATGGGCTATCAAAGGGTAGCAAATTAATGTGAGGTTAGGTATGCCCACCCACCAGCGAGGCATGGCAGGAGAAAGGGTTATATCTCCTCTACTCAGGTCAGGGCTGTGACCCCAAATGTGCCCTTTCATCTCTGAATGAATACAGAGGCAGGGAGTGGTGCTAGCATGAAGTCTGTTTGCTTAGCCCACTATTTTCTGTTGAACAAAGTCTTGAATTGTATCACTCCCAGGGTCATAGGCCTTTCTAGAGTCTGTGGTCTTGGACCTTAAAGAATTCAGTTTGGGTTTAGACCTTCTCCTTAAATAGATGGAGCTATATCTATCTCCTAGAGCTGGAAGGGACCTTGAGAGGTCATCAAGTCCAGTCTCCTGCCCTCACAGCAGGACCATCCTGGACAGATTTGCCTCCGATCCCTAAATGGCCCCTCAAAGATTGAGCTCATGGCTCTGGGTTTAGTAGGCCAATGCTCAAACAACTGAGCTATCCCTCCCTCCTTAGACTACTGATTTGGGAACACATACATCAGTGATTAAAATGGCCAGACAGTTCAATGAAAAATGGGGGGCATGGTAGGGGCTTTGTTTCCGTAGCTCTCAGTTACCAGAGAAAAGCATCCAGCTCCTAGAATCAAGCTGTGAGGATGAGCCACAAGGGGGATGACAACTCCTACACCCCAGGGGAAGAGGAGGGAAGAATCCCTGCACCTTTGGCAGTAGGAAGCCCTTGCCGTAGAAGAAACCACTGGTAACCTGAAAGCTAAGAGCCAGCTATGCAGATGCGAGTAAAGTGGGTTGTGCTACAGCTGGTGGGACTCCCTACGGCCGGACCTCAGTCCTAGTCCAGTCTGGAGGATGATGGACACTGCTCTGCTCTCTCCTCTGACCTGGTCAATGAGTTAAGTCCTCTTCAGCCAATTCCTCCAGGTACTTTGGGGAACCTTCTTTGCTCAAGCCCTCTGCTTTCTGAGGGGCAACCCTGTGTGGCCCCATGGGGGGGGCAGTTTAGTGCCCAAATTCTGTTTCCGCTGCTTGCGGAGCGTTTCGTCGCTGTGCATGAGCATTCACAAGCGCCAGGCGATAGAAACCTCTGAAGTGCATATCAGGAATATCATTTTTCCCACTCACATCAAAGGCCTGTGTTGAGTGCCGGCCTTTGACTTGCTGCCTGAAGTGAGATCTACACATACCATTAAACACACATCACTAATTTGGTACTGATTAACTCCTGGCAGCAGTAAGCAATTACATGCTTGAGCTAATTGTTTTGCTCGGTAACAAAAAGCACTCAGACTAATGCTAAAACTTCAGACGCTGAACTTTTACCTCAGATTTATAGTCAGTTGCATTTGGTTCCTTCCTTCAGAATGGGGTCTAGAGGCACCTCTGTGTAGGCATGCGTGGGGGATGTGGCTGAAGAAAATACCGTCCAGTGGATTTAGCCCTTGCTTCTCATCAGGTGAACTCGTTATTTCTATTGTCAGGTATATGTGGAAGCTCTGCAGCAAACACGAGTAAGGTCAAGCTCACCTAAGTCATGGCTCTTTGGTGTAGCATTCCCAATAGTAAATTTAGAAATAAGCAAGTGGAGAGGATCGCTCGGTTCTAATTCTGGCTGTGCCACTCGCTTGCTGGATGAGCTTGGGCAGGACATTTTAATTTGTGCCTCGCTTTCCCAGTCTTCAAATGGGGGTAACATTATACTAATCTCTTCACCAAAGACTGGTCCCTTCCAGCTCTAGTGTTTTATGATCCTGTGCTTGGTGTCTATGGATGCTCCGTGGTGGTGTCCCTGCATCCCTTGTTGGAGGACTGACATGGCGGGGGAGAAAAAGGAAGGGCAAAGAGGATCACTCATGGATTTAAAAGCAGCCATTCTTCTACAAAGGAATTTCACAGCCAACTACAGAGTGCGGAGTTGACCTTCATATGCGAATTTGACACTGTTTCCCTTGGCCTGAACAAAGGCTTGAGCTGGATGGCCCATTACAAAACCAGCTTTCCTTACACTCAGCTAAGTATGGGACACCTCCAACCCACTCAATTAGCCTCATTAGCACTGGCACTACAATTGACAGGTCCTTTTTCCCTCCCCCCCCCCTTCTTTTCTTGTTATAAATTCTGAGGGTTCCCCCTTTTTTCTCCACTCAAGGTCCTCTGAAGAAGTGGGTTGTGTCCACGAAAGCTCATGATACTAGATATATTTTTGTTTATCTCTAAGATGCCAGAGGACTACTCATTGTTTTTAAATAGGAAATAATTAAGCTATCATCTTCTCTGTGCACAAACATTTCTGGTTATGTGCAACCAAAGACCTTGTGAAGCAAACAGCCTTTATGCAAGCAAAACTGGCAGTAGCAATTTATGAAGGATATAACACAGGGGGTTGGACCTGATGACCTCCTGAGGTCTCTTCCAAGCCTATGATTCAAACAGCACTTTGCTATTTGAATGGACACTCAGACACTTCTTAGCAGCAAGCGCTGGGTCGCTGGGCCTCAGAGCTGACCTCTGTGCTCTGTTTTTTTCCTCGCAATGTTGTCTGCGTCGGTTGCAGAAAAACTCAGGCCTCTGAAAACGGAGTGATCAGTAGGAACTCTTGTGAGGAAGGCATTTTGTTATCAGTCACTCCCGCTGTTATTCCTGGACCGCCCGCCCCTCACAAACGGAATTTCAAAAGGATAAGGACCCAGCTGCACACTCCTGAGTAGCTGAAGCTGTGCCCAAAAGATGTGTGGCTTTCCATATGAACTTCTGGGACATGGCTCTGTCTCTGGGGCTGCTGGTCATGTACGGAGCAGCGGAGGTGGGCGAGATTGCCGTAAGCATGCACGGTGCTTCACAGGAACCAATATAACATGGTTCTAGGCCCAAGGAGGGAAGTCGGACCTGCCACAACTTGGACAGAACCAGTTCTGCTGACGACAGTTCTAAATTACCTCAGCGAAGCAGGAGGAGGCTGCCGCTTGGGTCAGAGGGATCTGTGTGTCAAAATGGCTGCCCTGCTTACATCTGTAGGCTGCTGGCTAGTAATACCTGGGTTCTTCAGCTGAGTTCGTGTAAGGGGGCTGCGATGAGGGGATTTTTACGCTCGTGAAAGCACATGGAAGGGAATGTACCAAATGTCTTCACAAAGAGCGCGTCCTGGGTTGCGCTTAGGATATGGATGTTAAAATAGCGTCGTGCAGTCTCCTGCAAGCTCTTGCACAGGCGAGAGGCATCTGTTCCTAGCGCCACAGGCAGACTTTGGATCCTGTCAGAGGGCGGCTGACAGCACACAGAAGAGGAGCTCTCGGGGCAGCATTAATCATATTCCCTGCCAGACTGCGCACCCGAAGCTCCACACAGATGGCCGCCTTTTACTGGAGCTCTTCCCTGTGAGTGTGGACTTGCTGTTGCTTGTAGCTCATCAGCCGCTTCACCAGGTTATAATGCCTGTCCCCTCTGGGGTGGGAGCCGTGACAAGGCCAAGAAAAGAAACGTCGTAACTAGAAATCCCTGTTTCTTAAAACCCCCGCCCTACCTTACCCCTTGCGGCTATGGGGGCGCAGCCCTACCGGGAAACAACGCTAGTTCTGCTGAGCAGAAGGCGAGGTGCTAGGGGCCAGAGAAAGGGGAGGATTTTTACTGAAAGCCAGACACACAGGGTTCCCGGATACTTGACAGACCTGTGTGCCCGGGGCTGGACTGTAAATGGAGCCCCGCTAGCCAGGCACCATGGGAATTCTATTTCCATATTGAGTCCACAGGGACAGCACGTTGCTGGAAGGGTTGGAGGGACACCATGGCGTCTGCCCCGGCGATAAACAGCTGGGGGGAGGCATTCGGTCTGGGGCTGTACCATAGAGGGTACGTTTCCAAGGTGGACTGGAGACTCTACGCCAACATTATCCATCCACGAGGGAGCACAGAGCAGCCGTTCTGTGTCTCCATGAAAATTGGATCGTGGCCCAGTTGGGCTTGTGTTGCAGAGAGGAAGCTTCTGGTGAGAAATTGCCTCAGGAGGCCTGTTAACAAGTTGCAGTCACTAGCCAAGCATTATGCTTCTGTTATTAATTGTAATGATTTTCCGTGTTCTTTTTGCTTGCTTTGCGTCCCTTGAATCTCGGCTCTTTCTTAATAAACAGAGTTAACCCAAGAGTAAGTTTCTCACCATGCAATTGTCAAGGCTGTTCCCCACTCTGGCACGATAAATGCAGAAGTGGGGGCCCGCAAAAGTACCCCAAAATCTTATCTTGCCAGGCTTTGGTATAAAACTTCCCCCCAAAATCCTAAAAAACCTAGATTTTGGGGCTAAAAATCCGCTGCCACCATCAAGTGCTGTTGAACCCACAAACGGGGTGGACACTTGACCCCAACCCCAGGGCACCTCAAGCTCTTTTCCCCAAAGAGCTTGAAAAAGAAAAAAGAAAATACCATTCGCAGTCTGGGGTAGCTGCCCCCTAGTCAGAGGCCTGCAGATCCCACAGACAGATTTTCCAGGACACAGAACTGAACCAATACCAGGTTAATAAAAAAGAAAGAACTTTTATTACCAGCATAATTAAGGTGACTGGATGGTAAGAGTCACAAATTAATAAACTCATGGGGGGATTTCCATGGGCTCAGGACTTAGTTACAGAAGGGGGAAAAAACATTTCTAACAGCACAGATCTCACATCCAAATTCCCAAAGCAAAAAACAATAAAACCGCAGGCTGTGTCTACACTGGCGCGTTCTTGCGCGAAAGCGGCCGCTCTTGCGCAAAAACATGTCTCCTGTTTACGCTGGCCGCGTGTTCTTGCACAAGTAAACTGACGTTGTACAGTAGAAAATCAGGGCTTCTTGCGCGAGAACTCTGACTCTCCCCTCAGGAAGAAGCCCTCTTGAGCAAGAGCTCTTCCAGAAGAGGGCAGTGTAGACAGGCAACATGAATTTCTTGCGCAAGAAGCCCCTATGGTTAAAATGGCCATCAGAGCTTTCTTGTGGAAGAGAGCGTCTACGCTGCCATGGATGCTCTTGCACAAAAGCACATCTCTTGCGCAAAAGCACATGCCAGTGTAGACGCTCTCTTCTGGAAGAGTTTTTGCACCAGAACCCTTCCGCAAAAGAGTTCTTGTGCAAGAAGCTGCCAGTGTAGACGTAGCCTCATGGATTTATCTAGACTTTGCCCTACTTACAGATGGTGAAGAGTCTTTTCTTGGAGAGAGACATGTTGTCTGTCCCCCTCAGTACCTAGAGAGCAAACTGGCCCAGGGACAAAGGAGGGAAAACCCCCAAATTCCTTTGTCTCAGTTTGAAATCTCTATCTGCATTTCTATTGGCTGAGCAGATACCTGGCTAGATACAGGGACATAGTTAACCCCGTAGTCCCCAGGCTGCTGCCCAACCCTCAGGGTTATGACAGCAATATATTAAAGTGTGACTCCTGAGTAGAGCCCACAGGAGTCTCTTTGGAGCCAGTGGACTGGGTAATTTCTGAGTGTCCCACGACAGGCTACTGCCAAGGAACGCTCTTCCAGAGGCTCGGGAATTGATGCACACTCCGAAGCATGAATCTTTTTTACACTTGATTCCCTTTAAAATAGAACATCTCTTGAAGCCTGAGACATGAAGATCAGCGTGCCATAAATCGTGACACATGCTTTTCTCTCCTCAACGGTAGGTTTCCAGGTCCATGGAAGGGGCAAGACCCACCGGTCAAGAGAACAGCTCCAAAAGATGGAGTCAAGCCAAAGTCTTGGTGCTTTCTGGGCTGAGTAAGTGGACTGGACATTGAGGCTGTTGCCTTCCTAAATCCAGAGTGGAAGCAATGCTTGTGGTCTCGCTTAACTTCCCCGAGTGGCTAGCTGCAGGATGGGTAAAGGTGGCTAAGACGTTGAAGTAATATCACAACAATAGTCTTCATGTCCTACATGCTCCTCCTCAAAGGTGATGCAGGTCGATGAAAATTTGAGTAAACCTCTGCTTTCTGATCCAGGCTCCCCATACATTAATTTGACTGTTCTTCCTGGGATCCATCTATATTTTCTGTAACTGGGAACAGCTCAGGTGCATCTTGCTTTCTAATGCAAATTACACGCTAACTTGGAGCAACTGACTCCAACATGGCTTTGTCCACATGCTGCGCTTTCTCCACCTGGCCAGAGAGGGTTGAAATGCAACATGCTCACATGAGCTCTTTTCGCAGAATTAAATTGCGGGGTGGAATAAACCGCAGATCAGAGAGTACAAGCCTTACGGCATTCCACTTACCAGCATGTAAACTTATTTGGGGCCTTTTACAACGATGGCTATGCTCGGTATTAGCTGATGCAGAGATTAGTTGTTTTCTTCTATCTTGCAAGAATAACTTTAAGTGCTGCAGAACTGGGGCTTCAGTAGCTGTTTGCTTTTCCAGGCTTCAGTTACTCTCCCTTACCTTTTAGTTGCAAGGTGGACTTTCAAGAAAACTTCCCTAGCTACACACACAATCTTCCACACAGTGCAACAGTGAGTTAGAAGCCACCTACATATGGCCAGCTCTGTACCTTGCTGCGCCTTATCTTGCTTAACTGCTGGTGTGTTTACCCAGGAATGTTCTGGCTAGTTGTGGTTTTTAGCCCATCCCTTAGAGGTGGCGCATGATTTATGGCTTTCAGCTTTTATAATTCAAAGCAGGTACTTGCTATGGTGATAAATGGTATAGACAGCAATAAAGTACATTTAAAACCCCTATTAGAACACTTCTAATTTCTAATTAATTTCAAAATAACGGGCTTCTTACTCCGACTTCTG
This sequence comes from Rafetus swinhoei, assembly GCA_019425775.1. NCBI lineage: Eukaryota > Metazoa > Chordata > Testudines > Trionychidae > Rafetus > Rafetus swinhoei. The sequence goes on from CM033439.1 coordinate 75,762,341, forward strand.
TGACCCTCATTTCACGAGGAGTAAGGGACGTCGGAGGAAGAGTGTTCTCCCTTTGACTTCCTGCTGTGCAGATAGCGCCAAAAGCCGAGTTCAGCTATTTCGACTTCAGCTACGCAATTGACGTTGCTCAAGTTGCGTCGCTTAATTCGCCTTTAGCCCGCCGTGCAGACGTGCCCTTGGAAAGTCCAAGTACACTAGATCTACAGGATCACCCTTGTCCACATGTTTGTTTGACCCCACCCCAAAGAATTCCAACGGCGTGACGCGTGATTTCCCTTTCCAAGAGCTGTTGACTCTTCCCCAACAAGCTGCGTTCATGTGTCTGATCATTCTGTTCCTTACTATAGTTAGCTGTTCCACAAGTTCATATTTGAGTTTCTTCAGAATTCTGGGCAGAATGCCCAGTGATCCTGCTGCGTTATTGTTTAACTTATCAATGCATTCGAAAACCTCCCCTGTTTATACCTCAGTCTGGGACAGTTCCGCAGGTCTGTCACCTAAAGAATAATTGAGGTGGAAGCTCCCTTGTGTCTTCTGCAAAGAATTTATTTTGCTTCTCCTTGATACACTTGTCTTCCTTTAGCACTGTGGTCAGTTTCCTGCTTCTGATGTACTTAATTTTTGTGCTTTTTTTTTTTTTTTTTTTTTTTTGTCTTTTGCTGGTTGCTCTTCCAATTCTTTTTTTGCCTGCCTAATTAAATTCTTACACTTGTCAAAATTATGCTCAATTCTATTTTTCACAGTATGACTTGACTTCCAGTTTTCAAAAGATGCTTCCCCCTTCCCCCCCGCCTCACTGCCTCCTTTACTCTGGTAATAGAGATGTAGCTGTGTTAGTCTGGTCTTGCTGAAACAATAGACAGGACTATGTAGCACGTTAAAGACTAACAAGATGGTTTATTAGGTGATGAGCTTTCGTGGGCCAGACCCACTTCCTCAGATCGAATTGTGGAAGAAAATTGGCATGACCATATATACCAAAGGGATACAATCAAAAAAAGTGAACACATATAAAATATACAAATCAGATTTTAGAACAGAGGGGAGATGGGGAAGGTTAATGTCTATGAGATAATGATATTAGAGGTGGTAACTGGGGAAGCTATCTTTGTAATGGGTAAGATAATTAGCATCTTTGTTAAGGCCCATTCGTAAAGTGTCAAATTTTGGACCTAACCATTTCAGTTATAAGATCAAGAACACATATTCCTGCTCATCCAGAAATATAATTTATGCCATCATGTGCCAAAGTGTCCGTCTGCTATGTATATTGGACAAACTTCTCAGACACTTCGCCAAAGAATCAATGCACACGAAACAGACATCAGACAGTTTCACAAAGAAAAAACAGTTTCTTACCATTTCAACCAGACTGGGCATTGTCTCAAGGACCTGACTACCTGCATCCTGCTTCAAAGAGACTTTAATACAAGACTTCAAAGAGAAGCCTCTGAACTGTCATTCATGCTTAAATTTGACACTTTACGAATAGGCCTTAACAAAGATGCTAATTATCTTACCCATTACAAAGATAGCTTCCCCAATTATCACCTCTAGTATCATTATCTCATAGACATTAACCTCCCCCCTCATCCCCCCTCTGTTCTAAAATCTGATTTGTCTATTTTATATGTGTTCACTTTTTTTGATTGTATCCCTTTGGTATATATGGTCATGCCAATTTTCTTCCACAATTTGATCTGAGGAAGTGGGTCTGGCCCATGAAAGCTCATCACCTAATAAACCATCTTGTTAGTCTTTAAAGTGCTGAATAGTCCTGTCTTTTGTCCTTTACTCTGTTTAGCCCTGGTGGTTCATTTTAAAATTGGGGGTACACATTTAATTTGAGCCTCTATTACGGTGTTTTTTAAAACACGGGGATTTTGAATCCCATTCAATAAGCTTCCTCATATTTGTCTAGTTCCCCTTATTGATGTGAAATGCTACTGTGGTGGGCCTCTTTGGGGTTTTCCTGCCTCAAGAGGAAGTTACTGTTATATAGGTCTCAATTCCTGAGCAGTTGAGTTGTATTCACTTCTTGGACCAGATTCTGTACTCCACTTAGAACTAAATCAAGAGATGCCTCTCCTTTTGTGGGTTCCAGAACTAGCTGCTACGAGCAGCAGTCATGAAACTTTCTCTGCATCCTGTCCGGAGGTGATAGATACCCCGTGGATATCAGGAACAATAACGTAAGAATGACATTGGAGTTAGCTTGGAACTGTGATGACCGATTCCTTCATTTACTGAATGTCTGTTTAAACTCAATAGAGGGCCGAAAGGCAATGACTAGTCTTTCTGCAGTGTAATTGCATGCAGCTTTGCTCCTCCGGAGCTCCTCATGGACCCTCTCTTGCTGCCGAGGCTGCTAAAGCACAGTTTCTGAAGACTGGCTCGTCGTGCAAGCAGCTGCAGTTAGTTTGGCAGTGTTTGGCTGTCTGCGGTGCGCAAGAGCTGATCAATTCTCGGCATGTTTTGCAAAAGTAAATCTCTACATTCAACCCGAGGCCTGCAGTCTGCCCGCACGCCAAACGCACTTGCTGTCTGCCGATAAGGCTGGTCACTTTTCTGAGGGGCCCACGGGGAGCCGAGCCACACGTAATGGGAACAGACCTTCCTGACAGACAGCCTTGGTTGGAATGAATGTCTCTGCCTTCCCCGTTTTCCATTTCAATTTCATTTTCTCTAGTGACTCTATCCAGCGGGGGGGAGAACATTTATTTTTGAACCTGCGGATAAGCTGACAGTAATGCAACACCTTTCCAGCTCTCGCTTGACTTACCTGCAAAAATAGCTAACTACGTGCCTTTGCTTAGAAGGGCTGGGAATAGCTAATCTTCCACTGACTTTACAGCAGGAGCTGGCTACAGATAATTGGACTTGTGTGGGAGCAGTGTCATTTATTTACCAATTATAATTTGTCCAAGGGAGACAGTTTCTTTAATTACATAGGAAAACTTCACACACACACACACACACATACACACACACACACTACCCCTACGCCCCCCCAAAAGTATTACAAAAAATCCTCTGTTGGCAGATACATCACATTTCCAACCTACTTCTGTGTTTCCACCACTGCTCTTCTTTGGGAGCTGCATTCACCTACGGTTGGGGAGTCGCGTATAGGCGGCAGCTGGCAGTAGAACGGGGGGAGAACAGTGACACACACTGAGTGCGGCTTTTTTGAGCGCATGGGAGAAGAGTAGGTAGCAAGTTTGTCCCAGCAGAGAAGGAGCAGTGCCAAGAGTTGGGTGAGATGGCCATCGGGCATGTCCAGTAGGGCCCACAGCCCCTGCAGGCACCCAGGTAAGGGGGGGGCCAGCTCCACACACCCCGAATGGGTGGGGCCTCAGGTCAAAGGAGTGGGGCTGGAGCAGCCAGCTATCAGTGCTGCCAGGAGCACGGCATGTCCCCCCAGCCCTCAGAGCCGTGTGGAACACTTGGGGTGACACTCCGGCGGTGATTTAAAGGGCCAGCGCTCCAGCCACTGCTGCTTCCCCAGAGCAACTGCCCCAATGCTCCCCCCCATTGGCGAGTCTGGGCATGTCTGGGTGGCTTAGCAGCTGCACTGGTGCGGGCTGCCGTGGGGGAGGAGATGCAGCTGCACATCCGCTGTGTGCCATGAGCCAGGGGCGAAAGGCTGGTATCTTTGGGCTGCTGGGTCCGGGGCAGGTGGCTGGAGTTTCTCAGGTTGCCAATTTTTGAATCTCTCCAAACAAAACACCCTGCCCCTTCGCCAAGGCCACGCCCCCACTCAGTCCATTCCCCACCCATGCCATAACCTCTCCATGTCCAATAAGCCCAAATCATTTACGGTGTACAAGACTGTCGACTCCACGTCTAATTGTGTGTAAGAGGAGAACATCAGGATGGCCAGACCGGGCCAGACCAAAGGTCCATCTACCCAGTGTCCTGTCGGCACACAGTGGCCAATATTCTGGATGCAAACTATGCCTGTCACAAGAGTGGAGGGGAAGGGAAAGGGGGAGATTAACCTTGAACGTGAATTCGAGCCTCACTGGCGGGGGCGTTACTGTGCACTATTGAAATGATTTTATTTTTTAGTCTTACGTTGGTCTGTTTCAGTTGGCCGTGTCCCAAAAGCAGACGCTGGCTAGAGCAGCAGGGCTTTTAGTTCTGATTTTAAAAAAGGAACAACCCATCCCAAAGGGAACTGTGTGAAGAACCAAGCACGGGCTGCAGAGGAGGGGTCTTTAACAGCCCGGCTTGGATTACGGCACTTTCCCAGAAGGAAGCTGAAATCCTCCCTCTGTGCTCCGTTCTCTTTCTGCAATGCCCCCGTCAGCCTGCAGTAGCCATGGGCTTCATCGTGAGCTCAGTCATCACTCAGCTGCCTCTTATCCTGACCTGCTCTCTTCCTGGAGCCTCATGCAGGCACAGTGTGATTCTTGAAAGCTCCCTGCTTTCCTTATTAGCCCAATGCCAGGGACTCCTGTATCATGTAACGAGCATCTAAAGCGTGGTCTGTACTGTTCAAACATTCCAGTCGGCATCAGATTTGGATCTGGAGTGGATTCTCTTTCCCCCTCTGACCTACGTGTACATTTCCTGCTCTCCCCTCTTCCGAGGTGTCAGAATTGCGGACTGGCTTTGCCCCTAGCGATGCTCACAGCAACACCCGGCTCTCATGCAGGCCTGATAGCTTGTGAATTATTCAGCAGCGCACTTGATGGATGCAAAAAACCCATCACGCGCTCCGGCTTTAATCTGCAGCTCTTGCTTTTCCTACCCTTGAACTCTCAGTCAACTCGGAGCGCAACGCGATTCTGGCGCAAAGCCCTGCAGTGCAGCATGGAGGGTAAGGACTGTCACGCTCTGGACTCAGCCGGTCTGGGTTGTGCGATTAACCGGTATGGCAGGGCATGGCCTGGTGGGGGAGGAATGTGCCGTACACGGATGCCTACTAGAAACCTGTGGTCTCAGAAAACAAACAGTCCTTCCTGGAATCCTTCCAAAAGTGCTACCCAAGATTTTCTTGGGGCCCAGAATGTACCTTGGCTAGACAAGTATATTGTGTATTATCACTGTATAAAATGGTGTGTTCCTGTCCCTTCCATCTTCTTGGCATGGCCTGATGCCAACGGAAGCCACATCTCTTTCCATGGCTCACTTAGCCTCCGGTGCAGCGCCCCCTTTCCAACGCCCTGCATGGAGGAAGGGAGTGTTGTTGTGGGGTACGGGAAGGGCTAACATTTGCCTTGCTTTGTCTCTGCAGGGGATTGGGAGGGCAAAACGGCTGCGTTCTGCCCTTTCTCAGCTGACTGAATGCAGGGGGCCTTCAGGAGAACAAAAGTCCGGTCAAGGGAAGGGGGATAAACCACACCGCCGGCATTTCCCCTTGGCCCAGGCCTTCCCCAAAAGGGAAAGGAGGAGCCTGCCTGCCCAGCGCACATGGATCTGCCAATGCAAGTTAAGCTCCTTTCCTCCCCTTAGGGGGCAAAAGTCCCCCTCTTCGCAGGGCACATGTTAGAGATGTATGGCTCTTGAATAGACGGAGCCTCCACAAGGGGGTGCCAGCTGTTTACAGGGAAGTACCCATATTGCTAACCCGTGTAAGACAGGTTGAGGTTATTGACCCACTACGGTTCGTGAGTTTCTCCATCGCCAGGAAGGATGGGATATTTACACAAGAATCTCAGCCGACTTTGTTTTAAACCCCTGGACTCACTTGACTCCAGGTGCTGGGGCTTCAAGAAAAGGTGCAATTTCACCAGAATGGACCATAGTAACGATATATCAGCCCGCATGGGCCGATGCTGAAGGGTCATTCCTGCAGGGTTAAGAGGGAGTTAACGTTGGGGGTAATTGATTATTCAGATGGTATATGAAAAGACATGGCACAATAGTCCCGCTGTAGTGGCAAAAGCCTCCTCATTCTTTTTCTCACTACCTGCTTCAGATTCCTCCATCCCACATGACAGCAAAGCTCCTGTCCCCAGAATACCTGCAGTGTATTTCTGCACTGAATTTGAATTTGTCAGAAGCCGGGAATGGGCGACAGGGGATGGATCACTCGGGCCTACTCTACACTAGGATCTTAGTCCGAAATACGCCCCTTCCCCCGTCGAATTTGTAAGCGACACATCCACACTACCGAGCCTGTTATTCTGGAATAAGGGGCTGTGGAATTCGAACTCTGCAGTCCTGTTTTCCATGAGGAATAATGCTATTCCTGAACTTGTAGGTCCAAAATAACGTTAGTGCGGACGCTCCGGTGCTGCTAATTTGTACTAATTGGCCTCTGGGAGGCGTCCCATAGCTCCCCAGACAGCTTCCTGGAGCTCTGAGTCCGAGGTAGCGCATCCACGTTAACGGATTCTGCCTCGGACTCATTTTAATGCTTCCCTATAGTGAGGACAGGCAAGTTCAAATTTGTTAAATTGGGCGTTAAGTTGAATTTACTAATTTTGAAATCGTTTCCTAGTGTAGACATAGCCTAGATGGTTCCCTGTTCTGTTCCCTCCCTCCGGGACACCCGGCATTGGCCACTGTCGGAGGATAGGCCACTGGGCTAGATGGACCTTTGATCTGACCCAGTGTGTCGGTTCTGATGTGGCTGGGATGGCCACTGTGTGGACAAGGCTATCACAAGAAAACACAGTTACTGCAGGGACTAACGGGCTGCCGGCCTACGGGCAGGGAGATGGAAGGGGAGATTAAATATTTAAAACTTGAATCCCCTTTCTGCTATTTGATATGCTCCTTTCCTCTACCATGGAACAGCTGCCTCTCACTTCACTCCCCTTGCTAGAGACCCCGGGAGGAACAGCAACCAAAAAGACTCCAAGCAGCGCTTATCTGACCAAGTCGAATGGCACGGGGATGGTGTTGTTAGACATATGATATAACTGGACTGATTCCGCCAATGCCTGGGCGGGCGGACTAGTAATGGATGATGCAATTGGAGCACAGAGATTCACGTTCCATGGAGTGGCCAAGAAACAACAGTGCAAGCTGCGTATTTATGCCCTTGGGCGGGTTGCTATTTAATGCCTCCTACACCCTGGTCAGTGGCGAAAAATTCCTTCTCTGCACAATAGTTTCTAAGCACCCAGGGGCTGTGATGGTAGTTGCCATGTACATTTTATGCCTAAATTGTAGGCTCCTGTTCACTGTGCAATTCTTAATAGAATCTGCCCTCATTTAGTAGCTGCCATCATTTAAAAGATTAACCTTTCTCATGTATCCGCACCAGGCCAGCTGTAGGGAAAGTAATTACTTTTAATAGAATCTGGCCTTGATTTAAAGCCACAGGGGAAGCAATTAAATTTAATAAAAGTCACAAGCCATGGCCTCTCAATGAAGCTACATGGCCTTTGTTGTCGGTTTCATTCATTTTATTGGGGGTAAGAGATAAATACAATGTCACAAAATTGGACTTTGTGATGTTTCAGAGTTAAACACCTGCACCAGGGCTGTCGTGGGCCCCTTGCGTGACATATCAGAGACAATGCAATTGACCTACGTCCACTGTGGCTTTTTTAAATTCAGAAATAGCTAGTAGTGATTTGGTGCTCCCAATTGTGAGCTGCTAGTTTCCTGATCTTAGTTCTGAACATATGGTCTCTTCAAAGCCTATCACAGTACAGGTTGAACCTCTCTAGTCCAGCACCATCGGGACCTGACTGGTGCCGAACCAGAGAATTTGGTGAACCAGGAGAGATCAATATTGTCTAGCAGCATCACCAACACTTCCACTGCTTGCTGGGCTTCTAGAAGACATCAAGGGGTAAATTAGAGCTAAATAATAGCACAGAACACTGAGAGCCAGGACTGGTGGGTGTGAAAAAACTTTATGGGACCGCGGGAAACTTGGCCACACCCATGAAAAGTGGACATCCAGCTAACTGAAATCATGCCGGACCACGGAGGTTGCTCGATCGGAGAGTGCCAGATTAGAGAGGTTCAACATGGGTTTCTACCTTGAATACCTGTGCCCAGAAGAGAGTAATTTTAAGTGTGGTGAGAAATCTGGTCACTGAGGATTGAAGTTAAGGCAGCATTTATCATATAGATCTATGGGAAGATCTATCTGGCACCAGCAGTTATCCCGGTGAGCTGGTCGCAGGCCTATCAGGGATAGTGTGCGCTGAGAGTAAAGGGCAGGAGGAGGAGCAGCTGTTTAGATCCAGGACAGCATGACTTCCTTGCCTGCCACCTAGCACCTTATCAAGTGCTTCCTGTCTAGGAGGTGACGTTCTTGCTCATAGAAACAACATATCTCAAGTGTGGGGCAGGCCTCCCTGAAGGGGGCCGCGAATGTGTCCAGAGAGGTGTGATCAGGGTGCTGCTATATTTGCCCCCCAGAGCTGGGGCTGTCAGCCCTAAGTGGCTGGGGTACATGCAGAAGGCAGGAGAGGGGATAAAGGAGACTGTGTGAGCCCTACCCCACCCCACCCACAATGGTTCTCCTACTCCAGAAAGCAAAGGGAGGTACCTGAAGAACCCAAAGTCTCAGTCCCTCAAGAGAACTAGAACCGGAAGCGGATCTGGACCTGTGAGACAGATAAACTCTCCTTTCCACCCAAAACTGGCAAACTCGACAGAAGCACAAAACATGCCCTGGATACAAATTCCATTTAGGGTGGCAGCCCAGGCCCAGGGAAGCCAATAGCACTGGGTTTAATCCAGAGCCATGCAGCACAACCTCTGATGGAGCTGAGTAGAGGGCTTGAACTTCAGGAAACGTTCAAATCCTGATTTCAGCTCTCTCCAGGGGAGCAGTATTCTGAGGCAATGCTTAGCCGAGGACATGTCAGTCAAAGCTCTAGAGCTTCTGGACTTGCTAGATAGACTCCTAGAACTCTAGAGCTGGAAGGAACCTCGCGGGGTCATTGAGTCCAGACCCCTGCCCTCACGGCAGGACCAAGCACCATCTAGACCATCCCAGACAGGTGTGTGTCCAACCTGCTCTTAAATGTCCCCAGGGATGGAGATTCCACAACCCCCCTAGGCAATTTAGTCCAGTGTTTAACCACCCTGGCAGGCAGGAAGTTTTTTCAAATGTCCAACCTAAACCTCCCTTGCTGCAGTTTAAGCCCATGAGCCATGAATCTACTCCGAGCACTGCATGAAGCCTTGAGAGAATGTGTCAGGGCTGCAATGCAGCTTCAAACCTGTTCCCGCCCCCGTGAGAACTTACCATGCTGGTGGACAGGAGGGGGAATTCCACATAGCTGCTGGCCAGCACTCTGTGCTCCCCTCTCAAGCGGGAGCCATCCACCCCTGAATCTGCCACTCATTGGCTCCGGCTGCGGCCTGCCTGGGTTGCTGCCAATCTCTTTTGCCAAGCATAGTTTTATATTTTTGGCTAGTGGAAGCGTGATTTATTTCTGCTTGCTCTTTTAATGGAGGGGCGTCCAATTTAGACGTCGGATGGGCCGAGGGATTCTATGTCTTCTAGTCACCGTCGGGTACTTTCAAAAGCCACAAATCCACAGACAGCGCATACCTTGCTTATTAGTGCCGGGGGGTAATAGGAATGGTCTTACAAGTAAAGGCATAATGCAAAAGCCAGAATGCCCAGTGTGGCTCCTGAAGTAGCCGGCATGGCCCTGCGGCGCCTGGGCACAGGGCCGGCTAGGTGGCTCTGCGCATTGCCCCTACTTGCAAGCGCTGCACCCACAGCTCCCATTGGCCGTGGCTCCCAGCCAATAGGAGCTGCGGAATCAGCTCGTGGGGAGGGGGCAGGGTGCGGACATCCCTTGCCCTCTCAGGGGCCACAGGGAACGTGCCGGAACCTTCTGGAAGTGGTGTGGGGCCTGGGCAGGCAGGGAGTTGTCTTAGCCCTGCTGTGCCACTGGACTTTTTGCAGGCTAAAATATCCTGGGTTTGCTGCAGTAGCCTCTGGGAGATAGAGCCTGATTCTGGGAGACTCCCAGTGAAGTTGGGAAGGCTGGTAACCCTACCACTCCATGAAGGACCAAGTGAGAGAGACACATACCTCTGCAGTAGACCACAGCTGGGGGACAGAACTTCTGTAGGGCACCCTCCACCAAGCCCTTCCCCTGGGCTGGAACAGGAACACAACACTCTGGATGGGGCCCAGAGGCTCTGTCAACTGGAGAGATTCTCCCATGGGGAGCTTTGCCAACGCTTGACCCAACGTGAGCCTGCTCCGCTGGAGCAAAGGAACTACAAGGCAGTGTTTCGATAGGAAGCGCCGTTCTGCAGGAGGTGGTAAGTCCCCAGCGAGCTAATTTTGACTGCACTGGGGGTTGCTTTCTCTGCTGGGACTGTAGACACACACTTAGAGATGGTTTAATCGATCTTCTTGATTGAGGCTGGATTTGGAAGTAGGTGGCTGCTCTGGCGGGGAAATGACGAAAGGGCTTTGCTTCTAACTTGGCAGCGGGAGCTGCTCTGAGGGGTGGAGAAGCTGTTCGAGCAGGTGAGGTGTCTGCTCTGTGAGCGTGTAAGTGCTGACATTGCAGGATGGGTGGTTTGTCACTGTCGGCAGCCCCGCTGGCTTCTGGAGAGGCCGCGACTTTCTTTGCCAGCGCACTGGTATCTAGCCTGACATTTTTTGATCCCGGGTTTGGGGTTTCTTTGCTTTCACAAAACTGCTTTCAGGGACGGGGGGGCTCGTTGTTTTGCGGGGGCTGCTGTAGTCAGCCGACTGCGCGTGCAAAGACTGTTCAGGCGGTTTTGAACCTTTTCGTGTGAACGCGGCCAAAAGGAAATTCCCCCCCCAGCAGTTTTAGAGGAAACTAGGTGAATGGGAAACATGATGATGGATGAAATTCAGTGAGGACAAATGTCATATCCATGGAAGGGAATAATTTGAACTACTCATGCACTTTAATGGCCCTAAATGGCTTATAACATGCAGGGGGGCGGGGGGGAGGGGAGGCTAGGCATCACTGTTAGCAGCTCAGTGAAGGTCTCTGCTTCCTAACCACTGCTACACATCGAGCCAAGACAAATAGGCCACCCTCTGCTCAGGAAAATTAATCCAGATTAACTAATGGTGTGAATTTAAAACAGTTTAATTTAAACTGGATTAAGGCTTTGCAAGGGCATCATTTGGAATAACAGTGGCCTTCATTTGATTTCGCTAAAGCGCAGTAAGTAGTGTGGAATAAAAATGCTTTTTATGCCAGACAAAAGTGCCTACATGGAAAACTGTTCTTGAACAATTCATTCCGCAATAACTATTCAGTCAATTTCTCTGTATAAACAAGCCTTGAGGCTTAACGATGGGATGGAGGATAATGCAGAGAATATTATAACTTTCCTGTAAACCCCAGTAAAGAATGCTAAATTGAGAGACCAGCTAGGCAAAATGTTAGATAAATGGTTTATTTACCAAACTCTGCCATTTCTGACGGACTGAAACAATTCATACATCCAGCAAGTAGTTTTGGCCACGTTTTTGAAAGTTTCAATAAAATGTTTCCACTTGGTTTTGAAATGTTTCATTTCAAAATTGAGGTGAATTTATTTTTTAAAAGGGGAAACCCCCGGAAAACCAAAACAGCTCCCCCACCAAAACTGATGTTGGGTCAAACGCATTGCTTTGTTTGACCTGAATTTTTTTTTTCAGTGAGAAATGGGGGGAAATTTATTTCAGATTGCCATGAAACATTTTTTCCACAGATTTTTTTTTTTTTTAGTTCAGCCAGGAGATTTATTGTGAGCTTTTTCCGTGCCTCTAATCAGAATGGGATTAGTTACCTTAGACAGGTGATAAAAGAAGTCATGATAGAAGCCTACAAAATAATGAAGGTACAGAAAGGATGAATAGGTGTTTCTAATGACCTTTCCATACTGCAAGAATAAGGAGACATGAAATGAAATTGAAAAGGTGGCAGATTCAATACTGATGAGATTTGGGTTTGGTTTTTTTTATCACACAACGTAAGTAGCAGGGGGAATTTGTTGCTACAAGCTATCTTTGACAGAAAGAGCTTAGCGGGATTCAGAAATGGATTAGCTATGTGAATAATAAGAATATCCCATTATAGTAAGTATTAAAAAATCAGGTGTTTGAAGGGATGTAAACCGCCATGTGGGGGGCTTAAATTGCATAGCTAGAGGGGCTTAGGAGGGGTGAAGAATTCCACAGCACCCTGCTGCAAAGCTCCTGGCTCCTTTGTCGGAAATACCTGGCACAGATCTTTGTTGGTGCCAGGACTGTGCCCTAGATGAAGGCCTGATTCAGTATCATAGTTTCTATGAATCTGAGCTCTAGCCAATCCGACCAAGCCTGCCATGGTAACTTTGGCTGATTAAGTTCTAACAGCTACAGCAGAATGCCTTTCGGGTCAGGGGTAAGGCAAACCTACACTTCTAGAGAGTGCACCGTGCGTGCCAGCTACCTTGAAAAATGACGTCTAATCGTTGCAATCCTGAACAAACGTCGGGCCACACCTATCCCTCTGGTGCTCAAAGGTGGCGCTGCTGCATCTCCCCAGCCGCCTTCACGGGAGCGTTAGAAATTTCAGACGCTCATGTAGCATTTGGGGGCGTAAGTCCCATTGACATTCCCGCTAACGGCTAACAAACGTGACATCCTCCTGAGAACACGTCTTCTCAGGTGGCTTCTAGAGCCGCATGGAAGAATTGGTGATCTTGTTGCAATGTTGAATGGTCTTGCATTACCACAGTGTAATCTGTGGCAGTCAATAAGTGGGCCAGAGGCTAAATCCGTACCACCAGATGCTTTCGGATGGACTGTGAGATCTTTTTTATTTACTTACTATTATCATTGGGGTTGCGTGTTGTATTTTCTCTGGAGTCTGGACTTTGATTATACCTTGACCAAGGAATCTGGACCATGACACAAAAGAGATTACTCCTGGTTAGCCCTTGCTGTCCACTGATTAACTATCCCTTCCCTATGAAATCTTGGCTACTCTTCAGGTGCACCCGCTTAGTTTTAAAATAGCCGTGATGAAGTCCTTCATTGCTCCTGCAGGTCTGTGTCATTTTCATTTCCTGTTCTGAATTCCTGGGATTTTAGAAAAGCATTAAGTGGCTCTATATTTAGCATGGGCTGAAAGCCGCCTGAAGACTTTGACAGTAACTAACGAGCTTAATGGGCCTTCCTGATAAATCGTAGACATTTCGAGTGCCCCTCAGATTCAACCTTTGCTGATTTTCCTCCTCCGGGTGATGGGCCTTGCCTCGTTTGGCGTAATTGAATTTGAGTCAGACGGGCCTCTTTGAAATGGGCTGTCTGCAAAAATCAAATCGTAAATCTGACACTTAACATTGTACAGGCACAGGGGGCTTAATGGAGAAGTCTAACAACCCAACGCCAGAGTAATTAAAATGACGTATGCAGGCTATCGCAAATAGATACACAACCCACCACATGCCTCGTATATGCCACTTGGACAGAAATCTCTGAACAGTACCAGGCTAGACACAAATGTTGCTTGTGCCCTTAGGAATCTGGGAGTCTCTGGGAATATCCCTTGGAAGAAAACTCCTACTTCCATGCCAGCCGGGTCACAAGAGACAACACTTTTGGTGTTCTGGAAATGCCACCATTGGTACAAAACTAAATCTTGCCTAACTTGGATTTTTGGATTGGCTCAATTCAAATCACAGTCTGAAGTCTGGTCAACATAGTGGAAAGAACTGAGGAATTACTTTGGAGGTGTTTACACTTAAGCCCTATAGCATTTCAGTGTAGATGCCGGCCAGTGTAGGTCATCCAGTTTTGCAACAGGATTTTTAAAGATCTCATTGCTCTTGCAGGCTCTCAGAAACATAAAATGAAGGGGATTCTGCCTAATTCCGTATTGAAACTCACATTTGTTGTTGCTTTGGCCTTCTTTTCAATTATATACACATTTTGATAGGAACTTTGCTTCCTAAATCTGAGAGCAGGCCAGATGCTGCTGTAAATAGCTCCCCTAACATCCTACAGCAAGTGTTTGGGAAGTAGACTTTTAGTGTCACATTGCTGATCTCTAGTTTGACACTACCAACTTGGGCCTGAATAAAGATATTAACTGGTTAATGCACTACAAAGGCAAGTTCCCCTGCCTTTGATATTTGCATTTCCACATCAAATGCTATGAATGGGACACATCCAGCCTGACTTAATTAGCTTCATTAATACAGGCCCTACAATTGACAGGTAACTGCTTTTGCTGCTACATAGATCCTGGATTCTGCCATTTCCACTCCAACTCCCCTGATGAAGTGGGTTTAACCCACAAAAATTCATGACCTGATATATTTGTTAGTATCCAAGATGCCACAGGAGTGCTCTGTCCTTTTAATCATGGTTTGTCATGGCACACTTGAAATAGCTCCGTGAACTCTCTATCTGTTGCTTTGGGCTTGCATCCCAGTTCATCACCACTAGCGATCATGCGTTTCCATAGAACATTACTTGAAATAGTCCAGAGGTTCAACCCCTTACGTGAGTGTGCTGTCTTCCTGTCAGTGTTACGGTACTGCTGGCTTTCTAGGATGAATCGTGACATGACCTGAGTCTTCAGGCCTTCTCCTCAAAACTGTAAAGCTGTGAGATTTAAATGCTACCGAGGTGCTGTGTTGGCCTTCTTCGGATTGCTGGATTTTACCCTGAAAGTTTTTGTCCTATGGAGAAATAGCCACAGTCCTGCAGGTCACCCCGGGGATTAGCTGCAACCTCATTTCTTACTTAAATGGAGGAAAATTGAGCTCACGCTGTCTGGTGTCTTGGAAAAGCCCTTGCTAAGCGTTCTCCTCCTGCAAACTTCTGCAGCAATGTCACTGAAGTGGAAATTAAACCCAGTCTGGAGTGGAGGAGATAAGACGGCGCTTCAGTGAGTTCCCGGCGAAAAGCCGTGCTCACGCTGGTAGACAACTTGCAGAATGCGCCCGCTGGGGAGTCAAGGACATGTGTTGCTATTTTTCAGCAAGCCATTAAAGCGATAGACTCCCTTTGCCACTCCTTATGTAAAGATAATACGTCTCGCTGGAGATGAAAAATGAAGGCTTGTGCGAGGAGCTGCAACGTGAGATGCGTCATGAGATTTGGTTTGGGTGGAAGTAAACAAAGGCAGGAGAGAGCGTGACCCATTTCCCGCTCAGCCCTGGTTGACACGCCACAGGGGAGTTTTCAAAGGCCCCAATGGCTATTTAATTCATAGGTTTCAAAGCCAGAAGGGAATGTCATTTTCTAGTCTGATCACCGGCCATACCCAGGTCACCAGGCTGACTCAGACCCCCTCGGGCTTCTATCCCTCCTGCCCCCACAAATCCACCAAAGATCTGTGTTGCAATCATCTGTTCCCCATGAATCAAAATCATTCCTTAACCATCACATGAAACAGAATGAGCTCCTTGAAGTTCACTATAAGCATGTTTTCCAATCCTTTTATCGGTCCTGTAACTCTTCTTTAACTAGCCAATTAGCCCGTCATAAGACGGGATTTTCAGGTCTCTCCTCCACATTGGTCTTCTCTCCTGAGCCTCCGGTCTCTCGCGCCGTCTCTCTCTCTCTCTCTCTCTTTCTCCTCCTCCTCCTGCCTCCCCCTCTCTCTCAGCTCTCCTCTGTCTCCGTCGGGGATGCACGCTCTTCCAGGCCCCGCCCCCTGGCCGTGTACGTCACCGCCCCGCCCCCCTTCGCCTCCCGCCGTGGCGCTCGGCTGACTTCTGTGCCACTCAGCCAGGCTGCTGCAGGGGAGCAAGCAGAGCAAGCGGCCATTTGGGCTCCCCCGCGGTGGCCCGGCTGAGCGGCACAGAAGTCAGCCGAGCGCCATGGCAGGAGGCGAAGGGGGGCATGAAGGGGGTTGGGGCGGTGACATACATGGCCAGGCCCCACCCCCTGGCTGTGTACATCACCACCCCACCCCTTTCCCCTCCCGCCGTGGCGCTCGGCTGACTTCTGCGCCGCTCAGCTGGGCCGCCGTGGGGAAGCAAGCGGCGCAAGCGGCCCTTTGGGCCTCGCGCTCCCCATGCAGCACAGGGTGCTGCATGGGGACCGCGGTGCCCAAACGGCCACTTGCGCCGCTTGCTCCCCCGCGGTGGCCCGGCTGAGTGGTGCAGAAGTCAGCCGAGCGCCACGGAGGGAGGCGGAGAACGTGACTCAGGCAACAGCGCTGCCCAGAGGGAACAGCCAGGGAGGCAACAGCGCCGTCCAGAGGGAACAGCCAGCATTTCAGGCAACAGCACCACCCAGAGGGAACAGCCAGCATTTCAGCGGTATAGACTCAGACTTTGGGCTACTATATATATGATTACCTTCCTTTGTCATTCATCGATTTGCGAGTCGGCCATTTCATTATTTTGCTTTGAGGCATCCCATTTCACTCTTTTAAATATTGCCATGATGCTAGCTCTCTTCCAGTCCTCTGGGACTTCCCCAGTGCTCTGACACTTAAAACAACAGTAACAATCCAGAGAACTCCTCAGACAACTCTTTTAAAACTCTTGGATGTAAGTGAGCCAGACTTGCTTGAAATCTGGCTCTTTGTGTGCTAAATAAGTGCTAATGTTGCTTGCTTTTCACCCTCTCCTGTTGTTTAGAGCCCTCCTTCGTAGTCTAGACAGACAGACCTCTGGATTATATTTGAATGGATATGCCTCTCCTTCAGCACCATTCACAGTTCTTTGTCTTCTGGGAGGTGTTACGGTCCAGTAGGTTTGTTTGGAAAAAAACATCCCTCTGCCTCCATGAAAGTTTAAATGTTTTGATACACACTGGGCCACCACTAAAAGCTTTTTTACTGACTTTTGTAACCCTTTTATTTACATCCCTGTCGACGACTTCCATTTTAGCAGTAATTGGCTTGGCGGCTGAGATTTTTATCCTTGAGTTGGCTTCTGATTCATATGAGCTGTTATTTTAGAAGCTTCCAACAGGAGAAATCTTTGTCTTCTGAATCCAATTGGACAGGCTAACTGGCAGCAGACTTAACACACTGTTTAATCCTGTTCACAAACTACGGGTGTGGAGGGAACAGAATATCCTGGCGCCAGCCCCCTTGGGTTCCGATTCTGTATGTTGAACTCCTTTGGAGGATCACTTTGCTACCAGCTCAGTGAATATGTGGAAGCCAAGATGAGCGGCTCTCAGTGTTGACCAGACTTTCAGCCCCAAGCCAGTCAGGAAGAAGGACCCAGGAGGCTGGCTGATCACTGCTGCTGGCTGTTCTTTCCATCCAAGGTATGTGCAGAGGACAGAGGCTCTGTAGAGAAGGACTTAGTGGGAAAACAATTCTGAATCCAAGGCCAAGTAGCCCAAAATAGCTGCTCTTAGTATGTCTGGCAAAACATTTGCCTGCATGATGCCTTGAGGGTAGCCGGGGGAGACAGGAGAGAAAGCTTTAAAAGGCAGCAGGATAATGGAACCAGTGACCTACAAGTGCCGAGGCAAGAGGAGCATCTGACAGAACTTTGCTCAGGGTTTTACCACCTTTGTGGGTAGCACATGAGGCCTGGTCTACACTACCAAGGCAGCTTATGCAAGCCAGGTTACACAGACCTAACTCCGTAAGGGCGTGTGTTCACTCGCCGCACCAGAGATCGGCGTTCTGGGGTTCAATTGAGTGGGTCTAGTATAGACCCGTAAATCAAATGCTGAGGGCAGTGCCAGCCTGCACTTAAATGCTCTCATTGGCCTCCTGCTGTATGGACGCCGCCAAACTCGGCTTAAGGTAAGCCATATCCAGCTACGTAGCTGGAGCTGCATACCTTAAGCTGACCGTCTAGGTCTAGTGTAGACCTGACCTACGTGTCTACATGGAAGCGTTGCTCCTACGGATGTAAGTCGCCCACTACACCCACTTAATAACTCCAGCTCCATGCAGCCAGGCTGACAGCCACCAAGGGCCTGAGGGAAAAATGTGTGGGGCCCAGCTCTGCACCCCTGAAAGGGGCGGGGCCTGAGGCGGAAGGGGCGGGGCCGTGGCAGTCATCCCTTAGCGCCACCCGGAGCATGGCGCTGGTCCTCCCTCCAGCCCTCAACGCCACGCAGAGCAGTGGCGAGGCGCTCTGGAGGCAATTCAAAGCGGCCCGAGGCACAATGTGAGTGTGGACACGGCATGGCTGACACTGACAGTTGTGGCCTTTCAGAAGCCATCCCACAATGCCCCACCCTCGCAGTTAGATGGGTGCAAATGCTCTTGGTGCGGACACGTGTGGACGTCCGAAAGCGATGGAATTGCTGCAGGGGCTGACCGTCGCCATAGCTTGGGTCGACTTAATTTTGTGGGGCAGACTCAGAGCCGGCCCAAGCTACGGGCTGACTGGGCTACCCATTGTAGGGGGCGCCATGCGGGGCTGCTGGACCGCGCGGGGGCAGGGCCACGTATGCGCCGGGCGCACGGGGGCAGGGCTGCGCTCCCGGGACCCGGGGCGCACGAATGGCTCGGGCCGGCCCTGGGCAGACTTGCCCCAAGGTAGAGACTCTGCACGAGGGTTGACTGACAACGCAGTGCCCATCCTACGGGGTGAACTTAGCTGCCAAGTGGGAGCCTGCTTCTTTTCCTCTCCTTGACAGCCTGTCATGAACTCACGCCACAGTTTCCGGGCCTTGGCCCTGCAAAATTCCAGCCATGCTGTTCACCAGGGACATGCCCCGTCGTGACACTGTTCTGACCCCTTCATCTTTGCTGGACCCAAGAGGTCTGAGTATTTCAGCCTTCCCCTTCTTCCGTCTACTCGCCAGCCCCACTTCTGGAGGCTGTTCGTGACTAGCTGCGGTGGTTTAGGGAGGTTAGCAGAGTCTTTTTGGGATATAGGTTTTGCAAGAAGTGCAGGAACGCTGGCTAATGCATGGACGTTGTCGCTCTGTCAGTCCCAGGATCTGAGCCAGACAGATAGTAAAGGAATCCTGAGACTTGGGATGTAAAATAAATTTGTGGCTTTCCACCGCTCTTGCTTGCATAGTGAGGGAAAGACCCTGCCACCCCACGTCTTTCCATGGACCTGTAAATCATATACACCCACATATGCTCCTACGCTTTTCAACCAAGGCTCTCAACAGTTACAGATTTCAGAGCGAAATTGAACTCTGGTGCCGAAGCTGTAACAAAGCCTACAACGGGCCATTTGTGTCGCTCGTTAAGCCCACTAATTCATCGGCCTTGTGGAAACCTGCCACAAGCGGGTAAATCTCACCCAGAACCCTTACATTACAACATTGGGTTTGCTTAGTTTGGAAAGGAGAAGACTGAGAGGGGACACAATAGCAGTTTACAACTACCTAAAAGGGTGTCACAAGGAGGAGGGAGCACAAATTGTTCTCCTTGGCCTCTGAGGACAATGGGCAAGGGAGGTTTAGGTTGGACATGAGGAAAAACTTCCTGCCTGTCAGGGTGATTAAACACTGGAATAAATTGCCTAGGGAGGTTGTGGAATCTCCATCTCTGGAGATATTTAAGAGCAGGTTGGACAGACACCAGTCAGGGATGATCTAGACAGTGCTTGGTCCTGCCGTGAGGGCAGGGGACTGGACTCGATGACCTCTCGAGATCCCTTCCAGTTCTAGTGTTCTATGAGTCTATGATTCTTGGGAGGTCTTTGACTACTCCCAGTTCCCTTCTGTACCATCCATCCTTTTGTATCACAGCAGCCTGTCTCGGGGTATCTGCTTTCAGTCCCAGACAGAATTTTCACAGGTAGCAGTACAAGGAAATGAAAACATAAAAGGGTAAGTATTGGTTTGTCCTTTTTTTTTGGTTTGAAAAAAGTGGCTGCCAGAACTTCCAGGAAAGGTTCGAAACTGCTGTTTTCTGAACTAACTCACTCATTTCAAAGCAGCGACATCTGCACAGCGAAGACGCTTTAAAACCCCAAGGATCGGTGTTCCTTTTGGTAGCTATGAAAGGTTCTTATTCACTCAATGCTGGGGTTCTTTCTTCAGCTGGTAGCTACAGATTTTCCACTCGTGCAAAACTAATTGAGCCAGAGCAGACAAATAGAGGAAATCTAACCCAAGTGTTCTTCAGCTGTAGGTAGAAAAGTCCCAGTCCCTGCTGATTTTGATAAATGGTGCGTATTAGTCGTAAGCGAATATAAGGCTTGTTTACTGCCCCGGGGATTCAACTGTTGGATGTAAATTTCAGACACAGATTTGCAGCCAATAAAAACAAACCTTGTTTGAACTGGTGTTTACAGGGTTGCAAATACAAATTTCAACCCGTCAGTTTTACTGCTGAGTACTTGGTTTTACATAAGATTGCATAATTGGCATGTGAGAGCCGGCCGTATGATATTTGCCGCTGCTGAAGGAAAAGCTGCGGATGAAAGATAGGACATGGTCTGAAATTAAGCTTGTTTCCTTAGTATAATCGCTGCAATCAACAACTCGAATCAGTTGCTGCCAGCCCAGTAGCTGGTGATAGATGAGCTTTGCAAAGTGCCTCCTTAGGTAGTGAACCGAGAACGTACTCATGAGCAAACGAAATCTCGTGTGTGCTGCTTGACACAGTCTGCGGGCCTTACCAGTGTGTAACGCACACATTTAGCTGGTGGGGTGAACACTGGCTCCAGTACAAATGGGGCAAACTCGGAGCTAACCTTGAAAAAGTCATTGTCGTCTATGTCAGTCACATGGTTTTTTCTGCCAGCATCATTTTTTCAGGCAACCGTTGTCTCCTAAAGCAGTCCATGTGGTAATGGCACTGGCTTATTCATTGTGTGTTGGATAGCTGACGTTGCGACTTCTTTGCAGGCATATTGGGAAATGGGGAAAGCAGAATTGCAATGGGAGGATGAGGCAAACACCCCAGAAATCCCTGGGTTTGGAGCACCCTAACTGAGGATCCGGATGTTAGAGGGCTTAAATGAGGCTTTTACACTGATTGCTCCTCCTTGGTGGGTTTGAGGAGACCACAAGGTAGCAGTGAGAAGTACCTTTTTCCATTCCCATTTCAGCCCCCTGTCCTTAGTGCCAATGCTAAGCTGCTGGCAAACTTTTGCAACAGGCAGATGGCAGCATCTCCTTTGGGCACTTCTTTGGGTTGATAGCAGAAGCACTCATTCACTTCCTTCACTACGAGGCTCATAGCGTAGGCCGTAGGGGATTGCCTGTAGCAATGATGAACTTGGAGTTGGCTGGAATTTTGCAAGAGAAAAATTTTCCATCTGAAAAAAAGTGTTTACTCGAAAATGGCTTTCTGCAGGAAATTGTAGCTCGGCATTTTTGTATGGGGCTTTTCAAAAATGCAACAAACTGGAAAATCTTCACAGTTTTCTGTGTACCCTCCACCTCCCCGCCTTTCCTGTCTGGTTTGCCTCTGGTACAATACAGGGGATCTCGAGGGCTGTTTCTTTTTTCTATTTTAATGCTTCCAAACGGGAAAGGCTGGCGGCAAAAAGAAAACTGAAATTGTGCATTTCTGCCGCTCTGCAACTTTTAGAAGGCTGGAGAAGTACATAGGAACAGCCAGACTGGGTCAGACCAAAGGTCCATCTAGCACAATATCCTGTCCTCGGACGGTGGCCAACGCCAGATGCTTCAAAGCAAGCAAAAAGAACAGGGCCATTTTGAGCGATTCTTTCCCTGTCATCAAATCCCAGCTTCTGGCATTTGGAAGTTTAGGGACACCCAAGAGCATAGGACGCATTGCTGACCACCTTGGCTAATAGCCATTGATGGACCTATCCTCCATCAATGTATCTAACTCTCTTTGAAGCCAGTGGTAGGTTTGGTCTTCATACCACCCCTGGCAATGAGGTCCACAGATTGAGTGTGTGGTGTGAAATACTTCTTTCTGTTTGTTTTAATCAGCCCCTAGTTCTTGTGTTATGTGAAGGGATAAATAATTCTTCTGTATTCACTGTCTCTGCACCAATCGTGATTTTATCGCCCTTTATTGTTCCCCCCCCATTAAAAATACATTGGACATTGATTTGCCGGGAATGTGGGTGGGCAGAGCCCCATTTTTGCTGCGCTTGCAACGTGAGTGAAATCCCCCGTTCAGCAAACGTTTAAATCAAAGCTCAGCCAAAGTGGGTTTCTGGGCCGTTCTGAGAGAACACAGATGCCTGGGCAGAGGCGGTCCTTTTTCAGGCATTTAAAATGGCTGCCTACATCCTTCCCTAGCCTCCTTCTCCATGTCGCCCATGGCAACCGTGTGCGGGGATCAGGCAGTGCCCAATATTCCTATCAGTGGAATTATAATCTTCTGTCCATTGTGGGGATAGAATTGAAATCCTACTGCACTTCCAATATCCCTTCCTTCGGCATTGGGGTTTTCCCCTGGAGATCTCCCCAAATCCGACTCCTCCTCGCACAGCTGGAAGAAGATGGATACACGCAACGCCCAGCCATAACCCATTTCTCTTCCGAATGTGTGAAAGCAAATGCCCGTTCTTCCCAGCCTCTGCTCCTGCGGCTCATTGTTCAGCGCGCCTTTCTGGTGCAGAGCTCTGAGGCCATAAATCTGGGGCCGCACATTCGCTTCCCTCAGCCCATGGTAATGGAGAAATGATTCACGTTGATAGCTGCAGGACGAGAACGTGCTTCGCATTGATCCCACAGTGCACTTCACCCCCGCCTTTGGAAAACCAGGCGCCTGTCGCGGACTGTTCAGCGGCTCTTGGCGTTCAGTAGTCTCTGTCTGAAAGCCGACGGGATGGACTAGATTGCTGGCACCCTTAGCACAGGGCCTCCCTGCCGATGCCGTTAATACAGGGAGGCATTCATTTGGATACGGTGGCAGGGGTTTTTATTTGTGTG